>NW_021011525.1:495094-1876978 GCF_003987935.1 Bombyx mandarina
CGGTCTTCTTGCCCGGGGGGGGCGGCCCCGGGACTTTTGTTGAACTCGCCGAAAGGCGAGGCCCCGGATAGGATTTGTAACCCCCCTGTGCTGCAGGACAGCAAGGAGCAGGGGGGGGGAATGCCTATGCCGTGAAAACGGCAATCGGCGGGGAAAAGGAAAGGAACCCGCTCGGGCTGTATAGTGCTACAGCAGGCAGAATCGCGAGCGGGGGTCTAGTCTTGAAAAAGACTGTTGTTTTTGGGAAGGGTTAGGAAATCGCTAGCCTGTGAGTGCCACAGGAAGCTGAACGTAGCGATTGGTTTTGCCTTGAAAAAGGCAGTTGGTAAGGGTGGGTTCGCGGTTACAAAACTTTAGCGCACAAAAATGGACCTCGATACGCAGATCGCAAGCGACCAACGGATCGGCACGTCCGCACTACCGAATTGTACGCACGATGTATTCACGGTCACTACACTGTCGAGCACAACTGTGAGTTCAGAGACGCAGCTCGCAAGCGGGCCACGGATCGGAAAGCACGTCCGCGCACGACCGAGTCGTGAGCGAGAAATCGAGGTGTGAAATCTATATATTAATACGTGAAGCAAAAACTTTGTATCCCTTTTTACGAAAATTTCACGGACGGAGGAGTATGAAATTTTCCACACTTATAGAGAATATAGAGAAGAAGTGCACAATGCTAATATTTTTTTAAATAATGCACAAAAGATGCACTAAATCAATAAAGAAAACATTACACACACTACATACCATGTATTTGACGCACACACGCATGCATACTATTTATTGTCAAACTTTTGTTCTTGACGTCTGTTGTCAAATTGAGATTAAATATTGTTTGTCTTTGTTAATATTTTTTTATAGTGTAGTCTTGTCGAAATTTGTGATTATAGAAGTATAAAATACGATCATAATAGTGTACAAACTTACAATTCCAATTAATTATAGTCGAATTTCGACTACTGCGGGACCTCTAGTTCTATTTATTTGATTTGAGTGAAATTTTTGCAACTTTACAAGACAGCCATTATTTAAAGTTTAAAATTTTGGAAAAAAATATCATAACAAAAAAGAACATTCTCAATTATTTGTAATGGAGTGAACGTAATTAATTTTAAATGAAACACATCGAATTGTTGATATTAATACTAAATAAAACGGACCTTTAATTACAAAGATAATGTCGTGTATTTAGCGAAATGTCACTTAAACCCGATAACCTTTCACCCCTCGATATAATTAATAATATATCATGTCCTTTGCTCTTCATGAGTCGTAGACATATTAATACTACTTTTACATTAAATCATATGGTTTTTTTATTGCACCTGGTGTTAAGTGGTTACTGGAGCCTTCAGACATCTTTATTTTTATTGCCCGTGTATGCAGACGAGCATACGGCCCACCTGATGGTGAGTGGTTACCGTCGCCCATAGACTTCAGCAATGCCAGGGGCAGAGCCAAGCCGCTGCCTACCGTTTAATACTCTCCACAAGCCTCGTTTGAAGAAGGATATGTCATAGCGCTCGGGACACACCGTGGAGGAAAGCTCATTCCAAAACCGTATGGTACGTGGCAAAAAAGATCTCTGAAAGCGCACTGTGCATGAATGCAGTGACATAAATGTGCCACCCACCTTGAGATATAAGTTTTAAAGTCTCAGTATAGTTACAACGGCTGCCCCACCCTTCAAAACGAAACGCATTATTAACTACTTTACGGCAAAAATAGGCAGGGCGGCGGTACCTACCCATGCGGACTCATAAGTCCGCATTGAAAATTGAACATATCACATCATAATTTGTTCAAATTCATCATAAGATCTAAATGTATTATTTCAAAACAAACTTTCTGGCGTCAGCGTCCTCCGCAACGCGTGAGTGTAGACCAGTGATCAGCATTTACATTGTCGATGTCTATGAGTTCCAGTAACCACTTAACACCAGCTGGGCTGTGAGCTCGTCCATCCATATACGCAAATATAAAAAAACCCTATTTTTTTCATACCTTTAGTTGGTGATCTTCCCCGATATTACTCTTCTGTTCCGATAAGTCCAGAACGATGGTGACGTCAGCAGTGACATCACACTATTTAAAGGCGACCGATGGCACCCGCTCTCCCATATTTTACTGTAGAAGCAATCCATTTGCCAAGATTCAAAACATTAAGTGAGTGAAACTATAGACACGCATTGCCAACTATAACGATGTGGGACATAAATTATTTACTTTAAGTTTATATGGATAAGTTGGTTGAAAGTATTATTGTTCTAGAATCAGGGCTGATAGCAGGGTTGTCACCTTGTTGAAATAAATATTCACGATTGTTAAGTTGCGTTTCTCAGAGATCCATCCAGATGCATTCACGTGACATCTGACACTGAAATTAATTCCTGGGCAGTGCTCTGAGGAGTTGTTTGAGATGATACCATTATATCGGTTTTTCCATCGCACCGCCCGCCACCGGTGTAGAGTTTATCCATACTATATGAAGCCACCACCATCCGGCTTTGGAATGAGCTCTCCTCCACTGCTCTTCCCGAGCGTTTCATACTAGACATACCCTTTTTCAACCCAGGCTTATGGAGAGAGTACTTAACGGTAGGCAGCAGTTTGGCTCTGCCCCTAGCATTGCTGAAGTCCATGGGTGACGGTAACCACTTTCAATCAGTCTGGTCGTATGCTCATCTGCCTACAAGGGCAATAAAAAAAAACAGGCGGAGTGTATACCCGTCCTTCAAAAACAAGAAATTCATTCATTGTTGTACCATCATCGTCCAAAGTAGTCATCAGTAAACCCAAACACGAAAAGTGTATTAAAGCATTCGTAATGTTAGTAATTGTGTATGTACAAAAATCGCAAAAGCTGTGTGTAGCTGCATTTTAGAAGTCTCAAGATAATTTCGCAAGTCACAAATAAAATTCTGACTGATGGTCACAAACAAAAACGATTGGTCGGCGGAAGAACTTGCCGATGGGGTATTTCACTGTGAGACTTACAATACGCTTATTAATATGTATCTGTAACTGCCTGATGTTTTGGAAGAAACCACATTTCTTCATACTATAAAACGCGATTGGACCCGATTAGGCGAGGCATTTCATTAGTCTGTGACTTGGCGATAGCGCAAACCCGCCCAGTCAACATGAGGTAAATGATCCGAAAAACTGGAATGCGAAGTCGTTGGGGCTAATCGACGATTCTAAATCGGCCATATCGATACGATGACCAGTCGACCAGTCTCTTACTGGTAGGACCTCTTGTGAGTCGGCGCGGGTAGGTACCACCACCCTGCCTATTTTTGCGGTGAAGCTATAATGCGTTTCGGTTTAACGGGTGGAGCAGCCGTTGTAACTATACCTAGATCTTAGAACTTATATATTAAAGGTGGGTAGCGCATTTACGTTGTAAAAGTCTATGGGCTCCAGTAACCACTTAACACTGGGCTGTGAACTCGTCCACCCACCTAAGCTATAAAGAAAAAAAGTCAGGCAACCTGGACGGTGTAGTCTACTGGGATCTACTACGGTGCTCGGTATACCCTGCTGGACCAGAACCAGATCGCGGAGTCAAAAGCGCCATAGTGCTTTTGAAACTTATTTTGAGCTATTTAAAAATACAGGGGTCTCCTGTATTTTTAAATAGCCCATCAGGCTCCGAATAATATGTTTTTGTCGCATTCGGTATAGAGACCCTTGGTCCATGGGGTCCTAGCGCTATAAGGCTTTTAAGGACATAGCAAAAAGGTTAGTCGACATCACAGGAGACAGAAGAACTGGCAGCTACCTCAGACAAAGAATTAATCTAGCTATTCAAAGGGGACTCCTTTTAATAATATATTTTAGTTATTATATTATATTTTTTACGGTTTTTAGTTTTAGGTTCATTGTTCTAGTATTTATATTTTTTTATTTCTGTTTAAATAAATAAAGAAAAATTTCAAAATCCATGTCACATAAATCGGTAAGATTCTCCAAAGATAAACTTTTGATTCGCTGAAAAATTTCTTGTCGACTTTCATTCATCTAGCAACCCTCGTTCAGTGTGATGCAGTGCACAAACAGGCGGGCGGTATGCCAGATCATATAAATAGAAGAGATAACATCGCGCTTGCCCTGTATAGTTAGAATAGGGCCATTAAAAAGACCTTAGATGAACCGAATACTCTTTTTATTTAGACGTAGACCATCCTAATTTGAAACAAACTTCCCCGTATGATGTTTTTTTATTATTATTGCTATTTGATGGGTGGACGAGCTCACAGCCCACCTGGTGTTAAGTGGTTATTGAAGCCCATAAACATCTACAACGTAAATGCACCACCCACCTTGAGATATATACCTACCCGCGCGGACTCACAAGAGTTCCTATCACCAGTAAAAAAGTGTGTGTTGTGTTCATTAATGTATAACAATGATTACTACATGATATATTTTACAATTTGATTTCTATTTGTTGAGTTTTAATTCGACCAGCTTGGCTGGTTATTATTTTGCTGGTTTATAAATGTAATACATTATGCTTATATTTTGATCTATTTCTAATTTAATTGAGCTTTTTATGAATGGGAACGAGTAATATGTATAATAATATGTATTTAGTTAGTAATTTTTTAACAAAAAAAAACACGTGTGGCACGCTGGGAATGCCGTGGTAAAGCTATTGCATAGCATTTTTATGCAACTTATGCAATTATAATAAGACAATAATAATTAAATAAACAATAATAAAATAAGACTACGTTATATTTATAAACATCAACAAAAGCAAAACATTAGCTGTCCCCTTCACACTTTTAAGCTAGACCGCGCGAGAGAGAGATGAATAGAATTTTCATGATGCGCATGCAGTGCGACCTCACGCCGCACGCTTATTCACAAACACTACACAAGCGCAACGTGTGAATGTGTTGAACGCGAATTACATGGTAGGCGGAGTGGGGGATTTTAGGTTTTATTTTCGTTACGGAATTTCTTGATTCGGTCACCGCGTTCAAAGCCCGCGATAAAGACTATGCAATTGCTTAAAAAAACTTTTTTTTGTTTTGTTCTTGATTAAAGGATTGTTAATAAAACCCGCTCGTTTAATGGCCACCATTTAACTTACTTTTCTGCCTTGTAATCTTGACTTCAAATTTACTTTTGCGTTTAGACTCCCGTTTAAACTGAATATTCTGCTTAATTTGTTTGATTTACAATATAAATATGAATAAATTTTAATGTAAACTTTGTGTTGAAATCTTAAATTAGATAAAGAGCTTTATAATTCTGGTCGTCCGTCCGTCTGTTTAATTTGTTCGTTTTATTTATTTTCCGTTTCCTCTGAAATCGTTTGGTAATAATTATTTATGTTGCGCGGAAACAAACTTATTCGTTTTTTTAAATGTGAAAGTTGAAATGATTTTTTGAATAAAAAAATTAGTAAAATTTACTTCATAAGAAAACAGAAATGTCATTGACCGTCTGAAGAAAAAATCGGTTGTCTGTAAAGTCGGTTTACTAACGATAGTTGAACGTGACAACGTCATAAGAAAGTACTGAAGGAATGGTTTCTTTTTCAAAAAAAAATTATAATTTTATTTGTTTGATAGATATTGAAGTGAAACTTCCTTATCGGCGTTGGAAAAAAATTTACCGTCACATTTTTCGGTTACGCGTCACATTTTTCCGTTACGCGCCATCTTTTAATTAACGGCTGTATGTTCTGAAGTATGGATGCGCATTTGAGAAACCGACCTCATGTCTCAAGGTGGGTCACGGAATACATTTTGTAATTGCAATAATCCCAGGTAACCCACTTAATATCACGTGGACCGTGCTATTATTGTTATTACGTAAAATAATAGGAAGAAAAGTACCAGGGTATTATGATATCAAAGAGATGTATTATTATAACTTTACTCTGACGTACAGCCTTCTTTATTAATTAACGGCTGTATGTTCTGAAGTATGGATTCCGATTTGAGAAATTGACCTCATGTCTCCAGGTGGATTACGGAAATCATTTTGTAATTCCAATAATCTCAGGGAGCCCACTTAATAATATCACGTGGACCGTGCTATTTATTACTGTTATTACGTAAAATAATAGGAAGAAAAGTACCAGGGTATTATGATAGCAAAGAGATTTATTAATAATTAACGGCGGTATGTTCTGAAGCATGGTTTCGGATTTGAGAAATCGACCTCATGTCTCAAGGTGGGTCAAACTTCACGAACCTCAGGAACCCCATTTAACACCACGTGGACCGTGCTATTATTATTAATTTATAGGAAGAAAAGTACCAGGGTATTATGATATCAAAGAGATGTATTATTAAAATGCTGTAATAATCTTAGTAGCAAAAAGGTAAAGTGAAATAATTGTATTATTTGTATTCATGTCTATGATAATAAAATCCTTTTGTTTAAACTTTATCTAATTTAACTTTATTTAACCAATTTCTAGAAAGTTGCATGTAGATCATTTTTCGAAAAATAAGGCCATAAACAAGTTTCACTTCTTACGTGTGTACACTAGTACACGCACACATTTTTTTTATATGGATATCCATATAGAGAAGAATCTCTATATAGAGAAGAAGGTAAATGGAAATCACTATTGAATTGATCGTGACGCTTGAATTTCTCTCATGACATTTTCAATGTTCAAATTAGACTAGAATAGACTACGGCGTTCCATGATCGCGTCTTTGTTGTCGTCAAATAATTGGAGAAATTTATTGCCAGTTTAGCCACGTGATCGTGGAACGCCTCAGAGCGAGGTAACGCCGCACGAGTCATGTTTTTTCGTGCGTGCAGCCGGCTCCATCGAATTATAAGACGTTGTCACGTCAAAACTATTATATAGTTTGAAAATCAGAAAAACGCGCTAATACAATATTATAATAGAGGTAAGATTTGTGGTCTATTCTTCATGATAATGGTAATGTGTTATGTCGCATTATTTGTAGATACGATAGAACTATCTTCTCTTCTCAGTCGGACACTCTTCTCAGAGTGATCGTGGTTTTTTTTATGATTGAAGGATCACTGGTGGCCCGGAAGCTTTTTCGGCTTCACCAGGACAGGTGGGCGAGCAAAGGCTTAGTCCGGAGGGGTGGGATTTGCTAACAGCTGCCCGTAGTTCTCCTGTCTGTCGTAGTTGCGCTGACGCTGTATATGCAGAAGCACCCGTTGGATCGCCCGTGCTCCCGAGGACTGCCCTCCAGGCAATGCGCTTCCAGGTCTGGCGATTCGAAGCGCTTCGAGTACATTCGACCTTAGTACGTTACGAATGAACACATATTAGATAATTAAGTTTTAAGCCTTACATTTTGTAGTCAGTCACTAACTGTAAAATAGTTGCAATCTAACATTTATTATGTTAAAATTTATACGATTTTCGGATTACTATCTGGCAATACTGTTGGTTGACGAAATGATTGTAGTGGGAATGACGTATTTTAAGATAAGTGGAGAAAATGGGCACGGTGGAGGGCGGATAACGAAGTCAGGGGAGAGAAACTAGTAAGAGAGTACTTTGTAGTGTGTTTGCGTAACTACCTATAAGTCTTTTAAAAGAAGAATTACTAAGATTGCTAATTACTAAGATGCCTATTTCTGCCGTGAAGCAGTAATGCGTTTTGTTTTGAAGGGTGGGGCAGCCGTTGTAACTATACTGAGACCTTAGAACTTATATCTCAAGGTGGGTGGCGCATTAACTTTGTAAATGTCTATGGGCTCCAGTAAGTACTTAACACCAGGTGGGATGTGAGCTCATCCACCCATCTAAGCAATAAAATAAAAAATTATGGCTTTCCCTGCCGCACGGGTTACAGTAATAGCAACAAAATTAATTCAAACCAGTCGAATGCTCTACTTTGAAGCACAAATCAAACGAAAGTGCGCGATGTAAATAATTTATGAACACAAACACGACGTTAAGTGATTTCAAAGCCTTAACATAGTGCGGGCCCTGGCGGGGTGAGCTCATAGCGATGAAACAAGCCTGCCTATTTATATTCCAATGGATTATATAGTTACGTTATGTCTTGACACATTTCAGAGGTCAAGTCACATGGTTGCCTGACCTCAAACTGGAATCCCATGTACAATGGAAACCTGAGACTCATAACAAACTGATGGCCTAAAAGATAAGACGTCCGGTGCGTTCGTGTTGAGCGATGCACCGGTGTTCGAATCCCAGTTGGGTACCAATTTTTCTTCACGATTGACTTCCACTGTGAAGGAATAACATCGTGTAGTAAAAATCAAACCCGCAAAATTATAATTTTCGTTATACTGTGAATCCGCTCGGGTAGGTATCACCACCCTGCCTACTTCTGCCGCAAAGCAGTATTGCGCTTCGGTTTGAAGGGTGGGGCAGCCATTGTAACTATACTTGAGACTTTAGAACTTATATCTCAAGGAGGGTAGCGCATTTACGTTGTAGATGTCCATGGGCTCCAGTAACCACTCAGCACGAGGTGGGCTATGAGCTCGTCCACCCAACTAAGCAATAAAAAAATACATATTTATACACATATAAATAGATAAATTACATACATTTTCTTGATTTTTATAAAATTTCAAAGTTGTAAAGCCCCTTATGTTCATGTCGACAGGGTCTGTTGAAACCTAATAATAATAATAATAGCAGGGGCCCAATCACACGGTTGTCTAGACCCGAATAAGGTTTCCCGCTACTATGGGGACCACGCACCGGTATACACGCTCATAAATATTCAAATATGTACACACACAGACAATGAGCAAGCAAACCTACTACCGCTCTGCCTATTTCTGCCGTCAAGCAGTAATGCGTTTCGGCTTGAAGGGTGAGGCAGCCGTTGTACTGTTAAAAATGAGACCTTAAAACTCGTGTCTCGAGATGAGTGGCGGCATTTACGTTGTATGTCTATGGGCTTCGGTAACCATTTAACACTAGGTGGGCCGTGCGCTCGTCCATCCATCGAAGCAATAAAAAAAGATCGACTTCGATAATTACTTTAAAATAGGCGTGACGTAAATTTGTTTGTTTCCAGAGTAACATAACACCGAATTCACGTACGTAGAAGATAAACTAGATAATAAACACGTTAAGATTCAATCGAGGAGTGATTTAGCATTGAGGCTTCGCGTATCGTAGTCTCGGTATGCCTAAACCATAGACCAGAACTTCGGCGAGGTAATGTAAACAAAACAGGCGTAACCCCGAACTTCCGGTAGTGTATGTCTTTCTGATTACATAAATTGTTTTGTGTCGTCTTGGTTGTATGTTCACAGGGTTCCGAGCCCTACCAAAGCGCGGTCTGGTCCCGACACAAACGGGAATTTGTTAATAATAATCATATTGTTTTTTGTTGTTGAACACCTACACGCACGCACTCACACATACACTCAGATACACTCACACATATACAACCACGCACAGTATACAGTACAGTACCGACTTAGTAAAGTTAAACACCATTAAAGTAATACGTACATGTGTGTATTGTTAACCATACTGTTACGCCGGTAAGAGCAACGCCATCTATCGTCGAATAGTAGAAACGAATATCAAAAGAACTAGAAAATCGAGAACGCTCGGCATGTACAAAGACATCTATTATCAAATAGCGGAAACACATCGAAATTACTCGACTTGTCAAGACTGTTCTCGATAAACCTAGGGATGTCGTATTCGACGACGAAGGCAGTTAATAATCGGATCTACTCGAAGCGAAACAGCGAACAGATCACCTGCAGCGAAGCGGAAGAAGCGAATTAGGAATTGTAAAGCGCTTTGTAAATGTTCTAAATGTTAAATAGAGTTCCAATTTATACTTCTGCAGAAATTTTATTTATCCCGAACCCCAACGCGTAACAATACATATGTATAGGAGGTGAGATTCCGATCTGGTAGTAGATTCATTCGCGAAGCAGCTGCTCTTGAGGTGTTCGGTGCTAGAATAGCTGTTAACGAATCCGTACCCTCCTGACCGAGCCCGTACTCACCCACCTGCCCTTGTGAAGCTGGAAAAGTCTTCAGGCCACCAGTAGCACCCTACCTTCATAAAAAAAATGAAAAATAGAAACAAGTAATTTTATCTATATACATCGTCTAAAAAAATAACAACTCAAGTTTTCTGATGTTTCTGAGTTAAATAGCCCACGCACCGGCTATCTCATTTTCATAGTACCTACGCCATAGCGTATATTAGCAAATTCCGATGTATTATCTATTAAATTGAAGGGTCTGATGAAAATCATTCAGTAGTTTAAGCTTTCACGTAACAATCCCTCTTGCCCATCCTTGCAAGCTTCCGCATTAAATTATTAGTACGATACACAGTAGGTAGGAACTCCTGTGAGTCCGCACAGGTAGGTACCACCACCCTGCCTATATCTGCCGTGAAGTACTAATGCGTTTCGGTTTGAAGGGCGGGGCAGGCTTTGTAACTATACTGAGATCTTAGAACTTATATCTCAAGGTGGGTGGCGCATTTATGTTGTAGATGTCTATGGGCTCCAGTAACCACTTAACATCAGGTGGGCTGTGAGCTCGTCCACACATCTAAGCCATAAAAAAAACACGAGAGAAGCGATAAAATGCTTCGCTTACAAAAACAAAACACAAAAAAAAAACAAAATTCAATTACATACACGAGCATCTTTCCGAGTCATTTAGCGCGAGTCGGGCGGTGTGATAAACAAAAAAAAAACCGCTTTTCACGGACAATATGTAGAAGTAGCTCCCGTATCCCGGGATCCAAACCGTATAATTAATTTGTTAAACTTTATAATAGTAAAACCATTTGTCTGTGTTCGAAAGTGTATGCTGATATAATATGCTGATTTATTTTCGATCGTCATAATGGTCAGTTAATCTTAGCAGTGGTCATGTGGAATCCGTTATTATTATAAGCAGTTCCACCTCTCAAACTGGAATGAGTATATATGCGATAGATCGTCCTTCTTCAAACGAGGCTTGTGGAGAGTATTAAACGGTAGGCAGCGGCTTGGCTCTGCCCCTGGCATTGCTGACGTCCATGGACGACGGTAACCACTCACCATCAGGTGGGCCATATGCTCGTCTGATTATACGGCAATATAAAAATAAATCAAAAGAATCAGTAAGATGCCGGCTGAGAACTACCCTCGTAAGCTCATCAACAGTAATCATAGAAAATTACGTTTAAGACCGTATCAATTTTGTTACATGATATTTATGATAATCCTTATTATCTCTCGACAAGTATGGCTTCAAAGACAGTCTACAATCAGATGAGGCGATCAATCGAAGAACTTATTCCCATCCAAATTCAGTTTGGAGTTCCTTTGGGCAATACAACGTGCACTGTACACTTTAATACGAGACAAGTTTACAGGACTACGACAATCATTTAACACTAAGTGAGCTTTAAGCTCGGCCCCAATGATACAATAAATTAATAAAAAAATAATAAATGTTGAGATTTTTTTTATATGAAACATTAGTAAATCATACGAAAACGCTACTGTGCATTGAGTTAAAGCTTAAAAAAGCTGTTATCATAAATATCGGAACGTCCGCACGGCACAGCGTCGCTCCATAAAACATTAACGCATCCCCGGATAAAGCGTCACCGAGCACAGTGCACCGGGAGCTTTAGACTCGAAATTAAATTTATTTATAATTGTTGGCTTTCCGGTCTTTTCATACATTTTTAGTATAATTTAAACTTCGTACGAAGGATGAATCTCATAGCGCTACTGAAACATTGATGATGGAGGTTCGATCTTGACTCTGAATTCACAGTGCCAAGGTCTTTGGTTTCGTACTATTACGCGCTGGGGTTCGGGATAAATATAAATTCTATCGAATCACAAGTTAACACTGTTATCACTTAAAACACTTCACAAACACTTTAAAATCCTCCGTTCGCTTCTTCCGCTTCGCTTCAGATGATCCGTTCGCTCTTTCGCTTCGAGTAGTTCCAATAACTGACTGACTTCGTACCATCTCTGCAACGCTTTTATAGTCGATACGACATCCCTAAATTTACCGAGAACATTCTGGGCAAGTCGGGTAGCTTCGATGTGTGTTTCCGCTATCTGACAATAGGTGGCGTTGTACTGCTCGAGCTTTCTCGGCGTTACGAGTTCATTTGATATTCGTTTCGGCTATGTGGCGATAGATGGCGTTACTCTTACCTTAAAACCGTAAAAAACCCTACGGTTTTTTCTCTATGAATGGTTACATAATGAATAAACTTGTTTCAATTATTTTACATTAAACATGTGACAGAATTTATGACCTGACTAGGTATATGTATATATATTTGATTGCTTAGATGGGTGGACGAGCTCAGAGCCCACCTGGTGTTAAGTGGTCTATAGAAATCTACAACGTAAATGCGCCACCCACCTCGAGATATGAGTTCTAAGGTCTCAGTATAGCTACAACGTCTGCCCCGCCCTTCAAACCGAAACGCATTATTGCTTCACGGCAGAAATAGGAGGGGTGGTGGTACCTACCCGAGCAGACTCACAAGAGGTCCTACCACCAGTAACTACGATTATCATACCACAATAGCAACTATTGGATAACACAATTGTACTACCAAACGACACATCCCACTGAGTTTCTCGCGGAATCTTCTCAGTGGGTTGCGTTTCCGAGACGGTGGTAGAATCTACGAAGCCATGCTCTTGCTAGGGCTAGTGTTAGCAAATTCTCTCAGATTGAGCCCGTGAGCTCACCTAATCATGTGCGCCTAGCTGGAATAGCCCCTTAGGCTACTAGCGAGGTCTACACTTAGAGGCAGTAACTGCCCCCGGTGAAGGTCAAGGAGCGATCTGAGGGGGTAGAGGCCGCGCGGCGCGCTACCAGCACTCTAGCGCGCCGCCAAGGAGTATCTATAATAGAGCAACCGGTTGGCGGTGTATCGCGTCCCAACCCGGCAGGCTGGTTCTGGTCCAGCGGGGTATTCCGGGACACCAGCGGCACCATCTGGGCGGCTTGACGGCCTGCCGTACCGAGACGGCCGACGTTTCAGAGTCTTCGATTCGCCTCGAAAGCTCCGTCGGCTGGACGTCCTTGGGGTAAGCCGCGCTGTCTGGTTGCAGTGTTGACCGCGGTAACCCCCCTACCTCATCCGGGTTCTGGCCTCGGAGGGAATCGGACGTTGGGTGTAAGAAAGAGTGCAGGGGAGTCGTTTAGTGGGTGGACCTTAAAATTCCTTAGGCCGCGGTCTGCTCCCAACACCTTGCAGATCGTCAAGTCCCACATACCCCGCGCACCCCCTAGGCGCGGCTACCTCGCAGGAGGTTCGGCCCCCGGCCCGAAAAAAAAAAGAGCCAGTACCGTCAGAATTATCAATGAAGACTTAATTAAATAAAACTACCCTACATATTAGAAGCAAGAATTTGATAGCCGAGCGAATATCTCCCAATCACCGGAAAACTCTCAAAGGTATTGCTCATTATCGAGAAGATTCACATGTACAGCTTTTCCCGAACTTAATTGTACTGTTACGAACAAAAACCTTTCAAGCTCGCCTCCTGTACACATGAAAATAAGTTAAATCCTATAAAGGTTAATGAACGAAAATTTTGGCAACGATATTATAATGTGGCCCACGATTTATCTTTTACGGATTGGAGAAAATTAAATTTCAATTGAAACCATCTACTTTGTAACGATATCTGTACGAAACTAATTTATGAAAGCGTTTAATTTGCAGTTTTTTTTATTGCTTAGATTGGTGGACGAGCTCACAGCCCACCTTATGTTAAGTGGTTACTGGAGCCCTTAGACATCTACAACGTAAATGCGCCACCCACCTTGAGATATAAGTTCTAAGGTCTCAATATAGTTACAGCGGCTGCCCCACCCTTCATACCGAAACGCATTACTGCTTCACGGTAGAAATAGGCGGGGTGGTGGTATCTACCCATGCGGACTCACAAGATGTCCTACCACCAGTAATACCCCTGTGGCCACCAGCGATTATGTAGGGAAAAAGGCGGTATCTACCCGTGCGGACTCACAACACACCCTCCTCGCGTCGTCACGACCCTCCCTGCTGAGGGTCGTGACCATCCTTTTGTATCACCTTCGCACGCACGATCATTCTCCATCTATTCTTGTCTGTGGAGCGGTGCGGATCTGGTCGAACCAACGTATTGGGCTGCACCCCCGAGGGCTTTTCCCATCCTCATTACCGGTCACGATGAGCCTCCCGAGATTTTTACCATCCTTCCTTGCAACGTGACCGAAGTATTCAAAGACTCTGCGAAGACACTGGGATGACAGCCGCGAGGAGATTTTGAGTTCTTGCAAAACCAATTTTTTTTTTATGTTTGAGAAGTTACTGGTGGCAAGGAGGCCTTTCCAGTTTTACCAGGGCAGAATTGATGCGTTAGTCCCAAATGCTGTCGACGGAATACAGAGCATCTTTCTCCAGCACCACAACACGCCCGAAAACTAAAAAATATTACTGACTAAAATTGCATCGATTCATTATTTCGTAGGCGCGTTGCTTTTGGACTCTTGTTCGTGTATTTACGTTTCGTAAGCCTTGAAGTCTGACATGATTGAATAAGTTAATCAGTCAATGTCGGACCGGCTCGGTCGTCTGATGGATAGCGGTGCTTTTATTCCCAAAACGTTCAAACGGAATGTTCTGGAATTAATAAATACGCTTTACGTTATTACGACACAGACCCCGCCCGGGTTGGTATCGCCGCGCTCTGTTCTCGTTTGAACATTTTTTGCCTCAACCTATTCGCTAGGAACCTAATCCAGAAACGTGCACATGATTAGGTGAGGTCACGGGCTCAACCTGAGAGAATTTGCGAACACTAGGCCAAGCAAGAGCATTGCTTCGTAGATTCTACAACCGTCTCGGAAACGCAACCCACTGAGAAGATCCGGCGAGAAACTCAGTGGGCTTTGTCGTTTGAATAGTACAATTGTGTTATCCAAATATGACTTTGACTATAGTCATAAATTGCAGCGAACAAGTTACTAAGCAGGCAGAAGAAATTGTATAACAAAAAGTACTGAATATGTATGTATAACAAAACTGTTACACGGAATTGGAATCGTTCTTTTTTTACCTACCTAAGCTCAGAGACTATATCAGCGGAACTTTAACTAGTAGGTGAGCTCACGGGGCTCAAACCTGACGACAGAATCGATCGATTACGTTAAAGAAAAAGCCGCCTTGTTGTTTCCCTCAAGGTATTGTTACACCGGTAAGAGTAACGCCATCTATCGCTGAATAGTCAAACGCATATCGAAGGATCTAATATCTAGAACGCTCGAGAAGTACAACGCCATCTATTGTCAGGTAGCGGAAACACAATACTATAATTTTGTGGAATATTCTCGACGATTCTAAGGATTTCATCTCGACTATAAAAACGTTGCAGAGATGGCACGCTATCAGTTAGTAATCGAAACTACTCGAAGCAAAACACCGAACGGATCACCTGAAGAGAAGCGGAAGAAGCGAATTGAGAATTTTAAGGTGTTTATGAAGTGTTTGAAGTGTTATAGTGTTGAATACAGTTGTAACTTGTAATTCGGTAGAATTTTTATTTATCCCGAACCCCATTGCGTAACAGTACTCATGGAAATAATTGTATTGCGAAAACATAATCCGATTGATTTCTGAAATGATAAGTGCGACGGTAATCACGTACGCCAAATAACTCTAAATTTCTAACAAATACACTACATAATTGCAATGAAACAGTTTTAAACTATCTAGGTCATGCTAGAACGATTTCGTAGCTCGAGAAAACAGCTTTAAGCTAACATCGAACTAAACAAAGCGAGCACAATCGTCGAGAAACTTAAGTTCGTGTAGAAAAGCTGATCTCGCACTTTTAAACGGTTGCGGGAGTTTCGTGCTTCCTAATGTGTGTGCTATTGTGTTGCTTCAACACTAGATTTTATTATCTAATTTGTGATTACCAATAATGACGTGAAATCTTATTTAAATTTTAAAATCGAGGACTTTGCGTTTTAATCTGGGGTTCTTAGAGAAATCTTTATAAGATAATTTGTCCGGATTTAAAAAAAACAAAACAAACTACGCCTTAATTAAATTTTATATATGTAATAAAATATGTCGGCGTAACGTCATTATTTAGTTACCTAAAAATAGTTAAAGTTAACTGTTACGCATGCCAACAACTGTTTAAGACGGTATATATGATGAATTTTTAGACTAAGCTACCCCCACTTTCTACTATAAATGCGAGTATTGTGGCACAAAACATTCCGACTCGAGTAGCCGACCCAGGCGAGGCTCTCAGTTGTTATCATTGGACACTTCAAAAGTAATGAATGGAAAAGTGGATCTTAATTACTGTCACTATGGAAGGCAATGATAATGACGAAGAGAATGGCGTCAGCAACGCTGACGTCATCATTTTAAAAACACCATAGAACCCGCCTCTCCGTCATATATAAATTATGAAAAAAGATTTGTGCCTCAAGACGTGTTTAGTAAATAAATTCCTTAAGCGCCCAACACGACTGTTTATCATGTAATCCCGCAGAATTCTCGAAATCTTCGGACACATTGCCAAATAAAGCGACGGATTATATAACTGTGAAACGTGCCAAGTAACAGGAGAGAAACATTGTGGCCGCGGTAACTTGAGACGCTGGAATCTAGCACATTGGAATGTGAAGTTATCCCCGCCGCAGATGATAGAACTAGATAGAAGACTGCAGACCATGATAAAGTTTTAGTTAAAAGCTATAAACTTCTGTAAACTGAAAAAGAATTATCAAGTGGGAGGACTTGATTATTTCTTCATATTCTCCAATTACATTAAGTCAACGGGAAGTAATAAGCTAATTAAGAGTTAAGTAAAACCGTGGTTTTTTTTTTATTGCCCTTGTAGGTAGACGAGCATACGGCCCACCTGTTGGTGAGTGGTTACCGTCGCCTGTGGACTTCAGCAATGCCAATGTGTTATCTGAAGTCTATAACCGAAAGAAGTCTGTTCAGAAATATCTGGTTATGAGGGTTGTATGTGAAATAACAGAAGCTCTTAAGTGTGCCAGACAAAGGCCTAGAGTAATAATTTCTCTAATCATCATTAATTATCACTGTAATATTAAATTTTAATTTTGTAGAAAAAAAATCGAAAAAGAAATTCGAAATTTTCTATTTTGAAAAAAAAAAGACGGTATTATGTTCAAATGTTAACAAAATAATAATAGCTTCATCATCTGTGACCACGAAAACTGTAAATTATTCGAAACCTTACAAATAATAAATGCGAGATATAAACCGTAAAAGTAATTTTCATTGCGTCTACAACTCGAATTAATCAAAGAAAATACTTTAAAATTCATTTAACGGTTTTTATTGTCCGTTAATTCTGTTCAACGTTACACACATAATAATATCTTATATCTAAATAAATAAATAGATATAAGATTATCTATTATCTTTCTTCTTAAAACAAAACACTATGTGATTCATCTAAAACAGAGTTTTATTTATGAAATACAGTTAAACTTTTACTTAACAAATATCAACTAATGAAATAACTATGTACTAACCTAAAACAGAGAATCGACAATTAAATGTTCATGCTTTACTGTTCTTATATTCAAATTTGAATCGTCCTTTTTACTTTTATAATTAAGCTAATTCACAAGGAGTTTTAGTAAAAATGGTTGAATGTTTTTCTGATACCTACCTACATACCCAAATATTAATGGTTCTGTCAACGTCAACACAAAGCTTACATAGATAAATAATCGGGAACAAATCACACACGATCACTAGACCGCCCCCCCCCCCTCCCCCAAATGAAGATTCTAAGCAGAGTCAGAAATATACATACTTATATACGTTTAAATAAATATCTACATACATATATAGATAATAAACATTCAGACAAAGAACAGACTTACTTTACTGTCAAAAGAATGTTTGTCCGATGTGTAGGAATCGAGATCTCAAAGATAATTGTTCACGCCCGGTTACGTTGAAATATTTTTAAACTAACATTTCAATCTTTCTAGAAGTATCCACTCCACCAACGTATTACCTAATATAATCTTAGTAAAAATAAATAAAAGTTTAAAAAACGAACAAAATATGCTTTTATAGAAAATCCAACTAAAAAATAGAAAATAAATTTTAATAAATTTGAATTAAAAATAGTGTAAGAAAAAATTATTTTATTTGAAAAAGAAAGTGTCGGGTGCTTTTCAGGATATTATCAAAATAACCGTTCTACTCGTATCTGTTCATAAAATATTTATAACTACTGACACCATGAACCCCACGCTTTTTTTACAAAATTTTTTTTTTTTTTACACTAATTTTAATATCAATTTATTAAAACTTATTCTATTTTTTAATTGGATTTTCTATAAAAGCGTATTTTGTTAGTTTTTTTAAACTATTATTTATTTTTCATTTTTTAGTCGAATTTCAATATTTCAATTTTTTTTTAATATTGAATTGTCATGGATCCTTAATAAGTATACCAAAATTTTAGTTAATCCGACGTGTTGAAGGGGGTCAAAATCATGTTCAAAGATTACTAACATACTAACATGCATACGTCTGAAGCTAATAAAAGCGTATTAAAAACTCATTTTGAATCCATATTTACGATTATGTGCAATCAAATGCTTTTTTCAAATCTTTTAAGTCGTATACGCAGAGCCACCCCTGTTTCCGCTGATTAGGAATTTAACGAATAAAGCTACCTAAAGCTGTCTTCTAAGTTCCGCCTATATATCGGCAATAGTCTCTGAATTGCCTGAAAAGAAACGCTCGAAATTCCAGTGGTTCCATTTCTTTTAAAAGGAAGGTTTCAGTTGTGACGTCATTGTTTATTTATTTATTACGCACATTATACACATTACAAGCTAAAAAAGAAAAGATACACAATAAATACCTAACTACAAAGTAAAAAAATTGGCTTGTAACATAAGCCATGCGCATAAGCCATCCAACTAATCAGGACAAGTGTGCTAAGTTTTTTTTTATGCTTTGATGGATAGACGAGCTCACAGCCCACCTGGTGTTAAGTGGTTACTGGAGCCCATAGACATCTACAACGTAAATGCGCCACCCACCTTGAGATATATTATAAGTTCTAAGGTCTAAGTATAGTTGCAACGGCTGCCCCACCCTTCAAATCGAAACGCATTACTGCTTCACGGCATAAAAAGGCGGAGTGGTGGTACCTACCCGTGCGAACTCCCAAGAGGTCCTACCATCAGTAAAAATGTACACAATGTTCATAACAATTAAGGGACAATCGTTAATGCAGAAACACGATAGGTGTAGCAATATACACTACACACACTCTGCCAATTTAAAATATCAAAAGAAGCGCCATTTTGTATCGAATGTTAAAGCTATTTTCATAAAAGATTTATTAAAAATTTATTAGCTTTTAGCTATAAAAGATGTTCAATATCTTCCTTAAGAAACATCCGTAATATCAAATCTCCTTCCGTTTTTAAATATTTATCCCTATTAAAGCGTTTTCCTTAGCTTGACCTGTTTTGTGTCTAACAAAATCTTTCAACGTTATTTCCACCTCCCTACTTCAATACCTACGTCCGATTAACTTGAAAAGTTGCACATGAATCAAGGACCGATGACAGCACAATAATTTAACTTTGGCTCAAAACAACCAGGATAATAAAAGCGACTGTTTGAATTTTTACTTAGGCCTGCCAAGAAGCGAGAGAGAGAGAGAGAGAGAGAGAGAGAGAGAGAGAGAGAATGCACTTTATTGCACACCAGAACAAACAATTTACATTAAGAAAACAGTCAAAAAGCAGATACATAATTTGTACAACGTTTTCTGACGAAGCATGTTGCGGATAATGACATGTACTTTGAGGTTAAGAATATTGTGTTCTTTTTTTTATAATAAATTTGTACAATAGGAGATCTTATCGCTAAAAGCGATCTCTTCCAGACAATCGTTTAATTTACATAAATTCTGGAAAATATAAAAATATAGCAGGTATGTTGCGGTGACAATACATTATTATAGAAAATATATACATACAATAAACAAATATAATATATCGTTTACATATAATATGAAATATATAACTAATTGATTTATATAAAAATATACTTACATACACATAATAAATCAACAATATGGAAATGATGAATGATAATGATACAAACAAACAGCACTAAGCAGATAAGTAGTGTTCCTTCACCATTTTTTTAAAGCAGCTTAAAGTTGGAGCACTCCTCACTGCATCCGGCAGAGCATTCCACAATCGAACCGCCTGGATGGTGAATGAATTACCAAAGAATGATGATGAATGACCCGGCATTTTTAGTCTCAGGCTATCCGATGATCTCAAGGAAAAATTAGGAAAGGATACAAGGAAAAAAGGAAAAAAAGGAAGCCTATTTCTTTAGTTTTGTGCCCAACTCTTATAGTCATAAGCTGAGGAATATACTCTTATTAGAGTACGAACATAATATGTTAATAATATTCACTTACACATTAATTGGTTTATCAGGGTTAAAAATATTAATTCGAGTCTTTAAGTGCTTTTCGGCAAATACATATCGCCTTTTCGCATTAAAAGTGTACAATTTCCAAAAATATTCGAAATTGAGTCAATATGCGTAAACATTTGGTATCACCAGTATTTTTCTCATAAATACTGTCAAAAGAGCGTAGTTTAGTTTTAGTTTTTTTTTTTAGTTTACCCATGTTTTGACTACCATTAAAAAAATTAATACTTAATTTTATCTTACTTTAAAAGACAGATAATGTAACTGGTATAAAATAAAAAAATTAATGTTGCAAAGATGATTAATATTAAAAATATTACATGTTAAACATTTAAAACACTCTCCTGTAAAATTAGTAAGTTTTGAGATTATACAGTTTTAATACGAAAAGACGACATCTGTTTTACAAGGACCTAATTCTTCATTATTCACTGGAAACTACTACAAATTAAAATAAAATTATATAATACGTATCGTCACGCTAACTTAGCTAATGGGAAACAACAATAAATTTTCGAGCTTATTTCCTTTCAATTTCCACGGATAATCCGACCAATATAACTTTAATCACGACATGTACATATCTAGTTACTTTATAGAGCGGAAAGACTCGACCAACCTACGTATGTTGATTCAACGCATCTCGAAACACCTCTGAACACCAAGATTAAAACCAAAGGTTACAAGCGAATACTATTTAAGCACGTGTACAACTAAATTTTAGGTCGAGTCCGTCTGCGGTCGGATCAGTCAACTGCAAAGAGATTTTACCTTTGACGCCCTGCTAGTAAGGTCTACATTACGATGCACATTGTAGCCCATTAAATTTTTAGACGCTTTCAACGAATGCATGCTTAGACTTGCGTGGGCAATTTAAATTGAGGGGTCAATTTTAAATGTGATAGAAAACTTCATGGAAGCGAAATCTTTGTGTATATGTTTGGCGCTCGGCTGCTGGGAATCAACTCAAGTAACAGTAATCGTCATCATCACATGCGCTGTGCTAAGCTTTACTTACAACTAATTATCCACTGTTATAGGTAAGTCTGTGGAATGGACTCTTTAAAAAAAATATAATTTTATTTTAATACAAAGTAGTACAATAGGGAAAAGGCCTCAGGGCATTGCTGACGTCCATGAGCGACGGTGACCACTTACCATCAGGTTGGCCGCATGCTCCTCTGCCTACAAGGCATAAAAAAAAAGTGTGTGTGTCCGCTCCGACGCACGACTGGAGTTTACTGGATATAAAAAATTAAACGAAACAATACGAGAAATAGTTCTATATTACGACAACACGATACACTACAGATTATTAACAAATTAACGAGACACAAAACAAACGACTAACAAATATATGAAAATACAATAATGAGAGAAACGCGCGATCANAAATATAAACATGAATTGGGAATAAATTAAAACAAACTCTTGATATTAGAATTCAAAGTTGGCAGCATTTTAAATCAAATGTGTCATGGAGAACTGAATTCTTCGGACGCTTAGGTTAGGGTCTTAAATATCATCTTTGGGTCCGCGGTCCAATCCCAAGATCTGCGGACCGTCCAGTCCCAAATACCCCTATATACCTATATATGTACATACCAGATATTCCTCGTAAGGAGTTCGGACCCCAGCACAGAAAAAAAACCAACTCTGTAGACTGTATTTAATATTCTTCATCATTCCCTTCCCCTTCATCATGTGGGGTCAGCGCAGTATGTCCTCTTCTCATATTGCATAGGGATTTGGTTTCAGTTTTTCAACCAGCTGCCTACCTAACTTCAACCCTTCTTGAAAAGCCTATTATTGGCATAAGATGGTAACCAGAAGAGTTCCTTGATCGCCTTTTGCGACACCCGCGGAATTATATGAATCGGCCCAATTCTAGGCCGGGAATCGCATGTCCCTGATACCTATAAGAACACTTAATTAATTCCCAAATTCCCAAAAATATTAACAAACGTAGTGTAAGAGGTACTTATCATGAATCAAAGCATACCGTGCTATTTCATTTGTATTAAAAGCTCCAAGCACGAAAGCACGATTGAAAGGGACAACACGTAATGTAGCAACCCAGGAATCTGAGATTCTAATAGCACCATTGGACTCTCCGCGACTGTTCTTTTTTTTATTACTTAGATGGGTGGACCAGTTCACAGCCCACCTGATGTTAAGTGGTTACTGGAGCCCATAGACATCCACAACGAAAATGCGCCACCCACCTTGAGATATAAGTTCTAAGGTCTCAAGTATAGTTACAACGGCTGCCCCACCCTTCAAACCGAAACGCATTACTGCTTCACGGCAGAAATAGGCAGGGCGGTGGTACCTATCCGCGCGGACTCACAAGAGGTCCTACCACCAGTATATTAAACTCTTTTAAGATTTATGTCATAAATCATATAGAGGTTACATATTATTTTTGAAATACTTTATTACCGTTCAGACGACAAAATAAACAAACCAGTACATATGGCTCTCAATCAAATGTCTCAAAGAAAAATACAGTCGAGCAATCTCGTTTATTATTCTGAATAAAGATTCCGAAGCTGTACACGGAATAAAAGTTAAATACAAATTTATGACGAGCGCAAAAACCGGGTATGATAAAACAATTATGACCGAATAAACGGGCGTGACAACCGGTTCTTGTATTATATAATTGTGCTCGCGCTGTGTTCAATGCCACTCAGCACGTAATTTGCGGCGGCTCGCCCGAGCAATTATAACCTGAACCGGTTGAAAGTTGCCAGTTTAAATATTTTTGTAATTCTAAAAAGGTTTGTTGAAAAATTAATTTAAACGTAGTTTTTATTTGAAATGCTTTTTTATCTAACTTAAGTATATTATGTACAAAACGGGATCATATTTTCTTTATACTGAAGTACAGAATTGATGTGTAAAAACATACTTTGTTTTTAGAGGGGGAAGGGGTCGACCGAAGAAGACATGGATGGAGAATGACAATATGAGAGAGAAAGGAGTGAGTGTTGGGCTGATGGCTGATAGAAGAGAATGGAAGAGAAAAATTAACTGTGCCGACCCCACCTAGTGGGATAAGGTGGAGAAAAAGAGGAAGAATACGTTTTCGGAAATAAGCCACGGATTTGGTAATTTTTATTCTCTAGAAGCTTAGACAAGCACACGGCTAACCTGTATTTTTTTTTATTGCTTAGATGGGTGGATGAGCTCACAGCCCACTTGGTGTTAAGTGGTTACTGGAGCCCATAGACATCTACAACGTAAATGCGCCACCCACCTTGAGATATAAGTTCTAAGATCTCAGTATAGTTACAACGGCTGCTCCACCCTTCAAACCGAAACGCATTACTGCTTCACGGTAGAAATAGGCAGGGCGGTGGTACCTACCCGCGCGGACTCACAAGAGGTCCTACCACCAGTACCTATGACTTAGTACTTAGGTATAGGGGGTTATAGACATCGCAATGGCAATTGGAAGATACCATAATTGTTATAAACTATATTAATTGTATTTCAATTAAATTGCGTTTATATTTTATCATGATTTGGTAAAGCCCTTAATATATTTCAGTAATAAATAAAGCATATACTCGTAAACATGTACATAATTTTATTGTTGCTCGGATTGTCAGTAGATGTAAAAACCAGTTTGATGTTGATCATTTGTCATTAAAACATTATTAAATTTCAAATTTTAATATTAAAATTCTAAGTTATGAGCTCTATCGGCAGTCCATAGGACTGCTATTTCATTATCTTTATATATAACATTCTATTGTAGGTATGTGTTGTCACTGAACCCCTCCTAAGCGGCTGGAGCGATTTGAATGAAATTTTGTGTATCCGTTCATTCATTCATTTCGTTCTTTTCATTCATTTCGTTCATTTCGTTTATTTATTTGATTATTTATTTTTGGATTAATTTCGTTGATTGGTGGGTAGATATCGTAATTTGAGGAGCTCATCTAGTCTTAAGCGATTTTCGGAGCCTATAGACACCATAATGTAATTATGACCACCTTGAAAATAAATCTTCACTTTTTTATTTATTGCTTTATTGGGCGGACGAGCTCACAGCCCACTTGGTGTTAAGTGGTTACTGGAGCCCATAGACATCTACAACGTAAATGCGCCACCCACCTTGAGATATAAGTTCTAAGGTCTCAGTATAGTTACAACGGCTGTCCCACCTTTCAAACCGAAACCCATTACTGCTTCACGGCAGAAATAGGCAGGGCGGTGGTACCTACCCGCGCGGACTCACAAGTGGTCCTACCACCAGTCCTACCATTAATACCATAAAGTTTAATTTTAGCTATACAGATGGGACTGCGGTATAATAGTGGAATATAATAGTGGTATAATAGACGAGACTGTGGTATCGAGTATGTGCCCGTTCTAATTAAAATTATGCTACATATCTCCCTCAAAGTATTCACTTTCCGAGGCAAGTGGAATTTAATCAATGCGCTGAATTCCCCGATCCGATCTTAATCCCTCTCGACATCCTCCGCCTGTGAAAAACGTTGATACATTTAACATCAAAATTTCAATATTTATTTTAAAGGGGCTTAAACTGCCGTCCATTTCTGAAATACCTCTGCCGTTGCGGCTTAATAATAAATTAATTAAAAAAAGAAAATTTAAAGCTGTAAAATAAATGTAATGCTACAATAAAAAAGGTAATGGTTAGTAAATGATAATAATCACTAAGTATGTACATATTTGCTAACTTTAGTAAAATATAGTTACAATCGCATGAGATACTGAGTGAACCATGTCTTGTCTGCTGGCGAAAGAGCGCCATCTAGTTTAAAAGTAGGGTAATTAAATCGAATCATCGAGAACTTAACAGAAAAATAGCCTCGTGATAATAAACAGGTTGAAAGATTCTGTATGCTGGAAGGGTTGCGCGTAACATCTTATCTTATATATTCATACGTGAAGCAAAAACTTTGTATCCTTTTTTACGAAAATTGCGCGAACGGAGAAGTATGAAATTTTCTACACTTTTTGAGAATATAGAGAAGAAGTGCAAAATGCTATTTTTTTTTAAATAATGCATAAAAGATACACTAAATCAATAAAGAAAAGATTACACACACTACATAACATGTATTTGACGCACACACGCATGCATACTATTTATTGTCAAACTTTTGTTCTTGACGTCTGTTGTCAAATTGAGATTAGGTATTATTTGTCTTTGTTAATATTTTTTATAGTGTATTCTTGGCGAAATTTGTGATTATAGAAGTATAAAATACAATCATAATAGTGTACAAACTTACAATTCCATTTAATTATAGTCGAATTTCGACTACTGCGGGACCTCTAGTATCTTTAAACGAGCAATTCTTGTATATATATAATCTGAATCTCGGAAACGGCTCCAACGATTTTCATAAAATTTAGTATACAGGGGATTTCGGGGACGATAAATCGATCTAGCTACGATTTATTTTCAGAACATGTTGTTTTATTCGTGTTTTCAATAATCAACTCTTCCCGACATCTATTGGCGAATAATAATACTATTTTTCTTAATTGAGGGCAACTAACCGCTTTAAAGACACAACAAGATGGCGTTATCAAAAAAAAAACGAGCAAAGCTCGGTCATCATCTATTATAAAATTAAACGCGATCGAGATGTTTGATATTAAATCTTGAAGCGGCATAAACAATGCGAAGCGAATATTTTTTATACCTATTTACTGGTAGACTAAGGGGCTATTCCAGTTTCTCGTGGGCGGGCAGGTGAGCTCATGGGCTCAATCTAAGAGAATTTGCTAACACTAGCCAGAGCAATGCTTCGCAGAATCTACCACCGGATCGGAAACGCGACCCACTGAGAAGATCCGGCGAAAAACTCAGTGGGCTGTGTCTATCGGGCGAAGCGATGGGACCAATCAGAAGTGCCGAAAATAAAGAAAGGATAATTTTCGATGCGGAAAATTAAATAAAACATATGAACGATTGAAACTATAAACGTATTTTTGATCTTAAAGACACGCTGACAACGTCATTATTACATACAACCTTAAGCAGGGACCAAATCAAAATGCCTCATACTTAACTTCACCATCGACTCGGAATGCAATATATAATAATAGGAATAATAGGATAGGATTGAAAATGTCGTGAGCGAGATTCAGGCATCTGGCAAATACCTTGTGTTCTATGATGGCTACTTGCCACACTCATATGCCCTTATTACAAATAATACTAAAATAAATTAAAATATTATTCAGCGTTCGAGGTAATCATCCCCTCTTCTCATACCGGCAACCTCCGGGCTTAGTGAATTCAAAACTAAGTTACGAAACACATATCCAATTAATTATTTCGCTAAGAAACCTGACATATTGAGAAACATTATTAATTTCACGTCACCCATGCGCAGAGGAGGAGCAAACACATTACTTGAACGTGGAAAAATCGAATTACACGCGCCGTGTGCGTTGGTAACTTGAGACGCGAAGGCTAGGGCTGGTACGCGTTATCAAATAATATTTAATTAAAACACATGATTTAGATAATGTTGAATTAATGAATCGAAACAAACCAAAATAAACACGCGTTTTTCGCGAACTAAGTTTAAATAATAACTAAATAATAATAATAATAAAAATAGAAGCGTTCGAGATGTGGTGTTGGCGAAGAATGCTCCGCATACCGTGGACCGCCAAGAGAACAAACCAATATTCTGTCCTCGAGCAACTTCGCATAGAAACGAGACTGTCGATCGATTTGCTACCAGAAGGCTCTTAGTTACTTTTTTTTTTTTTTTTTTTTTTTATTGCTTAGATGGGTGAACGAGCTCACAGCCCACCTGGTGTTAAGTGGTTAGTGGAGCCCATAGACAACTACAACGTAAATGCGCCACCCACCTTGAGATATAAGTTCTAAGGTCTCAGTATAGTTACAACGGCTACCCCACCCTTCAAACCGAAAAGCATTACTGCTTCACGGTAGAAATAGGCAGGGCGGTGGTACCTACCCGTGCGGACTCACAATAGGTCCTACCACCAGTACTTTGGTCACATTGCTCGGCGGCCACCAGACAAGCTTGAAAGATTGACTGTGGTGGGCAAGGTAGAAGGGAAAAGACCCGCCGGCCGGCCACCAAACCGTTGGTCAGATCAAATAACTGCCCTCACTGGACTCTCTGTTGCGAACGCCCTGAGAGAAGCCGAAAACCGAAGCAAATGGAAGCTGATGGTACAAAGAGCCACGAAGGGCTTTCAGGGACACGACCTTCAGCAATGAAGTATTCGACTAAGAAGAAGAATAATAAGCTGAAATTGCTCAGAGGCAGATTTGAGAAGATTATCGAGGAGTATCGAGGAGGAAAGGCTATTTGGTATAAGCGGCATTTCGCTTAATACGCAACATTTATCTTTGTAATTTAAGGTGCGTTTTATTTGGCATTAGCATCAACAGTTCGATATTTTTAATTGAACTTCAATTAAGTTTACTCCATTGAAATAGCCGAAGAAGTTTTTTGTTGTGTTTTTTTTTTCCAAATTTTAAATGGCTTCCACTAAAGTTACAAAAATATCGCTTAAACTAATTAACCTTTCAGCTCTCGTTATGTGTGTTGAACTATGAAAATAAAACCTTCTTAAGCGCTTTACAATCATTACGACTTTAACTCAAATACAGAATGCAGTTACACAACTGACAAGATTCCACATAAGGGTTTTTGTTTTTAATCATACGTGCGTACTTTTTAAATAATATAATATAATGCATTAATAGGTGTAAGGCTAGTTGGTATAAACGACATTTTTACAACTTTACAGGCGAGCCATTTAAAGTCTAAAATTTGGAAAAAAATATGTAAAATAAAACACACCTTTAATTACAAAGACAAATGTTGCGTACTAAGCGAAATTTCGCTTAAACTAAATAGCCTTTTTAACCGTCAATATTACGTTTTCCTATTGATATTGTTACGCGGGTAAGAGTCAAGCGATCTAGTAGCACCTAGAACGCTCGAGAAGTACAACGCCATCTATTGTCAGATAGCGAAAACACAGTACTAGAGATGTGTGGAATATTCTCGATAATTTTCGGGATTTGGTATCGACTATAAAAGCGTTGCAGGGATGGCACGCAGTCAGTCAGTAATCGGAACTACTCGAAGCGAAACAACGACCGGATCACCTGAAGCGAAGCGGAAGAAGCGAATTGAGAGTTTTAAAAGTGTAGTGACTATTTTAAGTGTTGAATACAGTTTTTAGTTGTACCTTGGTTAAATATTATTTATCCCGAACCGCAGCGCGTAACAATATTCTTACGACTGTACAGCCCTAGCCATATCGGCCCAGTGCAGGTGGTAAGGCGACCGTTCGGAAAATTTTCAGTAACACGGCGCTAGGATCCACACGGATTCGCACGTCGGAAATATTCCAGTGCTATTCCCGTCTACCATCTACTGAGTTGTAACGAGGCTATACAATAATAAAAACTAGTGGTCCCGCCGTAGTCGAGATTCCACTGTAATTAATTGTAATTATAAGTAGGTACTAGAGGTCCCACAATAGTCGAAATTCGACTATAATTAATTGGAATTGTAAGTTTGTACACCACTATGACTGTATTTTATACTTCTATAATCGCAAATTTCTATAAAAAATATTAACAAAGACAAACAATATTTAATCTATTCTCAATTTGACCACAGATGTCAAGAACAAAAGTTTGACAATACATAGTATGCATGCGTGTGTGCGTCAAATACATGGTATGTAGTGTGTGTATTGTTTTTGATTTAATGTATCTTATATGCATTATTTAAAAAAAAAATTAGCATTGTGCACTTCTTCTCTATATTCTCTATAAGTGTGGAAAATTTCATACTCCTCCGTCCGCGCAATTTTCGTAAAAAGGGATACAAGGTTTTTGCTTCACGTATTAATATATAGATTAACAGTATTAAGGTTCTATTGTCAAAGACTATCATAGACCTCTATACCTCTATACCCTGCCTATTTCTGCGAAGAAGTAATTCTGTGAAGAAGTAATGCGTTTCGGTTTGAAGGGTGGGGCAGCCGTTGTAACTATACTTGAGACCTTAGAACTTATATCTCATAGTGGGTGACGCATTTACGTTATATATGTCTATGGGCTCCAGTAACCACTTAACACCAGGTGGGCTGTAAGGTCGTTCACACATTAAGCATTAAAAAAAAATTCGCCAAGCCTTTTTTTTTTCACCTGACGTCAGATCCCGGATGAGGTAGGGGGGTTACCGCGGTCAACACTACAACCAGACGGCGCGGCTCACCCCAAGGACGCCCAGCCGACGGAGCCTTCAAGGCGACTACCTTCAGATAAATAAAATTGAAGACGAACAATATTAATCTATTCTCAATTTAACCACAGACAATAAACAGAAAAGTATATATGGTGTGTATATTATTGTGTGTACATGGAAGTGTGTTTAATGTTTTTTTCTGTTCGATCGATCTGGACCAAACGATCTCGATTTTGATCCGGCGAAGCACGGCTCTTGCTATGGTTCGTGTCAGCAACATCGTCAGGTTTGAGCCCCGCGAGCTCACCTACTATCCCGGCGACGCTGACATGGCCTCTCTAGACCATCAGCTTAGGTAGGAAAAAAAAGGCGTACAACTTCGTCAAACGCTAAAAATAGTACATATTGATTTGTTTTCCCAATACATATCAAATGATGCAACTGACATATTCGAATAGTGAATGTCGTTTTGCTATTATTACGATTCTTCTGAGCGTTTCATGCCTATCTACCTTTGGAAGCTACAGCTCTAACATAAGGGTGCTTGCAATTCGTCTCGTTTGCTGTTAATACGTAATTTTGTAAGTATGTATATATAGGTATATGTTTTTATTGCTTAGATGTGTGGACGAGCTCACAGCCCACCTGGTGTTAAGTGGTTATTGGAGCCCATATACATCTACAACGTAAATGCGCCACACACCTTGAGATATAGTTCCAGGTCTCAGTATAGTCACAACGGCTGTCCCACCCTTCAAACCGAAACGCATTACTGCTTCACGGCAGAAATAGGCGGGGTGGTGGTACCTACCCGTGCGGACTCACAAGAGGTCCTACCACCAGTAAAAAATATTTGTAGGTATTTTTTTTTTTTTTTTTTTTTTTTTATTGCTTAGATGGGTGGACGAGCTCAATCAAGGAAATTAAGCAGTCTAAGTTTTTAGATAACTTTAAAACAACTTGGGTAACTACCATTCTACTGTACGTAATATTATCTCTATTCACAAAGTTAACCGGAAGAGATTGCTCCTGGAGCAAAATTGAAATATTAATTTTGCCGCATTTGCTAATTTAACTCAATCATTTCAACTTAGGAAATCTTTCCAAGTTAGTAAGTAGTACCATCACTAAAGTTTTCTTTGCAAAATGATGAATTACAATTTTACGTTAACCAAATAACGTTTAATGGATTAGTTAAGAAATATAGTTACTTCTTTGTTTAAATCTGCTTAAAAGCTGTAGCGGCGGCTCGTCAAAGGCCCTGTCATTAACAGGTTCAGTTCCTTCGACACGGCTCGATTCATTTCCTGGTTGGGAGACGCTTAGCGAGCACAAAATGCACCTTGCGCAGGCAGCGCTGAAACAATTTCCTACGACTACTCAGCCGGGAAATGGCGACTGACACCGATACTACAGGCACGAAATGAGGCCGATATAAAATTAGAAAAAAAAACACATGTGGCACTCGGGGCCTGCCGCGGTAAAGCTATTGCATAGCATTTTTTATCAACTTACGCTATTATAATTAGACAATAATAATTTAATATTAAAACAATAATAACATATGACCACGCTATATTTATAAATATTAACAAACGCAAAACATTAACTGTCCCTTTCACACTCATAAACTAGACCGCGCGAGAGAGAGAGATGGGCAGACTTTTCATGATGCGCATGCAGTGCGACGTCACGCCGCGCGCTTATGCACAAACACTACACAAGCGCAACGTGTGAATATATTGCACGCGAGCTACATGGTAGGCGGAGTGGGGGTGTTAGGTTTCGTATTCGTTACGGAATTTCTTGATTCGGTCGCTGCGCTCAAAGCCCGCGATAAAAGCTATAGAATAGCTTAAAATGTTAAATTATTTCGTGTCTGAACGAATGAATTCGTTAAAGCGGAGTTGCGAAAAACGCAATTCGAAAAACTAATAAATAAATCCAATAAATACCGAACTACCATATATTTGACACAAAAACACACAAACTATTTTTTTATTGTCAATCTTTTCTTATTGCTTATAGTCTGTGATCAAATTGAGAATAGATTAAATACTGTTTGTCTTTATTAACATTTGTCTAAAGTGTAGTTTTAGCGAAATTTGTGATAATAAAAGTATAATAGTCTTTGACAATAGAATCATAATAGTATACAAACTTATAATTTTAATTAATTATAGTCGAATTTCGAGTACCAGGGGACATAATATACAATAAAAAAGTATATATAAAAAGTATATATAGTAAATATATAATATACAATAAAAAAGACCTTTCATTTCTTTTTGTTGTAGTAAATTTTGAATTAACTAAATTCGACCCTGTAAACAGGTTTACGGATATCTCCGAACCGATGCTACTTGCAAAACGTATCGACAAGACTCAGTAATTCTCAGATTAGTAAGCCTTTAATGCGCCAGGTCAACGGTCGACAACCTTGTCAACCAAACGGCGCAAATATAGATTAAGCGCAATTTAAATTTATTCAAAGAGACATTTTTTAACATATATCTTTATAGCTTTGTATTTCAAAATTTACTCGTCCTTACAAGGCAAGGTAATAAGTCATATTTTGTAGTTGGTCTCGTGTTGTAGTAGGTCTAGCGTTGTAGTGGGCCACGCGTTATATTAGGCCTCGCGTTATAGTAGGTCTCGCGTTGTAGGTGGTCTCGCGTTGTAGTAGGTCTCGCGTTGTAGTAAGCCTTGTGTTGTAGTAGGCCTCACGTTGTAGTAGATCTCGCTTTGTCGTAGGTCTCGCGTTTTATTAGGCCTCGCGTTGTAGTAGGTCTCGCGTTGTGGTAGATCTCGCGTTGTAGTAGGCCACAAGTTGTAGTGGGCCTCGCGTTGTAGTGGGTCTCGCATTGTAATGAGCCTCGCGTTGTAGTATAGGTATCGCGTTGTAGTGGGCCGCGCTTTGTAGTGGGCCTCGCGTTGTAGTAGGTATCGTGTTGTAGTAGGTCTCGCGTTGTAGTGGGTCTCGCGTTGTGGTAGGCCTCGCGTTGTAGTAGACCTCGCGTTGTAGTAGGTATCGCGTGGTAATACGCCTCGCGTTGTAGTACCTAGGTCTCGCATTGTAGTTGGTCTCGTGTTGTAGTAGGCCTCGCGTTGTATTAGGCCTCACATCATAGGAGGTCTCGCGTTATAGTAGGTCTCGCATTGTGGTAGGCTTCGCGTTGTAGTAGGCCTCGCGTTGTAGTAGGTATCGCGTGGTAATCTCTCCCGTAGTAACGCAACGAGAGAGAAGGACCGATACCCGTGGGAGCGTGACTGCTCCCAGAGACCCATTATCCGCCACCTACGGACGCGCCAGGTGGAAATCTAGCAAAACTCCCCCACAGACGGAGCCCCCAGCCAGGCAGCGCGCCGGTGCCGCGGTGGGCCCGCCCGAATGTAATATTTTTGTAATTGGGTATTTTCAAAATGTCTCGCGGGCCGGATCATTTCTTACAGAAAGCCGGTTGTTGCCCATAATATATGGTGTATAACCACGTGTGATATCCTTAATTATTTTTTTTGGGCCAAGGACCCCATCTTCTATGAGGTATCTGCGTCTAAGGGATGTCTGGGAACTTGACAATCTGCAGATGTTAGGGACATCTTTAGTGTCCCCGTTAGACTTTAGATCGGTTAGACGGAAAAAATAAAAAAGTCTACAAAAAAAAGGAAGCTCTCGATTACACATCTACCTATTTATTTTTAACGTACCTTTTCATGATGCAAATTGAATCGGTCTCATTGTTATTGGGTTTCATTCGATAGCGATCACATGAAATAAACATTGTTCTGGTAATTAATGAATCGGAATTGCTGGCGTGTACGTATTTCGCGCGGCATTGCTGCTCGTTACGAGTTTTTTTTTTCGAACACAAAACCAGACCAGCTGTTATCGTATGAAATTTTCTATAATAAAAACAAACGTGTGGCACTCGGGGACTGCCGCGGTAAAGCTATTGCATAGCATTTATTATCAACTTATGCAATTATAATTAGACAATGATAATTTAATATTAAAACAATAATAAAACAAGACCACGCTATATTAAACATTAATAAAAGCAAAACCTTAACTGTCCCCTTCACACTCATAAGCTAGACCGCGCGAGAGAGAGATGGGCAGACTTTTCATGATGCGCATGCAGTGTGACGTCACGCCACGCGCTTATTCACNGATAATTTAATATTAAAACAATAATAAAACAAGACCACGCTATATTAAACATTAATAAAAGCAAAACCTTAACTGTCCCCTTCACACTCATAAGCTAGACCGCGCGAGAGAGAGATGGGCAGACTTTTCATGATGCGCATGCAGTGTGACGTCACGCCACGCGCTTATTCACAAACACTACACAAGCGCAACGTGTGAATGTGTAGAACGCGAGCTACATGGTAGGCGGAGTGAGGGGTGTTAGGTTTTTTTCGTTACGGAATTTCATGATTCGGTCGCCGCGCTCAAGGCCCGCTATAAAAGCTATGCAATAGCTTTATTATTAATTAATAATAATAAGCAAAGCTAGATAGAGAACAAACGTCCCGGAGGACGCAGTCCTACGAGATGCTCGGAACAAATCCGATCTTACCCGAACATCAAATTCCACGGAGCCAAGGATTGCAGCAGATGGAGGGAAATTGTACATGAGAGAATTATGCAACGGGAGAGTCACGACCCTAAGAATTGAGGAAAGCCGTCGCTTCGCAAGGAGAACGAGAAGCAATTAATAAATACATATTACCGATTCTTTAACTTTTAGAACGGATTTCCTTAAAACGGCTTATGGCAGACTGATAGAAACCGTCACATAATGATAAAGCGTTACGCCTTCAGCTATTGTCTTAACTATAAATATGACTTTTAAAGAAAACCTAATTGAGATTAAACTCAGATACACATTTTACTGAAAACATATTTTAATTATAAATAGTTAAGAATTTTACCTTTTATCCTCCATTATGCAAACTTTATTTGTTTAGTAGATATTGACGTGCCGTATATAATTAAATAATGTTAGGCCGTTAAGAGTAACGCCATATATCGCCGAATAATCGAAAGAATATCGAAGGATCTAGTAGCATCTAGAACGCTCGAGAAGTACAACGCCATCTATTGTCAGATAGCGGAAACACAACGCTCGAAATGTGTGGAATATTCTCGATAATTCTAGGGATGTGGTATCGGCTATAAAATCGTTGCAGAGATGGCACGCAGTCAGTTAGTAATCGGAACTACTCGAAGCGAAACAGCGAACGGATCACATGAAGCGAAGCGGAAGAAGCGAATTGAGGATTTTAAAGTGCTTGTGAAGTGTTTTAAGTGTTCTAAATGATAAATAAAAAACTTGTAATTCGGTAGAATTTTTATTTATACCGAACTCCAGCGCGTAACAATAAAATTGGAAACAAACTGTTCACCTTTAAGATATCATTAACGAGCAAATGAGAGAATGTAATAGAAAAAATGCAATGCTTGAGATGGCAGTCAATACGGCCCATTGAGGAAACACTAGTCTTTATAAATATCGATCTTATTATAACACGCACTAAAGATGAAATTTCAAATTTGAGTGCAATTCAATACTTTGAAACTCACCATCCAATTTTCATACAATCATACAATGCGGCAATGCAATATCCGTGGGCCTGCGGTATGCTCCCAACATCCGCAGATCGTCAAGTCCCACATACCTCACGTGTCTCCTAGCCGCGGATACCTAGTAAGAGGTTCAGCCTCCTGACCGAAAAAAAGTTCCCCTTGAATCTTTAGATCTTAACTGCTTCGTCTTAACTTCTTTCGAAAGACGGTTTGCCTAGTCTTCAACCAAAAAATTGCAAGGCGCGAAAACAACAACCCGTCACCAACACTTCATTTAGTGGTAGCGGAGATGTGTGAGAGAATCAATTAAGAAAACGGAAAACTGATTTAGTATTTGAATGAAAAAGTCGAGATCGGGATAGCACTTCCGTGTATTCCGATCAATAGCCGCACAGAATATTATCTTACGTGAATAGGAAAATTAATTGGCAATCTGTGAAAAGTTCAAGAACACAAACTCATCTCCGTAAAACTCACGCACGTGTAGTGACATCTATCCGCGACATTTCGAAAATAGTACAACGGACACATAAAAACCTATTTTTTTTAATATAAATTTATTCATGATCAAAAAATAATATGTCTAGCATACAATATAATTATTATTGTGATCAGGCCAATATTTTTGTTTCTAGCTACGGCTTAGAATGTACTAAAATAATGTTGACCTATTTTATGAAATATTCTTAAAAGATATCATAGTAACTGATCAAAAGTATTGGTTCCTATTCACTATGTAACTGAATAATTTTGTTATTATTTCGAATTCTTCTTTCAAATCTTTCCACTTTTCAATTTTAGCTTTACTGCCCTCTATGTGTAAATTTATGAACTATGTCAAATGCTCTCGTAGCATATTTATAATAATATACTCTGTGCGCTATAGATGTCACTGTATTCAATCTATATTTGTTTTGAAATTTTTTTAATATTAATTTCTTTCGGATTGACGTCATGTTAGACATTAGAGTTCCATAGATTAAAACCCTAAAAAAATTTTTAAATTATAAACATTGTATTATAATTTTCCGGCCTGATTTATTATTATCAAATGTAAAATATTTCACAACAATAAGATTTTAATGATCGTCTTAATTTAAATATACCATGTAGATTCTGTTATTGATTTCCAGTTACATATTACGGAGCGGGGAAGCGCACAGTTCCTTTATTTAAAGTGTAATATAACACAACAACAATTACTTAGCGGTCGACGATCGACCTATTAACCCGCACAGAGATCCTCAACATCGCGCTAAAACGAATTTTAATATTTTATACTAAATACGACCTTTTGTTGGACGATTTCAATTATTTCTTCAACTCATATTTCCGACATAAAACCTTTTCAAGGATAATAACACATATGAGTACGTTTTTTATTTAAATTATTGTTTGAATAACTCTACGCTAAATGGCCACATAAGTGGACATAACTGTTTCTTTTTATAAATATCGTTTTCAATATTAGATGAACACACTGCAATAAAGAACAAATTCACTGAATGTTTCTTGCAATTTAAAAAAATGGTGTTGTAGATTTTGAAGCAAAAAGTCAAAAGTAAAATGGTTACAACTCGTCTTGAAGTTGGAAAGCTCTTTAGGCCACGCAGTTCTTTTTCATTCAAAAGTTTAACCAAATTTCGATTTCACCTTATAAATAATATGTTCTAATATATTAAAAGAACTTAATATAATAATATATAAATCTCTTCTGAAAAACACACTTATCCATATAACATTCACTTTAACCGAAAGTAGATTCCACTTCATTCTTCAGATATTCTAAATGTGTAAGTTATTGGTGATAGGACCTCTTGTGAGACCGCATAGGTAGGTACCATCACCCTGCGTATTTCTGCAGTGAAACAGTAATGCGTTTCGGTTTGAAGGGTGGGGCAGCCGTTGTAACTTTACTTGAGACCTTAGAACTTATATCTCAAGGTGTGGATGTCTATGGGCTCCAGTAACCACTTAACACCAGGTGAGCGCTGAGCTCGTCCACCCATCTATGCAAAAAATAATAATAAGCAATTAAGTTAATTATAATACGTCCTCGTTCAATAAGGGAAATTAGACCATAACCACTTAGACTAGACTAGTTTAATTTTGGTTGTAGCTTAGAATATAAAGTCTAAGCACTGGGAAGATCCGGCGAGAAACTCAGCGGGCTGTGTCTGAGGGTTAATTTACTCGCCGAGCCATTCGTCGCAAGCGACGTGTTCGACGAGAACGATGACCGATGCTTGGGGTATCTAAAAGCACCATTAGTGGATCGAGAGGATCCGAAATGACGTGTATCTTTGACGACCCCTCGATATCTACTCTTTATATTATTCCTTGGTTTGTTATTTGTTGTTCGTAATCGCAGGACATTTTACTCCGAACATATAAAAGACAAACACACCATTTGAACAATATATATAATGTGTACAATGTTATATATAAAGTAAAAAGTGTAAACAACGCTAGGCACTACAAGATACGAATTGAAACTAAAATTACGTTTATACAATAAAAACTTAAATCGACGCGCGCGAATCTCGTCGCATGACGTCACGGGACACCTGCGCGTTCAGGAACTCCGATCGCATCCGATGACGCCCGAGTGCGACCGAGTGTTGCACGCTACAATTCGACTACTTATAGGGTTCAGTACGTTGTAATTCAACTTACGGAACTTTAAAACGATTATTACTACGACACAATAATTTCACCATTTTATTGTCAAATTATACGAGACGATGTAAAAATTAATTTATCGTAAACTCTTTATTGAATAATCGCTGTTCGTTTCTATGTTTAATGTTCACACGGCGCTTGACGGTAGAGATTGCGATAAACGTGTTATTAAATTTCACTGTTACTTTAATAATTTAATAATTCGTAATAATAGTTCTACAACGATTGTTATTGGAATTAAATATTAGGAAATAATTAGAAAAAAGTTTGTTGTAACGAAATTTATGTATATTATCTATGGTTTGTATTGGCTTAAAGGATAAGAGACTTTTTGGTGGGAACGCGAGGAGTGAAGGTGTGTGATTTGTTTTATTTTGTCTATTTAGTGTTTCTTCAGGTTAAAATGTGTAATAACGATGGTTTATAAACTGTTTAGTATCTGTGAAAGTGCACAAATGTGGGGAAATCAAACAAAGCCGCTGAACGTAATTTCTCGGGATCCTCCAAAAAGTTTTTTTTATTTTATTTTATTTTTTTATGCTTAGATGGGTGGACGAGCTCCAAGCCCACCTGATGTGAAGTGGTTACTGCAGCCCATAGACATCTACAACGTAAATGCGCCACCCACCTTGAGATATAAGTTCTAAGGTCTCAAGTATAGTTACAACGGCTGCCCCACCCTTCAAATCGAAACGCATTACTGCTTCACGGCAGAAACAAGCAGGGCAATGGTACCTACCCGCGCGGACTCACAAGAGGTCCTACCACCAGTGATTACGCAATTTATAATTTTTGCGGGTTTGATTTTTATTACACGATGTTATTCCTTCACCGTGGAAGTCAATCGTGCACATTTGTTAAGTACATATTCCATTAGAAAAATTGGTATCCGCCTGCGAGATTCGAACACCGGTGCATCGCTCAACACGAATGCACCGGACGTCTTATCCTTTAGGCCACAACGACTTCAACTGCTGAAAAAGTCCGCTGAAAAAGTCTCAGTAAATGACCACCATTTTAATAACTCCGACTGGGTTCCGAGTCCGATCCGGTCCGGAGTCGGGGACCGGCTGTGAGTGGCGGGAGTTTTTAGTGAGGTTCAACTCCCACATAGCCCACCCGCTACGCGGATGGGGATCCGGCAATTGTCAGGTCTGTGGAAAAGAAAATCCGGCGGCTCTCAACCACCGAGATTGACAATTAAGACATTTTAATCAGTGGTGACCCAAGCAATTTACATCTACTGTTATACTAGATGTTACGTTCAATAGATTATCGATGTATCTATATAATAATATATATAAATGAATTGCTGTTCGTTAGTTTCGCTAAAACTCGAGAACGGCTGGACCGATTTGGCTAATTTTGGTCTTGAATTATTTATGGAAGTCCAGAGAAGGTTTAAAAGGTAGATAAATTAATGAAAATGCTCGGAATTAAATAAAAATAACAATTTTGATTTTCCTTTGATGTGTCCCCCGTCAGACGGATAACTTTTGTTTGTTTTAAGTTTATTTTATACAAAAGCTAAAGTCTTTTTGTAACGCTAGAAAATTGAATTGAATTAATTTTTTTTTAAATTAACGCCATCTAGCGTATACGTGGCACAGTGTGGGGAAATAATATAATTATGAAACACTGCTTAGTGCTCTTACTCGACACAGCATGGCGTGATTGTGCTATCTTGTCTGTGGTTCGAGGGTGAGATTGGCACAGCACTATAAGCGGAACATTCGAGTTCCGTAAGACTATTCGTATAAAAGGACAAGTCACTTTGTCCGAAGCTTTTTCAATCAACATCTCTCGAGCTGCAGTGCAAGTTTTATCACGTGTTTACCAAAGTCAATTTAACAGTTCCTTGATGTATTTTTATTCAACCAGGGTCCTAATAACTGGTACATTATATGTACATCAGTTAGGGTGCGGAGTGTGACCTTACTATCACCTTCGAGATCCCGCAGTACTTTTCTGCGTGGACGCTGCCGGAAGCGAGGTGCTCTGGCTAGGCGATCCAAGAAAGTACGTGACTACCGTAGAACAAGAAACACACCTGCATACACAACCTGGCTCGAATCCAGCAACCCCAGTTGCGGGGAAGCAATCCAGTGAACGTTCATCGTCCATTTGTGAACCAAACTGGTGAAACCATCTTTGTTTATAGTATTGTTATTTAAATCTCACTTTCATTGAATACTTTCTCATGTGTTCGGTATACCTACCGACACACATTTAACAAGGATACCTTACCACTAATTTAATCTGTGTGAACAATTATAACCATTGAAGCTGTAATAATGTGTAGTGAATAAACTCAAGTGTAATATATTGTAATTGTTTCATTTATTGGCGTGAGTCTCCCAGAGCGGTAAGTGGTGGCGCCCTGAGATCCTCCTCACAGAGTCTCTTGTTCACCGGTTGTCTACCGGTGGTGACGTGTCTAGAAGTGGTGCGACTCAGCTCCGTGTCTCTCGACCCCATAGACCATCTTTTGGGGAGTGACGCGACTGGGCCTCATGTAACATCGACATACCAGGGACACCCTTAGACACAGACACGTTATATTTTATTTATCGATTGAGGCACTACGAAGTCTGCCGGGTCAGCTAGTTATTTACCTATACCGACCTTAACCTCAACTAGTAAAAATTTTGGATGTAGGTATATAAGGGGTCGCGAATTTGTAAAGAGTATGCTAATGGATCGCTGTGTAAAAAACTTTGAGATTCGCTGGTCTAAGCTACATGAAATTATAAAACTTAATTTAATGTTTCGAGTCGTTTATGAACTATATTTGCGATTAATATTACTTTGTGAAAACTAAGTCATCGCAAGGATTGTTCGATCAATTAAAAACAAAAAAATATTTCCACAACTAATTGTCATTAATGTACCGACTTAGAAGTCAATGCTTTCACTTTAGTGTAGACATGATTAAAACACTTTTAATTTTCTATTGCTCGAAGAAAACTATCTAAATTTATAAAGCAAACTATGTATAAAAATTAAAACATAAATTATTTAAATCACTGACTCTCAAACTTTATCCGTCACGTCAATTTTATCGGTGAAAAAATATTTCACCGCATCCTTATCGGTGATGTATTATTTTTCGACATTAAAGCGGTCTGGAGAAAACAAAAATAGGAAAAAAATATATAGGTAGGTTTATTCATTTATCTTGCGATGGATGAAATTGTTTGAATGATTTATTTTCATTAATTCCTTTATTTTATTTGCGAGTTTCGTTAATGACCAAACAAATATCTTCATGCCTTCTTAACAATTTCAAAATGTTTTCCATCTTTTCCTGCGTATTCAGTTTGGGAACCTATGCTCTAACGTGAAGTGAAGTAATTTATTCTCTAAGTAACTAAGTCTCTAAGTAGCATTTAGTGCTTAAACTGATAAAATTATAACTTTCAGTAAATAGCGAAGCAGAAGTGTTGTCAGGTGTAAAAAATAACAATCGGTGATTATAAAATAGCATAACGAACTAACCACATCCAGTCAATCACAATAAGACAATGTTCGATTCTCAGAAATTATAAAACTACAAACAAAAAAATTGTTCACATCTGTTTTTATACATAATACTTGATGAGCGACCTTTCCACAATACGGTCAGGCAGGCGGTTAGTCTGCGCGCGCGCATCCCATTGGCACGTCGCCATTTTTATTTCCTCGTCCCTTTATTATTGATAAAAGAAAGTTTTTTGAAACAAATATAGAAAGGTCAATAGCGTTATCTCTAATTTGACTTTTCAATATTTGATTTGTTTTAATTTGTAAATAAAACTTCTCGTAATTTAAAATTGTTTATCATTGTAACTTATTATTGAAAAACAATTTATGCTAACAATTTCTCAGAGAGTGTTCTGTTTTATTAATTTAGCTAGTGATGTTCAATTCAGTGATAAAAACCGTAATCACAATAAGATGAGACATTCCAGCGTAAATATGTTAAAGTTGTGTTTTTTTTATTCGTTTATCATTGCGTCAGTTCGGACGGAATTGTATGAGAACAATACAAATAAGAATTTAAGGTATTTAAGTACATAACTTTTCTGTCATTTTATATTGAAGTAGACCGGCAAATGGCCCAGTTTATGTGAATTGGATACAAGATCGTAATATCAAATGTTTCAACGTGAACACTCACGTCAAAAAACAATACAGCAGGATTTTTATCGAAAATACGCTGATTTTCGGAAGTTTTTGCATAAGTAACTCAAGCTTCACCATGGCGGGTGGACGAGCTTAGAAGCTCAGCTGGAAGTTTATCTGTTCCGGATCAATCGATAACTCCATGCCAATAGGAGCATCAACATCTTACTCCCTAATTAAACTGCATAAAATCATCATACTTTGTGTAATTACTGTATTTTTATTAATGTATAAAAATGAATTGGGAGTACACCCGGGTGGATACCATAAACTTTTTCTGCCGCGGTAATGAATTCCGGTTCGAAGACTGAGACACTATACTCGTTATACTATACAATTGAAGCTTAAGCCTCATGTCTCAAGGTGTTACGGGCTTCGGTAACCACTTCACATCGTTGGACCGTGAGCTCGTACCAGCGCAGGTAAAACTTTGATAGTATGCTTTAAAATAAGCTTTGTCGATGGTTTCAATGGTTCCCGTAACATCGGGTAAGTCGTAAGCCCTCTCGGTAATAAAAATTGAGCAAAATATCCCTAGTTAAAATATGCAACAACTCCCAACACTCATACCCGATCCTGTAGACCGAATGGTAAACAGTCGACATCGCCCAAAACACGTCATTACGGATCCTCCCGATCCATTAACGGTACTTTTAGGTACCACAAGCACCGGTCACCGTCCTTGTCGGACCCGTCGCTTGCGACGAAGGGCTTGACGAGCGAATTAACCCATAGACACAGCCCACTGAGTTTCTCGCCGGGTCTTCTCAGTGGGTCGCGTTTCCGATCCGGTGGTGTTTTGCGAAGCACTGCTCTTGCTAGGGCCAGTGTTAGCATCACTCCGATTGAGCCCCGTGAGCTCACCTACTAGTTAATGTTACGTTGAAATAGCCTCTCAAGGCTATAAGAACTTAACTAGACGCGACCTGAATGTCCTCGTCCTTAACAACCTTCGGTCTACCACTGCAATAATTATTGTACATGAGCTTAGGTAGGATTAAAAAAAAATCCTAACATATAACCACTCCCAATCTATTCATTTTCGTTCATCATCACTGGACCGATGTCGTCACCGACTTCTTCGTCCCACAACATGTGGGGTCCCGGGCAGACTGTCCTCTTTTTCCCCTAAGCCTAAGAGCCTATTCTAACTACGCGCAGACGGGTAGGTGAGCTCACGTTCTCAACTTGAGCGAATTGCTAACACTAGCCTTAGCAAGTGCAGTGTTTCGTTGAATCTACTACCGGAATTGCGACCCCCTGAGAAGATCCGGCGAGAAACACACTTTAAATAAATAAACTAATACAACAAAGTACAGTTTCATTGATATTCCGAGCCCCTAAAATTAAGGTGGGGGCCAAATTTTCTCATTGTAATGACCGCCTCCAATAACCACTCAATGCTAGCTGGACCGTAAGTTAAGCTACTCGTGAAGAGAAATATCAGAGGAGAACATCCCGGATATCTTTTCGATGGCTAGGCTTGCTATGAGCTCCCACGGTTTGATCACGCATCTTTCACCTCATGTCTAGTTGAGTATAATATATTTATTTTGTCTATCGGCTGTAGCAACCCCCTGATAATCTCTAAAGTACCACCGCATTCTCCCTCTACCGAAGTCTACCGCAGCCTTGGTTCGAACCTATGATCCTATGTTTATTACTCCGCTTTTTTCATTCCTCCGTGCCACGAGAACACAACATCAATGATTACTAGGAAGCACTTAATGGTTGAATACATGTATTTATTCCGTTGTACTGTAATTAAAGATTGTTCTTCATAATTGTTCTTACACAAACAATTGTGTGTGTTACGTAAGTTCGTAATTTCATTATTATTATGTTTTTTTTTTAATTACTTGGCATCATCGATAGCCTCGCATACTAATTATGTACGAACCAATTCTTCTCAGTTGTACACTCCTAGCTTAATGGCCGTGGTTACGTATGTCTTATTGCTTGGTTGCGGCTTTTGAGAGACTTCTCAATCTCTTTCTATTTGTGGCGGTACGTGTACATTCAGTAAGGGAACACTTAGTAGATGACTTAATCAGGTCTGTCCTCCTTTTGTCTACTCTTCCTTGAACCATTAATCGTTCCAATGAGCTTTCATTACGGATGATATGTCCAAACATATAAAGGATTCGCAATTGCACAATCGACGAAAGCCGTTGTTTGATTTGGAGCTCTTTTACGGATCAATTAAAATTGAATAATACTGAAATAGACAGAGGCTGTGAAGAAAATTCTATAAGGAAAACTTGCTTTTTTTTCCTACCTAAGCTGAGAACCTTGAGAGGCTATTTCAGCGTAATCTTAACTAGTAGGTGAGCTCATGGGGCTGAAACCTGACGACGTTGCTAACACGAACCCTAGCAAAAGCCGTGCTTCGCAGAATCGGAAAACTTGCAATGAATTGCATGGTAAGTGGTTACCATCGCTCATGGACGCCACCAATGCCAGGAGCAGAGCCAAGTTGCTTGCTACCTACCGTAATACCATGTTTACTAGCCAATGTCTACTTTTGTTTCCTCCTCCTTGCGTCGATAATCCTCAATGCTGAGGGTCGTGGCCTCCTCTAACAACTTTCTCCTGTATTATCCTGCGCCATTCGTGCCTATCATCAGCTGGGTGAATAGCAACGTGAACTGAAGTATTGAGAATGGAGCGTATGGTATGGTATATGTTTCGACCAGCGCATTGGACTTCTGCCTCTGGGGCTGCTTCCGTAAACCTTGCCTGTTACGACCGACGTCACTTTATCTAGGGTCTGTATATTAAACTAGCTGTAACCGCAAGTTTCGCTGGGCATTTAAATTAACATTATTATAAAATTTCTCACCCCCACAAAGATTCTCATCATTAACGCCCCCGCAACTGGTGTAGGGAGTCCAACACTCATATAAATATTAGTCTATCCATTAAGTACATGTATTTTCTACATGGATACCAAGTTTCAATTCAATCGGATGCATGGTTTAGTAGTTATAACGGAACATTCGTAAAATCCACTGTAGTTTTATATATTAGTGTAGATGAGGCTTTCTTCGGAAAGTACACATGGTGGGGTCCCACGTCCTTCCACGGCAGTTCTTTTGGAAGAGAGTTAATTCTTTCGAGGCCGCTGAAGCCTTGTTTGGTCAGGCTATTTAACCGCCGCCCGACATTCGGCGTTGGAAAGGTCGAACTCCAACCCAACCCTCTTCTGTTCTCATCCGGGCTTGATATCAATAAACAATAAATAGAAGTACTTTTTTTGTTTTTCTAAATATCTAAGTAATTAATTAAATAAAAAACGGTTTAATCAGAAAAGGGAATCCGTTCTTAGTCCAGAGAAATACATAAAATTATATTAAATCTTGAGGCGTCAGTGATTACTGTCGAATTTCGATCACTGTCATTATGATACGGATCATGTTAGTAATTAGTAAATTCTCTAAACCGCTCTTCTTTTGACTTATTCTTAGTAGTTACTTCCTAATCCATACATCAGCCCGCTGTGCTTCTAGCCGGAACTTCTCAGCGGTTTACTATTCCGATCCGGTACTAGATGTATTCGCGAAGCAGCTTCCCTTGAGCTGGTAAGTCTCCTTTGGAGGCGCTCGGTTAGTAAATCCCACCCCTCCTAGCTGGGCCAGTGCTCGCCCACCTGTCCTTGTGAAACTGGGAAGGCCTTGGATCCAACAGTGATCTTCCTTCATAAAAAAAATTGTTAATCAGAGTGCTCGTCTAATATCTGAGTCTGTGTTTATACATTATTTCAGTACATACCCATGCACGGACAAAAACCATTTATTCCTGGCGCCAGGAGTCTTGACGGCTGGTGGTACGAACAGAGCCTGCATCTCCAGGTTCTACCCTGAAGGCCCAGCGACGCTGCTCCTAACTCTTAGAGGTGAAAACGACGAGACCACTACAGCATCAAGGGAATTACCGCCAGGTGAACTATATCTTCGTTAAATATACAAATATCGATATCTATCTCAAACGAGATCACTAGTATTTCAAATGACATCCATACTTAGTACTTATTTACTTATAACTTATACTAATATTATAATAGTGAAAGTGTATTTGCTTGTTTTTGTGCGTCTTTCTTTAGCTTTGAGACGAAGCAACGGCTTGTAATATGTAATAGATGATTTGCAATAGAATTAGGTCAGGAGAGTGACATAGACCACCTTTTTTTCCCGAAAAAAACATCTCATACCCGCGACAAGGTTCACTGACCCTTTCTTTTCCTTAGCGGACGAAGCCGTAGGTAACACTTAGTAAAAATATAAGTGCAAGTCCTTAAAAATATAATGCTGTAGTTCAGGAATCGTTTTTTAAATTCAAAAACTACCATAAAGGCCCGCTAGAATCGAAAAAAAATTGATTAATGCAAAACAAAAATAAAACCCATAGACACATCCCACTGAGCTTCTAACCCATAGACACAGCCCACTGAGTTTCTCGCCGGATCTTCTCAGTGGGTCGCGTTTCCGATCCGGTGATAGATTCTGCGAAGCACTGCTCTTGCTAGGGTCAGTGTTAGCAACTCTCCGGCTTGAGCACCGTGAGCTCACCTACAAACGTTAGGGTGAAGCTGAAATAGTCTCTCAAGGCTATCAGCATAGGTAGGAAAAAAAAATTACAATATTGAACACAAACAAAACGTATTACATTTAATCGTCACGCGAATATAATATATTACGTAGTAATACTGAATCAATGTAAATATTATACATTTACGAATACCGTTACACAAACTACATATTCTGCACCTATAAACCGCCCGTGCAGGAGACGTCAATGACCTAGAGAAGCCTAGAAATAGCCACAAGACGTAGATGCAACATATTTTTTTTATTCAAACATTTTATCTTTTTCTTATTCCTACATTTTGCTAAATAGGTACGTCGGATCGCTGAATCATTGTTATTGTTATTTCGTACTGGTGAAGTTGTGAAGGGTAGATTCTTACTACTTTATAGATATACTAGCGGCCCGGTCCGGCTCCGCTCGGGTCTTTAACTAAAATTTCAACGATATTTGACGTTGTTTTATTCTTTTAAATAAAAGAACACTTATTGCAGCATAACTATTATAGTTAGACATATGCTGTCGCGACACTTTTTGTAAATAATAATGTGTTCTACAAAGTCGTAGAACATTATTTTATTCTACCATCAATAGTTTTCGCAGGGCACCCGATGTAAAGAATATTTTAGGTATTTTTTTTACACCTTGGGTTACATTATTGGAGTTTTAGTAAGGATCCCTAATTTTTTGAAAAAGATTATAGCCTATGTCATTCCGGAATAGTGTAGCTTTCAAAGGGTGAAAGAATTTTTCAAATCGGTTCAGTAGTTTCAGAGCCTATTCAATACAAACAAACAATCAAATCTTTCCTCTTTATAATATTAGTATAGATAGTATAGACAAATGAGTGTACTGTAACCATGCACACAGTTTGTGGACCACTTGAAGTTAAATGGCTACCGTAATCTACACAGCAATAATGCCGTCATCCACCTTAAGAAATGAGTACTAACTCACAGGGCGATGGGGCAACGCAAAGCCGACGTCGCCCGAAATACGTCTTGTACGCCGTGAAGAGATATATTATATGAAATAAATATCCACATTTATTATTATTTTTCCTACCTATGCTGACAGCCTTGAGAGGCTATTTCAGCTTCTCCTTGACGTGTAGGTGAGCTCACGGGGCTCAAACCGGGAGTGTTGCTTACACTGACCCTAGCAAGAACAGTGCTTCCCAGAATCTACCATCGGATCGGAAACGCGACCCATTGAGAAGATCCGGCGAGAAACTGAGCTGTGTCTATGGGTTAATTTACTCGTCGAGCCCTTCGTAGCAAGCGACAGGTTCGGCGAGGACGATGACCGGTGCTTGAGGCACCTAAAAGCACCGTTAATGGATCGGGACGATCGTTTAGGGCTTGTTTATAATACTTGACTTACAACAGCTTAGCGCTATAATAACTTTCTTTCAGGGGACGGAGGCTGTTTAGACTTCTCTGTACCTTTATTACCGAACACCAAAGCCGAACTCAACGTTAAAATAAAGTAAGTTTCTTTATTATACACACATTCATTAAATTGATACCATACTACTGTAACTAGGCTGATGTCTCTGAGATGACCACCACTAAACACCAAGTACACTTGTTTATCACAAGAGGAAAGAAACCTAATAATTCGGCCCAAGATGAGAGAGGAGGTTGAGATGCCATGGTAGCATCAGAGCGCAAAGCTACAAGCAAAGTCCTTTCCAGGTACCCCGTAGTGCAATGCAGCTGGGAACGTCACGTGACACTGAGGATATCCAGCGGAAGGGTGTTGCTGATACACGCTGAGCGAGCCAGATACAGGCCTGGGGAGATCGTGAAATTCAGGATATTCGGATTCAAAACTGATCTGACTCCTAACACTGATAACGTAAGTGGGCTTCAAGGAAGATATAAACGAATGGTCCGAGGCAAGTTTATTATGTGGTTATGTTTCTAACAATCTGTTTTTTTTTCTACCTTGAGAGGCGATTTCAGCGTAACCTTAACTAGTAGGTGAGCTCACGGGGCTCAAACCGGAGTGATGCTAACACTGGCCCTAGCAAGAGCGGTGCTTCGCAGAGTCTACCACCAGATCGGAAACGCAGCCCACTGAGAAGATCCGGCAAGAAACTCAGTGGTCTGTTACTAATAGTCCGCTTTGACTACATGAGATCCTCTGGCTATTTATATAGGTATACAATAAAAAAAAAGTTCTGATTAACACAACATAAAGAACTCAACTTCGCTCAATCACGATCCTAATACATGCTTTCAAACATAATTCCAACAAACCCGGTACTTATTAGGTGAAATAATTTATCTACGTACACACATTTGTTGCACACGATTAAATTATTAATGACGAAGCGCTTTTACAAATTAAAACTGCAATAACTAAGAGACAATATCGCCGAGTGCAGCGGAAGCTGAAACCGGTTCTTGAACACGCAAATGGAATCTTGTAACAAAAAGCGTGTAACATTGACATACATTCGAAACGAGATGCGTCTGCACAAATCTTTATAATTTCTTCTGTGCGTGCGTGTGTTTGTCACTGAACTCCTCCTAAACGGCTGGAGCGATTTTAATAATTTTTTGACGTGACAGCGTCTTATAATTCGATGAAGCCGGCTGCACGCACGACAAAACATGACTCATGCGGCGTTACCTCGCTCTGAGGCGTTCCATTTAAGGCTTGAAGTGCAAGCGAGAGCGCGCAACGAGCGACAAAGAGGCACAATCGGCCTCCGCGGTCGGCAGCGTTCGACATCTGTCTCTCTCTTACTTGAGTGAGCGATGCATCCGCGTGGACAGCTGCTATACAATAATACATTTACATGTTTTCGTCAAGTAAAAGTGAATGTGGTGTCAATTGTTTATAGCAACCATTGCGATAATTGAAAAATGAAACCATTCCATCAGTATTTTCTTATGACGTTGTCACGTTCAACTATCGTCAGTAAACCGACTTTACAGACAACAGATTTTTTTGTATGCGTTTGGGTGGCACCCTAGATGGCTTAGACTCACAAATCAGCCCGGCAGATGGCGCTGCAGTCGGTATCTAGATTATTTATCTATACTGCAACTAAGCAGCTGAATCGACTTGAATGAATTTTTGTGTATGCACAGGACAACCTCTGTCGGGTCCGTTCTTAGATATACAGTCAAAATCTGTTATAACGACATCGAAGGGACTGCTCATATTCAGTCGTAAAAACCGATAGTCGTAACAACCGGTGATGTTTAATGTGTATCGTGCAAGTATAAACAAATCGATAGGGAATTATTGGAAAAATATATTTACATAATACGCGATTTTTCTTCAATATTAATTTGTTTTCTTTTTCTTTGCGACNGCCCACGGTATGGGCTGGTCGAACATCGTGATTGGGCGAACGGCGGGGGCGGGGGTGTTGACGCGCCTAGTCGGGAGAGGGATGCTCAGCGTGGTGTTCGGAGGGCGACCCCTTTTGAAGAGCACCGCTGTGCTTTTCGTGGGGTTGATGTCGATGCGCCACTTCCGGAACCACTGTCCCATGGTGGTAGCTGCGGTCTGAAGTCGTCGGTGAAGCAACGCCTTCTTCCTACACGAGTAGTAGATGGCGGTGTCATCGGCGAAGAGCGCCAGATGGGTCTCCGGAGACCGGGGTAATTTAAGTACATAGCTTTTCTGTCATTTTATATTGAAGTAGACCGGCAAATGGCCCGGTTTATGTATCGGATACAAGAGCTCATATCGTAATATCAAATGTTTCAACGTGAACACTCACGTAAAAAAAAAACAATTCAATTGGATTTTTACTCTAAATTACGCTATGATTTTCGGAAGTTTTTGCATAAGTAACTCGAGCTTCACCATGGCGGGTGGACGAGCTTAGAAGCTCAGCTGGAAGTTTATCTGTTCCGGATCTAATGATTACTTCATGCCAATAGGAGCATCAACAACTCAACTCCTTAATTAAACCGCAAAAAATCATAATTTGTGTAATTACTGTATTTTTATTAATGTATAAAAATGAATTGGGAGTACACCCGGGTAGATACCATAAACTATTTCTGCCGCTGTAATTATTCCGGTTCGAATTGAAACTTAAGCCTCATGTCTCAAGGTATCACGGGCTTCGGTAACCACTTAATAGCGTTAGACCGTGACTCGTAGGTACGAACACAGATTAGATTTCGACAGTATGTTTTAAAATGCGCTTTGTCGATGGTTTCAATGGTTCCCGTAACATCGGGTAAGTCGTAAGCCCTTTCGGTAATAAAAATATTAAAAATATCCCTAGTTAAAATATGCAGCAACTCCCAACATATAACCAGTCCACCGTCCTAGTCTATTATATTATTAATTTTCGTTCATCATCACTGGAGCGATGTCGTCACCCACTATTACTGGTGGTAGGACCTCTTGTGAGTCCGCACGGGTAGGTACCACCGCCCCGCCTATTTCTGCCGTGAAGCAGTATTGCGTTTCGGTTTGAAGGGTGGGGCAGCCGTTGTGACTATACTGAGACCTTACAACTATATCTCAAGGTGTGTGGCGCATTTACGTTGTAGATGTCTATGGGCTCCAGTAACCACTTAACACCAGGTGGGCTGTGAGCTCGTCCACACATCTAAGCAATAAAAAATAAAAAATAAAAACTTCGTCGAAAAAAAAATACAACAAAGTTGTACAGTTTCATTGATACTTCGAGCCCATAAATTAGGGTGGGGGCCAATTTTCTCATTGTGATGACGGGCTCCAATAACCAATCAGTGCTAGCTGGACCGTAAGTTAAGCTACCCGTGAAGAGAAATATCAGAGGAGAACATACTGGATATCTTCTTGGTGGCTAGGCTTGCTATGAGCTCCCACGGTTTGATCACGCATCTTTCACCTCATGTCTAGTTGAGTATAATATATTTATTTTGTCTATCGACTGTAGCAACCCCTGATAATCTCTAAAGTACCACCGCATTTTCCCTCTATCGAAGTCTACCGCAGCCTTGATCCGAACCTATGATCCTATGTTTATTACTCCGCTTTTTTCATTCCTCCGTGCCACGAGAACACAACATCAATGATTACTAGGAAGCACTTAATAATTGAATACACGTATTTATTCCGTTGTACTGTAATTAAAGATTGTTCTTCATAATTGTTCTTACACAAACTATTGTGTGTGTTACGTAAGTTCGTAATTTCATTATTATGTTTTTCTTATGATTAACATCATCGATGGCCTCGCATACTAATTATGTACGAACCAATTCTTCTCAGTCGTACACTCTTGGCTTAGTGGCCGTGGTTATGTGTCTTATACTAATTATGTACGAACCAATTCTTCTCAGTTGTACACTCCTGGCTTAGTGGCCGTGGTTATGTATGTCTTATTGCTTGGTTGCGGCTTTTGAGAGACTTCAAAATCTCTCTATTTGTGGCGGTACGTGCACATTCAGTAAGGGAACACTTAGTAGATGACTTAATCAGGTCTGTCCTCCTTTTGTCTACTCTTCCTTGAACCATTAATCGTTCCAACGAGCTTTGATTACGGATGATATGCCCAAACATATAAAGGATTCGCAATTGCACAATCGACGAAAGCCGTTGTTTGATTTGGAGCTCTTTCACGAACCAATTAAAATTGAATAATACAGAAATGGACAGAGGCTGTGAAGAAAATTCTATAAGGAAAACTTGCTTTTTTTCCTACAGTAGTTATAACGGAACATCCGTAAAAACCACTGTAGTTTTATATATTAGTGTAGATGAGGCTTTCTTCGGAAAGTACACATGGTGGGGTCCCACGTCCTTCCACGGAAGAGATTTAATTCTTCGAGGCCGCTAAAGCCTTATTTGGATCAGGCTATTTAACCGCCGCCTGGCATTCGGCGTTGACGGTGGAAAGGTGGAACTCCAACCCAATCCTCCTCTTTTCTCATCCGGGCTTGATATCAATAAACAATAAATGGAAATTCTTTTTTTTGTTTGTCTAAATATTTAAGTAATTAATTAAATAAAAAACGGTTTAATCAGAAAGGGGAAACCATTCTTAGTCCAGAGAAATACATAAAATTAAACTAAATCTTGAGGCGTCAGTGATTACTGTCGAATTTCGATCACTGTCATTATGATACGGATCATGTTAGTAATTAGTAAATTCTCTAAACCGCTCTTCTTTTGACTTATTCTTAGTAGTTACTTCCTAATCCATACATCAGCCCGCTGTGCTTCAAGCCGAATCTTCTCAGCGGTTTACTATTCCGATCCGGTACTAAATGTATTCGCGAAGCAGCTTCCCTTGAGCTGTTAGGTCTCCTTTGGAGGCGCTCGGTTAGTAAATCCCACCCCTCCTAGCTGGGCCAGTGCTCGCCCATCTGTCCTGGTGAAACTGGACAGGCCTTCGGTCCAACAGTGATCTTCCTTAATAAAAAAAAATTGTTAATCAGAGTGCTCGTCTAATATCTGAGTCTGTGTTTATACATTATTTCAGTACATACCCATGCACCGACAAAAACCATTTATTCCTGGCGCCAGGAGTCTTGACGGCTGGTGGTACGAACAGAGCGTGCATCTCCAGGTTCTACCCTGATGGCCCAGCGACGCTGCTCTTAACTCTTAGAGGTGAAAACGACGAGACCACTACAGCATCAAGGGAATTACCGCCAGGTGAACTGTATCTTCGTTAAATATACAAATATCGATATCTATCTCAAACGAGATCACTAGTATTACAAATGACATCCATACTTATTACTTATTTACTTATACTAATATTATTATAGTGAAAGTGTATTTGCTTGTTTTTGTGCGTTCTTCTTTAGCTTTGAGATGAAGGTTATATAAGGTTTAACATGATTTTAAAATAGAATTAGGTCAAGAATGTAACATAGACTACCATTCATTCCCAAAAAATACCTCATTCCCGCACTAAATTACACTGACCCTTTCTTTTCTTATCAGACGAAGCTGCAGGTAACAGTTAGTATAAATATAAGTGCAAGTCCTTAAAACATCACGCTGTAGTTCAGGAATCGTTTTTTAAATTCAGAAACTTCCATAAAGGCCCGCTAGAATCGAAAAAAAATTGATTAACGCAAAACAAAAATAAAACCCATAGACACAGCCCACTGAGTTTCTCGCCGGATCTTCTCAGTGGGTCGCTTTTCCGATCCGGTGGTAGATTCTGCGAAGCACTGCTCTTGCTAGGGTCAGTGTTAGCAACTCTCCGGTTGAGCCCCGCGAGCTCACCTACAAACGTTAGGGTGAAGCTGAAATAGCCTCTCAAGGCTATCAGCATAGGTAGGAGAAAAAATTTACAATATTGAACACAAACATGTAGTCGTCGTGGCCTAACGGATAAGACGTCCGGTGCATTCGTGTTGAGCGATGCACCGGTGTTCGAATCCCGCACGCGGGTACCAATTTTTCAAATGAAATACGTACTCAACAAATGTTCACGATTGACTTCCACGGTGAAGGAATAACATCGTGTAATAAAAATGAAACCCGCAAAATTATAATTTGCATAATTACTTACTGGTGGTAGGACCTCTTGTGGGTGGGTACCACCACCCTGCCTATTTCTGCCGTGAAGCAGTAATGCGTTTCGGTTTGAAGGGTGGGGCAGCCGTCGTTACTATATTTGAGACCTTAGAACTTGTATCTCAAGGTGGGTGGCGCATTTACGTTGTGGATTTCTATGGGCTCCAGTAACCACTTAACATCAGGTGGGCTGTGAGCTCGTACAACCATCTAAGCAATAAAAAAAAACGTATTAAATTTAATCGACACGCGAATATAATATATTACGTAGTAATACTGAATAATGGTAAATATTATACATTTACGAATACCGTTACACAAACTACATATTCTGCACCTATAAACCGCCCGTGCAGGAGACGTCAATGACCTAGAGAAGCCTAGAAATAGCCACAAGACGTAGCTGCAACATATATTTTTTATTCAAACATTTTATCTTTTTCTTATTCCTACATTTTGCTAAATAGGTACGTCGGTTCGCTGAATCATTGTTATTGTTATTTCGTACTGGTGAAGTTGTGAAGGGTAGATTCTTACTACTTTATATGTAGATAGACTAGCGGCCCGCTCCGGCTCCGCTCGGGTCTTTAACAAAAATTTTGTTGTTGTTTTATTTTTTTAAATAAAAGAACACTTATTGCGGCATAACTATAATAGTTAGACATATGCTGTCGCGACACTTTTTGTAAATAATAATGTGTTCTACAAAGTCGTAGTACATTATTTTATTCTACCATCAATCGTTTTCGCAGGGCACCCGATGTAAAGAATATTTTAGGTATTTTTTTTACACCTTGGGTTACATTATTGGAGTTTTAGTAAGGATCTCTATTTTTTTTGAAAAAGATTATAGCCTATCTCACTTAGGAATATTGTAGCTTTCAAACGGTGAAAGAATTTTTCAATTCGGTTCAGTAGTTTCAGAGCCTATTCAATACAAACAAACAATCAAATCTTTCCTCTTTATAATATTAGTATAGATAGTATAGACAAATGAGTGTACTGTAACCATGCCTAGCACAGTTTGTGGACCACTTGAAGTTAAATGGCTACCGTAATCTACACAGCAATAATGCCGTCATCCACCTTAAGAAATGAGTAATAACTTACTGGGCGATGGGGTAACGCCAAGCTCAACGTCGCCCGAAATACGTCTTGTACGCCGTGAAGAGATATATTATATGAAATAAATATCCACATTTATTATTATTTTTTCCTACCTATGCTGATAGCCTTGAGAGGCTATTTCAGCTTCTCCTTGACGTGTAGGTGAGCTCACGCGGCTCAAACCGGGAGTGTTGCTAACACTGGCCCCAGCAAGAGCAGTGCTTCGCAGAATCTACCATCGGATCGGAAACGCGACCCATTGAGAAGATCCGGCGAGAAACTGAGCTGTGTCTATGGGTTAATTTACTCGTCGAGCCCTTCGTCGCAAGCGACGGGTTCGGCGACGACGATGGCCGGTGCTTGAGGCACCTAAAACCACCGTTAATGGATCAGGATGATCGTTTAGGGCTTGTTTATAATGCTTGACTTACAACAGCTTAGCGCTATAATAATTTTCTTTCAGGTGACGGAGGCTGTTTAGACTTCTCTGTACCTTTATTACCGAACACCAAAGCCGAACTCAACGTTAAAATAAAGTAAGTATCTTTATTATACACACATTCATTAAATTGATACCATACTACTGTAACTAGACTGATGTCTCTGAGATGACCACCACTAAATACCAAGTACGCTTGTTTATCACGAGAGGAAAGAAACCTAATAATTCGGCCCAAGTTGAGAGAGGAGGTTGAGATGCCATGGTAGCATCAGAGCGCAAAGCTACAAGCAAAGTCCTTTCCAGGTACCCCGTAGTGCAATGCAGCTGGGAACGTCACGTAACACTGAGGATATCCAGCGGAAGGGTGTTGCTGATACATGCTGAGCGAGCCAGATACAGGCCCGGGGAGATCGTCAAGTTCAGGATATTCGGATTCAAAACTGATCTGACTCCTAACACTGATAACGTAAGTGGGCTACAAGGGAGATAGAAATGAATGGTCCGAGGCAACTTTATTGTGTGCTTATTTTTCTAACAGTCTGTTTTTTTTCCTACTTAAGCTGATAGTCTTGAGAGGCTATTTCAGCGTAACCTTAACTAGTAGGTGAGCTCACGGGGCTCAAACCGGAGTGATGCTAACACTGACCCTAGCAAGGGGGTTAGTGTTAGCAAACTCTCTCAGGGTGAGCCCGTGAGCTCACCCTACACGTCCGCGCGTAGTTAGAATACCCATTTATACATTTTATGTAAAAGTCGTCTTCCAGTGGTCAAAATTCGACCATAATTGATTAAATTTTTTTTTATTGCCTTTGTAGGCAGACGTGCATACGGCCCACCTGATGGTGAGTGGCTACCGTCGCCCATGGACTTCAGCAATGCCAAGGGCAGAGCCAAGCCGCTGCCTACCGCAAGTTTGAGCATTATTATGGTTCTATTGTCAAAGACTATATACTTCTATAATTATTATTGATTGAAGATAATTATAGATTCCGCCAAGGCTACACTATAGATAAATGATATTAAAGACAAAAAATATAAATCTATTCTCAATTTGACCACAGACTTTAACAATAAACAAAAGAGTATATATGCGTGTGTGTGTCAAATACGTGATAGTATGTGTAATGTTTTTTTTACTCATTTAATGTATTTTTTATGCATAATTAAAAAAATATGAATATTCTACAAAGTTTTTGCATCACGTATTAAAATATAGATAAGATTTATTTTTAAAATATATTGAGAAGAAGGCCTCAACGATGTCTCACCGTCAGATAGGCTTTGCTTTTGATGATAATAAAAAACGTATGTCGGTAGGCAGCGGCTTGGCTCTGCCCCTGGCATTGTTGAAGTCCATGGGCGACGGTAACCATTCACCATCAGGCCGTATGCTCGTCTCCCTACAAGGGCAATAAAAAAAACCTCTGATTAACATAATATCAACTTCACTCAGAACTCAGCTTCACATAATCACGATCCTAATACATTCTTTCAAACATAATTCCAACAAACCCGGTACTTTATTAGGGTGAAGTAATTTTTCTACGCACACACATTTCTTGCACAAGATTAAATTATTAATTACGAAGCGCTTTTACAAATTAAAACTGCAATAACTAAGAGACAATATCGCCGAGTGCAGCGGAAGCTGAAACCGGTTCTTGAACACGCAAATGGAATCTTGTAACAAAAAGCGTGTAACATTGACATACATTCGAAACGAGATGCGTCTGCACAAATCTTTATAATTTCTTCTATGCGTGCGTGTGTTTGTCACTGAACTCCTCCTAAACGGCTGGAGCGATTTTAATAATTTTTTGACGTGACAACGTCTTATAATTCGATGGAGCCGGCTGCACGCACGAAAAACATGACTCATGCGGCGTTACCTCGCTCTGAGGCGTTCCATTTAAGGCTTGAAGTGCAAGCGAGAGCGCGCAACGAGCGACAAAGAGGCACAATCGGCCTCCGCGTTCGGCAGCGTTCGACATCTGTCTCTCTCCTACTTGAGTGAGCGATGCATCCGCGTGGACAGCTGCTATATAATAATACATTTAAATGTTTTCATCAAGTATGAAGTTCAGTGAAAAGTGAATGTGGTGTCAATTGTTTATAGCAACGATTGCGATAATTGAAAAATGAAACCATTCCATCAGTATTTTCTTATGACGATGTCACGTTCAACTATCGTCAGTAAACCGACTTTACAGACAACCGATTTTTTTGTATGCGTTTGAATGGCACCCTAGATGGTTTACATTCACAAACCAGCCCGGCAGATGGCGCTGCAGTCGGTATCTAGGTTATTTATCTATACTGCAACTAAGCGACTGGATCGACTTGAATGAATTTTTGTGTATGCACAGGACAACCTCTGTCGGGTCCGTTATTAGATATATACCTATTTTATAGGTTTATCGACTACAGCTACTAGCCACTGGTGATAGGATGGTTAGTGAGTCCGCAAGGTCCGCACCGCCGCCCTACCTATTTCTGCCGTCAAGCAGTAATGCGTTTCGTTTTGAAGGGTGGGGCAGCAGTTTTACTTTAAAACATCATACTTACATTAAGTTTTAATAACGCAATGAAAAAATTGCTCTGTTATCTTGTACCGGTATCAACCAGACAAAAAAAGAATGATAAAGTTAATTTGTTACTATTTAAACGTGTCTTTTTTGTTTGTTTTTAACGCTAGTGTAATACTCCCTGATACGTTGATACTCAATCTCCTGTGCATCCCTTAGATCTCATCCAATCCCATCCTATCCAAGTCCACGGCAAGAGATTTAGTGGTGCTGTTCTATACCGACACCGCACAAACATACATACCTTAATCAAGTGTAAATAAGTACAGTTACAAATTACAAATCAACTACATTTTTGTTGTAATCTATACTAATATTATAAAGAAGAAAGATTTGTTTGTTTGTTTGTATTGAATACGCTCCGAAACTACAGAACCGATTTGATTTTTTTTTTAAGTTTGGAAGCTACACTATTCCTGAGCGACACAGGCTATGATCTTTTTTGAAAAAAAAAATAGCGATCCTTACTAAAACTCCAATAATGTATCCCAAGGTATAAAAAAATACCTAAAATATTCTTTACATCGCGTGCCCTGCGAAAACTATTAATGATAGAATAAAATAATGCACTACGACTTTGTAGAACACATTATTATTTACAAAAAGTGTCGCGACAGCATATCTCTAACTATTATAGTTATGCCGCAATAAGTGTTCTTTTAATTACAAAATAAAACAACGTCAAATATGATTGAAATATTTGTTGACCCGAGCGGAGCCGGAGTGGGCCGCTAGTGATTCATAAAACTGTTATATTCTCGAGCGACCAAGCGCGATGGGCGCGCTTCGAACAGATATTCACTCGTGTTTAAAAATCGCCACTGTCATAAGGTCATTGGGTTACGTTTTCACTGACTAAGCCCGCGCGCACATTACACGTTTTTTGCCTGTCCGGTACGTTTCTCCAAATCGGTCGAGTATTTTTATCGGTAGCTTCCGGAACTAAAGAATCATAACGCTAACCCACCTCGAGACTGGATTTCGAAGTATCCGTTTTAATAGACAACGGCCTTTTAATGAGGTTGGAAAGAGAGTTTTAATTATGAATTTGGAAGGCTTTAGAGGAAGAGGTAGAGGTTAGTTTTGAAGTCGTCGTGGCCTAACGGATAAGACGTCCGGTGCATTCGTGTTGAAGCGATGCACCGGTGTTCAAATCCCGCAGGCGCGTACCAATTTTTCTAATGAAATACGTACTCAACAAATGTTCACGATTGATTTCCACGGTGAAGGAATAACATCGTGTAATAAAAATGAAACCCGCAAAATTATAATTGCGTAATTACTGGTGGTAGGTCCTCTTGTGAGTTTGCACGGGTAGGTACCACCACCCTGCCTATTTCTGCCGTGAAGCAGTATGCGTTTCGGTTTGAAGGATGGGGCAGCCGTTGTAACTATAATTGAGACCTTAGAACTTATAAAAAAAAAGACCGAAGAAGAAATGAATCGATTACGTGACAGACGATATTATTATGTGTAAGAGTGAGCGAAGAAATGGTATATGATAGAGTATGGTAGGAGAAAAAATGTTGCACCGACCCCAAGTGACTGGGAGAAGGACAGGAGTATTATGATGGTTGTACCGCCTTCGAAACCGGAAAGCATGGTTACTTCGTGGAAGCAATAAACCAGACGACAATATGAATTTCGAGTCGTCAAAATTCGACCAACTTGCAAATCTCTACTATTACTCTAGACTCTAGATACATGCGCAGTACTTTCTGGTATGCGACAGATATTTACCGGTCACAATTTTCGGACAGTATGCGCCCGAGATAATACAAACGGTGGTTTATTGTGCGGAGTGGTTTATCATTTTCATGTTTACTAAGTCTACTAAGCTCTTAATCAGTTCCTCGCCAGCCCGATGATGATGGAGAATGATGAAGGACGTAGCTTCAAATCCTGGCGGAGTCAGTGTTAGCGCTCCACTGCATGGAGGGGCTATCCTCATCCGCACATCCAGACGGTACTGGTGGTAGTTTGCACCGGTTGGTACCTGTATCTCGGTTGTGGCTACCGTGGGATAGATTTCGTTATTGCCATCGTAGGCACTTACAATATACCCTACCATTATTCGATTTTATGGGTTAATTTTTTTATTAATATTATAACTATGTGTTTCATTAGAAAAAAATGTACTACATATTTGCGAGATTTGAATTGTGGATTGGGAGAGGCGTATGACCCGCAGTGGACGACTTTGGGCTGATGATGATGATGATGATGATGATGATAGTCGCACCTTTCGATAAGAGTACACCGAGTATTTAAATTTTTTTAACAGACTTTAAAAAAAGAAGTTGTTCTCAATTGCACTGTATTGATTATTATATGTTATAGTATTTTAATATGTTACCTCGGAATTTCTTTCTAAGTGAACCGATTCTGATAATTTTTTATTTACTTATTTAAGAACCGATGCTTCTCATATAGACCTATTTAAATTTTATCAAGATCTAATGACCAATATGCATTCAGTTCTTCTCGGTAACGCATATTTAATCGACTTGGTCGAAATCGATTGACGTATACTCATTTAATTTTGATGTATTCGCTTTCCTTTTTAATACGCTTTTATTAGCTTCAGACGTATGTATGTTTGTAACGGAATCTTTGAACATGATTTTGACCCCCTTCAAAACGCCGGATTAACTCGAAATTTGGTGTACTTATTAAGGACCGACGATAATTCAATATTTAAAAAAAATAATTGAAAAAGTTGAAATACTATACAAGCCAGGTTAAGAGACACCTTTTGGCAGAAATACCGCTACGTGCAATCAAGAATTTTCCCGTTCAGAAAATTTGGGTACCTCTGTGACCTTTTGTGCGGAAACATTCGCATACAGAACCAACTGTGTTAAGTTTATAGTATGTCGCTTGTGTATTTCTTTATTTTATGTGATTCTCGACAACGTAAAAGACGAAAATGAGGCTTACTTAAACTACAATTGCCAAAGAAGAACCTAACGGAATTAATACAATAAAGAGACATTGGAATGGTGACCATGGTTTGCCTTTAAGCCCATAATTTGTCGTTATTTTTTGACAAAAAAAAAGCGATAGTCCACCGGTTTACATACTAACCTTTCAGATTGACGAAGCGTGGATCGAAGGACCTCGTGGTGTCTGGGAAGGTACCCGCGTGGCGCAGTGGACGCGGATTCGAACTAGGCTAGGACTTACTCAACTGCAGCATTCTCTGGATGAACTGGCGCCGACCGGGACGTACACCATCAGAGCTAGACTCGCTGATGGGTCACAGGTGGGTCCATTAGGTTCTATAACTAGTGGTCCCCCGGTAGTCGAAATTCGACTATAATTAATTGAAATTATAAGTTTGTGCATTATTAAGATTCTATTGTCAAAGACTATTATACTTCTATAATGACGGATTTCGCGAAGACTACCTACACTTTAGACAAATATTAATAAAGACAAACCATATTTAATCTATTCTCAATTTGACCACAGACTATAAGCAATAAGAAAAGATTGACAATAAACAAATAGTATGCATGCATGTTTGTGACAAATACATGGTAGTGTGTGTAATGTTTTTATTTATTGTTTATGCATAATTTTAAGAAATAATAACATTCTGCACTCCTTCTTTATATTCTCTATAAGTGTGGAAAATTTCATACTCACAATTTTCGTAAAAAGGGTTACAAAGTTTTTGCTTCACGTATTAATATATCGATGACCGCACAGATAGGTACCGCTAAACTGTCCATTTCTTTAAATAAATGCTTAGATGGGTGGAAGAGCTCACAGTCCACCTGGTGTTAAGTGGTTACTGGAGCCCATAGACATCTACAACGTAGACGCGCCACCCACCTTGAGATACAAGTTCTAAAGTCTCAGTATAGTTACAACGGTTGCTCCGTCCTTCAAACCGAAACGCATTACTGCTTCACGGCAGAAATAGGCAGGGTGGTGGTACCTACCCGTGCGAACTCACAAGAGGTCCTACCACCAGTAAGAAGTATTAACCATTTCATTACACGTTTTAAGGGTGATCACGGCAGATGGCTTGAGCTCGTCTACCGAAGTAAATCAATTGGGACATACTAACACAACGCTTCGTAAATGATCAGTACATTGGTTGCAGGGTTCAACTTCATTTTGGGTCGGCCATTACGATCTGCCCCCATTCCAGCTGACGGTTCGCCACGCACCTCGGGTCTTGCGTACCAGCGAGCGCCTTGTCTGGGTCGTTTGCGTGAGGTAACACCATATAGAAGCCTTGACGTTGAAATAAAAAAAAAAGTGTGGTGTCGTGGGACACCGGATAGAAACGAAGTTCCTTGTTATAAAAATATTAATTTTAAGTTCTATTCGAGGTATAAAGAAAATAAAACTGGAGGCTTCGCAACAACCCACGGTCATTCGGTAACGTGCGAACTTATTGTGGTACACTTCATTCACGGTTGTTTGCATAAGGGTTAGTGTATTGCGCAAACGAACGCTCTGAGATCGTGGTCAATGAATGATAAAAAATATGTTATTTTTTGTACGTTATTACAAAGTTAAGTCGTACACTGTGTGCATTACTAATAAAAATCTTATGTTATGGACGTTTTTTCCCGGTTAGGGTACCCATCCGCATCGTCCCATAAGGAACTTAGTTCCAAAAGCATGCAATGGCTAGAAGTCTTTAAATTCTCCGACCTACCTAGGTACCCGTGGTCTGAAGCTGTGGAAGGCATGCTGGTGATCCGCCTGCGAGGAGCCGGTAACGCTGAGAGCAGTCCCGGGATCAGAACGGCGGTGAGGCTGCGAGCCCCGCGCGCGTGCCACCGCCACGCCGCCGCCGCCAAGAGGGTCGGGCTCGGCGGGGAACATTCCCCCGACGTGCTTGTAGCCGACTTCTCCTTCCAAGTAAACTACTATTTCTCCTGCACCGCTTTATATATCTCTTTCACTGGTACTTTTTAACGGGAACGCGAGGAGTGAAGTAGTGTGAATAAAAAATTTGAAAATAATCAGAAAAAAGTTTGTTGTAACTAAATTATGTGTATTATCTATGGTTTGGTGTGGCCTAAAGTTTAAAAAACGTTTTGGCGGGAACGCGAGGAGTGAAGTTGTGTGATTTGTTTTATTTTGTCTATTTAGTGTTTCTTCAGGTTTAAATGTGTAATAATGGTGGTTAACTCTCTAATATCTGTGAAAGTGCACAAATGTGGGAAAATGAAACAAAGCCGCTGGACGTAACTTCTCGGGATCCTCCAAAAAGTCCAATGAAAAAATCTCTATGAATGAATATAAATTAAAATAAGACTTGACCTAAAGGTGTTAGTTACCAGGTCACAAAATACCTTAAAAAAATAGCTTTCACTTAAATAAATAGTAAATATATTATGTACATTTCACAGGAAGAAGGTACTAGAGTTTGGCAGAACACCACCGTGGTCTCTCAAGTCGTGGACAAGCCAATATCTCTGGAGTTCTTGACGAAGCACCGCGCTGTAATATCGCCCGGTCTCCCTTACAAGTTAAAGGTAACGAATTGTTTTAAATGACGTCAATAAGGCGTGGCTCTTTGTCGCATGGTCTTAATGGGGAATCTGCTCACACGCCTACCTATTTCTGGGGGAGGGGGTCAGCCGTTGTACCATAGAACTGAGACTCTAGAGCTCATCTCTCAAGGTTGATGGCAGTCTACGTTGTAAATGTCTATGGACTTCGGTAACCTAATACCGGGTGGGCAATTAGTTCGTTCTCACGTATAAGTTATAAAAAAAGTCCAATTTAATCCAATTCCAATCAAAAGTCCAATTCAAATCCAATTAAAAGTCCAATTTTATCAATATTAGGATCATGGCACAAAATAGTCGAGTGTTGCACATTTATTGTTCTCTTTCAAAATCTTCTCTGTTATTATAATAATAATAAAAAAATTACATGTGTGCAATTCACACGTGGTAGAAGTGAAACCCTCCAAAATTAAAATACAATTATCCTAAACGTCTTAAGTATATGTAAAATTTTGTCATTAGTAAATAATTATAAGGTAGCGCCCTCTGTGAATTGATATTTTAATTTCACGTATAATCCTAAATTAAAATTCACTACAAGAGCTTTCATACACACGTTAGTATTAAAAAATCTCACAGATGGCGCTGTATTAAATAGTATNACCTCGCGCTCGCACCTACAGCGGGCTCTCAATGTGTCTGGCAAGATGTAAGAACCATTAAAACTGTCCGGCTATTGGGGTAACATATTTTTATAAGTCCCTAAGTAACATATATAAAATTTAGCTTTTATAGTATAACGAAAGTATAATTAAAATTTATTAAAGTTTAGGGGTGTCTGGCAGGGGGTAACAACTGGAAAAAGTGTCCGGCAACGGATTTCATGATTTCTAAAGATATTCTGGAGTAAATATTAAAAAAAAAAACCTTTATACTTTAACGAATTTAAGGTACTATTTTATATACCTTTACTGCCTGTTACCTGCCCAAGTAACCACAATCGAAACTATAATCGGGGGTCGTTCTTACCTGTGTTGGAGACATACACAGAGAAACTTTCAGCTTTTATAAAATAAGGAAGGTCTGGCTGTCGCGGGCTCTTGGGCTATAATACAGTTAGAAGCAGAACTAATACAACTACTTCTACAAGCTCATCTCTCAAGGTTGATGGCGGTCTACCTTGTAGATGTCTATGGACTCCGGTAACCTAATACCGGGTGGACGCTAAGTTCGTTCTCACGTATAAGCTACATAAATAAAAGTCCAATTTAATCTGCTTATCAATCTAGAATTAAGATCGTGGCACATATTTTTTACGCCTTGCTCGTTTAATCCACTTTGCCATCTACTTTTTTCTGACGTCCTTTTTTGTCTTTCTTACCGATTTCTCTCACACACATATTAACGCTCCGTTCCACACAGCTAACGATCCAGAATTGGGTGGTTGTATAAGACTAGGGTATTTTTAAGGCAAATGCCAGACGGTCGCCTGATACCCAGTGGTTACCGAATCCTTTGGTCTTTTCTTAATCACCACCGAGAATGCCTTTATGTCCCCCAGTGTATGCATTAAGTGAAATAGTTTAATAATAATATGTAAATTAGAACCGTTCCCTTCGCCTAAATGAAAAGTAAAATAGCCCCAAACATTAAGCCAAGCCAATATTCTAAAAATATGGCTATGGTAATTTAACACGTTGGCTGTCATGTAGGTCACTTTTCATACGTTCCTTTCTTACCAATCCTACATCAAACTATTATTCTATTCTTTTCTTTTTATTGAATAGCTATCGATTAACTTTATTAGTGCTATCAACAAGAAAATATAGGAGTGATTTTTCGTAAAATGAGTCATGAAGTGGACAGTGATGTCGCTGAGCAGGTGAGGGCCGTGCAGTGGGACGACAAGCCGGCGCGCGGCGAGCGGGTGTCGGCGTGCCGCGGGCCCGGCGCCGCGCCCAGCTGCGTCAGCGCGCTCACCGACGACTCCGGCGTGGCCAGCCTCATGTTCCCCGTCGGAGACCCCAGCCCCTACTACAGGTTCGAGGTGAGCGCTCTCAGCCCCTACAAACAAATGACTACGTTCAGAAAAAAACAAAAGAGAATCGAAGATTTTTTTCTTTATTAATATTACAAATATTATCAATATTGTCGTCCATAATTATTATAAAATATATTTTTTTTGTGTATCTCAAGAATGTGGACAAGATAGGACTATCATAACAAATTACATTATTATTTTAGCAACGTTTCGGTCTTTTATTAGACCTTCATCAGGCATCTGAAAATTACACATAATTGATAACCTACAATACAAAAAACAACAATTGTCGAAACTACCATATTTACCATAATATGAATTTAAATAATCCCTATCTTACACTGCACAATTGTCACAGACATCAGAGACTAATACAAATCTACAAAGCCGCTAATATTACAAATATGTATCTGAGCTATCCCTGCCAGTATTTTTTTTTCTTACCAAGGAGTATGTCGTTCTCACTACTTTTTGATCCCTCCTCGTATCAGTTCACTTTGAACCTTCAGTTTTTAGAATTAAAACTGAACACCCTGTATAAGGCTATGCGATGCGACTCCCCAGGCCTCACTGTCGCGGGACCCGAACATAACGGCGGAGCCGCTGGTGCTGCCGGTGCGGGGGGCCGCGCTGCCCCAGGCCGAGCTGGGCCCGCTGCGAGCCGAGCCCGCGTCCAGCAGGACGTTCGTGCCGCTCTACCTCCACCTGCCCTCCGTTAACTACGCCATCACTGTGCACTTTGTCGTGAGTAAAACCAGATTAAACCGATTTATAACTAAACTAACGACCCGCCTCCGCTTCGCTTCGGAACATTAAATTTTATTATTGATAGCTGTGTCCCGCGTTGTTACCCGCGGCTATTGTCGTACCGCGGGTGAACCGCGGGGCGAATCTAGTCTAAAAAAAGTAGCCTAAGTTACTCCTTATATCATCAGCTACCTGTCAGCGAAAGTCCCGTCAAAATCGGTTCAGCCGTTCCAGAGATTAGCCGGAACAAACAAACAGACAGACAGACAGACAAAAATTGTAAAAAATGCTATTTTGGTGTATGTACCGTATAGATATTCATATGCATGTAGTAAAAAGAGGCTGTTTCAATATTACAGACACTCCAATTTTATTTATATGTATAGATTATACTGGTAGAGAATAACTTAAAGGACGCAACAGTCATCCTATCCGGTTACAGCGCCACCTGCTGAATTCACTTTTTTTAGCTTAAATGGGTGGATGAGCTCACGGCCCACCTGGTGTTAAGTGGAGCCCATAGACATGATCTCACTTTTAACAGTACAACGGCTGTCCCGCCCTTCAAACCGAAATGCATTATTGCTTCACGCCAGAAATAGGTAGATACCCACCCCTGCGGACTCACAAAACGTCCTACCTCCAGTAAAGTTATAAATCACTTATAAATCTTTCCACTCAAACACAAGGTTTCGTGAAAATCAGTCAAACCAATATCAATAACATAAAAAACCATATCTCGAGATAAAAGTCCTACAATCATCTTATAGCATCGTGGCTGTGCCGTCCTCTCGTGAGATTACTGGACTTAAGTAGGACGGATATCTTAAACATAAGTGCCATTGATGGGTGATTTTGAACTCAGCACTCTCTGCGTTCATCACAAACTTATCTGTTCCAGGTAATCACAAGAGGAGGGATAATATACCGATGGGGCGCCACCACCCAATGTCCCGTATCGAACTCGATAGATCAAATACAAACCGCTTCCAGAAACACACAATGCCCTAACTACCTAACTCGAGAGAATTACAGTCGCACACTTCGTAACTTATACAACACTCTAAACACCCAATTCAGTTCTCAACGTAACTCACACAGCACTCAAAGTAACTCACAAAGCACTCAAAGTAACTCATTCAGTCCTCAACGTAGCTCGTCAACTCGTAATGACTCACTAACTCAGGACGTGTCGGACGCGCTCCTGGATCGACACCTGCTCAGGATCATGCTTCCGATCAAAATAAGTCACCAAATGTGCCCGGACAGCCATCTGGTAGCTTACTTCTACTACAACGGGGAGCTGGTCAGCGCCAGCAAGCACTTCGAGATGGAGGAGTGCTTCGGGAACAAAGTAAGAGAAAGTCATATGGCTACTTCTTTGAGTCACTCATTTGTTCTAGATAATCGTCTATGGAGAAAGCTATGCTTGGAGTTTCTCTGAAAGATCGAATCCGGAACGAGGTGATCCGACAGAGAACCAAAGCTATAGACATAGCACAGCGAATTAGTAAGCTGAAGTGGCAATGGGCTGGCCATATTAGCCGGACAACCGATAACCGTTGTGGGGTAAACGCGTTCTTGGATGGAGACCGCGAATTGGAAAACGCAGTGCAGAACGCCTTCAGGCTCGCTGGAGTGATCGTGCAGGGTGGCTGGCGGGAACTGGATGAGAGAAACCGAGGGTCGTGCCCAGTGGCGAGCAATTGGACAGACATATGTCCAGCAGTGGACTGCTATAGGCTGATGATGTATGTATGTATATAATCGTCTCGGGTTGGGATTATCTTCGCAATCCGCGAACCGCATACATGATTAAAACTAATTCTATTGTTGAATATCCCTTTTTTTTACATAAGAAACATCTTTTATTTATATAGCTTCACGTAAAATCGGTTGCTGCCGTGGTGACGCGTCCCCGCGCTGTATAGTATAAACGAATGTTTACAGTCTACATGTAGTAGTGTGTATGGTGTGGCGACGCGTCGCCATGCGCATGCGCAACTGTTTCTTATTATTGTTACGCGCTGGGAGTCGGGATAAATTTCTACCGAAGTACAGATTGATACTGTATTAAACACTTAGAACACTCACAGAACACTTTACAATTCGTAAATCGTTTCTTCCGCTTCGCTTCAGGTGATTTGTTTGCTATTTCTGCCTTAGTGAAATCCCTGCAACGCTTTTTATAGTCGATACGACTCCCTAGAAATATTGAGAACATTCGTCATAAGTCGAGTATTTTCGATATGCGTTTCTGCTATTCAACGACAGATGGCGTTGCTCTTACCGGCGCAACAATATGAATATTTTACTTTTTCATTACGCCACATGAATTTCCTGTAGTAAACTATTTTAAGCGTCTATACCTGTACAAAAAAAATACATGTGTGCAATTCACACGTGGTAGAAGTGAATCCTTCAAAAATTAAAATACAATTATCCTAAATGTCTAAGTATATGTAAAATTTTGTTGTTTGTTTTAAAATTAGTAAATAATTGTAAATCATCTTTTATAGTATGAGAGGTAACGCCCTCTGTGAATTGATATTTTAACTTCACGTATAATCCTAAATTAAAATTCACTACAAGAGGTTTCATACACCACACGTTAGTATTAAAAAATCTCATAGATGGCGCTGTATTAAAAAAACACTACGGACTTATTTTTTCGTTTCATCGAGTTTGAAATCACAACGATTCTAAAGAAGTTTCACTTTAATAATATCAATGTTTCACGACTACCAGCCTTCCCGCGATGCCCCTGGCGTTGCTGACGTACATGGGCGACGTAACCACTCGCCATCAGGTGGGCTAGTCTATCTAAAAGGACAATAAATTCTTTAAAAAAGCACGTCGTTTAATTTGGGCCAGGCCGAAGCAACGTGGCTGACGCGGCAAGTCTTGCCCGGCTCCACGGCGTCGCTGCGGGTGGAAACGCCCGGCCCGGCCCTCTGCGCCCTCTCGGTCCTCGACGCGGCCGCCAAGGGCCCCACACCCGCGCCCTCCGTGAGGGACGTTCTCGTCTCGGAGCTGACCACACTAATCAACGGCCATCGGAACCTGACGGAGTACGACGCGTCCGGAGACTGCTTTTTAAGTAAGTATTAACTTTATAGTTCGAATGGACGTAATTGTCTTTTTTTCCCTACCTATTCTAGTAACCTCGAGGGATTATTCTAGATTCATCGAACTAGTAAGTGAGCTCGCGGGGTCCGAACAGGGAGTGTTACTAACACTGGCCCTAGCAAGAGCAGTGCTTCGCTGAATCTACCACCGGATCGGAAACGCGACCCACTGAGAAGATCCGGCGAGAAACTCAGTGGGCTGTGTCTGTGGGTTAATTTACTCATCGAGGCCTTCGTTGCAAGCGACGGCTTCCGCGAGGACGGTGACGGGTGCTTGAGGTACCTAAGAGCACCGTTGATGGATCGGGAGGATCCGTAATGACGTGTTTAGGGCGACGTCGACTCTTTACCATTCGGTCCATAGGATCGGGTATGTAATTTCGGGCGGCCACGACAAGTGGGTTTTCGTGGTGCCGCCTCAAAATGGCGCAATGATGCCGACTGTAGATACTTACTGACTGAGTCAAGCTCCAGGTTATCATGGAGATCCACGTTCCTTAGGAACCATGGTGCTCCGACGGCTATCCTGCAAAAACGGGATTGAATGACTTGAAGAGGTTTCAAGTTGGTGCGGGCGGCGTGAGCGAACAGTACGCTTGCATACGTCATGACGGAGCGTATGCAAGTTTTATAGAGTGTCACCTTATTACGAAGGGGAAATTTACTTCGCTTCGAAATTGTCAATTTAATACCTTAAAACTGATAAACCTTTAATAGGAATACCGTGACTAGAGTGATATATATATATATATATATGTGTATTTATTATTTAAGAGAAATTCTAATATCAGATGCACTAGTTTTTGCTGTCATAAATAAGTGAACAAGTAACTAGAGCCCATGGACATCACATCGTGAATACCACCGCTCAGTTAAGTTGAGTTAAGAACTCAATCGTATCATAAGTAATAGAATAGAAATCATAATGCCAATTTGGGTAAATCTCAAAATTTCTATATTAATCAATTCCTTTTTTAACTCCAAGACGTGGACACCCCCGACCTCCCTGCCTCCAGCGCGGAGCTGGCGGCCGCGTGGCTGGCGGGGGCCGGGGTGAGGGTGGTGGGGGGCGCCCTCCCCGCGACCCGCCACTGCGCGCCCGCTCCCCTACCCCTCACCAACATGGACGACGGGACCAAACTCAGAAGCGACTTCTCTGAGGTAACTTTAGCTGTATTAACATGTCCTTCTTCAAAAAAGGCTTGTGGAGATTATTAAGCGGTAGGCAGCGGCTTGGCTCTGTCGTCATAAGACGCTAATGTTCGTCTTTCAAATTACAAAGACCAAAACGAGCTTTATACAGCCTTAATAATTACATACAGGGTGCAATTTTTTTTTTATCGAGGTATTGCTTATTGCCTTCGTAAAGCACGACATAGAATATAGTTCACATTTATTACTTTAGGTAGCCCTTGTAGGTAGACGAGCACACGGCCCACCTGATGGTGAGTGGTTACCGTTGCCCATGGACTTCAGCAATGCCAGGGGCAGAGCCAAGCCGCTGCCTAGTTAGACGTGGATTCCAATCACCAACATCAGGGCATACAAGTCATAATATGTAACTAGTTGTTCTTTGGGTAGTACCGTGGCTCGTAAGGAGTAGTCGGGGATCCATTGAGGTAGCGTTGGGGACATTTTGAAATATTCAGGCTTGGCTGTGGCGTCTATTGTCGGTCGGTCCCAACGGCACAGCGACAGCGAACGCCCGAGCACCAGACTCCATTACCAGGTTCGAAGCCAGCGCGTTCTGCGTCTCCAAAACTGGAGTCGCCATATCTCCGCCCGCCGTGTTGCAGGTGAGAATCATTCATTCATTCATTCATTCAATCATTCATTGTTATCATCTACGTACCAACAAATAAACCTGAATATTTCTTTTAAGTTCCATTTGCTACAGGTTTCCATACTTATTTAATCAGCAGACACAACATATTTCTAGAATTCCCCTAATATACTGGTGGTAAGACCTCTTGTGAGTCCGCACGGGTAGGTACCACCGCCCCGCCTATTTCTGCCGTGAAGCAGTAATGCGTTTCGGTTTGAAGGGCGGGGCAGCCGTTGTGACTATACTGAGACCTTAGAACTATATCTCAAGGTGTGTGGCGCATTTACGTTGTAGATGTCTATGGGCTCCAGTAACCACTTAACACCAGGTGGGCTGTGAGCTCGTCCACACATCTATGCAATAAATAAAAAATAAAAAATATATATCTGTATATGCTATTTCCTCCGAACTAGTTATTTGGGGAGTCGTCTGTGAAGAAAAAACAAGTTACCTAATTATATATTTGATTTATACAATGAAATGTGTAATCAATAACTTATTTTCTATTAACATTTAGTTACATTTAATTTGGAAGTCATATTTTAAGACATTGTTGGTTGCATCGCATGGGATAGGCAGATTTGGTAGGCAGCGGCTTGGCTCTGCCCTTGGCATTGCTGAAGTCCATGGGCGACGGTAACCACTCACCATCAGGTGGGCCGTATGCTCGTCTGCCTACAAAGGCAATAAAAAAAAAAAAGGATAGCATCCCATCTTTTTCAAATGAGTATTGGAGGGACAATTAAGAAATTCATCAGAGACACGGACATAAGTCTTTTTTGGTTCGTGAAGCAGTAAACTGCGATCGCAAGCCGATTGTAGGATGTATTAAGTACAGGCTCAAATGACCACCACGGGTTGTTATGCGAAGTAGTGTTCCAGTTTCTCACTGGTGGTAGGACCTCTTGGGAGTTCGCACGGGTAGGTACCACCACCCCGCCTATTTCCGCCGTGAAGCAGGAATGCGTTTCGGTTCGAAGGGTGGGGTAGCCGTTGTAACTATACTGAGAACTTAGAACTTATATCTCAAGGTGGGTGGCGCATTTACGTTGTAGATATCTATGGGCTACAGTAACCATTTAACATCAGGTGGGCTGTGAGCTCGTCCACCCATCTAAGCAATAAAAAAAAATAAAAAAGAAGATAGCCAAAAGCTTGGACCTAACCCATAGACACAGCCTGTTGAGTTTCTCGCCGGATCTTCTCAGTGGGTCGCGGTTCAGATCCGGTGGTAGATTCTGTGAAGCACTGCTCTTGCTAGGGCCAGTGTTAGCAACGTCTCCAGGCTAGATTCCCGAGAGCTCACCTACTCGTTAGGTAACGCTGGCATAGCCTTTAACGGCTACCAGCTTAGGTAAGGAAAAAATTAAAATAAAAACCGGCAGAAATAGATATTTAAGACTTGGTTTACTGGTGGTAGGACCTCTTGTGAGTCCGCGCGGGTAGATACCACCACCTTGCCTATTTCTAACGCGAAGCAGTAATGCGTTTCGGTTTGAAGGGGCAGCCGTTGTAACTATACTGAGATCTTAGAACTTATATCTCAAGGTGGTTGGCGCACTTACGTTGTAAATGTCTATGGGCTCCAGTAACCACTTAACATCAAGTGAGTTTTGAGCTCGTCTACCCATCTAAGCAATAAAATAAAAAAGCGAGTTCTTCATTTTATATTTAAAATAATTAAATAGGAAAATAGATTATTAACGAACATAGCAATAGTATTCATTTTAAAAAATGTGGCCATTTAGCGCAGAATTAAATACTTAAATTTTTATTATTAAAAAAAAGCATACACATATGTGCCGATGTCCCTGAAGAGGTTAAACACCTGTCTATGTTAGTTTCACGTTAGTTAGACGTGGATCCACCCATCTAAGCTATAAAAAAAACTTGGACATTATGTCTTCATCCAAAAACGAGCCAAGCGTTGGTCGCGAACACGTCGTCCCTTCTAGAACGTTCTGACCCGGCCGGTCACCATCGCCAGGTGTTCCGAGAGCTGTTCATCCACGCGGACTGCCCGCGGCGGCTGCGGCGCGGTGACGTCACCTTCATGAGATACCGGATATTCAACTACTTGTACGAACAAATCAGTGTAAGTGCAACTAACTTAGAACTCACCGGCACTCTTCATTTTCGGGTCTGTGACAAACGCTGAAGACTGGAAATCAGCCCAGGATTTGGTGATAGAGTAAATATATAAATAAATAAATATTTACTAACAATCACGCCACGTTAACTCGTCCCGTGATAAGTTCGTAAAGAACTTGTGTTACAGATACCAGATAATGGAAATAAATGTAAGATTTTTGTTGTATGCATACATATTATATTTAATATAATATAACATCCATAACCCTGGAAAAGACATTTTATATTTATCATACAAATATCTTCCATTGGCGGGATTCGAACCCGCGACCCCCTTGTGTAGTGGCCATGTCACTTACCACTACACCAGACAGCCGTCAAGCATTAGACATGAGATCGAAGTTTAAGAAACAGACTTGTTCTGCTTTTATTCACTAGTACTGCTGCTACGATATTTTCTTAATAACCACTGAGAATGCTTTTAAATTCCCCACTGTATGTGAGTCGACTATTATCAAAGCCGGCAATCTGACTTTTGGACAATTATTGGTAAATCAGAAAAACGAATTATTGACTTTGTATTCCATTGGCAGTCACAAAATTCTTCTGAACGACATCTTAGATAAATAACAGGTTAACTATTAACCTTTATTTAATGCAGGTTTTGAACCGTATTCTTTGAAGGAGACGATTATATTCAAATCAATCTGTATTGACATATCAATAACATTTTTTTGTCCAAATGCACAGATTGCCACCTTTGATAATAGACGACTCATGTATGAAGTGAAATAAAATAATAATAATATGTCTATTTTATGTATTAGTAAAGAAAACGAATGTTTTTGAACCGTTCGTATGTCTAATTCTTTGAGTCGGTCTACAATCTAAAATTTAATGAAGGATTCATCATAATGAAGTGAGCCATAATATGGCTCATATTATGAGGTATCATTAGGTTTGTTAAAATTGAATGACATATAACTAGTCAGGTCATAAGTATTGTCACACAGTAAAAACTTTTCTTTTAGAATGCTGGCCACAAAAAAGTTTATTGAATTCGAATTTTGAATTGTTCATGAAAATAAAAATGTATACTTTTAGAATTTTACTCATTTTTAAATATGGAGTGGACGCTTAAAGAAGACCGTGTTGCAGTTATTGCGTTGCATCGTTGTGGTTACGCGCCAATTCAAATTTTTAACACACTGAAAAATTTGAATAAAACCAAAAGATTCGTCTATCGTACCATCAAACGATACAATGAAGACTCTAGTGTAGATGACAGGTCAAGAAGTGGTCGCCCTCGGTCTGTTAGGACTCCAGCAGTTATAAAAGCTGTGAAGGCGCGAATTCAAAGAAATCCCAAACGTAAGCAGAAACTGTTGGCCCTTCAGATGGGGTTAAGCAGAACCACGGTGAAAAGGGTGTTAAATGAAGACTTAGGGCTTCGGGCATATCGAAGAAAAACAGGACATCGTTTGAATGCTCGTCTAATGGACNACCCCAAGATTAAATTATTACAATTATTAACCTATATGTTTTGTTGATGTTCTAATAAATATATAAATAAATACATATGTTGATTTTAATAATTTAATAGCATTATGACGCAGAGTAAGTAATGTTTTTGCACGTGAGTGTACCATGCGCAAACTTACCCCCACTACGTCAACAAATGCTCAAGAAGTTTGCCGGTTATTATACCAATATGTAGGCGTATATTAGCGTTCCACAACTATTTTACTTGCCGCGTTACCTACGAGCATCCGTCGGCGCGCTGCTTACTAACGAATCCCTCTGCGTTTCGTTAATGCAAATGATTGTATCACAAAGATCCTTTACAAATAAAACTCTTTTCAAAATACATAAGTTTTTATTAGTATTTTTACATAAATATTTTAAAATAATATAAATTAATTGTAATTCATCACATATGTAATTTTATTTGAACATTCACAATTTAAAAACAGTTACTTTTTTTAATCACTTTCTGAATTCGACATTTTAAAAGAAAAAACACAAACACAAAAATTCCAAAGCACAACCGAACAAAATCGGTAGGTTATAAAATGCTCTACGCGTGGTAGTTTTGACAGCTCACTGACATTTCTAAAATAATACAGGAACACTACAGACAACAGTCTCCATACAAAACACAGTACGACCCATTATTTTAGCCCTCCCATCCGTTAGTAGCAAGTCATCAGTAATTTTAAAAACGAGTCGTTTTTATAGGAACTATTTTGTCCTACGATTCGTAGATATTGTACCGGATCGTAATATAAAACGATTCGTTTTTTGGATATTGGAACCGGGCGTTAGTCGGTCGGTTGACGGCAGAGTCAGAAGAAGGTGATTAAATAATTGAGTAGGCGCTTTCAAAGGCAGATAAGCAATGAATAAAATCTAATCAAATCTTAGCTGTATATTTTTTTTTATTTTTGGTGTTAATGCACTGTCGATTGCACCTATAATTGAGGTGACATCTGCCATGAACTTTTGTCAATTGTTCAATGTTTTGTATTGATGATCACTTTGTTGGTGCAACTTAATAAATAAATAAATACCAGAGGATCATAATCATCAACATCCAATTCTGAAAACATGAGAGGTGAGGTTGAGGTTTAACAAACAGACCTGTTCTGTGTTTATCCACTAGTACTGCTGCTACGATATTTTCTTAATAACCACTGAGAATGCTTTTTAAATTCCCTATTGCATGTATGAAGTGAAATAAAATAATAATAATAAATATGTATATTTTATGTATTAGTAAAGAAAACGAATGTTTTTGAACCGTTTGTGTCTAATTCTTTGAGTCGGTCTACAATCTAAAATTTTATGAAGGATATAATACGGCTCATATTATGAGGTATCATTAGGTTTGTTAAAATTGTGACATATAGTATATCATTTTTATATGGTGTCCATGAAGAAAAAATCAAAAATTATCGATTGACAAGAACAAATTGGACCCGAGCTCATTGAAATACTAATTAATATGACTATAGGTTAGTATAGGATGCGCAGAAACGGGCAAAGAAATGAAACATATAGGTTAATTTTGAACCAATTCTCATTGGGTTTATTTAATATTGTATTGATATATTTTATAACTTTTTTTTATCGCAATAACCGGCGGTCTTTTGAAGTTCACTGCCGTTGGAGCTTAAAATACTGGCACAGTTATCGTGCATTGAACCGACCACATATTGACCCCAAACAGATTGAAATAGCCATAACAGCAGACCTTAATATCGAGGTGTCTCCGAAAACGGAGACGGCTTGCGTCGCGGCGCGCTCGTCGTTCGCCGGGAGGGCGGAGCTTAAAGCTCGCCTCGCGGGGACCTCGCGCCTACAAGTGCGGGCCAACGTGCGACCCGACCCGAACTGCGGGCGCGCCGCTGTCACCGCCAGGTACGTGCCCGCTTTTTTTTAAAGGATTTTATGACCTGGTAACTAAGACCTTTAGGTCAAGTCTTATTATAATTTATACTCTTAATTTTATGAAGAAATATGAAGTGAAATGAAATTTATGAATCTCAGTAAAATTGTGGTCATTTACTGACACTTTTCCAGTGGATTTGTTTGATTTCCCCACATTTGTGCACTTTCACAGATACTAAACAGTTCATAAATCACCGTTATTACACAATTAAACCTGAAGAAATACTAAATAGACAAAATAAAACAAATCACACAACTTCACTCACGTTCCCGCCAAAAAGTCGTGCGTGCCCGCCGGGACTTTCTGGGCATAGATTACACATAAATTGATTATAGATAAGTAACTCAAGCACTCAACTAAAATTTTAACGGCACTAGACGGCTTCTCTTCGATTAGTTTCTCATTGGTCCGGTAGACGGCTCTGACGACGACGGTGTTGAATGTGAACATTGATGAATGTGTGACACGTCTCGTTACAGCGACGCGGTGCAGATACAGATATCTGTGGACCCCGAGGGGGCGCCCGTGCAGGACTACAAGTCGGCCCTGCTCTGCGGGAGCGGTGAATATTTTGATCATTATAACTGTTTCGACTGTGGTGTCGTTGGGTCGGAGGTAGACCTAAGAAGAAGTAGATGGATTGCGTGAAAGACGATGTGTATGAGGGGAGTGAATGAAGAAATGGTACATGATAAAGGAGTATGGAAGGAGAAAACATGTTGCGCTGACCCTAGATGACTGGGAGAAGGGCAGGAGAATGATGACTATAGTGTCGGTGGGGACGGAATCACTGCGCTGCCAAGCAACATGACAACAAGCCCCCCACAATGTGTCTTAAATAAGGGGGGGGGGGGTCGCCCGCACGAGTGGACCGTCCTGCCTATATTTGCCGCGTCGCAACCATGCGCTCCGGTTCGAAGTATATAACAACCGACTAACATTACTGGTGGTAGGACGTCTTGTAAGTCCGCACGGGTAGGTACCACCACCCTGCGTATTTCTGCCGTGAAGCAGTAATGTGTGTCGGTTTAAAAGGGAGGGGGGGCGTTGTACTGTAAAAACTGAGACCTTACAACTCATGTCTCAAGGTGGGTGGTGGCATTGAAGTTATAGATGTTTATGGGCTCCGGTAACCACTTAACATCAGGTGGACTGTGAGCTCGTCCAGCCATCTAAGCAATTAAAAAAAATTGAAGCTTCGACCTCATGTCCCGGGGTAAGTAGCCATGTTATGATGTCTATGGACCCGAGTGACCACTAAACACCAAGACGGTAGAGGCTTACAGTAACACCCGAATGGGGAACGTCTGGTCTAGCTTGGCTAGTAATGAATGTAGTATAACATTTACAAACAATTTAACATATCGAACCGGTTCATCAATCTTAAATAGCATGTCCTTGTTCCATGTTAATGTCATTTATATTAAAACAGACAGCCGAGATTCGGGGAAGCCGTTAATCACATGGCTGTGGCCCAAAGTGCGCGCCGTGCCCGGGACGGAACAGGTGACCGTGTGGGCGACTGCTGATCCCACCGGACCTTTATTGGCTGTAAGTCACGATTTTGAAACAGTATTCTGAATGTATCATTTCGTTTTGACCATCGCACCGCCCGCCACCGGAGTAGAGTTCATCCATACTACCTGGAGCCGCTGCGTTCATCCACATTGCATTTCCAGAGATCATGTTTGCTACGTACCATCCGGCTTTGGAATGGCTCCCCTCCACGGTGTTTCCTGAGCGCTATGACATGTCCTTCTTCAAACGAGACCTGTGGAGAGTATTAAGTAATAGGCAACGGCTTGGCTCTGCTCCTGGCGTTGCTGAAGTCCATGGGCGACGGTAACCACTCACCATCAGGTGGCCCATAAGTTCGTTTGCCTACAAGGATATTAAAAAGCTTTTCGTATCGAATCGTAAAAGCTCACAACGCATTATATATGTACTGACTCCCTGCAGACCAACAAAACGCACTAACCTTCGTTACTGTCGGATTCAGGATGCCGATGCATTAGTGCAGCTACCCCGGGGATGTGGAGAGCAGAACATGGCCAGACTGGCCACCAACCTTCTGGCTCTGGAGCAGCTGGACCCCAGGTCCGGGGCGGCCACGGCAGCCCGGGAACACGTCCTCAGAGGTGATCTAATGTTTTCGATATTCACGACGGTGCAATCACTTGAGACTCCTTGGAATGAGTCCACCACCTAGTGTTGCATTTTTGTCGGAGCTCACCACAGTATGAACGTCGTCACCCACCTCGAGATCGAAGTGTTAATTCTATACTATAACTTTTGTTCCACCTTTGAAGAATAACTGTTTCGCGGCCGATGACTCGAGGATGCTTAATGCTGCATGGGTATGGCATGCCCACACCGCGCCCCACCTCCAGTAGACCCAGGTCCTAAGATATGCAGCAGTTTTTACCTGCCGCAATTGACGGGGGTGTCCATGGAGGGCGAGTGATTCACCAAAAACTTTTCAGGATTCAATCGCCAACTGCAGTATATCCATCCCAGTGGAGGGTTTAGCGCTTTCGGAGCTTCTGATACAACGTCTTCGACGTGGCTCACGGCCTTCGCCTTGAGATACATGAAGAAAGCTCACAAGGTCAGTTGGTAATCTTGTACACTCTGCATAACTTAGTCTATTCAACATACATTTTTTAATGCCCTTGTAGGCAGACGAGCATACAGGCCACCTGATGGTGAGTGGTTACCGTCGCCCATGGACTTCAGCAATGCCAGGGGCAGAGCCCAGCCCCTGCCTACCGCTCAATACTCTCCACAAGCCTCGTTCGAAGAAGATTTTATTTGTGTACTAACAATAGACCTACCTATCTAGATTTATCTTAAGCGATCTTAAGTTGACGTTTTTATACCTACACCTTTATACCTATATATGGAATTTCTTCATCGCCTAGTCTTCTATCTGTTTTCTTTTTAAATATATCATTGATACCTAAGATCTTTTCTGAAAATATGACGAGACATCTAATAATATTTCAAACATGTAAGAGTGCGATAGTAATATATAGATGTCTCTCTCGCATGCCTCATTTTGGTCATGGTATCAGCGGTCTATTACCAATCCTTCAGTGTTTTTCTGTTATAAATGGTGTAGGCGAATGATACCCCACCCCGCTTAGCTTACCATACAATTATTGTGCATATCGTAATGAGCCGCATACGTTAGTCAGTCAGTGGTCAACGTGCAGCGATCCACCGCGGTCGCTGACGCGAATAAACATGTAAATATACGTAGTGTTTATTGACCGCTCCTATGAGGATTATGGAGGACAACACGCAACTAACAACCAGCGCACACGCCTCCTCCTCTGTCTTCTCCCTATCTTCTCCCTATGAACCTCACAATGGTATTGTGGATGAATGAGTTTTAAACAGCGACCCTAAGAAATTAGCCCGTCTAGGGCATCAGTCTTCTTCTTCTTCTTCGTCGCTTCCTCATTACTGAGGGTCGTGACCACCCTGGTCTAGTTTTTGCACCGGCTTCCTCCAATGTTGACTGCATTCGGCCTGCTTAATGGCGCCCGAGACGCTGGTGTTTGTGGCCTCCTTGACAATGTCCGTCCAGCTGGTTGGCAATCTTCCTCGACTTCTCTTTCCTTCCACGTGACCTACAACTATTAATTTTTCCAAGTTGGAATTCGTCCATTGGAAGCATTTCGTCGGACCATTAATTTATTTAATTAATGAAATGACCGCCTGATCCCACTCGTAGGTGCTGTGGCCGAACCTGCTGCCTCCCCCCGCGCTGGACCGAGCCGAGCAGTGGCTCACTCACCAGCAAATGGAGAACGGCTGCTTCCGGAACGAAGGTCAGGTCTTCCACAGGGAACTCAAGGTAAACTAAAAAAACATCAGCTCTATTTACGAACAGAAGTTTTTTTTTTTTTTTGCTTAGATGGGTGGACGAGCTCACAACCCACCTGGTGTTAAGTGGTTACTGGAGCCCATAGACATCCACAACGTAAATGCGTCACCCACCTTGAGATATAAGTTCTCAGTATAGTTACAACGGCTGCCCCACCCTTCAAACCGAAACGCATTTCTGCTTTACGGCAGAAACAGGCAGGGCGGTGGTACCTACCCGTGCGGACTCACAAGAAGTCCTACCACTAGTAAAAAAAAGTTTTTTATTTATATTGCATAGATATATTGTCGAGCTCACAGCCCACCTGGTGTTAAAGTGTTATCGAAGCCCATAGACATCTACAACGCAAATGCCGCCACCCACCTTGAGATATGAGTTCTAACGTCTCAGTATAGTTACAGAAGTTCTTCTATCTCGTTATATTTGTGATTTAAAAGAAAAACGACGGTGCCCCTGGTATTGCTGATGTCCATGAGCGACAGTGACCACTCACCATCAGGTGCTCCATCTGTCTACAAGACTAATAAAAAAATATATGTTGCATTTTTTCGGGACCACAAGTCGGTTTGCAAATCCGTTAGTAAATGGCATCACGAACTAATGTGCAGAGCGGTGGTACCGGTCTGTGCGGGCTCACAATGCGCTCTACTGCCAGTCCATTCTGGACCGTAATCCCAGTATGCTAGTATACTATTCAAGAAACACTACTCTTGATGATGAATCCTGAAGTACTGTAGACCAAAAAAGGAAGACCCAAATGTTTTTGACTCCAGGGAGGTCTGAACGTTGAGGGAGAAATAGCCAACATAGCGTTAACAGCTTATGTCGTCACGTCTCTAGTGGAAATCAATTCCCCTCTCTCCTTCAAACTCCTCCGAAACTCCCTCTCCTGTCTTCGAGCTCTCCCCCCGCACAAATCCAAGAGCCCCAACAAGATATATGCCCACGCTTTGCTGTCCTACGCCTATATGAGGCTGAAGCGATATGAAGAGGACTTGAGGCAAACCAATGAGGCGTGGACTTGGGATGGAAGGAAAGCTGAGGGGCTGATGGAAGATGAAGAGTTGAGGGAGGTGTTGGAGTTGTTGAAGATGGCCAAGAGAAGTGGAGAGTTTATGTGGTGGGAGACCAGTAAGTATTGCTGACGGTCTCTGTACTGTCGTGATTAATGCTAGCAATGTTATTGTTTGCAATGGACTTAGAAATCGGTAGACTTGAAGATATCTAAGACAGTCACTGGTTCTTTTAATTGATCTCAAAATACGGGAGAACAATCTCCTGTTATTATTAATATTCATATATTTTATATTAAATTTTGTTCAACTCTCCCTCTCTCTCTTTTTCTCTTGGATTATTAATGCATCCATAGAACAAGAGAAAATGTTCGGTATAAATTGCAACTTCAATAAGATTTTGTTTTCGTTGTGATACCATACGGGCATGTGCCCTACCGTCTTGCATATTTCTGCCGCAAGGTAACCATGAGATTCGATTGGATCTCCAGCCCCGCGTGTAAGAGGGGTTGGGGGGGAGGGTCTGAGTGCGCGGTGTGTCCGCAGCCAGCCTGTCCAGCACGGTGGAGGCGACGGGGTACGCACTACTGGCGCTGCGGGACAGCCCGCCGGCGGTGCGGGAGCGGGGCCGCCCCGCGCTGGCCTGGCTCGCCGCGCAGCGCTCCGCCACCGGGGGATTCGTTTCCACGCAGGTCAGACTGCTCTTGACTATTTGACCTACTTTTTTTCTTTTCCTACCTAAGCTAAGAGGCTATATCAGCGTAACCTTAACTAGCAGGTGAGCTCACGGGGCTCAAACCTGACGACGTTGCTAACACGAACACCCTAGGAAGAGACGTGCTTCGCAGAATCTACCACCGGATCGGAAACGCGACCCACTGAGAAGATCCGGCGAGAAACTCGGTGGGCTACTATTTGACTATGACGTGCATGTATACTGTATGCGCGCGAGTTCATGTCCATCGGGGCCAGAGGCGACGCGCGGGGGACAGCTCGCCTCGCCTTCGCCCACCGCCCCGCATTTATCTGACGTCGAGTGTTGTCCTTGACGGTTGTGACGCGCGCTTATCGATATCGAAAATTTACGCTAACGCTATTGTGTTATTTAACCATGACTACTCCGCTTCCAACAAGTTCAGATAGAAAAAAATCTACTGAAAAAAGATACATACTGATCTGTCGGTTGTCTTTTCATTTGATAGTGATTGAATTGGAATTTAAAAAATATTTTTCTCTATTCGAAATAAACAAGTAATTACTCATCACATTTATTTTATTTCATAAGTGGCAAAATACATTAAGTTACATTAAACCAAATTGACAGCTGTTAACTAAATCGGTAGTTATTATCGACATTACCATACTTAACGAGGTCACAGCACTACCGCATTCCTTAGGATGGACATGAACTCGCGTGCCTACTGTACATGTCGGATGATCCTCCAGGTACTAGAAAAGGAGGGAGGAGGGCAGGGACGTCTTAAATTAGGCTGGGGCCCTTGGGCACACAAGAATTTGAGGCCCTTTTGGAAAGTAAAAAAAGCTAATTATAATAACATTTTTTTACTGAGTATGACCATTTATTATAGGTAATCAAATACGGTATGATATAATATGTCATTAATGATATTAGAATGCTGTTGGTTTTTTGGTTACGATCACGATAACGGAAACCGAATAAATGTGTGTGAGAAATTGTCGGTCCTTAGGGGCCCCCTGAGAATGGGGGCCCTGGGCACGGGCCCCGTGTGCCCTTATGGTAAAGACGGTATTGGAAGAGGGAAAAGTACAGATTTTATATTTTGTACCGAAGATAAGATTACTGGTGGTAGGACCTCTTGTGAGTCCACACGGGTAGGTACCACCGCCCCGCCTATTTCTGCCGTGAAGCAGTAATGCATTTCGGTTTGAAGGGTGAGGCAGCCGTTGTAACTATGTATATACTGAGACCTTAGAACTCATATCTCAAGGTGGGTTTTTTTTTTATTGCCTAGATGTGTGGACGAGCTCACAGCCCACCTGATGTTAAGTGGCTACTGGAGCCCATAGACATCCACAACGTAAATGCGGCACCCACTTTGAGGTGGCGGCATTACTGTTGTAGATGTCTATGGGCTCCGATAACCATGTAACACCAGGCGATGAGATCGTCCATCCATCTAAGCAATAAAAAAATTGAGGTCTTCTAGGGACTTCTAGCTTGGAATCAGATGACAGAGTGTAATCTGTCACAGGCTCTTTATTCATCATTCCACTCTTGAAACTGGGATCTACAGATCGTTTCTCACCCAAGTATGACAGGGCAGTAACACCTACCCATCCAGGCTCACAATACGCCATAACCTCAGAAATTTCCCAAATAATTTGTCGGGCCCCATTTTATTTACACAATGCTATGCCTACATCTTTGAAATCATTTGTGAATGTGTTTTCATATTTCATCAGCAAAAAATTGGTATCTGTCTGTGGGATTCGAACCCTGGCACGGTCGCATCACTCCATACGAGTGCACAGGGCGTCTTATCTTTTTGGGCCGCTAGGACTCAAAGCTTATCAGTGAAAATCTTGTTACAATTCAGCCCCTAATTGATCTTGCAGGACACTTTAGTGGCGCTGGAAGCTCTGATAGCCTGGTCCTCTCTCCAGCCGAAGACGCAAACAAACTTGACGATAGTGGCACAAACCAACAAGATGAGTGCGAGCACGAGGCTGACGCCTGGCTCCAGGGTACCAGACCTCATGAAGCTGGGCCCGGCCGACAAGCTCAGCGTTATCGTTGAAGGTCAGATATGTTGAGTCTAGCATATGTATATATATGTATAACAGCGGTCGGGGAACTCTTTTAATTATTACCCCAAAATATTTTTGTGTATGTTGATATTACCCCATGGCGAAGAACAAAAAAAAAACGAAATCGCTTCTTTTTAGTATCGTTAATATTATAGCCCCTATGATAATTTTGAAAAGAAAACAATAACTAAAAATTTAACGATTCTAAAGAAGTTTCACTTCAATATATACTTTTTACTCACAAAAGTTTCATTTTTACCAACCAAACTTTCATTTTACCCCATTTGGGATAAGTTAGCCCGGTTCCCCGACCGCTGATGTAGGTATAATTATATAAAATATTCTAGAATGAATGAACAATAAAAGACCTAAATACGTTTTCTGTAATAATGTCAGCGTTATAATACGCCCGGGTTTTCACACATAAGATCTATTACAATGAAAATACAATACAATTCTACAAAACTTTAACATTACTTGTTTATTACAAAAAGCCACAACTTAGTTTTTACACAATTAGCCATTTTTGTTTGTTATAGCAACTAAAACTTCTTTTATACAAACAAATGTAATTAATTACTGCGAAACAATTCACAAAATATGGCTTAATATTCACAATACTTATTTTTACGTGATACTGACATTAATTTATAATACGTAAATTACTTTTAACTAATATAAACTAACATTATTATTATCCAGCCTAATAATAGATGGCGCCAACAACATGATTTGCTTATATAAAAAAAAATATTTATAAATACTTTAGATACCATGCACCTCACGCTTTTTTACAATAAAATCATTTTTTCTTGCACTACTTTTAATGCAAATTTATAAAAAAAATATTTTCTATTTTTAGTTGGCTTTTCTATAAAAGCATATTTTGTTACTTTTTTTAAACTATTATTTATTTTTCATTTTATAGTTGAATTTAAATTTTTTTATTTTTTTTCTTTAATTTTGTTTTTCAATTTTTAATTGTCATCGGTCCTTATTAAGTATACCAAATTTCGAGTTAATCCGTCGTTTTGAAGGGGGTCAAAATCATGTTCAAAGATTCCGTTATCAAACATACATACATACGTCTGAAGCTAATAAAAGCTTATTAAAAAGAATAGTTAAACTAAAAAACACGCTTTATGTAAAATTAAAAAAAGCGTGGGGTGCATGGTGTTATTAGTTATAAATATTTTTCTGACAGATATGAGCAGAAGAATTATTATTTTAATATATATTAAAAAGCACCCCACGCTTTTTATACAATAAAATGTATATTTTGTTATACTATTTTCAATTACAATTTATTAAAACTTGTTTTCTATTTTTTAGTTGAATTTTATATAAAGCGTGTTTTTTTTATTTTATTTTTAACTATTATCTTTTTTCCATTTTTTTATTGAATTTCAAGTTTTTTTTAAAATATTGAATTGTCATCGATCCTTAAAAAGTATACCAAATTTCGAGTTAATCCGTCGTTTTGAAGGGGGTCAAAATCATGTTGAAAGATTCCGTCTTCAAACATACATACATACATACGTACGTCTGAAGCTAATATAAAGCGTATTAAAGTACCAGTCGTTGAGTAAGTAAGTGAGTTAAGTAAAGCTCCGTGCACACAGGGTCGGGGTGCGCGCTGGTGCAGGCGACGCGCTCCCACAGCACGCTGCAGTCGGACGAGCTGCACGACAAGCGGCTGCTCGTGCAGGTGTCCGTGCGCACCGACGGACCCTTCGACTGCGACGCCAACACCACATTCTGCTTCTGCGCCGCCGTCGTAGAGGTCGCCTATTGAATTTGATGGAAATTTAGAAACGTTGTGATTTCAGACTCGATGAAACGAAAAAATAAGTCCATAGAGACAATTTAATACAGTGCCATCTATGATATTTTTTTACTAATGGTAGGTTTACTTAGATCGGAGTGGTGGGGCTCGATGGGGTTTAGTCGGTAGTCGTTCTGCGGGGCAAGTGCTTCGCGCGCCTTTTTCAAGGCGTAGTCTCCTGTGAGAAATTGGGGGAGGTGAAGGACCTCGGCCCTTCTTTTCTCCCCTTCTTCCTCTCAGGAGGCGCCGGAGTCCGACATAACCCGGTCCGTTACCCCCCTCGACCGGGTATCCGTAAATGGATTCCCCAGAGTTAAAAAAAAAAAAAAAAAAACGTTTACTTAGATGGGTAAACGAACTCACAGCCCACCTGGTGTTAAGTGGTTACTGGAGCCCATAGACATCTATAACGTAAATGCGCCACCCACCTCGAGATATAAGTTCTAAGGTCTCAAGTATAGTTACAACGGCTGCCCCACCCTTCAAACCGAAACGCGTTACTGCTTCACGGCAGAAATAGGCAGGGTGGCGGTACCTACCGGTGCGGACTCGCAAGTGGTCCACGACGATACGAGAGGATAATTGTTTTAAATACAGAATTAAAAGATACGGAACCCATTCTTTTAATTCACACGAAATTTCGTCCTTGTAATGTCTTCATTTAGGTTATCGGCCCGTGGTCTCCATACAGCAGCGTGTGTCCGTTTGTCCGACTCGGGAAACCATAAACTACTTCTCCCCAGGTCTGTGTGCTGTGGAGCGGTGACTTCCCCGAGATGGCGCTGCTGGAGGTCAGCTTACCCTCAGGGTTCGGAGCGGACGCTGCACGACTGTATTCGCAGCTTCACAAATCTGAGACGTGTAAGTTATTTGATGCTTTGGTGTTTGGTGTCAGTCTAGAATAGCACTACCATATCTTTCCAGTGGGTGGCTTTGAAGGCGACTAAAGGATTTCAAGAAGATGGAGCAGCAGAGTGTTGTTCGTGCGCGTGTGCGTGCTTGCATGCGTGCGTGTGAGTGTGTGTGTGTGTGTGTGTGTGTGTGTTGGTGTTGGTGAGTGTATTCGCCAACTGGCACACATTGATGGCGACATGGTAAACCGGCGTGGGTACATAGTGTAAAGTACCAGATCCTATTTCTAGCATGAACCAGCCTATTGTTCCAGTTAGGAAGGTGACCCAGCCTTTATACGATTGCGACTTCGACTTGTCTCGACATTCACAGTATGAGGCCTATAGACCTCATCTACGCAATAAAATATATCTAAATACAAGTTGTAATACGTTTAGATCAGACACATTTGTAAGTTCACGTGTTCCCCCAGTACTGCGTCGCATAGAGGTGTCTGCGGGCGGCGGGCGGGCGACGCTGTACCTGGGCGCGGCGGGCGGGTGGGGGGCCGGGGGGGCGCCGCGCCGCTGCTACCGGCTGCACGCGGTGGGGCCCGCCGCCCGGACCCGGCCCGGACACGCGCGCCTGCGGGACTACTACCGGCCCGCCGTCAACGACACCCAGGTAACTAGCTCATCACCATCGGACGAATACTGTACTGTACCGTACGGTGTCGAGTAGAAGCAATTGGAGGAAGCAACTGAGCAATTGTTTGAGATGATCCCCTCATCTCCTTTTTATCACCGCACCTCCCGCCATCGGAGCAGAGTTCATCCATACTACCTGGAGCCACTACGTTCATCCACAGTGCATTTCCAGAGATCTTTTTTTGCCACGTACCATCCGGCTAGGGAATGAGCTCCCCTCCACGGTGTTTCCCGAGCGCTATGACAGGTCCTTCTTCAAACGAGGCTTGTGGAGAGTATTAAGGGCAATAAAATAAAATAAAAAAAGCAAACAAAATTGCTTATTCTTTATATGTGTAAAGAAGCAAAACCATTATTATATTCTTTAGATCTACATATATAGTTATAAATGTGTATATGTTGTAATGAAAAACGTTACGTGGGACCTGCGCCCACCTCCACCACCACCGCTGCGGACTGTGGGTCGCGCCCCCTGGCGAGGTGGTGCAATGACCTTCGAACGGTGGCCGGTAGCAGGTAGATGAGGAGAGCCGAAGAACGGGCTTAATCATGATGATGATTGACGCGTACAATAAAACATACTCTCTCTCTATCTCTGTCTCTCTCTCTGTGTATCTCTGTCTCTCTCTGTGTGTGTGTGTGTCTCACTCTCTCTCTGTGTGTGTGTCTCATTCTATCTCTAAAATTTGAATAATATTTAGCTTTATTTAACTTAACATAAACACGTTTTAAACGAAATTCTTTCTGTAGATGTTTACAATACCCGAAGACTGTCCGCCGCCGGTCTCCCCGGAGACGAACGACTACCACAATTCGGACAACCTGTTCACCAAGGCCAAGTCTCCGGGGAGCGAGATCCTCATCACCGACGAGTACAGCTTCGAGGACATCCCCGACGGGATCCCGCTCGATGACCCGCTCTACGTCTACGAGAACCTCGTCAAGAGAACTGATGACGTAAGCGATAATGTTGCCAGTAATTTCGAGTCCGTACCGAATAGTAGTAAAATAGATAATTTCAAAATTAATTGTAGCGGTAGTTTGAATGACAGTAAAACGTTTGTAGATCATAAATTGGCCGCTTCAGAGTTGATTAAAGGTGTATCCATGTTGAATAGGAGCATTGAACATTTTGATACTCATATCAAGAAAAATAATAACACAAAATATACAGTAAAGGAAAGTAATATTGACAGTGATATTGGAAGTGACATGACAACTTCGGTTGACAATCCGAATTTATCGCAATTCCATGTAATTGACAGCGAAAAAGATTTAGATGTGCCCTCGGGTGTGGAAGGGCCGGTGCCAACGATAGTGTTGCCACCACAAAACTTTGTGTTGCCAACAAATAATTTTAATTCACCCCAAAGCATAGAAAGAAGAGAATACTACCTTAATAGTAATAGTAATTCTAGACATTTAAAAAGACAAAATTACGGCTCCAATTAATTGAAATTGAACAAAAATTATTGGATTTACTTAAAGATTTTAAGACTGTAGTATTTATATTAATCTATTTATAGTTATTGACTAGGTGTAAAATACTTGGATGTTGGTAACATTTCGCTAGTGTTAGTCCTTGGTAGTGGAACCTTCTTTACTGTTTCAACCTACTATTTCCTGTCACACGGATGGATACGATCATCCTTTGGCCTACCGAAGATCATAGGTAGGACAACCTATAGATACATAATTATGATTGCATTTTCGTAATGACTCAAAGAGGGCGGTAGTATTCATTTTGAGGTCTTCAAAAGCTTCAGTAATTAATCCTAAAAGTAGCCAATAAACACACAAATAAATAGATTTGACATTTAATTTATCTATTTATTTATTATAACGTATTTCAACCACACACACACACATGAATAGATTTAGCATTTGAGTTATCTATATAATATATATTGTCAATTCGTTTAGGCAAACGGGCTTTGATAAAATCCAAGAATATAATTATTATTAAAAACTACTTGGACGGATTAATCTCGTATTTTTTTTTGTCATTGTATTTATTTTTCGACTTTTCGGATCGTTTACGTAAATTAGTGTAAAAGTAATATTAATTTCATGTTTAAAATTCACTATAAAATAAAAATAAGAACAGTCTAGAAAAATAAAAAATAAAAAAGTTGGTGACATTTTCTCTCTATGCACCGTAGTTGCGATTAGCTTAATACAAACTGACGATCAACGCGCAACTTACTAGCGATAACGATTTTGAAATGATTACACTATAGTATAAGATTGATTCGGACTAGACCTAGTTATTGTCGGTTAGCTAGGCTCGACAACGACATTGTGTACACAGAAACCTCTATTCGCATTTATTTAGTTTGTAATAATATTAATAAATAGATAATAAATAATCGAGAGCTGAAAAGCTATTTGGTTTAAGCGACATTTCGCTTAATAAGCGACATTTANATTTTAAAAAGATTACACTATAGTATAAGATTGATTCGGACTAGACCTAGTTATTGTCGGTTAGCTAGGCTCGACAACGACATTGTGTACACAGAAACCTCTATTCGCATTTATTTAGTTTGTAATAATATTAATAAATAGATAATAAATAATCGAGAGCTGAAAAGCTATTTGGTTTAAGCGACATTTCGCTTAATAAGCGACATTTATCTTTGTAATTATAGATTAGTTTTATTTATATACTAGCGACCCCCTCGCTTCGCTTCGGAAACATTATATTAACAATTTTATTACTGATAGCTGAGTCCCGCGGTTATTGTCGTACCGCGGGTGACGCCACGAGGCAAAGCCAGTCTAAAAAAGTTACTCCTTATATCATCAGCTACCTATCAGTGAAAATCTCGTCAAAATCGGTCCATCCGTTCCAGAGATTAGCCGGAACAAACAGACGGACCAAAATTGTAAAAAATGTTATTTTGGTGTATGTACGGTATATATAAATATATTCATAATAATATGCATGTAGTAAAAACGATTATTTCAATTACAAACAGACACTTCAATTTTATTTATATGTATAGATTATCATTAACAATTCGTTCATAATTGAACTTCAATTAAGTTTACCCCACTCAAATACGTGGAGAAGTTTTTTGCTACGATATTATTTTCCAAACTTTAAACTTTAAATGGCTCTCCTGTAAAGTTGCAAAAATGTCGCTTAAACACTACAAGCTTTCATCCGTCGATATGATGAACTAAAAAATCCTTAATATTTATTTACACGGAGCGGGTAGGTTTAAATAAAATCAACATAAAGTATATTTCGGCACGACACTTATATCGATTTACGAAGCGGTGTTATGGTTATATAATGTTATATAATGTTAGGTTATATATAATCTTACTCTATACGTCAATGATTGAAAACGTGTTTAATTAAAGCAATAAACTCGTGACGTATCTAAATATTACTAACTTCGTGTCCGACTTATCGTGCAGTCGTCGCACTGTCGATAACTCCAACAAAATTTATCCTTAAGTTCGCATAGGGATAGGATGTAAAACAATTTAGCTATAATCACACTTATTTAAACCGATTACTTAATAAGGATGTATTTATTTTCATTGCAACTTAAAAAGAAAAATATATTAAATAGGCTGTGAATAAAAACTTTTTACTAAAATTGTGTTGTTTTTTTTTAACCTGTGGAAGCCTAGGCAAAGCAATGTTGACACGTGACTGCCACGTTTTGTAATTTTAAGACTTTATTATATTACCTTGGAACTTGGACGAGTATACAGCTCTGATGGATGAATAGAGGATATCAGCAATGCGAGCGAGAACGCGCTGCCCACCACTAAGAACGCTAGTCAAATCACGTTTTTTGTAGAAGAACATAATATTAGTTCTCAGAAAACAACATGGCATTCCAGAGCCGTGTCGTCAGCGGTAAATTTTTTGTCAAAACGTACTGAGATTGTGCAACGTTGGAGGGTGATAATGCATTGGGAAAAATAAGCTGACTGAGTTATTTCAAACAAGTTCTCAGAGCACTCAGAAAGGCGGTGAGCTTCATGCTATTGTCTATGGCCTTGGTTGTCAAACTGCGGCCCGCGGGCGAGCAGACAATTTTAGTAGAAATAAAAAATACTGATATAATATACTTACTATCTTTTTCATTACAGATATGTTTTCACGCCCATTCCTAATTAATAAGCTACCCACGTTGCATAAATAATAATTATAATTGATTTATTTTAAGGACAATCGCCTTTTGACACTTGATATTAAATATGTCAATTGACTGGTGGTCAACTAAACGGTCCAAAAATGTATGGCCCGCAGTGATACCTCACATTGTCCTATGTAGCCCTTGACCAGAAAAGTGTGACGACCACTGGTCTATAGAATCCGATGATAGGGAAAGTGTACCATGACGCTTGTCTGCCTATGACATGAAGAGAAATTTTAAACTTAAGTTCAGGAATTAGAGAGTCCTCTGAAGCTAGCCTCCCTAATTCTCTTCTTCTTTTTCTCCACCTTATCCCACTAATCCAGGTCGGCACAGCTAATTTTTCTCTTCCATTCTCTTCTATCAGTCGTTATCTCAACACTTACTCCTCTCTCTCATATCGTCATTCACACACTCTATGTCTTCTTTGATCGACCTCTTCCGCCTCTGCCTTGCCCTACCATTTCCATACATCTCCTAGTCACATGCATCTTCTCTCCACGCATCACATGTCCATACCACGCTAACCGTCCGCTCTTTAATTTGTTGATTACCGGGGCTTCACACTTCTATTAGTATACTTACTTATACTTCTGCTAGTCTCCCTAATTATTGATAGCAAAACTTTTAAATAACTATATATTAAAGGGCACCTACCTACCTACTGCTAAATGGCCCTTCCCATATTTTTTGTCCTATATACTATTCGCCGATAGCATAAGGAGCTATACCGGCTTCGGGCGAACGGGTGAGACCTTGTTTGACAGCCTAGTACTTACACTCCCTATCTCAGGATTGAAGGTGCCCGCTCTATATTATATATATATATATAAAGATAGCGACGGTAACCACTTAGTACTGGTGACCCAGGTCCGCCATAGATTCTGTCTTCCGACGGCAACACACCGAGGCACTATGATACCTACACCGGCCCAAAACACCAAATAATACGTCGCATATTTATTTCATTGCACGACAATTATGTTTATTGTTACGAATTTCCCTTTAAACACACATCTAATAATAAGAATGGATAAACACAGAGGATGCTTTTATCTGACCCGAACTTCCTATTTCAAAACATTTTATGTAATACAAAAACGGAATGTATCAAACATTTTTGTTTTATTTTATTGCTTAGATGGGTGGACGAACTCACGGCCCATCTTGTGTTAAGTGGTTACCGGAACCCATAGACATCTACAACGTAAATGCCGCCACCTGCCTTGAGATATAAGTTCTAAGGTCTCAGTTTTTAGAGTACAACGGCTGCCCCACCCTTCAAACCAAACTGCATTACTGCTTCACGGCAGAAATAGGCGGGGTGGTGGTACCTACCTATCCTTAAGGACTCACAAGATATCCTATCACCAGTAAACTGTATTGGAATGGCCCTTAGGCGACTGACACACACAATATTTAAACCGGTGTTTATATTGCATTTATTTACATTTTACAAAGCCTATTAATATATTACTGACTTGAAAATATGATAATTTATACTTTTACGTACTTATAAATGATAAGATAGTTTTTTTGTTGTAGTGATCAATGTGTCACTTAACACCGGTCTTTTCAAACCACTGAAGTATAAAACCTACAAACCCTTTCTATTTTCTCGTCAATTCTTTGATATCCTCATCCAAGTTGCGTTTCCGTCTAGGCCGTGATAATAACAGACAAATAACATTAGAAACATAATCGCACAGAGTTGTACTTATGAGTTATAACTAAATCAATCCATTCGTTTTTGTGCGATCATCTAACAAATTAATAATGATGTAATACAAATGGTGATTAATGAATTAAATCGGCAAGAAAACACATCACCAAATAAATTCTTACAAAGTTACACATTTATTAGTTTTAAATATGTATACTATTCTATATCCTTGTCATAGGTAATAACTACACTTTGGAAGTAAATCGAGATCGTTTCTGCCACACTAGAGGGCACTACGAAATAAATCCATTTTCTAGACCGTCCATTTTTTTTTCCTACCTATGCTGATAGCCTTGAGAGGCTATTTCAGCTTCTCCTTGTGTAGGTGAGCTCACGGGGCTCAAACCGGAAGTGTTGTTAACACTGGCCCTAGTAAAACCAGTGCTTCGCAGAATCTACCACCGGATCGGAAACGCGACCCACTGAGAAGATCCGGCGAGAAATTCAGCGGGCTAAGACCGTCCATTAACCGATCTTTACCATTAAAATTTATAAAACCAATGAGTTTTGCAAAACAAGTTTTAAAAACTAGTTGCGGGACCTGTTTATGGAAAGTTTTAACGGATACAAAATTCCAAATACAATATTAATTTATTCCTATTGTCTGCATTACCTGCTATTTGTTTTTTCTGAAGAAAAGTTGACTACCTCGATTCTCTTCTAGAGCCTAGTTTTCATCGCATGCATGAAGATAGACCCTCGTATGTTAAAGATACAGAAGTCCAACGGCATGGCCACAAACATGAATTCTCAGAATTATATAATAAACACTAATAAATATATGGCGAAAACGAATCGACCTAGTTTCGTATTTTGGTCCAGTTACGTCAAATCTTGCAAGCCAAAATGTATTCATATCTTAGACACGCACATTGTAGCGTAACTAAATAGTCACCGCCGCGCGCCAAGATAGGTGCTCGCCAAGCCCAATGACTCACTAACAGCTTTTATCATTACCTATCACCAAATACCACTACCGTTCATATTTTCATGATTTTTTTGGCATATGAATTCTATTTTGGTAAACGTAAGGCAGTGTAGTACCTATTTTTTTTAAGTAAAATCTTTATATACTTTATAAGGACATCCCATAAAAATTTATTTTTAATATTCACATTGAAATAGTTGAAAGTTCAATGACCTTTACAACTTCTTAAGTGAAGGCTGTTTAAAAATTTCCATATCATTTTAGAGTTTAGTATTTAAGTATTTCTCAGAACGATATAATTGGCCTTTTCGCATTAAAAGTGTACAAATTACAAACAGTGTAAAAAATTAAAAATAGTGGTTTTAAATATGATTAATATTTAAAAAGTTTTATGTTAAACCTTTAAAACACTGTCCTGTAAAATTAGTAAGTTTTGAGATTATACAATTTTAATGCTAGAAGACAATAATATGTGCACTAGACTTTTTTTAGTCATCCGTTGTGTAGAGTACCATCTCGATTGGAAATCATTCTAAATAGGTACACTTTTACATCATGTTTTACACTTGTGCAGATATTTTATTATTTTATCTGTGTCTGCAACTATATTCTAAGTTTCGATATCCTCTTTAACTAAATTATAATAAATAGTTAACTAAATTATAATTTAGTTTTTTAAGACATGACTTTTATGATTAAATCACCACAGCATTTAGAGAAAATCTAAAAACTCACATTTTATATATTATTATTATTAACTGGTTTTAATAATGAAATTATAGTATCTATTTGAAGTTAGGATAAAGATCAAAGTATTTTTAAAAATAGGTGAATGTCCTTGTATCCTAACATGTTCCATAAAAATTCATAAAAAAAAACAAATATTAGCAACATTTTAATATATATTTTTATTCAAATGAATTCAATTGTACATTACACAGAATAGTTAAATTTTAGTGTACATTCATCATTTTTAAAATAATCATATTAATTACAAAATAAACCTTATCGGCGTAATATAGTTGTTACACATTATATCATATAAAAGTATGCTTTCAAACTCTCAAAGCCATAATATGGACAATATTTTTTAAATCTTACCAATTCATTTGAAATAGCAAAGTTTGAGCAATACTTCGCATATTTATTTGAAGATGGAAAAATATTTACTATAATGTGATCTGTTTACGTAAAAGTTGCATTTAAAGCTACGTGGACAATTTGTTAAAAAATTAACTATGTTTTAAATGCACCATTCAAAGAACTTCCTCATCAACATCACCTGTAATTTTCACATACATTTGTCATGCAAGCAATATATGAATAATACTGATAACAAATAATAGGCTGAGAAACATGTGAAAATAATTTCAATTATTAAACAATTTGATGTTCTACTTTTCTCAAGACATTTTATAATTGACACGCATTTTAAAATATACCATTTTTTTAAAGCAACACCATGATTTTAAGCATATTGCTCACACAACAATTTGCCATTCTCAAGAAGCTAATAAATTAATTACGAATTATATTTGATGTCTTGATCAGAATATCTACAGACCTAGAGAGGAGTCCACACCTAAGTACAACTGTCATCTGTATAATCTCATCCCTAATGAAGATAATGGACAAAACTCATTGAATCAATCAAATTAGAAGACTTAGCTTTTATATCCTTCATAATACTCAAACAAAACATGGACTGAGTATTATGAATTTTAAGTAATTTAACAATCACATTATTAATTTGTCAAAATATTCATGAGAAAATGTTCACAGGGGTGTAACATATCACTGTCTAGAGCTCATAATTTTTTGAATTAGATATTCTCTTACATGAATATTATGTACAAAGGTGTGGAGCGGCGCTGCGGCTCATAGCGCAGCGGCGAGACATCATTGGCTCTTGAGCTCCTTACCGATCGTGTAAGAAACAAGACGAGCCCAGTCAATCTTGCTGCGGGTCACAGGTAGTTGTCGTCTCAGTGCTTTGAACGTTGTGTCGCTCATGGTCTTGTAATTGTCTGAAATGGCAGTTTGATACGTATTTTCTGCATCAGAGACAAGCCGCACGAACTCTTTAGCAGTGGCGACTTCACCGCTAGCCACCAGAGGAGCCTTAATTTCCTTTGAGCTCACAAGTTGTACATTACCATCCTCATAATAATGAACTTGAACACGTAGAGTTCCACGTAACTCTGTGGCAGGCCCGCCGACCGTCAAAGACCACACCGAACGCCACCGACCGTTCCAGTAGTTCTTGGGTTGAAACTGGTGATCTTCGATACAGGCGACCAGCTGTACCGTACCAGAGTCGACTGTGCGACCCACCACTAAACTAGCACCATGCTTGTAGTGTGCAGCCACGTACGCCGTTAGCTCCTCATCAAGTGCCGCCCGCCAAGGCTCAGCCGCTCGATCGGGCTCGTAGGGTTCATACTCGGACGCTTCTTTGCGTAGATGGTCATACCTGAAAGAACACTTGGAGCGAGGATCGAAAAACCTTCCGCCACCAAGTTCGTTGTGGTCGGTGATGAGTGTATACAGCTCGGAGCCTTCGAGACGTACGGGCGTGAGTTGATCCTTGTTGTATTGAGCGAAGGCTCCACTAGCACCTTCCTTGAGCAAGGTATCGTTATTCAGCAACACCCTCACATCATTGAAAACTTCGTTAAATTCCCCTGGCGGCGAATGCAAAATGAAATCTGAAACGATTCTAACTTTTTCTTGATCACTAATCACTTCGTCACCGTCCGCCGCCATTTTCACTAGTTTGACATGACAATGACGGACAAGTAACCAGAGCCATAGATTATACACTTAATATATACCAGAGCTGTCTGTCCTAGCAATAAACTAATTCAATATGGCAATCGGTTTCAGAAACGATACCATTCTTGTCTAAACAGGGCTGCCAGGCTCGATAAAAATGAATTGACCAAATACGTACCGTACGTACGTATTACGTGTACAAAGTTCATAATATTTGTTTTCAAAATCATTAAATATGCATCACATTATTTTAATCCATTTAGAGAATTGGATAATCTAGTGGAAGTATCGCATTGGACCGCTGTAGATCATCCCTCTTAGTGAAGATGGCAAAAATATTTATCTTTAAAATGAAACTATGGTAAATATTTAGATTGAAAAGTAAGTAATGAAAATTTTCCTTAACTAAGAAAATGTCTCAAGCCTTAAAATTGTAATTTAAAAAAATCTACCTTACAGTTAGTAAGCGCGTGTTACTACCGTACAGTTAGTGAGAGTGGTGCCATGGCGTAATAGATTACGCCATGGCGCCTCTATTTAAAAAACATAATATGTATATACATTGGCAGCACTAAGCACAAAGTAGGAACACTGCGATATGAACCATCCAATAAGTAACCTATTTACCGGAATATCAAAACTGCCAGTGCTTTGATAGCATCATGCAGAAATTTTAACAAAGATATTGAGTGTGGTATCTCGATTCTCGTGTTCTTCTGAAAAATTCACTGAGGCCTCAGTAATTATTAACCACCGTTTTACTGAAAGTTTATTTTAAGCCTTTCATCTCGTTTCATTTAGTTTCATCCCAATTACAGTCATAAACAAATCAACTTTACCAAACTTCCTCCAAATAATACTTTACTATAAATTACTTTCTACCTAAAAGAATATAATATAATATAAACTACGCTGTATGGTACGATACCTTTGCTTGTGTAGTTGAAAATGGAACTACTGTCAAATTGACAGATATTACAAAATTTGACATCTTTAAAGCCAGGAATAATTCGTGTTGTGTAACTCCTATTATTCTACAATCACAAAAAAATGAATAAACTATTAAATTACAAATACTACGATACGCCTGAGGGCCAAGACATATTCATGAAGACATTTGTAACCAGTAAATATGCTGCAGTAGCCGGTCTTGCTGGTGCTTCTTTTGATGTGCTTATGTTCTCTCATCCAAAAGGTTTTGTCAATACAATCGGTCGAATGGGCTATATTGTAGGCCCTCTAGTGGGTATGGCAGTTGCCTTCACATTCACTACCAACGTTGCCCAAAATATTCGTGGGAAAAACGATAAACTCAATTACTTCTTGGGTGGTGCCACATCTGGCTTTGTGTTTAGTGCTTGGATGAAAAAGGGGATTATCGCGGTGCCTGCCGCGGTGGTACTAGGCGCAATAGCTGTGGTAAAGAAGACAGGCATCGATGAAGGCTGGATCTTTTTCCCAGATGCGGCACAATCTACTAAAACAATCAAATCAGTTAAACATGACTGGACTCTTCTCAAAGATATTGAAGAATTAAAGGGATGGACAGACGGTAAGCTAGTAAAAATATCAGCATTATTCACCAATTAAAATATTTTAAATAGATATCTGTTGATAATGTTGTTAAAAAATGCAAAATATTACACGTTTGATACTTAAATTATTTTATTAACATAGTTATCAATGTTTATGATTTCACACGTTATAAGAGAAGTTTTTTTTNTTCTCAAAGATATTGAAGAATTAAAGGGATGGACAGACGGTAAGCTAGTAAAAATATCAGCATTATTCACCAATTAAAATATTTTAAATAGATATCTGTTGATAATGTTGTTAAAAAATGCAAAATATTACACGTTTGATACTTAAATTATTTTATTAACATAGTTATCAATGTTTATGATTTCACACGTTATAAGAGAAGTTTTTTTTTGTTGAATGAGGGCTTTAACTTAATAGCAACTTTTAATAGCATATAGTTTCTGAATTTTATTTTATTACTTGAAGTATCAAAATCAAGTAGTAAAGGAGTTAGCGTCATGGGCGTCAAGAGCTAGAACAGACTGCCGAAGACCGATGTAAATGGAAAAATTTGATTCGAAAAGTATGATATGGTAATAGGAAAGAATGGTGGATGATGATGATGATTTACAGTATTAGATTCATGTTTGCTATTTTGAGTAAAATCAACTATAAGCAATCTAGTAGTGTATTGATATATTTTTATGAATTTACGAGTAAAGATGTGTGACTCTTCTTGTCAATTCTGCAGTCTAATCATAACTATCTATTTTACATACAACACATAGTAAACAAGAATTTAGGTATAAATCACAAATAACCATAATGATTTCTAAAGTGACATTAACATTGCCGATGTCGATGGGCTTTGATAACCATTTAACACTAGACGGGCCATGATACTGTTCAGATGCCTAAACAATAAATAAAAAACAACTCATTAGAATGAAAACATGATAAAAGTTTTTCCTACCATGTTATAGCAGTTTGTTTACCATAAAATATGTAACTAATTACATTTTATTTTATTTTCAGGTTCCAAGCAATAGAAAATCATGTAGGAAATGTAAATAAACTTTGAAAATAATTTATCTGTTAAGAGTTACAACTAAAAATGTTAAAAATCAATGGATTTTTTAAATAAAAACTAGTTAATTTAGATGGAAATAGAATTATTAGCATCCTCAGTGGTTTATACTTACTTACTAGAAAATCAACAATCCAAAGAGTGTCTTCTGGTTTTTGACACAAAAAAAATCTGCTCAATAAATAACGATAGAATAAATTAAATTTTTTTTTATAAATATTTATTCAATTAGAATTATTAACATGTTCATTTTATATTGAGGTGTTTTTTTTATTGCTTAGATGGGTGGACGAGCTCAAAGCCCACCTAGTGTTAAGTGGTTACTGGAGCCCATAGACACCTACAACATAAATGCGCCACCCACCTTGGGATATAAGTTCTAAAGTCTCACTATAGTTACAATGGCTGCCCCACCCTTCAAATCGAAACGCATTACTGCTTCACGGCAGATATAGGCAGAGTGATGGTACCAATCCGCACGGACTCACAAGAGATCCTGCCACCAGTAATTACGAAAATTATAAAGGTAGTGGTGGAGGTAAATCAATTTTAAGCAGCTACTAGATTCCATATATAAACAATCCTGCAAAAACCTAAAAAAATGAAGGAAAAAGGGCAGACCAAAATAAAGCCGAAAAAATGGGGAGTTAATTCACAAATTTTTGGCTCTGGATTTGAATTGTTCAGAATCCCTAAGAGTGAAGATCTGCAACCCATAGATGTTATATCATGAAAGTCATCACTCATTAAAAGCTACATCCTAATTATTGCATAGAGGGTGTGTCCTTTGCCAGTCAGAACGGATAAAGACTTCACGGCTGAAATATACAGGATAGTGGCACCACACAAACTTACAATACACCCTAACACCAGGAGTGGTCTGCGAAATCACTTCAGATTATACCATCTTTATCAAATGATACTATTTATTTTGAGAAATGGGTCCGACCACCACAGGAGCAGAATGTAATCACGCACTAAATAATGCAGAAATGAATTTGTTCTTCGTTGATTGCAATAAGAAGAAAAATTATATAAATGAAACACTGATTAATTCCACATTATTTATTAACTTAACAACTAAAAACAAAAAACAGAAGCGTTAACAAAAATAAATGTTTTAACAAAAACTCTTGAATGAATTATTAAAGGAATGATATGATAATATAGTATGAGTGTACATTTTTACTGGTATGAATAATGTATAAGGGAAACCGAAAACCGTCATCAGAGTCAGTTACAAACATCGCAATATATATAAAATTGTTTTTTACCGTATACGAATTTAACAATTACAACGGCCAACGCCCATGGTCAATGACCCATGGTGCGGCGGGACGCGATTTAACCCTTTGCTTTAGATTGCCTGTTCACAGACGAACATTAATTAGTCGATTTTAGAAGCAGAAAATCGAATCAGATCTTTTTTATTCTAGAGATATTATATTTCACTGATTTCAGTTTCCTTTTTTACGTTAATTTTTACAAAAAATATAAAAATATATAGGTACTGTAATATGTTCACTTTTATGTAAGACATGGATATACAAACTCAAATACAGTTTATAATGTGTTCAAATCCTGGATAGTGGTCATTAACGGATATGTAAATTAAACCACCGTTAGGTATGTACTTAATTTATTTCTTCATTGAAAAAATCCATAAATGTCGGACATTAGATATTGTGTCCATTTGAAATTACTCTAAGCTGTGAATCGTGATAATTTTAAAATGTTTCGTGTGTTCTATAAATATATGTGTTAATAGATGCATTATAAATAATAAAAAGCGGAAAGGTTCTCGGCAGCTTGGCCCGTAAGCTTTAAATTGTCAAGATTTAATAATATCCTCCTTAAAATTTAGTACTGGGATGTTTAAGTGCTTTTAGCTCACAGAACGGATGGTGATTTAATAAACTTTTGTTTTGATAGATCTATAATAAGAAATTAAAAAATCGGAAATGACAAAATAATAAAAACACTCGTCAACAATTACGTCAACAACAATCTCGTAAATGTGTAACAATAACTTAAATGCAATCAAACTACGATGAATTTAAGAGGCCTTTTACAGAGACATTCGGGGAAAGCTGATTTTGTTGTTGTTGCGTGAATGGTAAAATCTATGCGCGCAGTTATGCTAAGCTTGTAGTGTGTGTATTATGTCGTCGTGGCCTAAAGGATAAAACGTCCGGTGCATTCGTATGTAGCGATGCACCGGTGTTCGAATCTTGCAGGCGAGTACCAATTTTTCTGATGAAATACGTACTTAACAAATGTTCCATAAAGTTCCATAAATGACGTTCTTAAGAATACGAGATTTATGTCACAACGGAAACAATTTTATTTACTTATACCATTCATATTTAATTGTCTTTTTATATCTGACTCGAATAAAGATTGAATATTTTTGCCAAAAACTATTCTCTATTTGATTAGAAAAAATTCAAAATAAAAATTGACGCATCTTTTTTATTTTTATAAAAAAAAACATCAAAACTTTCGAGTGATTTTGGCGCGAAATGGCTACTAGTTTAAAAAAAAAGCCTACCTTTATTTACGTGAAAAAAGAAAAACATCTATGAGCTGTGGTATGTACCTACGTTTTCGATTAATTTTATTGAATTTTTGTCTTTTAAGTCCAAATTTCGCGTAGGAAATTTTTCTAAAGATACAAATCATACCAAGCACTTTCCAAAAAAATACAAAAGATTTATATAAAATTTAATATTTCACTTCGAACACCAATCAAATTACATTTCTCTGACATTGAGACATTTTAATAATCTAAATTTAAATGGACGCAAAAAACTAGCTTTCATCTGTTCCACAATATTAAATCCATAACAAAGAATAGAAATATAAAAAAATTGGCCAAACGTTTGGAAGAAATCGAGTAAAACATGGATAAAGGTTCATTAAATGTACGATAATGTGTTTTAATTTAAAATTTTACTTATTAATTACCTACTTAAATAGAAGGTACCTTGCGCCTTGGGCCAAAACATTCAGTAATAAAACGGGTCAACACTGAAAGTTGGACAAATATACTACTCGCATAGCAAAACGTCGGATGTGCCACTTTTAAACAAACAATTATAACTTTTATGTAGTTACGAGTACACGCTATATTCTTTGGGCATACTATTAAGTTTCCCATCTCGCAGATATAATCACAATATACTAAATTGAATCTAATGGGTATGTGTAAATTTAGAGCATACTTTTTGAGAGATAAATCTGTTTATGACGTAAATTTGGCACGAAAGTATCGAACAAACGTTTTAAGGAGGTTACATGTTGAATTTCCAAAAAAAACCATTATATTCCGTCATCAAATACCATCTTTTCCATAACAATATATGCGTCAATGCTTAAATTATTTTAACGATTAAAATCAATCTGCAACATTGAAAAATAAATATGAAACCATAATGCGACTAACTTCCCATAGCATTGTTCTTTAGAATATTAAGCACGAATAAAAAATGGTACTGTTACAATAAAACTATTATCCGTTAAACAACTCATCTTATATATTTTAATCTTATAATATCTTCGTCTAAAAATACGTTCAAATCGAAAATAAAAAATACACACACACACACAATAATTAATTAAATTGTTTATGGAAATACTAGATACTACAGAAAGACCATAGATAATCAATGTCACTTTAATGTTATCACAATATACGCATGTATCTTCTATTCAGTTCTTAAATTCTTTTCGAAACATTTGAGAATGAAATGAAAATAATATAGCTCAAGTACAATTTTATTTAAATAAATATTCAAATGGATGTTTTATTATTTTTTGAGAGAGGCATTACGAAGAGCAAGAACATAGATAATGTATTGGACTGGATTCTCTGTCGCTTTTTCGCTTGCCACATTTGTACATAAAAGAAGAAGACAGATTACTGTTTATTTGTTATTCAATTATGAACATTTTACAATATTCCAACCCTTAAAACCGCTTCATTCTTTTCATTTTGTAAGTCAATAAATAGTTCTTTATGTCTTGGTGTTTTTACTAAAAACAATAAACTTTCTCCATTGGCTAATCTGTGCATCATCGCAATACCATAGCCAATATGATCAGATCACAAAGAGAAGCGACTTTAGGGGTTCCGGATAAACATCGCTTGCGACATCTTTATTCGGTATGTTTTGGCCCATTCTCCAATTTCGCCGGAACTAATTCGTTTTCATCCAACTCTTCCTCTTCCACTTCCTCCTCGATCTCTTCTATTTCTATCTCTTCTTCGATTTCTTCCTCGTCTGAATCTTCTTCGGGTTGGTTCTGTATTTATTTATTGTTAAATTTATTCCTTCCGATCTCACATGTACAAACAGTGGATTTTACGTTTAAAATAACGCCCTCGGTCCTAAAGTTGGACGCTCATTACGTTTATTACAAATGAAATATTTTATTTCGTTCAATATTTTCTAATTTATTGATAGAAAGTTACGATCGAATTATTTTAGCTTTAATATACATCAATTACAGCTATTTCATTCACTGTGCTTAGTGAGAATTTTTTTACTTCTCGATGGCGTAAAAGTTAACTTAGATTTGTATGTAGTTCGAACAGATTCCCTACGTTTGTCGCTAGGAACGCTTTTCCTACTCTATTTGAGTCAACTTTTACGCGATCGAGACGTTAAAAAACACGCACTAAGCACACTAATCTCGGCATTTATTATGTTATGTATATATCAGATACAGATTTACATATTTTATGTATGTAACTAGCCGTATTCGCCCTCTTCGCTGCGCATTTAAAATTAACATTATTATTTATTGTCATTATTATTACTTTATTACGGAATCCAACACTCATATAAATATTAGCCTATCGATTAAGTACATGTGTATTTTCGACATGGATACCAAGTTTCAAGTCAATGGGATGCACGGTAGTTATAACGGAACATCCGTAAAAACCACTGTACATTTATATATTAGTATAGAAAATGTAGCTACTTACCTCGGGAGCCGGCTGCGTAACCGCGCTAGCCGTCGTGAACTCATCCACTGTTGATTCTGTACAAGAAGCAAATGCTACTTCCAGTGACGAACGTGGGCTATTCTAGTTCCGACGATACCACGCGGATGGCGCAGATTCTTTACCATATACTACTACTACTACTTTTATACTATAAAATTATAATTTGTGTAATTACTGGTGGTAGGACCTCTTGTGTGTCCGCGCGGGTAGGTACCACCGTCCTGCCTGTTTCTGCCGTGAAGCAGTAATGCGTTTCGGTTTGAAGGGTGGGGCAGCCGTTGTAACTATACTGAGATTTTAGAACTTATATCTCAAGGTGGGTGGCGCATTTACGTTGTAGATGTGTATGGGCTCCAGTAACCACTTAACACCGGGTGGCCTGTGAGCTCGTCCACCCATCTAAACAATAAAATATATATATATATAGAGGAAATAAGGGCCCATTTCCAAGGTGTTAGACGGTTGCCGGAGTTTGGGGAGATAATGCGGATGCCGCCACCCCGCTGAAGACATGATGTCGATATCTCTAATTTACAGTATTCCGGTTAACCCGTCCATGTCTGTGTAAACGTCCAAATATTAAACGCAGTGTGGATTCCGTATGTACATCTAATGAACTCCCACAGACCGGCATACTTTTTTGGTAATTTATATTTTACTCGTTCTAGAATATTTAAAACTGTTTAAAATGAACAATGTATGAACTGTATGGAATTGAGTGAATGAATCTAAATGGAATTTTACAAAACCCCAATTAGATTTAGAGAAAATCAGGTGTATTATATATTATCCGTGTCTGTTTTAGCATCCACACAGCTGTTTTACCATCATTTGATCTGTCACACAATGCTTATGATTTTTTTTCTTTGAAATCTTATGACCACAGATTATTCTTGTTTCGGCTTCGACGTTTTCTTTAAGCCCTTTTTTCCTACCTAAAAGCTGATAGCCTTGAGAAACTATTAGTTCGAATGGACTAAATTGTCTTTTTTTCCTACCTATTCTAGTAAACTCGAGGGGTTATTCTAGATTCATCGAACTAGTAAGTGAGCTCACGGGGCTCAAACCGGGAGTGTTGTTAACACTGGCCCTAGAGCTCAAGAGCAGTGCTTCGCAGAATCTACCACCGGATCGGAAACGCGACCCACTGGTAGTATACACAGTACATTGCTTCTTAAGTACGGCGTTAAGATGATATGTAAGCTATGATTTACCTGGATCCCTTTCCGGCGTCTCTCTCGGCTCGTCTTGTATCAGAGAGAGAGTCATTTTACCGCTCACCACCATCTGGAATTTTCATTACAAAATTACAAAAAAAAAAAAACGAAATCTGAGGGTACTCTCGTTAGATTATTACTTCACGATATTTTATTTTATCTCTTATTTGGTTTTGGTACTATGTCAATCATCAATGGTACGGAACGTCATTGGCGATGTCCGGCACCACTTCCCATTAGACGGGCAGAGTGTTCAATATTTGGGAGTGCAAACAAGAATCGAATTCATAGAAGTATTGAATGTGATTGATGACTTCCTTGCATATATTACAAAAGTTAACAGTGTTGTCATTTAGCAAAATTGTTAAGGACTTTGATCGCAGCGACTGAATCAAGAAATTCCGTAACGAAAATAAAACCTAACACCCCCCACTCCGCCTACCATGTAGCTCCCGTTCAAGACATTCACGCGTTGCGCTTGTGGAGTGTTTGTGAATAAGCGCGCGGCGTGACGACGCACTGCATGCGCATCATGAAAACTCTGCCCATCTCTTTCTCGAGCGGCCTAGCTTATGAGTGTGAAGGGGACAGTTAATGTTTTGCTTTGGTTAACGTTTATAAATATAGCGTGGTATTATTTTATTATTGTTTTAATATTAAGTTATTATTGTCTAATTATAATTGCATAAGTTGATAAAAAATGCTATGCAATAGCTTTACCGCGGCAGTCCCCGAGTGCCACACGTGTTTTTTATTTGTTTTAATCACGTGAACTTGTTTTAATCATATCGAGTTTCTTAAGCCGTGCTTCTCTTACCGTATCGCTGGCCGGCGTCTGTCCCTCCGGTCTATCCTCGCCAAAGTCAGCGACGAGCACTCGAGACTTCTGAGGAATCTCTGCCTCTAGATATATCGACTTGACCTCCTCTGCCTCATGCTGGACACACCATGCGAGGAATATTCGTCAAAAATCGGGGTTTTTAGCACATATGCACAATCACATGAAATTAAAAAAAACCTATAAACATAATAATTTTTTTATTTATTGCTTAGATGGGTGGACGAGCTCACAGCCCACCTGATGTTAACTAGTTACTGGAGCCCATCTACAACGTAAACCACCCACCTTGAGATATAAGTTCTAAGGTCTCAGTATAGTTACAACGGCTGCCCCACCCTTCAAACCGAAACGCATTACTGCTTTACTACACGGCAGAAATAGTGGTGGTTACCTACCCGTGCGGATTCACAAGAGGTCCTACCACCAGTAATACCATTCAAACCTATACAAACTTTAAAATCACGTTACCAAATTTAGTGAGCCTATTTAGAAAACGAATACAGATGGTTCTTACATTGCTCGCAATTTAACACCATTAGGAATGGGCTGGCGTAAGAGGTCAACGGCCTCGAACTGTTTTTGCTTTAGATTACTGCTCCACAAAATAAGAACTTAAAAACGGCACTCGTACCGCCACACACAAATCTAAGGTTATCGTGTCATGTTATACGTTGACTATGAATAAAAGCTACTCTACCCTCAGATTACAATAATTCGAACTTAAGTATTCTGAGAATAACAGGTATTTAATTGGAGCAGTATTAAAATTAAAATATTAAATTTGTTACATCACTACGATATTATTTGAACTAAAATAATAAATTCCATTAAGCATATTAATAATTCTAATTAATATTAGGTCTGGTAGGTTAGTAGAAGTAGTTATTCGAGACATTTTAGTAGAAGAAGAACTGCTCAAATTTGCAGGAACAAAAAACCAAATTTATTTTTATATTTATCTCAAATAACAAAATTAATAATAGTATATATAAATACAACTCAAATGCAATGTAAGCAGGTTTTTTTTTAATTCTACAAATATGTAAATGTCAGAAATTATTAAATAAAAATTACAATAATAATTAATTAGGTTCATCTCTGCACTCCCCTATGGTAGACTGTTACAGAATGCCTATGGCATTAAGTCCGCCTTTATACTTTCTAGTATATTATGAAGTTATAAATAAATAAATAATATTATTGAGCAATTAAGCAGGAATGAATTTTTAAAAATTATCCCTAAGTATATAAATAAATAAAAACATTAAGCTTAATGAGACTTCTAATGTTATTTTATAAGTAATGTTATCACATCACCTAAAACATAATTATTATAGTATGTTTCAGAAATACTGTTATATGTTTGAGTACAAGAATCTAACAGAGATTAAAGTCTAACCATTTACTTGATGTTAGTGATTTAATACCAGACATTCCAGTCAGCCATCATTCAATTATTATTTTTTTACACTTCTAACGTATTAAAGAAATCTGTGCCACCATTTTAGACACAACTTTTTTTATGTAATTAATAATATGAAAATTATATTCGCAAATTTCAGAAATCAGGATTAAACCAAAAAATGAACATTCAACTTTATGTTTGTTGATCGTCTTGGTAATATACTCAAATACCATACCGAGATAGAGCATTACTAGATGATGACCGAGCTTTGCTCGTTTTTTTTTTTGATAACGCCATCTTGTTGTGTCTTTAAAGCGGTTAGTTGCCCTCAATTAAGAAAAATAGTATTATTATTCGCCAATAGATGTCTGGAAGAGTTGATTAATGAAAACACGAATAAAACAACATTTTCTGAAAATAAATCATAGCTAGATCGATTTATCGCCCCCAAAATCCCCTGTATACTAAATTTTATGAAAATCGTTGGAGCCGTTTCCGAGATTCAGATTATATATATATTAATATACAAGAATTGCTCGTTTAAAGTTATAAGATATATGAAAGACTATTTAATTCTTTAGTTTGATTAGATCATTATCATTATCATATAAGGTTTGTACAATATGAACTGTACAGTATGGTCTCACCGGTCGAGCTTGCGTTAGGGGCGAAGGCGCCGGAGTCGGTGTCGCCGGAGGCGAAGGCCTATGCCACGCTCCACCGTCAGCTACGTGTGTTGTTAGCTCCATGCCTACCACCTTTGTTATTGACATGTGACATAAGGTTAGAAACTTCGTGGAGAGGTGGTAATGGTAATAGTAAATAATAATGCATTTGACTTGGTACAGTAAAAACAATAAAGATGCGGGATATTGGAAATGTATTTATTTTAATAAATTTATACTACCAGATGGACAAATGTCATCCATGCCATGAACACTCAATTTTCTAAGAAAATTCTATACCATTGTATTTTATAGTCACAGTAGAAAACTGAAATCGGACAAGTTATATCACATTGGAAAATAAAAATAAGATTTGAAACTCACCTTCACACTTCCGTTGTCTTGTTCCTCTTCCGATTCATCTTTGATGGCTTCCTCCAGAAGATCTTCCGTCTTTTTGTTTTCTTCTAAAGTTTTAGCCTCATTAAGAAAATCTTGTGTTATATTAGAAATATTATCTTTGACTACGTGACCATTTCCAGTCAATTTCAATAGATCATTTTCTTTCTGTTCCACTTCGATTTCTGGTCTCAGCTCTTTTTCGGCGGTTTGTACCTCATCAATAACTTCAGTTTTTCCATCATTAGCTGGCGTTTCTTCATCTTTATCAGTTTCATTTACGAGTGTCGTTGTTTCGTTTGATTTGTCGACTTCTTCTTGCACTGTATCATCTTTTTCCGATGCTGATTCTTTTGGCAGTGAACTTAATCTCAGATCATCTTCATCAGTGGCCGGTTCAGCTGATTGCACATGTTCGGGAATATCATCTGTCGGTTCGGATTTTGGAGGTTCCGACGGTGTCTGTGTTCTTTCAGGGCTGGCTTCTTTTAGTGGGGACGGTTCTTGTTCCCTCTCTTCGGAAGCTTCGCGATATTCACTGGTCACGATATGAACTGGACCGACGTTATGCAAGACGGTGCCATTCGTATAAGACCGAGAGAGATTCTCTGCAGCTTCCTGTGGAGTAACTCTACATTGAAACTAGGCCTAATTCATAGTAATTATTGAACATATGTTTTTTTATGCAAACGAACAACGCTAATCTGATGAAAAAGTTTAAAATTTTTAAATATTTCAATCAGATTGCGTCGATATTGAGTACAAACTGACTATTGACTACACTTCCCTTCCCTTCGTTATTTAATAATTTTCTCGAAATGCTTCTAAACTAATTTCTAAGGTTGCTAAAAGCCAAAATTACAGAAAAAATGAAGCAATAGCCTACAAAACACGATACTGCATTAAAGGAACAAGCACTATATGCTAAATCATTTAGCTTAACTATAATGCCATATTTCCAGATCTATAAAATACTAGTAACAGTTATTTAAAATACATGTCTAACAGTTATGTGTTATAAACTACATCGAGTTTTTCTTTTCTAAATATGTAATAAGTAGAGCGAATTACAACAAAATAAATAACTGTCGTAAGCTTCTGTCAAATGAAATTCAGAGTACAACTTTGGTAAATTTGTAACCTTAGTTTTTTGTACGCTTTACATCGATGGCCCTTTTTTTAGAGATGGCTTAGAAATGTTAACAAGGTATATTAATATCGATTACTTTGTGAAATATATTTTTCTGGTAATGTTAAGTTTGAAGGAACTTAAAATAGTTTTTTTTCAGAAGTCTCATTCTCACTCTCTTTCTTTCCTACTTATTCGCTGGTAGTCTAATGGGTTATTCCAGCTTGGCGCGGACGGGTAGATGAGCTCACAGGCTCAATCTCTGAGAATTTGCCAACAGCTAGCCCTAACAAGAGCAGTGTTTCGCAGAATCTACCACCGGATCGGAATCGCAACCCACTGAGATGATCCGGTGGGAAACTCAATGGGTTGTGTCTGTGGGTTAAGTTGTACAAAGAACCCTTCGTCGCATTCGACGGGTTCGACGAGGACGGCGACCGATGCTTGAGGAGCCTAAGAACACCGAGAGTGAATCCAGGGGTCTGGCAAGACACTCATATATATTATAATACCTGTTATTTTAGTTTAGTTAATTTAATTAAATTAGGAACAGAGGGTAGTACTACGCACAATACAAATTAAAAAAGCACAGAACACATTAGAAAATAAAATTAAATAAACTTGCAATTACTCTCTAATTATTTTTATAAGTTAGATTTATATATAATAATTAAAGATAATTTTTAGATGTAGTTCCTTAGGGTGGTAACATTAACAACTCTTTGGTAACAGATGTGCTGGCAGATGTTGACGAGAGAAAACAACTAATGTCCACTTTAAACAGTATAAAAAAATTAAATAATTATTCATAGCAAAATAATATTTTTCAAAATAAGCTCTCAATGGTGACGCTTAGAATTGGTTAGGAACTGGTAGAGCAAGTGTTTACAAGATTTAACCTAAGCCAACAATAAAAACATAAGTTAAAATCCTCTAAAAATTAAGAATATACAGACAATATCCAATGGTTCGGGTAATATGATAATATATCCAATGAGGTCAGTTCATATTCCGGAAAAGAAAGGCTTTTTCTAATAAGTTACCTTGGACTGAAACGTGGAAGGAATTAATGAAAATACATGTGGCATAATCGGATATTTCTAAATTTAATCAGTTACTAATGCCATAATGTGGGACTGAGGAGAACCTTGTATAGGTTTTGCCATTCTTCATTCTACATTTATCTACAGGGTGCACATAAGACCTTTTAAATTTAATTTTAGACTTAGACCTTGAGTCTTTGGATGAAAAAATCGGACTGCAGGAGCATTATGAGCTATCTAGCTTTTATTTTAAATGCATGTAGGAAAATCAAATACTATAAATTATTGTCCATCGGGGATTTGGGCATTCGCGTGAACTCCTTTGTCCAAGCCACCACTTAAGCCCCATGTTCATATTATAATTCATTTTTATTTATTGCCTTCAAAAGCAGACGAGCATACAACAATTTTATAGCGATTGATGGCCGCCGTTATTTGGGGATTTCAGCAATGCCAGGGGCACCCTAGAAAACTCACTGAGAAAACTTGTGCGAAAGACAATTTTACAGTGTACAGGGAAAACTGTGAAGGAATCGGATTCGACACAGATAGAACAACACAAAATCAGATCTATTGTTTTCAAAAATAGTTACTATGCGAATTCTTTTCTCAAGTCTTTAATTTTTGTTCAAATTGTCTAATTAAATCATATCATAAACCCATAAAGCATGTATAGCTATTTATACAATTATAAATGTAAAATTTGAAGGAGGAATTGAAATCGAATATTATGGGAAAAAATAACACAAAGCCGTTTTTCTATCACATACATGTGCCAAATACCGAATTCTATTGAAAGCAGTTACGGCTTCTGTGCCAAATACGCGCCACTTGATATAATTTGATGCAAATTTATCTCATTTTCTCAATAGAAACTAAAACCGCTATTGTTGTAGCTTTATCATACAGTTTTTCTGCATTACGTTGAAGGAAAGCTCCAAATAAAGCAAAAAACACTGCAAATCCAAATTTAAAGCTGGTTTGGAAAGAAAATGTTATTAGTTAATATATTATGTTGGTCGGGAAATTAGGGGCCAAACAAATATTTAATTGCTGATTGCAAGGACCATTTTTGTTTAAAAAAATTAAATGACATGATTCATATTTTATAAAAAAAATCCCTAATCACTGGTACACTCTGATACGCCATCCTGCTTATTTCGGTGGCTAAACAGCGGTTTCGTTTGAAAGGTTTTTATTGCTTTCAATTGAGTAGGGGACAGTGACTACCGCAATTACGTGTCATAGAATATCTCAACTGTCTGGTTTCCGTAGCAGCTAAAAACAATTAGAATTATTGTAATATTAAATTTACAAAATATGTGACTGTATTTGAAATGACGTGGATGGAAGCAAAAAAAGAATAGGAAATGCAAAAAAAACCACAAAGATAAGTTGTAGATCAGCAATGAATCCATACATTAAATATGGCTTTTGAATATAAAAAACGACTTTTATAGATTCTTATATTATAACAGTATGATTGCATAGAAGCACTATCGGTCTACAAAATCGACTATTGTTTTAAACTAACTTTCATTAATTTCCAAAAGTGAACTGGGCATCATTATGGTCACTACTGAATTCAGCCAGTCTTATGATTCTTATGAATCTGGGGTGACCATGTGCCTGCAGGGTCATGATCGAAAACCTCAGTTCGATAAATTCTATTCCCAATATTAAAAAATTATAATGGTTGGAATGCTTTCGAAGCCATATTTAATGTATAGGATAAGCAAGATGTTCCACGAGACATGCTTTTGACCTGTCGCTGCTGATTGTTTGCTTCACTCGCCTCCATCTGGTCCTGCACTTCGGCTACCAATCCCGATATTGCCGTAACAACTGCGTCCGTAATTAATGCCATTAATATTTAAATTTCATAATAACTGATGGATATCGCAAAGTTGATTTTTACAAAAGCAGACTCGTCAACAATAATAGTTACACTTTTCAGATTAAGTAATCAAATATATCGGCCATTTTTATTTGGGGTCAAATTTGAAACGAAAATCCTTTGTAATTTAATTGTTGTGCCTGACCGAGACCGTTATGTATTACAAATTTACAAGGCACAATTTCAATTACCAAAAAATACCATAATATCCCTGTTCCCCAATTATTTCCACAAAATAGTGGCAATTCATCTTCAACATTTTGATTTGATTTCCTTAGTTTTATCTTGACCACATTAGCTACAGTTAGCTTCATTTTTATATTTTAATTACGCGGGTTTAAGTTTGGATATCAATATAACCTCTTTAAACTTTAAGCTTATGCGTTATAACTTTTTTTCATAACAAAAAAATGGTAAAACGTATATTCAATCAAAAATAGAAATTATCAAAACAAATAATGAAGGACGCGCACACTAAAATAGAATAGATGCATCAGACGGCATGCTCCAACAGTTGGACCTGGGCCAAGTGTCGGTTAGTTACGACTACATATGTACACTTTAAGGGTTTTATCATTATTTTAAATCTGTTAAGGTTCTATGATTAATTAATTTTTCATATGTACCTAGGTGCGATACATATTTTTTGTTTAGAGTTGAGTATACTCAATTTAGAAGTAGGCCATGTTTTTTAATCATTATTATTACGTAAATACTTCGAATAAAAACACTTTGGATAACCCCTAGTATGTAATGTATTCTCAAAACTAAATCCATATACACAATTTTTACAAAAGTACACGGGTATTTCTTTAGAGGAATATAGTAAAATATAATCTATACAATCTAATTCCAAACTAAGACGTTTTAATTTGAAATCGACATGAATATATAATTCATTTGCATTAAATGTGCTTTTATATTCGTTATAATTATTTTCTTGAGATGTATTTATAGATTCACTCTTAATAGGTTGTTAGCGATCACAAGTCACTCTAACCATCAACTTTCTTTGAAAAAAAAAACCACGTAAAGTTAAATATGAACCAACTTCAAAATGGAGGAAACTTTTTAAATTAATTATATATAGTTCATTTATTATTTCATTGTCATTCTCACTACTATAGCAGTGGATGAATCTATTTCTTTGGTTCACATTTCAATATTTGTACCTCAAACTGTTTTGATATTAAAGAGGATTACGTGCAAATACTAATCGCAACCAAACCAAGAACAGAGCAACCGACACCATGCCACAAGCGGCTACGTACATCTATCACTCTATCACGGAACGCAAATGAATGACTTTGAGTGTCATAGCGAACATAATTCCGGGGACTGGAAATTCGAAGGTCATATTTTCAATGTATATCTAGACGATATTATATTCATTTCCAAGAAATTTCTTTCCATTTATAAATCAGTGTTGCGAAATAGCAAAAGGCAAAACAATAGCAACGGGACCAATTTCTCTCGAATCAACAAGTAAATCTGTTTTAGGAAAATTCATATTCAATTATTTATATTAACGTAAAAACAAACTATTTACCATCATGGCATATCACAGTCGAAATAATTCCGTTTCTAAATAGTATATAGTCTGTCTATAATCTAACTCTAAGCTAAATTTTTCCCAGTCCCCGACAGTTCACCACCCACTACAGTCGAATACCGCATCGCGTTGCGCTAGTTGGCCGACAATCCTTTGCATCGTTCTTTCGGTTTCGGCCAAACGTGCACGGAGCGCCTCCAGTTCCACGTCCCCTAATGAATTTACAGATCACTACGTCTATATAAAGACCATTTTTTCTTATAGTATTGTCATTGTCATTGTCAATAGTATTCCATATACTATTGACAATGACATCCTCAGTAGTGGACTGATCTCTAATTATGCTTTGCAAAATTTAGTACACCCATTGTTTTTGATACGTAACCATTTATTGATCCTAACCAAACAGCCAACTTATATTAATGAAATTAAAGAAAGAGTACAAATCTATTCAGACTTAATACTGAGATTTTTTTGTACCGAGTTTTTTCTTTTGGATTTTTTTCATTTAAACTCAAAATAATTTCAAAAACTTACTTGCGTCCCGTTCCTTTGGTCCTGCATGCGGTAAACGTGCCATTTAAATATTTCTATGTATTTAAATACGAGACCCTCATACATGACTATTGAATAGCTAAAAGAATAGAATAATTTTCAAAGAAACTACTGTTCATACCGTCAACGAGACGAATGTACACTTACCAAGTTTATCGGGAGACGTTCTGGAATCGTCACGGAATACGCGCCGCCTGAAGCAAGGGTCTGGGCGGACTGGCTCATAGGGGGTACCAGCTCGCTTGAATAAGATCTAAAAATATGAGAAAATACGATACTTGAGGAAAATACGTAGCCTGCTAACCAAAAACGCTAATGTCAATTCGGGCTTGCTTATGCTTTATCTTGGGGTGAACATACGATGAACTCGCTTATATTCATCGGCATACCAAAAATGTGGTCAATAACGACTTTGAGGATAAAAGTATACATATCGTGTACAAAATTTATAATTTCCGTAATTAGTTGTTGTAGAGCGTATTGTGAGGGTTATATGGGCAGGTACCACCAATTGGCTATATCATATAAATGATACCTCGCCATCATGTCTAAGCTTGGGTGACGATATACACGCTGGGAAGTCTATGAGTTACGGTAATGAACACTATTATAGAATTATACATACAAATCGAATCAAAGATGGAGAGACAGCCTGCAGATCAGAAATATAGGACTTTGAACCCAGGACAGACTTCAGCTCTTTTAAGGGCTAATAAATAAAGAGAACCATATCTTTAAGAGGGAAATAAATATTATTATTAATAGCATACAAGTATTCTGAAGTAAGTACCAGCCACCTCGAGCTACTAATACTCCCATTATTCCTTCGTCCTCCTCCATCATTCATCATCACCAAACTTTATTTTATTCAGCAGGATTGTTCAGCTTTGCCTATTCGCCAACTGCCTTGCCTATCTCTGTCGCGAAGCCAGCTTTTGTTCCGGTTTGAGTGGGATGCTGTTATTCTATGGGCTGTGGGCCGAAATGTTGCTAGTATGCTAAATGTCCTTACCTTACTCAGAGTGTAGACGAAGAAGACCACAATGCAAACCGTGTATATTGGCATTATAAAGCCCATCGAAGTCTTAGGAGCTGCAACGGGACCTCCCGGCGAACCCAATGGCGGACGCATTCCTGGTATCGGCGGAGGCTGTGTTGTGACAAAAGTATTATGTTAGTTATAAGCTTAAAACAAGCTTAAAGTTTTACCGAGACATTCACGATTTGACAAAGTTTATTTTGCCATTTTCTGAGATATCCAACATTTTACAACTTTTGATGTCAAGTCCATAGACAGCGTGGTTATCCACTTTGAGATATACGATCGAAGTCTCGATTGTGTTTCCAATCTTCAAACTGAGGCTTATGACTGCTTTCCGGAGAAATAAGCACAATGGTGCTTCTTACCTATCTACCACAGTACCTAATCAAGTTTCAAGAGCCTCTCTTACTGAAATAAAACCACCGGATCATTCTACAGCTTGATCGACGTATTTGGGAAATAGATTTTCACCGGTTTTAATATTGTTATAATACAATTTGTTTATATTCATTATTTTTTATTCGAAGACACCACATTTATGGAAACATAATGTCACTCACGCATACAGAATCTAACTCTTGTAATGATATGTAAAACCCATCTATCCAGGCGTTTAGGACACTGATGTATATATAATAATATTACGTACATATGAGTATAGTACATGTATGTTACAGTACAATAGTCGTCTCCTTAATATGCGGGATAGGGCTTCTATCTACAGTACCGTAGGTTTTAGATTCTCTATCGGATCCAGTGCCTTTGTTAAATTTTTCAGGGGATAAGCTTACTGGCTCTTCCCCTCAAATACACTTGAGGCAAGACCTAATAAAATCTAAGTCGTTGAATCTGGATTGTTTATTATTGGACATGCGGTCGACAAATATTATCTTCCTCTAGGGAGGTAGTTATAAATGAGTTGTTAATAAAACACTTCAAATCAATGTATTAGTAATTCAAAACACAAAAGATATACATACAAGTTAGGTATATTAATGTTAAAATGATTAAATCCTTAATTATTGTTTTCGAACTGGCCATTATATGATAAAGTTGATTTTACAAACAATATAACGCCATCTGTTTTGAGCAGATATTTTTGTAATGGCGATATGTTAATATTTCGAATTGGTTGCATTAACATTAATTGAAAAAAGAAAATTAGGTACAAACTCGAGACCTCAGTTTCTTTATTAACAACATTGTCTGTTGATGAAACTATTGGATGGTTTCCCAAAAATAAATTTACTGAATAATTTGCAACAAGTTTCACGCCACTAATAAAACTTAATCGGTCTTATTACCTAAATACAAATTCACATATCTATTCTTTGCTCAAATAATTATACATGTCATCATATTAAATTACAAATCCTCTCTTGTCAAATTGATCTTAAGCTACACTTTTCACATTTTTCCTTTATCTTTAACTAAAATTTTCTCTTCAATTGACTACTAATTAAATCAATTAATATGAAGAATTTTCGTCCAAAAAAAAAGCATTAGTAGAATCTTTAACTTAATTTATAATTCATAAACTGTGTTTGGTACATCATCGAGTACTATACATAAATCGCGATAAAATTCATTCATATCCCCCCTACCTTAATGGATTTTTCTTTCATCTTCACGTATCAAAACTTTTTGCACAACTATAAATAATATATCAATTTATGCATTCAAAATGATGAGACCAAAACATGTAGTGTTACGATGGTCCCAAACAAACTGAACGGAATCGGGCAGGGTATGACGAAGCTGTGCAGAGTCGCGGTTTGATCATTTCCTGTGTTTATACGCAGTTTAGACAGACGCACACGACTGTTTCGTTGGAAGAGATATTTTTATCGTGACGTCATTTGATACAGTATCATTCTTGCGCAGGTCGTCGTGGCCTAAAGGATAAGACGTCCGGTGCATTCGTATGTAGCGATGCACCGGTGTTCGAATCCCGCAGGCGGGTACCAATTTTTCTAATGAAATACGTACTCAACAAATATTCACGATTGACTTCCACGGTGAAGGAATAACATCGTGTAATAAAAATCAAACCCCCAATTTTAATTTGCGTAATTACTGGTGGTTGGATCTCTTGTGAGTCCGCGCGAGTAGGTACTACTACCCTGCCTATTTCTACCGTGAAGCAGTAATACGTTTCGGTTTGAAGGGTGGGGCAGCCGTTGTAACTATACTTGAGACATTAGAACTTATATCTCAAGGTGGGTGACATTTACGTCGTAGATGTCTATGGGCTCCAGTAACCACTTAACATCAAGCAGACTGTGAGATCGCCTAACACATATAAGCAATATAAAAAAAAAGTACTAATATTTTTCCTACTTTTCAATTGGTTATTTATACCAAAGTGTACCATTAAATTTCAAAAATAAATCTTTATTGCTGTTGGATTTTAACTTATTTAACCAAAAACGTAAAATGTTAATAATATAGGTAAGAAAACTATAAACGAATTTAAACTAAAACATATTCTCGGAATTCGGCTTATCTCTCCTCTTAACAGTTTGTCTTTCGACAAAGGCCTCTAATGATTTCCATTCGTTTCAAAATATGTACCATTATCAGTTTTTAAAGTTGAAGGGTTTCGGTATTAACACCGGAATATATTATTTAAGATATTAAACATATTAACATTTAGATCGTGCAACCAAACTGTCCAATGCCATTTTCCTCCCCTGTATCTAATACCTGTTTATAGTTAACTTCTAAAATTCATATATCTGACAAAAATAACTATTTGGTCAAAAGGCCAAATTAATGACCTCGAAATGGTTTCTCATTCTCGATGGACTGATGGATTTTTGAGGGGTTTGAAAACTGAAACACATGTCTAAGTAAAAAATAAAAGATAAGATTAGTATCTAGCCACGCTGCTTTCATGGTTTTTTTTATTGCTTAAATAGGTGGACGAGCTCACAGCCCACCTGATGTTAAGTGGTTACTGGAGTCCATAGACATCCACAACGTAAATGCGCCACCCACCTTGAGATATAAGTTCTAAGTTCTCAAGTACAGTTACAACGGCTGCCCCACCCTTCAGACCGAAACGCATTACTGCTTCACGGCAGAAATAAGCGGGGTGGTGGTACCTACCCGTGCGGACTCACAAAAGGTCCTACCACCAGTGTCCTACAACCGATTTTCATTTTTACTATTTTGTTGCAAACCCCTAAAAATTATATTATCCAGAATCGTCTCTTTGAACTCTCTCTTTGCGTGGTTAACTAAAGGAACATTTCGAGAGGTGAGAAGCTTTTTCGTTTAAGCGACATTTCGCTTAAGACGCGACATTTATCTTTGTAATTAAAAGTCACTTTTATTTGGTATCAACATCAACAATTCGATGTTGTTAATTAATTGATCTTCAATCAAATAGCTGAAGAAGTTTCTTTGCTATGATATTCTTTTCAAATTTTAGACTCGCTCGTTGTAAAATTAATAAAATGTCGCTTAAACCAAATAATAGGTTTTCAACGCTCGATATATGAGTCGTCTATTATCAAAGGTGGCAATCTGTGAATTTGGACAAAAAAAAATTATTGATATGTCAATTCAGATTGATTTGAATATAATCGTCTCTTTCAAAGAATACGGTTCAAAACCTGCATTAAATAAAGGTTAATACTTAACCTGTTATTTATCTAAGATGTCGATCAGAAGAGTTTTGTGACTGCCAATGGAATACAAAGTCAATAATTCGTTTTTCTGATTTACCAATAATTGTCCAAAAGTCACATTGCCGGCTTTGATAATAGTCGACTCATATGTACTTCCATCGCATTAATAAATAATACGCAACGAAATTTATATTATTATAACATTTCACAAAAAGTGATAAGTTTATCGACTATTTTACTTTGTTTAATTTTTTTATTACAAGTTGATTCTTCGAAAACAATTATAATTTGTAATGTACCTATGTTTGTAATCAAATATATGTATAGACTTTCATAAGTCTCATCTAAGAGCGAGCGGTCGAATGAGTGGGATAACTGTGCGCGCCGTGTCAAAAGGGATCCAGTTTATTATCAATCAGACAGTTTACTTTGGAATGGTATTAGATTTTAAAATATTAATGAATGAAATTGTTTATAGCACAATATTAACGTGAAATTATACGGTAAAATGTGTTCCAATCGCGTTTGGCAAAAACCTTACTATAGTTTTTTTTAATTATTTTACTATATTTTTATTGCTTTGAAATTAATTTGCCCTATTTTCAGTTTGTCACAATACGTAAAAGGCAACGATAACGATTTGAATAGTATTTGTTTGAGAATAGATCTTCCAACATATACTTAGTTCTCAAACTACATACATAATGTACATAAATGTAGCAAATGTGTTGCATTTTAAACTTTTTTTCGGCCTAAGTTATTAGCTTTTAGAGGCCATTTCAGCGAACCCTAACAAGTAGCTGAGCTCACGAGGCTCAAACCTGATGACGTTGCTAGCACTAACCCTAACAAGAGCAGTGCTTCGCAGAATCTACCACCGAATCGGAAACGCGAACCACTGATAAAATCCGACGAGAAACTCAGTGTCTGTGGGTTAATTTACTTGCCGAGTCCTTCGTCGCAAGCGACAGGTTCGACGAGCACGATAACCGGTGCTTGAGTTACCTAAAAAAGCATCGTTAGTGGATCGGGAGGAGCATTTTAAACGCAAGTTACAGGAAATTATATACTAATTTGATTTATATATGGCATCAAATTGAGATTTCGTATTCACTAAAGATTATGTCGGAATCCACGTCTTCTATAAGCTACAGCTATGATTCCATCGGCCTAATTGACGCAAATTAAAACCCCTAATAGCAACTAAGTTCTAAAATTTTCCAGAATTTCTCTAAATTGAAACGGCTGTCTGGAAGAGATTGCTTTTAGTGATAAGACCGTCTATTGTACAAATCTATCTGCTTTTTGACTGCTTTTTGAATGTAAATTGTATTTTGGTGTGCAATAAAGTGTATTCTCTATCACTCTCTACGTCAAAAGCGCGGTTTGCATCACGGACATGTGTTTGCACTGTGCAACGGACACGCGTTATTTCGGCACGCCGGTTCGTGTCTAGGCCGGCGTAACTGGGACGCGACTTCAATGCCAAAACGTTTGTTTATCTTTACATTTGACATCTGCTGTTGAATATGCATAAATGTTAAATTTACTTTCCTATGTAACTAAGAGAATCAAGTCGGTAATGACAACACTATTCACGTAGAGGGGAAATTCGTTAATTCCCCTCCAAGCAAAAAGAACGAGTAATGTTGGAATGGAATCTCTTATATTATTAGCTTCCTACCGACTCAAAAGCGGCATTTTATTTAAGAGTTTAAACATTTTATTGTCAATGAAAATACAAGTGGCTAGCTTCTGTAAAAATAGCAATTTAGTCAGTTCTCAGTAGTGTTGTACTCTGCCGAGTTTCCGTTCATCCGATTCATTGAATACCCGCATTATCCTTTAAATTGTAGACACGACCTCTCGCTGCGACGTATGAATAAAGAATGCACATTACTGGGTGTTAGTGTCACACATAACGGTAAGTTTGTTCCGTCGTGCACATAGTCTCTAATGAGTACCTTGAGTGCGTTCATTATTAACGTTTACAAAGAATGCAGTAAAAAATTTACTTTTAAGAGTATGCGGTAAAAAAAATCGATACAATTATAAATCTGAACAAATTTGTTTTTGACAGGAAGCGATGCAAAATAGAATTTAAACTTGACCTTGACCTTTTAATGAAGGATTACTGGTGTCCCGGGGGATCCAAGAGGGGATGGGATTTGCTAACAGCTGCCCGCGCGCTTTCAAAGGAGATCTATCAACTCAAGGGCAACTGCTTCGCGATCGAATCTATTACCGGATCGGAATCACGATCCGCTGAGAAGATCCGGCGAGAAAATCAGCGGGCTGATGTTTGAGTTAGGTTGCACGTCGAATATGGTTGAGAGACCGCTTGTCGTCAGTAGTGCTAATGGTACGGCCATAGAACTAGCTGACGCTGAAGTCGTCGCTAAAGTTAAAACATCCTCTGAAAAAGCACATGCCAAAGAGCTTTGCAAACGTCAATGAGGGAATTTAGAGCCTGATGGTCAATGAATTCAGAAAACGTGGCATATCATGTCAAACACTTCAAAAAATTTTTCATTGCCCTTGTAGGCAGACGAGCATACGGCCACCTGATGGAGAGTGGTTACCGTCGTCCTTGGACTTCAGCAATGCCAGGGGCAGAGCCAAGCCGCTGCCTACCGCAAATGCAGCATACATATAACTACCGAGAGACTTCCCTAATGAAAATAATTATCAAAAATATATTATTTTTGTTAAAGTTAGAGACGATACGAAAATCAAACATTTTTATTTCGACTATGAACGGCAGCTTTAGCTTGGGTGTGGAAAAAAATGTATAATGTACCACCGACCACGTGCCGCGGCGTGCCACCCGAAAATAATGTGTATGACATCATTGCGGCAACATTCTGCTGTACAAACACGCGCGAGTTACAAGCTAACAGCGGGCTTGCGAATGCTTCAACTACTCCAAGTATTCACGCATTCATAGGCCGTTACCTGTATGTATGGTAGTTTTCCAATTGCAGAGCATAATGCGACTCAGTGACGCACAATGCCGAATTATGCTCAAGCTTAGTTGAGCATTATGCCGCATAATGCGCTCTTGTGCTGTAATTGGAAAACGGCCATATGCGCCTAAAAGGTACCTCAAGCACCGGTCATCGATCTCGTCGAACCCGTCGCTTGCGACGAAGGGCTCGACGAGTAAATTAACCCTCAAACACAGCCTACTGAGTTTCTCGCCGGATCTTCTCAGTGGGTCGCGTTTCCGATCCGGTGGTAGATTCTGCGAAGCACGGCTCTTGCTAGGGTTCGTGTTAGCAACGTCATCAGGTTTGAGCCCCGTGAGCTCACCTACTAGTTAAGGTTACGCTGATATAGCCTCTCAAGGCTATCAGCTTAGGTAGGAAAAAAAAAACAATTTTAATTCGCTTCGAGGTGCTTAAATAATCTGGATTAGTGAAGCGTTATTGAAATGAACGGACCACCTGGAGTTAAGTGGTTACCGGAGCCCATAGACATCTACAGCGTGAATGCCGACACCCACCTCGAGACATGAGTTTCAAGGTCTCAGTTTTTACAGTACAATGGCTGCCCCGCCCTTCAAACCGAAATGCATTACTGCTTCACGGCAGAAATAGGCAGCGTGGCGGTACCTACCCTTGCGGGCTCAACAAACATCCAGACAGACAGACTAGTAATTATAACTTCAACCCAAACTACAAACTGTTATGATTGGGTCAGATAATTTTCAGTCTCTGTCGGCAACTCCAGAGGAACAGCCGAGAAGCTATGTTAGAAATTCATAGAAATTATATTCTAATTAGAAAAATACACCTGTTTTCTAGTTTTCGCTATTTTAAAGATAGTAGCTTCGGAACCATATTTTTTTTTATTTATTTATTTAGTTTAATGAAAATAAAAGTAACAAAACTATGTAATTGAATATAGAGACTAAATTAGATTAAAACATAAATCTTTATTCGCAAGGACGTGCACCAGTTCAATTGTATTTATTGATTAGTTTTTCACAATCTAATTAGCTCCAAGTACTACACACGGATAAAAAGATTCATTTTGTAAAGCAATAAAACATGAATTGTCTTATCGTCTCTGTTATTTTTTTGTCAAATTATCCAATTCTTATGCCTTGTACCAAACGTTAAAACATCGTCCGCTGCGTCCGAATTCTAAATATTAGACCGGAGTAGGACATAAGTCATAACGCATTTAATTTACTTGTTCATTTGCGTAATTAGCTTTATATACCATATTATGATATAAAGATAGGGAGGTAGATAGAAATAAATAGAATAAAAAATACATCTCTGTTATGAAATAGATGTTTTTCCCCTGCTGATTTCTGCCGTGAAGCAGTAATGCGTTTCGGTTTGATGGGTGGGGCAGCCGTTGTAACTAAATTGAGACTTTAGAACTTATATCTCAAGATGGGTGGCGGCATTTACGTTGTAGATATATATGGGCTCCGATAACCACTTAAAACCAGGTGGAACGTGAGCTCGTCCACTAATCTAAGCAATAAAAAAAATAAAAACAAAAACCTATTCCCTGGTAGCTGAAATACTAACACTACTAGCCCTAGCAAGAGTAGTGCTTCGCAGAATCTACCACCGGCGAGAAACTCAGTGGGTGAGTTTTTTCTAATTGTCTTACAGCGTACAGGAAAAATCTGGCGTGGATCATTTTTCAACAAATTCAACCTAATCATAATATCTGATCAAATGCAGTCAAGTGCCATTTTGATATTTTTTCTAATAGGTGTTAAATAGATATTAAAACTTTTGTTACTTGGTGAAAATTATTCTCGATTTCTTAAAATTATTCATTGTATTTTTATTCAATTATTCTTACTTTTTTTAATTTCAAGATGTTATCAAATATTGCACTGTCGATTGCAGCTATAATTGAGGTGACATATGTCATGTAATTCTTGTTAATTTGTCAATATACGTCATTTTGATGATCGCTTTGTTGGTGCAACTCCTAGACCTATATAGTAGGGACACGACATATTGTTCTATACGTACAATTGCTTATATAAATAGCACCCATTTTGAAGGTACACACATAAACATATATCTATCTCGTTCTTACTCAGCACTTTAACTCGCAGGAAAACAATATAACAGTATTTCAGTGCGTACATAAAATGAAACATGAATATACGTAAATGTCTCCATCTCCGTCTAATGAGGCCGAAAATCCGCCATGTTTAGCGCACCAACTGTCATTGTCACGTCAGTTCGGCCGTCTGTTTTGGGTTGTACATTATTTATTGACTTTGATATCGATTTAATATGATTGCTTATATAAAATTTCTTATTTTATCATGCTTAAAACATACAAAAATAATAATTAAAACATATTTTATAGGATCTCAAGAAAGTCGATGCCCCAAAACTATTATCTATATATATTTAAATTCATTATGGAGCCCTCATCCGAAAAATCGGAAACCATTTTTCGGTCGGACACTAATCATAAATACCTCTTTAAAATATGTCATCAAAACATATTTAGACATTCTGTTTAGATACCTATTTCGGGAAAAAGGTTATCGACAAAATCTCTTCGGAACTATTTAAATAAAATAGTTTTATTCCGCAGTGAGTAAAACACTATTGTAAATTCGTTAAATATTTAATAATTAAGTGATTTTAGAGAGGAAGTCACAAGGAATGACGTTTGTAATTTTATTAACGAATAATTAAATGTTCTGTAGGTGTTTTTTTTTATCAGGCGGTCCCTTGATAAGTTTAAAATTTGAATCACTCTCAAGCGAGAGTGATTCAAATGGTGCGGCGCACCTTACTTTAGGTGCGCTGCGGTAGTGTGTTATGGACTTTAGAGTCAGCAAAACAATTAAAATAGATTGTAATAGTCTAAGAAAAACGCGTACTCAAAATACGATAACATTCAGCATGCTAGAAATGGGCAGATGGCACTGCACTACGCCATATCTTTATGTTTTGCGGCAAACGACAACTTTATATAATCAGTGTAGTATACAGTAGTAAATTTTAAAAATCGTCATATAGTTTACTTGGCAATTTGAAGCACGAACTCGTCTTAGATTTCACTTATTATCTAAATCACATCATCTTTGCACATAACAAATACATATACAGTCAAACCTGGATAAGCGAGAGTTCAAGGGAGCACAATCTCATTCTCGCTTATAGAGGTTTCTCACTAACCCGAGTTTCTCGCTGATGCTCCCTCTGAATTTCATTTCGCGATTTTCCAGATTCAAACGCATTCACTATTTTAAGTTTATCACTTAATGACAGTACTTTAATTTTCCGTTTTGACATGATGCAGAACAGATTTTTCCCTCGCAATTGATTAACGATAAACTGAATAAGTCCGACAAACAGGACGGTACAGAGGCACACGTGTCCATTCGAAAAGAATGCGATAAAATAACAACGTTATTTAGTTCTACGAAATAGAATAGGTTCTATATTGACGAGAAACCAATACAAAAACAATGTTAAAAAGTTCCATGAAATTTAAGAATGGATCATAAAATAGCAGATGTTAAATTTGTAATTTGTTTTGTCATTTGTTCCTCCTAAATAATATTATTATAAATAAATAAAGCTCGACTGTCGCTTATAGAGGTATAGATAAGTAGCAGTCTCACTTACGGAGGTCCATGAGGGAAAAAACGACTCTCGCTTACAGAGGTTTCTGTCTCTCGCTAATAGAGGTTTTAGGAGCTAAAAATGACGGGTCCTGGCTATTACTCTCACTTATAGAGTTTTCTCACTTATCCAGTTCTCACTTACCCAGGTTTGACTGTACTTACTTAATTCCTATTAAAGTATAAATTCTACAAATACATTCATACTCAACAATATTTAAAATAAAATGAGCCAAGAACGTTTATCGATAAAACCTACTAACATTAAAATCTTCTGGGCAGCACTAAAACCGCCATGTTTTGTGGCCAGATGACGTCACAGTGGCACGAATTTTTTGTTGACGTTTCATTTCCATAGGTTTCCTACTTCAGTGGTGCAACTAAATAAATAAAGAAATGTCTCCAAAACAACAGTAGGTACCGATTTGATTGAACTTTTTAGCTAAAAACCTTATCTTTAAACTATTACAAATAAAGCAGCAAAGATCGCGTGTCACACCTAGTATTTCATAATTACCAAGGTCATATTGCAATTGTGAATCTACATTTGACGCTATTTTTGTAGACTATACGAACAGACACACGGTCGGTCAGTACAAACGTATTAAGGACTGTGTGCTTAGTGCGAGTTTTTTAACTTCTCGATCACGTAAAAGTTTACTCAGTAGGGAGTTAGAACAGCGCCCCTAGCGGCAAACGAAGGAAGTTCTAATTTAAGTGACCGCCATCTTGTCTTAATCTGTCAGGACCAAAACAGTATCGCTTTAAGAACAAGATCCTGAAACCAATGATTAGAAACAATTTAGGGTCTCTTTTTCTGTTGGAGTCAAAGTCTGTTTAAATATCGAATCAAAATATAGTGCTCTTTTCCCTTTTGATTGATGATTTTAACCTATTAATCGATCAGCATCTAGTACAAAAGAGATTAGTGGATTATATACATTTAATTTACTTGTATACGTTAGTCCTAATTATTCTGCTACTGAGGATATGTGATAATTATATTTGTAAAACAATGTGTTTTTGGCTCGAGGAAATCGAATCTATTAGATTGTGTTACCAAGAATAAAAATTTATTTCGGCTCTGGGTACTATTAATTTAGCAGTACTCTATACGACAGCTGGTATCGATATTATACAGCCATATGAAATCAAACAGAAGCCAGAAAGCAGCTCACCGGAGAAATTCCAAACAGACTGACCTTGATATCCGGTTCAAAGTACACAGATAGCGGTGACCGTACCCTTGCGTGCGGAGGCATCGTGATGGTCCGTGATGGAGCGGCGGTGCCCGGTGGGATCGCTCGACCACGCTCGCGGAGAGCCGGATGAGGACCTGCCCCGCGGATCAGAGGTCGCTCTTGTTTTATTGCTGTAGAAAAAATGGGGTATAGGATTGTTAATCTAACTTCTAAATAATCCACCAATAATCAATAAAGTGTCAACCGTTTTGAGATTTAAAAAAATGATATATGACGTAAATATGAATGTGGAAGACTTTAGAGGGAGAGGTAGACCTAAGAAAATATGGATGGATTGCGTGTAAGACGATATGTGTAAGAAAGGAGTGAGCGAGGAAATGGTATATGATAGAGGAGTATGGAAGGAGAAAACATGTTGCGCCGACCCCAGATGACTGGGAGAAGGGCAGGATGATGATGATGATGATATTGACAAGTATGAAGATTTAATTTCGCTTAATATGGAAAAATGCTGTGTGGATACTGGGTAAGCCACCAACAAGATGAACCGATAACTTGGAGCTGGTTGTGGAAATCCGAAGAATGCGGGCTGGACCGTTTGTGTTATCTCAAGAGACAAGAAAGGTCATGACCACAGCGGCTGACATCTGATACAGAAATGGACTCCGGTAACGACCAGCATCAAACAAACATTGTATTCGTCTGCCCAACCTGCCCTTGAATTTCACCACTCGATTTCGACACTTTTTCAAAATTTAAACAGAAAACTGTAATGTAAAATATCGTGCATTCATTAGTCACCATTCGCTGTATTTACATAAGGCAGCTTTTGTCCGATTTGCCGTTGAACATTCAAAATAGAAGCACGTGTTAATTTGGTTAAAGCAAAATTTCATTATGTGAACCTAGCTTGGTTTAATAATATTCAACACTCAACATGCGATTATTTTAAGATTTGTTAATCTATTATTGAAGTGGTGGTACCTATCATTTTTCGAACAATCAGACCTACTTCACGCTAAGCTATGCACTGAATTGCACTGCGTACCTAAGCATCTAAACTTGTTTAATTGCTATTTCAAGCAGACCAGCATACGTACTAACTGATGATTAGTCAAAGTAGCCCATGAAGATTAGCAATGCAAGTTTCCTCTGTGACTGCTGGTATATTTTCCGTCACACGTCCTCTTCGTAAGCCGCCATAATATCTTATGATCTCAATCTTATGGTAATTTTTTTATTCAGTGTTCTTAATGTGCTGTTGACAGCGAGTCGCGCGGTACCGCTGCTTCCACTAACTTAGGTATCTGATCTTTAGGGGGATGTGAATGTGACGGTAGGTAGCAGTTACTACTATCCTCCGCTTCCTATTACCTCCGTAATAGTCACAACCTTCAGCACTGAGGAACACGACGCAAGGAGGGTGACCCGGAGGCCCAGAGGGGAAGGAGGAAGCACTAGCTAGGCCAGGAGGAAGGGGATTTGCTAACAGCCCCCCGTGCGCCTCTGGAGGAGACCTAACAACTCAAGGGCAGCTGCTTCGTGAATGCATACTACCGGATGTAGAATTTTACTCAGCGTAACAAGCTTTATGCCTGTAACACTCGTACAACTGAGACTACGCGTCTAAGTCATAACTTTTTCTTTTTCACGCTATGCCGTTAGCATAGCAACCACAAATAGACGCTTACGTCAAATTTATTCCGGAATTTCAATAACTCTTCAACTATCGACTCAAAGTGGACAAAGAAATGGAATTAATCGATTTGAAACACTTTCGGGGTTTGCTTTGGGGATTTATTTGTCATTCGCTTTGACATTTCGTCGCCAACCGAACAATGAATGGATGGAAGCGCACGATTAAACCGTAAAATTTGTTATTTCCACGCTTCTGTTAACGCTCTTTCTTGGCTGACGGTTCGAGTGGAAATTTTTGGTAGATTTTCAACATACTTCTTAATGACTTGCGAAATTTTGGGTACAGAACAAAATTTGTACGCTTTTTAGTTGTTTCTAAATGCTCTTTATAATCTTCTTGATAACCTCTGTTAATTAAAACTCGTTTGAAAAATCAAATTTCATAAATTTTAGGGGAAACTGTCGATAAGCACAGCGGCATTAGGGAGAATTGTTTGCGGCATTAGGGGTTCTGTGGCGAAAAGAGGATGGACTCATCTCGAGCAAGCAATAGCCTGGAAAATACGGAACGAGACAGAGGACCGGTCTATCCGTGAATAAAAATCCGTATTAAGCGGTAGGCAGCGGCTTGGCTCTACCCCTGGCATTGCTAGTCCGTAGGCGACTGTAACCACTCACTATCAGGTAGGCCGTATACTCTTCTGCATGCAAGGGCAATTAAAAATAAAAAAAATCTTCCTACCTATGCTGATAGCCTTGAGAGGCTATATCAGCGTTACTGAAGTGTGCTGTCGCAGAACCAACCTGTGAACCCTTAAGTACCTATGCATTTCATTGAAAAAATTTGTACCTGCCGGCGGGATTCGAACACCGATGCATCGCTACATACGAATGCACCGGACGTCTTATCCTTTAGGCCACGACGACTTCAAATTATTTTTTATATATTATTATATACACGGCTTAACTAACGAATATCGATTTCCCTATGTTATTTTCGACTTAGAAGACACATAAATTACGACACTCACTTCGCAATGCTAACCATGTACCAAATTCACAATGCTTAATTATTTACCTAAGCGCTTTGTAGGTTCGTAGTTTGTAAAACCATTATGAATTCTTCATACGCTCCAACAATTACAAAATGTAGAATACGAAACGAAGATGCAACGTACCTACTGTATGTTTAGTTGCATACAAACCTCAATAGTGCGGTTGCATCCTTCAAATACCTGAATACAAACCCGTAAAGTTATGCTAAATACACTGCCCACATAACCCGCCTTGCGCTCTACTTAGGGCCGTCAACGGAGCAAAGTGATCGTTCGTTGTCTTAATATTGAAAAAAATACATTTTTATTCAGCTTGGAGGCAGACGAGCATACGGCCCGCCTGATGGTGAGTGGCTACCTTCGCCCAATGACGTCAGCAATGTCAGGGGCAGTACTAAGCCGCTGCGTACCGCAAATTCTATAATGTTTTAAAACAATCGTATATTTTTTTATATTATGTTTATCTTTAAGAGTCAAAATTAAATATTTACAATTTGATATTTTTTTTTGTTTGCAATCCCCAATGTTCGGTTTTCGAAACATATATTCTCATAGAATGTAAGCTTGTTTATTGAACTTTGACGTCACAACGGATCGAAGAACACCGATAAATATGTTTTAATTGAAAAAATTAACAATACGATTTTATGAGAGAGACATTATTAAACAACAACAAAAACGTGTTTTGTGATGATGATTATATTCTTTCAGGATGACTGCAGAATAGTATAAAATAGTTTTAAAAAAAACTTGGTCAAATAGGTACGTACTATTGGTTGGGCTAATACCTGACCTAATAACCTAGTAAGACCTCGGCTCATCGATAAAATATGGTCCAAGTTGTTTTATTATAATCAGCCAACCTAGACGTGTTTTTGTTGCAGGCTAACACCGGCTCCACACGTTGGCCCCAACGTTGCTACCAATGCTACCAAAGTTGAGCGGTTAAATTCGTGGAGTGTCCACACGTTGGCTGTTAAACTAATTCCTTTCCGCCATACCGGTCACTCACATTCGCACGAATACGCAAATCCACAAGTGTAGGACGACATTTGCAAATGATTATGCAAAGTTTTCTTCAATGTTCTATTGACGAATTAAAAAAGAAGACAAATTCGTGAGACATTCGTATACAAGTGTGGCAGGAAGCGCAAACGGGTTCGCAAATTGAATACCGAACCCATATGCACAGCCGTAGCCGCTAAGTTTGCGAATGAATGTCTGACGGCCCTTCACACATGTACATTGTACGAATGTTCGCGCGCATGTGAGTGGCCGGCATCAGAGCCAACGTGAAGATGTGCGATACCGAAATTGAAATTGCTCTAAGAGCTTTTACAGTTTTACTGATATGTATAGATTACACTAGCTACTCATACGATTTCCTGCATATTCCTTAGTATAGTCCATATAGAACATGTCTATGGATATGTCTAAAGTCTAAGGATTTCATTTATTTGCAGTTTTTGTATATTCCAGAAACGCACACCAGTATGGAAAATATCAGTTTTTTTTTTAAAATACGTAATTTGAGAATTTGTATCTCAAGGTGGGTGGCGCATTTACATTGTGGATGTCTATGGGCTCCAGTAACCACTTAACACCAAGTGGGCTGTGAGCTCGTCCACCTATCTAAGCAATAAAAAAAAAAGATTTGGGTTATACCTGAGAATTTTTATTTTTTATTTTGTATCCCTAATAGCTCTACCATGAGGTGTTTCAGGATTATCCATTCTTTCTGGGACACCCTGTATATATTCAAAAGTATATTCAAAAGACAATAATACCAACATTTAATACCACACCGGCCCTAATTACACATGGGCGTACGCGAGAACTAGGCACTTCCTAATTTAGCGTAACTGCAGGGCGATTACTATGATTCACGTACATTGAGAGGCGTCAGTGAGTTTCATCATTGTTTAACCGATTGTGAGTCAAATCTATACATATAAATAAAATTGGAGTGTCTGTTTGTAATATTGAAATAACCGCTTTTTACTACATGCATATGAATATATATACGGTACATACACCAAAATAACATTTTTTACAATTTCTGTCTGTCTGTGCCGGCTAATCTCTGGAACGGCTGGACCGATTTTGACGGGACTTTCACTGACAGGAAGCTGATGATATAAGGAGTAACTTAGGCTACTTTTTTTAGACTAGCTTTGCCCCGCGGCGTCACCTGCGGTACGACAATAGCCGCGGGTAACATCGCGGGACTCAACTATCAATAATAAAATTTAATGTTTCCGAAGCGAAGCGAGGGCGGGTCGCTAGTACCAAATAAAACGGACCTTTAATTACAAAGATTAAATGTAGCTTAAACCAAGTAGCCTTTCATCCCTCACTGGTGGTAGGACCTCTTGTGAGTCCGCACGGGTAGGTACCACCGCCCTGCCTATTTCTGCCGTGAAGCAGTAATGCGTTTCGGTTTGAAGGGCGGGGTAGCCGTTGTAACTGTACTGAGACCTTAGAAGTTATATCTCAAGGTGGGTGGCGCATTTACATTGTAAATGTCTATGGGCTCCAGTAACCACTTAACACCAGGTGGGCTGTGAGCTCGTCCAACCATCTAAGCAAGAATTTTTTTTTTTTAACATTCGCATTATGTACAGTCGGAGCTGCCATTGACTATTTGGGGCGATTGGAGGGAACGAACAGAAATATTATTTTTTAATAACTAAATTTCCAGCAACCACTTTTCCTACTACACTTCAAAAGAACTAATTGAAAGAAAGATGTTTGACGTTTGAATCGCAATTGTCGTCATTGCCGACATTGTCAGCAATCTACAATACTACGTACGCACTTCCGTGCAACGTAAAATGTGTCCACGTCTTATCAAAATATAGCATATTTTTCTATGCTACATTAAATAATCCATACAATCGCCAAACTATTATAGTTACAATTTCTATTTATTGTTTATGTTCGCCAAGCTGTTGACAGTATATGGTTACCGGAAATCATGCCGTAATCCCTGTTGTATTGCATTAACGTTATTAATGAAAAAAATAGTTGAACACGTAACCTCAAATAAAAAATTTATAAAAAAATCGGGTTTAATTACATACATGATATTCCTTCATCGTTAAAAACGTTTGTAGCAAATACTTAATATACAAAATGATAAGAATGATTTGATTGAAATTACCAGGAAGTTGAAGGCAACAGATCTAGAGGCCGCAGCCATACTCGTTGGTCCGATCAGATCCGCACCGCTTTGGACAGTACAGTGTACAGCGCGCTGCATGACGCCGTGGACAGGGGAAAGTGGAAAATGATCCTAAGATTGAAGCTCATGGGTGATGGTGGTCACGATCCTCAGACATGAGGAACACGACTCGAGGAGGAGGACCCAGGTATCACCATTTTAATATCATGCCCGGTTCTACCGCTAAGTATACATCCTTTCCGGTTTGAAGGGCGTAACTCACGACCTCACCACTCAAGGTGAATGGCAGCGTTCGTATAGTGCTGTCTACGGGCTTCCATAGACGGTAAAGTTGAGCGTGAACAACTGTTATTCTTTGTCGTATCACTCTTGTCAAAGCGGTCGTGGTCGTCGTCACTCATTGCTGTGGGCAGATGTTGTGTGCCACTTCTCCCGGTTTGTGGTGAGCTTGGTACATTAATGTTTGATTCTGCAGCGCATCGGGCATGTTTGCGGAGGCGCGCACCGACGATTTCTATGCCATAATAAGAAAGCGATGCGCGTCCTTGCTCTGCAGGGTAGGGGCTAGCTCCAACAGCATCTTGGCCATGATATTCTCTAGGTTAGATGGACCTTTTCTGAATCATTGCAGAGAGGTCCACAAGGTTTTCTCGTAATGCAGCTATTGCAATCGTATGTAGTATATTTGTTGTTGTTTTCTTTTATTGCTGTGTCCTTACTAACTTAGTTTTAAGAAATAACTGTTACTAACATTTATATGGATTGTTATCTGAAATAAAGAATTTAATAATAATAATAATAATAATTAATGTAAATAACCGCCAATTACCGACTAGACTTGGTTGGTTCATCACATGGGCAACCGTTCACGGCGTCTGGTACCCTCTACTCTGCCCTGACCGACAAGGCGCTCTATGGAGTGACTTCAACGAAGACAGACATGTCCAAATAGATGCATCGATTTGACCTATTGAACAAATCGTTACAAATTGGTGCGTTAATTAGCCTCGCATATCGTACACGACAAGGCCTCGCCAGATATCTCGTCAACTCCGTCGCTCTTTGCAGCATGTGCTAATACGTTAGGCAATGTACCGCACATGTTCAAATTGAGCACATGTTACTTTATAATACTTCTGTGCGATATAGGAATTCGTGGGATTACGTAAGGCTGACTGACGGAAATTTATGTGAATTTTTAACGGTCCAAGCTTTAGGAATCGTTGGCGTGATTATACCATACGTTGCCGTGCGATAAGAAACCCGATTTATTAACCTATCATTTCAATTGAAGTTGTGACGTCAAGTATTTTATATTCTCTCTCCGGGATTTGAAAAACAATAAATTTTATCCGTAATTTTTATCCATTGCCTGACTTTTTTGCGCCGAGGGTCGTGGATTCGATTTCCCACATCAAGCAAACATTGTGTTACAGGTTTGTTTGTTCATTTTCTGGGTGTTTTTTTTATCTAAATACGTATATATTTAAACGTATAGAAGTATTTCTGTCAATCTCTGTTACCCATAACAACACAAGGAATCATTTGAAGTGGAATGATCGTGCCTTATTTGTTACCAGTTATTCATTTATTTGGTCCTGTGGCTTGGTAAAAAATTATTCTTATGTTGAAAATTCATATTTGTACGCTTTGAAATTGCTTTGTTTTCTCGTAACATCCGTTTCGCCTATAAATTGACCCACCGGAACGACCTCAAGTGACAATACGTTAAGAACTTTTGTTCGCGCCTCGTCGCGGGACTAGAAACAAGTCTTACTTGAATATACGCCTTCGTACATGTGAAAGCTAACAACATCTTTATTTAAACAAGCCAGAGTGCGAAATAACAAGGCATGCGACAATTTACATATACTTGTAGAAAACACGACCTTAGAAATTTATATTTTTTTGTTTTAGATATCAGTTTTAACATTTTGTAAATGGGCAGCCAATTTTAATAACATAACACAAAACGGAATGTATCAACTACCGATTGATACCAAGGTAATAATAATACGTATCAAAAATATATTTGTCAGAAAGTTATGTCGTCAAAATTATGACTTGAGTTTCCGTACGTACGCCTATTAAATTAATTCACACATTTTGGTTAGCAAGCCGCAAGCAATGCATCATTAAAACCTGTCGTTCATTAGTTGTCTGATTTAACAGTCAAGATCTCACTCAATAAAATCTAGAAGAAAGAGAATAAAGAAAATAGAGTGAGAGAAAGAAAAAGAGAGAGAGAATAGAGAAAAGAAAATAAATCCACAAAATTATGAATAAACTGGCACAAACTCTTCTATTGCGATTTTCAAGTGAGAGTACCAACATGAGGTATCACTTGTTGGTTTCGAGATAAAATTTAAAATTTTGACATTATCTCCATTTATAATGATCAATATTTTAAATTGTTTGATTTGTATAATAAGTGTTGTTATCATGAAGATCACACACGGGGACTGACACAGACTGCTCTAACATAATCTCTCCTATATCTGTGCTGAAATCACATAAAATACTGAGAATCATAATGCTTTATTTAATTAAATGGTAGAGGAGACGGGATGAGACTCAGCAGTCTCCTTAAGAGATTTAGATAAAATTATAAAAATTGATAATAAAATGAACAAATTGTCAAAGATTGGATACCAATAATGCTATGAATACTATGACTACCAGAAACCGTTAAAAAGTGTGTATGTACGTACCCAGGTTTCATATATGATGAAAATACTGAATCATGGTTCTAAGTTTTGAATCCCCAAAATATTACTATTAGAAAGGTTGTAGAAAGGTCGGAAATATAAAAACACGAAACATCATAAATATTAATCCAAATAACAGATAAACACCATGCCTGTTAGTAAATGTTCACGAAAAACAAAAACAACTGACTGTCTTGTAAAGTCCATGAGTTGAGAGCTATGTGTGGTCCTAGATTCATCACCGGCACACCGAAATTCTCTTTCAAGCATGAACTGTTGCTATTCTTCATGGTTTCAACAAGACTCTTAGAAGATTTTCCTATGTTGTCGCTGCGTTTGAGGAATGCTACTATATCAACACCACAGGTCTCGTTCACGGCTTTTCTACATTCGGCTGCAGCATTTGCAGAAAGCTTTCCGCTATGTAGATGGACTGCTGAGCTGCAAACCTCGTTTATCAGTTCCAGTACTGCCAGTTCAGTACCGAACATTACCTCACAGCATCCTGTTAGAGAACTTCATAATGTTAAAACTATATTGCATTATGTATAACAAAATACTTTCTCTACCTGTCATACCTTTGTATCATTTTATTAAAAAAAAAAATACTATAGATATATGATAGCTTCACAAGAAATTGTACATTTATCAAAATCTTTTAAGCTGCAACTTTTACAATCTAAATATAAAATAACTATTTTTTTCTCCTAGAAGAGACTGTTTTATGAGTATAAATTTATAAGCTAATTCATATTATAAATTCTTATTTATTTCATTTAGATGTAATTTTTGCAGAAGCTCATTCATATAGGATTTGTACTTTTGTATATTACAACATATTATTTTATAATATGCCTTACAATACTTTTTTTTTATAATTCAGACATTTTTACTATTATTACAGGAAAAATGCATACTCCTTTTTATAATTATCTACTTATCATACTGTGCTATATCACTCTTGTGATAAAGCACAGTTTTTTCCTTGCTAATTAATTATTTTTCCTGTTCCAGCCGAACTGGGTTGATTTTTATATGTTAAAAAACAAATGATGTTGTTGTTAGAGGCTTATGATCAAAATATTTTGTTTTATTAATATTTTTAAATTTCAAATTAAATTAACATAGTAGACTATGCATTTTCCTTTTTAAAAAACGCTTATTTTTGATTTAATTAAATTTTATAAAGGAATTTAACTATTTCTCAGTGCATCTAAATGATTTTACCTCATGGCTCTATAGCTCAAATAAATTAATTTGTTTATATTTGTGTCTTTAACTATATCAATTAAATTACCTAATAAATAAAATTCTCACTCAGTACATCACTACGATCGGGTCTTTAGCAAATATTACGAGCTGAGAATAAACAACTGGACAGACATATATTTGCATAGCAATATTCATGACATCTGCAAACAAACTCATAAATTCTTCTCGCATTAGACATTTACATATTACGCAAACAATAATTCAAGTACGGAGATCATTTAACAACCCAAATCGGCGTATAATTAGATTAAAACGCAACGGACGGGCCGTGAAAACTAAATGTTCGGTCGTCGAAGACCAACGGTATTGACATTGAGCTTGTGTTAAAAATACCGACGTTACCTGCCTCCCGGTCGAACTCGTTCGGCTTCAGCTGCTCCCGTGTGTGGCCCAAGATCAGCGGAGACAGGATCCTGGGCCACAACATAGCGAAACATCCCACAACAATCACTAGTATGAGCATTGTCTTCCGCGGACCCAACACCTCCTCGGTCGGCATTTTGTCGTGTTTTCGTATCGTTTTCGTCACGCACGTACACAGCCGATCACACTCTACGGAAACATCGTCGTGTGTGATTAAAAATAAAAATCCTCCCACGTCCGGTTACGAAGAAAGTTTTCTTTGACAGCTGTCAGGTGCGCCCTCTCCCGGCGAAAACTCAGCGGGAGCGGGAGCGATCCGAATTTTCACGATATGGGAGCATCCGCAAATCTTGAAATTGAAGAAAGCCGGCGGATTGAGCTGGCTCGAAGTGACACAGCCGTGTATCTTATTCAAACAGCTATGCCGACTTCTTGCCTTCCCAGCCACCGGCTCGACTTCTTGTGGTGAAATCGCTGGTAGACCTTACTGCAGTTCCAATATTGACATAGTGAATTAACGTTTGGCAGACGAGCGTACGGCGCTCGGTGGGCAGAACTCGGAACAATATGCCTGGGCGCGGAGGCGGCGCCGGCTAATAACCCGTCCCCACCGCGAAGAGGACTACACGCGCTCAGATGAATACTAATTAGACACTTTGTGTTAGCACTCGTCATTTGGATGAGCCTTACGAAAAAGTTCCAATAGCTTCATGACAATTAGACTCTTTCCGGTCCAACCACTGATATTTACTACATTTGTCAGTATAACTGTAAGGTGTATGATAATATACAAGTTCAATTTCTCCATAAAAGTGAGTTTAGCAATACGAGGTCAATAGTTTGACCCCAGTTCGCTCTAGAGCTGTCTTGTGTGGCAACGAGAAATTATTTACGCATGCTAAGTACAGTTTTACATTGATAAACATGGATGAATGGTAGTGTTAAGATAAAACGTATTCCTATTTATTTCATCTTATAAAACTAAATTTCGAGAATAGCTTTTTAGAGCATTATACATAAACATCTTTTAATATAAATTAACTATTATTAATAATACGAATGAAAGTGTATACCTACATAATTGTAAACGATAATTTATTCGGGCGTTAATTTGTAGATAATATCTAATAAAATAATATTACCAGAATTTATTTTGGAATTTGAATTTGAATTTTGAATTTGAATTCATATTCTCATTTTTCTACTTTACTGTCCATTTACATTTACTGTTAAATGTAAATGCAGCTTCTAGCGGAAGTTTCGATCATTTTAAGGAAAGGAATTAAAAGTGTGTTTGTGATTAATGCATTAATTCAGCAATGTATTATATGTATGTAGGTATGCTATGAAAATTATGACGATGATAACTTGAAAAATAGAATTAACATACATTATGTAAAAGAGTTCATAAAAGTGTTACCTATTTGTTTGTTCTAAATGGATAGTAGAGAACACTACCATCTTGGTATGAAGTTTTCATGATATAATTAGTCTGTCCATAAATACTGTTATGTACCTACATAAAAATCTTTCTTGTTTTCAAGTTTTTAATTATTTGAATATGGAACACGTTAACGCAAAATCGACAGAAGTTTTAAAAAACTTCGATTTTGCGCCATTTCACATATTTTGTCGTGTTCATTATCAAATTATGAACTCACAGACACAGCCCACTGAGTTTCTCGCCGGATCTTCTCAGTGGATCGCGTTTCCGATCCGGTGGTAGATTCTACGAAGCACTGCTCTTGCTAGGGCCAGTGTTGGCAATACTCCGGTTGAGCCCCGTGAGCTCACCTACACGTTAGGGCGAAGCTGCAATAGCCTCCCAAGGCTATCAGAATTGGTAAGAGAAAAAAATATCAAATTACAATATGGAATGGGGTGTTGAAGAAAATAGGATCGCAGTGATCGCGTTACACAAAGTGGGTATGGAGCCGTCGGTCATATTCCAGACATCAAAAGCTTGGTATCTGCCGTATGTTCGTATATCGTAGGTACTATCAACAGATACAACAACACTTCGTCTGTCGAAGACCAGAGAAGATCGGGGCGGCCGCGTGCTGTTAGAACTACAAAGGCTGTTAATGCTGTTAAAGCCAGAATTTGTCGAAACCCCATTAGGAAACAAAAAATCTTATCGCGACAAATGAAGATTCCCGCTAGGACTCTGTCGCGTATTATAAAACTAGACCTGAAGCTCGGTGCTTATCGTCGATATACAGGACATGCCCTAAATCAATCTTTACAATTAAAGTGAGTGGATCGATCAAAACGCCTTGTCGCGAAAGGCACAAAAATATCCTCTTTACCGATGAAAAAATTTTCGCGATTGAAGAACACTACAATAAGCAAAATGATAAAGTGTACGCTCACAGTTTTAAAGAAGCTGCTCAAGTGGTCGGAAAGGTACAATGTGGTCGTCATCCTGCGTCAGTGATGGTTTGGTGGGGCGTGTCTTATCTAGGAGTCACAAAACTACATTTTTGTGAAAAAGGAGTGAAAACTTCAGCTACAGTGTATCAAGATACAGTCTTGGATCATATTGTGAAATCTCTCAGCAATACATTTTTTTTAAATATATCGTGGACTTTCCAGCAGCACTGCACCTGATCACAAGGCATGAACTACCCAAGTCTGGCTTGAAACCAACGTTCCGGACTTTATAAGAGCTGAAGACTGGCTCATCTAGCCCAGACCTCAAACCTTTAGACTTCAAATTATGGTCAGTTTTAAAGGACATAACCTGCTCTAAATTACACGGAGACATTGTATCTCTTAAAGAATCTTTAGAGCAAGCAGTGGCGTTTCCCTTGGAAACAGTGCGTCAGGCCATAGATTCGTGGCCAAACTTATTAAAAACCTGTATAAACATTTTATTGCTTAGACGGGTGGACGAGCTCACAGCCCACCTGTTGTTAAATGGTTACTGGAGCCCATAGACATCTACAACATAAATGCGCCACCCACCTCGAGATATAAGTTCTAAGGTCTCAGTATAGTTACAACGGCTAAACCACGATCACACTAGCAGCATACCAATCAACTATTAATTCCAATATAGCAATAGATTTGGCAATAAACATGCATAAACAATAACGCATTAACAGAATAAGACAAACTATAAGCCCTTAGCTTAGCTCTGCCCTTAGCTTATGTCCATGGGTGACGGTAACTACCCATAGACACAGCCCACTGAGTTTCTCGCCGGATCTTCTCAGTGGGTCGCGTTTCCGATCCGGTGATAGATTCTGCGAAGCTCTGCTCTTTCTAGGGCTAGTTTTAGCAACACTTCCGGCTTGAGCCCCGTGAGCTCACCTACACGGTAGGATGAAGCTGAGATAGCTTGATGTCATAGTGTGTTATAAGAAATAGCTGTACATGCCTGTAACTGGCTTACATACCAGTACTTAATTTTATACATGTTAATTTTAGGCTTGAATGTTTTGTGTGTATTGCTGTTGGTGTGTCTAAATAAATAAATAAAAAATATCAGCATAGGAAGGGAAAAAAACGAAACTATTGGTGGGCCGTATTATCGTCTGCCTATAAGGGTATAAAAGAAATTAGAACAGTCCTGGCTTAAATAATAAATACACCGTATCACATCTTCACTTCCAATAGAGTGGTCGTGTAGTGTTGGAGGAACAGATTTGCCTCGCTTCACACTGTGGGTGTTGCAGCAGGCAGAAATGTGGTGTCACCATTATAGCCAACGTCACACACCCATAACTTGGTTTAATGTGATTCTGTAAAAAGTCAGCAGTTGGCGGTTGCTTTCATGAGTGTACCAGACTCACCGCAAGCCGGGAGAAGTGGCGATTGCTCGTGAGGCGCATAACATCTGCCCACAGCAATGATACTGAATTACGACCACGACCGCTCTGACAAGAGTGATACGACAAAGCCATATAGTAAACTTCAAGATCATGAATCCCAAAAGGACGCATAGAATACGAACAAAGATTTTTATAGACTTGCCCTTCACATGATTCAATGAATCTTATTATGTTAGATTAACAAACTCTGAGCTCCCACAAGTGTCATGCATAACTTGTTCTCGACTTAAGAAAGCTCTTCGGAGTCAATGTTAACTACATTTCTTACGAAATTACTGCATTGTTCATAATGATTACTGCACGTATTGTATCCGCCACCGCTGGGGTAGGCACCCTCAGACACAGCCCGCTGAGTTTCTCGCCGGATCTTCTCAGTGGGTCGCGTTTCCGATCCGGTGGTAGATTCTGCGAAGCACGACTCTTGCTAGGGTTCGTGTTAGCAACGTCATCAGGTTTGAGTCCCGTGAGCTCACCTACTAGTTAAGGTTAATAGCCTCTCAAGGCTCTCGGCTTATGTAGGAAAAAAAAGGTAGGCAGCGGTTTGGCTCTGCACCTGGTATTGCTGACGTCCACGAGCGGCGATAATCACTCACTCACTCAAATGGGCCGTATGCTCATCTGCCTATATGGGCAATAAAAAAAGCCAAACTTTATTTAACATTAAAAATGTAACACGAATTTGAAAACGATACCTACATACATTTTTCTCATAAGAGGTAAATATTCTTAAGAATATTATCAATGAATAGAGATTTGTCATCCCTTTAGTACGTTTCGCCCTCACGTTATAACAATAAAAGATGTATTTAAGATCAAACTGATAATAGGTACCTATTCGAAATCATAGCAGGTGCGGTAAAGTGATTTTTTACAAATTTAGTCTTTATCTCCGAGCCGTAAGGATTGTAATTTAATGATTTTCTTTTGTCGAGTGCAGCGCAGGTACCAGTGTGATATTTACAAAGGACCGTCACCTTTCACGCGGAAGGAAACGTTATAAGCCAAATAAAATTTGAATCACGCACGAACGATGCGATACGAAATATAAAATGCCAAACGGAAATCAGCCAGGATGTCCGGCTCTTTTATGGTAAGCTGTCTCCATAGCATCCAGACGAACTTATAAAGCCATTCCTGGCAACAAAATGGCGGCGGCGGCCATTTTGTAATGCACGCGCGTGCGCCGTTTCCTGCGTCGAAAAGGAGCGCTACCCAGCTATTGTTCTATAGGAGGGGATGCATGTGAGTTGAATAATTAATAACATAATGGTTTAACTGTCGAATAAAAAAACACTGGCCCTTGGTCGGTGATGAGTTGTTTTTTAAACGTGGATCACGTACTTGCCTACCTAGTAAGTAGGTACAGAAGAAAAGTACCAGATAAAACACTTAGCTAATTTAATATTTGTTATCTACTTAATTGACCTTTTTTTAGCCAGCTTAAATATAATATCGGAAACTAATCAATACACATGAAATAATAAAGTGCCGTGTTCTAAAATCATACATCTCGCATGATACCTATATACCCATATACAACATGATCATTACATTACTAAATTATTTGCTAGCATATCTGATACAGTTACATAATAGAAAAAAAAAAGTATAATTATCTTAAAGATAAGTCTCCCTGGTTATTTTTAGGCTACCTGTATAGCCGGATATGCCTTAACTACCTACGCATCTTCTACGTACCTTTCATCAGTTCTCAGTATTCGTAAATCGTATCCTCGCCTATTTTTTCTACCTAACTCACCCCCTAATTTCTATTATAGTAGTAATTCGCCAGGTCATAGGTAACATCGCGTTACTTAACGACTTCAAGGGTTACTTTTTCAATTTATGCCTCTATTTTTACCGCAATTTAGCCGTGCGTATTGACTTGGTGACACTGTAAGCAGACAACGGCGTCCACGTCGTGGTAGGTATTTGTTTATTTATTTCAGTCTTCTCACAAGCTAACAGTTGAACCAAAGGATTTTTTTACTGGTGGTAGGACATCTTGTGAGTCCGCACGGGTAGGTACCACCACCCTGCTTATTTGCTCCCGTGAAGCAATAATGTGTTTTGATTTGAAGGGTGATGCAGCCATCGTACTGAACTCGAGACCATAGAACTCATATCTCAGGGTGGGTGGCAGTATTTACGTTGTAGAAGTCTATGAGCTCCGCTAATAACGTAGCACCAAGTGGACCGTGAGCTCGTCTACCCAGATAAGCAACAACTGCAAATCGCTGTAAACCATCATGGAGTACCTATATCCGTTTCCGGAGCATAGGCTAGGAAGCCATTAAGTAGCGAGACAGCTCGATATGTCGGAGATTTATTTGTTTACTGAGTAGGTACTGAGTAGGTACACATGGTAGTAAGACGCTGCCGCCAACTAAGAAGAAGATATCTATGAGCTCTTGATTTGTATAAAGAACGTTACGAATCCTTCTAGAAATCGATGACAAAATAAATAGTCTAAAGACGGACGGACGGTACAATATTCGAGAATGGTAAAATTTTAAACTATTTTCGTTTGAAACAGCTGCTATGAGTACCTTACCACAATTTATGGGAAACCCTATATATACCTAAATACGTAACGTTAAAGGTGTTCACACTTACACTGTTGACACTTATCAACTACAGTAATTAATACTAATTTTTAACGGATTTAGTGACAGTTTATCGTCTGAAAGCTTTAAAGTAGATAATAAAAGCGAAATTCGAGTAATTACTCATAAATTAGATCTTTTTGTTCTTTTTTCTACATAAGCTGGTAGCCTGGAGGGTTAAGCCAGCGTAATCGAGCGAGTAGATGAGGTAACGGGGCTCCAAACAGAGGACATTGCTAACACTAGCCCTAGCTTTTGTTTTCCTTCGTAAGCTGATATCCTTGAGAGGCTATGTCAGCGTAGCCTAACAAGTAGGTGAGCTCTCGGGTCTCAAACCAGGAAGCGTTACTAACACTGGCCCTAGCAAGAGCAATACTTCGCAGAATCTACCACCGGATCGGAAACGCGACCCACTGAGAAAATCCGGCGAGAAACTCAGTGGGTTGTGTCTATGGATTAGTTTACTCTCTGAAACCTTCGTCGCAAGCGAAAGGCTCGATAAGAACGGTGCCCGATTCTTGAGGTACCGAAAAGCACAGTTAGTGGATCGGGAGGATCCGAAATGACGGTAGCCCTAGCAAAGAGTAGTGGTTCGCTGAAAATTAGATACGTCACACGTAGTTACTTGATCGACGTTACAATGACAGCAATGTGTTTTCAAACTGTGACAGGATTATAGTTTGATTACGTATTGTCATGTGTACTCCCTCATCGACCAACATACATCCCACCTTATATTACACAATTATGTACCTATCTATTACGCGAGCTCCGTTATCGAGGGCGTAATGACGCTTGTAATGAATTACTCATCATATAGGTATAGGTACATGACCCAATAGGATTTTGATGAAATACACCCACTTATCTTAGATACCTTATTTATGGTTTTTTTTATTGTTATCATTGGAATTAAAGATGGATTTTGTTTGGAAACTAAGGTTCGAGTACTTTTTTTTTATTGCTTAGATGGGTGGACGAGCTCACAGCCCACCTGGTGTTAAGTGGTAACTGGAGCCCTATCATCTACAACGTAAGATAAATGCCCACTCACCTTGAGATATAAGTTTTAAGGCCTCAGTATAGTTACAATGGCTGCCCACCGTTCAAATCGAAACGCATTACCGCTTCACGGTAGGAATAGGCAGGGTGGTGGTGGTACCTATCCGCGCGGACTCACAAGAGATCCTATCACCAGTAAATACGCAAATTATAATTTTATAGGTTTGATTTTTATTACACGATGTTATTCCTTCACCGTGGTAGTAAATCGTGTACATATGAACGTATTTCATTAGAAAAATTGGTACCCGTCTGCGGGATCCGAACCCCGTTGCATCGCTAGATACGAATGCACCGGTCATCTTATTTTTTAGGGCACGACGACTTCAAACTTCTACTGCGATTCCGATTTTATCGTATTCGAAGCAAAATTCTCCAACAGTTCACTATGCCTTATGTTTTTAAGAGCTATTTCCTTGTGATACCAATATTACCAGTAGAAATTGAAATCTTATAAAGGATTTTATGAAGTATCAATCGAATCTCCTCTGCAGACGCAATTCCTCCTCATTACTGACGGTCGTGACTCTCCCGCTGCATCGATCTCTCTTGTACGTTCGTCCTCTCCATCTGCTGCGATCCGTGGCCTCGTGGAGGACATCGTGCAGCTTGATGTCCAGACAAGAACTAAACTGGTCCTACTATCTCGTGGGACTGCGTTCTCTGGGACGTTTGTCCTCTATCTCCCCCGTCACCATTAGCTGCTCAAGATTGTGACCCTCCTTCCGAGCAATGTGTCCAAAGATCTCCCATACTCTACGAATGCATATCGACGCTTGAAAGGCAAACGTGACTAAGCGACAATGCGTGAACTTTACAGTAGACTAATTTAAACTTGAAATACCTGAAAAAAATTCTATTTTAATGAATCTAGCTGTAGGATTGAAATGATTTTGATAGACCTAGAAATATATTTTGTTTGCGCATCGAATATGGTTATTGCCTATTATAATTGATGTACAAAGCAGTTATTGTCACTTAGTCACGTTTGCCTTTCAAGGGTCGATATTGTGAATAATCAATCGAATAGGACTCTGCTAATCATGCAATAACTCCAGGTGCTCAAGTTTTACGAAAGTCCTGATGATCTTCTTCTAATTTATCGACAAATTAATACTCTTCAAAGGGGTGGAATGTCTTCCATAAGCGAACTTAGTTTTAATGCTGAAAAGACATAAGAGAAGTGAATATATGTTTGTTGGTGTAAATGAACAAAGGAGATTATGATAGATTTCTTTGCGTCAATTTCAAGGTTAGATCTCCGCCGATAACGTTATGGTCTAAGTTCCTACAGATCTTGTAACACTGAACCGGACAACGGATGACATGAAAACGACAGAAATGTGTCAGATACAGGCTTGTTTGTACCCACAGCATAATGAAGAGTTCCATGCGTTGGTGTGACCAGATCCGCACCATCCTTGATTCCACTATCTACGATACTCTTCTAGTAACTGAAATGCTCTCCTACTAACTGAAGACAAAATGGTGTGATGTTTTGGAAATATGCCACTTTGTTTCTTATTTTTATTGTAGTTTATACCACGTTTTAAATCTGTGCCCGCATACCTAGCCTTAAATCCCGTAATAAACCAAAGGAGAACGGATGTGACTGAAAATCAGTGCTGTTCGATGCATCCACTTTAGACAGCATATTATGTTGAAGATGAATGTCATGGATGGAGAGTTGCACCCCTCAGATGTGAAGAGCACGGCCAGTGGAGAAGGATAACGCAATAACTTGCGGCTGAAGACGAAATTTCATCAATTGTAATCCAATAGACCGATGGTTGTGCGGATTTTTTCCCGTAATATTTCACAATAAGTGAGGCCAGTCGCGTGCGCATATTTTCGCGTGCCGTCGCCATCGTGGAAGCCCGAGACGCGCTTTGAATGCTCATACGTGCATCGTGTCAAACTATTGAGAACACACGTGCTTGAATTTCGTATCGAAACGAGCACTGCGTTCACCGACAGTGCGTTTCCGATCCAGATCTTTTTTTTCACGTATATATCCGACTTTGGAATGAACTCCCCTCCACGGTGTTTCCCGAGTGCTATGGCATGTTCATCTCCAAACGAGGCTTGCGGAGAGTACTCAAAGGTAGGCAGCGACTTGACTGTGCCTCTAGCATTGCTGAGGGACCTTAACAACTTATCAACAGGTGAACAGTATGCTCGTCTGACTGCAAAGACAATAAAAAAAACTTAATATTTTGGTTTTAAGAGAACTTTTGTAACTTTTTTACTAGCATTCATTAGTTGCATTCATTTTGTTTGATGGGGGTATGTGTTGAGTGGTTAAGGGAAGGGCTTGTTTTTTTTAGCGCGATTCAGATTATTATCAAATATGTACTGTTCTAAAATAATTTCCGCTACAGTATCTATCTTGTTATATAAATAAACTTGCAATTTATTTAAATTTACTTTATGGACAATTTCAAGGATTGTTTGCTTTGTAGACTGACCATCGTATCATTCCAGGTATCGTTATGTTATGACGTAGACCATAACATAACGATACCTTAGTTAGAACATTTAAGATTAATTGAAATGGTATGTCTTAAGGTACAAATTAGGATCGGTAAGATTAAAGCAGGATGTTGGTATTCCATCAGGCGGGCCAAGGAGCAGAACATGGAGAGACTCTTGGAGGCGCTCGAAGCGAATCCATAGGGGAGCCCGTACAGGTTGGTGCGCGGCAAGCTGCGCCCGTGGGACCCCCCTATGACTGAGCGACATCTGCAGCTGCGGGACATCGTTTCGGCGTTGTTCCCGCAGGAGCGGAGGGTTTTGTTCCCCCCGCTATGGGTGAGCCGTTGGACGCCATCGACGGCGAAGCCCCTGCTGAGGTGCCCCATATTACTGGAGCAGAGTTCCATGTGGCCGTTGTCAGGATGACTGCATAGGACACGGCCTCCGGCCCGGACGGAGTCCATGGCCCTCGTTGTCGGGAGGATAAGGAGACTGGGCCTCGACGTGGCGCTCAGTAAATCCGAGGCCTTGTGGTTTCACGGGCCACGGAGAGCGCCACCTGTCGACGCCCACATCGTGGTTGGAGGCGTCCGAATAGGGGTCGGGGTGCAGTTGAGGTACCTCGGCCTCGTGTTGGACAGCCGGTGGGCTTTTCGTGATCATTTTGCGGAGCTGGTCCCCCGATTGATGAGGACAGCCGGTTCTTTGAGCCGACTGCTCCCGAATATCGGGGGGCCGGATCAGGCTGTGCGCCGCCTCTACGTGGGGGTGGTGCGATCGATGACCCTGTACGGTGCGACAGTATGGGCTGAGCCACGCAACCGGGCCGCTATGGCTCGGTTCCTGCGTCGGCCGCAGCGCACCGTTGCTATCAGGGTCATCCGTGGATATCGCACCGTCTCCTTCGAGGCGACGTGTGTGTTGGCCGGGACGCCACCATGGGAGCTGGAGGCGGAGTCGCTCGCTGCCGACTATCGGTGGTGCAGCGAGCTTCGTGCTCTGGGCGTGGTGCGTCCCTCCAAAAGTGAGCTGCGGGCGCGGAAGGCCCATTCTCTGCGGTCCGTGCTCGAATCGTGGTCGAGGCGGTTGGCCAACCCCACGTGGGGTCTACGGACCGTCGAGGCGGTTTACCCAGTCTTTGATGACTGGGTGAATCGTGGCCGAGGACGCCTCACCTTCCGTCTGGTGCAGGTGCTGACTGGGCACGGATGCTTCGGGAAGTATCTGCACCAGATAGGAGCTGAGCCGACGACGAGGTGCCACCATTGTGGACACGACCTGGAGACGGCGGAGCATATGCTCGCTGTCTGCCCCGCTTGGGAGGTGCAGCGCCGTGTCCTGGTCGCAAAGATAGGACCGGACTTGTCGCTGCCTGGCGTCGTGGCGTCGATGCTTGGCGGTGACGATTCCTGGAAGGCTATGCTCGACTTCTGCGAGTGCACCATCTCGCAGAAGGAGGCAGCGGGGCGAGTGAGGCAAAGCTCTCCTCACTACGCAGAAATCCGCCGCCGCCGAGCAGGGGGTCGGGACCGGGGTCTTGTCCGTAACCCGGCCCCCTAAGAGCTTCGGGCTCCACCCGTTTTGTGCGGGAAGGAGCCTAGGCGTGGGGCGGCGTGGTAAGCCGCGTTCTCCCGACCGCTCCGGGGGAAGGTGTAGCGCGGCGCCATCAATGCGGGCTCTTGGCCCGTCGACCGAGGGAACCGGAGGTCGTGTCGCTGGCGGCCGCCGGTCCGGCGTCTGGGAGACGGCGGGATGGATGTAATATGCTCTGCGTAAACCCTGTCCCGCCGTCTCAATAGCTCCGACTGGGTTCCCACCCGGTCCGGGGTAGGGCGCCGGCTGTGAGCGGCAGGAGTTTTTAGTGAGGTTCAACTCCCACATACCCCACCTGCCGTGCGGGTGGGGATCCGGAGATTTTCTCCTGTGGAAAAAAAAAGGATGTTGGTACTGACTACCAGCGATAATTTTTTTACTTTATAACAATAAAATAAACGCTCTCGTGATTTCAGAACGTGTGTTTTCAGATCACCTCTCTAACGTTTCAGTTCGTAGTACCAATGCTATTGATAAAACTGATCAAATGAAAGTTTTACACGCTACTTGGTGACAGCTCGTTTTGGTTGACGTAAGGAGCGCTTTCACATATAAGTAGGACAGGTAATATTAAAGTGATAATTTAATTTGAACACAGTCTCCCCTTACTGTAGAAACTGCAGAGTTTGTGTGCAGTATAAGCACTATACGAAACTTGGAGGTTTTTTTTACTGTTGTAGAATTTTTTCCTACCTAAGCTGATAGCCTTCAAAGGCAATGCCAGCGTAACCTAACCAGTAGCTGAGCTCACGGGGTTCAAACTTGACGACGTTGCTAACACTAACTCCAGCCAGAGCAGTGCTTCGCAGAATCTACCATCGGATCGAAAACGCAACCCACTGAGAAGATATTGTAGATGTAATAGTATTGAATAAAGATAAGGTGCCATGTGTATAGTTTACTGATGCTGTGGGAGGTTTAACGACGGAGGGAAGATATTGCTAGATAGACCGACGGTCCAAGAGTTGTTGTTCGGAACTTGTACGGAATATGCAAGCTTATTTTGAAAATGTCATTAGCGAAATTCAAGCATCTCTCAAATATCTTGTGTTGTATGATAGCTACCGCCACAATGCTAATACTATAATAGAATCCTTATAATGATTATGACGACCTCATTACAATTTGCTTGATTGAAACGTCAAGTAACTCAAAGTGCGCGTCCTAATTCGTAATCTTTAATTTCAGAACAAAGAGAAACCCGTCCATGCTGCGTTGTGACTGTCGGTAATTGTATTTAAAACAACTATTTGTTGGAACTACACGCACACATGTGTTGCACGTTGATGACGCTGCGACAGAAACCTTTCAACCAAAAACAAACGTACCCAGTTTTTTTATACTTTTAAAATACCGGTTATGTTCAGTCTTCACAATCGGTTTCATGATCTAGACCAGAATTAGCTTGCCTGATTAGAATAGTATACGCGAGAATCGATCGTGTTTAATATCAATCAAAGCGGCTCGCTTGGGATTGTGGTGTAGGCTTTTTTTGGACAGGAGGTCGAGCCTCTTAAACTAAGTTTTCGCCTTTTTTAATTTTCTAACCTATGTTTGTAACCTAGGGGATTATGGCAGCGTAATCGAATGAGTGGGTGAGGTCACGGGGCTCTAATCTGTAGACGTTGCTAACACTAGCCCTAGTAAGAGCACTGCTTCGCAGAATCTACCACAGGATCGGAAACGCGGCCCATTGAGAAGATCCGGCGGGAAACTTAGTGGGATGTGTTTGTGGGTTAATTTACTCGCCGAGCCCTTTATCGCAAGCGACGGGTTCGACGAGAACGGTGACCAGTGCTTGTGATACCTAAAAACACCGTTAGTGGATCGGAAGGATCCGAAATGACGTGTTTTGGGCACGTCGACTGTTTACCAATCGGTCCGCAGAATCAGGTATGTTTCCACACTCAGATTAAATATCTAGTTAAACTAGTTAAATATCCGTAGACAATAACAGTGGCCCATTGACACCACAACTTGAATTTAAATCTTACTCATCCATAGACATCTCGGTGTAATCAAGACTTGAATTCTAATGCGTGCACACACGTGATTTCCCTACTTACAAAAAAAGGTTTTTATAAATCAGATAAATTGCGCTAACTGGATCACTTACATAAATAACGAAGTTTTGTACGTTTCGTAATACTTTAGGCTTATGTAGCCAAGGTCAGCCATTTTAGCGGGCTAGTGACAATATGGCGCGAAACGTCATAAAATGGTTCCATCGCTAAATGTGAAGTCACGATGCGATGTAATATAAAGTTTAATTAAGATTTATTGTGGATATCATCATTTTGTTGAGAAAATGAAAGACTCAACTCCGATTTTAAACCATTTAAACTAACTAAAGAAGAATACGTCTGTTGTGTATTTTTATTGCCTATTTGCCCTGTCACGAATCTACAACCTGACATGAAAACTGAAACAGTCGACCCACAAGTGAATTAAGACGATCGTATTTTTAATCTAATATTATATTACTTGATGTCCTTATACAACATTCAATTTCTTAGTTTTATTCTGTGAATATAATTACATAATGTAAAGCAGTATTTTCTATTTTACTCTGTGTAAGTATACTGTGAACCGTGATTGTTGGCGTCTGAGACATTAGTATTCAAAGCTGAGGAATGTTGTCTCCAGTGAATGAAGCGTCTCCCTTTTGGTTTTCAATTATTCAATTATTCCCTTAACAGTTATTGTTACTATGTAAAAAATATAAGAGAATCATTAAAAACGTTAATTTTTGTGAGGTATATATGAAAAAACTAAATACTTCTAACGTACAGCTATAAAACTATTATTCTTATACTTTTATTATATTAAACCACACAACAACAATAACGTCCATTACTATATTTATAGCGGAATTTAAAGAGTCCAAATATGTAAAAGAAGCCATTGTTACTATAGTAGGCAAGTGATCGACAATCACCACTCCATAATTGTACGTCGTCGTATCGGTCATAGCACGTAGCCGCCATGTCGTCGCTATGTATGCAAGTCGCGTTTCCCGCCTAAGACACGCCGCACCCAACTCAATAGAAAGAATCACGGTGAAGGAATTTATTGTTCGGTCAATGTTGTGAAGCCATATTATAAACGTTGAATAAATAATTTATTTCGTAGTACAGCAAGGTGTAACGAGACACTTCGTTAATATCAGAATAAAAATAACATGAAATTACGAATGTTTCGCAAAATACTTTAAATATATGATTTTATTTCAGTAGGTGATACAATATTGTTAGCCTTGAAATCATGATTCGGAAACTTCGAGAAAAAGAAAGACGCAAGAACGCAAGTGGCCAACGGCAAACGTAGTGACGCTGTTACAACTCCATACAAAATTCAGTTAGCTTTTACGCGATCGAAAAGTTAAAAAACTCGCACTAAGCACACTGTAGAACATCTTGCCAATGGCTGAGGCTTCTACAAAGTATCAAATATCAAACATTAATCATAGTCAGTGGACTATTACCCTCAAATATACTCAAGGACTAATGCTGACTAATATGATTTTGACTTTTATGACTGGTGGTAGAACCTCTTGTGAGTCCGCACGGGTAGGTACCAGCACCCCGCATTTTTCTGCCGTGAAGCAATAATGCGTTTCGGTTTGAGGGGTGGGGTAGCCGTTGTAACTATACTGAGATCTTAGAACTTATATCTCAAGATGGGTGGTGCAGTTACGTTGTTAATTTCTATTAGCTCCAGTAACCACTTAACACCAGGCGGGCTGTGAGCTCGTCCACCCATCTAAGCAATAAAAAATAAGAATAAGTACTGACTGCTGTCTTATAACAATTTCGGTCTCGTTTCGATTATTACGACACCTCTGTAATAAAGTTCTCTAATTAGAGACCCTACCATTTAACTGGATAGGACTGGGTCGTTATAGCCATCGATGCGATGCATAAACTACCTCGGCGGGTGGTCCGGTGACCAAATGAAAACTTTATAGTCACGAACAATTATTTGAAGCACGTAAAACCGAATGTAGCCAATACATCCATTTTGAAGTCGTCGTCGCCTAAAGCATAAGACGTCTGGTGCATTCGTGTTGAGTGATGCACCGGTGTTCGAATCTCAGGCGGGTTCTAATTTTTCTAATGAAATACGTACTCAACAAATGTTCAGGATTAACGTCCACAGTGAAGGAATAACATCTTGTAATAAAAATCAAACACGCAAAATTATAATTTGCGTAATTACTGGTGGCAGGACCTCTTGTGAGTCCGCGCGTGTAGATACCACCTTACTTTAAACGTTATTCATCATATTTCAATTTTTTTTTCTTCTTTCTATGCTGATAGCCTTGAGAGGCTATTTCAGCTTCGCCCTAACATGTAGGTGAGCTCACGGGGCTCAAACCGAAGTGTTGCTAACAGTGGCCCTGGCAAGAACCGTGCTTCGCAGAATCTATCACCGCACCGGATCGGAAACGCGACCTACTGAGAAGATCCGGTGAGAAACTCAATGTGCTGGATATTTCACCATAACTGATTTAAAGTCGTTGTTTTCGTTGTTGCGGTCGTAGGGTACCCCGCTGGTGCATAGTTCTCTCGCAAATTGTCTCCACTTGACCCTGTCTTATTTTACCCTTGATTTCAAATCGTACGTAGACATAACTACTGACTGTGTGATCTTGTTTTTTTTTTTTTATTGCCCTTGTAGGCATACGAGCATACGGCCCACCTGATGGTGAGTGGTTACCGTCGCCCATGGACTTCAGCAATGCCAGGGGCAGAGCCAAGCCGCTGCCTACTGCATAATAGTCTCCACAAGCCTCGTTTGAAGGAGGACATGTCATAGCGCTCGGGAAACACCGTGGAGGGGAGCTCATTCCATAGCCGGATGGTACGTGGCAAAAAAGACCTCTGGAAACGCACTGTGGATGACCGCAGTGGCTCCAGGTAGTATGAATGAACTCTACTCCGGTGGCGGGCGGTGCGATGGTAAAAACACTGACACTTCATATCACCCCGTATACTGGTGGTAGGACCTCTTGTGAATCCGCACGTTAAATTCGGAAATTTAACGACTTTCTAACTTCTCCTTTCTGAACGTAGTATCACCCACATCGTCGAATACCTAAAGGAGTTAGGGTTTCCATTAAAGGAAGACAGCTAACGACTCACTGTTGGAAACAGTTACCGTACCATACTCGTACTAACAGCAAATATGAACGTCAAGTGTAACTGCATCATATCCGCTATGATGTAATATTTGTTAATAACAGTACACCGTAACAAACCTACCATACCTTTTTAAGAATTTCCCTACTTGAAAACGGTTGTCTGTACGAAATCGCTAACAGCGATAAGAGTTTAGGGAGCACTCATTGCACGAAGCTTATCCTTGCCTACCTGTGTGCTTAGTGTGAGTTTTTTAAAGTTCTCGATAGCGTAAAAGTTAACTGATATTTGTATGGAACGGGATCGTTTGCCTACGTTTGCCGCTAGGGGCGCTGTTCTAACTGCATACAAAGTTGGGTTAACTTTTATGCTATCGAGAACGTTAAATAACTCGCGCTAAGCACACTGTAGCCTTAACAATGTTAATCATGACGTTTTGGTGTACAGTAAAGTATACTCTCTCTTCTCAATATAACAATGGGTTCAGGGCACTGATGAGGCTGCCGCGTTTCTGTAGCGCGTTGGGGATGTTTGCAGACGTCAGTGTTGACGGCTTTGCCGCAATACTTAGGAAATTAGCAGCATCCCTGATGCGGCGGATGCGTGGCGGCTCCAACGATTACCCGGAACTCATTGCGAACAGAATTGAGATGGACTGTCCATTCTTCTTAACATAGAATCGGCTACATGTGGCGGGATAAATATATGTACATATTTTCAAATTCTATTTTTGTATATGGGCTAAAATATGGTCTGAAATAAATGATGATTAATATTATTATTATCCGTTACCACGCTCATGCCTGGCTCGTTCTAAGTATATTCCAATATTAATTCCAAGATAAAGTATTATTTGGCTTTATAATTGAAGACATGAGTGGATGAAGGGGCTAAGTACCATTTTTAAGATTTTTGAGTTTTTACATTGAATGAAGGTGTTATGTGTCTATAAAGCATATGAGACTTAAAACTCCGGGTTTAAAGGCTATTTTTAGAAATTGCATGTGATGAAGGAGTTATGTACGTAGAAAAAGTACAAGTAACAAAAGTTGATTGCCCGTTTTCTGAAAATTAACAAATTGTATCATATCCCCTTCATCCGCTCATGTCTTCAGTTATTAGTTCTATTTAAGTTGTTGTTATTGTTTACGATCTTAATCCTCCGAAGTGGAGCAGAGGGCTTCGAGAGTACTTCGCTATCGCGATCGGTCTACACCTTACCTCAGATTAGCCCGATTGTGTTCATTGCTGCTGCCACTGTGCGTTACCAGTCTATTTGGGACGGTCTATTTTCAGCTTGCCCTAGAATTTCCACCCCAGGGATTGCCTCGGGATGTGTGTAGGCTCTTTTCTGAGAGTGTGGTCAAGTCCATTTGCGACGTATAATCTCCTTGTCAATTGACATTTCTTGACATTTCTCCAACAGGCATTCGTTGGAGATCTTCTCTGGCCAAAAAATGCAAAGTATTTGCCGCAAGCAGCGGTTGATAACAGCCTGAATCTGCTGTGTTATCTTTAGTTTATCCTTTAAGTTTTGGACCCATACAACTAGACAGATATCACATTTGGTCGATAGATTTCGAGGTTACGGTTAGTTTCGAGAAGCTGTGAGAAGGAAGCCTACGTTTTGACTATTCTTTAAGGCGTGTCTTCTTTTGCTCCTCCAGATTGCGAAACGATGCTCGCGGGTTTTTTCCGGTACGCATTTCTAGGATCTTATATAAAAAAAATGCAATGCCATGAACATTAAATAATAGATACATTTTCATCTAGATAACCCGAACAATGTTTATTTAAGGGTAACACGTGTGTGTGTATGCACAGTGCCATCATTAAGGCTGAAAAAAGAGTGCTCGATTAATGAACTCGAGAGCTAAATTAATGGAAATGAAATTTTAATGTCCATTATAATCTCGATAAATCGACCATCATATTGGGACATCATTTTATTCTATTTAACTTCATCCCTTAATTAATTTCAGATATTATAACATAATTCGCTCCTCTTCACTTTTCATTCGTACGTGGTTTGGTCTTTTTTAACAAAATAAAATGTTGTGCGTATGATATAATCCCTTCGCCTTGCCTGTATTCGAAAAATAAAATCACTCCTGCAAAACAATGTCAACATTGTCAACGTCAATCCTGGAATAGAAAATAAAAAATAGTTTACATATATTATTATAAATAATTATAAATGGTGACATACATAGTAATACATACACAACATCCTTCTTACTGCATACATACAAAAAACTTTAAAAACATCATTTACCTAAGTACAAATTTGAATAGTAAAATAATAATAAAATAATAATATTTTTATTGCGTCTTGCTTCATCAATGTATTAATATAAATAATAAATATCATTATTAAAGAATTACAAATATATAGCCAAAAAATGCAGGATTTTACAAGCATCCTAAACATTATATTCATAATAAGCGGAGGCGTTTTGACCTTTGTAATCTTGTTCATATTTGCTAAAAGACAAATAACAAGGTTCGCTTTAAGATCTCGGAGAGGACCTCATGTACCAATAGGAGCTGATGCAAAAAAGGTATGGGAAAATGTCTACTATTTAAATATTTTATTCAATTTAATATTTGTATCTTTTTACTGGTGATAAGCTTATGCCCTAATAGTGATAACTTATGGCCAATCTGATGAAAACTAGTCTTTGCCGCTGCTGAATATGGACTATCACACGCACATTTCACTTCTATCAATTGGTATTTTAAATTATATTTCGTATTAAGGTATAGTAGATTAAACCCTAAGTAAAAAAAATATCGATTAACTTTTGAAATTTTCTAAATATTTCAGTGTTTGAAAAGGGAAATAGAGCGACGGATTGAAGCAGTACCTCGGATTATGCATGAACCTCGTCTTTTGAGTTCTGAACCCTCACATTATATTCTGGAACCTCAACAACCGTACCATTATCGTTTTAAAGCTGTTGATGATGTCAAAACTTTAGGTACCTATGTTCTTATATTAATATAAACTATTTTTTTCTTTATTGCTTATGGGTGGAAGAATTCATGACCCACCTGATGTTAAGTGATTAGCAGAGCCCATAGACGTTTACAACATAAATGCCGACACCTACCTTGAGACATGAGCTGTAAGGTGTCAATTTTACAGTACAACAGTTGCCCCACCCTTCTAATCGAAACGCATTACTGCTTCATGGCAAAAATAGGCAGGGCAGTGGTACCTACCCGTGCAGACTCACAAGACGCCCTACCACCAGTAATTATGTAAAGAATAATTTTGCGGGTTTGATTTTTATTACACAATGTTATTCTTTCATCATGAAAATCAATCATGAACATTTGTTAAGTATGTATTTCATTAGAAAAATTGGTGCCTGCTTGAGGAATTCAAAAACAGATGCATCGTTAGATATGAATGCACTGGATGTCTTTTCTTGTAGGCCACGATAACTTCTAAAATTTATTTACTTAATATCCATATGGCATTCAAATAAGCTGAAAAGTCTAATTTCCATCTCTGCATTCTTAAATCTATATTAATTAGGGGTCTTACTCATTAGGGCAAGAATGCACTAGTAACCCTAACCCTAAAAATCCTAAATAATCACAATTACAGAAGACGAAATTGCTTGTCAAGACCCTGGACTTAGGCGCCATCCTCGTGAATCTCTCCGAGCTTTCCTCCTGTCCTCATTGGCAGCTCCACTCGATGGGCGTGGCCAGAAATTGGTGCATCAATTCTGCGATACATATGAATTCGCCCGTCATCATCCAGGAGAGTTTGGGGAGGATGAATATCAGGCCTATAGCAGACTTTTAATGAAGTTGCTTGACGCGTGAGTGACAAGCTTAAAACTTTAACAATATTTGTTTAAGCTATGGGAAGTGACAGATTCTCATTTTCAAGGTTCAATAATGTCACTTTCACAAAAGAGATCCACATTCGGTGTCAACTGTCTCAAATTATGGTTTGTTTGTCGATCTTAACAGTATCAATACTATTGAGCTCCTCCTAACTTTATGTGTTAAGTCATGTGTATAGTCAATCAATTTCAACTCATCAATACAGTATGAAGTAAGCCTCAGGAAGACTCAACCAATTTGGAGAAAACTGTACAAATTTTATGATGAAGGGTGCTGGAGATATTTAGTGTCATTCTATTGTCCTTCTCCCTGTCACCTGGGGTCGGCGCAACATGTTTTCTCAACCCATACTCCTCTAAGATTCTTCGCTTACTCCCTTCTTACACATTTAGTCTTTCATGCAATCCGTAATTTTTTTCTTAGGTCTACCTTTTCCTCTAAAGCCCTCCACATTCATAGTTAATTTTTTTTGCCATAACTCTGACAAAAACATTTATAATTTTGCAGAGCCCGTTTGCTGAAGAGTGTATGTCGTGGAGTGGGAGTGTCTGTGTGTGGCAGTCCACAACGACGCGTAGCGCGACTGTTAGACGCGGCCAGATTGCGCCCTACTGCTCCAAACAACCATTACACAGCTCTGCAGGTTTGTAGTCATAGTGTTATAGTATACATAGGTACCCAATATATATGTTCATAGCCTACGATGCCGAGTTATGAACTTGAAAGGACCTAAAGAACAATATAGGTTCCTATATGATAATACCTCCTGAATGTGGCTTAAATTACACATATTTCATGTCAAGCACAATTCAAACTCCTGAAATTCAGCTCATTATCATGTTTCATTATTTTATTATGAACTTAAGCACACATTTTGGGTAACAAGTCAGGTCATTGTATGTCTGTTTTTATACGACCTGCACTTAGGAATCCTTTTTATTAAAAAGAAAACAAATACACTCACCAATACATTATACATACCTATTGTGAACAGTTGTAGACAAAGACAATAATCTATTGTCATTATCTGCTAAGACTTAATGGCTAGTGAATTAACTGTAGTTTTTATTTAGTAGATCAATATATCAGACAGAAATTACTATTATTGCAGAATATGCCCGCAGACTCGAAGTTGGAGGAGGAAGTGATCAGAGTGACAACGAAGATGGCCACCGAGACGAGTCGAGACGAGACCGCCGTCTGAACCGTGCGAGCTCGTCATTCTGCACAGACTCTGTAGGCTGACGAGCTCGTAACTTGAGGAACAATGACTTTGTCGATAGTGAACATGAAGCTGTTATGTGAATTGTGAGCGTATTGAATTGAGGGACTGGTCGTATTATGATGGAACTCTTATATATCTGTACTGAACCCTAAAATGCTGATACCCTCGAACCGCTGACTAGATGGTCCGAGGTAGAGACTTCATAGGAGACCGGAGAACAGTCAGTAGAGAGTGAACTGTCTTAGAGTAGGGGTGCGGCTGCCGGGATTGCTCTGAGAGCTATCATCCATATTGTGTAAATCAAATAAATTGTTCGTATCCTAAAAGTTTCCTTTTTTTAAAACGACCTCAGAGTTAATTCCCATAACAGAACCATCCCATGGATAAGACAAGTAAAACATTGCATTAATAATTTATTTTAATGAAATAAGCGGGAGGAAAATTGTCTGGAAGAACTAGACGTCTCCAGAAGACTCCACTATTTGCCTACGTAGGATTACCGAGTTTTTCAGTAACGTTGCGAGGAAAAAGCGTGACAATCTCGATAAACTACCACCGGCAAAGTGGAAGGAAAGAAGCCTAAGGGTATAGTCCTATGTGCTGCTCCGATGAAATTAAGACAACATTGGACTCTTTCATCTATGTCGCTATCCACTGCGCAGAAATCACGAAGGAATGGAGGAACATGTCCCAACAAATTGCTCCGTAAAGGTCACAACCTTCAGCACTGAGGAATATGATCCAAAGAAGAGGTAGGAAGAAAGAAAAAATTGTATGGTTTTTCTTGTAGAGTATTCTCATACCTATTTTATTGTGCTTATTAAGAATTGAGACATTTTATAGAGACTGTCTCATGGACACAAGCAGCCACTTGGAAGTGAAATAATTATTTGTGGTATATATATAGTTTATTATTTAAAAATTATGTATAGCATTTTTAAGACTCGTGGAAATCTACCTCACTATTGTTTCTGTATGAAAATAGAGATGTGTTTAGTCTGTTATTATGGCATTATGGCTCAGGGTATAAGATAGGCTCTGTATAAAATAGAGATTTTTTTAGGCGGTGACGTCGTCCACAACTTTATCAAACAATATAGAAGCAACCTTATCTTTCTGAGTTCTGCGGATTAAGATCACTTGGGCGTGGACATGCGCTTTGTGGATCAGGGTATAGCGATATTGGCTCTGTTTGAGTATCCACTCACACCAAATAGCCTTGTCTGGTCATCGAATACAATAAAAATAATATCCAACCTTATTATTTGTCTGTATCACTGAGCTAACTTCTGTACATTTTTAGGTTCAGATTTGAACAGAATGTCTGCGAGTCATTTAGTGTACCACTTCATTTGTTTGTATAATATGTATCGGTTCATTCAAGTAGACCTAGATTATATTAATACTAGATTATTATATACATAGGAGAATTAAAATAATATAAAAATGCATTTAAACAAAATTCCACATTGTTTTATTGATTTTGTACATTATTATTTGATTGGAAGCTTTCAACTTGTAGGCCTCAAGGTATCCATGACTTTAACTACATATTTTGCTTAGTTTATAAGTATTACAAATTATGTATATAATAGATTGCTTGAAGCCAGCATAGTTATTAATATATTATTATAACGTCTATATAAGTAAACTGATATACAATAAATTCGCCTCATTATGGCACTCAATATAAAGCATAGTTTTAATGAAGGTATATTAAGATGATTGAGTTCATCTCAAACTTCTTGGAGTGTCCGTGGACAGTGAATTTCCAGAGATGGGGGCTTTTTTTATTATTGCCTTCATTGGCAGAAAAGCATACGGCTCACCCGAAGTAGTTAACATCAGTCCAGGGACACAACCAAACCGCTACTTACCACCGAGGATTCTGCAAATCTAGTTTGAGGAAGAACCAGAGAGGTCTGAAATGAGCTCTCATCCGGGTTTTCCGGAGGGCTACGCTATTACTGAAGAACTGAACGGGTCTTGCTCGGTACACAGCGGCTCGGCCAGTCTGTCCGCCGGCGTGCACAATAAACGTGTGAGGGGACCAACTTTTATTGCTTAGGTGGGTGGACGAGCTCACAGCCCACCTGGTGTTAAGTGGTTACCGGAGTCCATAGACATTTACAACGTAACCCACCCACCTTGAGATATGAGTTCTAAGGTCTCTGTATATTTACAAGGGCTGCCCCGCCCTTCAAACCGAAACGCATTACTGCTTCACGGCAGAAATAAGCAGAGTGATGGTACCTACCCGTGCGGACTCACAAGAGGTCCTACCAACAGTAGTACCGACAAGGGTTGAATATTAATTTTTGCATCATAGTGAATAGTTTTCGGTAGGCGGCGGCTTCTGCCCCTGGCATTGCTGACGTCCATGGGCGACGATAACCACTCCGCATCAGGTGGGCCGTATGCTCGTCTACCTACAAGGGCAACAAACATCTTAAAATGCAATTTATATTATAGATTATCCGTGATACGATTATACGCTAAGATTTAATATTTAAATTAAAAATTAATAAAAGTGAAGTGTGCATAAACAAAACAAAAGCAGAAAACGGTCTTTACACGGCTCCGTATAAAATCATTTCATGCAAGCACTAGATCCGACCTTATGGTTCCCTATCTCAATCGCACGAAACACGTCTCATAAAAAAACATATATTTTTTTTAGTTCAATATTTGTCGTAGATATATTTATAAATATATACAGTATTATATAATAATTACAGTTTTCCGGTTTAATCTCGTTACATGCAATACCGTCTTTACCATAAGGACACACGAGCCCATGCCCAGGGCCCCCACTCTCAGGGGGCCCCGAAAGACCGACAATTTCTCTCACACGTTTATTTTCAAAACATCTTTGTCGGGCACAGTACACTTTTTTCACAAATCAGTAATCAGAAGGTATTATGCCTATAATAGAAGATTTTGCTCAACAGAAATCCCGAAAGAAACCGTTATTGAAATCGTAACAAAAAAACTATCAGCATTCTAATATCATTAATGATATATTTTATCATACTGTATTTGATTACCTATAATAAATGGTCTCAAACTCAGTAAAAAAATGTTATTATAATTCGCTTTTTTTACTTTCCAAAAGGGCCTCAAATTCTTGTGTGCCCGAGGGCCCCATCCTAGTTTAAGATGTCCCTGGTTACATGATTTTCATTTTGTCGCGGTTAGCACTCGTGAGCACTTAAACTGTGAAGTATTCGAAACGTTATAAAAAGCGTTATATCGAGAGTTAAAAGGGTATTTAGTTTTAGCGACATCTTTGTAACTTTACGGGAGAGCCATTTAAAGATGAAAATTTGGGAAAAATATCAAATCGCGGATGGATCTGGACTGGCCCAATAATACAACACTAGACACGTGTGCATGCTGAGCACAAGATAAGGTAGTTTTAACATTCATTTTAATTTTTTGTTTTATTATTATCTATCTATTTAATAATATATAAAAATGAATTGCTGTTCGTTAGTCTCGCTAAAATTCGAGAACGGCTGGACCGATTTGGCTAATTTTGGTCTTGAATTATTTGTGGAAGTCCAGAGAAGGTTTAAAAGGTAGATAAATATGAAAATGCTCAGAATTAAGTAAAAATTAAATTTGTTTTTCCTTTGAAGTGTCCCCTGTCGGACGGATTCGTTTTGTTTGTTTTAAGTTTATGTTATACAAAAACTTAGATCTTTTATTTATCGATTGAGGCACTACGAAGTCTGCCTGCCGGGTCAACTAGTTTATTGATATTTATTTTAAATCTTATTAACTACAAAATAGTTTTTTAAAAAACATATTAAAAATATATTTTTTTAAAAACACTATAAAAATATATTGCCGCTAATGGCGGTGTCTACGACACAAGCCACCAGTGGTTAGGACTCCAGAGTGAGAAACCTCCTCACAATGCGCGCAGTATCGAGGATAATAATTATTATTTACTTTTTAAATTGTAGTTATTTTTTTATTTTTATTTATACTATATGAAATGTTATTGTTAATTAATGTACTAAGGATGCAAAATCTGAAGTAAATGAAATAAATAAATAAAATAACACAAAAAAACTTCTTCAGCTATGTATTTGAATGGAGTAAACTAAATTGAAATTCAAATTAAAAACATCGAACTGTTGATGCTAATCTATACATATAAATAAAATTGGAGTGTCTGTTTGTAATATTGAAATAACCGCTTTTTACTACATGGTTATGAATATATACGAGTATACCTTACATACACCAAAATAACATTTTTTACAATTTTTGTCTGGCTGTCTGTTTGTTTGTTCCGGCTAATCTCTGGAACGGATGGACCGATTTTGACGAGACTTTCACTAATAGGTAGCTGATGATATAAGGAGTAACTTTTTTTAGACTAGCTTCGCCCAGCGGCTTCACCCGCGGTACGACAATAGCCGCGGGTAACAACGCGGGACTCAGCTATCAATAATAAAATTTAATGTTCCGAAGCGAAACGAGGGCGGGTCGCTAGTACCAAATAAAGCGGACCTTTAATTACAAAGATTAAATGTAGCTTAAAGCCTTTCGTCCCCAGATATTATGAGAATAAAAATGCGAAATTAAACCGTAAAATTAATTTTAATTACAACAAAAGCGGTATAAGTTCTCATTAGTTCAATGCGATGATAATCAATTTCAGATCTATAATTTTAAATGTAATCAGTCTTCAATGTTTTCTCTGGCGAGATGACTTTCTCTGAAATACAAAAATGCTATTGTTAAATTACATCAAATTTGTATAGAACAGTAGGAGTGCTTTCAAATTCTTCTCTCCTTTTAAATTAAAACTGAAGTTCCAAATTAAGTGTTCTCGTCGAACCCGTTGCTTGCGATGAAGAGCTCGACGAATAAATTAACCCACAGACACAGTCCACTGATTTTCTCGCCGGATCTTCTTAGTGGGTCGCGTCTCCGATGCGATGGTATATTCAGCAAAGCACTGCTCTTGCTAGGGTTCGTGCTAGCAACGTCAGGTTTGAGCCCCTTGAGCTCAGCTACTCGCCCTGTGACGATGATATGGTTTCTCAAGCTAATAAAAACGTGCTAAAAGCTTTGTCTATTTGTTTTGACTTGAATAGATGTTATGTAAAGACAGTGTGAGAAAAGTTTCGATAAATATTTATTCATGCTGTAGTCGCTCGTCGAGGGGGTTCCCCCCGACCCCGCGTCTGTGGGGGGGGGGGTCGTGGGTCCCTTAGTTCAGTGCTACATATGTAGCAATATACGACAAAGGGAAGATCTTCCACCGAGCGGGTGATATTGCTTGGTAGACCGACGGTCCAAATGTTGTTGTTCGGAACTTGTATATATGCGCTTTATCTTGAAAATGTCGTAAGCGAGATTCAGGCATCTGTCAAATATCTTGCGTTGTATGATGGCTACCCGCCACATCACTCCCTTCCGAGACTGGAGGTCGTGTCATTTTTCATTCATTCACGTGCTGAGATTAGCTTGCAAGTGCCAGTTGATGGCTACCCGCCACACATATCCATCTGGTGAAGTAAATATTGAGAGAGTGTTGATTGTAACTCACAATTTGATCCAAGTGTTATGCGTCGTGAAGTGAGCCGCGTGCCGCATGGACAGCAGGCCGCGCTGACAGCACTGCGCCATGCGGGGGTCCGCCACCGAGATCCGGGTATGGCACAACCATTCAAGGATCTGGAAAAGATTTTTTTTTTAATATAAATTAATGAATATTTACTAACAATCACGCCACGTTACCCGTGCTAAGTTCGCAATGAACTTGTATTACAGGTACCAGATAACGGAAATAAATAGATGATTTTTATTATACACGTACATATATTTAATATACATCCATAACTCTGGAAAAGACATTTTATATTTATCATACAAATATCTTCTCTTGGCGGGAATCGAACCCGCGACCCCCTTGTGTAGTGTAATTAGTACAGTTCTATCTTAAATAGACTGTCCACACTTTGCTTTCACCGCGCACTCAAGTACTTCCGTCATATTGCTCGGAATATACCCGATAGCTTAGACTATTCGGGACAGGGAAGATCGAGGGAAGAGACTGCGAGGGCGCAGTCCGACAAGGTGGTTCGAGCAAATTCGCACCACACTAGAGACCCCAATCCACGAAGCCCTTCGCGCAGCCAATGATCGGAAACGCTGGAAAGACATTACAAAAAATAAAATCCTGTGGAAACATGATGTTCACGACCCTCAGCAGTAAGGAAACGACGTGAGGAGAAGCAGGAGAGGATTTCGCTGTACAACATGTAGTCCTGACACACCCGGACACAACTTCATTACAAGTGACGTCATTTGGGGTTAAGTAATACACGACGGAACGACGATTAGCCACGTATGACATCACACATGTATTGAAATTATTAGATTTATTTAGTGTTTCTAAATTGTAGATCATTTATGTTTCTTATTTTCAATGTGGATGCCAAACATGGACTTACAACACAAAAATAAAAACGAAATTAGCGACCTGTAAGAAAGCAATGGAAATAAGCACTATGAAAATAAGAAAAAAACACGTGTGGCACTCGGGGGCTGCCGCAGTAAAGCTATTGCATAGCATTTTTTATCAACTTATAATTAAACAATAATAATTTAATATTAAAACAATAATAAAATAAGACCACGCTATATTTATAATCATTGACAAAGCAAAACATTACTAACTGTTCCCTTCACACTCATAAGCTAGACCACGCGAGAAAGAGATGGGCAGACTTTTCATGATGCGCATGCAGTGCGACGTCACGCCGCGCGCTTATTCACAAGCACTACACAAGCGCAACGTGTGAATGTTTTTTTTTTTATTGCTTAGGTGGGTGAACGAGCTCACAGCCCACCTGGTGTTAAATGGTTACTGGAGCCCATGGATATCTACAACGTAAATGCGCCACCCACCTTGAGATATAAGTTCTAAGATCTCAGTATAGTTACAACGGCTGCTCCACCCTTCAAACCGAAACTCATTACTGCTTCACGGCAGAAATAGGCAGGGCGGTGGTATCTACCCGCGCGGACTTACAAGACGTCCTACCACCAGTAAAAAGTAATTAACAATACCTGTGGCGTAGACTGTTCCCAGGGCTCTCGGCTGAACAGCGCGGCGACGGCGGCCGGGAAGAGCGCGCGGGCGGCGGCGCGGTCCCCGGCGACTCCGCCCCCGGGCCGCAGCGCGCCGTGTCCGCTCAGCGTCACCACACTCAGCACGAACACGTCGCACAGGTACAGCTTGGCCGACAAGTCTTCCGTTCTGAGACGTTTCTTACTTAAGACTTCAACCATGGAGCACTAGCTCATAGTCTGTTCGGTGATACATTACCGAACACCTTTGTCAGCAACAGTTCGCGTGACGTGTTAACTTCATTTCCACAAATCGTCAGTGCACGATCAACAACCGCGTCACCCAGGTGCATTCATAACATTAACATTTAATTGATTTACTTTATATTTTAACAATAAACATTTTTAAGCAACATAATCTTTAAATGACAAACTCACACTGTACCCTACATAGTCAGTTCAGATATTAACAGCAGATTCGATGCAATCCCGAGTTCAATCAACTTCTACAACCGAAATCCAAAATCCACAGTCCGGCCGCAAATTTTTTTTTTTTTTGTGATTCAACTTTACAACTGAGTTAAATCACTTATCGAGTGACGTCCGAGCCCCGGTAACCTCTTACCGCCGGCGGGTTGTGAGCCCGTCCACTACAGATACCCACTCGTTGAAGGCGACCTGCGTGCGCGCCATCAGCTGCAGGAACCAGTCCCTCGCGGCCGCGGAGCCAGGGTCCGCAGCCTGCAGCACCGGCGCCATGCAGCGCAGAGAGAAGTCTTGCTCGCTGTCAGGTCAATTCGACTTTATAGTCTTACTGGTGATAGGAAGTCTTGTGAGTCCGCACGGGTAGGTACAGTAGATTGGGGGGGTGGGGACTAGAGAATAGGGACAAATCTGGGACGTCACAATACTTTAGTTGAGTTGTTAGAGATTTAACTTTGTTAAACTGAAAATTACTTTTATTTATTTATTGTCGTCGTCGTGGCCTAAAGGATAAGAAGTCCGATGCATTCATGTTGAGCGATGCACCGGTGTTCGAATCCCAGGCGGGTACCAATTTTTCTAATGAAATACGTACTCAACAAATGTTCACGATTGACTTCCACGGTGAAGGAATAACATCGTGTAATAAAAATCAAACCCGCAAAATTATAATTTGCGTAATTACTGGGGGTAGGACATCTTGTGAATTCGCGCGGGTAGGTACCACCACCCCGCCTGTTTCTGCCGTGAAGCAGTTATGAGTTTCGGTTAGAAGGGCGGGACAGCCGGACAACTATACTGAGACCTTAAAATCATATCTCAAGGTGGGTGGCGACATTTATGTTATAATGTCTATGGGCTTTGGTGACCATTTAAAATCAGGTGGGCCGTGACCTCGTCCACCCATTAAAGCAATAAAAAAGAATTAGAAGCCAGTACAAAAAAGAAAGTTTTTTCTGAATGACACATCTCAAATATACCTATGTATTTTTGTCCTATTATACATAAAAAGTAAGCAGCAAAATTTCGGCTACTTCCATATTATATTGTGTGTTCATAGTGCGTGATGTAATTTTCTTAAGACTTTTCAACAAAGATCGTGGTCTAGAAGTATCGTATTAAAAGATTAATAATAATAAACCTCGATTTTGGGGATTTTTTCTCTTCGTGTCAGAGTGAAACCGCGTTGTCAAATAACGTGGTATAGGAGTATTTATTGTATATAGCTTTAAGATCTATAAAAACGTTATGTTCGTAGTGCTCCAATTATTGTCAATCGACAAAAAAAAATCAATGATTAAGAAAATAACCTAATTTGAGCACGTTTGCTCACGACTCACGGTGGACTGGAAGCTTGAGCGTCGATCATCTCGTTGAGCCACACGAGCGCGACCCCCCCGGGCGCCCCCCGCGCGACCTCACACCTCACGCGCCACGCCCGCCTCAAGGCCTCGCCGCTGGCCTCCCACCACGACGACGGCGACGTCATGCGCTCCAGGTGAGCTGACGACAAACTTCGGCAGGTCTCCACGTAGGTATCCCACGACTGTGTACGACGAAAAAGACAATATATCGCCCACACCAGGAGTTCTCAAACTTATTTTATCTACTGCCCCCTTTCCAAATAAATTGTTTTTAGCGCCCCCATTTTTTCACCTACTTGAAAACCACTATAGCGAGAGCTCAGTCGGTGTCTAAGAGAAGAGTGCTCCTAGATAAAATTACAAATCGCCTCCCTAGTCTCTACCCAAGGCCCCCATTTTTTTTCTGTATCTCTTATTGCCCGCCTTAAGCCTGCAGCGCCCACAAGGGGGCGTTATATCTTTTTTTCTCGCGGAAATTTTTGTGATAAGTTCCCTTCCGTGGTGTTACTTTGTTGTAAACGAGGATTGCGACAAGCGCTCAATGGTGGACAAGAGCCGAAGTCGACACACGCGACGTGATAACACTATAGACCAGTGGCGGGCAAACATTTTTAATGGCGGGCCACAAAGTTTAAGAAATTCTAGAGGAGTGGCAGAATTATAGAAAAAATGCATTTTGTATTAAACATTTTTGATAAACAAATTTTTTTTTACTATTACGCATTGTGAGACGTGAGGCGTGCCGACGACAGACTGCCGAGATAATTATAATGATGGCAAGTTAATTAAGAGATAATGAAAGCTCAAAATACCCCTGACGAATTGGAGCTTTCATAAAAAATTCGAAGATTTTCAATTATTATAAACGTCAGATTTTATTTTACGCGCCAAAATGCCGACTAGAATATCTGGTACTTTGCCCATCACTGCTGTAGACCTTACACATCAAACTCTGAAAGATGCTCACCACATTTGATTCGTCAATAACAGAATAATAATTCTCGACGATCTGAGAGAGCAGTTTCCTGTTGGCATCGTGTATCTTCTCCGATTCCAAGCATCTCCGGATGAGCACCAGCAGTTTCACGAACAGCAGCTCCTCTGGATTGTCCGAGGACTTGGTCTTCGAGACGAGAGCGTGGGACCTGCCTAGGGTCTTCTCGATGGGAGCTCGAAGGGAGTTCGGCGGCATCCCTCGGCACAGGGTCGGCAGGAGTTCGTAGACTGTCAGGATATCAGATTCCTGTCGGTAAAAGGAGGGTTGACTCAGGGACTCAACTTTACTGGTGGTAGGACCTCTTTTTTACTGGTGGTAGGAGGAACCATAGGATGGTGAAACCATACTGAGACCTTAGAACTTATATCTCAAGGTGGGTGGCGCATTTACGTTGTAGACATCTATGAGCTCCAGTAACCACTTAACACCAGATGGACTGTGAGCTCGTCCACTCATCCACTCTTCGAATACTTACATCACAGTTCTCCGCCTCGATACTCTGCAGATAGTTATCCATGATCCTCTTGGCAGAGATGGAGACCAGAGCCTGCCGGGCGGCCAGTCTTACGGAGAGTTCCTTCCACTGGCGGCCGCGGTGGAACATTTCGGGCAGGAAACACAGGTCTATGGGGGGCAGCGGTCGGGGGTAGTCGGAGGTCAGGGCCTGCAGTATCGCCAGGAGGATCTCGTCCGAGTAGTCGAACGAGGGTGAGGTTGCCTGTTGGAAACATGAATCAAAATAATCTCGTCGTGGCTTAGAGGATAAGACTTCCGGTGTATTCGTACCGAGCGATGCGTCTGTGTCGGGGTTCGAATCCAACAAGCCGCACCAATTTTTATAATGACATATCGCGCATACGATGCTATAAAGTAGGAGTGGGTGATATAAATCGTATATAGATTCAATATCTATATATCGCAGCAATATCGTTGAATCCGATATCGCCCCGCACGAAATCTACATATCGATATCAGCCGATACACGATATTGCTCGATGTGATGCGCATCGCCATATCGCGATATCGGACCGATTCGTGAATCGAAATCTATATTTCGATATCAGCCGATACACGATATTGCTCGATGTGATGCGCATCGGCATATCGTACCGATTCGTTAATATCAGCAATATTCGTTTGGTTCGTATCGAATCGGCCAGAGTGAGTGAGCGCGCGATAGGGATATCATGTAATGAATGAAACAGAAATAGGCATTATCCATACAATTGTAAACCTTATATTTAAGTCCATATATCTGTAGATTATTCTTAGCGTATCAGCAGGATACAATTAAGGAAAGAAGTTTCAACTTTCGACCCTAACTTGAATGCAGTATAGCCTATTTGCATCGTTGAATTTAATTTCACGCGCTTTGACCTTGAACTAGAATTTTTGGACAAGTGTTTATAAATACTTAAAAGTTTTTTGTGTTTGATTTTTAAAGTACACATTTTTCTATTTTTAGTTGAATCCAAATAATTGAGTTTATTTCTTGTGTTTGTATTAAACTTTTGAAATCTACACTCTTTTGGTATATTTTGTAATTTTAAATTAAGACACAAAATACTAAAAACTGAAAATAATGTAGCCAGTCCTAAGCCTGGTAAAAGCATGAAGGAAAGTTTTTTTGATATTTTTATTTTCATGTTCTTTTTATTACTTTAAGATCATATTATAAATTGATATCAGAAAACCAACCGTATAACGTTGACTTAAATCTATATCTACTACGATATTATATCAGCGTATCGTTTCAAATCTCAAATATCATGAATCGAGAAAATCTACTAGCATCCATCAATATATAGATTCAATATCCGATATTGATCCTCGATATATAGATACGATTCGATACGCGGCAAAACCGATATTACCCACTCCTACTATAAAGTCACTTAGCAATACCTTATAACGAAGCCCGCACGGGAAGGTATCGCTATCCGGCCTAATTCTACATTATCTCAACACGTCACGTAAAATTTCATTTCACTCCAATCGAAATTTCCCATAGCAGCGTTTAATGATAAGTAAGTAGCGTTTGATGATAACTGAAAATTCGCTAAACGACTACAATCCAGAGCGATTATAATAAAACAAAAAAAACAACAACAACAAACAGATATATAAACAACTAGCTGACCCGGCAGACTTCGTAGTGCCTCAATCGATAAATAAAAGACCTTAGCTTTTGTATAACATAAACTTAAAACAAACAAAAGGAATCCGTCCGACGGAAATTGTTATTTTTATTTAATTTTGAGCATTTTCATATTTATCTACCTTTTAAACCTTCTCTGGACTTTCACAAATAATTCAAGACCAAAATTAGCCAAATCGGTCCAGTAGTTCTCGAGTTTTAGCGAGACTAACGAACAGCAATTCATTTTTATATATATATAGATATAGATATATAGATTAGACTAGAGAAAAAATGAAAATTTCTAACATTTCATTTTAACATTTCAAAAATATATATTATGTTGGGTTTTATATTCAGGGTGGGCCAGTGAAACGGTGGATGACTTACACACTCTTACACAATCTTGATTTTTTATTTCGTCTTAATCGTCTTGATCTATGTAACTAAAATTTAAAAGTCTTGCTTCTTCAGAGTTACACTGCGTCTGTCTGCCATCGCATTCGCCAACTACCCTCTTCTCGCTTAAAAAAATAAAACTAAGTGTTCCGCATTTATTCGCCGTCTTTCTTACTTCCTAACACGACATCTCCTATCTCTCTCACTCAGTTATGCTCCATATCTGTCTCATTCATCCATACCGTTCCATTCCTATATGTTAATTACTGATGGTAGGGCGTTTCGGTTCGAAAGGTGGGGCAGTGGCTGAACTGTAAAAACGGAAACCTTAGAACTCATGTTTCAAGGTACGTTGTTGATGTCTGTGGGCTACGGCGACCACTTAGCACCGAATGGGCCGTGAGCTCCTCCAACCATCTAAACAACAACAAAATTACCTGCTTCCTGAAACATTCCATCAGGCCCCTGATGACGCTGAACGGCTGGAGGTGGTTGTAGCCCATGGGCTCAGTTTTGGCTTCCAAATGGTACACGCCGCTCCTGTACCCCTTGATCTCGCGCTCGATCAGCCTGGTCGTCAGCCGCGCGACTCCGCCCAGGGCCGCCTGGTTACTGCATTTGAACACTTCTGGCCACACCTCGCCTGACGACCACAATTGAATATGCAATTTCGAAAAGGGCACATGTCACATATTTTGTCTAATACGTTTTTTTCATATACATGTCGTTTTGAGAATTACCTACACCCATTTCGTTCGAAAAGAGCACATCTCTGGTATTAATTCTACTGTAGACGTCATTGCGTGTTCAGAAATAATTTCGAAAAAGTCTCAACTCTAGAGATGTGCCATTTTCGCATTGATTGCATTAAACCTAAAACCGTTAACCACATATTTCTCTCTCTTTTGTTGGTATGATATAATAAGTAATATCAAAATATTGCATCAGTCATTGTGTTGTGGGTAGTTTGTCAACACGTGCCGTTTGTGCTTTCACAATGAAGTCTTCTAATTCCGATAAGTGAACTTCCGAAAAAAAGAAAAGAAGAGTAAGAAATCCCGAGAAATATAGTAAACATGTTGTTATTAAAACTGTTCAAATAAAAGGTTTACCTCATTTAACACTTATCATACCAACACTGACTGGTACCTATTTCTACCATAGCAGGAAGATAATTGGTATACGACAAGTAGGTATTACGCAAAATAAACAAAACCAAACAAAAAAAAAGGATAATAACTGTAGATTAATTGGTAAGAAAAAGGCATGAAGTCAAACATGCAAAAGCATTAGGATGACACGTGCATATTCAACGCAAAAGTTCAAAATGGGTCTTTTTTTTTATTGTAGGCAGACGAGCATACGGCCCACCTGATGGTAAGTGGTCACCGTTGCTCATGGACGTCAGCAATGCCAGGGGCAGAGCCAAGCCGCTGCCTACCATAAAGTACTCTCCGCAAGCCTCGTTTGAAGAAGGACATGTCATAGCGCTCGGAAAACGCCATGGAGGGGAGTTCATTTGACCCGTTATGGTATGTTTAAGGTGGAGTTAAATCACAAAGGGAGACAAGTACCAGGACGAAGAACGGGATAGACTTGCCGGTAAGTGAGTTGATTATTTTTTATACAATTTTTAACAGTTTGAAAAGTAGAAGATAGATTATTTTTGTTTCTATTTCTTAATTTTTTTAAATTGCCTATAACAATGAACAGTAGGTTATTTACATATTTGTTTTGTAAGTGTATCGTGTTATTGTAATATTTCCGCGAATTATACTTTTTGTTGACAGATTATACAGATTATTTAATGGACACATAGACCTCAAGTCTCAAGCTGTGTGGCGGTAGTTGCGTAGTAATGTCCAAGGACTCCGGACACCGTGTGGACCGTGAAACTGTACGTTAACTCACACGGAATATACTCGAGGACGTCTTCAGGATTCCTGGCCGCGTCAGCTGGAGTCTTGCAGTACGAGGCAGGGAGTTTGACCGTGCGTCTGTAGATCTTAAAATTAAAAATAACAATTCTGTTTATGGTAGCGGTGGCTCGCACTGGTAGGCACCTCTGCCCCGCCCCTTTCTGCCGCGAATGGGTCCCTCCCCGCGTCGTTTCCTCGCCGCCGAACGTAATATCCCTCCAGCGTATCCGATTATTGGCCGCGTGAAGGACTTCGTGGAATGAGATTTCTAGTGTGGTGTGGTGCGGATTTGAATGCGCGAATGAGTAACGCTTCTCTATTTTACTTAGGTACTGGTGGTAGGACCTCTTGTGAGTCCGCGCGGGTAGGTACCACCGCCCTGCCTATTTCTGCCGTGAAGCAGTAACGCGTTTCGGTCTGAAGGGTAGGGCAGCCGTTGTAACTATACTGAGATCTTAGAACTTATATCTCAAGGTGGGTGGCGCATTTACATTGTAGATGTCTATAGGCTCCAGTAACCACTTAACACCAGGTGGGCTGTGAGCTCGTCCACCCATCTAAGCAATAAATAAAAATACTCAAGGTTGAAACTACTGTTATGACTACGCAATTGGGTTTTAGCTCTCGTGGCTCGAGGTGGGTGCTGGTATCCACGCAGTGATATGTATGGTCACCGGAAAACACTTAATACCAGTGGGCCGTGAATGCGGTTACGTTAACTATGAAATTGATAAATAACAAAATTTATTGCACGAGATTAGATAGGTGGAAGGAAAGAGACCCCCCGGCCGATTATCTAGCCGCTGGTGTGACAAAAAAAAGAGCCTAATTGGGCAGCCCTACGAGAAGCTGAGGACCAGACGAGGTAGAAACAGCTCATGAGACAGGCCACGGTCAAGTTTCAGGTATACGACCTTCAGTAATGAAGAAAGCGACAAAGAAGAACAGAAATAGTTGGATCTAAAGTAGTGGAAGTCTTAAAAAACAAATAATTACATGACACATGAGCTTTAGTAAATGTTTTTATTGGTTTTGTAGGTAGATGAGCATGCGCAACTAATGATAAGTAGCCATCATCGCTCATGGACATCAGCAATGCTAGAGAAACAGGCAAGCCTATAGCTGGTTTGTTAAAATTTCAATATCACTGAATACTGCACTAAAAGTTTCGACGTCCGTATTAAATATAATCCTTAATAGTAACGCTGTATTAAAACTAGTTTACCTCTGGTATGTCCTTAAGCTTGTAATCATCCAACAGATATCCACCCAAGGCATCGCATGCTGCCTCCACCACTTCAGGATGATTCGAATCGGCCACGTAAGCCCAGAGCCGGCGGCAGGAGGCACTGATCAGCCGGTCGTAGTCAGGAGTCGACACCCTCAGGGCTGGCACTTCGGCAAGCAGGTTACAAACGCTGCATTGAGGGTAGTTTTATACATATTTTTTTAAAGGGATTTTATGACCAGGTAACTAAGACCTTTAGGTCAAGTCTTATTTTAATTTTTAATTTTTTATGAAAAACGATAATATGGAGTGAAATTAAATTAAATCAAGATGATTAATTTGATATATCTCACGCAATCTGTTACATCCATACATTTGAGTACGCTACATTGAGTTTTAATAAAGCATTCTAGTTTTCCTTTACTCTCAACTAACATCGGAATCATAGATAATACACATAAATTAGTTATAGATAAGCAACTCAAGCACTCAACAAAAATGTTTACGGGCATCGGTCACTAGATGGCTTCGCTTCGTTTAGTTTTTCATTGCTCCTGTTGATGGTGGTAACAAATTACCTATCCTATATTGTATTTTTAATTAAGGATTTTGTAAATTTTCAGAAACCACTAATTGATAAAATTTAATCAATTTGGATATAACAAATAAAGACTTAAATGCCTTAACTTTAATAACATTTAAATTTATTTATATATTTATTTATAACTTTATATACTAGACAGTAAAGGCGGACTTAATGCCATAGGCATTCTCTGACAGTCTACCTTAGGGGGGTGCAGAGATGAACCTTGGTAGGTGTAGTGTGATAGTGATATTACTTAAACATATGTGTGTATATTTATTAAGTGTATATATTAAGTTTAGGGGCATCCGCTACAAGATGTCGATAGTTTCCATACACAAAAAAAGATTTGTCTTAAAGTATCGCAATTTGAGGACCCTAATCGGAATGATAATCATGATTACGCGAGAAATTCTGCTTAGTGAGAAGCGTTGGGTTCATTACGTTCTATCAATGTATGTAAATGTCATTAATAAACACCAAAATATATGCAAAATAACCTTGTTTAAGGTGAACAAGTTGCTAAGAGGTTGAACAACTACGCGTTGCAGTTTTATTTAACCTTCCGCTTGAATAATATCGTACTGGACCATTTATACCATACGTTACGTTGGTGGATACATCTTTATTAAAGTTATTAACTATAATTTAGCGTCTGACCATTGGTTGCGCTGTGTTTTGGATTTTTGTTCAGTAAAAACCACTATCATATTAATACGTGAAGCAAAAATTTTGTATCCCTTTTTACGAAAATTGCGCGGACGGAGGAGTATGAAATTTTCCACACTTATAGGGAATATAGAGAAGAAGTGCACAATACTATTTTTTTTTAATAATGCATAAAAGATACATTAAATCAATACAGAAAACATTACACACACTACATAACATGTATTTGACGCACACACGCATGCATACTATTTATTGTCAAACTTTTGTTCTTGACGTCTGTGGTCAAATTGAGAATAGATTAAATATTGTTTGTCTTTATTAATATATTTTTATAGAGTAGCCTTGGCGAAAGTGATTATAGAAGTATAAAATACAATCATAATAGTGTACAAACTTACAATTCCAATTAATTATAGTCGAATTTCGACTACTGCGGGACCTCTAGTACCAATAAATATGTATATTAAAAATTCTTATTTAAACACTGATTAGTGAAGAGACAATTACGAGCTTTAAGTATCTCCATTGAATTTGGCTACTTAATCCAGTGAAACTTGGATTGAATTTGTGTTGTTCAAAATTGGGTGATAGATAGATAATTCTGTAAATTTTCACGGTTTCAATTAATTATTCGCGGTTCTTCTATGAAGTTTATAGTGACAGGAAGCTACAGCAATTTAACTTCACCTTTTTTTTTAAATCTATTTGTAAAGATGTTGTCTAAAAATAAAAGTGCATATGAGAAAAATTTTAATTAGGCTATTGTATCGAGCATAGATACGACATAGATTGTGCAAATATAACATTCAACACTTATTTACGAAAACGGTCTGTTAGCTGACGCGTTCGCTGGCGAGGAATTAAAAAAAAAAAACAATGAAAATTAAAATAATTCTACTCCTTCTCGTCCAAGTTTTAGCTAGAAAACGAAGTAACTATATAAAAGCCGCATCGAATTTCACATCCCTAGGTTACAAATGTGGATTTTCTGTCGAAGAGATCGACGTTCAGACGGAAGACGGTTACATACTCAAAATGTTTCATATCAAAGGAGATAAGAGGCGACCAGTGCTCCTGTTACACGGCATCGTGGATTCAGCCGATACTTTCATATTGAGAGGGCAGAACTCTTTAGCTGCGACCCTGGCGAGAGAAGGCTATGACGTGTGGGCTGCTAACACTAGAGGATCCACCTACTCGCGTCGCCACGTTACCCTGGAACCCAGCGATAAACGGTTCTGGGAGTTTACATTCCACGAGGTCGGCTACTACGACCTGCCCGCGTTCATAAACCACATTTTAAAGGTAAATGGAGTCAAAAAATTGAGCGCGGTCGCTCATTCTCAAGGAAACACGAACTTCTACGTGCTGGGCGCGACCAGACCTGAATACAACGAGAAAGTGAGAGTTTTAACGTCTTTAGGGCCGGTTTGTTTCCTGACTTACGTACCGACAGTATTTGAATTAATGATACAAAGCAGAATAGTCATCAACGAAGTCCTCTTGGCGTTCGACGAAGAGGAAATCTTCAGTCCCTCACTGAGAAAATTCATCCGATATTGGTGCACTGAGACCGTAATGCGAGTTCGGATCTGTCGTGACATTTTCTTCGAGCTAGCCGGGAAGGATGAGCAAGAATTTGAGGAGGAATTCGTTCCGGTTGTTCTAAATCACTACCCGACGGCCACGTCGCGACGGAATATCATGCATTTGGCGCAAATTTCGGAGAAAACTCGATTCAGCCAATACGACTTTGGAAGAGCACAAAATCTGAAGGTTTACAATGCGGTGAGCGCACCGGAATACGACCTCGGCAAGGTGACTATGCCCGTGGCTCTGTTTGTCGGTAAAAACGACAAGTTGACCTCAGCTAAGGACGTGCGTTTACTCCTAAATAGTTTGCCCAATATTGTCGAAAACCGGCAAATGTCTAGGGATCAATTCAATCACATAGACCACGTGTGGGGCAGAAACATGGACGAATATCTCTTTCCGCATGTTTTAAACGTATTAAAGAAGTTTTGTAAGTATTAAATATAGATCTAATAATATTTTCGTAAATATACCTAAATGTTTCTTTTTTTTTGTTACATGAATCAATAAATTATGTCGTGTTCTGCAAATTGGTGTATACGTGAGCTGTGATCCTTGCTTGCTGCCTATCTATATGAACAAGTTTAATTTTGATGGTTTGAATTTCACTTACACAAGATTTTTATAGTGCAACCAATTTTTTACTATAACTTTGAACAGAATTCGTAAAAGTGACCATCGCTGGTCGTAGAGTAAGATCGGTAAGTGTAAAACAGTGAGAAGTCCTTTTACATTTCGCGTACTTTAGATGGTCAGATCTAGTAAGAGAAGCACTTGGTGGTAGTCTGTACCATGCGGTCCTTACCACCCGTGATCGAATACAGTGGAAGAACGTCACATGTGGTCGCGATCCTTTTTTTTATTGCTTAGATGGGTGGACGAGCTCACAGCCCACCTGATGTTCAGTGGTTACTGGAGCCCATAGACATCTACGACGTAAATGCGCCACCCACCTTGAGATATAAGTTCTAAGGTCTCAAGTATAGTTACAACGGCTGCACCACCCTTCAAATCGAAACGCATTACTGCTTCACGGCAGAAATAGGCAGGGTGGTGGTACCTACCCGCGCGAACTCACAAGAGGTCCTACCACCAGTAATTACGCAAATTATAATTTTGCGGGTTTGATTTTTATTACATAATGTTATTCCTTCACCGTGGAAGTCAATCGCGAACATTTGCTGAGTACGTACTTCATTAGAAAAATTGGCACAAGCGCCTGAGATTCGAACACCGGTGCATCGCTCAACACGAATGCACCGGACGTCTTATCCTTTAGGCCACGACGACTTCAGCAATGAGGGAACGATATAGAAGAAGATAGTTATAATTATCGGCAAATAGAAGTATGTAGTTCTATCAAAAATCTGAATCGCGTTGGCGTATTTATAAATACTATTTATTATACGTATTTTTAACGACCGTCTGGTGTAGTGGTAAGTGACATGGTCACTACACAAGGGGGTCGCGGGTTCGAATCCCGCCAAGGGAAGGTATTTGTATGATAAATATAAATGTCTTTTCCAGGGTTATGGATGTATCTTAAATATATGTATGTGTATAATAAAAATCTTACATTTATTTCCGTTATCTGGTACCTGTAACACAAGTTCTTTACGAACTTAGCACGGGACCAGTTAACGTGGCGTGATTGTTAGTAAATATTTATTATTTATTTATTATTATTACTCCACGGATATTAGCTCCGGAACCATACTTCATGTAATATTTTGTTAATGTAATGTTTTGTTATTAGAAAACGAAAACATCCAAGTTTCTCACAAATGCTACTATTCGATCAGCCCATGGACGTCCACTGCTGGACATAGGCCTCCCCCAAGCCTCGCCACAAAGACCGGTCCTGCGCTGCCTGCATCCAGCGGATCCCCGCGAACCTCAATAGGTCGTCGGCCCACCTTGTGGGAGGCCTACCCACGCTACGTCTTCCAGTACGCGGTCGCCACTCAAGAACCTTCTGGCCCCAACGGCCATCCGTTCCGCGAGCAATGTGTCCTGTCCACTGCCACTTCACACACAAATGCTACTCGCATATATAATTAACACCTTCCAATGTCTAATGTTTCCGGCAACGTTTCAAATCAAAAACAAGTTCAAAGTCAATGCCAAGGTTTCCCTGACGTAGACGACGCGTTTGCATTGAATGAAACAGATACTCAAATGTTTTCATGTTATACAAAGACGCCTTGCGATTGCGATTTCTTTTTTTTTATTGCTTAGATGGGTGGACGAGCACACAGCCCACCTGCTGTTAAGTGGTTGCTGGAGCCCATAGACATCTACGACGTAAATGCGCCACCCACCCTGAGATATCAGTTCTAAGGTCTCAAGTATAGCTACAACGGCTGCCCCACCCTTCAAACCGAAACGCATTACTGCTTTACGGCAGAAATAGGCAGGGTGGTGGTACCCACCTGGGCGGACTCACAAGATGTCCTACCCCCAGTAATTACGTAAATTATAATTTTGCGGGTTTCATTTTTATTACACGATGTTATTCCTACACCGTGGAAGTCAATCATGAACATTTGTTAGTACGTAATTCATCAGAAAAATTGGTACCCGCCTGCGGGATTCGAACACCGGTGCATCGCTCAACACGAATGCACCGGACGTCTTATCCCTTAGGCTACGACGGGCACTAGACCACCAAAAAAATTACCATAACACTAGGAGTATATTTTCGTTTGGGGTATTGCCTAAGTGTTGAGCCAGGGTCTAGCCACCATGATGACTGCTTTCAGTTTAAATAAGTTACTTTTAATCGCAAGTTACAATGCGGTTTAAAATCGCTTCATGTTATGCCTTGTTATGCCAACCCTCAGTTACAGCCCACTAAGTTTCTCGCCGGATCTTCTCAGTGGGTCGCGTTTCCGATCCGGTGATAGATTCTGCGAAGCACGGCTCTTGCTAGGGTTCGTGTTAGCAACGTCATCAGGTTTGAGCCCCGTGAGCTCACCTGCTAATTAAGGCGATGCTGATATAGCCTCTGAAGGCTATTAGTTTAGGTAGAAAAAAAAAATGTTATACCACGCAAGGCATACCTTAACGCGGTCGTCGCGTTGGCGATCGTTCAATTCGTGTCATAATCTTTCTCATCAAGTTTTTCTCATCTTGCCTATTTGACGCAAATGAACCAATATTGTTTTGATGCTCACGTTGTTAGCTGCTGTCATTAATCGTTTACGCGGCATTGCTACCGCGACGGAACTCGTTTTCCATAATAAAACTACTGCTATCTTTATCGTGTTCATATTGATAAAAATGATACAAATATAGTAAAAATAAAACAGGAATAAATAAATAAATGACTAATTTCAAAATACAATTCAATATTTTTAAAAATTAAAAACTCCATTTTAGTATTCATTGCCAGCTTAAATTACGATTCAAATGACCAGTATCGCAACACTATGTTCATAGGTAAAGACCTATTACTATTGCCGCAATTTCCTTAAGAAGTGACATTATCGGTTGCATTACATAAACGGCAGGCAGCGACTTGGCTCTGCCCCTGGCATTGCTGAAGTCCAAGGGCGACGATAACCACTCACCATCAGATGGGCTCTACGGTCATCTGCCTATTAGTGCAATAAAAAAAAGACCTATAGTATGGGATTTACTGGTGGTAGGACCTCTTGGTGAGTCCGCGCGGATAGTTACCACCGCCCTACCTATTTCTGCCGTGAAGCAGTAATGCGTTTCCGTTTGAAGAGTGGGGCAGCCGTTGTAACTATACTTGAGACCTTAGAACTTATATTTCAAGGTGGGTGGCGCATTTACGTCGTAGATGTCTATGGGCTCCAGTAACCACTTAACACCAGGTGGGCTGTGAGCTCGTCCACCCATCTAGGCAATAAATAAAAAATAAAAAATCTATTACTATTGCCGAAATTGCCTATACGAGACATAATAGGCAGCGGCTTGGCTCTGCCCCTGGCATTGCGGAAGTCCATGGGCGACGGTAACCACTCACCATTCGGTGGGCCGTATGCTCATCTGCCTATTAGTGCAATAAAAGTTGCGTCAAGTGAGTTACCTGATTTGCACCAGAGGTCGCGTGTCGCGTCCCAGTTTGGGTTCCAATGCGCGCCACGTGCTCGGCGGCGCAATGGACGCGCTGCGCCACAGCCGGGCGATGCTCTGCAGCGCGGCCGAGGTCGCCGCCGACCCGGACTTGTCGCCGCAGCGGTTCAACAGCGTCGAGATCACCGACACCAGTTCCACGCCGTGAGACGAGCCCCTGTTCAATCGTTTTGTTATTGCTCTAGATGTCTACACGAGCTCGCGGTCTACGTACTGCGTAGTGGTTACCGAAACTTGTAAGACATCGCAGCGAAACGGCGCCACATACTAAATTTTTTAAAGGTATTTTATGACCTGGTAACTAAGACCTTTAAGTCATGTCTTATTCTAATTTTTATGAAAAATGATAATATAGAGTGAAATGAAACGAAATGATGGGGATTAATTTGAGACATTAATCAACTGGCATGAAATTAACCGAAATGAGACGCGATGATATGGGATGAAATATAATCTCAAGTAAAATGGTGTCATTTACTGAGATTTTTTTCAGTGAGCTTTTTGGAGGATCCCGAGAAGTTACGTCAAGCGGCTTTGTTTCATTTTCCCACACTTGTGCACTTTCACAGATATTAAACAGTTAATAAACCACCGTTATTACACATTTCAACCTGAAGAAATACTAAATAGACAAAATAAAACAAATCACACAACTTCACTCCTCGCGTTCCCGCCAAAAAGTCTTTGACAGTATTGAGCCTACCTAATCTCGCAGATGCGTTTGACCGATAGAGCCCTAGCTACGTCGACTTCCCACTTCAGATCGTCTGGCCTCCCCGCGCCTGGGTCAACCAACAACTCCTGAAGGTATGGAAAGCAGCGGACCTGGAGAACAGAAAAGAGAACTGTTTTGAGGATAAGGACTCAACTATTTATCACATTACATTCGTTTAGTAATATCAATTGATTATTGTATTCTGTCGCTAACATACAAGCCAATGTTGCCTTATACGAAATATATTTTTTTGATCTTTATTTTAGGCTTTAGGCTTGGTCAATTTGTGACTATGTAGAATTTTTGGGGGGAACGCGAAGAACGAAGTCGTGTGAATTGTTATATTTTATTCATTTAGTGATTCTTCAGGTTTGAATGTGTAATAACAATGGTTTATTAACTGTTTACCATCTGTGAAATCTGTAGGAAAATGAAATACAGCCGCTGGACGTAATTTTTCGGGTTCTGACAAAAATGTCTACTAAAATAGTCTTATTAAATAACCACCATTTTACTGAGATTATATTTCATCCCATCTCATCTCGTTTCATTTAATTTCATCCTAATCGACTAAAGCCTTAAATTAATCACTTCATCCCATTTTTCATACTATAACAGAATGTAAGAATAAAATTAAGACTTGGCTTAAAGGTTTCGCTACCACAGACCATAAATTTCCAAGAAAAAAGAAAAGAAATGTAGCCCATAGACGCAATAATTTTTAAATTCAAGTAAACAATAAATAAAAAAGGCTAGCTTTTTTGTTTCATATCACTCCGCACGGGCGATGCTGTCGTGTGCAACTTGCCTGCGTTTCACTTAGACTCGTATACAGACTGATCAGGAACGAAATCGGCACACCTTTATTGACCTTCAGCTTGTTCAATATCGACACTATTGTTGGCACATTTTCCTGTAAAATTGAGATTATTTTAGGTTAACTCGCAGGATCTTCTCAGTGGGTCGCGTTTCCGATCCGAGGGTAGATTCTGCGAAGCACTGCTCTTGCTAGGGTCAATGTTAGCATCACTCCGGTTTGAGCCCCGTGAGCTCACCTACTAGTTAAGGTTACGCTGAAATAGCCTCTCAAGGCTAACAGCTTAGGTAGGGAAAAAAATAGGTTATGGCGTGGCAATAATCCGTCCCACTGTTAAATCAGAAAGTGGTAAGGAGTACTGGTAGAATAAGCTGGTACGATGAGCTTAGCTTAGTAGACAGTAACTTATACTTTTCGAAGTGAAACTTTTTTAGGCGCGATGAATGTAAAATTTAACTCGCGGCAGATTCGTTACGGCTAGAGAGAAAAGATACAATTTAGGAAGAGCGAGAGTGAGATAATAGACAAAGCGTCTCGCGAACCATTCGACCGTGGAGAAAGGTACAGAATAAAGCGAGCTAGGTCGTTTCTCTTACACACAGCATTCCCCATTACAAGATATATTTGATTTAAGAATGAAAAATGAAGAAAACCACAATACTACACGCCGCCAAAAGAAGTTTCACTTCTTTCACGTGCATCAAGTTGCACGCCCTCCATTTTATTTATTTCACTATTGCTAACTTAAGCCGTCAGCGTAAAAGTGGCCTAACCCACAATTTTTCATAATCACGCTTATTTAAAATAAAATAAATTTTGATGCAAAACCGGTATATCCATAGTTTCACCCATAGATAACAGATGGCTTTGTAAACATTATTTTTGCGCGTATTGTTTTTTTGCCTACTCAAATTCAAGTTCATTAAAACTTAAACCTCATTGCTCCATAATAACTATGGTAAGCTGAGGCCACTTTTGCGCTGACGGCCTCAGCTAATCAATTATGTAAATCACCAAAACTCACCTTGCTCTTAGCCATTAGCGGTAAAGCCTTCAGGCACTCCATTTTGATAGACGGCGATATATCGTGCGATATTTTATAGAGCAAGATCGGTAAAAGTTGAACAGACATATCCTTGTTATAATCAACCAGATCAATTAAAATATTTAATGATTGCAACACGATCTCCTCCTGATCCCCCTCGATGTTTTGCGACATGGCAACACCGAGCAATAGCGGCAACATGTCGTATTTGACCGTGTTATCTAGAGAGCTAATATCAGACAACCAACATTTTAATTTGTCCGGATTGTCGCGCAGACGTTCATAATTTCGATTCAAATTGTAGACTATTGAAAGATGTTTGTCCGTGTGCAGTAATGTTTGAAATGTTTTATTCGTATTTAAATTCGTCATGTACATCCTGGTGTCCTCTCCGGCGCCCTCTTGGTAAATATCGAGGATTCTCGATGCACTTTTCAAAGCAGAAGCGGTGAGATAAGATGGCATATTAAGCCACTGTAACGTTAGAGCGATCAGGTAGTTGATCGAGATCTGTGTGTACGCGTATTTATTTATAATATTCAAACCTGAAAGTGAGATTGTTTGATTTATGAAGATTTCTTAACGGGTCGTTTATATTACATTTTCACTGACGGTAGGACGTTTTCTAAGTCCGCGCGGGTAGATACCACCACCCTGCCTATTTCTGCCGTGAAGCAGTAGTGCGTTTCGGTTTGAAGGGCGGGGCAACCGTTGTAACTATACTGAGACCTTAGAAGTTATATCTCAAGGTGGGTGGCGGCATTTACGTTGTAGACGTCTGTGGAATCGGTAACCACTTGATACCAGGTGGACTGTGAGCTCGTCCACCCATCTAAACAATAAAAAAAGCTTGTTTTTTTTATTGCTTCCTTTTTTTTAATAATTTATTATAACCGTAGAAACCGTATTTCTATACATTATCGAAGTATATAGAAATGAGTAATACTTCATAAACCAACGTTTTTTTGTCTGTTTGTTTCGAATTCGCTTTCATGCTGTTACCGATTCAATATCCGAACAAAATTCGGTTTAAAAACAGTTTTATACCCTGGGAAGTAATATAGGCTGCTTTTTATACTATTTCTAAGCAAGAGGCTCCGCCCAGGCGATACAAAGTATGACCCACGCTGGCGAAACTGCAGACCACCAGAGAGTTCTCAATAAAAGAACGACATTGAGCAAAACATGAATAAAAAAAAAACTGCTTATCACTCGTGGCAGCATCCCTGACAACTTCTGTGAATTCCCCTTTGAGAAATCTATCATGTCTTAAAGCGGTCAGGACTATCCATGTACCGGCGTCAATTTGGACTTTGCCAGCTTCACTTACACAAGTTGAAAAGCTCATGGAGGTACAGAGCCGACGTGTGGGGCAAGTTGTCAGCTAAGATCATCAGGACCAGGCCGGCGACGGTCCTGAGTTCCGCAGCGTCCAGGTTGAAGCAACGCTCCATCAGGATGTAGCAGGGACGCGGGTCACGACTGTAAGGATCAAAAGAGATTTACTGATGGTAGGACCTTTTGTGAGTCCGCACGGGTAGGTACCACCGCCCTGCCTATTTCTGCCGTGAAGCAGCAATCCGTTTCGGTTTGAAGGGTGGGGCAGCCGTTGTAACTATACTGAGATACAACGGCTGCCCTACCCGACAATTAACGATCGTCACTAGATCACTACCGGTCGAACTGTGGGAGGTGGATCTTGGGCCCTGGGCTCTGGTCCAATTGCAGCTACGGCAATGTAGAGCCCGCTGCAATGACCACGATCAATTTTGAGGTTACTTACCCATGCTTGATCAGCTCATTGGTGATTCTAGCCAGCATGGGTCTTGAGCCCTGAGCTCTGGTCCAGTTGCAGCAACGGCAATGTAGAGCCCGCTGCAATGACCACGATCAATTTTGAAGTAACTTACCCATGCTTGATCAGCTCATTGGTGATTCTAGCCAGCATGGGCAGTAAGGCCATAACCGTCTCTTTATCCTGCTGGTAAATGGCGGCATCGGTGACAGCCGAGTAAGCACTGAATGCTCTCTCTATTAACGACGGGTTGCATATCTGAAAGTCAATTAACAAATTTTCACTATTCACTACTTGCATTACTATACTATATTAAACTATGCTATAATCTACGAATAAACCCGGTCACCGTCCTCGTCGAACCTGTCGCTTGCGACGAAGGGCTCGACGAGCGAATTAACTCATAGACACAGCCCACTGAGTTTCTCGCCGGATCTTCTCAGTGGGTCGCGTTTCCGATCCGATGTTAGATTCTGCGAAGCACTGCTCTTGCTAGGATCAGTGTTAGCATCACTCCGGTTTGAGCCCCGTAGTGACGACATTCAATGATTTTGGAATGAAAAGTATTTTATACAGGACTAGCTGGCCCGGCAAACGTTTTGCCATATAAATTATTTCTTGGAAAGATAAATAACCTAGATATCGACTGTTGCGCCATCTGCCGGGCTGATTTGTAAATCTAAACCATCCAGGGTTCCACCCAAACACATAAAAAAAAATCATTCAAATCGGTCCAGCCGTTTAAGAGGAATTCAGTGACAAACACATGCACAGAAGAAATATATATATAAAGATAATAAATTATATGACCTTTTCGTGTCTTTATGTATGTGGAGAAGAGAAGCGATGACAAAACATACGCTATGTTACAATAAATAAATAATATTTATTAGCGTATGTGACAAGGTTTAATATTTTATTGTTTGGACTACACACATTCATACATACCTGTTGGCAACTGAGGCATGCTAGGAGTAGCAATGACTTAGCTTGACCCTGGGGGAGACTCAGCAACAGCTGCCACGGCCTCGAGCCCCCGTCTCGTTGAGGGTTACACGTCAACCAGAGGAAGACTGCTCTAAGGAGTTCTAGACTATTCGAAGAAACTCTACAACGGAATTGATATCATTTTTATATATATTAAAGGATCGTTGAACGGGAGAACTGGATACAAAAAGCAATAATTAAAAAGGCGTAGCACAGAAAGATCACACAGGATGCGCACTCGCAAGTCAAATTTCGACTGGTGGCGGTGGATCGGTAAAAATGCGACGACCGGTTCGTCTATGCACCGATGTAGTAGCGAAATATTATCACCGCCGCTATACTGCAGTTATCACCTGACTATGCTTGTGAATAAATTTTGTTTAGTGTAAATAATGTTTTGTATGATTTATAATAAAATATCATAAAATAAATAAATACATGTGAGTCACCCACAGTGTATACTGATTATTACTGACGTCTTGGTGAGATTTGATATTTGAGCTGATATTTTGGTATACAGTTGTATTTTGTTATATTTAAATCATATTACAATAATCAATTCATCATAATCAGCCTACAGTTGTCCACAGCTGGATGCTCTAGGGACCTTTATCACTGACCCCGGTCCTCGGTTCTCAATATCTATTTCAATGCATTCCAATAAAAAAAATGCTTAAAGTTATAACTATGAAAATTCATACTAAACGTACGAATGCATTGAGATGGACTTAGACTTTTTTTATATTTAAGATTAGCGACCCGCCCTCGCTTCGCTTCGGAAACATTAAATTTTATTATGGATTGATTGGCGAAGCCCGCCATGTTGCGCGCGGTACGACAATAACTGCGGGTGAAGCCGCGAGGCGAAGCTAATCTAAAAAAAATAGCCTAAGTTACTCCTTATATTATCAGCTACCTATCAGTGAAAGTCTCGTCAAAATCGGTCCAGCCATTCCAGAGATTAGCCAGAACAAACAGACAGACAAAAATTGTAAAAAAAATTATTTTGGTGAATGTACCGCAATATTATTATGCATGTAGTAAAAAGTGGTTATTTCAATATCACAAACAGACACTCCAATTTTATTTATATGTATAGATTACTTACGTGTAATCAGGATGCGTACAAAGAGAATGCATCTGAGCCAGCACATCATCTTCGGCACCTTCGTTCTTCTCCAGTACGGTTATAAATGGATGCTTTGGTGATTTGAGATTGAACTGACATTTGTAGCCATCGAGACGCGACTTCAGATCGAGAATGAGAAGACCTGCCATTGTCGAGATTATCGCGGAGTAATTACTGAAAACAGAATATATGATTATAAGCAGTAAGCTATTCATCACTTAATTATTTTACTTCAGTAGATTCGGTTCAAAAGCAATTTGCATTTGATGGTCTAAATGAGTTATTCTATATAGAATAATGAGTGTTGCAGCAGATATTATTACGGTTGAAATCATAGGCTTTGAGCGCTTGATGCAAAAAGGCATTATCATACTAAAGTTTATATACATATGTATACATAATTATTATTTTTTAACAAAAACAGAAACCGCACACATCTGGACACACTATATGGATATGGATATATATATATATAATGTATCATTTACTCTAAGACGAGTGATGACCGTTTCTCATGGACTTCAGCAATATGGCACGGCCAAGCCCATTTTATTTATTTATTTATTTTTATCTGTCTACCCTACTACTTATTCGATTTTGGATGTTAACTCTAACACAATGAATCCCCGAACAATATAAACTCAGAATAGTTGCCAGTCCACTCAGAAAATACTCCATCCGTCATAGTCAACCATAATAATAAAACATATCTTTCACTGGTGGTGGACCTCTTGTGAGTCCGCACGGGAAGGTATCATCGCCCTGCCTATTTCTGCCGTGATAATGTGTTTCGGTTTGAAGGGTGGGGCAGCCGTTGTAACTATTCTGAGATCTTAGAACTTATATCTCAAGGTGGGTGGCGCATAAGGCCATACACAATACGGCCATACACAATTACGTTGTAGATGTCTATAGGCTCCAGTAACCACTTAACACCAGGTGGGCTGTGAGTTCATCTACCCATCTAAGCAATAAAAAACATTCTCCAATCCTCACTCAAACAACAATAAATGACAGTCATATCACAGTGTGACTGAGATGATGCTGTAAGCAAATATGCGGTACATTATGGAAATGAATATCTGAACAGCTTGTGCCACAATCGACAGTCCTAAATTTGTAGTTTCCAATTTTTACAAGTGAATGATATTACTCTTACAATATGCAGTAACTTATGTATATATATATAAGTAGAAGTCATTTGCACAAAAGCAATACATTGATGCTGTTGTTAAGAAATATTTTTACAATGTAATTAAAGCTACTTTTATGGTCGAACCTAATGTTTACAATTTTCATTTTATTATCTCCGAGTTTTCCAATACTTTATAGTTTTCACACAGTTTTTTCACAGTCAAGAATGGGGTTTTTATAATGCAAGTTACTAAAGTTAAAGTAGCATTAATTATATGAAATCGAAAAATCAAAGGTAGCAAATTTTTTTGATAATTTTTATATTATGAAGCAAGTTCTTTGACACCGAAAAGTAAACATTATTAAAAGTTACATAGACAATAATGGTGATAATGTTTCTGTTTACTTTGGATTACAAGATTAATCAAATCAATGATTAAGATGTACTCTGTATGCAGGCATCCTTAAGGGTCTGCTGAATGATTAATGTGGTCCACAGAAGTAGCTGTCCACTTTGAGACAAAAAGGCAAGGGATTAAAAATGTGCTGATCAATTTCCCTTCCACCAGTAAGTTCAAATTTCCTAGCTAAAGCTCACACACATTATTCACTTTGCACATTTAGAATGGTTTATGAGTGTTTGGTATAAATGTTAATAAAATCAATGAAGTCGAATGAAAAGTTTGCTTTTAGGCAAGATCAAGTTACGTACCAACTTATTCTATTTGTGGATGAGGCCATTTTGAAAATAAAACAACAATTAGTTATTACTTGTATACCTGATTTGATATAATAAATTATAGTAACAATACGTAATTAATTTGAAATAGGTTTGAAAACAATATAAATTAATATTCAAATATTTTTATTTTGATAAAATATTCTTAATTCTTATCAATTTATAGTCTTTGTTTTAATTCTTGAAAAGCTACTTAGTTATATTTTTTGTTTTAATTATAAATACTAGTACTCCTAATACGTGTTCGTTTATATGACATCAAAGTTAAAAAGACAAAATTGAGTAAAACCTCACTGCAATGAAGTATCTGCGGTACTACAAAAATATCAACATACAATTTATTTATCATAAGTTTAGTTTTAAATGTACCATATGGAAATTTAATGAGAATTCGTGTACTTACTGCGCAGTCGGTATAAGTGTTACTACAGTGGACATTGTATGCGGTATTTCCAGAACACCGAGTTCCACCAACGCTAGGAGTCCCTGACAGGCTGTCAGGCTCACAACAGGATCTTTGGACGAACATTTCTCCCTCAAAAACTTCAATTCCTCGTTTTCCAAAACGAATCTCTGTCGTTCTTCACGTTTGAATTTTGACTTTATCAATGTTATCAACTTTTCTACTGCGTTGACTATTAAGACACTGTTGTTAGTTTTCAATTTGTATTCGATTTCGTCCATTTTTATGTTTTCTGTGTAAAATTTGTAAGCCGGTAATTTATAGGCTAGTGCAGAATAGATTTATTGATGAAGTCAATTTCTAACCTAAGTCCTAAATCAAACAGCTGTTTAATGTTGTCATTTTTTGTTCATCGCGTTCACTTGAACAGGAAAAGGGAACATTGCTCGTACTGCCAAATCTTGAAATAAAAAAATAAAAAAAAACCTTTACGAAAACAATTGGTAATTATTGCTACGTATGATGTATTAGCACGAGAACGATCTCATAGCCCACCTGATTTAAAGCACCACATCCATGGCCCATAGACATCCCAAAATAAATTCCGCCACATACCTTGAGACAAGATCAAAGTTTCATTTGTATGGTTTAACGGTTGTCTCTTGGAACGTATACTGCTAGGCAGTAGAACTACAGTAGGTGAATATACCTGCCCAGGGCTAACACTACGTTCTACTACCAGAAAATGTCGTTTGGAGATCACAATAGGACGGTATACTCAAGGAACGCTGCTTGCCACTCTACGGTGAATGACTTCGTCGTCTTTTGTGACACTGATGAGTAGATATATTGTAGTGGATTCTGATTCTAAACTGACATCGCATCCTCTGCCTCAATTATCATCAACGAGCAAAATTCTAAGCTGTCAAATGTCAAACTATTATTATTTGTTTGAAACACTAAATGAATGAAAAGATTTACCTAAATTTTATTCATTAATTAAACTTGATAACTCTTTTAAAATACTTAAATACATACTAAATTTACTTTATAAGCTATTTAAAATAAGTAGTGACTGATTATATATAATGTCGACACCACCAAGAGAAACAATACAGAAACAAATCCAGCAGGATTGGGCCAACAGAGAATACATAGAAGTGATCACAGGCAGCATAAAAAAAATTACCGACTTCCTCAATTCGTTCGGTAAGTGTATTAACATCAGCAGCTACAGGAGATTCTTATAAAAGAAACATTTGAAATTCAGAACACTATTAATTTTTCATAGGATAAGGTACTCGCCTTTCAAAACACAAGGAATGGAAAAATCTCAGTCGTCAGTGAAAAATGTAGTTTTCGAAACGATAGTAATAATAAAATAACAATAAAAATGGGAGATTAAACTAAAAATATATTTTCAATTAAACATACAACAAAAAAGTAGTCTACAACTACTGTTGTCTACAACTATTGTTGTCTACGACTATTGTTGTCTACAACTATTGTTGTCTACAACTATTGTTGTCTACAACTATTGTTGTCTACAACTATTGTTGTCTACAACTATTGTTGTCTACAACTTGCAGAACCCATAGAAAATATTCTGTTAAAACAGGTCAAAAAATGTAAGTCTTTATAAATGTGAAATTATCATAATATCATCAAATTTTCAGACATGTCCTGTAGATCTCGCCTTGCCACTTTGAATGAAAAATTAACATCATTAGAGAGGAAGATTGATTATTTGGAAGCTTGTGTAAGTGGTTACATATCGACGCTTGAAAGGCAAACGTGACTAAGCGACAATGCGTAAACTTTACAGTAGACTAATTTAAAGTTGAAATACCTGAAAACAAAATTTATTTTAATGAATCTATCTGTAGTAGAATCTAGCTAGTAGCTGTAAGATTGAAATGATTTTAATAGACATAGAAATATATTTTTTCTGTGCATCAAATATGGTTATTGCCTATCATTTACGTACAAAGCAGTTATTGTTGCTTAGTCACATTTGCCTTTCAAGCGTCGATATGATCAAATAGTTGTCAAATGCGCAATAAATCTTGTAGATGAAGCTTGTATTTTTTTGCCTTTTTAGACAAATGAGGAAACACCACACCTGATGATGAGTGGTTATTGTTGCCCAACAATTTCTGCACTGCCAGAAGCAGTCTTGCTGCTGCAAATTACAGCAAAAAAAAAGTTCCTAACTAACTAATAAATTAATAAATCAAGAATCCTATTGAAATTATTCCAAAAAAGCACTAAGTTTGGATGTGATTTTTTCAATCATCATTCAGTTATGAAGTGAAACTTAAAATTCATAAAATATTATGAAATATGTACACATTTCTCTCATAAAGCAATTGTGTATTCTTGTTTCAAGAGTAATTTAAATACCTTTCAATTATTATGAGTTTAAAATTGACCTTCTGCATCAATTTGGATAGCAGTATTTTGATGTCCATGGGTTTTTTTTAAGTCCCTAGTACCAGTTTGACTATAAACAAATCCAGTAATCTAGTAATTATCATATAAATTGTTTTTATTTTCAGGTAACGAAAGGTGAAACCTTAACATGAAGTAATCTTTGATAAATTCTATATAATTATAAGCGTTAGACATAAGTTCAATACTGTAGTAATCACTGAACAATCTCTACTCTCCAGTATAACAAAACTGCAATAAAAATTTGGATATTAAAAGTACATAATATATATCAAACTACTTTGAAGCAATGTTAAAAAATATATTATTATCAAGAACTGATATAGGTAAGGTGTGTTTAAATTATTGAAGCCACTGCTTTGGTCATGATGAGATTAGTATTAAGAGGCGAAAGAGGAAGAGAAAACTCTGTGGCAAGAATTAATAAAAATGGAATTTCTCATGTTTTCTTCTCCGCTATCTTATTCTTTCTTTTATGTTCCATTTCTGTCACTTTCCACTGAATTACTCAAGTGTGTTTATACACGTTTTGTATATGTATAAATTTTATATATTAAAGTTTACCAAAATCAGCACATTCCATTTGCAAAATTAGCTTTGTTGCTGATTCTTTCACCAAGAAAACAAGTTAAATATATAAAGAAGAAATGTCAATTGTATTAGACTGAAAATGCATAAAACAAAGTGGTTCTCTTTCTAGAAATTTAAAAATAACTAACTGTAACCAATTTCGCGGAGAGTTGATGATGATTGCCTGTATCCCGGTAGTGTATTTGACTACAGACTCAAAGTAGAAGGGGACGGACGAAAAACTGAAACATAAATCTGGAAGTACATTCGAGTGCACATGTCTGATGTTTGGAGAAGGATTCAATAGATTCTTACTGCTTTTTTTTTCCTACCTAAGCTGATAGCCTTGAGAGGCTATATCAGCGGAACCTTAACAAGTAGGTGAGCTCACGGGGCTCAAACCTGACGACGTTGCTAACACGAACCCTAGCAAGAGCCGTGCTTCGCAGAATCTACCACCGGATCGGAAACGCGACCCACTGAGAGGATCCGGCGAGAAACTCAGTGGGCTGTGTCTGAGGGTTTATTTACTCGTCGAGCCCTTCGTCGCAAGCGACGGGTTCGACGAGAACGGTGACCGGTGCTTGATGTACCTAAAAGCACCGTTAGTTGATCGGGAAGATCCGAAATGACGTGTTTGGGGTGACGTCGACTGCTTTCCATTCTTTTACTGCTTTAAAGAGGTCTACATCACGGACCTTCCGGAATAAAACTGTCTTATTATGTCACATAAAATGTATGGGCTTGCTCCATATTGGACTTAATGGCCTATGTATTATATAATTTAAATAAACTGTCTACCCTATATCCGCAATGTAGCTCAAATTTAAAATAGAGATGAGTAAATTAAACAAGTTTGTTTAATATTAATTATATTTGAATAAATTATATCAGTGATTATTTTACAAAAATAGTCCAATAAAATAAATGCACAAAACATACTAAATAATATTATGTTCACAATGTATTAGGTATGTGTTTTATTCATTTTAAACACTAATAGTACTGATTAATCCGTTTGGCATGCCTGTCGCACTTGCGTTTTACGTACAATTTTGCTTAAAATTATCATTAATAAAAATTTCAATAAGATGAATATTTGTAAGATTGTTTGTTCGTGCTTAATGCGCTTACGTATCTTTCATCCGTTAGTTAAATTTGTTTGAATTGGACAATCCCTAGCCCCCCCTCTCCGCAGTTTCCGTCGAGCCCGTTTTCGCGACGCTTGACAAACTCCAATCGCATTACAAAAAAAGTATCGTATTTTTTTTTTATAGGAATGGAAGGAATATATGTAAGGAATTCCTAACCATAGTTGTTTTTTGATACGATTCATATAAATTATCTATGTTGTATTCACTAGCTTTATGGAAGGTTATTATAGTTTAAGCACGTAGTTGAACAATTGACAAAAAAAAACGCTTCCAAATTATTCACGAAATAAAAATTAATATTTTGCCAAAGTACATAATAGGATTGTTAATTTATCGTTAGTTTTCGACACGTGTGCAATTTTCAAGTGAATCAGTGTGCTTGGTGCGAGTTTTTTAACGTTCTCGATAGCGTAAAAGTTAACTCATATTTGTATGGAGTGGGATCGTTTGCGTACGTTTGCCGCTAGGGGCGCTGTTGATTCACAACAACGCAAGACCACACACTGCACAACAAACAATCACTAAGTTAGATGAGCTACAATTCGACATCCACCGGACAACTTGTTACAAGGAAAAAAATCAACTCCGATGCGGCAGTCCAAACCGCCTTCAAAGAGCTCATTCATTCTCGCCCCCAATATTTTTTTAGTAAAAGGATCAATGAACTACCTATGAGATGGCCAAAGTGCATAGATAACAACAGTACATACTTGTTTTTTTTTGTAAAATATATATATATATATATATATATATATATAATAATTATATCGACGCTTGAAAGGCAAACGTGACTAAGCGACAATGCGTGAACTTTACAGTAGACTGATTTAAAGTTGAAATACCTGAAAAAATCTATTTTAATGAATCTAGCTGTAGGGATGAAATGATTTGAATAGACCCAGAAATATATTTTTTTTGCGCATTGAATATGGTTATTGCCTATCATTTATGTACAAAGCAGTTATTGTCGCTTAGTCACGTTTGCCTTTCAAGCGTCGATGTATATTTTACAAAAAATAAAAAACTTTGTTCTTCCCGTACAAAACGCCAATTTCATATGTAAGGACCTAATAGTATGATTTATGTGTAACGTTGACTGAGAATTTCCGTAGACAGTTATCCAGTATTCTCCAACAGTACAGCCACGCCTTGTCCGCCCCCACAGCTGGAAGCGGCGACTGCCCTTTTCAAGTTGCGTCGTCTAAACATCGAAAGGTCAATCATAATTAATGCTTTGCATTGAATACTGGATACTCATATATATATTTAATCATAAGATTGTGAATCCTCCAGTTTAGTTTGATCATCTATTGTCGAACAGTCTAGTCTAAACCTGTTTAATACATTACAGTTATCGTCGCGTTGAATTTGAAGGAGTAACATATTGTATTCGGACCCTTAAAAATCACATGATCAATGTTACAGATTATCCTTGAAATTCAAAAAAAAATGTTTTTTGACAAGCACGGACTATTAAAGGAGTCAACAGCGCCATCTTCTTGTTCAGCCATTTTTATTTTACGAGTCTGTTCCATTTTAATATGTAATTTTACTGGTGGTAGGACCTCTTGTGAGTCCGTGCGGGTGGGTACCACCACCCTGCCTATTTCTGCCGTGAAGCAGTAATGCGTTTCGGTTTGAAGGGTGGGGCAGCCGTTGTAACTATACTTGAGACCTTAGAACTTATATCTCAAGGTGGGTGGCGCATTTACATTGTGGATGTCTATGGGCTCCAGTAACCACTTAACACCAGGTGGGCTGTGAGCTCGTCCNGCAGAGACCCTCGGGGATTCCGTAAGATGGTAGCTTCGACAGAAGTGCCCTATGCCAGACCCTGTCGAAGGCCTTCGCGATATCAAGGCTCACAGCAAGAGCCTCGCCCTTGCTCTCCAAGGCTTCAGCCCACCTGTGAGTAAGGTATACAAGAAGATCGCCAGCTGAGCGACCGTGACGGAAACCGTACTGTCGGTCACTGATCAGCTGGCGATCTTCAAGATACTTCAGGAGTTGTATATTTATAATTCGCTCCATCACCAAAGATGGCCAAAGTGCATAGATAACAGTACATAGTACATACTTTATTAATTAAATATATTTTACAAAAAAAAAAAAAACTTTGTTCTTCCCGTACAAAACCCCAATTTCATATGTAAGGACCTAATAGTATGATTTATGTAACGTTGACTGAGAATTTCCGTAGACGATTATCCCGTATTCTCCAACAGTACAGCCACGCCTTGTCCGCCCCCACAGCTGGAAGCGGCGACTGCCCTTTTCAAGTTGCGTCGTCTGAACATCGAAAAGTTCAATCATAATTATTAATGCTTTGCATTGAATACTGGATACTCATATATCTATTTAATCATAAGATTGTGAATCCTCCAGTTTAGTTTGATCATCTCTTGTCGAACAGTCTAGTCTAAACCTGTTTAATACATTACAGTTATCGTCGCGTTAAATTTGAAGGAGTAACATATTGTATTCGGACCCTTAAAAATCACATGATCAATGTTACAGATTAACCTTGAAATTCTAATATGTTTTTTGACAAGCAGAGACTATTAAGGGAGCCAACAGCGCCATATTCTTGTTCAGCCATTTTTATTTTACGAGTCTGTTCCATTTTAATATGTAATTTTACTGGTGGTAAGACCTCTTGTGAGTCCGCGCGGGGTGTGTACCACCACCCTGCCTATTTCTGCCGTGAAGCAGTAATGTGTTTCGGTTTGAAGGGTGGGGCAGCCGTTGTAACTACACTTGAGACCTTAGAACTTATATCTCAAGGTGGGTGGCGCATTTACGTTGTGGATGTCTATGGGCTCCAGTAACCACTTAACACCAAGTGGGCTGTGAGCTCGTCCAACCATCTAAGCAATAAAAAAATAAAAAATAGTAAATATAAGCTAAGTAAATGTAAGCTTCGGTGAGTGATCACATGCCGGTTCGCCTTCGAAGGCAACGGAAAATATTGGGTCTGTATTCTGTGTGTCACGTAATTTCTATTGCATAATGCTAATTACATATTTACCTTAGTTCATGAACAAGATGGACGATCATCCTAGCCCCGGTAGCGGCCACCGGATTTCCGAAAGCCAGAGCTCCGCCATTCACGTTCAGTTTTGAGACGTCCAATTTTAATTCGATCGCAGCTATTAATGCTTGTGAAGCGAAAACTTCGTTTATCTGCGGAAAACAAAAAGTCAATCTTCGTTTTTAAAATCTATTGCCTAACTTCGACAGGTTTTATAAATCGCTGCCATACCGGATTTACTTTTTTTTTTAACCTAAGCTGGTAGCCTAGAGAGGCTATTCCAGCGTAACCCTAACTAGTAGGTGAGCTCACGGGGCTCAAACCTGACGACGTTGCTAACACGAACCCTAGAAAGAGCCGTGCTTCGCAGAATCTACCACCGGATCGGAAACGCGACCCACTGAGAAGATCCGGCGAGAAACTCAGTGGGCTGTGTCTGAGAGTTAATTTACTCGTCGAGCCCTTCGTCGCAAGCGACGGGTTCGTCGCAAGCGACGGGTTCGTCGCTACTAGTTAGGGTTACGCTGGAATAGCCTCTCTAGGCTACCAGATTAGGTTAAAAAAAAAAGTAAATCCGGTATGGCAGCGATTTATAAAATATTTCTTTGATATTTTTCTTTTTATTGCCCTTGTAGGCAGATCAGCATACGGCTCACCTGATGCTGACTGATCAGTGGTTATCGTCGCTCATGGATGTCAGCAATGTCAGGAACAGAGTTAAACCACTGCCTACCGCTAAAACTACCGCTTGGTATGTTTCCTTAAAACATGTTAACACAAAATCCAAGCCATTTCGGCTTCGTGGTAAATTATACCGCTTGGTATGTTTCAGGGTTTTAACATAAAATCCAAACCATTTTGGCTTCGTTGTAAATTAGAGTTACGTTTTCGTTTATCTATCATATCTACCTCAAATAAATCTACATCGTTGACTCCATATTTATGTTGGATCAACAACTTCCTCACGGCTTCAATAGCTCCTGCTGCAGTGTCCTGAGGGTCTACCCCGACTGTTGTCCACCCGACCAATCTTGCCAGGGGTTTTAGGTTTTGGGTTAAAACGGATTCTTCGCTCGCGAGGACTAGGGCAGCAGCGCCATCCGCTGGTGCCTAAAATTTAACAACGATGTTACATACTACTACTACATCACTGAATGCACTCGTCGTCGTCGTGGCCTAAGGAATAAGACGTCCGATGCATTCGTATGTAGCGATGCACCGGTCTTCGAATCCCGCCGGCGGGTACCAATTTTTCTAATGAAATACGTACTTCACAAATGTTCACGATTGACTTCCACGGTGAAGGAATAACATCGTGTAATAAAAAAAAATCAAACCCGCAAAATTATAATTTGCGTAATTACTGGTGATAGGGCGTCCTGTGAGTCCGCACGGGTAGGTACCACCACCTATTTACAACCGTGAAGCAGAAATGCGTTTCGGTTTGAAGGGTGGGGTGGCCATTGTACTGTAAAAACTGAGACCTTAGAACTCATATGTCAAGGTGGCACTTACGTTGTAAATGTCTATGGACTCCGGTAACCACTTAACGTCAGGTGGACCGTGAGCTCCTCCACCAACCTAAGCAATAAAAAAAGAAAAAAGAAAAAATGTGCTTTTTTATCCCTCTGATTTGTTACAGTCAGAATGGCTAATCTATGATTGAAGTACTTCTATCATGAGATTGAAGTGTCGAATTGTATTCGTTTTTTTAAATTAAGTACCTATCATCATTATCATAGTAGGTTCTCTAGGTAGGGTACTCTTGGCAGAGCAGTCGTGTTATTGTGGAATCCTTGTTTATTAAAGCCTTCATAGATGTCCTCCATAGTTGCCAAGTGAGGCTTGGCGCGCGCACTCGTTAAGTGAGGTTTTAGTATGGTCTTTCACCTGATCAGTCCAGCGCATGGGGCTTCGTCCACGAAATATTTTACCATTGACCCTACCCTGAACATCAAGTTTCTCGATAGTCTCTGCTGGCCGTCGCGATACGTGTCCAAAATATCGAATAATCCTGAATTGCATGGCAAATTAAGTATACATACTTATAAATGCTAAAGCGAAACAGTTTGCTGTAGGTACAAGCCCTTAGAAGCGGTGTATGTTTAGTGACTATTACATATCTATCATTTTTTTATTGCTTAGATGAGTGGAAGAGCTCACAGCCCACTTGGTATTAAGTGGTTACTGGAGCCCATAGCCATCTACGACGTAGATGCGCCACCCACCTTGAGATGTAAGTTCTAAGGTCTCAAGTATAGTTACAACGGCTGCCCCACCCTTCAAACCGAAACGCATTACTGCTTCACGGCTCAAATAGGCGGGGCGGTGGTACCTACCCGCGCGGACTCAGAAGAGGTCCTGCCGCCAGAAATTACGCAAATTAAAATTTGCGGGTTTGGTTTTTATTACACAATGTTATTCCTTCACCGTGGAAGTAAATCGTGAACATTTGTCGAGTACGTAATTCATTAGAAAAATTGGTACCCGTTTGGGATTCGAACACCGGTGCATCGCTCAACACGAATGTAACGGACGTCTTATCCTTTAGGCCACGACGATTACAGTCTCATAGTTTATTTATCGACTTACAGCAGAATTGCCGGCAGTTACAACATCCCCGTTGTCTATTAACGCAGGAAGTGCGTTTAAACTTTCAACGCTAACATCCAGTTGGCACGGTTGGTCTGCCTCAACTAGAACATCTTTCTTTTTAATCTTCACACTAAGGCTTGTTAGTTCGTTAATGAACAGTTTCGATCTCACTGCTGTAAAAGAACAAATTGTTTTTAAATCACTCGCAATAAATAGTTTAAATACATTAAATTATTAAATTAAAATGAAAGGAAATTTTGGACAAATAAAAAATCATTCTTTAACCCTTTGAGTGCGAAGCCGATCGAATCTCTATTATTCGACTATTTGCTCAATTTGATTATAGTTATTGGGTATAGAATTTTACGGACGTGTCTTAACGCGTGCATCTATAACGTTTTTAATAAATTTATAACATTTATAAATAACCATTTTAAACTATTTTGCTGTAAATTTAGAGCATTAATTTTTGTATTTTTTTAAGTTGTTGTGGAAGGTAGTTTTTTACAAAAATCCTATAACAATTTTTATAAAATCTGTGAAATTATGCTCAGCACTAAAAGGATTAAGGCAGTGTTCTGAATGAGGTCACCTTGAAGTACGAGGTCGAAAATATCAGTTGAACGCAGAAAGTCTTCGCGACAAAAGTAGGCAAGATGGTGGGACCTACCCGTGTAAGATTTTAAGTAGTCTTACCACGAGCATGGGCGGCTTTACCCATGGTGCAGAGTGTGGTCGTAGCGGCGTTGAGGAGCGCCGGTCTCGGCCCTTCTATCGAATCTGTTACATTTGTACCAACCCTCATTTTCCCCCTATCTATTCGGTGGAAGCCTAAGGGGCTATTCCAGCTTCGCGCGGAAGGGTAGCTGAGCTCGCAGACCCAACCTTTGAAAATTTACGTTGGCTAACACCAGCTCTATCTAAAGCAGTGCTTCGCAGAATCTGCCACCAAATGGAAATCGCAACCCACGTGGGATAGTATCTATTCAATTTTGACCGTGCTCTTAGTAAACGACGCTAGGGTAATGAATACACACGGGCGTACATGGGCTAGAGACGCCGAGAATGATTAGTCAAGACTAAAATACGAAAATTAAAACGATTGTTGCTTCAAATAATTTCATGGCCATCACCTTAATTCGCGTACCTTCTTTCCATTTATCGTAACTCTGTACAGTATAATCGTCAACATTCTTTCTTCCAATGCCGTATTTCTTAGACGTCTCCTCGGCCATTCTCTGTAACGACCTCCCCGTGTGACTGTCCAAGAACTCCCTCTGTATATGATCCTCGAATTGATATGAAGCGCCAAGAGCAGTTCCGAATCGCAATTTTCTGACTAACATCGGTAGCGAGGACATTTGCTCTGTGCCTCCAGATAAACAGACATTGGACGTTCCGAAAACAATATCCTAGAACGAATATTCACTATGTACTTGTTAGTATTTCTTGTAGACAACATACACATAGCATTTTTTTTATTGCTTATATGGATGGACAAGCTCACAGCCCACCTGGTATTAAGTGGTTACTGGAGCCCATAGACATCTACAACGTAAATGCGCCACCCACCTCGAGATATAAGTTCTGAGGTTTCAGTATAGTTACAACGGCTACCCCACCCTTCGAACCGAAACGCATTACTGCTTCACGGCGGAAATAGGCGGGGCGGTGGTACCTACCCGTGCGGACTCACGAGAGGTCCTACCACCAGTAATTTTTGTAGACAACATACACATAACATCGTGTAATAAAAATCAAACCAGCAAAATTATAATTTGCGTAATTACTCGTGGTAGGACCTGTTGTAAGTCCGCACGGGTAGGTACCACCACCCTGCCTATTTCTGCCGTGAAGCAGTAATGCGTTTCGGTTTGAAGGGTGGGGCAGCCGTTGTAACTATACTGAGACCTTAGAAGTTATATCTCAAGGTGGGTGGCGCATTGACGTTATAAATGTTTATGGGCTCCAGTAACCAGTTAACACCAGGTGGGCTGTGAGCTCGTCCCCCCATCTGAGCGATAAAAAAAAACACATGCACAGCAGCATAAGTTAGTAATTTATGCGCAGTAAAGTTATTCTAATACAATTATTGGGAAAGTTGTTGGAAACCGTTAATACTGTTTCTAAGTATTTTGACGGCCGTCTGGTGTAGTGGTAAGTGACATGGTCACTACACAAGGGGGTCGCGGGTTCGAATCGCGCCAAGGGAAGATATTTGTATGATAAATATAAATGTATTTTCCAGGGTTATGGATGTATATTAAATATATGTATGTGTATAATAAAAATCTTACATTTATATCCGTTATCTGGTACCTGTAACACAAGTTCTTTACGAACTTATCACGGGACCAGTTAACGTGGCGTGATTGTTAGTAAAATATTTATTATTATTATTATTATTATATTTATTATGGCATGACGGATGTCCATGATTCACTTTTTATCAGCTGAGCTCGCTTAGCTTCGTTGTCAGTAAAGATATGAAAACAAATTGACTTTTTACCACAGCACCAGAAATGACGGCTTGGATTCCAGTACCGCAGGCTTTGCTGACGCCTAAGGCTGGTCTCTCAATGGGTAATCCGGAATAAATCCCGCAATATCTTGGAGTCTTTCCTCCATCACATTGACTTAGCTGAAAATATTGATATAAAAACTTTCACCTAATAGTTCACTTTATGTTTCTGATAAAACGATGATGATAATGATAAATTCCATGAAACTCTTGATTCTTTTGAACCTAGGTACGGTTGGTGTCAAAAGATCAGAATTTTCAGTACCTTATTGGATAGCTAAACATTGGCGGGAAGAATACGTTCCTAAAAATGAAGACAGGACTATAAAAAATAGTAGTGTTTAAATTTTATTTTGTTACAATTAGCTACAATAAAAAACGGCGGCTGATTTCGATTTCGATTGTTTTTTCATCATTTTTTTTATATCAGTCCAGTTACAGTTCGTACATACAAAAATACATTCAGATCCGGAATCTCAATATTTCACAGACATATCGACTCCGACCGGGAATCGCAACTTAGTTATTTTTTAATTAAAAACAAAAAAAAAACAATTTATAATTACGAGTATCACTTGACCGACCACGTGGTTCGATCGATTATCTATGTTTTTCAGTTATATAAAAGCACTTTTTAAAACACGCTAATGCATCTCTTTAGTCACTTNATTAAAAACAAAAAAAAAAACAATTTATAATTACGAGTATCACTTGACCGACCACGTGGTTCGCTATCGATTAACTATGTTTTCCAGTTATATAAAAGCACTTTTTAAAACACGCTAATGCATCTCTTTACTGTCAAGCAAAAATTGGCATTTGACCGCTTCTATGAGGTATGAATACCCAAATAATTGTATGAATTGATTGGGGTACGTTATAACGTACTTAGAAATAATACTTTCTTCAGGATTTCAACCATGGTATAGTCACTCGACAATATTAAATTAATTGCGCCACAACGAAAAAAATATTTGAAAAAAAACTTTTTTAATGATGACGATGATTTAAAAAAAACATACAGTGGTAAACACGTACATAATTAACATTGCCGACGACAGTTTGATCTATTACGCTAGCCTCAATATTGGCAGCACGAATTGCATCCTTTGCTGCGGCTGCGAAAAGATGGCACGCTTGTACGTCTCTTAGCGGGCCGCCATAGTTGCAAAATGGCGTACGTTTTGCACCAATTATGAATATCCCTGTTAAAGAAGTTTAATTTTGTTAAATTTATGTTCTATTCAACTCATCTATCGTCGAGACATTATAATGTAGGTATATAATATAATGTGTAGTTCAAAATTAAATGCATCGGGATGTAGGAATTTGGTCGAAACTGTGAAAAGGTATTGGTTGAGAGCAGAGAACTATTTTAGAACTATTCTAAGATTAGAGTTTGGCTATTTGAGCTACGCCGTGACTGGTAGGTGAGCTCACGGGGCTCAACCTGAGAGGATGTCCTAATACTGGCCTTAGCAAGAGCAGTGCTTCGCAGAATCTATTCTGGAATCACAACTCACTGAGAAAATCCAGCGAGAAACTCAGTAGGTCAATGGGGTGAAAGAGAGCTAAGATTACACCTTCGATAAAAGTCCAAACAGAAGGTACCTAACATAGCAAAAGTAACATACACATAAATTATCTAAAATTGTGTTGAATATAACCAGTTAGAAATTGATTTTCTATTTTACAATAAAACTTGAAATGGTAATTTCGAAAATTCTTGCCAAGGGTGACATGCCACAAGTTAATTAGGTACATAATAAAGTATAGCACACATATTCATAATCGCCGGTTACTATTATTAGTATTAATTTAATATATATTCCAAGGTTTTGAAGAAAAGCATAGTTTATGTGAAATTTTAAGTAGGGTAAGATTAGCGTGTGAGTGCAAAGATGACGTATGATACCATGAATGGAAAAAGAAGACGTGCAGTGTCGATCCCGCATTGAGGGACAAGGACAAGAAGAAGGCTCCAGCGTTTTGACAATTTCGGAAATTATCATTAGCTGATTGATGTCCACTGCTAGCAACAATACACACGAGATCACCTCCACGGTGTTTCCCGTGCGCTATGACATATCCTTCGTCAAACGAGGCTTGTGGAGGGTATTAAGTGGTAGGCAGCGGCTTGGCTCTGCCCCTGACATTGCTGAAGTCCATAGGCGACGGTAACCACTCACCATCAGGTGGGCCGTGTACTCGTCTGCCTACAAGGGCAATAAAAAAAAAACAATAGTGCACTCTCAGAGCACGCACTAATGTAACAGATAGAAATGCACATCAGAAGAGAAGATTTTTTATTTCTTAGTTAGGTATTATGCAAATAGGTAGGTAACAATGCAACAAACTGTGTGAAATTATAAACAATCAATTATTAACAGAATGACAATAGCTAAAATAGCAATGTTTGAAAATATCGATTAAATGACTGTTGATAATGATAATATGGCACCCTCGTCCTTTATTTAAAAAAAAATTTAAGCCGATTAAGATCCCAACCATTCTGATCGCATGATTCGTAACCTCTGATCGCGGTCATATTTTATTAGACTAAAACATACATAGAGACTAAAATTTCAGTGACGTACCCTACTTAAGTGACTGTTTATCGAAAATACAGTTAAAAATGAACAATATAAAATAATAAGGACTGTGATATAAACAGAAATATTATAATAACACAATAATAAGGAAATAGATATATTAAAATTATATATTAATAAAAATAACCTCTTTACGATCAACAACAATAACTATAACTTTTTACAATACTATTTAAAATTTAAATTACAACCTTTTTATTATAAGTCAATATAAAAAATACTTTATTTGTGTTAGCCAAATTACTCAAACCGAAACTCACTAACCTTTCCCTGTTAAAGACATGGCGACTAAAGATTAAAATAGTTTTATCAGCTCTTATTATCGTATTTTGTAACAAACATTGGCACTGCACTAACACTGATAAAAAAAATGTAAACCGGCAAAAATTTTAATAAATCAACATTTTTATTATGTAAATTACGAATCAAGTTGTCAGGTAAGTAGTTGTTGCAACAGCAATCATTATTTTAACCGTGTAAGTAAACTTATAAATCGTTGTGTTGTATGTATATTGTGCGATTGTTATGTAATGTTATCGGGTTTTGTCAAAAACAATTTTAATATAACAGGCGTGACACCGAATAGCCGTTGTTATCGTTCAAGGTCACAGTCTTCAGTGTCTTCTCTACTAATGTATTAAATTGGTATTTGCCTTAAAGTTAAAAATGAGCAAAATCTTTTGTGTGACAATTTGATATGACGTTATTAGTTAATTAATAGTTAATGAAATATAAATACATATAACCAAATTATTATTATATTATTAACAAAATATTAGATGAAATAAAATTCAAACTAAGTTCGTCTACCTTTGGACATGTCAATTAGCTACATCTATATTGTAGCTGGCATTGTGAAAATGATTCGTCGAAAACTGCTAATTTATTTTTTACACATGGCGATTGTTCTCGTACCGCATAATTTTTTTTTTTTTTTTAGCTTAGATTGGTGGACGATCTCACAGCCCACCTGGTGTTAAGTGGTTACTGGAGCCCATAGACATCTACAACGTAAATGCGCCACCCACCTCGAGATATAAGTTCTACGGTCTCAGTATAGTTACAACGGCTACCCCACCCTTTGAACCGAAACGCATTACTGCTTCACGGCGGAAATAGGCGGGGTGGTGGTACCTACCCGTGCGGACTCCCAAGAGGTCCTACCACCAGGGATTACGCAAATTATAATTTTGCGGGTTTGATTTTTATTACACGATGTTATTCCTTCAGCAGCTGTTGTGTAATACAAAAACTAAATTAAATTGACAGATCATTACAATTTTATTAAGGTCTTCAAATTGTATATCGCTGTAGAAGAAAAAACATACTTTTTGTGTTCGTTACAATTTTAAAAGAAAGTAACTAAAACCACTAGACATTAAAACAAGTATTTGTCGAAAACAATGTATTAAAATAAAAGACGTTTATACATTATTATTAGGTACACATACAAAAATATAATCGCCATTGAATACGAGCTTGTAAATTCGTCATATCAGTTCAAGCTGGGCATGGCTGCATACAATCAGTATCACACTGACAGAGCTCGCTAAAGTTAGATAGCTCTTCTCTGCCAGCCAAATCTTAACCTAATTTACTAGGTTATACAGTTTCGAGTAGCAAAGCGATTCCTTGCCCTCCTCCAATGCATGCTGAGCCGATACCCCTCTTCAAACCACGTCGTCTGAAACAAAATAAAACACTTGTATTAAAGTATTTAAATTTAGTAATAAAAATTATTCGCTGTTTAGTCTTTACAAGTATATATATTTTTTATTTATTTATTTATTTATTAAGTCGCACCAACAAAGTGATCATCAATACAAAACATTGACAAATTGACAAAAGTTCATGGCAGATGTCACCTCAATTATAGGTGCAATCGACAGTGCATTAACATCAAAAATAAAAAAAATATACAGCTAAGATTTGAATACATTTCATTCATTGCTTAAGATTAATTTAATTGGGAGATGATNCAGGCATTTCAATATTGTAGTAATTGTTACGTTATAATACTCATTGTAAAAAAATCTAATATTAAAAAATAAATAAATAATAATTTCATATGAAAAAAAAAAAAAAAAACATGCCCGCTGAGTTTCTTGCCAATTCTTCTCAGGACGGAGGCTAGTTCTTGTGAATTGGCGGTAGTTCTTTTGACGTTCAACAAGTATGTACTTTCATTTATGTTGAATAAAAATTTTTTGATTTGATTTGATTTGATTTGTATTTGGGTTGACTTTGTTCATATAAACAATAAAATATATATAATTTAAACTAAGAAACACACGTAAAGAGTCACCCAAAAAAGAATTAAATTCATATTTTGATTGATGAAATTAATTTCATCATTTTTATCCTATTGATACTGGTCAGGATAATGGAGTGAGGTTATAAAATTATTGCATTTTCATCGGTCTTCGATGCGTATGCAAATTTTCAAGTGAACTGGATGTGTTAATGTTGGTGAAAATTAAGTTCAAATATTCTGTTAAATATTACACATCATATAGCAACCTTGTTGGTTGGAGGAGGCCTTTATCGATTGGCAAACAGATCTGCAGAAAATAAGAAATAATCAAATAATAGGCTAGATTAAGGTTTCAATAAAATTTAAGTTTTCTATATGTTATTTTTAGTCATATAATTGTAATGTGGATCTGAATAAAAGGCTATATTATTATTATTATTATTATACCAACCTAACAAACCTGTGTTAAAAATAATTAATTATTATTCTTTGGTTTATCGTGATTTGAAAACGTGACCTATTTGAAAACGATAAGACAGACTTGCCTATTGTAGTCTCAAAGTATTCGTAATAGGTCGAGCGCGCTTTCTATTTCATTATAATTAAATTGTGCACTTCAACTTCAGGTGATATTAAGTAGATGATAACGTAGACTTTAACATAATATATTCATAATATATATTTAACATAATATATTCATATACATATAAGTTAAATGATAGTAGAACTAACGTTGAGAGACTAAATTCCATTTTCCGTGAACGCATTGAGACCGGGAATTTTCTTTTAGGATTTTCTGAAACTTAAGTAAGCCCGAATAACATTTAAGACATATTCAAGTTTCACAAGAAGTGAAGTTAATTAATTTCTTTTTTTCTCAAATTAAAACATTAAAATTGTAAGTTGTTTGGGCTGGGATGTGCTAGAATTGTCAGTAATCTTGATAATTCCGATTTCATCACTTAACTTTGATATTAACGAAGAGTATGGACTTTATGTTTTAATTGTAGGTTTTAAGTTTTCTAATACCTAATCGCTTATAGCCTACGGGGCTATTTCAAGTACGCGTGAACAATAAGCTAGTTTGCGGGGTCGACCTGAAAGAACATAGCAAGAGCAGTGCTTCGCTGAATCTACCACTGGTTGAGAATCGCGACCCACTGAGAAATGTTTTTAGTGGCTGGAAATCTCCTGATTCCGCCGCTCCTTATTTGGGGTGGCAATATGTTAATGAAATCCGAAATAAAATGCCTCCCGGCACGTTACCCTAAATGTCAGATCCTCGTCAGGTTGAAACTCAAACGAAGCAAGGTGGACAAGATAGCGCGGTACTATCTAAATTTAATTTTTGTTTCCACATTCACTTTCTTATTTTATCGAAATAATTAATACGTAAAGGAAAAACTTTGTACATATTCCTTTTTACGAAAATTGCCCAAACTTATAGAGAATATAGAGAAGAAGTGCAGAATGTTAATATTTTTTTTTAAATTATGCCTAAAAAATATATTAAATCAATAAAAAAAGCTTTACACACACTACCAAGTATTTGACGCACACACGCATGCATACTATTTATTGTCAAACTTTTGTTCTTGACGTCTGTAGTCAAATTGAGAATATATTAAAATTAAATAGTGTTTGTCTTTATTAATATTTTTTTATAGAGTAGCCTTGGCGAAATTTGTGATTATAGAAGTATAAAATACAATCATAATAGTGTACAAACTTACAATTTCAATTAATTATAGTCGAACTTCAACTACTGCAGGATCACTAGTCGAAATAAAGTTTCTACATTTGAATTTTAACAGCAATGTAATCAAACAATAAAATCTAATTAACCCTCGTAATAACCAAAAAATCAGTCGTCGAGTACTAAACGGGACGTCACAATAATTTAATTGTAAATGCGAGGGTAATCTTACAACAGTAACTGCGCAGTATGCTTAACTGATGATGTTCCTATAAATATGGAGTGAATGACCTTGACACGTGCACATTTTGGTATACAAAATTAAACTTTCGTGATGTATTTTAGAGTATATTATCCAACTCATCAATTTCACTGTAACTAATTTTTATTAGTTGATATTGTGAACCAACCCGGGTATTTGTCACAATCTTGCCTATTTCTGATGCAAAGCAGTACTTTTACCTCGGTTTACTAAGTAAAGGACATTCACGCGTGAGTTCTGAAGACTACTTAATAATAGTTGGACCGTGAGATAGTTCACGTATCAAGATGTGTGCATGTTCTAAAACAGTTGAAAAATCATAAGTTATATGATTTATACGTCTCAACTATTACGGATTGTCTTCACTTATATCTGGCTCGAATGTTCCATTCCCAATATTTATTCTTGCTACTTAGAAAGACATTAACGGCAAAACGATAATACTGAATTGTTTTTCGATAATCGAAGATTCGTTTATTATGGATTTCAGCTCCGTTTTTTTTGTATCTTTTTGTTTCTGAAAAACAAGCTTTGACTAATTGTCACTTCACGTACTCAACAAATGTTCACGATTGACTTCCACGGTGAAGGAATAACATCGTGTTATAAAAATGAAACCCGAAAAATTATAATTTGCGTAATTACTGGTGGTTTGAACTCTTGTGAGTCCGCGCGGGTGGGTACCACCACCCTGCCTATTTCTGCCGTGAAGCAGTAATGCGTTTCGGTTTGAAGGGTGGGGCAGCCGTTGTAACTATACTTCAGACCTTAGAACTTGTATCTCAAGGTGGGTGGCGCATTTACGTTGTGGATGTCTATGGGCTCCAGTAACCACTTAACACCAGGTGGGCTGTGAGCTCGTCCACCCATCCAAGCAATAAAAAATAAAAACTAAATATGACATGATAAGCTATTCTATTAAAGTTTAGTATCTTGTTTGCAATAAGTTTAAAGAATACTTACGTACTGTTTAAAATATAGTTTTGTTCTTTCATGATTTCACGTGACTAATATAATATTTGTTGAATCTTAAGAAAACATTTGTAATTGTTGAGGAACATTTATAAAGAATGCTTAATTTTTATTTAATTATTACTTAATAGATTGCACGACGTAAGAATGAAAACAGCGCCCCAGGGCTTGGTGAATATTAAAAAAAAAATGTTGATTGGAATTTTAAGAATAATACGGTACATAAACTAAGTTTCTAAACTAATTTTCTAATTTATAAATTTCTAATTTTCTAATTTTATAATTTCTAAATTTTCTATTTATTCTCTGGTTGCCATTGCAGTATTAAGGTTTTCACATCAAACAAATTTCAGACATCTAAGTCGAAATAAATTGATTTTAAACGCAATTCCATTGTTCGTGGCATATTAGGTAAAGGTAAAAATAAAAATAAAAAAAATACATGTTTTGGGCCAAAAATTCGCAGTCGATTGCTGGATCTGAAATTTCAGTTTCATAATGTCGCTACCGTAACTCCCTTTGCCTTTCTGAGATATGACGCATATTCACATGACAAGATACATAGCTAAACACATCTCACTGTGTCCTCTAAATCAAACTAACATACTACATTCGCAAACATTTCAAATTCTTATCTATGTTCAAATAATAACCAAAGATAAAAATAATTGTTATCAAAGCACGAACTGTAATGAGTAATTAGTTCATCGTCTGTGTTTATTAACATACATTTTAGCTCATTTAAATGACACTTATAGTTCCGTGTTCTAATTTAATTTATTCCAAATAGTTTCAAACACGTATTGTATTTTCTGTTATTTAAAAAAAAAAACTTCATTCATTATTCATTATTATAACTCTTTAATTAAGTAAGCGTAGTCTTCAATTAAACGCGGAACTCTTGACCGCGTTCTAAAACAACAATTACCCTAAAATAAATTATTCATATGACTTACTTACGTAACACTCTTGAGAATGTGATAAAAATTATTAAAAATACGTAACGAGTTCTCTGTACAAAACCTCCGACCTCTGACAGAAGCTATCGCGCTTTGTACTGTAAATTTTCGAAATTACTGACCCACTAGTGGTCCCTCTGTAATCGAAATTCGACTATAATTAATTGAAATTATAAGTTGGAACATTATTATGGTTCTATTGTCAAAGATTATTATACTTCTATAATCACAGATTTCACCAAGACTACAGTATAGCCAAATAATATTAAAGATAAACAATTTTAACCTATTCTCAATTCGACCACAGACTTTAAGCAATAACAAAAGTTTGACAATAAACAAAAGGGTATAATATACATAATATGTGTGTGTGTCAAATAAATGGTAGTGTGTGTAATGTTTTATGTATTTTTAAATGTCGATTTAATTTATTTTTAAAGCATAATTTAAAAAACAATAAACATTCTGCACTCCTCTATATTCTCTTTATGTGTAGGAAATTTCATATTCCTCCGTCCGTGCGATTTTCGTGAAATGGGGTACAAAGTTTTTGCTTCACGTATTAATATGACCCATTATGAGTTATATCAACACTGCATTGATCCAGTTTAATCGGGTTAGAGCTGGATGATTAACTAACTGTCTAAACCGAATGCAGTTTGAACGATAAATACTCCATCAAGTATCTGTCATCCCACATCCAATCAATCGTTTATGGCCCTCAAATATATTTTATACAGATTAAAATCATTTCAATATCACCTTCTAAAAATCACGACACTAGAAAGTCGGGTGATCGTTTTTTCAACTTTTGAAATGGAACACTGTGTGGAGTTCTAACCGCCTAACGTTAAGAGAAGAGTGAGTTTTGTCCATATAAGAAAATAAGTCGTCGGCAGTAGTTCTGTCCATGTAGGCTAACAAAATAAGTCGTCGGTGGTAAATAGTGGCTAAGCTTAACTGACGTCACCATTCGCTATATACTCTTCAAGCCAAATAAATGCAAAATGATATACTCGTATGTATAAAGAACGAGCTCCAGTATTGCGTCAATCCCTGGTGCATCTTTCAAATTGATCTAAATTATCCATATAGACATGGTCACACTAATCTGTGATGCCTGTAGCATGCAACGTTTGCTGACCGTTTAACCTATGATCGACAAATGCACAGAATGGGGCCAAGAGTTACTCTCACTGATTGTACTCAACTAATAAAATTAAATTATTCGAGCATTAACGTACTCCTACGCTTGTTTGAATTGAAAAATGTATTTCGTCAAAATGGACGACATATGATGTTTTTTTTATTCGCTAGTGGCACAAACAGAAAGATAAATCCATTTTGATTGATGTAGCGAATCGCTTTCTTGAAGTGAAACTTCTTTATCGACGTAGGGAGGAAAAAACGTAACGTTTTTCGGTTACGCGTCATCTTAATTTCTTCCGTTACACGCCATGTTTATTTTATTTCTATTTAATTTGTTATCAACAGATGTCGCTGCACGTAAACTCAACAATTCCTGAATCGCGGTGACAATGATGTTACACAGTTGATAGACGTTCTCGTATTTCTCTTGCTATATGATGCTATATCATACCTACCTAGCGTCGGGATACCGTGACTATGAAGGCGGTTCCCCTGGGGTGCGGCTGCTCCATTGCAATGCGGAGTGGTTGAACCTTGCGATTATTTTTATATTTTATAAGTTTCACTTCTACCGTGTGTGACTTGCACACACACACATTTTTTATATTAGTCTGTTTCCAAAAGCACAGTTTTAATTTTATACCAGCAGTTCAAATTTCCAATACGGTAACAAATAACAATAGCTAAAGCCCTATTGCTCTATATGCATTTATCTATCGAGTATTTCTCGGCAATTTTAATTTCAGACCAAAATTATCTCCCTCTCTTTCTATTTAATCATGGTCGGAAAGAAGTATATAAAATTGACGTATAAAAATAAATGATAACAATTTACTAACCATTGCACTTTATAATTCACAGCTACTGTGTGATCTTATTACATTATTAGAAAATTGTGATGATATGGTGATGATACAGAGGCGCTGCTTGGAATTTCAACTTTAATCCACCACAATCTTCGATCAATAACACCACAATTGAAACTACTTTTACAGTTTAATCTCGCGTTTTTTACTGTCATCAAATTATTGCCGATGCTTTAAATACTTTACGAACATTTTAGTTATGTCTAAGACTCGAAAACCGAAGAACATACTATATTATTATATTACGCATATATACTATATACTTAGTCTGGCCATAAATACTGTTACAATTAAAAATTAACAAAATATTACATTTGAATTTGGAATCTGTCATTTTATATGATTGCTTATTGAGTTTTCTCATTTTGGCGCCAATAGATTGTACAATATTTTGCGATATTAAAATGGAGTGGGGTAATAAAGAGAACCGAATCGCTGTGATTGCATTACACAAAGTAGGTATGGAGCCAAATGCAATTTTTTAAACTCTCCATACGCTTGGTATTAGTAAAATGTTTGTGTACCGGGCTATTAATAGGTGCAATGAGACCTCCTCTGTTTGTGACAGAAAAATACCTGGCCGTCCATGTAGTGTTCGTACGAAAAAGGTGGTCAAAGCAGTAAGGGAAAGAATGCGAAGAAATCCTGTCCGAAAGCAAAAGATGACTTAGGACTTGCAGCCTATAAGAGACGTACTGGTCATTTCTTAACTGATAATTTAAAAGAGAATAGGGTGGTAAAATTGAAACAACTACTGAAGCGGTACGCAAAGGGAGGTCATAGAAATTTTTTGTTTACTGATGAGATTTTTTTTACAATTGAATAACATTGTAACAAATAAAATGATCGTATTTATGCTCAAAGCTCTAATTAGTCGACAGAGTGCAACGTGGGCACTATCCGACTTCAGTGATGGTTTGGTGGGGTCTTCGCTATGAAGGAGTGACTGAGCCATACTTTTGTGAAAAAAGTATCAAAACATCGACACAAGTGTATCAAGATACCATTCTTGAGAAGGTAATGAAGCCCCTTAACAACACCATGTTCAATAATCAAGAATGGTCCTTCCAGCAAGACTCGGCGCCAGGTCATAAAGCTCGGTCTACACAGTCTTGGTTGGAAACGAACGTTTCGGACTTCATCAGAGCTGAAGACTGGCCGCCGTCTAGTCCCGATCTTAATCCGCTGGATTATGATTTATGGTCAGTTTTAGAGAGTACGGCTTGCTCTAAACGCCCTGATAATTTGGAGTCCCTAAAACAATCCGTACGATTGGCAGTAAAAAAAATTCCCATGGAAAGAGTGCGTGCTTCTATTGATAACTGGCCTCAACGTTTAAAGGATTGTATTGCAGCCAATAGAGACCACTTCGAATAAGCTTTCTATACTTTAAATTGTTTTATATTTATGTATTAAACTAACACACTGTAAAAGTAATAAATGTTATTTTGCAATAGATTTTTTTTTTCTTTGTCTCAGTATTTATGGCAAGATTAGGTATATATACACGTATGACAGCCAGTCTATATACACGTTGACAGTCGTAGTCAGGTCATAAATTCTGTCACATGTTTAATGTAAAATAATTGAAACAAGTTTATTCATTATGTAACCATTCATATACCAAAATGAACTTAACAAAACATAGATTCTTATGACACTAAAATTTATTCAAAATGACCTCCGTGATTTTGAATACAGGCCTTCAATCTGCGCGGCCAGTCGTCTATCGCAGCACGAACGAGGTCCATGTCAATATCGGCGGCTGCCTTAATCAAGGATGTCTTGAGTGACTCCAAATTGGGATGAGGCTTTGAGCACGCCTTTTCCTCCAAGTGTTGCCATATCTTGTAATCTAACGGATTCAAATCTGGACTGGAGGAGGGCCAGTCTTCGTGCCGGATGAAGTCGATTTCACGCGCCGCCAGCCAGTCTTGTGTGCTCTTCGCTCTATGAGCTGGCGCCGAATCTTGTTGGAATACCCAGTGCCTGTTATTGAACATGGTATGAGAAACAGGTTCCACAAGGTTCGTCAGGACTGTATTTTGATACACAACTGCATTCGTTTTTACACCTTTCTCACAAAAATGTACCTCTGTTAAGCCCCAATAAGAAACTCCCAACCATACCATGAGCGAGGATGGAAAATGACCTCGTTGGACACGCGGAATACGGTTGCTCGCTTCTTCACTACTGTGTGCGTACACCTTATCATTTTGTTTGTTGTAGCTCTCTTCTACGGTAAAAATTTTTTCATCCGAAAAAAGAATTTCCCGATATTTTTTTCCCGCGTACCGCTTCAACAAAGCGCGGCATCTCTTCAGTCTCAGGTCCATTAGACGAGCATTCAAACGATGTCCTGTTTTTCTTCGATATGCCCGAAGCCCTAAGTCTTCATTTAACACCCTTTTCACCGTGGTTCTGCTTAACCCCATCTGAAGGGCCAACAGTTTCTGCTTACGTTTGGGATTTCTTTGAATTCGCGCCTTCACAGCTTTTATCACTGCTGGAGTCCTAACAGACCGAGGGCGACCACTTCTTGACCTGTCATCTACACTAGAGTCTTCATTGTATCGTTTGATGGTACGATAAACGAATCTTTTGGTTATATTCAAATTTTTTAGTATGTTAAAAATTTGAATTGGCGCGTAACCGCAACGATGCAACGCAATAACTGCAACACGGTCTTCTTTAAGCGTCCACTCCATATTTAAAAATGAGTAAAATTCTAAAAGTATACATTTTTATTTTCATGAACAATTCGAAAATCGAATTCAATAAACTTTTTTGTGGCCAGCATTCTAAAAGAAAAGTTTTTACTGTGTGACAATACTTATGACCTGACTAGGTATATACTATAACTATACGTATCAATCGATTTAATTTTTTCGTAATGTCTAATAGAGACAGCACCACATACATATCACGTGATTATATTTTTACTCATATAAACTATATAAATATAATACAAATCTAAAAACAAATGCCATATGCTAATTCTATCTCTAATTTAAAAAAAAAAACTCCTAATTCCTCTGGTACGCTAGAACTTATATAAATCTCTATCTGCCCTAGCAGTTTTAATTACATTCGAGTTTGCAATCCCGTGATAAAATCCAATACCGTTCAACAAGGTGCACAACATTATTTATTGCACACCTGCAAAGCGATACCCGTAGATTACAAGCACTCCATCTGAATCCCAGAGTCTAGGACAACGTCGATAAGCCGGAGATGACCCGGACTAGATAAGCGAAACGTGAGAACAACACAAAATTGAAAAGAAGCGAAGTAAGTTCACAATACCTAAGTTTAAATTGTAAAATGATCCAATTTGAAAATCGCTAAAACATAAATGTTTTTCTAAATTTATAATGTTTTTGATCTTACGAAGCCAAATCTCACTTTATTTAATGTTGTAGTAATCTTTGATTTAGAACTGAATACATATTCACATGTTACATTAAAATTATTTAATTTCACATATTCATATATAATATATCGAACACTTTATTAATATTTTATTAAGATGTTTCAAAAAATGGCCTTGAAGCTGCGAAAACCCACAGATGTCTTTTGCCGGAATCGCATAAGGCTGCTAATAAAAGATAATATTTTAAGACGAAATATTTTTTCATGATAATCTGGAGCTCCGAACTCCTACTACTACTACTACTACTAGCTCATTACCCGTTTGTTGTAATAAATAGTGTGTTACAATTTGTTAATGGACATCCACTGCTTCTCCTTCTAATACCTAATACTAGCGGTGTATTTGATGCCGCAAAGGTGGTTTGGTCCATTCACCTTTTGTCTGTGTTTGTAAGAATGTTCATTTGTGATTAAAATTGAAACATACTAAATGTCTTTCTGACTGCCGGGCAAAAACTCCCAATAATTTCGCATTGAAGAAGTAATCCTCGTTGTGAAGCTTCCAAAAAGTTAACGATTTCAAGCATCATAAGGTTACAACGCATTGAAAAATTTCTTTGGCTGAGGCAGAGTATTTCTGTCGCCAAACAGTTATATGTTCCGGTTTTAATAATCTTTATTCCAATACAGAAGAGACTTGTTTAAATATTAAGCATATAATATAATATAATATTTAAGCAACCCGTGCTCTTTTAAAAGAAATAATGTCTTTTACTTATTAAATATAAATTAATTTTACATTACATAGATCCTTTTTTACCCCGAGGTACTTGCTAAATAACCGTATCTATTATTCAAAGCATATACTTCTGAAGAAGATATTTAGTGTTTCCTATGATATTTTGCCACGTACCATCCAGCATTGGAATAAACCTCCCTCCTTTTTCCCTTCCCTCCCCTGATCGCTATGATATATCGTTTTTTCATACGAGGATTAACGAAAGCGTTCAGACAGCGGCTTTGTACCCCATTGTTGACGTCCAAGAACAATGGTGATTACTAATAGTGATTACTAAAAAAACACGGATTCTCCAAACTGACACTAATTTTAATAACTAACTAAAGGTCCAACGAAACCTAAATCAAAACTATGTATTTTATATGATATGTAAATGATAATCTATTATGAATATGGGTTTCGCAAAGCAACACCTACTTAAATCTATTTACCGCTATTAAAACCCCTTGTGGTTCATGAAATAATATTTGATGAATATTAACATTAATCGACCTGTATACTTAGGACCTATAATAATGAGAATAAGTAATCTAAATATTGTTTCATAAAACAAATTGCTTGTACGAATTTATATATTTAAATATTAAATGTTATATTAAAAGCTTTCTTAATTTTTTAACGAGGGATGTTGAATAATGCTCTTTAATAGGTACCCGCCAGTATCTCCATACTTAATCACTTTTGTACTACTTAACATTTTATAAATCGAGATATGCGAAGCTATCCATTTATTTGGGAGGTTCATTTTAATTTATTAAGTGCGATTGTAAGTTACAACCTCTGTTTTTGATGTTCAATTAATTATTAATGCTCTTTAATTTTTAATTGAAAGAAAGACGTACCTGTAAACTCTCAAAGCGTACTTAATTTTGTTTGTTTATCCAAGGATAGCTCACGATCTACCTGAGCTTAAGTGCTATCAGAGCCCATAGACAGCAATGGGAATGCCGCCACCCATCCTGAGACGTGAAACCGATATCTCAATTGTTTTGTGGAATGGCTGCATCACCCTTCAGACGAGAACTCATCAATATTTTGAGGCAAAATAAAACAGTATAATAGTACCTACTTGTGCAGCCCATAAAATATCACCAGTAATAAATCCTCATTAGGCTGTCTGAACTTCAGGCTGAACTGCCCTATAGGTTATAGTTATCATATGCTAACGGATAAACGTAAACCCAGTGATAAATACGTTATATATTAGCATTATTGACAGGTATGGCTTATATGGTGGTAGGACCTTTTGTGAGTCCGCGCGGGTAGGTACCACCACCCCGCCTATTTCTGCCGTGAAGCAGTAATGCGTTTCGGTTTGAAGGGTGGGGCAGCCGTTGTAACTATACTGAGATCTTAGAACTTATATCTCAAGGTGGGTGGCGCATTTACGTTGTAGATGTCCATGAGCTCCAGTAACCACTTTACACCAGGTGGGCTGTGAGCTCGTCCACCCATCAAAGCAATAAAAAAAAAAAAAAGGTAATTTGGAAATAAATTTTCGACGTTGTTTCAAATTCCTATTATCACGCTTAACAGGAGATATGGATTGATATTTATTCGGTTATTGCGTAAAAAACACTTCCAGTAATTGGTAACGTTTGATAATATAATTTTTTTATTGCATAGATGCGTGGACAATCTCACAGCCCACCTGTTGTTAAGTGGTTACCGAAACTCACGGACATTAACAGCGCAAATGCCACCATCTATCTTAAGACGTGAATTATCGTCTCAGTTTTACGGTACAACGACTGCTCCCTTCAAAAATAGCCAGGGCGGTGGCACCTATCCGAGTGCACTCGCGAGACCTCTACCACCACTAAAAATTAAAAGTTAATTTGAATTTAAAACATATTCGCCAGAACAAGACTGAAGCCAAGAGAAAAGAAAAATTATAACGCAAACAAAACTGCGGCAGGCAATTAAAATAAAAAAAGCTATCTTTTACTTTAGTATCTCACCCATCTCCTTGTTCTTAAATTAAACAATAAACAAAATGACAAGAAGAAAGCGTTATTCATTTAATTCGGCATCGTTTCATGAAAATAAAAGGTCAGCTTACATTGTTTGGGTCTTTGTTCGAAACGGATTTGGCTTAGACGACGTGATGAATAAATGCTGTCTGAAAGCTTACGTTACGGATAAAAGCAATAGTTTGGTTTTTTATTCTTCGTTAATTGATGGTAGGGCCTCTTGAGAGTCCGCGCGGGTAGGTACCACCACCCTACTTATTTCTGCCGTGAAGCAGTAATGCGTTTCGGTTTGAAGGGTAGGGCAGCCGTTGTAACTATACCTGAGACCTTAGAACTTATGTCTCAAGGTGGGTGGCGCATTTACGCTGTAGATGTCTATGGGCTCCAGCAACCCCTTAACACCAGGTGGGCTGTGAGCTCGTCCACCCATCTAAGCCATAAAAAAAAAAAATTGCTCGTTTCGAAACTGGCATAACTAGCGCAAAATTAGCTTACGCTTTCATAAATTAGGTGAGCTGTTTTTTTATTTATTCATTTTACTTATCTTAAAAACAAAGCAGACGACACAAACTAACATATTTCTACCAATTTAACAAATAAGAATAAGTAGTACAAGGTTATTTTGTATTTGAATAAGATATAAACAATACGACAATAAGTTTGAACCTTCTGTTTTTTTTTTTAATACTGAGAATAACTCAAGTGTACGATCTCAAATTGTTTAGGGCAGATAATTTGAAGTCGTCGTGGCCTAAAGGATAAGACGTCCGGTGCATTAGTTGTTGCGATGCACCGGTGTTCGAATCCCGCAGGCGGGTACCAATTTTTCGAATGAAATACGTACTTAACAAATGTTCACGATTGACTTCCACGGTGAAGGAATAACATCGTGTAATAAAAATCAAACCACAAAATTATAATTTGCGTAATCACTGGTGGTAGGACCTATTGTGAGTCCGCACGGGTAGGTACCACCGCCCTGCCTATTTCTGCCGTGAAGCAGTAATGCGTTTCGATTTGAAGGGTGGGGTAGCCGTTGTAACTATACTGAGACCTTAGAACTTATATCTCAAGGTGGGTGGCGCATTTACGTTGTAGTTGTCTATGGGCTCCAGTAACCACTTAACACCAGGTGGGCTGTGAGCTCGTTCACCCATCTAAGCAATAAAAAAATAAAAAAAAAAGATCACTCATAAGTTTTGTGTGGAATTTTGATAAGAAGATTATTTTAGCCTTAGTAACACCATCCGTCGATATACCAGTATCCCTAGTAATACACACCTGTCAATTCGTATCAATTGAAGTACTTCTAAGCCGGTATTGCTACTGAAAAAATGACGTCATATAATTTATATAAAAGAATGATTTCATGTTAAAAGGATGACAAACAAAAGCTTTAATAATTTATATGTTTAAACGTAATTTTGAAAATCACTAGCGTTTATCTGCCTTCTTTCGCTTTCTTAAAATACAAAGAGCTTTTCATTTACGATCATAAAAAAATATAAGAAAATATTATTAATGACATAAAAGCATTTCATTTCGTTCACATTATGCTTCTTTGTCTGGTTCCTTGTCATATGACGCAGCAAATCGGGAAACGAGCAGAGAAAATTATATTTTTATTTTTAATACATTTGACTTGGCTTTTTGGACCTTGCTTACCAAAACCCAATCTGTATCGTTGGCAAAATAATTATTTATTTATGCAAATGCTCATTCAATTTTCTACAAAAGCACAAGATATCGGATAACTAGGTCAACTTTGAAAATCTCGTTACGATCTTCAGGTTAAATATGTTTTCTGGCATCTTTTAAATCAATATCATAAAGTATATAGGTATAACATAATATTCTCAAAACGTGCTTATTCTATAATAGACAATAATTAACAAACCTATTCAAATGATCTAATTTAGTTATTCGCCTTAGATAAGCTGACGCCTGTTTCACGATACCATTAACAAAAATATTTTATTCGACAAGCCAATCATTCAATAAACCCCAACCCTTACAAGACACTACACTATCAAACTTATCTCGTTTATCATAATATGTAACAATAGCCTTTATTCGTTCTGTCGAAAAATAAATATTTGAGTCTATCTTTTCCTCGGTTTTATCTGCTATTTTCGTAAACGTAGCCGCCACTCGCCAGTCAGTCGAAGGGTAGATCCGCGCGCGCTCGGACGCTGGCCGAGTTCACTCAGAATCTTGTGTCGTTTTTTTGTCATATCGCAGTGAAAACAATTTTTAATGTCGTGCTAATAAATCTCATTACCCACGGATTGAAACGTACTGTATCGTACCGTCGAAATTGAAGGTAATTTTTTCAAACATTTAAACAAATACAATATGTACATAACTTTGTTTACTATAATATTTACGTTTATTATACACTGGTCAATGATGAAGTATGTTCGATTTCCTTTGGCTACTTTTATTTAATTTTTTTAAACGCCCAATAAAATGCAATGTCATGTTTTTTGGCGCGAATTTTCTTCATGTATTAACAAAAATAAACGTTTTTTTTCTTCTTCTATAAAATAAACTTCTCAGTGCATTGAACTGCGCATGCAGAATTTTATTAAAGTACATTGTACGATGTAAACAACGTCGACGAACAATCATCAATCAAATAATAATCTTTGTTTTGTTACTACCTGCTGATTTAATCATTTGCTTTTGTTGGAATAAATTTCATTGAACATTCACATGTGTCTGATCGTAAATTCACAAATTTATTTTATTTACATTTTAGCCGTTCACTCAAGATCGTTTTTTTTCGTTCCATTTTGAAGACCTTTATCTTCACTACAGACAGTACAGAACTTTACTACTTTACTAACTTTATTTCACTACAGACAGTACAGAACTTTACTACTTTACTTACTTTACTAACTTTACTAACTTTACTAACTTAACTAACTTAACTAACTTTACTTCACTACAGACAGTACAGAACGCACAGAACTTTATAATTTACTCTGTTACATTTGAATAGATAACTTTTTTTCGTGTTTTCCAATTTAGTTTCATTGTACATCAACTCTGTAATAAAATGAAACAAGTTTTTTTTTCATTGGTAATGAATATCCACCCGTTTTTTTAACAGTACTAAGTACATTTTACTATTTGTAACATACTCGTACGTTCCAGAATTAATTGGTCCGTGAACACGAAAACTGTATAGTATGCGAAACTGTGTCGGAAACTAACTGTATAAGTAATGGTTAATTATGTAGATACATATTTTTATACAGAACACGTGCCCGCGAATACACTCTATAAAATTAGCCTAGGCCAAATCTTTCCATCTGACTTAAAATAAACTTTTGCTAATGCCTATAGCCCTTCTAGAAAATTTTTAAATCAGTTCAGTACTTATGATAATTAGCGTCCACAATTTCTGAGACAAGCGGACAGACTTATTGTACATACCGTTCTACGCATCACATCACAACAAAAGGAACTACACTGTCCATCAGGATTTAAGAAAATATCTTCCGAGGAAGAAAAATAGAATCATGAGAATACAGTTTATAAATATTTATAGATTAGTTTAATAAAACTAATCAAATTAATCAAATAAACCAAATAATATATATTAAATAAATATAGTATTACTAAATAAAACTTACTTCATAAACGTTACTATACCATCAATTTATAACATAGGAGCAAAAGGAATATAAAAATTATAAGTAACTACAAGTAATAGGTACAATACAATACATCATGTAATACAAATCAAACGAGTATTAAGCAGGTTGTGAAAAACATCTGCTATTTTCTTCCCTATAGTAGTAGGAGCCACAGGAGTCAGTACTAAATCCCTACATAGATACTACAGAATATGTAGTTGACTCCAAAATAAACAGTATTCAAAAACAAACTGCGATCGACAATAACAAGTAACGCATTGGGACCTCAATTTTCACTGATTGTAATTTGGTAATGGTTATATTTTGATAATATATATTTTTATATGATTATATAATTATTGTATTTTGGTAATGGTTATATAATTCAACAAAAGAAGCACGCGCCGCATGTATAGACGACATTAATTGAACCACAAACTCAGAGCATCTAGTTTTTAATTTAGTATCTGATTTACGCTGTAATCTTAGCGTATAACACTAAAAAAATAGTAATAATTCGGTTTTATTATAAGTAGCTAATAAAAAACTTTAAAACATAGTAGAAGCTTAATATTTTACGGTATCAGTAGCGGTTTTATTTTAAATGCTGTCATTAACTTGTTAGTTTCTTCATTCATATTTTCTTTTTATTCCCTAAGTCATTCTATGTTTTTTTATTTAATTTGATTTAGACTCGTAAGTCACAATATACAGTAACAAAACTAATTCATCTATTAGTATTCCCGTCCGAACGTAGCTGAAATAGCCTCTTGGGCTACCAGCGATTAGATAGGGAATAATATTATCTAAAACCAAAATCATTAAAAAAAACAATATCAAGAAATTACAGGAATTGAAGAAGGCATCTGAATGAATCAATTTTTTTTTACGTCTGTTGAGCCCGCATGCGTAGTGATATCACAACCATTCTTTTCTTTCTTCTTTTAAGATTGAGTGATCACAACCCTGTCCATCTCTGCCGTGAAGCAGCAATGTGTTTCATTTTGAAGGATGGCGCTTTTTTTTCTAGCTATTTTAGTGACCTCAAAGGGTCATACTAGATTCACCGAGCGAGTAGGTGAGCTCACGGAGCTCTAACCTGCTAACGTTGCTAAAACTAGCCCTAGCAAGAGCAGTGCTTTGCAGATCTATCACCGAATCGGAAACGCGACCCACTGAGAAGATACGTCGAGAAACTCAGTGGGCTTTGTCTGTGGGTCTCGCCGAACTCGCCGAACTCTTCGTCGCAAATGGTGGGTTCCACGAGAACGGTGACCGATGCTTGAGGTACCTAAAAACACCAATAGTGGATCGGGAGAATCCGAAATGACGTGTTTTGGGCGACGACGACTATTTACTATTCGGGTATGGGGTGGAGTAACCGTAATACTCTAAAACTGAAATTTAGAACTCGGATCTCTAGGTGGGTGATGAAATTCACGTTATTGATGTCTTTGACTCCAGTAACCACTTAACACCTGGTAGGCCGTAATTCACCCATCTAAGAAATAACAAAAAAGATATTACAAAGTTAAAACAGTACTTAAATTGTAGAGAAGACCATCATACAGTACATGTATTGTAATTTTAAGACCAACAAACAAACACACGAATGTACAAAATATTATTCAGAGAAAAGTTTATTGGTCTCTAATTTCGATGACCTTCGTGTTGTAAAATTACATTCAAACGGAATAACAATTAGTAGCGATTAGCAAAGCAGCTTTACAACTAACTAAGCGGTCAAGGTTTTAAATCATACCTTTAATATAGCTCAACCTTACCTCTCAAGAGCACATTCGATTTGTATATAATACTAGCTGACCCGGCAAACATTGTTTTGCCATATATAAGATTTCTAGGGAATTTCTAGTGTAGAAAAAAAAACTAAGTTATTATAAGTGTGTAAGGATGTGGTAAATGAGTGAAAGAGGTATGTAGCGTTGTGAACGATGAGGGAATGTATAATAAAAATAACAAAACCTCATTCAACCACATAATACCTCATTATAACAAAAAAAAAATGTCCAAATAAAAAGAAATATGTTAGGGGTGGACAACCCTAATCAGTTAGGGGTATGAAAAATAGATATTAGCCGATTCTCAGGCTTACTGAATATGCATAAAAAAATTCATGAGAATCGGTCAAGCAGTTTCGGAGGAGTATGGGAACGAACATTGTGACACGAGAATTTTATATATTAGATTATGTTATTATATTATATTAATATTATATTATTTGAGATGTACCATCCGACTCTGAATTGAACTCTCCTCTAGGATGTTCCGCAAGCGCTATGTTATATCATTCTTCAAACGATGTATGAGAAGAGTCCCCACCAGTAAACAGTAGGTCGGCTCTGACCTTGACATTGCTTATGTCAATGAGCAACGATAGCAATTCACCATCACGCGAGTCGTACGCTAGTCTGCCTACAAAGCAATTAAAAAAGCAACATTTGTATTAAATTTACTCTGATGTAATGTGATAGTACAACTGTAAGTTATTATGTATCTCTTATTCATCGCTGTGCTTATTGCGGCAATTCTGTTTGTTATACTTCAATAAATAAATATAATTAATTAAAAGGATAGAATTCCTATTAGTAAACATTAGAGATAAAACAAATGAAAGAAAAAGGTAGGCAAAGTATACTTTACTGCAGACCAAAATATAATTTACATTGAACATGAATCAATAGCACGCATAACTTGTAGGGTATTATCGCTAAAAGCGATTTCTAGCAGCAACGTTTTGAAACAGATAAACAAATTCATATAATAATAGGTTTATCAATAGACACCAAACATACATACGTTTTATTCTAAATGAATCCTCTATACATACGCAACGCAATCAAAATATATTATATAATAGCATATTCTTACGATGGTAAGAGTAATCATCTACCATCGCCATCTGTCGTCAAATAGGAGAAACGAATATCAAAATAACAAGTAATATCGAGAACGTTCGATAAATGTAACGCCACCTATTATCAAAGAGCAAAAACACATATCGAAACGACTCGTCCTATCGAGAATGTTCTCTATAATTGCAGACTTGTCGTGTGAACTATAAAAGCGTTGCAGAGATTACACGAAGGCATTTAGTAATCGGATCTATTCGAAGCGAAAGAGCGAACGGATCACCTGAAGAGAAGCGGAAGAAGTGAAGTGCGAATTGTAAAATGTTTCTAAAGTGTTCCAAGTATTAAATATAGTTATAGTATATGTAAAAGGAAAAAATAACACAAAAAAAAATTGCATTGATGACAACATGTGGCATGTTCTTATTACTCTCACAACACGTTCCATCTCATTCGGCTTATCAAGTTGATAACACGAACGCTATGCTTGTGACACAATAATAAGATTATTCTGTCCGTGTGTTAGTAATAAAACTAAATGATTTACTAAATATGTAGGTAGGCAGCGACTTGACTGTGCCCCTGGCATTGCTGACGTCCATGAGCGACGGTAACCATTTACCATCAGGTGAGTCGTATACCTACTCGTCTGTCTACAACAGCAATTAAAAAAAATGACCCTTAAAAATTAACCCTTTTTAATACGCTTTTATTAGCTTCAGACGTATGTATGTTAGTATGTTATGTAATGGAATCTTTGAACATGATTTTGGCCCTCTTCAAAACGTCGGATTAACTCGAAATTTGGTATACTTATTAACGACCGATGACAATTCAATATTTAAAAAAAAATAATGAAAAAATTGAAATTCAACTAAAAAATGAAAATTAAATAGTAGTTGAAAGAAACTAACAAAATACGCTTTTATAGAAAATCCAACTAAAAATAGAAAATAAATTTTAATAAATTTGTATTAAAAATAGTGTAAGAAAAAATGATTTTATTGTAAAAAAGCGTGGGATACTTTTCAAGATATTATCAAAATAACCCTTCTACTCATATCTGCTTATAAAATATTTATAACTTCTGATACCATGCACCCCATTGTGGCATTGTAATGGTAGCCTTGGGTAACCACTAAAGATATTTTAAATGAAAAAATATCGTGGGTACATACCTAATACTTATAGAATAAAAATATTTTTTCTATCTAATTATAATTTATTTGCATACTAAGGTTTCTATTTAATATAAAGTTATCTGTCTTTTGTAAAAACATTCGCAAAACTGGCTGCCTTGACCTTTCATCTACAATAATTTAATTTCTTATTTCTCATTGTCTTTATCTTAAAAGTTTTTTTAAAATAATCGTTTTTAATCTCTAAATTGGTAATGTATAGGAAACATAATCAATTTACAATAAATTCACCGAAACTTGTATATAAGGCAATCATTTGCCAAAAACTCTAGCTGAATTTTAAATCTACAGTTAATGTACAGGTTTAAACCGTTGATAAAACAAACATGAAAATAATATAAGTTCAGGCAAATACCGTAAGAAGATGACTCAGTTTTCAACAAATAATAGCTAGAAAATATGTATGAAAATAATATGCTTGCTTATTGATCTAACCGCGTACCGCTTGCCTGAGACAAACATAATACGTTACAAATATATTCTCATATACTCATACCGTAAATACTCAAAATATATCATTAAATACGGGGCGGTTGCTTTGAAGGAGTAAATAACTTAAAATAATCTTCTATCTAAACAAAAATGATTGCTGTTCGTTAGTCTCGCTAAAACTCGAGAACGGCTAGACCGATTTGGCTAATTTTGGTCTTTAATTATTTGTGGAAGTCCAGAGAAGGTTTAAAAGGTAGATTAATATTAAAATGCTCGGAATTAAATAAAAATAACTATTTTGTTTTTCCTTTGATGTGTCCCCCGTCGGACGGATTCCTTTTGTTTGTTTTAAGTTTATTATATACAAAAGTTTAGGTCTTTTATTTATCTATTGAGGCACTACGAAGTCTGCCGGCTCAGCTAGTACTGAATGAAATCTTCAAAAGAATCACCAAAATATTTTGCTACTAGCGACCCGCCCTCGCTTCGCTTCGGAAACATTAAAACACACACGAAACCAAAAAAATTAAATATTTTTTTTTTTTTAAAATGTAGCCTATGTTCATCAGGGACAATGTCGGCTTCTAATGGAAAAATAATTTTTCAAATCGGTCCAGTAGTTTCGGAGCCTACATCGGTGTCACAAATTTGATAACCTTGAGGTGCGGTTTTTTTTCTTAACCATAGTCTACTTAAATAAGTTTGACCCCCGTGTTATCACAGAATACCTATTTGATACGGCCAGACCACACCCTCCGAAGCTGATGTATGGTTGGATTTGATTTAAGTTGCTGTAAAAAGCATGATTGGTTTAAGAGGGGAGATTATGAAGCCTAAAATCTGTAATCAGACCGAGCGTAATAAACTAGTTTCAAATGAAATAAACATAATCAGTGTTCCTAATTATTATTACTAGACTAGGTTACTCGTATCGGACAAGAAGCTCTAATAAATTTATTTTACGCCACTGTTAAAGCTTCGAAAATTAAAGCAAACAATTTTTTAAGCAAGCACAAGAACACGAAAAAATTCATCAAATCAAATTTAATCAGAAATGATGATGTCATGATAAAAAGAAAAAGTAAATAAAAGATTCTTACATGGTAGAACTCTGGCTGACCATTACATCATCCCGACCCTCTGCGGCAACTTTTATAACTTCATCATAATCAGTACTTCTCGGCCTAAAAGATAAGACGTCCGGTGTACTTGCATCTAGCAATGTGAAAATGACGGCTTCAAATTCCGCAGGCAGATATCTTTTTCTTATAAGCTACGTACTTAACGCGGGTTCAGGTAAGAAATATCCTGTAATAAAACTGCAAAAAGATATCATTTGCATAATTACTTACTGGTACAAGAGTATTTTATAATTTTCTACACCACCCAGCTTATTTCTATCGCAAAGCAACCATGCGTTCCAATTCGAAAGACGAATTCCATTAAGACTTCGACCTCTCGTGTCTTAAGGTAGTTAGAGAGCAGTGTTGTGTGCGTGAATTTTTTCAGTAATATTCCAAACTTAGCCAATTCATTTCTTGATGACGGAATTTTTTTTTTATTGCCCTTGTAGGCAGACGAGCATATGGCCCACCTGATGGTGAGTGGTTACCGTCGCCCATGGACTTCAGCGATGCCAGAGGCAGAGCCAAGCCGCTGCCTACCGCTGAATACTCTCCACAAGCCTCTTTTGATTTATATTAATGTTAGGCAGCTTTTCTTCCCACAAACTATGATTATTAAAGTACTTTTATTATCTTTATCGTACTCTGCATACAAAGTATTAACGTTATTATTAATTAGATTATTAAGTATTAAAGTATTAACAAAGTATTACGTTGGAATCGTACGGTATGTGCTAACCGGTTTTTACTCACTCATATCAATATTTGTTACAATCCAGTTTCCATCACAAATAAATGAAAGAAACTTAACTGCATTTAATTTAAATAACGAATTCAAATAAAACAATATTCTGACCGTCGACTTAGCGAGCAGAGACTGAACGGAAGATCCTCCTGTGGCAATAGGTAATACGCACAACGGCTGACATAAAAGAGAAGTCGGTGTCTAACACTGCCTATCACTCATCATAACCGACAATAATGCGTATTTCTTATACTATTCCTTCAACGCGGATTTTATAAGTACAAATTTACTTAGAAAAATTGCCTCAATAACTGAACAACGCCATAATCCCGTGACGAGTTCACAAGGTGTCCTAGCTACTGGGCCATGGGTACTTCACGATGCACGTTCAACTTTCAAAAACGTACTGTATGCGTTCTTAATGAAATATTTAACGCACAACCGTAAAGTGATGGTTATAAAATGCATTTTATAAAGTAGAGTCAGTATTTTTCAGGATGCGAAATATTTCGTTAGATCATTTACATATGTCGGCCGTCTGGTGTAGTGGTAAGTGACATGGTCACTACACAAGGGGGTCGCGGGTTCGAATCCCGTCAAGGGAAGATGTTTGTATGATAAAATATAAAAATGTCTTTTCCAGGGTTATGGATGTATATTAAATATATGTATGTGTATAATGAAAATCTTACATTTATATCCGTTATCTGGTACCTGTAACACAAGTTCTTTACGAACTTATCACGGGACCAGTTAACGTGGCGTGATTGTTAGTAAATATTTATTTATTTATTTATTATTTATGTATACAAAAAATTCTCCTGAAGTTCATAACTAATAAAGTTTTGATATTGGACTGATCTTTTGTTTGTGTATAAATACTAAAAATACACACTGCAATACTTAAAATTTATAACAGTTCCATAGTTTAGAACACATGGGACGCGACGTGCTTTGAGAAACTGTACGACATGTTCCCTTCTTCTTCTTCTTTTTACCATCGCACGGATCGCTACCGAAGCGACCCATCTATACAAAGTAGAACCGCTAAGGTAATTTACATTACGCGTTTAGAGGTTTTAGGTATCGCAAAATCACTAATGAATAGAAAAATCCAAACCTTTTCAGTAATACTACCGAACAGAAAACTAGCTAGCAACAACAGCTAGTTAACCAACCTCCGAGATAAGGTTTCGATAACCCAAAAATCATAGCGTGTTATCGTGAAATCACCCATTCCATCTACGAAAGGTTATTATCAGCGAGGCAGGCGATACCGATCGATCGATCATGGTTCATACTTTTCTTGATAGCTTCTGACATTATTTACAAGTCCCATATTAAACCGCATCCTATTGTCATTTTTTTTTTATTTCTCTTCTGATGCAGCATTGTTTTCTTTTACTTGTAGAATACTAAAATAATTTGAAACCATACTAACACAAAATGTTCTATCCTAAATGAAATTTAAAAAAATATATATTTGTAGCGTGTGGCACTTAAAAGGGATTAAAGATACCTACTATCACTATCGAATCATACGACTGTGTCTTTGCACTAAACGGGGAGCAGGTACTAACTTTAATTACGAAAGACCTTAAGACCTTTATGTTAAGGAGATAGCTTCATGCTATCTTGATATAGATCCAATAAATAAAAGGTTTGGCTACTTCCGCGAAGCTATTACGATTTGAAATTAGGAATAACCCTTTTTATGTTTCTTTAGAAATTTATAAAGGGTCATGTTGTAGTCGTTGTGAATTTAGATGAATTCTGAAAAAATTCTGCTACCCATTACGAATCGATTTATCGGCGAAGTCTTGATAATAGGATCGATTTGATTTCCTTCATTTACAACAAAATATGCCAAATCTGAAAATCATTCCATTGATATAACGATTAGATTTATATCATTATACTAAACAAAAATATTTATCCAAAGAAAAAATTGAAATACCAGACAGTATTTAGATATTTTATTAGATATTCTAATTACAGTAGATTACAAATATTTGCGATAAAATGCTTAAATATCATAGTTGATACTTAATATTTCTCTAATCACAGTATTAGTTAGGTACACTTATACATATACCTACTGATTGACTAGTGTCTAAATAATTTAGAAAAATTGACGCTAAATATGACCCCAATTCAGTTAAGCTATTGTCAGCCTTATTATATCGTAAGTCACTGCTTATTCAGTTAAGAATTTGGAAGAATCGTAAATCAAAGGGGACATTCGGATATTTGGAAACAATTTGTTTACCTAAAACGACTTCAAATTTTAACATTACAAAATAAACAAATTTTAACATTACAAAATAAACTATTTTACGAAATGAAACAAAAAAGCATTTATTTAGTTCAAACCACTCTTAAAAAAATTAAATTTGATTTAACGCGAAAATAATATTAAGAAATCAGCGTTTTTTGGCCATTAGCAACTTTTGTAACAATTTTAACTTTTTGTTTCAGATATCAGCAAGAAAGGGAAATGTGCACGGTTTACTGGAAGCTATCGTTATCCGACAAAGAAATGATAAACCGGAGCTAGCTTTAGTCACAATGGTCTGTGACCAAAGATAGCAGACTTTTAATTTACTTTTTTCTTTTTACTCTTCCAATTTTCTATGTGATATATAAAGCTTTATCACGTATTAGTGCCTCCATACATTCTAAATAAAATACATTTTGTACATTAACAGAGAAACATATCTCCAGACAATATAATTCGAAGAAAATAAAATAACAAAAATAATTACGCATTTAGAAAATAGGCTATATTTAATTAAAAATCATTACAACTGCCTTCGGAGTGTGCCAAAATGTCTCTGAGCGCTTCAAAGAATTCTAAGAATGAAAACACTGAGATAGAAGATTCGAGAGAAGGCTCTGAAAGTCCCGCGCCACCACCAGACGGGGGATGGGGATGGATGGTCGTCTTCGCCTCATTCATGATCCACATTGTCAGTGAGTATTCTCTCAAAATTTTTACACATATTTAAAATTACTCCCGAAGCTGAAATAAAAATAAAATACTAACATAAAGTGTATGAAATGACAGTTACGAAACTGTGTACTTCTCGTTTTCTTTAAACTCTCCTTTGAGTCTAGAGGCAGCGCATCAATTTACTTAATATTTTGGTACATGACTTTTATTCAAGATCATAAGTAAATAAAATTAAATCAAAAGTATATTTATCTATCTATCTCCTTAGATTTATGGCGTTTCCTTTTTAGTGCCGTCATGCTAATCGCCAATCCGGTGTCAACGTCGGAAAATATTCAAATACACCCTGTATTTGTTACTAGTACTAGTTCAAGGATATGAAATAAGTGACATGGATTTTTCAAACAAATATAAAGTCGGATATTATCAGATTGTGGGCTTTCACGAAAATAAACTCTCGTTCCGAACCTAATTTAGCAAGCACGTAACTGCTGAACTTTCCCTGTTTTTCGATTCGGAAGAAATACATTTTCGTTAAAAAACATTGTTTTTTTTTCGAAGTTGTAAACATAAATAAAATCAATCTATCTATCTATCTATCTATTTATCTCTTAGGTTTATGGCGTTTCCTTTTAGATTTCGCCAATGTCAAGTGTATTTAATACTCTGCTTTCTATAGCGGGCTTCGTGAACGAGCAAGGTCACAGATATTCACTAAGAATTAAAATCAATCTAATGAATGGCTTTGCATTGACAATCAATGTTGACTTTGACTTTTAGTGAATTATCAATATAAATATACATATTTTTAATCTATTTTTAATTTAATAATTTATATTACCTAAGTTTTCAATCTATAATACTTTTCAAGATTTCAATAGCAATAAAAATCGTGATAAAATTGTTTGAAATGTTTAAATTGCTAAATTTTCTGCTATTATACCGAATATCTTTCTAAATTTAAACTTTGAAATTCGTTTAGAAATTATTATACATACAATCGTTATCATTATCCTTTCCCTCCGCCCGTGACCGTACCAAACTTACACAAAAGGCTTTTCATTTTGCTCTATACGTTGTGAACTTCGTACTTAGCGAACCCTTTTATTGTTCATAACAGATATAAAAATTATTTCAGTAAGCATTTAATATGCAGAAATACTTACCTACTTTCTATTATTTTTCAGAAAACGGAACATTGATTATCCCTATATAAATAATTACTTTACTGTGCAAGAAATTAGTTTACTAAATTTTCATATGGTTATCAATAGCACACACAGTTCTGTTCAGTTTCTTATCGATTCGCCTAACTCCACACATCCATCTTAACATTAGTATCAGCAAAGTGGATACGTTTTTTGTAAGGGACCTTTTTAACCTTTTGACAATCATGTAGGTCACCAGTGCCCTACATGGCGCACCGAAGTACATATTTACGTTGATTTCTGTGAGGTACTAAGCGCCTAAATTGCCTAACTTTACCTTCTTTGTTGTTACTGTGTGTAGTCTTTTAGTTCTTTTAGAAATAGTTTCATTCTCAGTATCTTGGGATTCGTCTTTCTTAGAGGCTAATAGATATTCGAACACCTTAGTAAGAAGATCGAAGAGAAGAAATAGCAGTCAAAGAGTTAACATTCGGGTCTCAGTGGTCTTACGAACGATTTATAAATATTCTTTCGCCTCAGTTTTAACGGCATTTTTGAGACACATGTTGTACTAGTAAACTGCCACCATGTTTGCAATCCTGCATTAATATGTCATTGCACACCTCGGTCACGTCACATCGAGTTGCGATACTTCAAATTAGACCATAGTGGTATCGCACTTTTGCCTATAGATATTGCTTTTGCACTTCAGACACAGCTAAAGTCGTAAAACAGGTAATCTGTTTTAGTTTAATTTATTTTTGGGACAACAGTCTCTAGAGCATGCGGCAAGTTGGTTAGCCGAATCTGCAGTGTTTACACAGTATTCTTTAACCAATACAATGAGTGGACAATGAGCACACACTAGGGTCCCTCAATCTATATGGCTCCAAGCTGACTCAAATTTTTACTTTTGTTTTATTGTTGTTGGTATTACTTTTGTGGTCAGCTTCTTCTACATTACTTGAATCAGCTTTACTTGCTTCGTAGGCAAATACATATTTATTTTTCAAAGCCCCCTAAAAACTTATCTCGGTATTGTATCGTATGTTTTCACTGAGTCCATAAAAACTATGTCCATTTTTTTACGGGTAAGATGGTATTTTTCCGTCAGTCGCATATTGAGTACAATATCTGTAGGAACTCTTCCAGTCATAAAGCTAAACTAGCTTTATGTGATTTCAGTTTCCCTCCTCAAACATTCTCCAGGACCTTTTATCATATCTTCATCGTCATCTTAATCCCTATTAATTTTATTGCTCTGTACCCGGATATCGTTTTCCTTAAAATTAGCAACCCTTTTGTACGCACCGATTGTACGCAAATTATTCCTGTTATTCAATGTTTGAAAATACGCACTGTTGTACAAAAGGCATCTTATTTCGCCTAAGAGGATATTTTACCGAACCAAACTTTGCGGTGAAACAATTTGAACAAAACCGGATACCGATGAACTGCTTATGGAATGTAACAAGTTTCATTTAGTAGCACGACCTACTTTTGAAGCAAAATATTTAAAAAACCCACTGCTTTTTAATATAAGTAAAATAGTCTAGAAATACCAGAAATTTCGTATTCGTTAATCCAAATTATTTCAAAGTGTTGAAAGTGGCGCAATTTCAAGAATAAATGAAAGTGATTTATATGATCTCATCTGACCAGCACCAGAAAACCTATAATTTATTCTCACTATATTAAATTAGTGGAATGGAAAATAATTCTCTTACATTATGAAGCTTTCTGCTAAGGATAGTTATATCATCACTTTTCTCGAGTATAAATCACATAATAACTGATATTTTTATTCTTAGAAGCTTAATAACACAGATAAGTTCATACAGATGACAAACTAAGCTATTCATGAGTTCCGATTTGAAGAGTAGAATTTTTTTCCAAGGATTGACTTTTAGAAAATTCTAAAAGTCAATTTTCATCGGCCAGACCGTCAACTTTTTTTTTTTATTAGACTTAATTAGACCATCACGATTCAACCCTTCTATACTAACGATATACGCTAACATTTATTAAATTACCATAAAACTTAATCAACACTGTTGTGTATAAATCAAATTTCATTATGAAATGATTGACGAATTGCATTTCTTACGACTAATGAAGCAAATAATACGTTAAACCGTGTTGGTCTCGCAGCGCGTGATAAATGTCATTAGGCGATATAATCGCGCGTGATAGGGATGTGCGAATTAGTGCGGGTCAGTGTAGTTTTGATGTCACTTCCTTGCCGTTTTACGATACCCGTTATCAGCGCGAATTAGATCTACTGTTATCTAATTAATTTCATTATATGAATTCAACACGCAATCTTCTAGGTAGGTATTAAGGCGTGTCGTGAGCTTTTACCGGTAGGTACCACCAACCTGGGTATTTCAACAGTTGAAATTTTAGCTGTCTCAACTTTTAAGTTAAGACAGCTAAAATCCTTCTCCTCAGCTATGTCTAAAATACGAATGCTTGTGTATTATGCAATGCAATTTATAATTGTGGGTACATGGTAGTCTATGGCCAGGGACATAGCAAGGCCGCTACTACCGCAAGCCTTGTGCTGAAGGCGGTTTTTGTCATAGTACCATTAAGATGTGGTAAGCCCAAAAAACGTCTATCACTAGCAATGAACGTCCGTAGGCTGAAAAAAAAGTGCAATGCGAGTATTCAACAAACGAATGTTAACTGATACTAATTATGTTGCTCTGAGGAATTGTTTGAGATGATCCCCTCATCTCCTTTTTTTCATCGCACCTCCCGCCATCGGAGCAGAGTTCATCCATATCATCTGGAACCGCTGCGTTCATCGACAGTGCGTTTCCAGAGGGCTTTTTTGCCACGTACCATCCGGCTATGGAATGAGCTTCCCCACCACGGTGTTTCCCGAGCGCTATGACATGTCCTTCTTTAAAAGAGGCTTGTGGAGAGTATTAAGCGGTAGGCAGCGGCTTGGCCTTGCCCTTGGCATTGCTGAAGCCCGTGAGCGACGGTAACCACTCACCATCAGGTGGGCCGTATGCTCGTCTACCTACAAGGGCAATAAAAAAAAAACTTAAATGAATAAACGGCCAATCTCCGGGCTCTAAAAAAAACCAATTAGGTTGAATCGTTAGTCGTGACTTGCACCTACGTCCGGATTCGATTTTCGGAAATCAGTACCTTTGTAAAAAATACTTCACATTCGGGGTCTGGGATTACTCGCTAATGTCTTTTAAGTTTTTTCAGCATTCCTAACACAGAAGGATATTGGACTTTAAGGGTGTTCAATGCGGAGACATAGTCAAAATTTATTTTGTGAAAATAGCATTTAAAGCTTAATCTATCTCTATAAGGGCAAAGACTATTGAATGAAGACTATTTTTTCCTATTTTTCAACGGTTTTTTTTATTTGTTGCTGTTTGATGAATAGCAACGACCAGTAATTTTTATTTATTTAATCGAATTAAAAATGAAACTCTTTTTCTATTTTATTTGTGAAATAATTTTCTTTATAGTTTTTTTAGTATCTGTTGACCAGACTAATACTTTGTTATCAATATAGTTATACCTAGTTATTTGCTAAATCTGGAGGTGTCACTAGTATCGATTATAATTATCTCAGTGCATTGTAAATAGCAAAGCGTTACTTCCTCGGGAGATTGCAACGAAAATACAACTGGGTATTTGCCAATTATTTCAAATAGCCCGTGTTGAACATGTACGCCCACTACATACTATCGTACGCCATCTTAGCGATAGATTGAATGAATTTATGTGCATCACGAGATGAGTTCGTGACTAAACTACAAGGTACTTAAAATATGTACTTAATGCTTACTTAATCTCAAACTGGAAGACGTAGCGTGAGTAGGCCTCCCGCAGGATGAGCCGATGACCTATTAAGGCTCGCGAGGATTGCATGGGTGCAAGCAGTGCAGGACCGATCTTTGTGGCTAGGCTTGAGGGAAACCTATGTCCAGCAGTGGACGTCTGTGGGCTGATAGAATAGAATCTGAACCTAGGTGATTGCGTGTCGGACAATGTGCAGTGAAGGATATACAAAATTTATGTTTTTTTTTTCTTAAAAATAACGACTATTCATTCAATACAAAAAAAGTTTACCCGAAACTGAATTATAATTAAATACATCAAAAAAAAAATACAGTACCTACACTTAAAAATTAAAATCACCATTTCAATATTTATTGAATTAACTATATTTATTATTTATGTGTTTTTTGATGATCTGAAGCTCTTATTTAAAATAAAGCGTCCGTGGCCTAACGGGAAGACGTCTGGCTATGGCTATACGTATAGTATACATATGGTATCAAGTATCAAGTGACACAACATTGTCAAGACTTAAAATTCTGGCGATTAAATATGTTCGTATCAAAAAACATTATACGACAACGACAATTTCAACACTCACGTTCCTAGAACATTTAATTACAACATCACAATAACATTATCAATTTATATCATTGAAAACGTGATCAAAAAACACTCGATACGTCTCTAGCGTAGCCAAATTCCCCTAATTAAGGTTGTACTCGCAAGGAAAAAAAAAATTTTTTATTGCCCTTGTTGGCCGACGAGCATACGGCCCACCTGATGGTGAGTGGTTACCGTCGCCGATGGACTTCAGTAATGCCAGGGGCAGAGCCAAGCCGCTGCCTACCGCTTAATACTCTCCACAAGCCTCGTTTGAAGAAGGACATGTCATAGCGCTCGGGAAACACCGTGGAGGGAAGCTCATTCCATATCCGGATGGTACGTGACAAAAAAGACCTCTGGAAACGCACTGTGGATGACCGCAGTGGCTCCAGGTAGTATGGATGAACTCTACTCCGGTGGCGGGCGGTGCGATGGTAAAAAGGAGATGCCGGTATCATCTCGAACAATTCCTTCAAATTTATTATTTATATAATAAATATAATTATATAATATAATAAAATAGTGCATAAATGAAAGATTTCATGCTTGTTTAATTTTAAAGTTGAATAAAAACATATTTGCTATCATTCGACTCGAGGCCAGCCTTGGACGTCATAATACTAATAAAATTGAAATTTATAATAATGTTTATTACTGTTTTGTTTACATTGCCAAGATACAATTACAAATTAATTTTTATGATTTATATTTGTATTTTCTTACTGTGTTTCGTTATAAAATACACTTATGTACGCCGATTTTATAATTAATTCTAAAAATAAAATCTAATATATTTTAAACGAACGACGAACTTGATGAGAATGCTTATTTCGTCACAAAAACACATTGTGATAAGTCCCCATAGAAATACGGTATTTTAATAGACAGAATAGGCTGCGCTCTGGTCCGGGGGTCTGAGGAGGGCGTTCGTCCAGTTCCGGCCCCTGTAAGAAGACAGACTCCTTCCGGTGAAGGTCACGGGGTGACCTGAGGGTAGGGGGGGGGGTCTACGCCACAGGCTACCGTCACGCTAGCGCGCTGGTACCAGGAGGATGGGGCAAGGCGTCCTTGGCTATGGCCCGGTTGTTGTCGTCGCTGTCGTCGCCGAACATACTGTGGAAAGGCTACCCGGTTGGGGGTATATCGTGTTCCGACCCGGCAGGCTGTTCCAGACCCAGCGGGGTATCCCGGAACACCAGTGGCATGACCGCCGTACCGCAGAGACTGACGTCGTTGATTATAATTATCGACGATCGCCTCGGCAACCCGTTGATCGGGCGTACCCGGGGTGGCACCGCGAGTCTGGTTGTAGCATAGATTATACACTTAATATATTCGAGAGGTTGTAGCGTTGACCGCGTGAACCCCTCTACGCTGACCGGTTTCTGACCCCGGGCGGAGGTCGAACGTCAGGTGAAAGAGTACAGGGGAGTTGTTTAGTGGGTAGGGCCCTACATTACATCTCTTGGACGCGCGGTCCGTTTCCAACATCTGAGGACCAGTCCCACATACCCCGCGTACTTTATTTGAGAAACTCTTCAAATGGTATTTGTATTTTTTTCTTGCTTACACCGGTGAACGAACTCACAGACCACGGCCCACAAGATCCTAAGTAGCTACCTGAGCCCGTAGACTTCGCGTATTTATGGAGTGTCCCCAAAAATATATGAGGACTTTACCAAACGAACTTGAGCATATTTTAAATGAACGAATACCATTTTCTTTTTATCAGTAGCTGCTAAAGTTTTGTCATAAACAAAATTTGATGCGATTGCGTGATGAGAAATAATTCTTGGTACGAAAAAGTCTGCGAAGACAAGGTCGCTAAAACCCCGAAAGCATACACCCTCTAAGCCTATTTTCATTAAGCGGCCACAGAAGACAATGTAATCTTTTATTCATTCCACGATTATTTATACTGTTCCCGTTGCTTGTCAAAGAATAGTCGAAGTTCTTTTATCGTCTGCTTTGTCCTGTCTATTTATCCGGCAAAAAAGTCAGACGTTCTAGATTGAAGAGCGAGACAGCCGCTATATGTATATATAATAATACATATATACAATTCTGATCGGTAATTACTTAAGACCAGATGGATACTGGCATATATATCTAATACAATATACATCTAATACAATATACATCTAAGGGTGGATTCGACCAAACTTCAATTTATACTCGAGTAACTATACGAGGAATAACCTATTCCATGATTTTAATCTCGAGTAAATCCATAGTCGTTTTTCCACGTATACTTGCGCTAGGAATAACAATACGCGAATAGCAGAGTGAATGGTGAACAAAAATAAAATCCGGCAAATAAATGTTGTTGTTCAACGGCATAGTGTAAGAGCATACAAATCGTCAACTCGATTTTGCCGTATTTTAGTGTGAAAAAGTAGCTGTTGTGTAAGATATCCAGCTGTCAAACGTATTATTTTTATTTCTTGTTTGTTTGAGGGAATTGTCAAGTTTTGTCGTGTGGTTTTATCTTTTTTCGTTTAAACGTTGCATTCAGACTATTAATAATCATTTAGTGCATTGCGTTGACTTGAAATTAAAACAGAATAAATATTTATGAAATGACAGAAATCAGATGTTGGACTGACAGACGCCATTACTTTATTCTAGGAATAGCTCCGTTATTCCGTGCGAAACGGCGGTATAGTAACAATTCCCGAATAGGCCCACTATTCTTAGAATTGTAGTTGGTAAAACGTAAAATTGATTTACTCTCGATTAACTGACGAGTTATTCTAAGAATAAGATTTACTCTTGTTTGGTAGAATCGACCCTAATACAATATACGTCTAATACAATATACACATATCTTTAAAGACACTCGCATAATGTTGTATTTAGTAAGTTAGCTTTGATTCATATAAGGAATTAGTGTTATTTATCACTTTAGTCATAATTCAAAAATAATCGATAATAATGTTATTAATAAACATTGCAGTAACAAGATTAACAATTATTCAATACTGATATTTTACTCGATCAGATAACTAGTTTATTATTAATCTATAGGTACTAATATTATAAAGCTGAAGAGTTTGTTTGTTTGGTTGAACGCGCTAATCTCAGGAACTACTGGACGGATTTGAAAAATTCTTTCAGGATTAGATAGCCCATTGATTGAGGCAGGCTATATAGGCTATAGGCCGGATGTACAAAGCGCCGGCCTGCCAGTGCGCGGCGGCACAGAATAAGAAGAATAGCTAGAAACACCCAAATCACTTCAAGATAGACTTTGAAAATGGTAGATTTTTCTCGATTTCTCCAGAATCCCATCATGAGATTCTTCTGATCCTGATTATTATAGGACCATTCGGGAAGCCTGCTCTTTCAAACAAAAAAAAGAAAAAAGAGTTATCAGATCGGTTCAAGGATTCTCGAGAAATCGGCAAACATACATAGATAAATAAATGGTGGTCGAATTGATAACCTCTTCTTTTGAAGTCAGTTAAAAATTGTGATTTGGCACCTCAAATAGCTCCTTAAGAAGGTGACAATATTTTTGAATAATAGAATGATTATTCAAAAATATTGTCACCTTCTACATAAATGAAGTCGCGGCTAAAATTTAGCGTTATCCCAAAGTAATTATTCCACGCGGACGAAGTTGCGGCAAAAGTTACTATACATTATAAGCTGCGAACATGTGAACTGATAACCTTAAGAAATATCTTGAATTAGGCAGTATACTAAAATCCGGTGCCTAATTATTTATTTATTTATGAATCTAGAGAATTGAATAAATCACAAACTACTATGGCGTGCACTGTACGTATGTAGTACTGGCATACAATTTCCAATTAACTAGCAGTCAATGTCAACGTGTCGTGTAGTTCAAATTTGTTAATTTTCGATCAGCTTAACAAACGAATATTATTTTTCGTTTATTTTGATGCAATGTTTCATTGTGTCTCGATTTCAGGATGTTTTTTTTTATTATTTCCTAATTGCGTGGACGAGCTCACAGCCCACCTGGTGTTAAGTGGTTACTGGAACCCATAGACATCTACAGCGTAAATGCGCCACACACCTTGAGATATCAGTTCTAAGGTCTCAGTATAGTTACAACGGCTGCCCCACCCTTCAAACCGAAACGCATTACTGCTTCACGGCAGAAATAGACGGGGCGGTGGTACCTACCCGTGCGGACTCACAAGAGGTCCTACCACCAGTCTACATGGCACGCATAAAAATTTGTCCAAACAAAACACTATACTGAATTCCATTACGATGTCCACACATAAAATGAGAACGTCAAACGACTGCTAAAGTAAGGTCAATGCAGTTTAATCGCCTGACCATTTATTCTTACTAATAGTACCAAGTACATTCAATTGCATGATCGCTAAATGAACTGCACGTGTATGTAATACACGATGAGAATACAGTTAAATCTCACAATTATAACAAAAAAGCATTTGATATTAATAGAAAAGAATGTGAACTGAAAGTTGGAGACCAAGTTTATGTAGAAAATGGAAATCGATTAAATAGGAAAAAAATGGATGAATTGAGAATTGGACCCTTCAAAATTCTAAAAATGATTTCAAATTCAATATATTTAGTTGATATCGGACACAAAAAAATGGAATCGAACCTCTATCACATTACAAAATTATCTCCAGTATCAGTTCCTACATGAACAATTACGCGTAATTGTTTCCCTAAGGGGGGGAGATGTAAAGAAAAACCTTCATAGTCTAAAACTCTTTAGTTTTATAAAAAGGATTTTTCTTAAATGNGTCTAAAACTCTTTAGTTTTATAAAAAGGATTTTTCTTAAATGTCATTCAGTGAAGTTTGACATTAAGTAAAAAGAAAGTTCAGTTGGTTAATATAATAATTTTATTAAATTAAGGGCTTTAAATGTTGTTTTCTCATTATACACATAACAGAAAACGCAATTAAGTCTTTTATTGTTTATTTATTCTGGAGTACCCAATATCATTATATGTATAATATGATACTTGTGTATCGTTTAGTTTACCTCCCAGTGGCGTCAGAATGCTGTTTCCATTATTTATAATTTATTATTAAGCTATTGCATAGATTTTACCGCGGGCTTTGAGCGCGGCGACTGAATCAAGAAATTCCGTAACGAAAATAACCTGACACCCCCACTACACCTATTATGTAGCTCGCGTTCAACACATTCACACGTTGCGCTTGTAGTGTTTGTGAATAAGCGCGTGGCGTGACGTCACACTGCATGCGCATCATAAAAAGTCTGCCCATCTCTCTCTCGCGCGGTCTAGCTTATGAGTGTGAAGGGGACAGTTAATGTTTTGCTTTTATTAATGTTTTAATATTAAATTATCATTGTCTAATTATAATTGCATAAGTTGATAAAAAATGCTATGCAATAGCTTTACCGCGGAAGTTCCCGAGTGCCACACGGGCATTTTTTTTTGTGTAGTTTTAATTTCATATCTACTGTTCTACAATAACTCAATGGAACATATGTATGTGTTAGATGAAAAATGGAAGTGGTTGAGCATTTTTACAGAAATGAATAAGTATTTGCTACATACGTACGACCTACATCCTAATAATTTATAAACAGTTATTTGTATTATTTCAATTCATTTCTGTAGTCATTAGGAGCCAGGAATGGTGGATAGCGCCATTCTGCCTATTTCTGCCATACGTTTGAAGAATGCCGAGGACATCCGAAACTACGACCTCATGTCTCAAGATAGATGACCACATGTATTGTCATACCTATGGGCTCCATTAATAACGCTATATATGTAGATGAGCCGTGCACGTCCATCGATCTAGTGCAATAAAAAAAACGATTATATATTTGATATCGTAGGTATAAAAATTAATTTCGATTTTCATATTATCAACAATTCATAAAATCATTTTGTTTAACTAAACGTTATCATTTCAAGTTTCGCCTCGAATGTGATCCCATATATTTTCTCCTTAACTAAAGTATAAAACCTAGAAATGTGCGAACAATGGCAAATTTATTCCGAATGAAATATCCGGATGAAATTGACTAGCACTTTCGCGTCATACGAAGGCCATTGCGGCACACATTTAGTCCCAAATAAATGAGGATATATAGGAATTGTTCGAGTTGGCAATGTCATTTACTTTTTGAACTAAAGATAGGGATTCTAGTATTAGTATTTTCCGTATCAAATTCGAATTAGTTTGAAAATTTGTATGCTGTTTACATGGTTTTTGAAACGTCTTCATCGATTGCTCTTAAAACTTATTAATATTTTAACACATTAAAATGTTGATCAAACCAATGAAAATTTATAGTGGCATCCATAATTAGATATCAAAGAAGTTTATGGTCTACTGAACCGTGCATTAACACGACAAATAAAAAAAAATGTCCAAGGGCCTTACTATTGTTCAGTCTTATCTACCCCATTACTAAACTATATATCGTCATAATACTGTTGCAAATCGCTCTATTGTTCACTTGACGCTAGTTTCATACCGTGTTTTCTTGTTGGGAAGTCAGTCTTAAACTCTTTGAAAACATTAGATCAATCATTATTAAATCAATATCTTTGAACACACAAACAATTTATGCATTGCATTTGCAATTGCATGCGATCAAATTATTTTTCTAAATATTTTTCGTATTTACCTATATATATGTTGACCTTAAAGTCCAAGTAATTTACGTTATCAATAGATCGACTCATATCGTTACAGCTCGATAAATTTGTTGACATCGTGATATATCTTCACATCTATTACAAAAAAATATTGTGTTTCGAAACTCATAATCTACACTTCTAATTTATTTCCTAACTTAACAAATAGTAAGAAAAACGCCAACTATCATTGAAAATAATAGATTATAGATTCTGGGCTCCATTAACTGATAGCATACCAGATAAAAGACCAATTATTACAAAAAGCAAAACGTGGAATGTTACTACGTCCGAAGACAAATAATATTTTTTGTGCAGATAATTAAATAACTATTACAACGTACAATCCACGACTGACGCCATTACAAATCATCGAGTATTCGTGAATAAGCACCCGGTCCTTGAATTCAACCTTGTACTCGATAATGGATTTAATATATTTACATTTAAACCACTGTTATAGGCTTACTACGGCTATATTACATGCTTAAGTACTGATGGCATGATGAACGAGCCCTCACGAGTAGGTACCACGCGATCCTTCCTATTTCTGCATTCCTTACTGGTTGTAGTCTTTTTTACTGGTGTTAGGACGTCTTGTAAGTCCGCACGAGTAGGTACCACCACCCTGCCTATTTCTGCGGTAAAGCAGTAATGCGTTTCGGCTTGAAGGGCGGGCCAGCCGTTGTACTGTTAAGAGACCTTAGAACTCATGTCTCAAGGTGGGTAGCGGCATTTACGTTTTAATGTCTATGAGCTCCGGTAACCACTTGTCACCAGGTAGGCTGTGAGCTCGTCCACCCATCTAAGCAATAAAAAAAGCAAGCAAATCTGTCGGTTTGTATAGGTTGCTTGAGATAATCGTCGTACGACACAATTGTGACTTTTACTTCTCGTCCCGTGGTATACCACTCCCGTTGTGAAGTCTATGTGGTCCGGCTACCACTTTAGTTTGAAAAACACCAAACATGGAACAAGCAAATGACATAAATCGACCAAATAAATACCCTCCTACAAATAAATACATACCTACCATAACACTGATGCTTACCATATGCTTCTTTTCCCGTTTTACTGGGCATACCTCTCTGCCCAGTACGTCCTTCTGCGAGTCTTTATTCTGTCCCAATTAAGGTAACAACCTCTTTTGTTTTGAATAGGATTTACTAATGTTTGTGGCTAAGACGCGCGATCATTAGACCAGAAGTTAAACCTTTTTAGAAATTCCCCTCAATTTATATTCCTCATAAATCTGTATCATGAGCTCTACTTAACTGAAAAGGCGAAATATCGTAGAATAATTCACAAAATGACTGTTATTTTCATTATCTAATAAAGGTCAAGCCAAAACGATTGGAAACAATTTCTTCAAAAATAAGGAAGTGGGACAGCGTTTAAATTTCATGCTAATGTAACACTTCATTGCACATCAAGCACTCTTCATTGAATAATGACACCAATGTTCACAATTACCATACAAATTCTGGAATTACTCGTTTTGCAGGAAAACACGTTCCCTCTAAAATTTCATAAAAAACTTTAAAGGAAATATCGCAGAAGTACATCAGTGGATTTCAAATAATTTTTCAACACACGTATTAGACTTATATCTAGTTATATTCATCATTAAGCGTACTTACTGATTTTAATTATCACACTTTATAAAGCAACATAGCTATTTCAAGATCAATGCAAAGGTATTGATTCCGATAAAAACCTCATAGAATCTTTTTACGCTTGCTGACATTAGGTCAAACATTATGTACTATAAATAGATACTAAGTAAAATAATTAGTATTGTGTTTAACTTATTTCTTAATTACGGTTTCTTAAGTTATTTAGGATAGTCGTTTTCTAGAAATAAGAAACAGTAGATGAAAAGGCTTATACAATATTATTAAGAGTTTATTTTATCAAATCAAAGTTGTTAGCAACCTAAAACTTTGAACATGCCTTATCAAAATACTAGATGGAATATTAAGTTAATCCTTTATTTAGATTATGAATAACTTTCCAGGAATGTTAACGAGGAGCCTAATTAACATAGATAAACCGATTCGTATCAAAATTTTTCTTAAGATTTCACGAGAACATTTTCATTAAATTTTAAAGAAACTTCTTTATTCTGTTCGAAATGAAACAGTCATACAGGAAACTATTAATTGAATTTTTTCCCCGAATTATGTTGCTTAATAGACCGATACGTGAGAAACCTACATAGGTACCCGATCCTGTGGACCGAATGGTAAACAGTCGACTTCGCCCTAAACACGTTATTACGGATCCTCCCGATCCATTAACGGTGCTTTTAGATACCTCAAACACCGGTCACCGTCCTCGCCAAGCCCGTCGCTTGCGACGAAGGGCCCAACATATAAATTAACCCATAGACACAGCCCACTGAATTTCTCGCCGGATCTTCTCAGTTAGTCGCGTTTCTGACCCGATGGTAGATTCTGCGAAGCACTGCCCTTGCTAGGGCCAGTATTAGCAACACTCAGGTTTGAGCCCCGTGAGCTCACCTACACGTCAAGGAGAAGCTGAAATAGCCTCTCAAGGCTATCAGCATAGGTAGGGAATAAAAAATTAAACCCACGTGAAAGTAGCTTGGCATCTAAGTACCTCGACAATATAAAGGGCTCACTACAAACCGCCTAGCTTATTATTTATTTTTTTGTCTCCTCAGATCTGATTAATGATATGGGATGACAATAATCTGTCTATAAATTAAATTAGTATACAACCTCAACTTCCTCGTGTTACTTTTCTCATCATCCTTACATAGACCATAATAACGGCAAGATCTGTTGTGTCCGTTTGTTTAGAATTCATTAGATACATGAAGAAATAATGAAACAGAAACATCGCAGAACTGTCGTAAAACTTGGCTGTCTGTACATTATCTAACAAAAGTGAACCATGCCTTTTTCTTATGCACAAAGTTGAATGAAGAGGAAGTATCTTTGATGTTGGCGCTAGTTCTATTGTTACGGTGTTCCATTGTGTACTTTCCCATACATCGATACCACCACAAAGAGTGTGCGCCTATCATGTTAACCTACATTTGTATGTATAAGTCTTTGACGCTATTTACGCACATTAGTAAACGTCATAGTCTATTTTTAAACTATGTGAAAATATAATATTTAAAAATTGACAATAATAATTTAAATTCTAATAATTTAATGGAAATGCAGGAAAAATTTGTACACAATCTAATACTAGTTTTCTAAATTACTTATCCTACTCACATCCATCACTATATTGTCATTTCAACCCGTCTTCGGCTACTCGGAGAATTTCGTGACGGTGGAATCAAAGGTGGTGCTGATCTTGCAATACCTATCTATATATAAAATTCTCGTGTCACAATGTTCGTTCCCATACTCCTCCGAAACCGCTTGACCGATTCTCATGAAATTTTTTATGCATATTCAGTAAGCCTGAGAATCGGCTACTATCTATTTTTCATACCCCTAAGTGATTAGGGTTGTCTACCCCTAACATATTTTTTTTATTTAAATTTTTTTTTTTGTTATAATGAGGTATTATATGATTGAATGAGGTTTTGTTATTTTTATTATATATCCCCTCATCGTACACAGCACTACATACCTCTTTCACTCATTTACCACATCTTTACACACTTACAATAAGTTAGTTTTTTTTTCTACACTAGAAATTCCCTAGAAATCTTATATATGACAAAACAATGTTTGCCGGGTCAGCTAGTAGATATATAATATTGTCATTACCTTTAAAGAAAGCTAAATGATCACACTGAAAGTATTATTATTATAGTTGATCGAAATACAATACTTTTTCTAAGTAAAGTTGCTTGTAATCTTCAAACCGTGTTCGCTTTGCATTAAATCTTGTTTTATTTTTTCAGCCGATGGGATGACATACTCTTTCGGCGTTTTTTATACGGAGTTCCTGATATATTTCCAAGAAGGTAGCTACAAGACTGCGTGGATTGTCTCCATCCTCGTTGGAGTCACCTTAAGTTCAGGTAATTATTTTACCTGTATATGTGTGTTGTAATGTGATGCTCGTACTTGAATGCATTAACCTTACATCGCTTTGAAATAAATTGTTTTAAGTGAACTTCACCGTGTTTATTTCTAAAGTATCATTATGGTTCAAAACAATAGAATAAAGGCGCTGTTTGTTTGAGAATATAATGTATACATTATATACAATTATATTGTTTTATTGTAATTAAGTTCCTTCTAAAGACTTAATAAAACACAACGAACTTGGAAAACCAGAGTCTTGTCTGACTCAACAAGCAAAGGTCAAATGCATACAGATAATAATGCGTGTTTAATATTTTTCCATTGAATGAATCGTTTCTGAACACATACAGTATTTGTCAATTTGATGATTGATTCATTTGCGGAAAATATTATATACCTAAATCCCCATTAATTGGAAACACGTTAAGGTCAGCATAATATGACGGGCTCATAAGGACTCGCATCCAGTGGCGTAAAACAATATAAAAAAAAGCATAATATGACAGAGACTTTCTGCCTTTCGACGTTTACCACAAAATAAACATAGAAACAAACAAGAATCTTATTAATAACGGTAGGGCGTATTATGTGCCCCCAAGGGTACAATTAATGATATGTACTACTACACATTTCAACGCGAAATACTCATGCGTTCCAATTCGATAAGTGGGACATCAATTGTACAATATAATTAAGAGTACGACTATATGTTTCAATGTCACGCAAACAAACACAGTAACACTTCCCCACTGAGTTTCTCCGAAGTTTCTCGCCGGTTCTTCTCAGTGGGTCGCGTTTCCGATCTGGTGGTAGATTCTGCGAAGCACTGCTCTTGCTAGGGCTAGTGCTAGCAACATTCCGGTTTGAGCCCCGTCAGCTCACCTACCCGTCAAGGATAAGCTGAAATAGCCTCTCAAGGATATCAGCATAGGTAGAAAAATAAAGTAACAATTCATCATGAACAAAATCGCCATCTTTATGATTTACCAAAATAAACGACAGTAAAGTCATAATTGAAACATTTGCGGTCCGTAGAAACTTACTTCTAGTAGCTGGATTTGTTTTTTGTTTACGTAACCGAATTAAGTATCAGTAATTCGCACGCTACTCTGTTCAAATATTAATTGTATTGACACATTTATTTGATTATATGTTATATGTGTATGTCAGTGCATATGGCCCTTATTTAGTCATTTAGGTCTGTGAATCATGTTATCTATTACAATATGCTATATGATTTTAATACCAATCTTGAATGTTTTAGTTTTTTTTATGAGTATAAGTACCATATTTTAAAGAAAACAATAAAAATACAACACTGTATGTAAATTAAATACTTTGATGTTGTTAAGAGATACTTTATTGATATGATGTTATGGTCAACCGTTATAATAAAAATATAACAAAGTTGCATATTTTTTTATATAATATAAATAATAATAATAAAATGCTTGAATGTTTTTATTTATCTAATTTCAGGTCCCATTTCGAGTTCTTTTGTTAACCGCTGGGGATGTCAACTAGTGACAGTGGCCGGTGCTATTTTGTCTTCGGTATGCGTCGTAGCCTCTGCCTTTGCCGGTAATGTTCTCACGCTCATCTTCACTATCGGTGTCGGAGCTGGCTTTGGCTTTGGCCTCATTTATCTGCCAGCCATCGTTAGTGTTACCGTCTGGTTCGAGCGCTATAGAAGTTTGGCTACAGGTAATTATCGATTCGTAACCCAATTATTCCCAAAATAACTTTTACACTTTTTAACCCAATGACTTTAAAAACAAAAAGGTTATGTTAAATTTATATTAAATTAAATTTCAATTTATGTTGAATATTGTCAAACCAGTAATAAAGGTCTCTAGAACAAGAAGAAACAGGACTGCGAAAATAAGCCATGGCCAAAGATCTGTTCGTACAATTATACTTCGAGCCCAAATTTGAAAATGGCAACGGTATTCAGGTTATACTGTACATGGACTACAGTGACCAATATAAACAGCTATATATACAAAAAAAGTTGTACAGCATAGTTACAATTGAAATTGTTAATTTTGTAGGCAAAAGTAATATTTGTATTTCTTTTTGCTTCAGGTATTGCCGTATGTGGATCAGGTCTTGGAACATTCCTATTTGCACCGATAACGTCAGTATTGATCTCAAACTATGGCTGGAGAGGAGCCATGGTTATAATTGGCGGTTTAATTCTTAATTGCATACCATTGGGTCTAATGTTTCGACCAGTACCAGAGAGACCTAGGACACCCGTTACAGAACCTATGCTACAAAAGCAAAATAAATCACCATTGAAAAAGTCTCAAAGTACGGAACAAATCGTACGAGCCAACGGAAAAACTGATAATGGTGATGTCGCCAGATTGACACTATCGCAGCCCGCTTTAAATAAACATCATGAACCAAAACAGCCACACTCTCGGCACGGAAGCGGAATAATGAATAGACCTGACGTTTTGTATCAGGGAAGCATGACGAGTCTTGCCAGATTTAGGGCTCCTTCGCCCGAAAGAGTTATTGCTCCGGCGGAATCGAAGTCAATCTTATCAGAAATGTTAGACTTTTCATTGTTGGTGGATCCTATATTTATTTTATTCGCAATTTCTAACTTTTTGACCAGTATTGGATTCTATATACCGTATGTGTACACGGTGCCGATGAGTAAAAGCATGGGCATAGAGAACCCGGCGTTTCTGATTTCAATAATTGGAGCTTCAAATTTGATCGGAAGAATTATTCTTGGTTTTATCAGTGACAAGCCCTGGGTAAATCGATTGATGGCTTACAATTTGTCATTAACTATCGCTGGCATTAGTGAGTATGATCAAAATACTGCAGTGGTCAGTTGAAAAAAAATCATGTAGATGTCTTTATTACTAACATTTCTTTTTCAGGTACAGCAATGGCTATGATTTGTTGGGAATTTTGGGGTCTGGCGTTATATGCCACTGTATTTGGATTTACTATTGGTGCATATGTAGGCCTCACTTCGGTGGTACTAGTCGATCTACTGGGCCTTGAAAAACTCACAAATGCTTTTGGGCTACTGCTGTTGTTTCAAGGAGTCGCTTCTTTAATTGGACCTCCACTAGCAGGTAAAACCTCAATTAATTTCTACCATTAGTTATGGGAATCTTAGGGAATCTTTTGGGAATCAGTTTTTACGCTGACTTACTGTAGAGGTACGACTAGCATAAATCGTCACGCAAGATAGAAGCACTGCGCCCTGGCTCTTTCTGCGTGTGATATTTACTTTCTCTTCTCCATAAGACTTGTTTGGCTAAAAATACATGTATATACATCACATCCGTACATGTGTTCCATTATCAAGAACATCCGTTCTTGTTTTACTGTTGCATTAACTTTTTGTATGAATTTACATCGATATAATATTTTTCAGGTCGGTTGTACGATGCAACACAGTCCTATGGTCCAGCATTTTATGTAGCAGGAGGAACCATATCGCTGAGCGGTTTGATATTATTCTTCATTCCAATGATAAATAGGCGCCAAAGCAATAAGCAATGGGGTCAAGCGACTGCTTTGCAACAGATATAGCAGGATGGACCGAGAGGGATGAGACGCGATAATCCAGTTATCGTTCTCAACAGTCCCTCTACGCCGTCCTCTACCGGCTCTACAGAGGATACCTTCATGCACAGGGTATACGAGGCAGAGATAACAGGGAAAAATCATACATTTTATGTGAACGAGAATGAAATTATCAAATATGAAGACTTTACGATGGATGAATGCGATGAGTGCTGCGACGAAAATCATGAAAACCATTCCAAAGATTTCGGCATTGCGTTTTTGTAAATAAGTAGGAATATAGTATTTAAAAGGTGCAATATAAATTACTTTCTAAAATAATTGATGATGATATGAGATATAAAATTATGAGATATAGTTGTGACACAAAAGATTTAGAATCACAAAACAAAGAAATAGTTTTATATAGTAATGGGTTAACTATGTGCTTTATGTTGGGGATTTTTGAAAATACGAAGTTGGTATAATACCTAATGAATACCTCAATTTATAATCTATGTAAGCTATAATTGGGTTAGACTAATGGAGATTTATTGCTGATATTCTGTGTAACGCTCCATAAAACTTAGCCTTATTGCGGACCAATCGTGTCTAGATGTGACTACATCTTAGTTAATAAAGCATTGTTTGCTTTGTGATCTTAGAAAAATTGTGTAATATATTATTATAAATTTAAGAAAAACAATTACTTTCTTCTCTTAAATTTTTTACGTATATTTTCTCAGCAAATAGCGATATCTTCCATGTTGTGTTCATGTAGGGAGATAATTGTTTCGTAGGACGGATCTTTATTTGCCACAGTAACAGTATAATATCTATCTTTAACATATTATTGTATACTATTTGAACAATCGACTGAATTAGATAAAACTATGTAGGAACGATTTTTATGTCTGCAATTACGCTGATATTCTTCGTACAAATCTTGTCTTTTTATTACATTATTGTTGGCATTCTTGCGATCGCATGTGATGCGATTTCACTGAAATTGATGTTAATATATATAGTCACTATACCTGTCTATATAATTATAAACATATTTAAAATGATCATTTGTTTCAGTGTCGTGTATGTCGTTACCCGTTTCTTCTTATTCTTAAAATTTGAAATATTGAATGAACTAATTGGAATTTTAGCAAAAATTTAGAAAAAGCAAATAATTATTATAATTATTCTGGTAAATTAAATCGATATTGAGCGAAGGAAGAAACACAAATAAAATAGTCTAAAACAGTCTCCTATTTAATTTTGGCTATAAAATTATATTGTGCATGACGATTTTGTGATGTCCTTCTCAATAAACCAATTCCACAACGTCATCAAAACAATGAATATAAAGAACTCATGTACTATGCAACTTACAAGACTTTTTATTTTGGAAAAACAACATATTATTAATGTTCCTTTTCTTTGCCGTCGTCAGCGGGCTTAGAACTAACGAACACACCATACGAATAATAGCAAATACGATCATTCGTTGCGAATAATGCTATGACGGATACGGCAGGCGCAATCTAAAACAAGATTACATCATTAAATTTTAGTTTCGTAAACAAAGATTGAAAACTGAGAGCGATGTAAAAAAAATACTGTTCTTTTTTTTTATTGCTAGATGAGTGAACGAGCTCACAGCCCACCTGGTGTTAAGTGGTTACTGGAGCCCATAGACATCTACAAAGTAAATGCGCCACCCACCTTGAGATATAAGTTCTAAGGTCTCAAGTATAGTTACAACGGCTGCCCCACCCTTCAAACCGAAACGCATTACTGCTTCACGGCAGAAATAGGCAGGGTGGTGGTACCCACCCGCGCGGACTCACAAGAGGTCCTACCACCAGTAATTACGCAAATTATAATTTTGCGGGTTTCATTTTTATTACACAATGTTATTCCTTCACCGTGGAANACCGAAACGCATTACTGCTTCACGGCAGAAATAGGCAGGGTGGTGGTACCCACCCGCGCGGACTCACAAGAGGTCCTACCACCAGTAATTACGCAAATTATAATTTTGCGGGTTTCATTTTTATTACACAATGTTATTCCTTCACCGTGGAAGTCAATCGTGAACATTTGTTGAGTACGTATTTCATTAGAAAAATTGGTACCCGCCTGAGATTCGAACACCAGCGCATCGCTCAACACGAATGCATCGGACGTCTTATCCGTTAGGCCACGACGACTTCAAATATAATTTTTTCTAAGTATCATTTCTAAGAAACTATAATGCATGTTTTCATGTAGGTACATGACCACGCATTGTAGCGTTTCTTAGTTTTTAATCGATATCAACATAAATTCATGACATAAAATATATAAATACAGCACCTATGAAAATGCACTTATTACGGCTACCACAAAAGTAACACCATTTAAAAAAAATTTGAACAATTAATTTAAATTGACTAAAGAAAACAGAGTACATAAAATATTTTGATAATTAAGAACACGGAATCTGCTACATTACAATAGAAAGTCGCTCGTGAACACAAATTGAGGGCTTTGATAATTAGTACCCACTAGACGGGCTGTGAATTCATTCATTCACCAAACAAAAAAATGTAAATTTATTCACCCAATGCATCCACATAGCCCATGAAATCCAGTCAGCGCAGAGATAACCATCGGTTTTATGTTTAATAATTGTGAAATGATAACAAGTCCTCTAATAAACACTATAGGCGCCCAACAAATAAAATGCGCTGCAGTTATAGCAACAATGCTCTGAAAAATAACATTACAGATATATTAAAAATCTGCTACAAAACGTAACTTATTGCAGTGCAGTATTGAGTACTGTCAATCATTATCACCGGCCCACAATTATCCACTGCTAGACATAGACCTCTCCCTGCATAAAGCAGTAATGCGTTTCGGGTTAGAGGGTGGGGCAGCCGTTGTAACTATACTGAGACCTTAGAACTTATATCCCAAAGTGGGTGGCGCATTTACGTTATAGATGTCTATGGGCTCCAGTAACCACTTAGCACCAGGTTGACTGCGAGCTCGTCCGTCCATCAAAGCAATAAAAAAACGAACTCAAGTTTGTTTCGCGGCTGTAAATTAGATGATACTCATGTGAGCTCACAATAAGTAAATGTAATCAGTTTCTATGTCGATAAAAAATTATACTCACATTCGTAAGCTGAATATCTATCTTGTCGCAATTGATACATTCACGTTCTAATTTGGAAGCCCATTTCAACATAATAATCCTAAAAGTTTCAACAAATACTTTTAGCAGCCATTAACGTCATGTGTTATTTTTACTTCGAAAAATTTATACTTACATGAAAATAGCCGGCTTAACACTTCTCAAAACAAATATAGCGATCATAAGAACATTCTCCCAAGTTCCGGGGAATATCATATCTAAAATACATGAGGTGCACGTGAAATCGCGAGCAAAACCAACAACACCAAACAGAGGTGGCGCAGAGTACAGGAATGAAAACATTACACTCAAAAAATAGTACAAAGTGTAATGACTCTTCTTCAAATCCCAGCCTGCAAAATATAAAAGACACTATTTATAAGTAACATCCTTAGGAAATATTTTCTAAATTCATCAACGAAAATAATATGGTATTATATCCCAACGATACTGAGTACCTTATCTAAGTTTAAGATAAGAAAAGCAAGCCATTTGCATTCTGTAAGTATTTTAATAAGAATGGTACAAAATACAAATCTTATAGCAAGCACTATAAGTGATAAGAACTAAAATTAAATAAGTAGGAACTTACAGTACAAAAGTAAAAATAGATCTCACTTTCAGAAGTAATTTCAGGGATTAAGGAATAATAACAACGTATTATAAAAATCAAAGCCAATAAATTAAATAAGTTAATTAATTAAAATAAATTAATTAAATAAATCATTAAAAGAAGCAGTTTATGACTCCTGGGCTAGGCTTCCAGGCAACATTCTATTAGCAAATGTATAGAGTTGTCAAGGTGATTGCTTTTTGCGTTAGCTTATATCAATCGCAGACTTTTATCTATTTTTCTAAAAGCGTTAACACTAGTGCAATACAACTCATGTAGTCCCACAGGTAGTATTTATTTTTAAATTAATACGGGCTAGAACAATTGAGTCGTCTATTATCAAAGGTGGCAATCTGTGCATTTGGACAAAAAAATGTTATTGATATGTCAATACAGATTGATTTGAATATAATCGTCTCCTTCAAAGAATACGGTTCAAAACCTGCATTAAATAAAGGTTAATACTTAACCTGTTATTTATCTAAGATATCGTTCAGAAGAGTTTTGTGACTGCCAATGAAATACAAAGTCAATAATTCGTTTTTCTGATTTACCAATAACTTTCCAAAAGTCACATTGCCGGCTTTGATAATAGTCGACTCAATTAAAATACATTACTCACCATTATTTACGTACTTAGCGATAACATATCTTTCAATACAAATATGGGTCAAAAACTCAACTTCAAAAACAGCGAAAAACGTCTCCAAAAAACCGTCAACATCACATTTCTCCACATCACTGAAACAAATAATCGTTCAGTCTAATAGAAAACTGGAATTGATATTATTCACATGCTTACCTTAAAAAAAAGAAGAAAACTGTCAAGTTATTCAAAATCGTTGGTAACAGCCTCCTGATACACGCAATGATGTAAAAATTAGCTAAATTTTTATAGCTCCAGCTACTCCGAAGATCAGTAAGTAAGATTGTTCCCGTAACCCATGCACTCAACGTAACAGAAAATATACCTGAAAATTAAGTCTATCAGCTCGCTTGGGTCTCTAAATATGATTTTATGTTTACGATGCTTACCGTAGAACGTAGAGTAAATCATTACTTGTAATTAACTAATTTACGCGACTCTGTAAATTTTAAACCAAGTTGGAGACTGGATGAGAAAGGCAACAGACCGAAGAGAATGGGGTGCATTCGTAGAGACCTACACTCAGCATTGGGTGGACACTGGTTGAAGAAGAGAAGAGAGTATATTTTAAAGCAAATCAACATTGCACGACCGTGTGGTATCAACCAAGAATAGCATCAACCTATCGCTTCCCGTGGGTGACGTAAAGGCGACTAGGGATTAAGAATCAAGGAGAATAGGCATCAGAGTCGTCTGAGTATTACACCAGATTACTGCGATCACCAACCGGCATTTGCTATTTTAATTCCGCACAAGTTTTTTACCTCCAGGGTCGCACCTATTTCTGCCGAAAAGCAGCAGGCCTCCGATTTGAAGTGTGAGACTGGGAACGTAAGCCACTATACAATAAAATTGTTACCACTTATATATTGTATAGTTGTCAGTGGTGTGTGGTACCTGGAGAATAATTATACCAAATGGACTGCATTCTCGTTCACTCATGTAAGAAAAAAAGTTACCAAAATTATGAACTAACGAATCAAAAACCGTATTAAGTTATAGAAAACAACACCAAAAACTGTCCCAGTTTTGTGCATAAAAGCTGTAGGTACGTCTGACGTTATCCTCTTTATAATTTACAAGGTTTGAAATGTTTCCGTGGCAGATGTATTGTATGATATATCTTAATTAACAAAAAAAAGAGATGAAACACATATTCGATCACCTGGCGAGATTATTATAACACGAGAATTACCTGTTGCAATCATCCCTTCCTGGAGCACATTCCGTTCATTGGTATCAAATAACCCTCTCCAAAAACAAGTTTCATTCTCCATAATAAATGAAAAGTTCAATATTAAAATGAAAAATAATACTCTTATTTGGACAGGAAATGTCCAATGCTTAAAGTCTATTCAGCATCGAGTCTCTAATAGTACTGAGTGAGATTTCAACGTCTTCTTGCCTGAAATATAATTTATGTATACGTAATAAATCTTGAGAGTCCCTTCACGACTTCAAACTGAAAACCAAGTGTTAAATTACGTCTTCTGTGAGGAACTGGTTTTAGATCCTCGCGCTCTGTTTCACCCATTGTGTTTTGTGAAGGTGTAACACAATATTTAGATGTCTGTGCATAGCATACCTATAGTACGCGCGGACTGGCTTAGCCGGACTGAACTTAGGCACTTCGAACATGTGTGACAAACGAAGGCACAAATCACACAATATTTATTTTTGTAGCTCAGTAGAAATTTTACAAAATTGGGTAAAATGAGTAAGCACTTACTGTCGTTTTATTAATGCGTTTCGAAATGCGCAAATCCCTCCAAGATATTTAACCCTTTGCGGTCGCTTATGTAATCTCAGCCACCATAGTAAGGAACCATACTAATCTTACACTTTATTGAACCACGTGCTGGTTTACGCTTTATCTAACAAACCTGAATGTCTAAAGAACCCATTCGCGAACAATTAGGGTGCTGACTGTTCTTTCGACGGAAGTTAATTCAGAAAAGCAGTAGGACAACCACTTCCAAATTTAATACGACTGCAAAAGATTAAGCCGAGCTTGTAACTGTATCAAATGTGGTGTGATACTTTATATTATACCAATGTGATATGAGATACCAAAGCTTGTGATAAAAATAGTGAACTTAGATTTCGTAGACGTGCGACTCTAATCTACTGCTGTCCACAATAAAATTTTATAGACCGATTTTGCAAATCGTCGCCTCATAGGAATAAGCCATATTTTATTTTACATTCGCTTTCAGTCCTTCGGCACGTGTGCAATCCACTTCAAGTATAGCTTCATATCCTTTAAGCATTGTTCAAATTTTGATTATAGTCGAAAAGATGCATTTCGAGGTTTTCTTTAGCAATTGTAACATATTTCGACAGCTAAATAACTTTGAATCAATAGGTCTAGCGTAAGCGATTTTCTTTGTCGTTACAATATTGACAAACACATTTTTATTTTCGTACAAAAACTTTGTTAGCAGCTAAAATTCCCTATCATCTCACTATCCAATTTTAATCATAGCTTTTGGTAAGCAATGACTCTGGTACATTGTTATAATGTGCTGCGTACAGCTCCTATCGTCCATAGATAAATCACTTCAACAGGAAACAGAACTGAAATTTTTCAGTGTGACTTCATGGCATGATGTAACGCCTATCGAGAAATTCTACTTTCATATCACATGTAACATGATTGATAATCATGACGGCTATATAATTATATTTTATTTATAAAAACACATTACTTTTACTTGGAATAATTTATTATAAGTGAATAAAATACGAAACATTCGAATCGATTCTTTCTATATGTAAATAATTTAGACCATTTTTTTTTTAAATATCTTCTTATGTTTATTTAAACCTGTAACCGCTAATTTGCTATACTCTCTTATAAATCTTTGCTCGCTCGGGTTGAAGTAAAGCGTATTGTTTTCGCATTCTACCCAACAACGCTGCTCTGAGTCTCTCATCCACGGCTAGGTAACACAGCACAGGAACAGTAGTTGCTGCCTGAAAAAATAAACGTAATGAATAATAACACCGCGACTGTCATTTAGAAAAGTATAATAAATTCAAATAACAAATCAATAACTGCAGTTAATAATATAAATTTTACTAACTTCAGAAGCAATGGAAGCGATCAAAGCTAGTGTCGGTGGCACGTGCGGTCGATAGCCTTTGATGAGGAGCGGTACCCATTGCCATCCCGCTAGGACAGCTGCTGGAATCCATAAGGCCAATGTGCCAACACAGACCGCGTGTGCGCTCTGAGTAAAAAAAATATTTTTTTTTAGTAAATCAAAATTGAAATGCAAATCCTTGTAACCTTGCTTCCAGCTACTTCAGATTACGTCTGTATTGCAACAAAAAAATGTTGGAGCAAACTGAAGCTATAATATGACATCTATAAAATTCCTTATATTAAGCATAAAACACCTATCGAACACATCACATCATCTTAGGCCTTACTGTGCAGGGTGGGTTATTAGTCTTAAAATCACACCTACTTATAATCAAAATGGAAATAGGGATTGACATTGTAAATTTTTATCGGAGTACACTTGACATACGGAGAAGCTATGTATAGTAACCGGCAAACTTCTTGAGCAAATGACCTTGACTGCGCAGAACCGAATTTTAGATCACTTTGGTGGTGAGGGTGAGGCGCGACGGCAGGGGAAATCGTATCGAGCGCGTTATTGGTAGATCAGTCGAACCCTGCGCCCCGCACCGCGCCCTCGTTCCGCTTGCTCCCAAAAGTACGCTTGCGTACAGTAAAAAGTCTATCGTTATTAATCGTTAAGTTATTTGTTATAATTGCTTGTTGACTTTGTTGCCATTGCTATATGTTGAGTGTTTGTTGATTTTTTATAAAAAATACACTATGCCGCGACAAACAGGTGTAGTATTCAAAAGAAAGGGTAGAAAAAATGTGTACGACGTATATTGCTTCATTATAAAACAGGGGAAGAATGATATGGAAAAAGTAAAACAGACTTCGGAAGCAAGAAAAATATCAGTGAGTACTGTTAGGTGCATTATTAACGAAGCTAAAGGCTCTAGCTTGCTCGCCATGTTTCGGCCTCCGGGTAAGAAAAGGTCAGGGAAGAAGAAAGTTACCGGAATGGATAGTTTCGTACAATCTGTAATAAAAAGCTGTAATCATAATAACTACTTATCAAGCAGCGAAACTCCGTATCGTAGAAAGGTTTCGAAAAATCTAAAGAAGATATAAATTTTAATGGCTCGGAATGAAGCTTACGACGAATTATGAAAGAGCTAGGCTTCAGATGGAAAAAAAAAACAGAAAGTAATCGGAAGCTGGTAATTGAAAAAAGTAACATTCGATTACTACGAATCGAATATCTCCAAAAAATAATTAAATAGAGACAAAAAAGAAGACCGAACCGACCGAGTTGTAAACTACACCGATGAGCCCTATGTCGACTCATCACGATGATAGCGACTCGGGTGATGAAAACAGTGATGATGATGATGGTCAAGATTAGGATAACGGAAAAAAAATTACAAATACCAGCTTCGCTTCAACTGAACCAAGACCTGGCAACAGCTCTAGTTTTGACTTAATAGAAGGAATATCTATTTTACCCCCAAGATGAAATTATTACAATTATTAACCTATATTTTTTGTTGATGTTCTAATAAATATATAAATAAATACATAATATGTTGATTTTCATAATTTAATAGCATTATGACGCAGAGTAAATAATGTTTTTGCACGTGAGTGTACCATGCGCGAACTTACCCCCACTACGTCGACAAATGCTCAAGAAGTTTGCCGGTTATTATACTTAAAAGAAGCTGTATCTTGCACTCTCAATAAGAACTATAAATATTAGTGAACACACGTTACATACATAATAGAACTTTTACATTTATTCAAAGCTTTGAACCTGGTGCCCAATATCGAACTTATGATCTTTATCATAAGAATAGAACTGGGTTATCTTGGAAATAACAAGTGCAACATATTGCTCCATTCTCCATTTCAATGTACCGATACGAGAAGAAGCTTAGAGATATTGAAAGACATTATCTATATCTTTTCGTCCAGTAAAAGTATTGTCTTAGCAGTTACAATATACTACAAAATCGACTGACAGAAAGCTTCTATCACAGCGTAACTAATTAAAATACTTCACCAACCTGGGTAAGACATTTTTGTTCCCTTTGTTGTTCACCCTTGTAAAATATCTTTTCTAATCTTAACGCTTTTCCCATGTAGTAAAACCTGAAATGAAACAAGAAAATTTATGAAGCGTCATAACTAAATAATCCATGTAAAATAAAATGTATTTGTAAACCTACATTGCCACAATTGGTATGAGTCCACAAATTAAAATGTAGGGCACGGCGTAACCCAATTGCTTTGCTCCCGATGACATTGAAGGCCAAAGAAAGGTGCATGATGTTCCAGTTGTGTCACACGAATATAATCCGTATCCGAACAGAGGAGGAGTGGCGAATAGAAATGAATTGATCCAACTTACTGCGATCAGTGTCCAATACAACCTTATGTACACCGATTTTTCTAAAATTAAATAAACGTGTTAATCTGCCTTCGTCATGAGAAAAATAGAGTCTGAATTTTTTGTTAACAATACATACCACGCTTATAAAACTTAACTTGAATATATCGTTCTAATATTAAAACGAATATTGAAGTCATTTGAAAGACACCAAAGAATTGATTGAAAAACGCAAATAGCTGACAACAGGATGGACCGAACAGCCATCTACAAACAAGTTAGAAATTTTAGATGCAATTCAAAATTTCGGATTATTGTAGATAAACATCTATCATTTTCAATGTACATCAGCCAGTGTGTCTTCACTGCAGAATGTAAGTTTTTGAAACAGTGAACCGCAATGAATAGTCCTCAGCCTTCCGCGTCCAGTTTCGTGCCTTATTTACATTTGGTGGTTTTAGCACGATGTGAACCTTTGGATATTACAAAACATTAACTAGGCTCAGCACTCTAACACCAATGAAAAGTTCACGTCTTTATTGATCCATCAGATCCAATAAACTTTGCATTAGACGCCTTTAACTCTAACACTAGGAGTAGGCTTAGGAACCCCGGTAACCGTACAAGTCGAACTCGGCAAATAGTTCGACGTGCAAACGCAGCCTACTGAGTTTCTCGCCGTATCTTTTCAGCGGGTCGCAACTCCGATCCGGTAGTAGATTCCTTTGCGAAGCAGCTCCTCTTGAGTTGTTAGGTCTCCTTTGGAGGCACTCGGGTAGTTGCTAGTAAATCTCACCCCTCCTGGTTGAGCCCTTGCCCGCCCACCAGTCCTGGTAAAAATGGAAAGGCCTCCGGGCCAGAGAAATCTCTCAATAAAAAGAACAATGAAAAGTACCTTTTTGCTACAGCTGAAGAACCCGAGAAAGGAAATCCCAGTAAATTCCTTCCGAGCGATGCCGCGCACAGATTGAATACCAATATGTGACTTTTGAAAATTAACAAGTGGCTATGAATAAAGGTAGCGAACAACCAGCCGTTAAGCAGCGCCCCAAACACTCCTGATAACAACAAAATAAACGGTAACTCAATGACCTAGCTTTATTTAGAAGGATGTTGTAATTGCAAGGTACAAACCAAATAGAAATAGACAAGCGCCAAGCAGAGTTTTGTAGGAACTGTCAAAGTAATACCACGGACACTCGTCTTCATGATAATCAAACATTTGTACGAAAGTCTTGATGATACAAAACCTTCCCTGATTGGCGTGCACCAACTAATAACCTCACGTAAGTAAGTTTTTCTTATGCATTTAATTTCTTTTAAAAATGACATGTACGTCCACATTGGACAAGTTGTCACAGAAACTACTCAGATTAACGAACGGAGGGATCTGCTGTAACAAAAGGTTTGGATCGTGTTACAGATCCTGACACCACTTTGTGTGTGACTTTGAGGGCGTGAACCAACATAGAACAAAGGAATATTATAAGAGAAATAAAGCACGAATTACATCTATAATTTGATAATTAAACAAAATTCGATTCTTAAAGTAACCTACTCGGATTGTCGATAGCCTTAGTCTAAAGGATTTTTTCGAATCTCACTGGCTACGGAAACACCTTGATTTTCTCGGTGAACAAGAAAATGTATAGAAATATTAATAATAATAAAAATATTGCGTACCCATGAGTTTTGATGGTTGTTTTTTAATTGTTGAACTCCTTTTTATCCTCGCACAACGTGACTTAGCTATATGGCGTTCACCCACAGTGCGTTTTCATAGATCATTTTGGCCATTAACTGATTCTACTACATTTAAAAAAGTATAAATTTATCCTATAACCTCAGTCACAGTCGTTATTTTGTTGAACTCTTTGGAATTTAATTAGATTTGTTAAATTAATTACATTTACGGTTTTTTTTTTCCTACCTAAGCTGGTAGCCTTGAGAGGCTATTCCAGCGTAACCTTAACTAGTAGGTGAGCTCGCGGGGCTCAAACCTGACGACGTTGATAACACGAACCCTAGCAAGGAGCCATGCTTCGCAGAATATACCACCGGATCGGAAACGCGACCTACTGAGAAGATCCGGCGAGAAACTCAGTGGGCTGTGTCTGAGGGTTAATTTACTCGCCGAGCCCTTCGTCGCAAGCGACGGGTTCGACGAGAACGGTGACCGGTGCTTGAAGTACCTAAAAGCACCGTTAGTGGATCGGGAGGATCCGAGATGACGTGTTTTGGGCGACGTCGACTGCTTTCCATTCTTCATTTACGGATTGGAATACTTACTCTATCGCAACCACAAATATAATAGTACATAATTTATTTATTTATATGCTCTCTCCACTGTGAGCGAATAGCCTCCTCGCAAGACACACAGCGAATCAACAAGTCAACATAATAATAAAACTTGCATATAATCTATCGAATAACTTGCGCGACTATGAAATAGTACTGATATCGAGTAAAATGACCCCTATTTTTCGAAATTTCGATGAAGCCAAAAATAACCAGTTTATCTATGCTAAAAATAATTCACATTACGGATTAAATTTCCATTGATATTTCGACATTTTTTCTAATTTATTCATTTAATTTGAAGCTACTTTTATTCTAAACGTAGGTAAAACTGTACATTCGTTTCTTAACCCATTTTCGTGTTAGACAAAGCGCTCTTCAGCAATCTAAAAATAACAGTGAAACCACTTCACTTTATTTATATCTAAGTATTTATAACGCACTTGCTCCTTCCCAGATGCGACTATTTCGTTTTTCACACTATGCACCTGGTTTTAATCACTTCTGTACTTACCATTAATTAATAAAAACAAGATAGAAAAACAAGAGGATAGATTTAACTCAAACTATTAATTATACAACATCTTAAATTAAACATCAGGTGCCTATTGGACGCTCGCGGGAAACGCACGTCGATTCGCCTCAGTTAAATACGGAGAAAATTTACAGCGACCGTTTTGGGTGAAGGTAAAACGTATCAAATATCAAATTCATTGTGTGTTCTAGCATAGTACAGAGCGAGTCACGCCGCGGCAGGATGCTATCATCAAACCAATTGACGCAGATGGTGCACAAATATCTCGGTCTCTATAACTCTACAGACTGCATACAGCAAATCTGTAAATGGACGGTCCGAGAATCAACGGTGGGCGGTCGAGGAATAATAGCCACTGAAGACATTCTGTGTGGAGAAGTTTTGTTTGTTGATCGTCCTTTGATTTTTGGTCCGCGTTGTGGAAATGTCATCAGAGGATGTACAGTTTGCTCCAAATTCGAAGATGACGGATTCTTTAAGTGTTCTCTGTGCGCCCTATTGCTATGCTCAACGGAATGTCAAGATTTTCACACTGATGATTGCAACATTATTGCTGGTTGGAAGAAAAAAGTTGACATTGAAGAAATAGACGAAATTGTAATGTCACATGCCCTAGCCGCCATAAGAGCATTGTCTTTAAACCAAGAACAAAAACAATTTATGAGCGCTTTAGCAGCACACACATTACCACAACATGGCGGTGAAATCATAAAACTCAAGCAGTATTTTGAAATACCTGAAGAAATTGAAAAAGATATGATATTCGCTTGTCAAGCTTTAGATACAAATGCATTTCAAATTGCAACACCGTACGGCAAGAAGGAAATGAGTCTTCGTGGTTTGTACCCTGTAGCAGGACTCATGAATCATAGTTGTTTGCCAAATGCGACATATAGTTACAATGATGAACGTCAAATGATCGTTAAAACGAGTCGATTCATTGCAGCTGGAACTGAAATATTCACTTGCTATTCTGGGATTTTATGGGGAACGACGACTCGACGCAGTTATTTATTCAAAACAAAACATTTTTGGTGCAAGTGTGAACGGTGCGCGGATCCTACGGAAAACGGTACTATGCTCGCTGCCCTCTGTTGTTTAGCGAACGAATGTACGACGGGATATCTTCTGCCGATCGAACCACTGAAGTCTTCGTCTTCATGGCAATGTACAGCGTGTGGTCTCCGCGTGCCAAGTAAAATTATCTACAAAATACAGGTAGCTTTAGGGACCTTAATAAGCACTTTAGACTTCCAAAACCTTGAACAAATGGAGAATTTCCTAATGAAAAGGGTCACAAAATTCGTGCCAAAAGTTAATCACATAGTCGTCGACCTCCAATGCCGACTCATATGGGAATTCGGAGACGTACAAGGGTATCGCTGGCACGGTAAGTAGGTATTTTTGTTTTAAAATGATAACGTCTATTATATTTTCATTTATTGCGCAAACTGCTCGCGAGTAATAGAAGATTATACCTTGACATAAGGTGTTTTGAGCAACAAAAACCAAATTGAAACTTTTCGTTGTTGCCGAGTGTGTTTCTGAGTGATTAGTAAACTTAACTTGTTTAGTTTTATTCATAGAAAAACTGTATATAGTAATCATACATATTAATTGGATTTGTGTTGCGTTCATCATAAATGAGCCATTAATTAATTGTCGCTCATCCGCGATACCAAAATATATGTTTTAACGTTTTAAAATTGACAAGGCAGTCTAGGCTCTCGTGAAGAGAAAAGTTGTTTCTTGTATGATATAGATATGATGATATACAGTTAGCTATTTCAAGAAAAAATCATAATATCATTTATCATTATAATTTGGTCCGCATTAATCGAATAAGCCTCACGGTATATTCGTAATAAGCGACCGTGCTGGGGATCTATCTAATCTGGTGGTGTAGATATCAAATTTTGTAAGTAAATACATACCTAAAACGGGTTCGCGAAAAATTTGACAGCGGCTTGGCTGTGTCCCTAGGATTGGTGACGTCCTGTACACGGACGGATGTAGGGTGACGGACAGTGACCACTCACCATCAGACGAACCGTATGTTCTTGTCTGCCCATCAGGACAATAAAAAAATACGAATTACTTCAAAGTTGTACAACAAAATTTGTAGATATGTACAACGTATAATAATAAATTTTCTAAGATTTTTTTAATCATCGAATATACGGTTGTGACCCTACACATCCGTGATACGTACCCACCGATTTTTTCAGCTGATCTCTACCGATTCATGAATTACGGTGCACCTTCACCGTCATGTCACCGTTTCACATACTCTGCCGTAATTCTGTATAATCGAATATTCGGAATCGATAAAATCGAGTCAATGCAATCCAGGGAACGTGGCGCCGTAATTTTGGGTTGTAACAGCGTGAGCTAGCCGAGTAAAATCCCGCGCCAGATGTTGATTCAAACTTATTTAGATATCGCTCACCCATATTACGTTCAGATTACTCGAATCTAAGCCAACCTTTATTGATTAAGCTAAAATTAAAAAAAAGACTCAAGAAAATCGAAACTACATACCAAAGAGGCATTTAATCGAAATCATAATTTTCTGAGCACACTGAACATATCAATGAAGATCAGGAGAAAATCTTTAATCCAAAATCCATGTTATTGATTTACATTGATCTTGTATTTCAGCCGTGGCCGCGTCATTGTATAGTCGAACAACCAACTATAGAATAAAATAGAAAAACTAGATACTCGAACATTATAATACAGACCAACAATACACTTGCGAAAGTATTTATAATATGTTTATTTGTGTTTGTTTTACATCGAAACGGGGTAATGTATTACCATAATTTTGCCAGGGATAGTTTATTGGTCGGAAAGTGACGTAGGCTAATTAATTAACAGAATTACAACGCGGCTAAAACAGCGCGGCACTCGTAATATTTTTGACAATATTTTATAAAGGTTAAAATTCAGTGAAAGAAACCTGTAAATAGAATATGGGGGATTACGAAACTGAAACGTATTACGCGAGTTCTCTCCACGAAACACACCAGATTTATTATTTCCAGTGGCTATTTTCATAACGGGTCATGTACATCGATGTAAACTGGATTGATGGCGTCAGTCAGCCGCGGCAACCCAATGAGCTCAGTAACAGTGGCATTCGCGCAATGGAACGGCCGGTCCTTCAGGAAACAAATCTCCTAAATATTTTCGATACCTCATCAGGGTCCAACTGGTTTATTAGTCAATCTAATCTAGGAGGGAGAGGACTTTTTGCATCAAAGGCAATCAAACAGGGCTCTTTAATTTATAAAAACAAACCGCTCGCTGTAGGACCGAGGCCGGATTCGGCAGGACATAGATTCTGTGCGGTTTGCTATAAAGTAAGTGATACGTGCATATCCTGTGATACGTGCTCTCTATTCCTTTGTAATGACAAGTGCAAACAAACGCAACAGCATAATACACTATGTGAATTTATCTCGAAAAATTTTGCACAACACCCTGACTCCGAAGACACTTCCATAGCACTTTCCAAAATTCTTATCTACTTGAAATTGATATTATTAAAAACTGAAGTTAATTCATTTCTTCACGTGTTTCAAACAAGCCCTATTGAAAAACATTCTGAATTCGAAGAAATAAGTTCAAGATTTATCATATCTCAAGAACACTTGAAATTTATGGATCAGGTTCGTTACATTTTAAAACTAAATTCCTTCAGAATTTCTCATATGTTTGAGGGCAATAAAATACCATTAAGAGGATTTTACCCCATATCTGCATTTCTGAACCATAGTTGTGTTCCGAACACAAGAAGTATTTTCAAAAGCGATCACACTATGGAAGTTTATGCGTCAAAAGATATTGATATCGGAGAAGAAATTCTGACCTGTTATACCGGTCTACTGTGGAGCACTCCCGCCAGGCGCTGCCATCTTTACAAGACGAAAAAATTTTGGTGCAAATGCAAGAGATGCCAGGACAAAACTGAAATGGGGACTAATCTGTCTGCTTTAAAATGCTTGAACAAGGATTGTTTGGGAGTTTTGCAACCAGCCACTGCAACAAACCCGCGAACCTGTTGGTATTGCGACAACTGTGGCCTAAAAGTACCAGCGCAGCAAATAAGCACAATACATTCTGTGCTAGGAAGTTTGGTAGGAACCTTAAATTTGGATAATGAACTTCGTTTAGAAACAAAAATTTTAGAAAGATTAGCAAATTTTGTTCCGTTCAGTAATCATATATTTGTTGATTTGAGACTAAGATTAGTTTTGAAACTTGGATTTTCTGACGGATTGAAATTTAACGGTAAGAAGATTCTTTGAAGTCTTGGTTTGAGGGTAACGCATTATTGAAATGACTTGCTTTTAACTGTAACATTATAATACAAACTTCAGTGTGCCTAAATTTAATTTTCTCTATAACACCGTATTCTCTCTAACATCGCTAAAACGCTAAATGCTCGATGCAAAAAAAGCGGAAATATATTTCAACGAAGACGTTTGGTCTAAAATAATGTCTCTAATGACTTTTAGTTTAACGTGCCATCGTTTATTTTTAAAATACATTGTTATTACAGGCACCTTCAATTTAACCCAGAAAAGTTTTCACACTATTTTGACACTAATTTTGTATGAGATTTTTCCATAGACCTATATAGTAGGGACACGACATATTGTTCTATACGTACAATTGCTTATATAAATAGCACCCATTTTGAAGGCACACACATAAACATATATCTATCTCGTTCTTACTCAGCACTTTAACTCGCAAGAAAACAATATAACAGTATTTCAGTGCGTACATAAAATGAAACATGAATATACGTAAATGTCTCCGTCTCCGTCTAATGAGGCCGAAAATCCGCCATGTTTAGCGCGCCAAATGTCATTGTCACGTCAGTTCGGCCGTCTGTTTTGGGTTGTACATTATTTATTGACTTTCATATTATCGATTTAATATGATTGCTTATATAAAATTTCTAATTTTATCATGCTTAAAACGTACATAAATAATAATTAAAACATATTTTATAGGATCTCAAGAAGGTCGATGCCCCAAAACTATTATCTATATATATTTAAATTCATTATGGAGCCCTCATCCGAAACATGGATTATACACTTAATAATATATTTGAATCCGAAATATCGGACACCATTTTTCGGTCGGAATCTATTCATCATGACACTAATCATAAATACCTCTTTAAAATATTATGTCATCAAAACATATTTAGACATTCTGTTTAGATATTTCGGGAAAAAGGCTATCGACAAAATCTCTTCGGAACTATTTAAATAAAATAGTTTTATTCCGCAGTGAGTAAAACACTATTGTAAATTCGTTAAATATTTATTAATTAAGTGATTTTAGAGAGGAAGTCACAAGGAATAACTTTGTAATTTCATTAACGAATAAATGTTCTGTAGGTGTTTTTTGTTATCAGGCGGTCCCTTGATAAGTTTAAAATTTGAATCACTCTCAAGTGAGAGTGATTCAAATGGTGCGGTGCACCTTCCTTGAGGTGCACTGCGGTAGTCTGTTGCGGACTTTAGAGTCAGCAAAACAATTAAAATAGATTGTAATAGTCTAAGAAAAACACGTACTCAAAATACGATAACATTCAGCATGCTAGAAATGGGCTGATGGCACTGTACTATGCCATATCTTTATGTTTTGCAGCAAACGACAACTTTATAAAATCAGTGTAGCAAATTTTAAAAATCGTCATATCGTTTACTTGGAAAATTTGAAGCACGAACTCGTCTTAGATTTCACATAATATCTAAATCACATCATCTTTGCACATAACAATATACTTAATTCCTATTAAAGTATAATTTCTACAAATACATTCATACTCAACAATATTTAAAATAAAATAAGCCAAGAACGTTTATCGATAAAACCTACTAACATTAAAATCTTCTGGGCAGCACTAAAGCCGCCATGTTTTGTGGCCAGATGACGTCACAGTGGCACGAATTTTTTGTTGACGTTTCATTTCCATAGGTTTCCTACTTCAATGGATTTTTCACAAATTTGACGTTTCCTTTTAAAATTTCTGAACTGAAACCTTGTTTATTAATAATTAATTAAGAGTCAACGCGAAGATTTAAGTCTTAAGAAAGGGCTTCGGCGAAATTGTGTTCCAAATTACGCTATGACAAGTTTATCGTCCCTAATATGAATTGTATTTGGTATGATATAGTGTATCGTTTCCCACAAAGAACTAAAATAATACTAAGATATTCTGTGGTTTCAATAGTTTCAAGGTAAACTATGAAATAGTATTACATCATTTGCGGTTAGTACAAAACAACATATGCGATGCACTAAATATGTAAACGCGTCTATTTTTATTTTTGGTACATTTGCAGTGAAGCTCTTAAACCAACCGATTCTAGCTAGGTGTTCAACTGAGCCTGTACATATCACAACATGAACGCCACCTGCTACCTTAAGATATGATGTTGAAGGGTCTATCTTTGGGCCCGGGGTCTGCTCCCAACATCTGCAGACCGCCAAGTCCCACATACCCCGCGTGGCCTATAGGCGCGGGGACCTCGTAGGAGGTTCGCCCACTGCACGAAAAATTGAAGTCTCAATTCTATTAAAGCTGCAACACATGGCTAGTTTTCGTTACCGTCTTGCGACAAGATGGTGGAACTGGTGGTAGGACCTCTTGTCAGTCCGCATGGGTAGGCACCACCACCCTGGCTATTTCAGCCGTGAAGTAGTAATGCGTTTCGGTTTGAAGGGGGAGGCGGCCGTGCGTTGTAAACATACTGAGACCTTAGAACTTATAGCTCAAGGTGGGTGGCGCATTAACATTGTTGAAGTCTATGGGCTCCAGTAACCACTTAACACCGGGTGGGCTGTGAGCTCGTCCACCCATCTAAGCAATAAAAAAAAAGAATTGCCGTTCGCTCGCGTTTGCTCACAATGCGCCTTATCACGTGGCCTAGCTATTACGTGGGTTTTGTTTTTATTACATGCAATTTAATCCCTTATCGTGGAAGTCGTTCATGAAAACGTGTTTGGGACGTATCCACTTAGATAAGTTGGTATTTCCTGCTGTATTTAAGCGGCGGTATTATTACAGCCAGCTCAATTGTCATGTGAGTCAAATACAAAAAAAACTTAGCCTTTCAGCAACAGACGCGTCCTTCGATTCTTTCCGTAGTATTGAACGATTAGAAATGTATTCTAAAATTAAATGCTAATTATCAATATTAAATATCATATTTCAATAAACAAATGAAACTTTTCACGTGTTTGTATTCACGCGTTCGTTAAAAATTACGAAGCCATTGTTTGTTTTATTAATAACTTAAGTTTTTTTTTTTGATTGCCCTTGTAGGCAGACAGCATACGGCCCATCTGATGGTGAGTGGTTACCGTCGCCCATGGACTTCAGCAATGCCAGGGACAGAGCCAAGCCGCTACCTACCGCATAGTACTCTCCACAAGCCTACAAATTTTCTTGTTTTTGCAATAAACCAACGTATGACTTTATAATAACGTACCTCCGCGATTATGAAATAACTTGGACTAATAAAATGAAATCCGGAAAGTTTTAAAAAATCTTTATTTGACGATATCTCTTATTGTAACTAAATGAGAGAGAAGACGACATAAAAGCGAAGTCCCAATTGAATTGTTTAACGATTATCCTCCCTCGTTAACTTGAACGCACGATTACTTCGTGGTAAAAAGGCATGGTGGTGGTACCTTACCTTTACTCGCTAATAATACGCCTTACTACCACTAATTACGCAAATTAAAAAAAATAAAAAACTTCAGAGGTGTCAAGGGACACCCGGGTGGAACGAAGTTCCTTTCGATTAATTAGTGAAGGAATTGTAATTTTTTTTTTAAGTTATAATAATAAATTACGGCATTATGAAGAAGAAAAAAACAATACTATGAACTAAATTACTATTGTTGAAACGCTATCTCGAGAAACTGTACTCATTACGCGGACCAATCGGATACGAGCAATGTCACGCGATAAGCGCCTACACNACTATGAACTAAATTACTATTGTTGAAACGCTATCTCGAGAAACTGTACTCATTACGCGGACCAATCGGATACGAGCAATGTCACGCGATAAGCGCCTACACGTTGATTGGTCAGAATGACGGATCTAAAAAGTGTCGTGACAACTTTTCGTAAGAATTTTTTCCGTCTAGCCCCCTTTCACAACGCGCGATAAGGAACTTCGTTCCTTAACTTCCTTAACGTTAACTGGTTTAATTTTAATTACAGAATGTATTTCGTTCATCATTGCAGTTGTTCGTGAACACGCACTAGGTATTATCGTGTAGGTACTTCGTTAGAAAAAAACAATATCTAACTACAGGTTATTTTTCTAGAGCCCATTAATGTTGTTTGAAGCGTAAAATGGCTATTACGTTAATTATCAATTCAAATAAAAGTTCGGTGTTAGTGCTGATCATAAGTTCTGAGAATCATTTAAGCTCCAGAAAAGCAGTGTGTTCTTTAGACGAATAAAAAAGTCTCCGAGGCACAAAAAGATAAAAAGGCTAGATCGCGGTAGGACGCACGTCTTGTGAGTCCACGCGGGCAGGTACCACCACCCTGCCTATTTCTGCCTGAAGTAGTAATGCGTTTCGGTTTGAAGGGCGGGACAGCCGTTGTACTGTTAAAAGTGAGACCTTAGAACTTATATCTCAAGGTGGGTGGCGGCATTTACGTTGTAGATGTCTATGGGCTCCGATAACCACTCAACACCAGGTGGGCCATGAGCTCGTCCACCGATCTAAGCAATAAAAAATAAATAAATAAAAGATAAAATTACAAGAATTCCGAAGCTTATATAATTACGGCTGGTAAAAATTTACCAAAATATAATCTATTTTCACAAACAAACTTTAAAAACAAATCATAAAATGAACCAAAAAAAACAATTTTAGTTCATTAGCCGCCAAAGTCTCATTCGAAACAATTTAATAGCTTCATTGACCCTTCTTTGTTTTGATTTCGCGCAGCTATGAGCACGTCACAAGGTCGTTGAAATACGTAAAATATTTTATTTATTAAATCCCGTATATGTATATTGTGCAGTTAGTATTGCAACGGAGTTCAGTATAGCGTGTCTCGTGTGTCGAGTATTGCGAGAGCTGCGCAACAGTGATTAAAATCAGAAACATTTATATAACAAGGGTCAGTTAGACGATTGATCGCCAATTGACATGGGCGCCGCCGCGAGAAACGCTCGTCCACACGTCGTCACCAGATGGATCTGCCTCCCCGTTCCGTTAGTACATTTACATCTAATTGAACGCATTTAATTAAATTCATTTGGCAGCGGACAATGACAAGGAGCAATTATTCAAAACAATTTTCATATCGTCGCTGTCAAACCAAAAGAACAAAAACTTTGTTCTGTATTAAGGATTAAAAACATTTTCGTATAAAATTTTATACGAAGGTGAGTTTTAAAGAACTATATCAAATCAAAGCTATAGATAAATATTAAAGCTATAGACAGATAGCAGTTTTTTTTATACGGTAGATAGGGCTGTGAGCTATACGGAAAGATCAAAAAGTAAAAATCTCAAAAAGTGCACATAGCAGATTTTGGTTTGACAACGACGATATGTTGAACTGTAATGTCTTATTAAGTGATTGGATCGTTGGAGTTTTTTCAAAGATAATTTCAGTGGTCGTTTATGATAAAGAAAGAGAGCACAAACTGATGCGCCCATTCGAAACAGAGAATGCTTGCCAAGTCGAGCATGCAACTAACGTTCACTATCTACAAATTGTGAAGGTCTAGTTGTTAGCATTAGCAAATGTTAGTTTTAAAACGCATCAGTTTTCGCAACATACAACAAAAAAAGCCTGCGCAAGTGTATATTGTGGACTTCGTTTAACGAAAGAGAACCCCGAGGAAGTAGTCAAAGTTAACGATCACTATTGCAATTCCCAAAACTAAATAATAGCTGTATAATGTTCGATTACTTAACTGTAAGTAGCGAGCCGAAACTATTTGACATATAATCTTGATAAACGAAATTTCTTTGCGAATTTTTTTGCACATTTCTCGTCCACGTATCTAATTGAAAGTATTTTTTTTAATGAATTCATAATTGCAATGTCTGTCTAATGACACAACACTAATGTTTTTATTTCCATCAATTCCATTTAATACAATATCCAACGACAATTTTTTTGTCCGTATGTAAAAATTGTGTTCCTTGTTTCCTAATATATATATATATATATTTTTTTTATTGCCCTTGTAGGCAGACGAGCATACGGCCCACCTGATGGTGAGTGGTTACCGTCGCTCATGGACTTCAGCAATGCCAGGGGCAGAGCCAAGCCGCTGCCTACCGCTTAATACTCTCCATAAGCCTCGTTAATAATTAATTAATAATCCTACCAACACCTATCTTACCTACTACCTACCTACATTACCGAACTGAAAATAAAACTATTATAGTAAGTTAAACTTAAAAATACCTACTCTTCGTCTCAGTGGATTCATATTTTCCGCATACGCAATCGAATGCGAAGACTGCAGATGAGGCTCGTGTCGAGTTCCGTGGGACCCTGTATTCCGCGCCTCGGCTAATTTATAATTATGTTACATTTTAGTACAGTACTCGGTATTATCTTTAATTGTCATACGCCTTTTCAAGCCTTCTAAGCAATTTGTGTCTTTATGCATAATAATATGTTGTAAGTATTATGCACCGGTTTTGTGTTATAAAGAATTCGCCAAATTCCAACAAAACACTTTAGTGCGGAGAAGTAATCTGTCGAAGTTAAATGCCGGTCTTAAAAGCCTCTATCGCTCGAAATCAAAGCATCCGATACCTGCGACAACGAGGTCAAGGTACGAATAGCATAGATGCTATAATTCGTTTCGCAAGCACATGGGTCAGTGCCAAACTTTGGGCTGCCGGACTAGAGATCATCGGTGACACGACCTTCTGTACTCTCGGTTTGTGAACTATTCAAAGCCAGCTTAAACTGTGCCACATGCACAATACTACGAAAGGCCAGAGCCAACGTGTTCCGTGTGCTTAGTGTGAGTTTTTAAACGTTCTCGATAGCGTAAAAGTTAGCTCATATTTGTATGGAATGGGATCGTTTACCTTCGTTTGCCGTTAGGGGCGCTGTTCCAACTGCATACAAAATTGGGTTAACTTATACGCTATTGAGACCGTTAAAAAACTCGCACTAAGCACACCGATGAGCGCAGCATTCCGTTAGACTCAAATTTATGTACCACAACCACAAGTAGCCTGTTTGGGACCGCTCGACTTCGGCGTAGGCAGTGCCTGAATCACTTAGAAAATGGGAGGCCAACGAAATACGCCTGTCGCCGAATCGGCAGTGGGTGTTGGGTACGGAAGCAAAATTTTCTCTCTCCTACGCCAGCTCCTGCGTTATGATAATATATTCGTATAAACGCTAACTATGTAGCTACCAACACATTAACGTTATATAATAATATCCTATGCTAATAGCCTATGGACGGATTCTACTTCTAGAATAATATGCTTTTATTGCTTGTCTAAAATTTGTGAATTTACAATATAATAAATACTTATATAAATAAAAAGTAATAAGCTAACAAAATCTTATACGCAATCATAACTTAAAATAATAGCAAATCAATCGCAATGCTTTCAAACCTTTTCATATTTCGATTTATTGCAATACATTGTTTTTTTTTGTTCTTTCTTAGATTTTATTTAACTAAAGCACTTGTATTGAATATAAGGATCACAAGCTCCGTCAACTACATGTTATGTCGAAACAACCACGTTGAGAAATAAGCTCGAAGTTTTCAATGTGTTATACAACGGTTGTTCCTTCAAATGACTATGACAGCTTCACGAAAGAAAAATCAGTGGTGATTATAGTTACTTACCCGTTCAGATTGACAATACCAGTAACAGATGATCGAGTGGGATAATTGCTAGCAGTACTTGCTTGAAGTTACTGGCGTCACATGTATAAATTCCCTTAATAGTCCAATAGGCTGTTGTCCTGTAAGATCTTCTGGCCTTAAAGTTATGATCGGCATTCAGCATTTAGAGCAGGCTTTCCCAAAGTGGGCGATAACGCCCCTTCGTGGGCGCTACAGGCCTAAAGGGGGCGGTAAGAGACCCAAAAAAATGGGGGCGTTGTGTAGAGACTTGAAAGCGATTTGTAACTTTATCTAGGAGGACTGTTAGAACCGACTAAGCTCTCGCCATAGTGGTTTTCAAGTAGGTGAAAATATGGGGGCACTATAAAATAATTAATTCTCAAAGTGGGCAGTAGACAAAATAAGATTGAGAGCCCCTGATTTATAGCATTGAGATTACACAATATTTTATGTGACAAACTTTTCTGTTTTAGAGCTAACGGAATCGCGGCTATCCCTGAAATTGGTCCTGTGCCGAGATATATTGGCCACGCTGGCGGCCCTGGGTTTAGAAGACTCGCACCTGTGCGGCCTGCTATTCTACCACCTGCACGCCACGCTAGCAGAACGCGCCAGGCGCCACCCAGACTTATATGACGTACGAGCCCTTGACCCTTATAATACTGGCAAACAAATTATTGTCAAGCTCCCCTAAAATGTTCATTTACAGTTTAATACGACTATTACTATGACTATTTAATCTCGCGTTGTTTATTATTATAAAACCGTAAAATTAATTTTATGTTCACGATTGACGAAGACCAAAGAAAATACTGGAATTTGTTAATATCCATCCTCTGACAGTATCCTACACATGTATTACATAGTGTGATCTTTTCTAGTGGTCATGGAAGGCACTGAAGGCATGAATAATAGTGAACAATACCAGGAACGCTAAAAAAAAATTAAGTGAATGCCACCACTTTAAGATATAAGATCGAAATCTCAACTGTATTGAATAACTCATAATAAGGATCCAATTCAAGCTTGACAAGAAACTAAAAAAGTGCTTATCTTTAAAATAAAGATATACATATCAATGTCCTTCGTACTGCTGGATATCATAACTATTAATACATAATTAAATATAGAAAACTTACCCCGAAATTATCAATAAATAGGGTTTTGTATCGTGTAATAATAAAATTGTTTTTACAGGGTCTGAAATCAGAAATAGAGAGTACCATAGAAAGAGCGTACCGAATCCTCCGAGGCGATATATCCGCTCCAGTTGACCTTGAGTTGAGATATCGCTATCTTGGTCCCGATTGTGAAAAACCACAGCAAGAGAGATTCTCCATCCTCAGTATATAATCCAAATGCAAGAGTAACGAGTAGCCAAAATGTTGACGGCACAAGATTTTTAAATCAATAGTATATGTATGATATAAATATAAATATGATATAAATAGTTGACACAGTAGGTAACTTATTTGAAAAACAAATTTAATTTATGTTCACGTGTAGTTTCATAGTATACTTACATTATTTCTAGATATTAGATCGGATATGCATGATTTATTCTATTCAAACTGACCATTTCACACTGTAATTCGTTCTAACCGCTCATATGGCCGTTATGGCTTTTGACCCCCCTCAAGCGCCCCAATGTTTTTTGTTAAAGCTTTAATTTATAATACCTAGAATATTATAACGGAAAAAAAGAACAATGTTGTATTAATATTTTAAAAAAACGGTAATAAATAACTATACGAAAACTAACAGAATTTGTTTAACTGAACATTATAACTTTCGTAATTACTGATGGTAGGACGTCTTAAGAGTCCGGATGAGTAGGTAGGTACCACCATCCTGCCTATTTCTGCAAAAAGCAGTAATGCGTTTCGGCTTTACGGGTCGGGCAACCGTTGTACTGTAAAAACTGACTTGTCAAAACTCTAGTCTCAAGGTGGGTGGCGGAATTTACGTTGCAGAAGTTTTTGAGCTCTGGTAACCACTTAACACCAACTGGGCCGTGAGCTTGTCCAGTCACCTTGAGATATAAGTTCTAAGGTCTCAGCATAATTACAACGGCTGCCCCACCCTTCAAACCGAAACGCATTACTGCTTCTCGGCAGAAATAGGCGGGGTGGTGGTACCGTACCTACCTACTCATCCAGACTCATAAGACGTCCTACCACGAGTACTCACTAGAGGTCCACTGTTTTTATACTTATTTAATACCTATTTCTGAAGATTTTATAGTTTACACATCTGAGTTTCGCAACCATAGACTTTGAAAATTGTGGCCCAAGTTGCAGTGGCAATAAAATAAAAAACTTTGTCCATTTAAAATATTTTGATCTATATGAATTTAAAACATTTAATATACGTAGTACCTATTAAACTAATATGTGATTTAAAAGTCGGTTTTAGTGTTGAAAGACCCCGAAACGTGTAGACCGATTTTGATATAATTTTCAAAGAAACTTCAGCTTCAATTGGCTTAACGGGTGGGTTATTACGAGGGCGGCACTGAAATTTGCGGGAATTAACGAAGTGACACAACATTACTATTTAAAAATGTATTTATTGCTTTTCGAAGTATTCTCCGCGAAATTTGACACATTTTTCCATACGATGGAACCAATCATTGAAGCAACCATTCCATTCGGAAGTTGGGGTCTCCAAATGGCCGTTTTGTAGGCGTCCACAGCTTCTTCAGGTGATGAAAATCTCTGTCCACGCAATTTATTCTTTATTTTAGGGAAAGTATAGAAATCATTAGGGCTTAGGTCGGGGCTGTACGGCGGATGGTCTAATAATTCTATGTTTTCTTGCTCTAAAAACTCTTTTGTTCTGTGCGCGGTGTGAGAACTAGCATTGTCGTGATGGAGGATGATGCGGCGGTTGCAGTTCTCTTTACGGAGTTCAGAAACGACCTGTGGCAAACAAATGCTAGCATACCATTCTGCATTAACCGTTCTTTGTCCCTCAAGAAGAATTGTCGTAACATGGCCGGTTTTGGAGACAAACGTGGCCACCATTTTTTTTGCAACACCCCGTGAACGAACAATTTTTGTTGGCTTTAACTCATTTTTGAACACCCAAACTCGTGACTGGTTTTTTGTTTCGGGTTCGTACGCGTAGGTATATCCAGGATTCGTCACCTGATACAATGTTGTATACAGCATTTGAGGATCCTGCGTGGAATCTTTCGAGAGTTCTGACGCACCAAGTAACGCGAGCCGCTTTTTGCTCTTCACAGAGCGAATGCGGTATCCATCGGGAAAACAACTTTTTTACACCTAATTGTTCATGCAAGATTATTTGTATTTGACTCATACCAATGTCTAAAGTTGCCTGAATTTCGCGGTATGTCACATGTCGATCTTCCTCAATCAGCTTACGCACAGCATCAACGTTTTCTTGGGTGACTGCAGTTTTTGGACGACCTTGACGGGGATCATCACTGAGCTTGACACGTCCATGTTGAAACTCAGCAAACCAGCGATAAATTGTGGTTTTGGATGGGGCTTCATTACCAAATGCAGAAATCATCCGGTCAACACACTGTTTTTGTGTTAAACCACTTCGAAAGTCATAATAAATCATCGCTCTTGAATTTTCTCGAGTCAATTCCATTTTCTCAACGACTAAACAAGTTTGACAAAACCTCGTGACAAGACCGAGAATCTTTTTTTAAATAAATAAATGGTATTCGATTTTTAAAACCAAGGATATTTCAATTAAATTTTTTTTAATATGACAGAAACAGTGGAAATATTCCATTCCCGATACTTTTAGTGCAGCCTCTGTATAATATTAAGTTTGGTCGCGACAGGCCAATGTCAATTGAAAAACCAGCCAGCAAATCGAGTAGATATTATCTAGTTGTTTAAAGAAAAAATACAAGTTAAAATACAATTATTATATTAATAGACCACGTAGGTAGTTTAAAACCGTCGGCTATGGTTTTGACGGAGTTTTGAGTTTCCAATAGATAGAATTATGTAGTTAAATCCATACATAATAAAATACAGCTTAAGAAGAAACGTGAGGAGTGGAGTTGAGTTGAATTGGTTTATTTAATTCAGTTAATTTTTCATAAAGTTTAATTTGTAAAAACGGTGGCTTAAATTCATAGAGTGGAAAAATGATATCATCCAGCCATTTTGACCAGATGCGATTTATGACTAAGTATTTAGTCTTTGCTGGCTTCTAGAGTTCTCACCAAACATTCACTGGAATCAAAGTAAATTCCTACCATTTTAAGGAGATGTAATTTAATTTTTGCGCATCATAATAATTAGTACTAGGTACTTCATTACATTTTTTCCTATCTAAGCTGATAGCCTTGAGAGGCTATTTCAGCGTAACCTTATCTAGTACGTGAGCCCACGGGGCTCAAACCTGACGACGTTGCTAACACGAACCCTAGCAAGAGCCATGCTCCGCAGAATCTACCACCGGATCGGAAACGCAACCCACTGAGAAGATCCGGCGAGAAACTCAGTGGGCTGTGTCTATGGGTTAATTCGCTCGCCGAGCTCTTTGTCGCAAGCGAAGGGTTCAACGAGAACGATGACCAGTGCTTGAAGTGCCTAAAAGCCCGTTAGTTGATCGGGAGAATCCGAAATGACGTGTTTTGAGCGACGTTGACTGCTTTCCATTCCGTCCGCCGGATCGGGAATGGATCCGGCGATAGCTTAGTTTTTTACACTTTGTAAAAAATATCGGGTCTGGTATCGTGTAGCGTTTATCGATAGCTCCATCCCTATCAATTTCTCCGACTCTGCTATGACCTTGTATGTGCGTAAGCGTCGTATTTTTATATTGTGTATATAATGTAAAAAAGTCGCTCGTTCAAGTTTCAACAGGAGATGTCATCGAGAAAATAAAGAAATGGAAACAGTATATATAGTAAAACCGACACTAATTGAAAAATATATGACAATTAGGTTACGTTCCTTTTGCCTGCTGTTAATCAAATAGAGAAAACAATAAAATCGTTGAACTTGAAGTAGGTAGGTAGGTAATATTAAGTGTATAATCTATGGGTAGGTACATAAATATGAGGATAAAAAATATGAGGACTTTTTAACGGGAAAGCGAGGAGAGGAGTTGTGTGATTTATTTTGTCTACTCAGTGTTTCTTCAGGTTTAAATGTGTAATAACGGTAGTTTATTAACTGTTTAATATCTGTGAAAATGCACAAATGTAGGAAAATGAAACAAAGCCGCTGGACGTAGCTTCTCGGGATTCTCCAAAAAGTCCACTGAAAACGTCTAAGTAAATGACCACCATTTTACCGAGATTATATTTCATCTCATATCATCTCATTTCGTGCCATACCATGTTTTATATTTATCAACTACATTTAATTTCACTTCATATTATCATTTTCCATAAAAATAAGAATTTAAATTAAAATAAGTCGACCTAAAGGTTTTAGTTACCAGGTCATAAATAAAAGGTCATCTCTTAAAAAAAAACATATGAAAGACTTTTGTGTATAATCTATGGACTTTTTGGCGGGAACACGAGAAGTGAAGTTGTGTGATTTGTTTTATTTTATCTATTTAGTGTTTCTTTAAGTTGAAATGTGTAATAGCGGTGGTTTATTAACTGTTTAATATCTGTGAATGTGCACAAATGTGGGAAAATAAAACAAAGCCGGTGGACGTAACTTCTCGGGATCCTTCAAAAAGTCCACTGAAAAAATCTCTGTACATGACCACTATTTTATTGAGATTATATTCCATCCCATATCATCTCATCTCATTTCATTTAACTTCATCCCAGTTGATTAATGTCTCAAATTAATCATCTTCCATTCATTTGATTTCACTCCATATTATAATTTTTCATAAACATAAGAATATAAATTAAAATAAGACATGACTTAAAGGTCTTAGTTACCGGGACATAAAATCCCTTAAAAAAATACATATGAAAAAAAAAAATATTTCTGTGCTTCCAGGAGTTCCAGGTATATAAGAGGACTTGATATTTCTGTAGTTTTTAGATACAATTTAAGTAACAAATTAATTATAAAGAAAAAGTACCATAAAGGAACTTGCTAACAGTGTATAATAACTCTCAAAATTTAGTTTAGAAGTTGATTTTCAAGGCATACAGAAATTTGTGTTTAAAAACTTCTCTTGTTAAAACTACATTAAGTATGGTACTATAAATTGAAATAACTTATCATAATAATAGCGATAAGTGATAACAAGGCCTGTCACATTTAAATCGAATGTCATTCTTATCAACCCAACATTAACAATCAGTTCTCTGAACTACTCACTTATCCTCTTAACTGCAAAAAAACATACTCAAACTCTTCCATTATGGCATCTCGTCGTCAAGCACTTTTGCTGTCATCATCCAACTGCCATGGATACAATCTTTTAGAATTTGCCAAAGCGGAAATCTCCAGTTTCCTCCAAAGGTAGGCGTTAAATATGATAAATACTTACTTTAAATATCTTTGTACAGAGCTATCTACATGTAATTTATTGAATTTACAGGAACAATGTCAAGGATTTAATATTCATTCCTTATGCTCAAAATGACTTTGATGGCTATACTACTAAAATAAAGAATGTTATAGATCAATGGGGATTCACAGTCACTGGTCTGCACACATATCCTAAGCCAGAAACTGCTATTAGTGAATCTAAAGCTATCTTTATTGGGGGTGGAAATACTTTTTTACTTTTGAAAAGATTGTACAAAAATAACTTAGTCCAATTAATGAAAAGTAAAATTGATGATGGTAGTTTAATATACATTGGAAGCAGTGCGGGAACAAATGTAGCAACAAAAAGTATTCATACAACAAATGATATGCCAATAATTTATCCACCAAGTTTTGAAGCAATTGGCATAGTTCCATTCAACATTAATCCTCATTATATTGATAAAGTTGAAAATGAAGAACATAAAGGAGAGACAAGAGACCAAAGAATAGCTGAATATCTGGAGATGCAACATGCAGCTCCAGTGTTAGGACTGAAAGAGGGTGCAATATTGCATGTTGATGGTTCAAAACTTATCTTAAAAGGTGTAAATGGAGCAGTATTATTTAGTAGGTAAGTGTAATCCTATCTCTACATGTGTGGATGGCTTAGTGCCAAAATATAATTATTCCCATGGCCTTTATAAAATTACTTCAAAATTTTCAGGAGTCAAAAGAAAAGTGAATATAATGTGGGAGCAGATTTATCTTTTTTATTAAATGAAATTTAATGAACCTGTTTTCTTTTTTTTAAATAAAACACAAATTGATAACTTTATCATGTTTATCATGAATTTATCATGTTTATCATGAATTTTGTTTTTTTTTACTACAGTAAGAGTTTAAAGAATAATTAATCTTATAAAATGATCGGAGTTCTGCATAGATAGAAGTTATAAGTACCACCACACGTTCAACTTAGTGAGTTTTCATTGCACTTTCACAGTTAACAATTGTTTAGGATTCACAAGCTTTTTAATGAACCTTGTGTTTTAAACTGTCCTTTATTTTAATTTGTGATCAACACATCTGAAATATTCATTAAAATATCTTTCAATCCATATTAACCAGAGACAGGAGCCCGCATCAAGAGAGCTTTAGCAGCCTCAAACAGTGAAGGCTGTGGTGTAACACGAGACTGTCCAGTTCGTTCTGTTGCTGGCAAGTGACATAAATAACGGCGTAACGCCAAATCGCGCCTTGCACTCAGACCTCTGGTAATCTCGCATCCTGATCCAAACAAAACAGCACGTTGACGTTTCCTCTTTTCCATAGCCACCTGAAAATCAATTTCATAAATGTTCTATAAACAAAAATGTTGTTCAAAGATAACTTTCATTTGAATTGAAATTTGATTTCATTCAAGAGGCTAATTATCTATAGTGTAAAGAAATACACTTGTAACTTTAACAAAAGACTAAATATAATGACTACTAAAACTAAATAAAATTACCTGTATAGAAGCTACTGGATGTAAAATCTGAATATCTGAAATATCTTCAAGCTTTCTTGTTTGGATATCATGACAACCATTCTCTTGCACCAAGTTTTCAGATTTTTCGCATTTCTGATCTTGAGCAGTCTTCTCAGCTTGGAGTAATTCTTTGTTGTTTTTTAATATATCGCTCACCAAATCTTTACCAGCCAAATGTACAGAAAGACCTACTCGTGCAAGTACCCTCTCTGGTCGCCAGCGCTCACGCGCTCCGCTTGTAGGCGTTGTTTGTTCCCGACGCCGCACATCCGCTACTAAGCTTGCCCAATCGACGCCAAGTGCGTCACCTAATCCTGCTAAAAAAATCCATTATTACTTGCATATACTAGATATTTCTTAGATTATAGAACTCAAAAATTTATTCTTTTGGTTTTCTTAAAATACCTCTTGTTTTTTCCTCTTCCAGTTCTCCATCAGATATTTCCTCAAAGTCTAAGTTTGCAACATCTTCATCATCTTTGTTATCTTGTATTTCTTTTTCGTCTCCAACAGCACTTGCATCCTGCTGTATAATATTTTTAATCGCTTTTATTAGCTTCAGCGTATGTATGTATGTTTGAACATGATTTTGACCCCTTTCAAAACGTCGGAGTAACTCGAAATTTGGTATACTTATTAAGGACCGATGACAATTCAAAATTAAAAAAAAATTCTTACACTATTTTTAATTCAAATTTATTAAAATTTATTTTATATTTTTTAATTGGATTTTCTATAAAAGCATATTTTGTTAGTTTTTTTAAACTATTATTTATTTTTATATTAACATCAAAATTTAAGTCACCACTTTTGTGAACAATAAATGTGAAGAAAACACGAGATTCTGCATAGGAAATATTAAGAATATCTTTTTAAGAATGTAAGTAATTCGCTGTCTTCGGATAATATTGTGTAATGTCTATGAACTTAGGTTACAATGCAATAAAAAAATTAACATTAAATATCTATGTAAAAGTACTTACCTCGGACACTTTTTCTATACTTTCAGGCTTTATTGCCACTTCTTCAGACAGGTTTTGAGTTTCTTCTTCATTATTTTGATCCATCATCTGTTATACAATTATTAGTAGTAATGTGACAATTTTTAATTACTATCAAGTTTTTTTTTGTTGCTTAGATGGGTGGACGAGCTCATAGCCCACCTGGTGCTAAGTTGTTACTGGAACCCATAAACATACGTACGTACAACGTAAATGCCGCCACCTACCTTGCGATATGATGTCTAATGTATCAGTATAGTTAGAACGCCTGCCCACCCTTCATTCAAACCAAAACGCATTACTGCTTCACGACAGAAATAGGCGATTTGATGGTACCTACCCGTGCGGACTCACAAGAGATCCTGCCACCAGTAATAGATACGACAGTAGCTCAGCTTTCCTCCGAGTGTGCAATGGGTTTTTACTTACATCTTCTCTATTTAATATATCATCAGGATCATCACTGATTTCACTAAGATCATCGGGTATTGGTTTTTCTTCAATTTCCGTTTCTTGACGAGTAGACGCTGTAGAAGTTTGAGGATGACCGGTATCTTTCGAACTTTGATCAGGTTCATTTCGAACATTTCGACGTTTGTCACCGCGATCGACATCTAATCTCATGCCTCGACCATACTCATCTAAAAAATGTAATAACATGTTTTGTATAATTAACTTAAAAAATAAACTTTTGGGTCAGTGTCGAAATATTTATTTAAAGAACATAATATGAAACCCTTTGAACTGATACAGACACTACTTCTCTATCTTCTTTCGGTAATGACAATTCACCATTGTTTTTCCCACTAAACTTAATTCTTTAGACTTGTGCAGGTCATGCTTGAAGCCAGAATCAATAAGTGTATCAAGAGTCTGCCTATTTCTACCGCAAAGTAATCATGTTCTTCATTTTGAAGAGTAAGACAGCTGTTGTATTGACAATGGTGAGACTTCTTTCTGAAGGTAGATAGTTATGCTCATGATATGGACTACAGTGATCTCTTAACATATACACAAGGACAGTGAGCTTATTCAGCCATATATTCCAGTACAGTGTACTTATATTCATACAAATATGTTATGGTTAGATTTTGTAATAGGTACATTTTTTTCTAATAATCGTAATAATTTTGTATCTAATACACAATACATTACAGCTATGGACTTTGGTAAACCAGATAGGCATTGAACTGTTAATTTACCCAAATTGGAAATTACAATGTATTATTTTCTAATTAATCTAACCATGTATTCGACCACGATGTTGACCAGGATGACCTCTATGGTGCCAATTATCTTCTGGATCTTTATCACCCCATTCTCTCATCTAAAAAGAGTACAGGATAATTTTACTGTTTATAGAAATTATTTATCAAGAATCTAGCAAAACAACATGAATATATTTATAAAAACAATTATAAAAAAACTCAATTACTTTAATTTACTAAGTAAATAAGCACATACCATAATGAGGATAGGGGCAGCCCAGGAATAAATGGGATAAAATTAAACAGGAAGCGGTTTTATTATAATCAACTAGTTCATTCTGATTGGGCTGGTTATACCAACTCACCTGTGGCAAAAAGAAGATATGGGAAGAAAAGGGAATGGAATGGAATAGGAAATCTACAGGGAACAATTAATGCAATATTTATATTTTGTTTTGATTGCTTTTATAATAAGCATAATATACACCAGAACCTGTAAAAAATCAGTCAACAAAATGAAGTAGTAATAGAATGTAGTAGTAGTAGTAACCTCCAAGTATGCTATTGTTTCGAGTTAACATAACCATCTTTTTAATTATAGTTGAAGATTAGAATTTGCTAGTCTCTTTGATCGTTTAGGAATATGGAGATGATAGGTACATAAGAAAACTAACCTGAGAATCATGAATAGGCCAGTGTCTATCTCGACCCCAGTCGCCGCTGGCATGATAATCTTCATTGTCCCAATCTTTTCGATGCATGTATGCACGTTCACGATCAAGAGAGCCTGAACGTCCTTCCCAAGAACGATCTCGATGTGGTCGTCTTTCATTATAACCTAAAAAGAATATTTAAACATTGTTAATAATTAAGCTAATAAAAATTATGTATTTAATGAATTGTAATTTTTCGAGTTGTAAATTAATACATACACATTTCAACATCTCTGTGATCTCCCATATGTTCATTATAGATTCTATCATCTTCTTCAGGAAATCCTCTCGGCGGACCAGCAATTTCATATGGCGCTTCATAGTGTCTTTCTCGCCCTTGTGCACCATAGCCAGGTGACCGATCGTCATCTCTAGTAACGCCATCATAACGATCGTTAACTCTATCATAATGGTCAATGCCATGATCATCATATTGTCTGTCAATACCCATACTGTATTCACCCTGTTCTCTGTCATTGCTGCCCAAGCGATCTCGTTTACTAGACCGCTCTCTCTCAAGTCGTTCTGGCTTCCTACCTCCGCGTTCAGAATGTGTATCTTGTCTATCTTTTGATGTATTCGAGTTTTTATCTGATTCCAGAGTTCTATTTGAAATGGCAGCTAGTGCAGCTAGACGTTCTTCAGGTCTTGGAAGAAGTCTCTCCATCGGTTTATTTGGTTTTTCTAAACCTTTATCACCTGTACTTCTTCCTCCAAGACCTCGTTCACGACCCCTTCTTTTACTATCATCCCGTTTAACCTCTTTTCGCTCGCGACCCCTATCTTTACGATCGTGCCTGTCTTTATCATCATATTTTTCTTTTCTTCTCTCTAAGGATCTATCTTTATGATCACGACCTCTCTCCCTATCACGACTAGTAGACCGTTTTCGATGTCTATCAGGACTGCCATCTCTGCGGGATTGCTTTTTGGGTGACACAGGCCTGCCTCTCTCAGGACTCTCCCTTTTTCTATTATCCTTTGCATTTTGTCTAGGAGATCTCGAACGACCTTTTCGTGGAGTTCTACTACGTGCTCTGTTTCTGTCTCTTTCTTTTTCTCTATCCTTATCTCTATCTTTTTCTCTTTCTTTCTCTTTATTACGTTCTCGTTCTTTTTCTTTATCCCTAAAATGTGGAGACACACTTCTATTCCTATCTCTTCTTAAGGGTGATTTACTGTGTTTAGACGAACTTTTAATAAGTGTCTTGGATGTTATGGGTGGAGTACCACCAGACTTTTTACCTGGAGATAGTGACTTTTTTCCTATGGGAGTTTTAGAAGTTGATTTCTTTTTGGAACTATCACTCTTTTTTATTAATCTATCATCTTTTTTTGTAATATTTTTTTTAACATCACTTTTATCTTTTTTGGACAGTTCACTCTTCACATTGTATTTCTTTTTTGTTGGTATGTTTCCATCTGAAGAAGAACTGGAATTTCGTTTAAGTTTTCCTTTTTTAGTTTTCCTTCTAGTTTCCCTAAAATTATTTAACATTATCATAATAATCTAAAAGAATGTATAATAACCCTTTTTATATTATGTAAATAAATCAATAATGCACGTAATATACAGTATGCAATTATTGCCTTATAAAACTAAGATTTCATTTTCAATATTATTACCAGTTGTTTCCTATTTCATCTCCTTTGGAATCTATAATTGAAGCTTACTTTTGCAAAACTAGAACTCATATTTTTTTTAATTTTTAACTCACCTATTTATTTTCAATTATTTACTGTTGCTACACAGTAGGGCCTGCCAACTCTAATAAAAAACACTATCTTATCAGAGCTCCAACACTAGGTTGTAGGTTGTTTTCACATTGTTTGTGTCTATTACTTAAAGGGAACGAAAACAAGGTTTTAAGTGGGAGTATGAGTAATAGAAACTGAGTAAAAGATTAAAGGCGTCATGGTCTAAAGAATAGGAGGCCCAGTGCATTCACATTGAGTGATGTGACTGTCCTTGTGTTTGAAACCTGCAGGCAGTCCCAATTTTTCCAATAAAATATGTTGTTAACAAATGTCCAAGAATAGCTTCCACGATGATGGAATAACATCTATACTAATATTATAAAGAGGAAAGATTTGTTTGTTTGTTTGTATTGAATAGGCTCCGAAACTAATGAACCGATTTGAAAAATTCTTTCACTGTTTGGAAGATACACTATTCCCGAATGACATAGGCTTTAATATTTTTTGAAAAAATTAGGGATCCTTATTAAAACTCCAATAATGTAACACAAGGTGTAACAAAATTACCTAAAATATTCTTTAAATTGCGTGCCCTGCGAAAACCATTGATGGTAGAATAAAATAGTGTACTACGACTTTGTAGAACACATTGTTATTTACAAAAAGTGTCGCGACAGCATATGTCTAACTATTATAATTATGCTGCAATAAGTGTTCTTTTATTTTAAAAAATAAAACGTCAAATATTGTTGAAATTTTTGTTTAAGACCCGAGGGGAGCCGGAGCGGACTGCTTGTTGTGTAATAAAAACGAAACTTACAAAATTTATAATTTGCATAAATACTGGTGTCTTGTGGCCACTTAATATCAGGTGGACTGTGAGATGTATCACCCATCAAAGCAATAAAAGAAAAAAGTGAGCAATAACTCAGTATCATCATACCCAGTGATGCAACAATGATGGGACTCAAATATGTTAATTCAATCTTAACACATAGGTCAACAAGAAGGTATCAAATTGAAAAAATTGTATATAAACCAATTAATTGTGTAGTAAAATAATACCTAGACAAATTTATAATACAAGTAAAAAGTAATCAGTGGTTGTAGGGCACAATGAGCTTTATGGTTAGGTGCTACCATCTTGCTTATTTCTGCTGTAAAGTATTTGTGAGTTCCACACAATGTCATAGAGAAAAAAGGTTAAAATATGGATGAAAAAAATATCTACAACTAGCAAGGCCTCAAAAAGCTAGAGCTGAAATATTAATCTCAAAGCTTAGTACTCTCAACAAATGCATTAATATAATAATAATAAATTCAGTATAAATTTTACACTCTCTCACTGCTCTAATAAAAATGAAAAATATAGAAATTATGCATATCATGTTATGTATAGGCATAGAGCAGGGGTCTCCAAATGGCGGACCACGGACTACATCCAGACTGCCAACCCATTTTGTGCTGATTGCGCGAACACAGCAACTTCCAGTACAGAGTACGGAAGTTTCCAGTGAAGAGTTCCACATAAAATTTGTGTATGGTGGTAAACATTCAGAACTACAAAACTCAAACTACTTACTTTGTTTGGGTCAATATATGTTTGTTTTTTTTTTTTTTTTCCTACCTATGCTGATTGCCTTGAGAGGCTATTTCAGCTTCGCCCTAACGTTTGTAAGTGAGCTCGCGGGGCTCAACAGGAGAGTTGCTAACACTGACCCTAGCAAGAGCAGTGCTTCGCAGAATCTACCACCGGGTCGGAAACGCGACCCACTGAGAAGATCCGGCGAGAAACTCAGTGGGCTGTGTCTATGGGTTAGTTCACTCGTCGAGCCCTTCGTCGCAAGCGACGGGTTCGACGAGGATGGTGACCGGTATGTTTGTAAAGCAGCATTTTCGAAGATGAAATTCATTAAGAATAAATTTCGATCTCAACTTACTGATGAATATTTCCAGGACAATGGCTTGCACTATTTTACTCCCAAACTTCATACAGATAGTCCACAACAAAATATGTCATTTTCATCATTGATATTTAAAATAAAATACTATTTTTATTCCCATGATTACTTTTGTTTAATAATAATTTTTTCTATAAAATGTAGTGCTGACAACGATTGTCATTTCATTTCATTAAACAAACCCGAGAGAAACTAATTGGTGACCGCTGGCAAATGGATTCAAATCATAATATTTAAATATTTAAAAAAAGTCAATTATTAAGCATAACTTGCCATTAAAAATTTAAACCACTAAGAATTAACAGCAGTGTTTTAATACTGATCCCTTTTTTAACTAAAAGAGAATACTTATCTAAATTGTATGGACTTAATAAAAAAAATTGCTACTGTACTTTTTTACACTTAATCCTGTAATTTCATGCTGAATAATCTAAAATATGCGGATTCATTTATGGTTTCAGTCACACTGTCTATTAGGTGAAGACCTTATACATTTTCAGGACAGTTCTGTTCATTTTATATTTCATTAACCGTACCTTTCATTTATTTAAAGTGTATATTACAATTTCACTTTTTTGCTTAGCAAACAATTAAGTGAAAGTCAAATAAGATTAGTCTTTAGCAGAGAAATAGCTATAAATGGAAGAATCACATATGATCTCTAATAAAATCTTCTGAAGTCACTGAATTTAGAACAAATTATAATGTGAGTTACAATAACAATAGATCAAAATTATACTTCAAAAAAATGTGTTATGTCTTCACTTTTAAATGTTTTATTTAATGTCCTTCCATAAAATGAGTTTAACCTTTTTTTTTTATTAAAAATCATATACTTAAAATGATAAATTATTGTGCCTGTTATATTGTAAAAAGCAGCATATGGAGAGATAACCAATCAGTTTGGCAATATGCCACTAAAATACATTGCTGCTTCACTTAAGCAGTTAATGTCCATGCCGAAACACAAAAAGAAGGGTGAGGCCAAAGGAATAGTATGCAACTTTAGTTTTAACTGAATTTTGACCACTTCATAACATATAGTCAATTTTTAACATTTATTTAGTCATTAATGTAGCTTTTAACAATATATGACTCTTGAAATTTCACCATAATCTTTGCTGATGAGTTTTATATGGTTAGTTCTAATGTTGATCAATACTTAAATAAAGTAGCTCCATCTTTCATTTGTATATTTAATTTGTAGAACACAGAATTAGACATGTCATGTGGGATAATTAATATTTCACAATGGTGAGACTTACCTTCCAGATGAAGATGACGATGTGCTGCCGTCTGATGAAGACGACGAAACACTCGAAGAACTAGAGCTTCTAGATGAAGACGTACTGGACACGACTTTTTTTTTATCTTTTCGCATGTCTTTGTTTGAATCCATTTTCATCTGTAATTCTAGTTCACGCTGCAACTGCTGTCTTCGTTTTTCGAGGACATCTGTGTCTGCATACTCTAAGTCATTTTGGTCCCAGTTATCGATTTCTCCTTCGGGGCTTTGACCTGACCGCACTATAACAGTAGAATGCAATCTAGTCTTCCCATCATCCTTCACTAAACGTTTCTGATCATTGTCTTTATGAGCTGCGCGTTGTTTAGAAGGACTGATAAGAGTATGCGTAGAAGCAAATTTACAACTTTTGCCGTAAGCACAGCTGCCGTGTTGGGCCCACTGTCTACAATGTTCAGTTGTTTTTTTAGCACTTGATGATTTCTTAGTACCGAGCCGATCAAACACACTAGGTCTAATAGAGAGATCTTTCGTTTTCGGCAATTCAACAGATATTTTTCTTTTTCCTTGTTTTGACATTATAGTAGAAATACATTTGTATCACATTAAACTAAAAAAAAAGAACTAAAAAATAATCTTCTCTAACCGGCACGGTGAAGTCAAGTAAATTAAAGGTTTTATATTTTTTACAAAAAGGAATTGTACAAACATTTATTTATGGTCTATTATCTATGACAAACGCTATTATTTGGAGCGATTTTTTTCTACTAGTTTCTCTTAGTAGGCAAGCGGAATGTAGTTCTCGTTACATAAATTAATATTTACTTAAATCTTTGTTTAACAACACGTTTGCATGCAGTACGGCAATGGATGGCCATAATTCCTAACATAGCTTACAAGTTACAATCAGCTTACATCTCAAACTCAAATAATAAGCGTATTATCTATGATAGCTTACAAGGCCCAAGGCAAAAGCAGAAGCGCTTTTACACGTGGAGTAGATAGGTAGGGCTCACTAAATTTGGCCCCTCGTTTTTTGATTTTTGGATTTTTTTTATTTTTAATTATTTGTTCGTCGTTTGTTCGTTAATTTTCGAATGTAAAAATTGTTTGTTCGTCTTTTAATTATTTATAATTAATTAAACAAATGATCTCCCTTAAGTTGGGCCCCCCCTTACTAGATATCTTTATTTTCATCGCTCAGATTAATTAATTTTGATCAGTTACATTATTAAGCCGCACAAACTAATACTTAAATTAGTTATCTCACAAGTGTGTATAATCTATAGATACTTAAAATTTATGGTATAATCCATAGACCTATATAGTAGGGACACGACATATTGTTCTATACGTACAATTGCTTATATAAATAGCACCCATTTTGAAGGCACATACATAAACATATATCTATCTCGTTCTTACTCAGCACTTTAACTCGCAGGAAAACAATATAACAGTATTTCAGTGCGTACATAAAATGAAACATGAATATACGTAAATGTCTCCGTCTCCGTCTAATGAGGCCGAAAATCCGCCATGTTTAGCGCGCCAAATGTCATTGTCACGTCAGTTCGGCCGTCTGTTTTGGGTTGTACATTATTTATTGACTTTGATATCGATTTAATATGATTGATTATATAAAATTTCATAATTTATCATGCTTAAAACATACAAAAATAATAATTAAAACGTATTTTATAGGATCTCAAGAAAGTCGATGCCCTAAAACTATTATCTATATGTATTTAAATTCATTATGGAGCCCTCATCCGAAAAATCCATTTTTCGGTCGGAATCTATTGATCATGACACTAATCATAAATACCACTTTAAAATATGTCATCAAAACATATTTAGACATTCTGTTTAGATATTTCGGGAAAAAGGCTACCGACAAAATCTCTTCGGAACTATTTAAATAAAATAGTTTTATTCCGCAGTGAGTAAAACACTATTGTAAATTTGTTAAATATTTAATAATTAAGTGATTTTAGAGAGGAAGTCACAAGGAATGACGTTTGTAATTAATGAATAAATGTTCTGTAGGTGTTTTTTTTTTCACGCGGTCCCTTGATAAGTTTAAAATTTGAATCACTCTCAAGCGAAAGTGATTCAAATGGTGCGTCGCAACTTCCTTGGGGTGCGCTGCGGTAGTATGTTACGGACTTTAGAGTCAGCAAAACAATTAAAATAGATTGTAATAGTCTAAGAAAAACACGTACTCAAAATACGACAACATTTAGCATGCTAGAAATGGGCTGATGGCTTTGAACTACGCCATATCTTTATGTTTTGCGACAAACGACAACTTTATAAAATCAGTGTAGCAACTTTTAAAAATCATCATATCGCTTACTTGGCAAATTCGAAGGACGAATTTGCACATAACAATATGCTTACTTACTTCCCATTAAAGTATAAATTCTACAAATAAATAATACTCAACAATATTTAAAATAAAATGAGCCAAGAACGTTTATCGATAAAATCTGATAACATTGAAATATTTTGTACAGCACTAAAGCCGCCATGTTTTGTGGCCAGATGACGTCACAGTGGCACGAAATTTTGGTTGACGTTTCATTTCCATAGGTTTCCTACTTCATTGGTATAATCGGATCTATTCCGTTCTTTAATCTATAATCGGATTTTTGGCAGGAACGCGAGGAGTGAAATTGTGTGATTTGTTTTATTTTGTTTACTTAGTGTTTCTTCAAGTTTAAATGTGTAATAACGGTGGTTTATTAACTGTTTAATATCTGTGAAAGTGCACAAAAGTGGGAAAATGAAACAAAGCCACTGGACGTAACTTTTCGGGATTCTCCAAAAAGTCCACTGAATCAAAATTCTCAGTAAATGACCACCATTTTACTTAGATTATATTTCATCTCACATCATCTCATCTCATTTCATTTCACTCCATATTATGATTTTTCATAAAAATTAAAATATAAATTAAAATAAAAAATGACCTAAAGGTCTTAGTTACCAGGTCATAAAATCTCTTAAAAAAATAAGGTACAATCTATGATATTGTGTGTCATAGATTAAACACTGAAGTGTGTTCCATACATAGACCTATATAGTAGGGACACGACATATTGTTCTATACGTACAATTGCTTATATAAATAGCACCCATTTTGAAGGTACACACATAAACATATATCTATCTCGTTCTTACTCAGCACTTTAACTCGCAGGAAAACAATATAACAGTATTTCAGTGCGTACATAAAATGAAACATGAATATACGTAAATGTCTCCGTCTCCGTCTAATGAGGCCGAAAATCCGCCATGTTTAGCGCGCCAAATGTCATTGTCACGTCAGTTCGGCCGTCTGTTTTGGGTTGTACATTATTTATTGACTTTGATATCGATTTAATATAATTGATTATATAAAATTTCATAATTTATCATGCTTAAAACATACAAAAATAATAATTAAAACATATTTTATAGGATCTCAAGAAAGTCGATGCCCCAAAACTATTATCTATATATATTTAAATTCATTATGGAGCCCTCATCCGAAAAATCGGACACCATTTTTCGGTCGGAATCTATTGATCATGACACTAATCATAAATACCACTTTAAAATATGTCATCAAAACATATTTAGACATTCTGTTTAGATATTTCGGGAAAAAGGCTACCGACAAAATCTCTTCGGAACTATTTAAATAAAATAGTTTTATTCCGCAGTGAGTAAAACACTATTGTAAATTTGTTAAATATTTAATAATTAAGTGATTTTAGAGAGGAAGTCACAAGGAATGACGTTTGTAATTAATGAATAAATGTTCTGTAGGTGTTTTTTTTTTCACGCGGTCCCTTGATAAGTTTAAAATTTGAATCACTCTCAAGCGAAAGTGATTCAAATGGTGCGGCGCACCTTCCTTGGGGTGCGCTGCGGTAGTATGTTACGGACTTTAGAGTCAGCAAAACAATTAAAATAGATTGTAATAGTCTAAGAAAAACACGTACTCAAAATACGATAACATTTAGCATGCTAGAAATGGGCTGATGGCTTTGAACTACGCCATATCTTTATGTTTTGCGACAAACGACAACTTTATAAAATCAGTGTAGCAACTTTTAAAAATCATCATATCGTTTACTTGGCAAATTCGAAGGACGAACTTGTCTTAGATTTCACCCATCTAAATCATATCATATTTGCACATAACAATATACCTACTTACTTCCCATTAAAGTATAAATTCTACAAATAAATAATACTCAACAATATTTAAAATAAAATGAGCCAAGAACGGTTATCGATAAAACCTGATAACATTGAAATCTTTTGTACAGCACTAAAGCCGCCATGTTTTGTGGCCAGATGACGTCACAGTGGCACGAAATTTTGGTTGACGTTTCATTTCCATAGGTTTCCTACTTCATTGGTTCCATAGATTATACACATAATATATTTGAGTGTGTTCTAAAGAAATAGAATTAAGCTAATTATTCAATTACTCAACTGTTTGAATTGAATTTATAGTACCTACGGTACATATTCGAAAGCTTTAGAATGCCTCTTCTAGACGGAAAAGAAATCGACATATTCTTCGTAAGTTCAAAAATATTTTTATAATTTACAATGCTTAGTGTGCATACATATTTACTTTTGCCGACATATGAAAATACAATCAACAAATATTTTTTTCAACCCAAATTCAATTAACAAAGAAACCTTAATATATCAACTGCTTTAAAAAATCTAACCAAAGCTTTTGTGGTTTTCTGGTACGTTGATATCAAACATTATTATCATATTAATTCAAATAAAATTGTTATTGTTACAGAGTGAAGAAGATCTTCCGTATGAAGAGGAAATCCTAAGAAATCCATTTTCTGTCAAACATTGGCTTAGGTACATTGAACACAAGAAAACTGCACCCAAACATGAAATTAATATGATATATGAACGAGCTTTAAAAGAATTACCAGGATCTTTTAAACTTTGGTATAACTATCTTAAATTAAGAAGAAAACAAATAAGAGGTCGCTGTATAGCTGACCCATGCTATGAAGATGTAAACAATTGCTTTGAAAGGTCTTTAGTATTTATGCACAAAATGCCTAGAATATGGATGGATTACTGTTCATTCTTAACAGATCAGTATAAAATAACTACAACAAGGAAAGCGTTTGACAGTGCTCTTAGAGCTTTACCAATAACTCAACATCATAGGATATGGCCTCTTTACTTAAATTTCTTGAAGAAACACAATATACCCGAAACAGCTGTAAGAGTGTTTCGTAGGTATCTTAAATTATGTCCTGAAGATACTGAAGAGTATATTGACTACTTAACTTCAATAGATAAATTAGATGAAGCTGCAGTCAAATTGGCTCAACTAGTTAATAATGAGAATTTTCAATCAAAACATGGAAAGTCAAATCATCAACTTTGGAATGAATTATGTGAATTGATATCAAAGAATCCTGATCAAATTCATTCTCTGAATGTCGACGCTATTATCAGAGGGGGATTAAGACGTTACACTGATCAGCTAGGCCACCTGTGGAACTCTCTTGCAGACTATTATGTTCGAAGTGGTCTTTTTGAAAGAGCCAGAGACATTTATGAAGAAGCTATACAAACTGTGACTACAGTGAGGGATTTTACACAAATATTTGATGCTTATGCACAATTTGAGGAATTAAGTCTTAGTAAAAAAATGGAAGAAGTTGCCAAGAAAACTAATCCAAGTGAAGATGATGATATTGATTTAGAATTGAGACTTGCCAGATTTGAGTATCTTATGGAAAGAAGGCTGTTACTGCTTAATTCAGTTCTACTTAGACAAAATCCACATAATGTGGCTGAATGGCATAAAAGAGTCAAATTATATGAAGGTAAACCCCATGAAATAATAGATACATATACTGAAGCAGTGCAAACTGTAGACCCTAAATTAGCTGTTGGTAAACTTTTCACACTGTGGGTTGGATTTGCAAAATTTTATGAAAACAATGACCAAATTGAAGATGCCAGATTAATTTTTGAAAAAGCTACACAGGTAGCATATGTTAAAGTAGACGATTTAGCTTCAGTTTGGTGTGAATGGGCTGAAATGGAAATCAGACATGAAAATTATGAGCAAGCCCTAAAATTAATGCAAAGAGCCACTGTTTTACCAAGCAGAAAAGTAGCATATCATGATGATTCTGAAACTGTGCAAATGAGGTTGTATAAATCACTAAAGGTTTGGTCCATGTATGCTGACTTAGAAGAGAGTTTTGGTACATTCAAATCTTGCAAAGCTGTGTATGATCATATTATAGATTTAAAAATTGCTACTCCACAAATTATTATCAATTATGGATTATTTTTAGAAGAGCATAATTACTTTGAAGAAGCTTTTAGAGCATATGAAAAGGGTATTGCCTTATTCAAGTGGCCTAATGTGTATGATATTTGGAATACATATCTAACAAAATTTTTAAAAAGATATGGTGGTTCAAAACTTGAAAGAGCAAGAGATTTATTTGAGCAATGTCTTGAGCATTGTCCCAATGAATTTGCAAAGTCTATTTTCTTATTATATGCAAAATTGGAAGAAGAGCATGGTTTAGCTAGACATGCAATGTCTGTATATGAGAGAGCTACTACTGCCGTTCTACCTGAAGAAATGTTTGAAATGTTCAATATTTATATTAAAAAAGCTGCTGAAATTTATGGAGTTCCTAAAACACGACAGATTTATGAAAAGGCTATTGAGACTCTTCCTGAAGAGAAGGCTAGGGAAATGTGTGTTCGCTTCTCAGAAATGGAAACTCGCCTAGGTGAAATTGATAGAGCTCGGGCAATATATGCACACTGTAGTCAAATGTGTGATCCTAGAATTACAGCTGATTTTTGGAACACTTGGAAAGAATTTGAAGTTAGGCATGGTAATGAAGATACTATGAGAGAAATGTTAAGAATTAAAAGAAGTGTGCAAGCCACATATAATACACAGGTGAATATGATGTCTGCACAAATGTTGAGTTCTGCAGCACAGGCAGCTGGTACTATATCAGATTTAGCACCAGGTATGAAAGATGGAATGAGAATGCTTGAAGCCAAAGCAGCTGAAATGGCAGTACAGAGTAAAGGCAACATTCTATTTGTGAGAGGAGAAACCCAAGGACTTAAAGAGAGTTCTGACAAAGTAGTGAATCCTGATGAAATATCAATTGATGAAGAATCCGATCACAGTGATGATGATGCTGAAGAGGATCCAATCCAAAAGAAAGATGTACCAACTGCTGTTTTTGGAGGACTTGTCAAGGATAATGAAGACTAGACTACTGTCTTGTAAAATTTTAATTAAACATGATTCTAAATAATAAGTTTTTAATAAAAAATAAGGTTTTTTTACAAGCAATTTTTATAATGTACAACAGAAATCACAGAACACTTTTATTTTAAAGCTAAGTAAACTAAAGTTAAGAGATAAATTGAATTAAAGCAATTACACATGTTTTATAAACTTGTTAATTATTGATGCACAGTTTAGCAATACCTACAAAAAAGGACAGTTCTATAAAAACAATGTTCAAATTAAATTATTGTATTATGGGTCATTAAATTATGTCTCTTGGAGGAGTAATGAAATGTAAAGAGTTCGAATACATATTTTGATGTTCAGAAAATGTTAAAATACTAATATCATTATGAACACCTCCAAACATTATTAGTTCACCATTTCCTTTTACTAATGAATACATTACAAGTTCTTCAGGTGCTCCATTCATTTCTCCAAGTCGAGGACACAACCAAGACACATAATTCAGGGTGTTTTCATTTAGTACTGTGGAAATATCTAAAACATGCATACTTAATGTGTTTCGCTTAATTTTTTTTACAGCTGGTTGTCTTTGCTGGGCAATGTCTTGTGGAGGAAGTTCCCTTCGATGTTCCAGATGAGCAATCTGCCTTTGATTAATGAGATCATTTTCTGGAGCAGAATTGTTTATAGACGAGTCACAAGCAAATGCTGCCATTCTGTATTTGTTAGCTTCTTGTAGTTGTCTTACTATTTTTAATCCTTTATTCTGAAATAGTAAAATGCATGTTAAATTACTATAAATCATAGTAATGCAAGCAACATTAATAATCAAGTAAAGATACCTTATTTTTGTTCCTCTTTATCGCCAAATCTTTTTTTGCACAGTCTAAGTTATTACTAGATAGCTTATTGTCTGAACTTAAACCAGAATCATCTATATTAACGTTAATGTCATTTTGTGGTTCAATAGTCACTTTTCTAGGACTAATTTGGGCATTACTAGGTCCAGCAACAGGTTCTACATTTGAATCATTCTGCTCACACTTCAAAGGATTTGATGGCCTTCTAGGTAGTTCTCCTCTTCTACCATTTATATTTTGATCTCTATCTAAAGGCCTTTGCAAACTTTGCTGAACTCTTACAGAAACTGGAGCCCCTTCAGGTCTACTTAAAGCTGACAAACGCACAGCTGATGTTACTAATGGTTTAGCACTATTCCATCCATTTCTGCTTCTACTCAAACTCACAACTTTATCACCAACTTTGCAAGCTGGATTACACCAAATATTAGCTGCAGCCCATTCCTTATTTTTGACAGCAAGTTCTTTCCATGTCCAAGTAGATCCTTTCATAGTTAACACCCAACAATCACTATACACAAATCGATTATGCAATGTTTGCACACCTCCTAACAGCATCAACCTTCCACAATCCAGTTCCAAAAGAGATTGAGCATAGCGTGGTGAAGGTCTTGGTTTTGTTGTTGGTTGTTTTCTCCAAGTGAGGGAAGGTATATCTAGTACCCAGACATCATTCGAACATTGAATTTGATGACTATTTGCTGTTGACAGTACTAACCCTCCAAACACAACCATTTCATCATCCCTCACACAAGCCGAATGTCCAGCCATTGGTGGTGGGCTATTGGATGCATTGATCAATATCCATTTATTTGTTTCTAAGCAATAAAAATGAATTTCATTGAACATTGTGACATTTTGATAGTACTGTGAAAGAGATGGATAAGTCCAACCACCAAAGACTATTAAATAATTCTTGTAATGTACCATTGTAGTATAGGCCTTAGGTACAGGATAAGTGCCAGTTGCTAATGGTCTTACCCATTTTCTAGTTGATAAATCAAATTTCCAAAGATCATTAAATGATGTAGAATTAGTTGTGCATCCCCCAAATATGTACATACTATTTTCAAGTATACATGCTGCATGTGAAAATCGTTTTGTTATAACAGGAAACATATTTGTTGGAGAAAGGTTTTTCCACAAAATTTTAAATTCTCCAATTGCTTTTACAAGTTTTATAGAGGTTTTGTGTAGAACATCTGAAACAAAAACATGAAAAAATGTAAAATTTTGTTATTGGCATATTACAATAGTGAACGAAGAACGAGTTCACTCACTTTGGGCACACGCGTACCATCTCCTACAGACACCACCACAGTTCTCTAAGTCTCTGTAGGGAGGCAAAAAACTTAAAATAAACTCCAGTACTTCATCAGGAAGGTCTTCAATTGTACTTCGCAAAGTCTGTTCTTGTAAAGATTTATGAATGATTTCCATTTTAACAAAAAACTACAAACTTTTGTTTGGTGTTCACAAAATTGAAACTATGTTCAGGGTACTCGGAAAACCTATGATAATGACATTGATGGTTTATTCAATATCAGTTATTTCAATTGAAATATGTGTTTTTGTTTGCTTATTGCATGGCTTTGCATTGCAATTTATCATTACAATTGTGGTTATATTGACATTTGATTTTAAGTATTTTCTTGACTGATACTGCGTTCTAAAGTAGTCTGTGATTAACAACTTCCTACTCTGTTGCACTGGCCTCTGTGGTACCTAGTTACCTACTTTGTGCACAAAAAATGTAACTTTAAATCTCGTTTCAAGCTGTGAATCCAACATGACTATGAGTTGGGCAGGTAGTAATTTTCCAACACGATTGAATTTTCCGTTGGGGTCAGCCGCTTTTCCAGGCAGTAGACTTTTATATAATGATAGTAACGTTGGGCTACAGGCCCGAGACCGGCAGCGAAGCTCTGCACTTGACCTCCCTTTCTTTTCTCTGTATTCCGGGTCCGGACTGAGTACTGGGTGTACACTGGACTTGCAAATCAACCGGTAAATCTGCTTTTCTTTGTCGCTCAAAATCAATGTGAAATCGTTACCAGAGTCCATAGACATCACTTAAGTGAATACGCTATGAGCTAGCTAAACAAAATATGGAGAGATCAGAACATACTCAATAAAACGAAAGTACAAATTGTTGAGACGCTCGTTTTCTTAATCTTTTTGTATGGGACTGTGACCTGGACCTCGAAAGAGTCAGAGGCGACGCATAGACGCGTTTGAGATGTAGTGCTGTTGGCGCATTTTGCACATTCCTTGGACGGCTTTCCGAACAAACGCTTCCATCCTCAACGAACTAAAAGTTAACCAGAGGCTATCCACCATATTTTATGCCTTTAAAGAGTGCTTCAATATTTTGGTCATATACCAAGAAAAACCCTCTGACAACATGGAGAGACTCATAGTGATGGGTAAAGTGGATGAAAGACAATCCAAACGTCGGAGCCAAAAAAGATGGAGTGACCAAGCGGCCGAGCATCTGGACACAAGACTGAGCCAAGCACATCACTGTACTACTGACCGACATAAGTGGATTCAAATTACAAAAAAAGGTCACAGGCGGAAGCATCACGATGCTCAGCAATGAGCGATCGACTGAAGGAGGAGGAGGAAGTAAATATCAAAACCCACCTTGAGAGTTGAGGTCTAAGTCTCAAGAATAGTGTGATACACTACAGGTCATAGTGTAACAGCCAATCCCATCCTTCAAAACATGGCAGAAATGGGCAGGGAACCTTCGCTTGCGCTGTCACAAAACGCCCTACCACTAGTAAGCGAAATGGATGTAGGAACGGGCTAAAAAGTTTGGGTTCAAGGGAGCGTCATTATGAAGATATCCACCAGAACCCAGATACCACACATCATGTCTGACTATCAATTTTAACTGTCAATGCTGTTCTAAGAAATTACTAAATAAAAAAATAGACGACATTGTGGTACTTGCCAGTAAAACAACCCATCACCAGTAAATACAAAAAATAATAATATTATTCTAACTTGTATGAGAAATCGAAGTACATAAAATATGTAATTTAAATGCCAAATACAGATAAATAAAATTCCATGATTTGTAAAAAGTTTTTAAGATAGTGATGCTTAATTTATGAGTTTGTAGTGCTAACAAAAAAATCGAAACCAATGTTCCGTCGGCGGGAAACTTGAACTTTCCGATTTTGAGAAAACAAACCATGCAATGAATGTATGGTTTATGTTCATAGCCGATATAATTTACTAACATAAGCTTGCAATGTTAATAAAATTCACGATGTGATTTATTTGTCTAATGTATTATTATGTTTCATTTATAATATTACAAAACTGTATGTAAAATCTATAGAAGAAATTTGACAGATAACCTAAATATTTTGTTAAAATCAGTTTTGTAAATAAATAGAAGTTAAGTGTAACCTTGATAAACCCTGGTTTAAATTGTGTGATAAATAAAACAATAAAAATGCACTTATTAATACAAGCAAGTCCTCTGATCGATAAACTAAAACACTGGCATAGGTCTATATCATTCAGTGAAATTCAACTATCAACATCACAAAAGGTTAATTTATCTTAATAATATGGGCTATTTACTATTTATAAAAAAAATACAGCATACATTTCATAGAAAGAATTATTCTGAACTGCTTAAAATTGTTTATTCTTATAATTATTCTTAACTGTTTCCAAAAAATAGTTTTTGCAGTATTCTTTTTTGGCAGGTGGTGTTATGGAGCATAGGAGTAGTGGGTACTAGTGCAGTGGTGGTTGGAGTACTGTCAAGGTATTTGGCACGACGGCGAGCAAAACCAATTATCAATCCAAGGATTCAAAGAGCGATCAACAAAAGAATTTCAAGAATGAGGAGTCCCAATGGAGGTATAATTTATTTGTATATTTCAATAACTTCACTTCCACTTGTTGACTTTTTCGCACAATACCAATGAATCATTTCTTCCAGAATGAAAATTTTAGCTTCTGTTTTTACTGCTTATTTACTATTTTTAGTCATTTATTTGTATTAAATCAATATTACTGGGATCACTTAAAATAATGATGCTAGTAAATTTAAAATTTTATATCCGTGGTGATTATTGTATTTAAATGCGTGGGTGTGACATTTAATTTTAATAAAGTATTGAGTAGACTTATAGTAAAATTTATTTTGAAAAATGAAAAATAGTAAAGACCATCATTTCAATCATTTTCAATTTATTTTGTGATTTTCAACAAAATAAATTGACAATATATCCCGGTATGTCAAAATAAATGAAAATAAAATTTTAGGCATGGGTTCAGTAGCTAGCAGTGGAGGGAGGAGTAGCCCTTTGGGGTTAAGTGAGCGGTTATCCTTAGCCTCGGGTTCTATTGGTTCCGGAACGGGAGATGCAGCACCACTGTCACCTCAACAATTGGGAGTTATGGGTGAGTGTTCTTTACATTTTAGAAACAAGTACCAGCTTATTGATTGTTAAAATATGAAAAATATATGAATATTTACTTGTACATTTCTAATACCTACTTGATGATAAGCTAGCTACCTCTGGGAATAGATTTTACTATAAAATAAAAATAAACAAAAACCTGCAAAGAAAATTAGAGGATTACCAAAGAAATTTAATTGTCTTGTAAGATTAGAGATTAGAGACAAGATTATTAATGTAGCTATACAATTTATTAATTTTTTGGTCTTATATATCAATAGGGTGGAATGTATCAAAAATTTTAAAGCGCCATCTATCGTCGAGTAGCTAAATTTCTGTGACAAGCTAATTTGTATAATCGCGTACAGATGGAGCTAAAATAGAAAAAATATTATTTTAACCTTTAATCTAGTATTTGAAAATTTCTATGGACAATGTAGAACTATATTTCAGGACAATGCGTATTACGCTTAGTAACACCAGTAACTTGTGTTCATTGAATAAACTGCAATTGCTGGCGTTGGTCGCAATTCCTGATTCAAGAGTCACCTTGCACGAATCTACCTAATATATTAATCTGTGCCTTGCACCCACCGCACCCATTAAGTCCACTGACGTAATATAAATCGTGAAGTCCTTATTACTGTCACGTTCTCGGACGAGATTTTTATTAGTTTATTGCGTATAACGTCATAGGTGCGAATTTAATATTTCACAAACTAGTCACGAGGTAGACTGGACGGTAATTTATACATAGTATGAGATGTGAGTAGGGTATTTTACGGCATTCACCGACTCGGCTAATACCTCCGCATTGTTAAACAGTAGTACGTATTACTTTATGAAATTATATAAAAAGTACAGTAATAGCACAGTGTAACTTTTTTGTCTGATACTCGACAAAATTTTCCATAGAAAACGAACGTGACTTACCGACTACCGAACCTTAACGATAGTCACGGCTGGTAATGCTCAGATTCCGATAAGCAACTCTCACTCTACGATTACCTGTACCTTATCATTCGTTTCCAGCAGAACGATGGCTTAGTGGTGCTAGGCATAGGTACGGAGAGACTTTCGTCTGTTTGCGTAATCTACAAATTATTCCGTGCAGTACGTTCCGAATAGCTAGCGGACCTGCTACCTTTGATTACATATGAGTCGACTATTATCAAAGCCGGCAATCTGACTTTTGGACAATTATTGGTAAATCAGAAAAACGAATTATTGACTTTGTATTCCATTGGCAGTCACAAAACTCTTCGGAACGACATCTTAGATAAATAACAGGTTAACTATTAACCTTTATTTAATGCAGGTTTTGAACCGTATTCTTTGAAGGAGACGATTATATTCAAATCAATCTGTATTGACATATCAATAACATTTTTTTGTCCAAATGCACAGATTGCCACCTTTGATAATAGACGACTCATATTACGATTTTACCCCGGAACAGAGTTCACCAGTTTTACCTAGATCAATTTACCGGTATAATGCAATCTCAGCGATATTTTCTACCACTTAAAGCTCAGTCGGTCTAGCGATTGACAGGAGCCTCGTGTCATGAGTTGAATGGCGGTAGTGGCTAGTGGTTATCTAATACTACGGTAAACTCTAAAACCAAGGAAGTTGTCTGTTCCTTCACGATTTTTTTTTTACATCTAACTCTCCATATTCGATACTGCGATAGCCACTTTTTGTCTTCGATAACAATAACGAATACGATGGTAAGAATTATGTGAAAATAAATTATACAAAACACTAAAATTATCAATGTTAATAAAATGTAAATAAAGATATAGAATCGAAAATTTAACTAGCGTTAGCATGGCTCGTTGGTCTAGGGGTATGATTCTCGCTTTGGGTGCGAGAGGTCCCGGGTTGAAATCCCGGACGAGCCCAAAATTTTTTGTACATTTTACTATGATTATTTTTGACCTTTCTCTAAAAATGATGTGTTGTATTTCGTTTCAAACAGAAATATTGCTTTATTCCGTTGACGTCATTTCAAAACTGGTTATAAAAGCTAAGTAGTTAATTAGAATGAAATCTTATTTACATACATGTTATGAATGTAAATCGTGACAGTGTGTGACCATCATTACTATGACCTCGTAATATTGTGTTTCTGCATGATTATTGGATTCGTGTGACGAGGGATTTCAAACAATAGATAGCAGTAATGTTAAAGTTTCTCTAAGGATTTACAAATACTTGAAACGTTCAGGAACGTATTGGAATTATTGAAATATGAAAATAATTATGAAATATTTATACTGTTTTCAAGAATTACGATTTGAAAATTTTCTCCTGTATTTATGTAGGATTGTGTTAGATAATAACGTATTTTATAAACCTTACAAGGTTTCGACCTCAAGTCTCAAGGTGAGTGGCGTCATTCACTTTGTGATCTTTACGGGTTCTGGTATTCACTTAACCCCAGGTGCAATGTGAGTGCGGTCGTGAAATTGAGACTAAAGTCTCAATAAGGACTGTGGCATTCACTTTGGCAATACGTTAGGTACGGGATGATTGGGACACGTTTTTACCACGTTCCATTAAGTTGCAATGAATTGCCCTGCTACGGGGGCAAAACATGGGTAAGATGTGCTCCACACTAAACGCTTCACTTTCCCCCCTTTGCCTTTTCATGAGTTCTGTCTCATGCGAGGTTTGGACGTTGGTTTTTGATAAACAGGAGGTTTTAGTCAGTTCGACTCCGACATGCTCCGCCCGCCATCCCTAGTCGAGGGCGGGAGTCCGGCGATTTCCTCCTAACAAAAAAAAAGCATTTAATTCTGAATGCTCGTCTGTGCTCGTTTACGTTCGAGGCACGTTCCGACCCACTAACACCAGTCCGCCAGGGATGACGACTACGAGATAAGACCCGCAATCTACGATCAATCGGCATAACCATTGGTAAATGTCCCTCAATTAAGGACTCCGTTCCACTATCAATGTTTCATATTAGATTTAATGGAAGTGTCAATCTGATTATTTATCTGAGGTTTTGTTTTCTTTGAACGTTGAACTCAACTACGAGTTACGACACACTGCCAAACTCGATCTTTGAATAACAGGACGTATTGTGTCAATTTAGTTCTTGTGACGATTGATTTGGCGCTTGTAAAATAAGAAATGTAGCATTCGATGTCACCTTTTTCGTTGATATTTTCTATATAATTTAAAAATGAATATTAGTTTGTAGGTTTGTCCTTTATGTATTCTTAAGCCATTGATTCGGTTGTCATCAATGCTATAATTGCTGTTGGCACTTTAGCGAACGCTTGTGTTATAGGTACTCGTAGTACCATCGAACGGACCATAAATAAGGTAGCACGGGAGTAGTCAAGAAATCGATATATTTCATATAATTAATGACAGTCACAGATGCGCGTGTACGGGTTTCACTTAATTGATATACAATATATAAGTACTTTGAATCAGTATAATTGTAATTTTTAACAGTATCTTCATTTAATTGAAATCTCTTTTGAAATGGTTGTTTAAATCGGCTTGTCCTGAACGGTCAGAACGGTTACGGTAACGGTATAAAGAACTAGTGAATCTAGGCGTTTTTTCCCCTGCCTAAACGTTGTTAGTCTAAGATATGATTTGGTAGGGGAGCTCACGGAACTTGGAAGGACTTGCTAATGCTAGCCCTAGCAAGAGCAGGGCTTCGCTGAACATACCACCGAATTAGAATCGCGACCCACTGAGAAGATCCGGCGAGGGATTCAGCGGGTTGTGTCTATGAGCTAGGTTGCACGTCCTACGTTGAAAAAGCGGCACGACACGATAACCCATTTATCGTGGCTGCCGCTAATTACATACACATATCCGAACCTTTTTTTTTTTTTTTTTTTAAAAAGGCGACGAAGCAATGCAAAGCTGCCGTCGAAACTACTCTTGTCGGATCCCCCGGATCTACTCTCGATGCTTTTAGGCTCTTCATATACCTTTCTAGTCGACCTCGTCGAATAAGATTTAATATCATGAGATTTAGAACACTACGTTCTAATTTTAATTTATTTCTTAATTTCGACTCGTCAATCAGTTGGCTCGTTGGTCTAGGGGTATGATTTTCGCTTAGGGTGCGAGAGGTCCCGGGTTCAAATCCCGGACGAGCCCAATGCTTTTTTGTTCCTGAAGAAATAGTATAAAATGAAATTGTATAAGTATTACGTCGTATAATATAATACACGATATTATATTTTATTTTTTTCTATATTGTATGATTAATTATCTACGTGCAACATTCACTCACTTGAAATGTAGTAAACGTATGCAATCAACATTTCAGTATGTTTTATTGGACTTGCTTTATTGATAAACATAGACTAAGCAGGATCAAGATTATTCAAAATTTTCAAATAATATTATTTGATTACACTTATAATAATAAACCAAAAATGCAGTAAACGAATTTGATAAAAATATCGCCATAGTTTAGCATCTGATGGTTAAGCAGTGTTAAATAATTGAATAAAACCTATATTGATTTATTGTATTTATTTTAATTAATTTAATAAAATTAAATTTATTTATTTATTGCATAGATGGCTGGACGAGCTCACAGCCCACCTGGTGTTAAGTGGTTACCGGAGCCCATAGACATCGACAACGTAAATGTCGCCACCCACCTTGAGATATGAGTTCTAAGGTCTCAGTATTGTTACAACGGCTGCCCTACCTTTCAAATCGAAACGCATTACTGCTTCACGGCAGAAATAGGCAGGGTGGTGGTACCTACCCTTGCGGACTCACAAGAGGTCCTACCACCAGTAATTACGCAAATTATAATTTTGCGGGTTTGATTCAAGCAGTATAAGTTATACTTGTTGCAAGAAGGCGATAACGGTCTTCTGTGTTCTTAGTGCGAGTTTTTTAACGTTCTCGATAGCGTAAAAGTTAACTCAAATTTGTATGGAGTTGGAACGTTTCACTGCCGCTAGGGGTCTTTTTTTTTTCGGGCCGGGGTCTAACCTCCTACGAGGTCCCCTCGCCTAGGGGGCGCCCGGGGTATGTGGGACTTGACGATCTGCAAGGTGTTGGGAGCAGACCACGGGCCCAAGGAATTTTAGCACCCCTAGGTGCTGTTCCAAATGCATACAAATTTGAGTTAACTTTTACGCTGTTGAGAACGTCAAAAACCCGCACTAATAACACAGGTCAGTGATTGCTACTGGTGCATCAAAAATATTTGATTCTAATTCTTGAAGTCTTTGTGATAAACTTCCACATTAAAGAGTAGAAAGCTTAATAACAAGGTGGGCTCTTTTCACGCCTTTCGGTATTGATACCGTTAAAATATATCACACTAAATTTATAATTTTATAAGAAGAGATAACTCTACTGTCAAACAATAAATTCTTGTGATAAAGTATTTCCTTGTAGTCTAGGTTATTAAGGTCGTAATATTTGGATTAGCTTGAAACAGTATCGGTTTATATAATTAATTATGGTATGAATAAATCGAAAGCAGTTATAGTAGGTAATTTATAATCATTTTTAAGAGCATTCATTTTGTGTCAGGAAGAAAATGCCGGACTTTCGCCTACGCGCTGGAAGCGGTAACGGGGATATATTAGAGGGGAATGGTTTTAAATTCTATCAATTTCAATAGGTCAGGTAAACAGAAAGTTCAACTGTGAGGGCTCCAAAGAAAGTAACAAAAAGGTAATCATTTAAAATGAAAATGACACATGAACCACTACATACTGTAGGTAATCTCCTCATATCGCTTTTTCGCATTAAAAGTGTACAATTTCCAAAAATATTCGAAATTGAGTTAATATCCGTAAACATTTGGTATTATCAGTATTTTTCTCATAAAAACTGTTAAAAGAGCGTAGTTTAGTTTTAGTTTTTTTTAGTTTACCTATGTTTTGATTACTATTAACAAAATTAATACATAATTTTATCTTACTTTAAAAGACAGATAATGTAACTGGTAAAAAATAAAAATAAATGTTGCAGATATGATTAAAAATATAACATGTTGAACCTTTAAAACACTCCTGTAAAATTAGTAAGTTTTGAGATTATACAGTTTTAATACGAGAAGACGATATATACATAATATATGTATTTTCTATTTGTATTTCAAAATCAATTAGTTAATACATATTTTAGGTATTCAAATGTATGCGGAACACCGGCTCACACACAGTTTACAGGGTGTCACACATCAAGGCGAAACTGTAGATAGTGTTCTCCTTTCTATTTGATTATAATCGATTCGGTGAAAAAAAAGTTCTCAACTAAATAGTTTCGGAATGAAAAGTATTTGAGTTTTTGAATTTTATAGTATTATAATGAATATGAAATGAGTTAAACGAATTGTTATTGTATATTATTATATCGTTCTGACGCGTTAACTAAACGAACGGCCTAACGGTGCTTTTGTTGTATAAATTCAGGGCTGCATAGATGAAATAATTGATAAATTCGTTTTTGAATGAATCTAGTAATTACGACTTCGACTTTTTTTACCTTGTAACGTGATCCAAATTTTTAGTACTACAGTCACGCTTCGTATTGATATACCCATTGTGGAACACCCCGTATAGAGGTATGGCGTATAAACTATGAAAGAGTAAGCTGAATCGATTGCATACAAACATACCCAGCGGCGATCCCCGGGGATAGCATTTTCTGATCCCACCCGGACCCCTTCCTCGTGTAGAATAATTAAACCTCATTTAACGTGCCTTTGAGCTTGCCTGGGCTGAAAAATGTCATCTTCACAAAGGATATGTGTAGAACTGCTCGAGTGAAAATGATTAACCTGTATTCTCTTTACATTATTATAAGATGCTCTGTACCTACATTAATGCTCTGTTTTTAGTAAGTTTTAGTTGTTGCTGAGTAAATTTTTTTTTATCGTTGGATGAAAGTTTTTGCTCGATAAGTATAAAAAAACGACGGTATGTGTAAAAAAAAAATAATTTCTGCATAGTTCCGCCGCTAAGCAATCATGCTGATTGATTTTAAAAGGACAGCTGTCATTCAATACCGTTTTTAATTCAACTCGGTGTTTCAAAATGGGTGGGAACATTGAAGTTGTGATGTGTATGAGATCAGATACCGATTTATCACCAAGTGAAAAAATAAATTCGAATACACATTTAATAATATTATTTTCCCACACTTAAATATTTAAGTAAATAAAATATTGCATTTTAATAAGGGATTACAGTTCCCTATGACTTTTATTTAAATCTATTATGTAAAATTTAATTTTCTCAATCATGATTTGAAGAAATTGATCAGATGAAGAATGTATTCTTGTATGCATGGTGAATTTTAATAATGTTAATAAAGTTCTCAAGATATCCAGAACATGTGTACGTTATAAATAGCGTTCCCATTTAATGTTGTCTCATATGCGTTTTGAGATTTCATATTATTTAGGTCATTGTATAAATCAGTGCCAAGGATAAGGCACGTCTTCCATCTTCATTGAAATTTAACGGAGGTGTTTTAGCGTCATTTCATTGTGCCTCCATTCCAGTAATGCCGGGGTGAAATGGTGGTTTTATGGAGCATTGTATACTGACTTTGTTTCGATAGTCGACGTCTTATAGCAAAAACTTTTTATGTGTCCGTTTCGCGTGGCCATTATGAAATGCCAGTACCGTGAACTTTAAGATCGGCGGTGGTTGTTTGGTGAATTGATTATGATTTTGAAAATGTCAAGGCTAGCAGTACAAATGCCTGTTTATTTTATCGCACAACTAAATAAACGAAGCGTTTATCTATCAAGCTACGAAGTTTGTATGCATATAGATTACTCAGTTTTTCTGACTTATAGCTAAAACTAGCGACCCGCCCTCGCTTCGTTTTTTTTTTTTTTTTTCCTTATATAGGTGGACGAGCTCACAGCCCACCTGGTGTTAAGTGGTTACTGGAGCCCATGGACATCTACAACGTAAATGCGCCACCCACCTTGAGATATAAGTTCTAAGATCTCAGTATAGTTACAACGGCTGCCCCACCCTTCAAACCGAAACGCATTACTGCTTCACGGCAGAAATAGGCAGGGCGGTGGTACCTACCCGCGCGGACTCACAAATGGTCCTACCACCAGTAAGAAAAGAAGGAAGAGTCGCTTCAGAAACTGTAATTTATTATTGATTTCTCCACTATTTAATGGATGTTATTATACATGTAAACCTTCCTCTTCAATCACTCTATCTATTAAAAAAAACCGCATCAAAATCCGTTGCGTAGTTTTAAAGATTTAAGCATACATAGGGACAGACAGATATAGGGACAGAGAAAGCGACTTTGTTTTTTACTATGTAGTGATTGTAACCAAGAATAAAAACGTTAAACTGAATCTATCAAATAAATACTACTCTATGTATAGAATTCGTTAACGTTAACATTAAAACCCAAAATCCCAAATCTGACCTTTTATTGATTCGGTAAACAAGCAGGGCTTCCAGAAGGGATTTCGAACTTCTAATGATACTTCCAAGAAATATTCGTACATTTTTTCCCTAATTGCCTCTTATAACCTCTAAGAATTGTAATATGAATCATAATTTTCACTGAAAAATGTTAATGTTAAAAATTATTATTATATTTTATTCATATTTATTTATGAGAAACAACTGAAGAATTACTTCAAAATAGGTCTTGTAATCTGTTATATAATTATACGCTAATAATTCTTATTTGGTATTAGATTATTATTTTTATTCATCTTTCATTAAAAATTAAAGGTAAAACTTGGTTCAAATTATCATAGCATTTTAGTTAAATTAAGGTTAAGGTGACAAATATCAAGAACAGAGTTTCTGATTTAAACGCCCTATAACGTATACCTATTTATGATCTTTTACATATTACTATGGGCGTTTAATGGCTGCCCGCAAGATATCGTTTTTATTCCGTTCTTATTCCGTTTTATCTTTAAAAACCCAGAAAATGTATCCAAAGTACCTACTAGTATTTCTATTATATAATATGTACTTACCTGTAAATTATCTGTATTTCTCACTACCTATTTTGTGTCAAATTTACGAACAAACAACTTGCGATTTGTTTAATAACAAACCTTTCCTACGGGTGTAACCGAATTTATGACACACGTGGCTTTGATGAGAACATTGAAATATCGGTGCCAATTAATTCATCAAAGAAGTATTAAATTAAAACATAAATACAGCAAGAACGACGATCGATTATTGAATTTATTATACAACTTTTACAAAATAACCTTTTAGTTTTGCAATAACTGTGCGATTTAGCCTGCAGGCACAAACCACTAAGTTTCTTGCTGGATGTCTCAATTCCGATGCGGTGGCAGATTCAGCGTGCGTTTGCTAGGGCAGATGTTAGCAAAATTCTCTCAGGCTGAGCCCCGTGAGCCCGCTCATCAATCAAGGTGAAACCATAATATTCCCTTGCTAGAGACTTCTGGCAGTTAGATACCTAGATAACAATAAAAGAAAAACAATTACCTTTATTGTTCTGGGTCTCTTTTTAAGGAGCTACTTAAGTTTATCTAGTTCTATAAATTCCTTGCTGTATTTTTTTCCTCCTACCTATTCGCTGGTAGCCTAAGAGGCTATTCCAGCTATGCCCGGACGGGTAGGTGAGCTCACGGGCTCAACCTTTGCGAGAATTTGCTAACACTAGCTCTTCTTTTTTAACGCTGGGGAATCCGTTTACTGATTCCCGGTGGGGAGGTTTTTTTTAACGGACCGGCTTATATCGGACTCCAACATTAGCCCAAACAAGAGTAGTGCTTCGCAGTATCTACCACCAGATCGGAATCGCGGCCCCCCGACAAGATCCGTTGAAAAACTTAGTGGGCTGTGTCTATGGGTTAGTCAACTCTTCGTCGTAATCGACGAGTTCGACGAGGACGGTGACCGGTGCTTGAGGGTCCTACAAGGATCGATAGTGAATCCGGGGGATCCGACTAGACATGTTTCGGCCGACGCGACGGCGGTTTTGCGTTGCCCCGTCGCTGTTGGTTAAGCTGTTTATGTTTTTTTGCCTTGTAACAATTACGCATTCAGGTCTAATGTTAATCTTATTGCAATGTAATTGAGAATTCGATGTAATGTCAGAAGGTCGGTTGTAGTATTTACGTTGTGAGGTCTGTTTTTTCTATTATGGACGGTGCATCTGAGTGAGTGGTTACCGATACTTATGAACATCAGTAGTAATACTATGGGCCTAGCTTAGCCACTGCCTATAGCTAAGACACCTACTTTAGTTGTAACCGCTTTAGACCACGCGACATGTGAGTCCGTATGTCAAGCCTATAAGAAAAGAATTCGCAATTTCTGTATTTCGTAGAAACGAGTTCTCAGTGACATTCCAATAGTATGTGACCGGCCATAATGTTGTTTTAGATATCATTGACAAACTTTTCAATGAACGAATTCAAACAATTTATTGTTAGTGTGTTGACCTTAAACTTATTAAATTATTTTAATTATAAATAGCTCTCTACGCGTATATGACATCTATGTGAGGCTATTTCCTAATATTATTGCAAAGGTAAGTTCTTATTTTCGTGAATTCTGCACATTATATTATAGGCAGCTGCCAGAGACAAATCCCGCTCTCTTATAGCCCTGTGAGACTTTTACTATTTGACATTACGTATAGTAAGAAACATTACGAAAAAAAAAAGATATATTTTTATTGCCTCTCTGGTCTGATTTAATAGATCCAATCACCATTAGATTATCTTTGTTATATTGTTCTTTGGTGTTTGTGATCTGGGTGTATTTTTCTTATCTCGTATCTGTGTTGCCGCTACCCATACATATAATAACATTATGGGCAGTTCCTAGCTTGTTCATAAATTTAATATGGATAGCCTTTTCAATGTCGGTAAATTTTTATGATGGTTTACATTAAGGTTATTGCATGAAAAATCGGATCGTTACTCGGCAGTGTTGCTTGTGGAAGTAATGTGTAGCATAAATAATTGAGTAATTTTATAAGTGATGAAGTAAAAATTCTATGGGACTAGTTTAATTCATTTGAAACATTTACATAAATATCAATACAAACAGCGGGTTCCTACCGGTCGTATTGTGAGTTTGGCTATTACGAAAATATACGTAAATGAAAAGAAAAGGATAATTGGCCGTTTACTATAAAAAAATAAGTTTCTCCATGAAACGTGTCTGTAGTATGTGAGTAGAAAAGTTCAACGCTAATCTTTGAAAGCCGTTAAATTATTGAAAATTGCTTCATAAATTATTTAGATATTTATGAAACATGAGAAACGATACAAAAATAATATAAAAATCATAAAAAATAATTTATCGCAACGTAACATTTGAGTCAGATTGAATGAAAATTAAACTTGTTCTTCTTTACATTTTACGGCAAAAGACAAATCTGGGTTTAGTATGTCAATATCTTGATAAAGATGTATGTAATACATTGTACGCACTGTTCTCATCTCATACTGTTTTATACGTGCCTTCTCCCGCATACCATGCTATAATTCGGAGAATATACGATGGATGTACGTACGGTGGGTATTACAGGGGTTCACGAAAATTTTCTTTTATGATCTTTACGTTCATAAATAAGCATTTTCACCTTAAACCAACAAAGAAAATTCGGACACGCAATTTTTATTTGCTTAAATATATTTGAAAGGTCTTTAAAATTTTGTTGTAATAGTTTCTAACTTATGTCATTAGAAATTACCCCAGTCTTGAATAGAACCACCTTGCATTCTTGCGTTTGAAGAATTAAGCTTAAAAATGTATGTTCGTAAAATTCGATTTAAAACTTTTTCGTATTTAAGCCTAATTGCAGTTTTCTTATTATATTTCGTCATTCCGGCACCTTTATTTTGTTTATTCTCTAAAGTGGGTAATAATTTACTCACTTTAAATGAATCTGTTCGACTAATTTGAATATACTTTAGTGGCGACAACTTTCTTCTAAAATTACTTACCAGTTCTACTCCTCAATTATTTGTCGTTGATATTACCATCACCTATTACACTATCTTACTTCCTCATCCGTAAACCCTTATTTCCTATCTGAATTACCGGTGATAGAGATGCTTAGCCTGCAAGGGGTATCATCGTCTGTTTGAAGGGTGGGTGAGCCATATTATTATTATCATTGGGATTTTTATTCCAATTTCCACTGTGTCTAGTAGCATTTGAATCGTGGTGCTTATAAGGTTCAGTTATCGTAGTCTAGATCGACGACGTGTTTGTCCATCATATCTTATTAAAAAACTATATTATTCACTACTGGTTTTAACTGTTTATTAAAATTAAATCACTTGAACTCTTGTTGTGAAACGCTGATAGACATCATGGCGTGTTATTGGTATACCTTGTTAAATGATTTTACAATGTTTAGTATTTTTGTAGGATAAGAGCAATAAATGTTTTTTTTAAAAAACCGTTCAACTATTTTACAGAAATCTCGTAAACTGTAATTTCATCCTTTACTACACATCCTTTATCTACCTTTATGTAGCTACGTAACTGATTAATTGCTGTAAAAACTTGTGTAATAATTTTTAATAATAAAAAAAAAGTGAGTGTGAATTACCAAAGCGAGGGGTATATGCTAGACTATACCGTTTGTCCTCAGGCCTGGCCTTCCTTATCTCCTTTTTCACAGTTTGATTCTGTACTGTATCGATATCAAACACTCAGAAAAATACAAACAAAACAATTTCTAATTACACTTTAATGGATTGAAACACAAAAGATTCATTGAACATCATAACTATTCTACGCCAAATAATTTGGGATACCGCCAGGTTTAGGCTACTCCTAATTCTTTAATATCGGAATACACAATAGCAGAATAATTGCTTCCATAAATTTGTAGATAATACAAGCTTTTTTATAACAAACATTAAGAGATATGGAACCTGTAAACACACGTAATTTCAATTACAATTGTTGATCAAAATATTTTAAAACTAAACACTATCAAAAATAGATACAGTGACAATGTGTTTTATTACGATTATTGAAAAGCGAAAACAGTGCTCACAAACAGTCAAAATTGATTTTACAATATTTTGTAATTCAATTTGGAGACTTATTTCGTAATGGTATTAGAATAGGTGGGTCCATTAATTACCATAAATTAGACATAATGTAAAATGATAAATAATTAAAAACATATCTTCTGCGACGATAGTTAAAAATAAAAATCTTTACTACTGAAGCATACTTATCTAATGGAAAACGTAATATCTACTAATATATACTTCAAAAACACGTTTATTTTTTTATCTAAAAATGACAATACTATAATTAAGGCGAACACTTACATACAATAGATTCGAATTTAATCCATACAAAAATATCATCCACTTTCTTTACACATTGACACAGACAGCTAAAGCATAGGTATTTTATTCCTGAAAACTACTTTCTCGTCTAAAAGGCTAACAGTACTTAATTAGCTGTTTAGATTACTGCTATGACGTGATAGATGTTTAATCAATTTGATCTAAGGAGCTTAGAATTCTGTTCAAAAGGTAATATTTAACTTTGGCAACGGAATATTAATTTAACATTTATATTCTTTCTCAAAGTGATCATGTAGATAATATGTATATGCAAAATAATATCAAATGAGATAACACAAATAATATAGTGAAATTATCTTAAGTCTAAAGTAATATCTTTCAATTCTGGATTAAAACTCTTATTTTACAAACTAAAAACAACAAATAAAAAGAAAATACTAAAAACAGGTGGTTCTAATAAAGTAATTTACACAAAAAATTAGCCAGTGGAGCCAATTAAAAATAGCCTTTTTTATGTTATTATAAAAAATAAACTTAATAAGTAGTACTTATAATAAAGTTAATTAAATAAAAATTCAGAACAATATTCTTCAAAATTACGTAATCACAAGGAGTATACGTAATTATTTTAAGGACGAGAAATACAAAGTAATATCTTGGGAAAGTTTTGTTTTATACTTTTGTGGATTTTGTTAGTGGTAACGATGTGTAGGTACATTTTATCATCAATCCTTACTTATGTTTGAACTTGTATTTACCATAAAAAATGAAAATCTTGTCGCTGTGCGACTCATTATTATTGTTAATATTTACAAACATTTATTTACAGTCCTGTGATTATTTTATATTTTCATGTTTGAGAATAAAATCACATAACAGGAATGTTATGAAAACAAAAATATTATAATAATATTTACAACACTTTTTATTGAGAGAAAATCATTGTTTTTTTTTTAAATTTATATCAACAAATCTAACAACAGCGTCAAGCTAAGTTGCTAATATGCATCTCCAACGAAGCCACTGCAATTTAGTTTTTCTTATTTCTTATTTACAAGAAAAAACAAACAATTTAATGGAAAAAAGAAAATATTGGGAGTACTAATGTAACGTAAAAAAATCGCATTGTGTTACCCGAATTAGGTGTACTGCCAAGGCCACCCACAACGGAACGGTTGATATTATCATCTTTTACTGGAGGTGTTTTAATCATACCTTCTCCGCTATCACCCATCATATCGTTGCTATCTACTTCCACCGGTGTGTTTGGTTTTTTCATTGGACTTGCGATATCGTTTTCCTCAGGTGCTGGAGGAACGGTTGGAGCAGGTGTTGTGGTAGTGGTGGTTGTGGTAGTTGTGGTTGTAGTTGTAGTAGTAGGTACTAAGCTGCTGTTGCCAAGAAAGTATATATCACCATAAACTGCCTCAACTTCTAACGTATTTTCTATACGTTGTCCACGCATTTGACGAGAACGTGGGTCTTTTCCATTGTAAAAGGTGATCAGCTTAGCGGTATATTCGACATCTCTAGCCGTACGGTTGCCACTGAATGTTACATTGCAAGCGGTCCCTGGTTCTAAATATTTTTCAAGCTTATGCAATCTGGTTCGCCTTTCTGTGAACGGATTAGCCCATTGGATTGGCGGTAAAACATCACCATCTGCCATTTCAATGGTAGTGTTCAAACCAATAGCTATGCCGTGCCCGTGGCCCCAAGAAACAGTGTAGTTATAAGCGTATTCAATTTCTGTGGTAACTGTAGCGCCAAGTTCTTCATCGTTTCTTAGAGTTCGTACTTCGAATACCTCAGGATCGTTTTGACGTATATGTTCAGTTTTTAAATCTAATTGAACATCTTCTAATTTATAACTAACTGGTTCTATTTCTACTAAAATGTCACCGCTGTTTTCAATTAAGTCGTTGTTTTTATCATCAAACGTTATAAGTCGTCCAATAGCACTTTCATAAACGATTCTTCCTATGTAATGCGAATAACCGCTTGAAGCTTTCATTCTCCCAATAAACACAGAATCACTAAAAGAACTTGCTACAGCTCCGTGAGGTCTTGCATTAAATTTAAACCATGGGATCCAATCAATCAAAGATGCGTTTTCTATATTTTCAAGTACTTCGAATATGCTGTAGCTCTTGCTCCCAGAAACAGCACAAGAACTATAATCTGGCTTCAATTGTCCAAGTATCATATCTCCTTCATGTCGAGCTCTGCAGAGATATATGGGACCTGTTAAAAAACAATAAATATATTTTTGTTTTCGACTGAATTATTCTAAAACTTGAATCTTAATTTAATAAGTCTAAATAGTACCTTCTTCAGATTCTGCTCCAACAACGTAATTATTCATGAATTCTTTTCTGAAATTCTTCCATTTCAGAGTGCTTGAAGTAGTGATTTGTTTCAATCTTGAATTGAAAAGGTTAACTCCAGCCTCAGATGCAGCCGGTGCAATCAGCGCCATTGTTACTAGCAATATCCACCAACCGCTTTGACGACTTCTGTTTTTCATCTTTATGCTGCAACAATGGAAAATGATGTCAAATTATAAATTGTTTTACAAAACGGACATAACAATATATATACTTAAATAGCAAATGAAAATGTTAACCAAATATATAATTCTATTTCAATTATAATTTTTTTGTTTATCTACATAATCTCGTTTCGTCGTTTGTCTCTATCTATCTATCTCTGTCTATGTAAATAGACAGAGAGACTTGTGGCCCGGCACACTCAGCGCTAGGCGATTATTGCAGGTCATAGACACTAAAACGCGAACTCGAAGTCTCCATTGTATGAGAATAACGACCATGCTATATGGTAGTAGTGCCAGCTCAGGAGGGCTCCCAAGACGCTCTACACTAGTAACCACACTTTACAGTGGGTCTAATTGTGGCACAATATGTAAACAATATATATGTATGATAAGGTATATAATACTCTTTTGCGAAAACAGTTATCCGCATCAGTGTAGACCTACCTACGGCTTAGTTACGTGAGCACACCGGGCGTGTTAACACTAAGCTATGGACGGTCCATTACGTTATTGTAGTATTTTATGTATTATAGATTAGAATAAAGTAATTATTTATATGCTTTGAAGTTGCGACATTTTCGTTCTTTTCTAAATCATAATTCAAATTTGATTTCACTTAATAAGCTATTTTAAAAATGCTGCCAGAACGACCTGGTCTCATTATATTATATATTTTTGGTAGAAGTATTGGTTTAAAAAAAATGAATACTTCATGTTACATGACAATAATAGTTAGTACATAAAAAATATGTCAAAAAAATATCTTGAAGCAATTTAATTATTCATGTGTGAATAGATTATAATTGGTAACAATAACTATTTCTAACTCTATTTGTAATAAGAATTGTCGGAATAAGATTAATCATTAGTTTCTTGGAATTAATGCTACTCTTAAGTTAATTTCATTGATTCCTTATCACCAGAATTCCTCGAAACAACAAGAATTGGGCTTGAAAGTAACTCGTTTGTTGGTTTATCAAACATTTTAATAAACGCATGGAAATGATCATTTTTCAGTAAATTGAAAAAGCTTGTAAATTGAAAAAGCTTGTAAATTGAAGCTATCTTGTGTCTATTAAAAGTTAATTTTGTATTTGAGCAGGAACTAAATTTCTATTTCTGTCAATGTAAACACTTTTCGATATAAACAATTAGTTGATTGAGTTATCATTTGTGATTATAAGGTTTCGATTTCGAGAATTATTTTGAGTCATACTATGGCCTTTATTGATTGATTATTTAAAGTCGAATTTAAAGATCGAATTAGAAAAAAAAACTCAAGCGAGTCTTATGGAAACTCACAGAATTACTCGGCGTTAAGCATTAATGGGTCGATTTAACCACCCTTTACGCTCCTTCCGACACAACGCATTGCTTGTGCCTATTTCGAAATGAAACTCAAAGGGGGAGACGCTTCAGACAAAACGCGGGAATCTCTTGTCTGCGTTTCCTCGCTTTTCCCGACAATAGATTTCTAGTGAAAACAAATAAGTCGGACCGAACGGAACTACCGTTTGCTTACATACGATTTAAAAACAAAATCATATAAATATGAGGGCTTTTTTGTGTAAAACGCATGTTTTATTCCAAAAATTTGTTTAAAATGACATCACACCAGTAAGTATTTGTTGGACAACGGCTTTGTTTGTTGTGCCAATGGGTAATAAAATTTTACGATACAGCAAATAGCCACTGCTATTTCCGAGGTCATATTTTATGAACGCGTGTCATATAACGCTGAAAACAAGCCCTAATTACTGACAAGGACTGTCTGCCCTTTCCCAATGTCAATATCATGTTTCGCAGGTAATTATAGTTCGCCATCCTCGTTATATCAAAACAAGCTTGTTTTAGATAAAAGTTGCGTCATAATTTATATTTTTCCATAATTTTCACAAAAAGTAAAATATCGAGTCGAAATACCGAAGTCGTCGTGGCCTAACGGATAAGACGTCCGGTGCATTCGTGTTGAGCGATGCACCGGTGTTTGAATCTCAGGCGGGTACCAATTTTTCTAATGAAATACGTACCTACTCAACAAATGTTCACGATTGATTTCCACGATGAAGGAATAACATCGTGTAATAAAAATGAAACCCGCAAAATTATAATTTGCGTAATTACTAGTGGTAGGACCTCTTGTGAGTTCGCGCGGGTGGGTACCACCACCCTGCCTATTTCTGCTGTGAAGCAGTAATGCGTTTCGGTTTGAAGGGGGGGGCAGCCGTTGTAACTATACGTGAGACCTTAGAACTTATATCTCAAGGTGGGTGGCGCCTTTACGTTGTGGATGTCTATGGGCTCCAGTAACCACTTAACACCAGGTGGGCTGTGAGCTCGTCCACTCATCCAAGCAATAAAAAAAAATCAAACTGAACTTACAAATGTACGTAAATGTATGTCCACAGTTTCTTAAATAGCTCCATTGTGCTATTTTTATGTGCTCGTAAAATGTTATCAGAAAACTGCGAATGAAACCTATAATATATGCTCGCTTAGTTAAAATGATTTTAAATGCACGTACCTAATGTTTTGTTGAGAAATAAATATAGCTTTCAGGTCGACTGTTTGGATAGTAATCCCATTACCTACTTGCAATCGATAATACAGAGAGGATTAATGTCGCCTGTAAAATACTACAGCAAATTGCTTTTCAAACGGATTGAATAACTAAAAGGTTACTCATTAAATGTCTAAAAAGGCAAAAATGATAGTGATTATATTGTATTCAGTATTTGATTTTCTAACTGTTATTATTTTGGTATAAAAAGGAGACATAATAAATATAAATATTGTAGAAATAAGGTCTGTATATTAAAACACAGACATTAATCCTGTAGAATTGCATAAATCAATATTTTTTATTTAATAACCTTTCACTTGTTCAAAGCTTAAAAACTTCATTTAAATATCTAATAAGTGTAACCCTCCGATTACTCCAATAAACACACTTTCACATTTACAATAATATTATTATAATGAAACCTGTTTAAGGAGATTTTATTTTGAACAACAGACATAATGCTTGGACACAGAGTAAATACATCCGTCAAGTACCATCACTTCTTATAGGGTGTATTAATCTCTCACGACATGTTGAAATAAAACCGTTAATGGCACAGTTTCTTTGCTGCGTCGTGTAAACTGTAAATTATGTTATACTGTGGTACTTATTTAGCCGTCTTTACTCTTTTTCTATTTGTAAAATAACTTCTACTAAAATATGTCATTTGAGCGCTTGGACTAATTTACCCCGAAACCATGTACGGCCGTACAACACGAGCACTTTATTCCGTAGGTAATAAGGGCGTATTTAATCATGCATAATAATTAATAATGCTAATAATTAAAACGTATAATGCTTGTGTAAGACTCGAGCTGATGAGTGCTTGTTTACTTCGTTAACGGTAACTATTTTTCGAGAACAGAATATTCTCCTATTAATAAAAAAAGACATGATGGTCCGGACACTCGCTTGTAATCACCATCATCAAATTGTGAACACAATAAGTAGCATAGTACGGAAATTGTCTTTTTTTTCAGTTCCGTTACTTAAAACTACGAGGTCATTATTTTTTAAGCCACGCCGAATGACGGTCATTCCTATACTGTACTTTTTTCTCTGTCATCTTCCAAGTTCAACGAACCGCCGATCTGTTATTTTGATAAATGGACAACGCGGACTTTCAACTAAATATATTCCTTTATATATTTATACATAATCAGCGTTTTATTTATGAGTTAATTCTGCGGCAAAATGCAGAAAAGCTTTTAATGTCAACTGAATGCCGGCGATATGCTTTTTTACAGTAGCACAAGAGCCATAATATCTTATATGCTAGCACATAAATTGTACGGTTTATCATTGTCACGCCAATCAACCGTCTGATATATAATTAATATTAATATTTTTATACAAAACCACTTCGGTCACTGTTAAACGAGCACATCGTTTATTCATAAAACCAGTACGATTTCAGGTGGTGTTGGGCGACAATGCAGTAGTCGCGGCCTGTTGCGCCTGCGCACTGGCACGAGACCAACTGATAGCGTGGGAACGACCTCATGCATAAACACACAACACGAACGAAAGCCAACACGTTAGTTTCGGTATAACACTGTCGGTTTATTTATCAGGAAGTAGGTCAACATTAAATGAAATATTTAATAAAATACTTTACTGGTAGTGAAAGAAGACCGCACGACAATACCGTCTTTACCATAAGGGCACACGGGGCCCGTGCCCAGGGCCCCCATTCTCAGGGGGCCCCGAAAGACCGACAATTTCACACGTTTATTCTCAAAACATTTTTGTCGGGCACATTACACTTTTTTCACAAATCAGTAATCAGAAGGTATTTACAAGGCATATACTATGCCTATAATAGAAGATTTTGCTCAACAGAAATCCCGAAAGAAACCGTTATCGAAATCGTAACCAAAAAACCAGCAGCATTCTAATATCATTAATGACATATTATATCATACTGTATTTGATTACCTATAATAAATGGTCATACTCAGTAAAAAAATGTTATTATAATTCGTTTTTTTTTACTTTCCAAATGGGCCTCAAATTCTTGTGTGCCCAAGGGCCCCATCCTAGTTTAAGACGTCCCTGCCGCAATATGGTTCTCGGTGATTCACGAGTCCCAAGTAACAAACAGAATAATGTGACGGAGTGTCCCTTCGATTCGAAGCTCTTGAAAACAATAGGATGCGGGTCGACTTTGCGGCTCGACAGCTACAGACAGTTGACAATACAATTAGATGAAAATTGTTCAATCAGACCGCACTAATTCTACTTGATTATATTAAATTAATAATTATTTAATTATATTTGAATACAAACGAATAATTCACTAACGAGAAAAAACATATTTATATTTCTAAAAACTTTGTTGTGTTTCGCCCCTAAGCCACGAGGCACACGCATTCCTAGCTCTGCTAATTCTAAGAGAACGTTGCGCCGCGCCAGTGCCTTTCTAAAGTAATTTTCGTTGATACTCTCATGTGATATTTCTATGTAGTGATTACTAATTACCCGTGATTTGTTACGCTATCGTTTTATTTTAGTACCTATAAAATATGTGAAATAAATATGATGAAATGTGTCTGTGTGTGTGTTGTGCTACTTTATTATTATCATCCGAACTATTATTACAAATACTTTATTGCGTTATAAATTGGTTTTGACTTAAACAAGTATTACTGCCATTCTTTTTAGTAAATTATTAGTAAATTAAGTCGATTTTATATACCTACGTGATTGTAAGTATGTTTTTAACACGTAGGCAAATGAAATTATGTAATTAAAGTGAAATTTTATCGCATTTCCTTCTGAAAGGTATTTAACCTCAAAACCGTTGCTTCCGCCAATTTTTCATTAACAAAGTGTTCCGTTTGGTTGGACGGTTTTTATTACGTTCATCGGCCGTCGCAAGTCGCCCGGCGTGACGGCATTGCGAGATGTCACATATATGTACATAATATGCACATATGTGTAGATCTATGCATATGTATACAGATATCCAAACTATGCGTGCACAATGCTCGCTGGCAGTGCAGCATATTTTTTATTGCTTTTTTTTTGTGAATGTGGAATGTCTAGTTTTAAAATATTTATGCGAGCAACTTCAACGTAATTTTATTACTTTGTTAATGGTGTAGGCTGCAATACGATAAACCGAGTGTTGATATGCAGCAAATCCTAAAGTACCAGTAAATAGATACACTTACTTCACGATACACTACCATTGTTAGAAAAACTGAAGACAGTAATTTCCTTTTCATATACGGAACACTATGTATAGAACAAACTAATTCATATAAAAACAACGCATTTAATTATATTCTTTGATAGATATGTAATGTTATATTCACGTAGTACTGATACACGCATGAAATATTGTTTGCGATTCATCCCTACACTACGTTAAGCAGTAAATCAACCGACCACAGCGCTGGTTAATAATGAAGACCAACTTTGATGGTGTTTTCTCGAATGCACCTGCTACCGGCTACTCGTTAAGTGGGTAGATCAATAACGTAATAACATTGGTGATATACTGGTGCCAGTTGAACAACTTTTACCATACAGTATTTTGTCATTTATATCTTCCACTCTTATATTAAAGTTTACTAATGGGAAATTAAAACTAATGAAGTATGTTATGCAAATCTTAGTACGTGACTAAAAGATGAATTATTCTTAAAAGTAAACACCTATTTCATTCTTGCAAAATTAACTCAATCCAACAATTGCTTCATTTGTCCAAATGTATTTCTATCAATAGCTCATGTTGAATTAAGATTTTTCATAGTTGTTTGTTTTCCCTCTGTGTTGCTTAGTAATATATTTATAAGTTTAAATAATTATAGGTTTAAAATTATCTTGGAAGTTACCGTCTGTGTTGAATTACAATTTCCTTTACCTTTAAAGGAAATTGTAATTCATTGTAATTATTTGTCAGTAATGAAATATTTTGTTTAAAATACCTTTATTTTAAACAAAATATTTCATTACTGACAAATAATTTACCATTGGTGCTGAAATTGATACAGCAATTCACGCTCCATATTGTGACCATTCGCTTCGACACGCTTCGTAGCCTATTTCGGTACGTGCTTCATCAAATCGAGTATTAAACACGTGCTAGAGATGACATTTACATGTAACTAATGTAATTTCTTATCAAAGCAAGCTCTTTACTTTAATGTACCTTGCTATACAGTAACTACATACGTTACAACATTTTGATGTATGTAATGCGGGCATATTATGTAATGAAGTGCAAAAGGCGGATGCCGGAATCAAGGATCGCAATCCGCGCCTCCCCACGATTTGCACGACAACGAGCAGCAAGGTCACCGTCTGATTGTTGGTAATGGCACTTATGATTTACTGACTACACCGGCCCAATTTAATGCATTTTCTAGAACTATTCCACGAATTTTCATCTGGATACCTTCAAGACTTGAAAAGATTAACTACTAAATTAAAAACACTGACAAAATAAACAAATTTGTCGGGTTAGGGATCCTATACTAATAGTAGGCTGCCCAGCTAATTATCACAGGATATGGGTACATGACCCTAGTTGTTTCTAGCCACTATTACTATATTCACTTAATTCATTCGTACTAACAGTATGCTTTTTCTCATTACCATCTCGTATTCTAATACTTCCCAAAACAGGACTTGATTTTTCTCCTAATTTTACTGGTATATGTCGTTTAGTACATAATATAACGTAAGAAGACTAACCAAATAAATATACAAAAAACTTGTCATTGTCCAACAACAGTAGATGCAAAATTGATTTTTCAATTATTTAATCTTTGGATGGAGATCATTCTGGAATGTATTTTCCTTTTGCGCATATTGCAGCGGAAAACCGGGCACTTATATATAGCGAGGTCAATTGCAAAGTCCGTCCTCTTGACGATCCGGTAGTGGACATGTTCGAGCGTAACTCTCCCAACTATATTTAGACAGTTGATGGCATCATCGAAACATTCCGTTGCATTGTCAATTTTTATCGCTTTTTTGTCTCGGGAGTGTCATCAATTTGTACCTAAATTACATGACTCATTATGATATTTATGTGACGAGTTTATATTGATACTAGAATTGAATTTATTCTTTCCGAGCTGATTATCATGTTAGTGTTTACCTCATACGAAAAATGATCAGTAAATAATGGTTTTAACAACTTATCAACGATTATACGATGACTACTGACCCTGTGGTGCAGTAGTTAGCGCTCCTGAGTGCTGTGCCGCGGGTCGTGGGCTTGGTCCCCGCATCGAACAAACATTCGTGCGATGAACAAGTTTGAAATTTAAAATTTAAATTTTCTCACTAAACTTTAATCATCATTATTTAATTATGAACTTTATACAACGGTTTCTATTAGTATTCACGTTATACCACCCAAAAATACTTTTTCGTCAAATTACTAACTAGTTTAGTTGAATTTTAAAATAACACTGGTCATTTGTCCAGTTCCTAAATAAGACCTTGTCCTCAATTTGTTGCGTGACACTAGTAGCAATTGATAGGTTTGTTTTCATCTCTGTGTACACATGAGTGAAGTTGTATTACCAACATATTAGTTAACATGTTATTTAAGAATTAAATGAAAGAATAATAACAGAAACGCCATACTTAATTGCAAAATAATTATTGTTTGAAGTAATGCTAGCCATGCAGTGTGCGAATGTGTGTACATATATGCATCTCGGCCCATGTTTAGAGTGAGTAGTCGTTTAGCGTAAAGCAATCTTAACCGAATTCAAATCGTATCAGTGCTACAATGGAGTTGTAAAAATATACTTCGCGTAATTGTGGCCGACAGCTGCTCGGTTATGATTACTTAATAAGCAATAGTAAAGCTCGGAGCAGATGCAACTTGTAAAGCGAAGCATCTGTCTGTGGAGCTTTAAAAGGATGTGATGCGAAAGTATTTTCTAAATTAAGAACAAGTCTAATAATTAGTATTTCGTAATCTACAAGAGCTCAAGTTTTTTTTATTGTATAGATAGGAGAACTACCCAATGAATAATCAGAACCTATAAATAATACGTAACCCATATTTAGAATTAAAATTATTTATCGCATAGAGGTGTAAACTAGCATACAGCGTATTTGGTGTTAAGCTGTGAGACATAAAGTCGAAGTTTCAAATCTGTTGTACATATAACAGATATAGAAATAGGTAAGTTAGTGGTACTGACTCGTTCAAGCTCATGTGCTGTCACCTAGAAATATGTATGTAATAATAAATGTTGAGTGCCAAACCGCAACTGTACACTTGTTCGCCTGTGGTTAACCAAACACTTAATGAAGTATGTTAGATAATAGTAGAATTTTATGATATGATCGGTAGTTGCAAATTCGCTATGAATAACTAGGAAATGCTATGAAGAATAAAGAGTGATCTGCACAAAGTTCTGTGAAAACTACTGTAGAATTAAATTTAATGTTTCGTTATGCGCGATGCTTCGTCCTTCGCCACAGAACCGGGCTCATTGTTCGAGTCTACAATGGACGCTTAGTAACCAGATACCAGAGCGCTAGCGTCTTCTGTCTTCGACTACAGTCTAATAGCACTTTGCACAGGAAACCATCAATTTATATCAAGATATATTTTCATCACGGGCCGGCATTATTTGATGGTATCCCTTTATATATGCAACGAAGAACGAAAAGAAAAATGAAATCTGTTTCGCACCAAGCGTACTATGTGCATTTTTGTTAAAACGGTACAATGTACGTATTGATGTATTAATATTTGGAGTAGACTGTATTTATTTATTCTCCCTCTGTTATTATTGGATTGCCTCGCATTCAATAAAATTTTATTATCAACTTATACTCTGCCTCACTGTCAAAATGAAAATAAATTTAATGAAAATCTCAGATGTCCGACACCTATCAAAGCCTTCAGCTATTAAGCGTGTAAAAGGAATAGAGAGGTACACAAATTCTAACGACAAACATAAGCCTGTCAGAACCATTTGGGTAAATATCGACTCGATAATATTTCATTGCGTAATTCTATTAGGTTAGTTACTCAAAACGTTTTTGTTTGATTAGTAAAAAGGCTATTGAAAACTATTAATGCTAGTGACTACATCATAGATGGTTCATAGATCATATATGGAAGTGTTTCTTTTTGCCTTTAAAAAGACATTGTACTGTCGATAATAATGAATTCGCTGAGGCTAAATCTTTTTAAATAATACTATAATTTTGTTGACTTCGACATGGATAAAACATAAAAGACAAGCGGTACCCGTAAAACAAGAGCTTGTGAAAATCATATCGGACTTCAGCCATATTTCACCTTTTAGTGTTGTGTAAGGCCATTGTGGACCGCCCCCACGTTCCCGATCTAAATTGCCTGACAAAATCTCGTATTCCTTTGTGCAATGGAGTTATTATTACGGGTCGCTGATTTGATGAGGATCCCGCTGTTCATATATTTGTTTTTGAACCCTTGCGTGATATACATGGTACCTACATGTTCCATGTGTATATTTAGTGGAAGAACGCGTTTTACACACTCAATGGTGGTGAAACCGTATATGACGCATCTTTGTCATGAAATGATTGAGGCGTACTGGTTTGTAGTGTAGAACATTACTGAGTTTCTCGCCGGATATTCTCAGTAGGTCGCGATTCCGATTTGGTGGTAGATTCATCGAAACACTGCTCCTGCTAGGGTCAGTGGTAGCAATTCTGTTAGGTTGAGCCCAGGAGTTCTCCAACCGCTCCGTGAGCAGTTAGAATAGCTTGGGTAGGGAAATTAGGTACATACATTGGATAATACAATACAATTAAGTCTTCAACCTCATTTGTGAATATTTGTGAATGTGTACATGAGTACTCAAGTTGTGATGTCTACGGATTTTGGTTTCTACTTACTCAATAACAATTTCCATGTAAACTCGTATGCTATAATCTGCATCTATGGATTGATCGAATTCGAATGTTTAGTATATTATGAAAATTTTGTGGTGTAACTTCACCCGTATTGTATTTGAATACCTCTGTGTGTGGATGTGAAACTTTTACAATATAATTTTTATCCAGTGTTAAAGCTCATGAAGCTTGGCATTATCTGCCCATGATAAACGATGTGGGTTACAATTGAAAAGGTCCGATGGAATAACTTAATAGAGATTTGGCTCATTACATTTATAATAGTGATTACTGTATTGATTTACTTTTTTCTAATATTCCGATAAGTAATTGTTTGTAGCCCAAACTTATTTGCCTACTTCCTTCCACATGAAACTTCCACATGAAAAATGTTTTAAATATGTATTATATTACCTACCAAGATAATTCGGGACTACAGTCCTCAAGTATAAATAACAGTCTTATTTGCCGTAATCGTATATTTCGGGCCAAAGGCAGTATTCGTGGGGAGGGGCTGCAGAAAACTGCGTAGTTTCCTGCGTTACCATGGCGACGCCCCGCACGTGTTGTGGCATTTTCGCAAGCGGTCGCACTGCCTCGGAATTAGTAGACTAAAACACGTGCCTTCAATTCATAAGCGATGCTATCCTTTATTGAGACCGCCAACAACGCGAATGTTCCATCAAGTGTAACCGTCTGTGTAATTTTAATATCAGAAGCAAACCGGAAGGATCCTTTCGCTTTAGTGAAGTAATAACGTTATCGTATTATACGATATGAAATATTACATTTAAATTGATTAAAACACCTCCCCTATTACATGGAAGTCGTGTGGAGAGATTTTTATTGTTTATGTGAAATGCTTCCTCTCACGCAGAGTGCGGCCTCCCCCTGGTTTAATTACTTTTTATTTATTCAAGACTTTAACGCCCGGTGAACAAGACCAAGGGGAACGTGGTACCTTAGTCGCTCATTAGTTTAACCTTTCGTCTGGATAATATGTAATTTTTCACTTACAATATTCGAATAGGAGTAACAAAATTTATTAAAGAAATATCTTGCCCCTTCGCCTAAGTCATTTTCTAATTTATAACTTGCTGTACCCGCAATTTCATCCGCCTGGACTCCAGTAGACACTTCGAAATACATCTTTATGTGTATTAAACTTTGTAATATGGCGTGTTTAGACTAAACTAAACTAATAACAACATCTAGTCACTCCCGCTATCTAGTACAAATATAAAAGTACTTATAAAATAAAATAAAAAAAATTAAATAAAGACATCGTATTTTTTAAAAGTAAAGGTACGTACCAGATCAGTAATTTTTGACAAATTTTAGTTATAATTGTAAAAATATTAATACTATCACGAGTATATCAATAGACTTTTCTGTCGTAACTCAATTCTGAAAGCAATCACAACTATGTCCGGTTACTCGTTAAGGAAATTTTGTTCATGGATATCGACAATGTCAGAGGTACAATCAACCTAAAGCCTATGATGATGTAATCACTACGAAACCATGTTTGCAGAAGGACATGTCGTAGCTCTGTTGGGGAGACACGGAGGAGGGGGAGCTTATTACAGAGGGGGGACTAATAACTTCGTGGTAAGCGAACACTGTTGCCAAAAAACAACCTGCATTATTTTCATTGCTGTCGTGGGCACGTAAGATTGCCGCTAATTATAACTGATTTTTTGCGGCTCCTTGTAATAATAGTAGTGTCCGCGTAGCACCATAAAACTATGCTGCAAATTTCTGCAGCGAATCTCTCATGCACTCCAGTTCTAAAGGAAAAATAGCAGTTATTAAACAGTTGAGTGTTTTAGGGGCTATACCAACGACCTACCACCCTATGTACCGTGAGCTCATTGGTATTAATAACCTTAATTGCCTTAAAATTGATATATAAATCGATTTTTAGAAAGCACTATTCTGTAGGTGTTCCAACAAAAATGTAATCTGTGAATCTTTTTTTTTGTAAATTACTTAAATTTTGAGAAACAGCGTCTACAATTCAGCCATTTTTCTTTATTAATTGTATAGAACCTCTTGATATAACTGTTGTAAGAGATTCCAGCCTTTGTTGCTATAACTAATCCTCAAATAAATTATAGTACACTTTTTTCCCTTTAGCCCACTGAGTTTCTCGCCGGATCTTCTTAGTGGGTCGCGATTCCGATTTGGTAATAGATTTAGTGAATCACTGCCCTTGCTACGGACCAGTGTTAACAATTCTTTGAGGTTGAGTCCGTACGCTCACCTACCGATCAGAGAGTAGCTGGAATAGCCCTTTAAGCTACCGCGATTAGGTTGAGGAAAAAGGTTCTTCTCTTACGAAAAATGTGCTTACGTTACAACTAATATTTTGGTGATCTTGACCTTTAACATCTACGTATGTTTAATTAAATTTAAAAGATTTGGTTATAACATTATAAGAATAATAATAATAATAATGTGGTACAATATATTTTTTACGTTAAATTTATTTGACTGTTTAAGTAATGGAAATATTTTTTTATAAATAGAAGGAATAAACACCAAATATAATAATTTACCACACCTTTTGTTTTTTTTTTAACATTATTATTTGGTACGACTTTCCCATTAGTTCTGATAGGCTTCTTGTACACAGAACTTTTTGCGGAACATGCTGTTGAATGTTATGTACGTACACGAACTTACATTACTTTTGTTTTAGTTGTATCCTATGTTTATGAAACAAATAATTTTATCTTAAGGTTGAGCAATAAGAAATTCATGTGCAAATTGTTAATTTTCTCCCTGTGAATAAATAAACCCTAAAAATGTGACAGCAACGATATGTGAAATAGTAAAAAGTTAAAAGAATGGCTTCATTGACCGTTAATTAAGAAGGCTTAAATAACCCTAAAACAATTAATTTAGCTGATCCAGCATTGAACCTTAGCCCTTCACGGATAATTTCTTCGGATAAATTAATTATTAGAAAACAATTTGGATGAGAATTCAAATTAAACTCTGCGCTAAATCAATTTGCTACGGTAGGTAGAGATATTTTCGAATTGTACAGAGTACTTTCTTATTTAGAAGTTTAGATCTAATCAATTTGGTTAAAATATTAGGCATTACGATTACGTCATTTGTGAAGCCTTTTGAAACTGATGACGTACCATTCAGTAATAAAGGCTCCCCTCTCGTAATGCAATCGATACCGGGTGACTCCATTACATATTTATTACTATCAAGCTTTCGAGCACTAGGAAATGGGAATTTCTCAGTGTTTTTTTTTTTACAATAACACGAGGGTTCTTCTTTCGTTCGATCTTCAATGTAGGCAAGTGTAATCACTCTGATAAAAAATACACAATTTATCGTTCTGTATTTAGAAAATTTACACCTATTAATATATTTTTATCTTTTTTCACTGGTGGTAGGACCTCTTGGGAGTCCGCACGGGTAGGTACCACCACCCCGCCTATTTCCGCCGTAAAGCAGTAATGCGTTTCGGTTCGAAGGGTGGGGGTAGCCGTTGTAACTATACTGAGAGCTTAGAACTTATATCTCGAGGTGGGTGGCGCATTTACGTTGTAGATGTCTATGGGCTCCAGTAACCACTTAACACCAGGTGGGCTGTGAGCTCGTCCATCCAACTAAGCAATAAAAAAAAATATCTAATTATTACATTAATTACATTTATTTCAAGTGGTCATAAAACTTAAGTAATAAAACTTATTGCAATCGTGGTTTTTTGAATATTTTATCCGTCTAGAGCAGTTTCATCTGACTAATAACAACACCGGTTTTATAAAAAGCATTGGCCATGACGGCTTTGTGAATTGTCAATTAATTTGTGACGCCAAGCCGATTTGTTCTGTAATTCTATTTAAATACTTATGACAAAGTCCTTGTGGAACTGGAAATGATTGGTGGCCAATTATAACGAAATAATGTTACTACGCATAGGATTAGTTGTGATGAACTGCTTTTTTTTATTACGTAGGTGGTTAATCAAGCTCACGGCTCACCTGATTTTAAATGATTACCAGAGCCCTTAGACATCACAACGTGAATACTGTCCACATTAAGATATGAGGTTCAAGTCTCAATTGTGTTGTGTAATGGCTGTCCCACCCTTCGAACCGGAACGCATGGTTCGTTCGCCGCAAAAAAGGCAGGGTAGTAATACATGCCCGTACGGGGACCCACAAACCCTACCAGCAATAAAAAAAAACTTAACTTATAAGAAACACATTTATATATTCATATAAATTTACGGTAAGTTTGCATATAACCAAGGAGTGAAAAGTTTGGGCTTATGTGGATTTAAATTTTCGGACTTTCCACTAGTAATCCTTTTACTTTATAAATAAACTCATCAGGAATATTACCAAGCATTATATAGGCTAATTCTTTCATACAAGTTTTGTACAAGCTCTTGATTTAGACTGTACTATAGAAAGTATTTATTATATAGGTATATGTATGAGATTTTTTACAAACTCACAAATGGACAGAGAAATTCAAAACCAAACTGAATTACGGGCATTCCGTTCCCTCGATTAAAAACTTTTTCGCTTGGCAAACACATCGGAGCGGTTTTGTCGTTTGCATAAAAATGTTATCAGTGAGTAGTCTGAACTGTACCTGAACTTTGACTAAAAATTACATAACATTTTTTAAATTCGATCATTACAGTGAGTCAACCTTTATATGGTTCAATTCAACCGTACTAGAATACTACGAGTAACTTACAAGTCGATGACGTCATGGTGCATTCATTCAATGACTCATTTAAACCTATATTGAGATGAATGAGACATAATACTGGCGCCATTCATTCGTTTTTTTTTTTTCATAAAATTTCATAATCATTTATTAATACAAATAAGAAAGTTTATGAACTTGACAATGTGGAGAGGACGTTGAACTTAGAGAACGCAGATGAGTCATCGGTCACAATCGCATCTTGAAGTCTCCATTGAGACGCCGCATGTTCCATACACAGACTGTTCGCAAAAACTACTGTAATGTGCACGTAAACCCGCTATTCGCACAGTTTCGTATTTAGAAATAAAATATTTTTAATCGTATGTTTAATGCATTCACGATATTGGTAGTTCCGATTTAAAAGTACCTTCTTATATAAATTAAAACTAATACACTAATGATGATAAATGATTATACTAATATATAAATAATCTATATATATAAAAACGAATTGCTGTTCGTTAGTCTCGCTAAAACTCGAGAACGGCTGGAGCAATTTGACTAATTTTGGTCTTGAATTACTTGTGGAAGTTCAGAGAAGGTTAAAAAGGTAGATAAATATGAAAATGCTCGGAATTAAATAAAAATAACAATTTTGTTTTTCCTTTGATGTGTCCCCCATCGGACGGATTCCTTTTGTTTTTTTAAAGTTTTATTTTATACAAAAGTTTAGGTATTTTATTTATCGATTGAGGCACTACGAAGTCTGCCGGGTCAGCTAGTTTTAAATAAAAATAAATGTTAAGTAACCTTATCTAGTAAATTGATTTTCTATTCACATTGAATAATAAAATAACAACTATTTTGTATTGAAAATTTCGAATTTAACCCGTGAATTAAAATATTGTTCGAGAGTATTAGGCGTAGCCTTACTACTATCGAATGTTGAAGCCTCAGACAGAATTCTCACACGAAGGTGGATAATTTACCAGATGATACATTATAGACGTTTTCTATTACAATTGTAAACATAGTAAGTCGAAATTCTGTCTGGAAATTGATTTTAAAGTTTCTATTTTTAAATGGCTACGAATGGCTAATTCTAATTAAAAACTGAAAAGAATAAAATACTAATTTGTTTGATTTACGATCGACGCGCAACTAATGTATCCGGGCCACGTAAACTTGACCTAGTTCGACTATGAAGGCTAGTCTGGCCTTTATCCAGTTTCCAATAAGAGCATGTAGAAATTCACACGAAAGAGAGAATACATTTAATACGTAGAAACGTTGTTTTAAATCCACACGAACACATTGTATTGACACTTGCATTTTTTTTAGCTCACCTAATGATATAAAACTCAGAGGATTTTTTTCCACTGAGTTTTATATCTACAGAGTGATAAAACCGAATCATTGAATCGATGAAATGATAATACTAAGAATTTTAGTGAGCTGTTATTCAATTATTTTTTTGTATTGATTTATTTTATAATATCCGTAGAGTACATTGCTTCGCAAATTGAAGCTTTGTCGAATTTTTGTATTCGTTCTGCTACGTTCATGATAACATAGAGATATTTGCCTCATAACAAAGGCATCTAGGAGTTGTTAGTCATTTATACTGAATCTAGATTCAAAATACTTAATTAATATGCAGTTACGCAAAGTCGCGTGATATAATTATAATATTGAGATACTACCAAGAGTAATAAGAGATGAATCAGTGGACCATGATGTACGTAACGGGAGTCACACTTCGCATGCCAGATATTCGATCTTGTAACTGATATAAAATCTGTTTGACTAGCTCTAGTATATTAATATATCCATCTACTATGATATCCTTAATATATTATTATACTTATTTATTCACCGCGTAATACTCACTAAACTATTTAAAATCATAATCTACGCAGTCCGTATGAGTTGGATAAAAATTGAAATATCAACATAGATTTCATCAAACAATTGTGTAGGAAAATAATAAAAACGTATACAGCCGCTAATAACAATAAAATTGTAGGGTTTATTGCGACAGGCGGTACGCTGCGTGCGTTTGGCTTCTTGAAGTTCGAGTGCGTTTTAACGATCGATGCTTGCTCAACTTACCCCCGAGGTACATTAATAATCTTGATTGATTACTAGAGCACCATAAACAAAGATTGAGCAACTTATTAAAACATCAATAGTACTACTATTCGGTTAGTCGTAAACAAAGAATGGATCGGTTACTTTGCGCGGATAAAAATTTGAGTTCAGTGCAGCAAGCAAACAGGCTTGTTCTTTGGAGAACACTTGACTTATGAGTACAAACGTGCGGTAGTCTGAGTGCAAGCCTTGTCGAGTGCTTGTTTAACATGTCTCCTCTCAAGCTGTTGACATATTCAACACTCACTGAACTTATATTACAAGATTTTTTGGAGTTTCTTGCGTTGTTCAAAAACACGATTTAAAAAATGTAGTTTAACTGGAATAATAGTGCTGTTTCCTAACATTTCAACATTCACTCATTTAAACTACTAATACCCATTAGGTCGGTGTAAATTGAAATGTGTTTTTAAACGAAATGCTTACTTCCGATCGTTGCCCTTTTGAGGTGTTGAACGAGAACGGTATTTGGGTTGAGTACCACATGAACGTGATCCAAAACAATTTTAATAACTTAAAGCAGAGCAGAATTTTCTTCTCCAGTTTTAAATACCAACAGTGGACACAAAGACCTTGTCCGATTCTTACTCATAACCTCCGTAACAAATGTGTACACAAATTAATTACCACTGTACGTAATTGATTGTTGACGACTTTGTACTAAATATTTGAATTCAGCTATGTACGAGATTAAAATCATAAGTTTTTCTGCTATATATTATCTAAGATCTTGCTACATGTTGCCTACATTTTTCAAACTCTTTTAAAAAGTCAATAGTGTATTCAAGTCACGATTGTATGTTGGGTAATTTATTATACTTAATTCGACATAAAATTTAATCACGTAGGTATAGTGCGCAGAATAACATTTACAAAGTTAAATTGAAGTAAAATATATTATTATTGTACATTTGTAATTTTTTTTAATTTGTCTTTCAAAGCATTATAAGTAGAAGAAACATTTTTTTCACTAGAATAATATCATAAATTTTTGTAATCATACAATTTTGTATTTTATATCTACTAATTACGGATTTTTACTTCATAATATGATTTACTGAGGGTAATAAAATCGACATACTCTTTAATCTACCCTAAAACGTATTGCGAATATTTGTCGGTTTTATTCACATAAAAAGTGTAATCTAAATGCTCACGACTCTGATGTTGGAGTTGGCGTCTCAAAGTACAATAGGTACAGATCAACTGCATGACCGAGCAAATTCAAAATAACGTACCGTTATACACAATGCCCGCTGCCTGGGATTCGATGCTGAATACCAAAAAAGCTTTTAGTTGGAAACTTCGTGCATTTTTTTGTAGAAATTGGAGTTTTTACATTAACTTTAAAACGAGCAGTCGCTAAATCATCATGCTATACAGTCTGTCAGACTTTAGAGACTGCATTTTCACGTGTCCGGTTTTGTTAAATTTTAAATGTAGTGTTGTTCCTATAACATATAATATATTTACTAGACGATGATTTTTTTTTTTGATAAAATTATAAATTGTATTTACTTAAATACGAATTACATATTGATAAAATACTGAAATATTCCGAGATCGTTTAGGCATTTTTAAGTGGTTTCGGGTGGCTTAACAACGCCATCTGCTGAAATAGCTTTAGTGTTATTGTGTCTTTAAAGCAGTTAGTTGCTCTCAATTATGAAAAATAGTATTATTATTCGCCACTAGATGTCGGGAAGAGTCATAAAGTTGATTATCGATAAAGTTGATTATTGAAAACACGAATAAAACAACATTTTCTGAAAATAAATTGTAGCTAAATCGATTTATCGCCCTCGAAATCCCCTGTATACTAAATTTTATAAAAATCGTTGGAGCCGTTTCATATAAGATTAAGGTATGAACCGACCGAGAACGTCGCTGTATATAGATAGTTCTTAACACTCCGGGAAACGGTCTCTGCTCAGTTCATAATTAGTTACTTGTCCCGTTACCGATTCATTGTCCGCTTCAATACTTGGGTAGTTATATTCCTTTGTGCATTCTTAATGTGGAGTTCTCAGTTGTTTGTTTTGCGTGTAGTGTTGCACTAGCCACAGCTCCATTGTTTGTCTAATGGACGTATAGAGTTCACGTGCAGAAGATTGCATTTCAACGTAGAAACGATGGAAAGTTTTCTTGTGTGGATCGATGAACTTTTCTTTTATTGATTTAAAAACTAAGCAACGCTGTAATTTTATTGTTTTGAACCTTTTTACCTATTTTACCTATGTAAAAAAAATATCCTACGATAAATCTCACTTCAGAGACATTCATTTGCATCATACCGGTACGCCTGCACTAAATAAAGAACATTCAGGAAGATGCTTCGTGAATGTTAATGGAATTCAGTTAAAATAATTCCTCTTGTTACACAATAGTATGGAATCAATCATACGCCGATTAATTAGCGTGACATACAAATGGTACATTACTTTGTAACCGTTAACGAACGGTATGCCCTCCAAAAGAGACGTGCGAGTTCGCATCACCGGAAGACTACTCCCGATATTGCAAATGACTTTCTGGATATTAAAATTAGAAAATTTTGCTTAAATCCTATTTTCTTTATTTATACTTAATCTAAAATTCGAAATGCCAAGGCTGAAAATTAGACCCGTGCCGAAAATAAAATGCGCCGAACGATCCCCAAGATGAGAAAACCTTTCCTTCCATAACGAAAGCTTAGGTTTGAGAGCCAAGGACGTCGCGTCGGCTGCTCCGCCCGGGCGAGCTCTTCGGGCCTTGAATGGAAAATAGCCGTGACCGCAAAACAAAAACCTTGACATTTACGTAACTTGGTACAGTAAGAACAAGATTACTTAAATAAATGAAAGCATTCCCATAAATCAATATATTATGAAAATTGTCGATTTAAAATATTGAAATTGAAAATAGATGGAGATCCTGTTTAGTTTATAATTTAATTAAATCTTACATAGATTACTACTTATTAAGGATATCCATTAATATTTCGTTTATTACAAATATTTAGAGGTCTTGCAGAACCGACATTTGCTATTGCCATGATGCCACTGAATGAAAAAATGGTTCGCAAAACCTAAATTATAAAATCATTTGTACCTACATACATCGGACACACTTTTAAATTACCATAATTCAATACGAGATTTTATAACATCTGTTTTAATTTTATAAGTTGTCAAGGACCGTCGTTACGTAAGTACGTGTCTTACTCACGGATTAGTAATGTTACTGAGGAAATACGATTATTTGGGGCGGATATTAAATTATAGACGGTAAGTACCGGATCATGAGGTGCGGGTTCAGTAATTGTCGTATCGTTTACTATAAATCTCTTGCCTATAAAGTTTAGATCGGACGCTATTCAAAAAGGCTTTCGTTTCATATTCATTATACGTTAACATCTATTAACATTTCCTAATGTAATTACGTTAATAAAAGGGCCATAAGTGCGGTGGAACATATAGCGAGCACGTGGTCGCGCACGCGCCGGAAGCTGTCGTATAGCGTACACTCTTTAGACGACACTTGCCTGACATTGTTTTAGGCTTCATACCTGGCAATTCAATCATGCGAAGAATTTCAATTGATTAGTTGCTATCAATGTAAGCTATCTGATATATTGATGTATGCAAATAGACCGGAACGATTTCATTCAACTATATTAAGCAGAGCTGTAGTTTTTTATGTCTCATTTTCATAATAACGAAATGTATTACGTTTGTGACTGTGCGCCTTTAATTTTATCCCTTGTCGTAGTTGCTATAACTGCTTAATTGAACCATTAATATAACCAAGCTTTTTAATGACGAGGCCAGTTACGGTTATCTACGGTTACGAAGAGAAAACATCAAACCATGTAGAATATGACACTACATATTACATGTAATGTTGTATTTCTGAAATTGGATTGTTCCGCTTCAGAGTCGCTTCGTGACGGGGACGAATTTGTTGTGCCGCGGAAATACACATATCGTGTTAGTTCCGTAAAATTTATTGACACAACTCTCTAAATAAACAAACGTGTCTGTACTTTATGCGGTATTTAAAAAAAAAGGTCCAATAATATTCGTAGTTGTTCGGAATTATCTATATCTATACTAATATTATAAAGAGGAAAGATTTGTTTGTTTGTTTGTTTCGAATAGGCTCCGAAACTACTGGACCGATTTGAAAAATTCTTTTTCCATTAGAAGCCGACATTGGCCCTGATGAACATAGGCTACTTTTTTTAATTTTTTTTTTTAATTTTTTTTTTGGTTTCATGTGTGTTTTAATGTTTCCGAAGCGAAGCGAGGGCGGGTCGCTAGTAAGTTATAAACTGTGTTTTGATAATGTGAAACATTTTCGATACGAGTACTGAAATAGACATTTTTCTTTAAAAGTCACTTTATATATCAAATAGCGATCCCAACAGGTGGATCAGAGTATTGTGGTTTAGATTACAGTAACTATATACACACATATATATCTTTGTCCCAGATTTTATTGATTGAGGTCTAACATTGATTTTTATGCTTATTTTCTTACAAAAGTAAATTTCCCATATCAACTTTTAATCTCTAAATTCTCTTTACGCCGATATAGTAAATGAACATTAAAATATAACCGTATCTGAAATCTTGTTCTTTGAAACTAATAGACGTTCATACAACTGCTCATTCTTTATTTTACACACTTTAGGTGAAATCTAAACAAAACCATCCTTAGGGTATACTTCAAACATCAACTGCCATAATTTCAGATTTAGTAAGCCCAGCGGCTTAGGCACTGCGAAGATAAATCAGTTACTTAAGATAAGTAATTAAATGTGTTTAAATGGATTTGAACGTATTTTACATCTTGGTCTAAATTAACTAAGAGTGTCTGTTCTACTTGATGATATTTAGTAAGTACGCAATACCCAAATCTAGATCGCGAATATTTTTCAATCGATTAATTGAATGATGCTGAATTTGGACTATGTTTTTACTAGCCTTGGTGGACAATTGAACTCCTGTTGTCGTGTGGTCCCAAAAGATCACAACTTCATCGCCGCTTTCTTCTTTAGACGTGAGAATTCGTAATTGCTTTAGTATTCAAACCCGTGCGTATTTGAAACATCGATAAGGTAGACAAAATCACGTTTTCGCAGCAACATGAAAGATAATATTTGCAAGCCGGTCTAGGCGCATCTAGGCCCTCCTAAACGCAATATGTTGCTTATTTTGCTGTCTGTTTCGAATGAGAAAATTACCGCTATTCATGAGGTAGAAAGTCCACTGTTCTCGATGTGCTGCTTCGTCTGGCGCCTCAGAAAAAAGTCGTTCGCTTCCAGAATTGTAACTGCATTGCTTTTCACGTTGCGTCATACCTACTAGGGTGCGCCGATACACCATCTCTAGAACCGAAACTATTTTTTTCTAGTTTCTCAAGATCAACTTTCACATTTATAAAGTAGGTAATAGAAATGAAATTACGTATTGGACTAAGTTCTACGAAATATCTAGTTGCTTCAGCACAATGCTGTACTGTGAATTTCTTGGCAAAAAGTAGGAATTCACTAGAGAGTAAAGCAGCTGCATCTTGTTCCCCTCATAGTTGCCATTGTTCAGTCAAAGGGTCGTCCGAAATGGGGAGCATTGGCCGCCAAACAATAAAATTATACTGAGGGAGCTCATCCAGGTAACTATGCTCAAAATCAATAGATAGTTAACGCTATCATTCTCATCGAAATTCTAAATAAATATTTAATGGAATATTTTAGCTTAGCTTAGCATAAGAAATATTTTTTCCATTGAATTCAAAATAAAAGGAAAAAAATAATTAAGTAAAAGCATAAAGTGATTTGGGGATAACATATTTTTATCTTATTTACTATACTTACTACAAGAGAAAGTTAATTTTATTATTGTTGTTACTGCCAAAAATATCTGCTTAATTCGGACGGCAGATTCACATTATTATAAAGTTAAGCAAATCTATGACCAAGTAACCACAGCACTCCCCTGAAATGTGCCCCTTTTGTCCATCAGACAGCCACCACAGTACATTAAGCTATTAGTAAACAGTTAGTGCATTTCATCACAACAGAGGGGTAAACGTCGATAGAGAAATTTTGCCAGAAGTCGATGAGTTCGAAGTTATGTTTAATATTTTCTGCTTTGTTTGACTAACAATATCAACTCAATTATGTTATGATAGGCTAGGCATAGGTAGACCCGTTATAAAAATGTGCGTTAATATATCTCTGGGCCACGATACCCACGCAAATTGTTGCGTGAATCATATTTAATAAGCCTTTTGCCGTAAATAGATGTTGAGTAAATCAAGATTACAGCGCTTCTTCCTCTTCAACAAAGTTGTTAGAAGGTTGTCTTCTTGACCCATGACATAATCACTAAAATAAAACGTTCGCATCATTGTTTACATTAGTAGGTACTTTTCAATAAATGTGCTTCATTAAAAAAACATTCTATGAAGACTTCCTGATCAATACTGTTTTGTGAAGGTCATAATTAGACTTATTTCGTCAAGATCAGGGCTACGCGGTCACCGACCGAGTGTTACTTGGTTCAGTAATCGCTCAGTTCACGACAACACGTTTTTATTTTGTGCCTTGGTCGTTACCACCGATGATGTCATCATTTTAAATAAAGTAGATCCCTTTTCGTTCGATTTGCAAAAAACGTATATCACTTCCGCTTCTATTAAATTCAATTCTGTTAAAAGTTTTGAAGTTACGTAAATATTAAATCGAACAGAAATCAATGAACTGCATAAGTACACATGTGAAGGTGTCCAAGAATACGATAAACTCAAGTATATTTGTTGTGGCAGACTTGTAACTCGTGCTCGCGAAGGAGGCGTCGCGCGGGCGCGTATCGATCGTGCCACCACCGCGCGGTCTGCATACGAATACGAGGATCGTCCTCCACTCTGCCCCTCAACTACCAGATGAATTCCACCTGGACCCTAATCTTTTATGGTCGTGACCTTACATCGTATAAACATAGGCGCCGCCCTCTTGATCAACTAACGGTCTTCAATGTAAATTGTAAAAAACACTTGATGCGTTTCAGCAAAGACGTGTATATTGAGTTGATAAGGTTTTAGTGATATTTTTGACATTTGATGCACGATGACCACAGTCATCGTTGATCGTTCTAGATAATGATTTTCTAAAACGCTTGTGAAGCGACATCGGAAGACATAATATGTACCTACCCTACATATTTTGTATTAATTATTTTGAATGGAATACAATCAATATGTACAAAAAGGAATTCTTCAATTTCACATTAACTTGCATACATTTATATTGCTATGTGTAAAAAATAACATCAGATAATTTTCTCATCCAAAAAAACCCTGTCGAAAAGGTCGTTACACACCGTATTTTTAACTGATAACGTTTTAGGGAAGTTTCGCGCCTTCCAAATTGAAGGTAATTTTCCAGCCGACATAGCGCTTACTTATTGCGTCTCGAAATGTCCCCGATATGGTGGACCCACCTAAGTAGGCCACCAAAGCATTGGGGTCCGGAGATTTACGTGCCTGTAAATTTCATAACATAACGGGATTGTCGAATTGATACGTTTTGTAAATAAACGATATTAGTATTTTTTTTTAGTTAATGAAACATACTTAGGTATATCTGAATAATATGTTTCGATTTTTCGAAAACTAAAACCATTTTTATTATTTACTAAGAGCTGTAGAAGTGACCTTACTTTAACTGTTTACCGAAGCATTTAGAAACCTAACAACGAATGCCGCCACCCAATTGATATGAGGTGGAAATTTCAAATGCTTATAGACTTGCTTGCTTACGTGCTTATATATGTTATGGGTATGATATTGATAGTAGTAGAAAGACAGGAGTAGAGACAGGAGTACAGAAGTAAGAGGCCGAAGTCTCATCTTCAAACTAATTCCCTTATAGTCAATGAGACTATCATTGTTACTATTATCATTCTCCGGTCTTCATACAAAAACGTGTTGCTTGTTGACTTTAAACTAGTGGATTATGTGAAATTCATGAATTTATCTTTCGAATTTCGAAGTTCGACGAACTTTGACCCAATATCGCATCTCTAATAGATCAAGTTTTATTATCTCTATTATACATGATCGATTCTTAAGTGACGATCTCAGAACGGATATGGGCAATAATCTCGAAGGTAACTGACTAGTTGAAGAGGAAATTATTCTTTGTTTTCTTCAATTGAAATTTTTATTTTGTTGTTAATAAAATTAAGGTACCTTTATAATTATAAAAGATTCGAAGCGACCCCTATGTAACAACTGTTAGAAAAAATGGTTAAAGCATGTGAATGATGAAATATAATAAATGTCCAGTAAAAGTATTTGATTTATGACAGTGTGGCTATCGTATGTGTGACGTAGACAATAAAATGGGCTGGCAGATCGATAGAGTGACGCCAATTGGAGGACTGTGTCGAGACGGCTGACCCAACTGGGGTTCAACAATCGAGACATTCGACACTGTTGCTATGTTTACTCTTAATCTTGACATATTCTAATTTTATATGTGCGATATGTCGCATTCCCAAAGTACGGGCCTTAGTGTGGCGAACTTGAACTTTACCACGGCAAAATCTTATGATAAATTCGTAAAACATTATCATACAGTATATAGTATATACTATATATGAAATATAGTATATACTATATACGATATATGAAATATTCTGACTAAAAATATAACATTTACTAAATAGGCTTGAAGCCTGTGAAACTCTTTTATAGTTGTAATTCACTAAAAAAATATATATATATAAATGTTAAATTATTTTGGTAAACGTAAATATTTACTTTATATTTCAAACACAATGCCTATTTCGAATTACAGAGTTGCATAATCCGCTTTTGTCAAACTGCACGGAAACATGCAGCTGCACACAATGTGAAATACTTTTATTGCGTCATTTAAAAAAAACCTTTGCAACACGCAAGTAAATTTTGTATATATAATGTTATTGTCAATACCATTGCTAAAAAAAGTAGAAGGAGCTAGAAGCCCTGTGAGCAATATTATTTTTTCGAGTGTGGATTGGATTTTAATTTATGAATGAATTTTTATCTTTTACTTTGGCGTTTTTCTAAAATAGTATTGTTCATCGATTAAAAAGATCATTGCGTAAGTCCCAACGTGCATCCGAGTGAACCGGTTTATAAGAAACGTGTTAGGAGGTCTTCTTCTCGGAGCACAAGCCGGAAAGGAAAATATAATTTTGAGCTCCACTCAAAGCAAGTCCAATTCACAAAATAAGCCAAGTAAAATTAATTATAACAGTTGTACGTAGCAAAAAAACCCGAGACGCAATAATACCGCAGATGAGAAAGAAAACCTAATCGACAAAAAATAAGAGATGTTATAAGTGCCTGTCGAAGAACATCAACAAAAAATTAACAAGTTTTAAAAGGTTGTACTTGTATAAATCAATTAATAATTGAATACTGTGTTATTCTTACCTTTGTAAAAGACACAAAAAAAAATTAAATGAAACAAGAAGAATATTAAACTTCACACAACTAGTATATATAGCACGTGTACACTTTGACAATGTTTTTTTTTCAACACTTTTCAGAAAATATTTTTCCAGTAGGTTCGCCGATATATGTGTCAATCTTCTCGGTGAGCTAAAATATGTTAGGCGTAATGGCAAATGTGTAGAGAACCGCCGCAGTGCGGAGTCTTCGTCGGACTGAACGGACGGCTGGCGGGCGGAGGCCAGCGAGGGACCAAGCTCGTACGACGCGCGACGCGCGGCGCCTTGTTGCCTTGTTCCGACGGTACCCTACGTCGCCGCCATTCCAGAACCATGGAATCCCCTAAGGGAACCGTTACTGTTTCCTACACGACGACATGCACTATATTCTATATTCCTATGGTGCTATTAAAGCAGTATACCATGGTATATGCAAGTGCTGATTCACTGACCGCATTAAAGTACAAAGTTACAGTTATTACGTTATTGTTTATATTAATAACATTAGGTATTTAATAATATGTTATTGTTTTGTTGCGGCTACGAAGCTGAATTTGAAAAATGGGTTACAGTTTTAAAGTAGGTGGGCATATGTACGTATATATCGTTATGTAGGTATAGGTACATTTATAATATTAGTTACAAATATAGCGTCAGATTTTACTAATTCCCTAATACAATACTAATTGAATTTATACAATAGGTATTATCTGCAGCAATGGTGGTTGACTAAACTACCTAAGCTTTGAGTCTGCTACTGTCAATAAAAGCTAAAACTGAAACGCTTTTCGAGCAAGAACAGAATGCATAAAGCTTTTACGAAAGATCAACTGATGAGAAAGAGATCAAAATCCGATGCCCAGCTCGACCTTCAAATTTTTTTGTTTAATCCACACGTTTTCGATAACAAACTTTTTTAGACTTTTTGATATACAATATCATCGTTATTAAATAAATCTGAATTGAATTCTGTTGAATTAATAAATTAAACACAAAACGTAAAAAATATAAACGTAAAAAATATAAAAATACAAACGTAAACAAAAAAAAAATCTCTCAAATATCTCTAAAAAAACACTCTCAGTATATACTACTCAGTATACCTATATACGAATGTAGTTTTCTGTATTGCGTTGAAAAAGGCTTGGCCATCAGTGTCAGTTAAAGAAATGTAAAACTTAATATCGTAATGAAATGGAAATAAAGTACGTACAATCAGGTAGGTTCAGATACTTATTAAATGTTATTTTTTTACATTTTGACCCTGCGCCACAACCTTGAGAATGATGAAGATAACGCAAAAAACCCGAAATAAAAACATCTAAAGATGCACGATTTATATAACATATGACGATTGCCGACAAAACTGTGAACTGTAATGATTTAATTACTTTTCATGATTTAAAACAGTTATGTTTAAAAAAAGAAAGAATTATATTTATGTATGTCATGTAGATTTTCTTTAGTTTTCACGAGTCGTATACATAATTAAAATGTGACCACGAAAACTGTGGAGTATTCGAAACATCGGAAATAATAAAATTACAATAATAAACGCGAGATTAGACCGTAAAATAGTTTGAATTACATATATTTATTATGACATATAATATATTACACATATAGAACTGCCTTAGAACAATACCTTACATATTTACGAAGAAATGATTAAAGTCATCGAAATCTGATGAGAGCCATAACTTGGTTTTTGAATCTACGTCGTTCTGTGAATAATGAATTATAAACGTATGTTTATGGTGTGGTTTAAAATCTCGTTGTATTTTAATTGTCCACGCACTTAATTTTAATAGAATAAAATCACGCGAACCCCTAATGGATGGTCAGGTCGTGCTGTATCGAAATTCTTGCTGAATTAATTACAGTGGGGCTCCTAATCCCGTAAGTCGACACTAGGCTGCGTGTGATGTTAATGACGCACTTCACGCATTTTTATTTAGGACTAATAATACCAGCATTAATCCATTAAAGCAATTAATTTCCATTTGTGCAAATAATAGAGTAATTTTCTAAAAGTACAATATCCTGAATTCTATGATGAATATTTTTTGGAGCATTACTTTTCAAGAATTTTTTAAGCTTGAAAATTTGAGAAACTATTGTGCTACATTCAGCTATTTGCGTATTTAGACAGAACGAGTTCATGTCCCGCTTGATGTTAAGCAATTACTGGACTGACGAACCGCTTCATCAGTAGATACCACGACGTAAGGGAATAGCTTCTGGGCAGATACAGGGAAGATAGTGGTACGGTGGTAGATTCGCACCATGCCATACCACCAGCTGTAAGGTCTTGTATATTTATCAACAATATTGTATACTCAACAAAAAGCATTATCTTTTAGTGATTTTTTTTTTGCATTATATACTATTTTCAAGGTAAGTATGAAAAATGGTGTTTGCGTAATAACAATAGGAACATCTCATCGCTGAAGAATGGGGATGGTCTTAATATAGGTCACTCACACAAGTACAGTAACTTTAATACTATGCTTAAAAAGCACTTTCAATTCGAATGTGTTTGTCATCAGCCAGTGAGAGCAATATTTATCAAATAATGTACTGTTGGCTAGGAATTTTAAGTTTTGCGGTAGGGTTCGTAAAGTAAACTTTTCACAATATTTATATTTTATGCAAAACTTCCTAACATTAATTCATATTTAGTTGGGAATAAATAACTTTGTTACTTGTATATTGCAAATTATAAAAACATGAGCTCATGATTACCTCACCGGAAAAATCAATCATGCTTGAGACATTAAATAATTCTCTGTTTTGGCTACTCGATAACAGATGGCGTTTTGGTCTTGCTAAGTTTAATAATGGACAAATAAAGTATTAAAGTTACATCAGAACAATTTTAAATACATAGTTAAATACACATACAACAGTCTGAATCACTTTATTGATAGTGAAATTATTCAATTATTGTTCTTGATATACTTCCAGAGCATAGTAACAATAGTTTCTGTATTTTTAACGCATCACCAAATAATTTTCTTATTAATTCTTGCAAATCGCAACTATCATCAGCCAAAAAAATATCCTAGTATTTAAAAAAAATATGAAAAGAATTGTATTACTGAACAAAATGTTTAAATAATCGGAATTAAAAAATATAAATAAATTAAAACTGAAGATGCTTGCACGTTAATAAAACGCACAAGTCGCCATTACATGTCACTATTGTTTTCAATAGCATTTAATAGAAAATTATTGCTTTTGTGAAAGAGATTGCTTGTGTCATACAAATAGCGGCATGATTAAATTTTGTTTCGTGTAGTTTTAATAATTTAACGTTTTTATAACTTGAGCAAAGGTAAGTTCTGACATAACAACAACAATTATTTGTATTTTGGATTTTAAAATTATCCTCAAATACTGCTCTGGTCAGGTTTTGATTAAACTGTTTAATTAAATGAAACTTTAAAATCGTTCAGATGGCACCGCCAAGACGAATTTCGAATCAACAATTAGAGGAGCTAATAAGTTATTTGGAGGAGAACAAGGAAATGTCAAAAGGACTGGTGCCCGGTTCGGTATTATCACACCAAGAAACTCGACAGAAGTGGAGCTTTCTCACAAAAAGGCTCAATGCTCTGCAGGGCGGTGCATTAAAGTCCGCAGATGGTTGGAGGAAGGTATTGCAAAAAAAAATTAAATTGATTGAAATAGTAAATGTATGTAGTATGTTTAAATTTGTTTAATATAAATATAATTATGAATAAAAATAGAATCATGAAAATAAAATTATGAAATTCCTTTATCCTATAGTATTAAATCGAGTTCTAATTGCAGTATTGGGTTGAATGGCGACACAAATGCAGGAAAAAAGCTAGGCGCAAGTTAGCCAATAGCACTTTAAAGTTGAACTTTAGTGATTTGGAACTTAGATCATTGGAGATCAGCGGTGACACTTCTATGACAACTAATATTCCTGAATTAAAGACGGACAATGATGAAGAGGACGATTCAGACTCAATACCACTTGACAGTGTTAAAAGTCATACTCCTCCTATAAAATTAAAGAAAAGGAGATCCACTTCAAAAATGATGGGTAAATGATGGAATGGATTTCTTGTTAGTAACTTGATAAAATAATGCTTTATAACATGAGACAATTTTTATTTTTGATGAGAAGAGAAAGTCTAGTAACTCAACTTGCTGATATGAAGCTACTTTTGAAGTACATGGATTCTTTGTCTTTGTCGTAACACTCTTGTCAGAACAGTTGTGGTCATCATTCAGTATCATTGCTGTGGGCAAATGTTATGTGCCTCATTAGCAATCGCCACTTCTACCAGCTTGTGGCAAGCCTATGGGCAACACTATGGGTACCACAATTTTTTTTTCCTACATTGGTAAATGAAGTCTCTGCCCATCTAGTGCCATTTGGTTACCACCTATATATACCTACCTATACACATCACAAAATGAATGTGACCATCCATTTTAAGGAGTCAAATTTAATTTTGAATTGACTTAAATAATTACTGTCCTATCATTCAAATTGAAATGAATTTACAAATGTTATTAGTACTATAGTTATTATTACTAAAATAAATTGGAAAATAACAATAACATAGAAAATTTTATTGAATTTCAGGAATACATGTAGAAGAAGATAATGCATCGTTGCCACCTAAGTGGGCTTTAGACATGGAAGAGAGACGCATTGCAGCTCAAGAACGAATGGCTGAAGCACTAGAATCTATAGCCTCTATAATGAGGAGTCAGGATGAGAGACGAATCTTCGCAGAAGATAGGCTGACAGAAACTTTAACTGAAATTACTGGAACCGTACATGATATCAATGGACAAGTACAAGTTGTAGTGGAACATTTACAAAGGAAAAACTCAGTGCAGTCAAATGGACCAGACATAAAAACTGTTTTTATTTAATTTATTTTAATAATAATAAAAATAATCAAGTTTGGGTATGAAGTCAATAAAACAATAATTCTCGACATTGCTATAATATTGGATCTGCTTTTTGCAAGAATCTCTTTGATTTGGATTTATAGTTTGTTATGAATTGATATTTGTATGTTACAAATATCTATAATACTTTAGAACTACTAACAATAACAGAAATCATGGATATCCGACTTTATGCCTTTAAAATCTTGAATTAATTTATCACATGTCTTCCATTAGGTTTTTTTTGTTATATCCCTTCCAACATACAAGTATTATCTAGTAAATAAGTGTAAATAAATAATGTTAAGGAGGTAATAATTAGAACATTGGAATTTATTTTATGAATAGAGCATGCCCATTAGTATTTTTGCTCATTCCTATTGTACAAGCATAGTTTTAAGATCAAAAGTGTGATTTAAAATGAGTCAGTTAGATATTTAGATATTTAGCTACGGATATTATACTTCATTTAAAAATGAATAAATAATAAAACATGAATTTATGTCTTGCTTATTTGGTTTTATTTTGAACATTTTCTACCTAATTATTATTTTAGACAATACAATATACTATGATGAATAACACAATACATTTCTCTGAAGGGCCGTTAATGCTTTATATAATATGAGATTCGTATGCATCTCGTAAATGTCTGCATTAAGGTCTACCAACATTATCTACCATAGACGAGTATTAGCCGGACTATTTCTCTTACACTATTCGTTCGTTCAAATTAACGTGCACAGTGACGACACAACACCATTAATTATAAAAAAAATTCGAAAAAAGTTTGGTTGTCCTCATCTACGCAAAAAAAAAAAACTCGAGTGTAATGATAAAAATTTGTTATGGTTTAGGGATGGAGGCACTAGAAACGAGCATAAACTACTGGGAAGACGCGTTGGCCGCTTTTTCTCTGGGCGCGCGCGGTGGTACTTCAGGCACGCTGGCGCTCACTTCACCAGAGGAGGCAGAGTTCTGTCGGGAGATACAAGATCTGCTACAGAATGCTTACATGTTACAGGTACACAGGAATAACATCGTGTAATAAAAATCAAACCCGCAAAATCATAATTTGCGTAATTACTGGTGGTAGGACCTCTTGTGAGTCTGCATGGGTAGGTACCAACACCCCGCCTATTTCTGTCGTGAAGCAGTAATGCGTTTCGGTTTGAAGGGTGGGGCAGCCGTTGTAACTATATTGAGACCTTAGAACTTATATCTCAAGGTGGGTGGCGCATTTACATTGTAGATGTCTATGGGCTCCAGTAACCGCTTAACACTAGGTCGTCCACCCATCTAAGCAATAAGTAAAAAAAACAAGATAGATGACTAAGGAAACAAAAAATATGCGAGCAAGAATTAATATAAGTAAAAGAAGAACTAAACCACACTTATAAATGTTGCAAATAAAAATAAATAGCATCTCAATTGTATTGCATATCATTACGTTGCAATAGCGGCTGCTTCAATCGTGAAGTTAACGCAATGTTTACGATTGAAAACGCGATGTGTGTTTGTATATACGATATCGTGTTGACAGGAGCGGTGCGAGCTGCTGTTCTTGGACCAGCGCTCGGTGCTGTTCCGGTCGGAGAGCGGCGGCTCGGTGCGCGCCCGCACGCGCCTGCTCTCCTCGCACACGGCCTCCTCGCACACGCGCCGCGACCACCACTCCAGCGCGGAGTCCTTCGCCTCCGCTGAGGATCAGGTAACCTTGGCCACAACTTTTTTTTTTTTACTTATCTAAGCTGATAGCCTTGAGAGGCTATATCAGCGTAGCCTTAACTAGTAAGTGAACTCACGGGGCTCAAACCTGATGACGTCTATCTATGGGCTGATTTACTCGTTGAGCCCTTCGTCGCAAGCGACGGGTTCGACGAGGACGATGACCGGTGCTTGAGGTACCTAAAAGCACCGTTAGTGGATCGGGAGGATTCGAAATGACGTGTTTGAGCGACGTCGACTTCTTTCCATTCTGTCCGCAGGATCGGGGATGTAGCTACCGGCGGCCACGATGAGAGGGTTCTCGTGTCGTGCTTTATCGAAGTGATGGCAACAACAATAACAATGACAACAATAACAATTTTTCAAATCGGATCAGTAGTTCCTGAGATTAGCGCGTTCAAAAAAACAAACTCTTCAGCCTTATAATATTAGTACAGATGACGTTTTTCGAATCTGTCAAGACATTCTCGCAAACTTTACAGTTAGTCGAAAATTTTGAAATATTCAATGGTAGGTAGCGGCTTGGCTTCGTCCCTGACATTGCTGACGTCCATGAGCGACGGTAACCAATTAATATCAGGTGGGCCGTATGCTCATCTGCCTGCTAGGGAAATAAATAAAAAAAAGTGTGTGTGTCCGCTCCGACGCACGACTGGAGTTTACTGGATATAAAAAATTAAACGAAACAATACGAGAAATAGTTCTATATTACGACAACACGATACACTACAGATTATTAACAAATTAACGAGACACAAAACAAACGACTAACAAATATATGAAAATACAATAATGAGAGAAACGCGCGATCAGTACGAGGCTTTGTGGCGGACTGCCGGCGCAGCAGCCCGGCGCGCATTTCGTGTGACATGCGCATAACGCATTTCGTGTGACATGCTAGTACGATTTTGGTCCCCATAATTTTCATACCCCGGGCCTATATATGTAAATCGATTCTAAAGGAGTAAACTCCAATAAACTCCAATTACCTAACGCTATAACACATTTCATCTTGTGCTTCGTTCACGAAGGGCTTGCCGTCTGTGCGATGTCGAATTCCCTTGAAAATAACGGACCTTAGTTTGGAAAAAGGAGAAAATCACACACACTTTCATTTCTTATTAATACCAAATAATAATATATTAGTTCATGAAACTTAGTTTATTTTGATTTGTTTATATAAAAAAAAAACATGCCTAACTGCTTCAGTGATGTGTTCGTGAGATTATAGTTTTGACCAATGTTTTTCAGGTGGCTGACCTCCGAGACTTTGATGATCTATCGGAAGCGTTGCCTGAATTAGAAAATTTAGAACTGTATCAGGCCGCCGTTAAACAATTAGAAAATGGAATACCCTACAGGTAACTCATCGTTGGTAGCAACGTGCGTGTGTTGCCCTATTTAAAAATAAAAATCATCTTGTCTCCAAGCTCATATAAAAACGCTCAGTAAAATTATCCTGATTTAAAACAAGATTTAAAATTAAAGGCAAGAAAAATCGTCATCGTAAAATTTTGAATGTGGTCACATTAGGACAGGCACAGACGAAATTCATAAAAGTTAAATTCGCTGTGTTGTAAATTTTGCATCTTTGGTTAAAATGAACATAAAACCAACTATTTATAGTACGGGTACCTATATTAAAAGTGTAAAGTTGTAATTCAGCAGTGGAACGTTTTTAAGCTATTGCATAGCACGTTACGCTTGTGTAGTGTTTGTGAATAAGCGCGCGGCGTGACGTCGTACTGCATACGCATCGTGAAAAGTCTGCCCATCTCTCTCTCGCGCGGTCTAGCTTATGAGTGTGAAGGGGATAGTTAGTTTTGCTTTTGTTAATGTTTATAAATATAACGTGGTCTTATTGTTTTAATATTATATTATTACTAGCAGTACCCGTTCACTTCGCTGGGCATTTACAATTAACATTATTATTTCGTACCCCCACAAAGATTCTCATCATTAAAGCCCCCGCAGCTGGTTTAGGGAGTCCAACAGTCATATAAATAATAGCCTATCTATTAAGTACATGTATTTTCTACATGGATACCAAGTTTCAAGTCAATTGGGTGCATGGTTCAGTAGTTATAACGGAACATCCGTAAAAACCACTGTAGATTTATATATTAGTATAGAAGTATAGATTTTCTAATTATAATTGCATAAGTTGATATAAAATGCTATGCAATAGCTTTACCGCGGCAGTCCCCGAGTGCCACGCGTGTTTTTTTGACTGAGACATGATGGTCGTGGGTAGTGAGTGAGTGTTGTGGTGACGTCAGGACGCTCCGCACGGAGGTGGTGCAGTGCGGCTCGGACGCGGAGTTCCTGTGCAAGCTGCAGTGTCTGCGCCGCGCCTTCCAGCACGCCCTCCGCGCGCCCGACCTGCGCGCCTGGTTCCAGGACGCCGGCCGCCAGGTGCTCACCGACCTGCTGCTCTACGCGGACAAGGTCCTCGACTGACATATTTTTTTATTGCTAAGATGGGTGGACGAGCTCACAGCCCGCCTGATGTTAAGTATTACTGAAACCCATAGATATCTACAACGTAAATGCGCCTTCTATCCTGAGATATAAGTTCTAAGTTCTCAATATAGTTACAACGGCTGCACCACCCTTCAAACCGAAACGCATTACTGCTTCACGGCAGAAATAGGCAGCGTGGTGGTACCTACCCGTGCGAACTCACAAGAGGTTCTACCATCAGTAATTACGCAAATTATAATTTTGCGGGTTTGATTTTTATTACACGATGTTGTTCCTACACCGTGCAAGTCAATCGTGAACATTAGCCAAGTACGTATTTCATTAGAAAAATTACTACCCGCCTGCGGGATTGGAACACCGTTGCATCACTAGATACGAATGCACTGGACGTCGTATCCTTTAGGCCACGACCACTTACCACTGACCTACTGTACAACCTATTTTACTTTAGCAACTAGATCTCTCCGCACCGGCTGTCTTTGTCTCGGACACCACGCACTACACAGAGGCTCTTATATACCGAACAGGATATATTGCGCAGAATCAAATTTTCTCCAAGCTAGCCTATTGCCCAATTGAAATTGACACCTTGACAAGTTCCAAACATAATTATATTTCGGTGTCAACTTAATATATCAAAAGTAATTGATTGATCACGCTGCAAGCAATTCAACGCATTGACTGAAAGCAGCAGTAATAAATAAAATTTATTACAAAATATTTCAGGAACCGAAGGAGTTTTTAGTGGCGTACGAAGAAATGGTGTCGTGGGCAACCGACGACGCCAATTGGCCTATTATCGAAAATGAATTGACAAGCAAAGGGGTGAAGGTACGTAGGTACCTTAATATAAACGCTTACATATCGTTTAATCCTTTAATAATGACTAGGAGTCCCCCGGTTATCGAAATTCGACTATAATTAATTGAAATTATAAGTTTGTACATTATTATGATTCTATTGTCAAAGACTATTATCACAGATTTTGCCAAGACTACAATTTAGACCAATATTAATAAAGACAAACCATATTTAATCTAATCTCAATTTGACCACAGACTTTAAGCAATAAGAAAAGTTTGACAATAAACAAATAGTATGCATGCGTGTGTGTGTATCAAATACATGGTAGTGTGTGTAATGTTTTTTTATTGATTTAATGAATTTTTTATGGGTAATTAAAAAAAATTGTGTTCTGCACTCCTTCTCTATATTCTCTATAAGTGTGGGAAATTTCATACTCCTCCGTCCGCGCAGTTTTCGTAAAAAGGGGTACAAAGTTTTTGCTTCACGTATTAATATATAGATAAACATTAGTAATGAGTTATTGGAATTTTCAAACTCGTATGTCAACAAGAATAATAAAAAAAAAACATCCCCATCCGTTATATATTCTCAACTATACTATCCCGTAGTTTGGGAGTGGTCAATATCGCCCCCCAGCACGCCACGCAGCAGTACAGATTAGAATCATGTACTACATTACATTTGTATGACGTCATTGTACAAATACTCATTCTGTCTTTGATGAATTGAAATTGAATATCTTACAGAATAGACTTCCATTTTGCTTCGATTTATAAAAATACCAGTAGGTAGGAGCGAAAATAAGATATCATATCTCAATGCGGCATTCGCGTTGTGTTGTTCATTAGTTTCGCTAACGAATACGATTTTGGAGTGAGTATTAAAAAGTGTCGATTAAGTATTATGATTGATTTCTCACAGGCACTGACGTTCTACGACATAGTACTGGACTACATACTATTGGACGCCTTCGAAGACCTGGCCTCGCCCCCGTCGTCCGTGTTGGCGGTCGTCAGGAACCGTTGGCTTTCGGACGGATTTAAAGAAAGCGTAAGTAACAGTTATGTGTTAAACAACAAGTACGAACGCATATAGTTTCACTAGTTATACAAACTAGCAACAATATTCATGAAAAGCCAGAAGCGTCGTGGGTTTCGTTTGCCCTTATAGAGTATTAAAATACTCTGCCAAATGATTGGACCATACTCATAAACATTTAGATTCATATTATGAATAACATTTTTTGTTTGTTTGATTATTAAAAAAAATTTGTAAGTGTAATGTGAAAAAGTATTTATTGCAAATTATTAAATTCTAAACACAGAAAAATAATCGCAGGGGCCAAACAAGAAAATACGGTAAAATAAATGTTTGAACTATGCCTATTTTTTTCTATTATTAGATACTCAGTTGGGATGTGTCGAATCTACTCTTAGGAAGGGTTGCGTTAAGGAGCCTACTCTGTATGAAAAAGTGTCCATCAAAATAAAGTATTGTAATTTAACAATTAGCCTCAACAGTAATACTAAAATTTCAACTCAGCACACTTCATTCTGTTTACAAATGCTACATTCTTAACGTATCACTTGCTACATTAGCAATATCTTTGTGAATTTTGAATTCTCCGCTCCAGAGAGCGAGAGAGAGTATTCTTTATTGTATATAAAAAAATACATAGATTTTGCGATAGGTACATTAAATACAAAAAAAGTACAATTGACGGTCTTATCGCTAAGGGCGATCTCTACCAGACAACAATCAGGTGGACAAGAATCATTTGGGAACGAATTACGCGCGGTGTACCAATCCAGTGTAATCTATATATATATATATATATATACACATACATACATACATATTATTATATATGCACAAATACCATACATATACATATATGTACGCGCTGTAATCAGTTACTTAAGTACCCTGTTACAAAGTATCTCAATTACCAATTATAATGTAACTGTAGATAATTTGTAATTATTAATCTGATTACTTTTTGTCCATCACTGTGTAATATAATACTTATTATTATTGTAATGTCCATCAGCTGCAGTTTTCCCCCACATGAGCTAGTTCTCCTTAGGTTGTGTAACCAAACCAAGTGTTGTGTTCAAGTCGTCGTGGCCTAAAGGATAAGACATCCATCCGGTGCATTCGCATCTAGCGATGCTCAGGTGTTCGAATCCCGCAGGCGCAGGTACCAATTTTTCTAATGTAATACGTACTTAAGCAATGTTCACGATTGACTTCCACGGTGAAGGAATGACATCGTGTAATAAAAATCAAACGCGCAAAATTATAATTTGCGTCACTACTGGTGGTAGGACCTCTAGTGAGTCCGCACGGGTAGGTACCACCACCCCGCCTATTTCTGCCGTGAAGCAGTAATGCGTTTCGGCTTGAAGGGCGGGGCAGCCGTTGTAACTATACTGAGAACTTAGAACTTATATCTCAAGGTGGGTGGCGCATGTAAGTTGTAGATGTCTATGGCTCCAGTAACAACTTAACATCAGGCGGGCTGTGAGATCGTCCACCCATCTAAGCAATAAAAAAAAACACGGCAGCGATGGCTGAATTATGCGCTTGTTCCAGGCGCTGACGACCGCGGTGTGGTCAGTTATAAAAGCAAAGAGACGCTACCTCCAGTACCCGGACGGTTTCATGGCGCATTTTTATTCGATATCCGAACATCTGCTGCCGGTGCTCGTGTGGGGCTTCCTCGGGCCGCAGGAGAGACTAAGGGACGTTTGCGAGACGTTCCAAGCAGAGATCGTGGGCTTCATCACGGATCTGTTTAGTTTCCAAAAGTGCCGGTACACCACCGTCGAAGACCTGGCCACTGATATAATGCAACACGCGAGGATCAGGAGTGCCAACATCACGGACAAACTATCGGAGCGTATTTAAAGTTCGCGCTGAATTCACTGTAGCCGTCTTGACCCATAGACATCGAAGAGAAGAGAAGAGGTAAGAAAAGAAGAAGAAGGAGAGTCCCACCCATCACTATCTCAAGCCTGCCACACAACATCCTGCACTGCATCACTCCTGCCTCATTAGGCAGGGAGATTCAGCCCGGACGGAGGGGTTTCCCCGAGGCGCGCTCCGTGCCCCCGCAAGGGGGTACAACGACCCCTTCTCTCTCAATGTAGCCCTGAGATTCGGGTTTCTTAGTCAAGTGTTAGACGTCTTGTTACTGGATTAGCTTAGTATTTTATCGAAAATGACGTCACTACCTGATGGAAAATTTTTCTAACAAACCCGATCTTTATGTGTTTATTTAAGATTTAGCCAAACTAGTGAGTACTACCAGCTCTATCACATTCTGAATTGTATTATAACCTCTGCATAGTGCCTGAATGTGAAGCTCAAATTTAATATGAAATGTTTAAAATTGGTTAGGTGAAGCTAGTAACCCTTCTATGGAACTAGACGATGTAACGCGCAATGCTTTTAATTCAAGTGTGCATTTTAACCATAACAATTGAAGACATGCATGGATGAAGGGGCATATGATACAATTTGTTAATTTTGAGAAAACGGGCAACAAACTTTTGTTACTTGTACTTTTTCTTCGTACATAACTTCTTCATGACATGCAATTTCTAAAAATAGCCGTTAAACCCAGAGTTTTAAGGTCGAATATGGTTTATAGGCACATAACACCTTCATTCAATGTAAAAACTCAAAAATCTTAAACATGGTACTTAACCCCCTTCATCCACTCATGTCTTCAATTAGGTACTCCCATCGCATTTAGCGTAATTTTGGCGTTTACTCCTATTATCGTGTTCAATTTGTTTAATGGAATAACTCTTATGCTAGTAATTACATTCCTAATGCGTATCGAATATTATGAATGTCAATCAACTAGTTAGTATTTTTTGTAAGATATTGTATTGTTAAATATTTGACGTAAGTTTCCAATCAATTTTATGTTGTGATAAGTTGACCAATGCTGTTACTCGATTTAATGTATAACTAATCGTAATTGTTCATGGTTTTGCCTTCCCACACGAAAATATTAAGCCATATTTTTAAGAGCCATCAATTTAAATAAATAACCTAGTATGTAATATAAAATGTAGTACAGTTGGTGTGTAACAAATAATATTTTGTACACAGCGCACAAAGGAACACCTTTTTTTAAATTTTTTTTCATACCTATACTGATAGCCTTGAGAGGCGGGTGTGTGGGTGAGCTCACGGGGCTCAAACCGGGAGTGTTGCTAACACTGGCCCTAGTAAAAACAGTGCTTCGCAGAATCTAACACCGGATCGGAAACAATTGAAGGCTGGGTGAACGACCTCGTGTGATCGCGGGAGGCTGCATGCAGCTGTCTTCGCTTACATTGCGGGTTCACTGATTATGATTACATTTCGACTTTTTCACTTACACATTACTAGGCTCGCCTTATAGTCCCACATAGATATGAAATAATGACAAGAGCCCTTATTGTTTCATAAGGAAATCCTTTGCCTTCCCACATGTGAGAGGGGCGGCTTGCACGGTATCTTATATGCAAAGATACTAAAACCTCCGTAGCCGAACAGCCGGCGTTCGCACTTCCGATGAGACAGAACTTAACTGAGGCAACCGGAGAATTGCAGGAGCCTATAGACATTATAATGCGTATACCGTAGGAGTGGGTAATATCGGTTTTGCCGCGTATCGAATCGTATCTATATATCGAGGATCAATATCGGATATTGAATCTATATATTTTCTGAATCTATATATTGATGGATGCTAGTAGATTTTCTCGATTCATGATATTTGAGATTTGAAACGATACGCTGATATAATATCGTAGTAGATATAGATTTAAGTCAACGTTATACGGTTGGTTTTCTGATATCAATTTATAATATGATCTTAAAGTAATAAAAAGAACATGAAAATAAAAATATCAAAAAAACTTTCCTTCATGCTTTTACCAGGCTTAGGACTGGCTACATTATTTTCAGTTTTTAGTATTTTGTGTCTTAATTTAAAATTACAAAATATACCAAAAGAGTGTAGATTTCAAAAGTTTAATACAAACACAAGAAATAAACTCAATTATTTGGATTCAACTAAAAATAGAAAAATGTGTACTTTAAAAATCAAACACAAAAAACTTTTAAGTATTTATAAACACTTGTCCAAAAATTCTAGTTCAAGGTCAAAGCGCGTGAAATTAAATTCAACGATGCAAATAGGCTATACTGCATTCAAGTTAGGGTCGAAAGTTGAAACTTCTTTCCTTAATTGTATCCTGCTGATACGCTAAGAATAATCTACAGACATATGGACTTAAATATAAGGTTTACAATTGTATGGATAATGCCTGTTTCTGTTTCATTCATCACATGATATCCCTATCGTGCGCTCACTCACTCTGGCCGATTCGATACGAACCAAACGAATATTGCTGATATTAACGAATCGGTACGATATGCCGATGCGCATCACATCGAGCAATATCGTGTATCGGCTGATATCGAAATATAGATTTCGATTCACGAATCAGTCGGATATGGCGATGCGCATCACATCGAGCAATATCGTGTATCGGCTGATATCGATATATAGATTTCGTGCGGGGCGATATCGGATTCAACGATATTGCTGCGATATATAGATATTGAATCTATATACGATTTATATCACCCACTCCTAGTATACCGCAACTGAGGAGACTCGAATTGATTTCCTTTTTGATTAGTTTCACGGTTACTTTTTTAATATATTTATTGAAAGTATTTGTGATACAGGGGCAGCCGCAATATACGCAAAAATTCTAGCTTGGAGTCTTCATTCATTATCATTATCATCATTCAGCCCACAGTCGTCCACTGCTGAACATAGACCTCTCCCAATCAACACCAGTCTAAACTACCCGGAACGTTTTAATTTTTTTTTATAAAACTACATATTTGCAAGTGACGAATGCATACTACTTAAAGTTCCGTTGGAGTATTCAATTTTGTTGCTATTTCATTATCTTTGTAAGCCTATGTTAACTTCTGCTTAACTTCTTCCCACCAAGTGGAATCGTCATAAGCTCTTGTCATAATCGTCACAGCTTCACGTCAACCTTCTAAGAATTATAGGTCAGGGGTTGGCATGGTAAAGTAGAATATAGTGGGCCTCAGGTACTCCTCGTCCGAGCCACGTCCGAGAACGCGGTCAACATTGCAACCAGACGGGCGACTCTGGCCAATACTATGCTTACTTTAACTTGCGCCTTGTCGTGGGTTCCCTATTCTATCTAGATAGCGAGCTATGTATAGCGATTTTTGCATGAGTAGGCAGTTATGTTTATCCTGTAGTATCTTACCTTCGGTAACCTCTCAACAATCTGATCTGCTGATTCTAGGTTAGTAATGGAATAGTGACGATATACTCTTACGGTTAGAAGGTTCTAAAACAGCAGTAATAGTAGGGACTTGGGCGTATACTTGAATCAATTCAACATCCGGACAGACGAATATGTAGGATTGTCTGGATATAAACATCCACTGTATTAGTAGTGAGAGTGCCACTTTAATCATGTGAATTTGTTAACAAAAATAATTCTAAGTAATAATCATAAAAAGCTGCAAAACACTATCTTACCACGAAATTGTAATGGTCTTATCAAATAGTACTGGTTATACAATTAGGATGTACACGCTTTTTAGCCTTTCGAAGTTATTCGATTTTCAGGCAGAAAACTAAACAATTCGTCGAATAAAAAGTAAATATTAGTGCAAATGAGTCTCGTCAATTTAGAACGCCATTTTGATATTGGTGTTCAGCAAATATATGAAAAAAAATATTTTTGTTGGAAATCACATGCTGACATTGAAATTTTTTTGTTAATTCCTCTTTTTTCCCTCATTTTTTGGTTTGTGCAGCGATTACTAACTTGTAGTCTGGTAGAATGTATTGTCATTTATTTAATTAACTTAATGCCTATTAATATTACTGACTTTGATATTAATTGTAAAGCTACAATGATTATTTCTGTAATTTCGATATTTATTTGAATTAAATATTTATAAACCATTGGCTTTATAATTTCAATTATTTACTAGTTTCCTAGTTTTGTAGAGCTGTAGAATAAATAAAACTCCTATCTATTAGAAAATTTAGTATTTCATCAGTGGCCACAATAATTTTCTTACATAAAAAACGTGTAAACATAAAATCATCATAAATTTAACAAATAATACTTCCCAGGTAACAAGCACCAACTAATTGTGAAATTTGAAAAATATATTATACTATGTGCATATAGTGCAATAGACCAACCATAAATCCTGTTAGATCCACATCATAATTCAATTACAACTAATCAGACCTCTACAAAATTTACAAACTAAAAAATTTTGTATGTGCATTATGAAAAAAACTAATGTAATACAAATTTCAGTATCAGTCATTTAAAAACTTACGATTTGAGTATAAAGGATTGATGGCTGGTGTTAATAACAAAAATAATTTTTTGAACAGAAAAATCAAATATATTTTAACATCACAAAATATTTTTTCTTTAGCTTTTAAAATTTTGACATCTATACACAAAAGAGAATAATTTATTTCAAATGATGCCTGTCAATTGCCACCTATGTTAATTAAATATTTTAGGAAACAACAAATTATTTGGTTTAGTTTATAGATAAGTTAAATTTAAGCGCTAAGTTGCTTTATTATTTGACAAATAGCTTCAAAATAATAAATTTTCAATTATATTAAAAATTGACAGGCTCACTCGATGCGTTTTAGCAGCTGCTTCGTCATAATGAGAATTAACATTTACTCGTCAGGACTAGACACAGAGATTTAAGTGAGTATACAAACACACGAAAGAAATGCATGCATTCTTCTTAAATTAAATGGAATCACTATGACTTCCGTTACTAACAATAGTCAATAATATATACAACAAAAATATATTCGAATAATATTGAATTATAATGGACGTATAGTTTTTCCAGATTATTTCCATCGATGTCTGGTTTCTTTGTTACTGTCGCTAAACTAAATATAAGTAAAACCATAGACAAAAAGAGATCAACTAGGTATTGAAAGACAGCGGAATTCGTGCAATCATCTTCCTAGCGAAAGTGACAATATATTCGTATTCGATAATCAGGATATCATCTTACCACCGTTTAAACGGTCAAGTCCATATCTATCATAAAATAAATATTTATCCACGAAAACGAGGTTTACTTAAGATAGGCGCGCGAGTTGAATGCAGAGCCGGATGCGGTTGTGCTTTATTTAAATCAGTTGATCGTTACTCAATTACTAAAAATAATATTTTTATTATTAATAAATAATAATAAAATATATTATATTTTTTGATTTAACGCAATTAGTGCGAGTGTGCGTCTGATTCGAGGTGCGGAGGGCGGTGGACGCTTGGGCCTCACACAGTAACTGCGTGCAATCCGTGCGCTTATTCTAAGAAACCACCGCAATAAAAAAATTTGGTGCATTTAATACTTTTCGAATGAGTTTTATAAATAATAATTCAAAAAAAGCTCCATTAAGGTGTATAAAGAACAGATAACTACTGAGACGTGAGGCGAACTGGGGAATCATCATCACCAATGTACACCCCACTTTAATTACCAAAAATAAACTGACCGGCAGTGTAGCAGAGCGATTTTAAATGTGTAACCATAATGCAGATTAGACATAAGAAAAGTTCTCAAAACTTTTATTCGAAATAAAAAATAAGCCTTGTGCTGCTGTGTCTAATGGCTATGATGCTAATAAAGAATAAAACGTGAAAACCCGAATCATATTTTAGTATATGATTCTGAAAATTTTCATTTAATTTTTTTAAGTTTCATAAATAACAAATATATTTCAGTGTCTAGTGCGGTAATCGGATAGCGCTATTTTCTTTTGGTAATCAAACAGTCGGGGTGATTGTATTGTAATGGTGATTCGATCGAAGCCGGCGTCTTGCGGCGTGCGGTTATTCCGGCTCCGGCGAGTCGGGCGCGTCCACTGTGGCCACGGACGTGCCCCCCGCCGCGCGGACCTTCTTCAAGTAGGACGCGCTGTCGAACTCCAGGCAGCTCTGTCGATACGTAACCAATTTATCGCCTCGAACTGAAGCCAACACACCACATACAAACCCTTTCCATTTCCCGAAAGCGCTAATGTTTAATGTTAAAGCATAATCGACGCTTGAAAGGCAAACGTGACTAAGCGACAACGCGTGAACTTTACGGTAGACTAAAGTTAAAATACCCGAAAAAAAAATCTATTTTAACGAATCTAGTAGGATCTGTAGGATTGAAATGACTAATAAACCTAGAAATATCTTTTTTTGCGCATCGAATATGGTTATTGCCTATCATTTATGTATAAAGCAGTTATTAGCGCTTAGTCACGTTTGCTTTTCAAGCGTTGATATAGTTTAGAGAATAATCAGCGATAGTAGATATTAGTAGTATTAATAGTAGTTAATGGGATGAGCGGAAGAATAGGCCACAAATTTTTTATAGTTTATATTCATAATAACAGAATTGACAAGCCGTATATATAAACCACACATTTAATTTCAGCAACTACAAAACAAAACACAGATTAAATATTAATCACATAAAATTTACAATTTAAAAGCGAAATTGAAACGATGGAATTGATTCTACCTGTGACGAACCTCTCTGGAATACCCATTCTGTACGAGCAGCGTGAACATACACATACAATGTTAGTATAGCGTTATATACCTTAGATTTAACACAAATATTAGATAATTTTAATAAATTATATCTCAGTCTTATAAACTCATTTAAAAATTTAACCACACCCTCACAAACTTATTTTTTTAATATACTTTATCATATTCAATAATAACCCAAAAGACCAGGAAGATCCTAATAATTTACATTAAAATACTATTTTTAATGAATATAACTTCACAAAAGCATTTTGTTGGCACATACATGCAAGTAAAAAAATCAGACAATTCGAGATTCCATTTTAGTAACATGCAACACACAACGTCAGATCATAATCATTGCTGATTGAATACAATACAAGTACAAGTAAATAATACATAATATTATTTGAGAATTTTGTCAAGCAGAATAAGGTACACAACGCTGATAATTTTTTTTTAATTATTGATGCGGGTACCTGTATATATTTATATATATATTTCAATTTTCACGAATAGTATTGAATTCAGTCAGCGATACAATGAAATGACACGTAATTTCCTGTCGACGTCGTTTCGGGACAAGCGGAGTGGATTGCGTGAGGTTGGTTGGACAGGGCGGTCAGTAGAAGTTCCTGCAGAGGAGCGCGGCGAGGTAGTTGGGTCTGTGCGGGTGGTGCGGGGCGGGGGGCGGGGCGTACGTTACCTTGCGCGCGAGCTCGGGCGGGAAGCCGGCCAGCCCCGCGGGCGGCAGCTTGCTGAGCGGCGAGTCCGCGTACTGGACCAGCGTCTCGTACGTGTACGTCTGCCGCCCGCCGCCGCCTACACCTAAATATATCCAAATCTCCAATGTTCATTAACCCTTTGACTGCCATGTAGGTCACCTGTGCCCTACGCGGCGCACCGAAGTAACCATGTCCATGATATAACCGAAATCGACATAATAACTTCAGTGTGCTTAGTGCGAGTTTTTTAACGTTCTCGATAGCGTAAAAGTTAGCTCATATTTGTATGGAGTGGGATCGTTTGCGTACGTCTGCCGTTAGGGGCGCTGTTCCAACTGCATACAAACTTGGCTTAACTTTTACGCTATCGAGAACGTTAAGAAACTCGCACTAAGCACACAGGTGACTTACATGACATTCAAAGGGTTAAGTATGCATTTCGATACATCAGAACCAAACAAGTTACAAGAGTTCGTTGTCATTAACCTGTTACTACTGAACATGGGTTTACTGGCTGCCCACAGACGTTCGGAACGAAAATTGGAACCGCGTCACATACAGCCAACTCTTACAACCCAATGTATAGTTGTTAGTCGATATTGTTGAAAAATTCATTAATATGACGTATCCAAAAAATACGTTTATCTGACTTGGTTCTGTTGTGCCGATTTAATGAAACATAATTTTATAGGAAAACAACCTCAAAAGTATGTCCAACACACAAACATCTTTGCTCAAAAACGATCTACCATTCTCATATTATTGAACAATAAAGCATATTCGAATGTTAGTTGCGAACAAATATATATGAAACATTAAATAATTGCTTACTAAGTTCAAGTTATTATTATATTTATTAGTGTAGTCTGTTTTCTGGTTAATTATTCATGTTATTAAGTAACTAGAAAATGGATGTTTATGTTCTAGTTAAATGATGGTCATATCGAAATGAATCGTAGTTATCAGAAAGCGAAAGAAATGATTATGAAAATATTTTTACATTACAATACATACATTCGCTAATTTCAAATTTGTATACATGTACATATAAAATATTGAATATAAAATTAAACATCAATGTAAGTAAATTTTGAGAATTTTGCTGTTTCTGATTTGTTATCATTATTATGTTTGTGACAATCTGTGACAAAAATCCTGTTTTTGCTGCTAGTTGCTAATGGTATGTCAGGTTTTTTTTTCTATTTAAAAACACTTAACGAGTCCACATAAGACAGACCTAAGCGCGGTAGGATAAATATTAAAAAAAATCATGAGTTTTTTAGTGGATATTATTTGTTCTACAATACCTGTTGTATTCAAATTAAAGTCACTAGACTGCCAATTACTATTTCCAAAACAGTTTTTTTTCTTTTCTTTTTTATCGCTTTGCATAGATCGAATAGGAAGAGGTCATCGAACTCGAAAGTGATTCATTGATATGAATTGTGTTAAAGCGAATCAAAGTCAGAGTTCAATTGCAATGAACTGTAATACTGTTATAATCGGATCGCACGATCGCTCCGTGGCCCGTGCTCACATTCCCTCTGGGCAGATTGGGTAGGGTGTGTGTGCGAGTGTGGCGTGTCGGTGAGACAGTGGGGCGAGGTTACCTTGGTTCTTGTCAGTGCTGGTGGCGCGTGAGAAGCGCGGTCGGCGCGGCGTGAGGTCTCCGTCGGCGGCGGCTGCACACAACCGTCCGTACACTCGCGCCGACACCGCGACCACTACCCGACCCTCACCCGACTATTCAGAAGCAGACCTCCGCCAAACAAACCCCAACCCTATTCACTACGTCTATTGACCGCGACGCAATCTATTTTATCTATCACACAAGTCACTCGTTTGTAGTATAAAAAGTTGCAACGCTCCATAGATTAAATCAAATCATTTTTTTTTTATTCAACATAAATGAAAGTACACACACTTGTTGAACGTTAAAAAGAACTACAGCCAATTCACAAAAACTAGCCTCCATCCTGAGAGAACTGGCAAGAAACTCAGCGGGCATGTCTTTTTTTTTAAATATTAGATTTCTTTTTTATTTGAAAGAAAACAATTATTGCAATATTGAATATAATATTAATCGATGTGGATCGCAGAATTTATAAAGCTCGCTTCGGTCGCTTCTGAATAGAATGATATTTTAGCAGTGACACATGATTTAGTTACGAAAATGTTTTGTTACGAATGCTGGTCGCAAAAAAATTTGGAAAACACTGCCGCGCTCGGTTCGATGTGGTGGTGGTGGTCACAGTGACGTAATACACGTTCAGTGTAAGTAAATAAAATACATACATACATGATAAAATACGGTCAGTCGTACAATAAATTTAATAAATGAACACGTGATTCTAATTCGATAGCATCGATACTGATTCTAACATGAGCTAAATTAATACTTTGAAAGATATGCATGCCTGTCAGTCCTCACTCCGGTACTACAAACTGTAATGAAACTCTACCAGTTCTAAGTTATCAACGAGGTTACATGATTGATCTTGAATATAACACAATTCTGTCGAGTGTATAGTGTATAATATTGACTATGGAAGAAACGAGGTCACTGGTTACAACCACCACCAACATATGATTAAACAGATATGACTGGTGATTCGCCTCTACCATTTTGTATATTTGTCATGTGTCCATTACACACACGACGGAGCCGCATTTATCGAATAATTAGAGCCACACAGGTAGAGTTACATTCCTTAATTATTGAAAAAGTCATGCTGTAAAATAAACTTCGTCTCGCTCGCTACCCAGCCATGCCAAATTCAACTTCAAGCACGCATCACTAACTTTATTTAATTCCGTATTTGCATTTACTGTGCGCTTACTGCACTGCAATAATTATATTCACCTAATTCTCACACTATAAAAATAATATTTAAATCTCTGAACGGAAGTCCTTAATTAACACACCAAACGAAACACGTGCAGGCACAAATACTCAAAGGACTCCACAAAACGAGTCAGATCAATAATCAACTCGAGTTTAATTACTGATCATAGATTAGATTAGATGATACTTACTCACCGACATTGCGAGAATATTTTACAAGGTCCAATACTGACCAGTCATCACGTCAGCAAACAATAGACTTCTACCGTGTTTCTTTTTTTTTAATTCTATTACATAGAGCGTATAGATAACGCAACGTGAACGCTGCCACCCACTTTGAGATGTGAGGTTAAAATAAATTGTATTATCACAGCAAACACATCACTGCTATAAGACTGAAGCAGGCCGAGCGTTGGTAACTACTCGAAGTAGGCTCCCAAAACGCTCTACCAGTAACAATCGTCTCCGTCACTAAATCACTCTAGTAAGTCCATCGATATTGTACAAGTTTGCTTTCTCTTAAATCATAGTAGTTTATCATTGTGAGCTCATTTATTTTCGGTGACTATGTCGGTCGGTGGGATAAAGCTGTTAGTTAGCGTCAGAGTGGCACCTGCGTCGGCGGGGAGGGCGGAGGGCGCGGGGACGAACACGTCGTCGTCGTGCAGCGCGGCGTCGTCGTCCCGCAGTAGCAGCGCGGCGCCGGGCCGCTGCGAGAGAGTGAAGAAGTCCCCGGAGCCGGCGCCGAGGGCCTCCAGTGCTCCCGCGCTCTCAAAGTACTCGTCCAGTACGAGTTTCGCCGTCTAAATCAACAATGTGTACTGTACATTCCTAACCTCTAACATGCAATTTTACTGGTGGTAGGACCTCTTGTGAGTCCGTGCGGGTAGGTACCACCACCCCGTCTATATCTGCCGTGAAGCAGTAATGCGTTTCGGTTTGAAGGGTGGGGCAGCCGTTGTAACTATACTGAGACCTTAGAACTTATATCTCAAGGTGGGTGGCGCATTTACGTCGTAGATGTCTATGGGCTCCAGTAACCACTTAACACCAGGTGGGCTGTGAGCTCGTCTACCCATCTAAGCAATAAAAATAAAAAAAGTAAGCCGCCTGCAGATCCATCTTTTTATATTGTTTTTTTATGAGATCATATTGGCAGAAAGAGCGAGGTTAATTGATTGATAATTGTTTACCAACATCGGTATAGTAATCGGCAAACTTCTTGAGCAAATAACCTTGACTGCGCAGAACCGAATTTTAGATCACTTTGGTGGTGAGGGTGAGGCGCGACGGCAGGGGAAATCGTATCGAGCGCGTTATTGGTAGATCAGTCGAACCTTGCGTCCCGCACCCCGCCCTCATTCCGCTTGCTCCCAAAAGTACGCTTGCGTACAGTGGAAAGTCTATCGTTATTAATCGTTAAGTTATTTGTTATAATTGCTTGTGGACTTTGTTGCCATTGCTATTTGTTGAGTATTTGTTGATTTTTTATAAAACATACACTATGCCGTGACAAACTGGTGTAGTACTTAAAAGAAAGGGTAGAAAAGGAGACTGAAACGATTACATACATTTTTGGGCCCGAATGTAACGTGATGAAACTAATATGAATTAATAGATTCAGATTTATCAGTACCTTGCTGAAAATTATAAAAGTTTTCTCAATCTGAGAGCAGAGTTAATAAAGATTTAGTAAAAGTTAGGTTATGTTACAATCTGTATAAAAGATCTGAATGATAACTTATTTAAGCATAAGTAAATGTTTATTATATTCATTGGATACTCTTTTAAATGTCATATTATGAATGAATATCAATGATATATGGAATATGGAATTGCTATCCCACAATTCACACAGCGATCCATAATTTCAACAGTATCCAATGCAACAATTTCAAGTCAAACGTGTGAGCGATCTTCGGTGTCCAGTGTAGAAGCAATTGTCGTACAAGGCTGGCAGAGTTGGAATCCGTAATAATAAANAACAATTTCAAGTCAAACGTGTGAGCGATCTTCGGTGTCCAGTGTAGAAGCAATTGTCGTACAAGGCTGGCAGAGTTGGAATCCGTAATAATAAAGCAGTGATCGTTGAAAATATAAAAACAGCCCGATAGATACACACTCAAAATGCGTCGAAGATACAAAACGAGTAGAGCAGAAAAAACCAACAAGCGCCAAAAAATAATTGTATCTATCTATCTATCTCTTAGGTTTATGGCAATAATTGTATAATTTATGAACAAACGTCATGTCAGCTTACGATCAAAGCTGTCATCAAAAATACCATCGATTTTAATCGATTTGAAATCGATAATCATATTACTTTGTTAAGTAATAATAGACTTTTTCTTCATTTATGTATATAATCGCAATGAAATCCAGCATATACCGGACTTGTATACAACAAGTATAAATCGCTCATTTAATTACTTTGCATTAATTACCTATAGTCGGATTTTTTATTAGACGAAGTCAACTGACGTTTACTGTGTTGTCAGTTTTTGATGAAATAAAAATAGTGTTGTGACAAAGTGAACGATTGAAAAAACTCCTGAATTAATGAAATTGCCTCGATTGTCTAGTGAATAGTAGATGTGCCGAATTGCCGATATCGGGTACGGGGTTCGAATTTTAGGCGTGCTTTGTACATACAAACGAGTTTTCGACGAAATATTATGTTCCTATAGTATCTACCTGTACTGAATACCGAGTGTTTTAAACATTAAGAAAACATTGCGTGGAAGCTTGTAAGACTGTCCTATTTCCAATACATCATATAGTTGAAATTATAGATGTATAAAATATAACAATTATAGGTAGGTAATGAAAATAAAAAAACTGATTGTAGTTACATACTACTAGTAACATATATTGGAGCACTTTAATACAATTTTATTGTAAAATATAAATAATATTCTTTTATAGTTTGAGATTAATGATTAACTCTTCACACTCATTGTTCATTCATGTGATTGAACGAGAACTGAACGCATCACTATTACTTTAAATATAGCAACATTATTTCACAAAGTGACATTAGCTACTGTCAGCTGGCTTCGTCTAATTAAAAATCCGACTCTAGTGCAATGTTTTTCTTTTTATAATCCTGTAATCGATTAATTAAATCGATCACACCGTTATACCGACAAAAACTAACTTTCTCATTTTTCTCCGGTCCCAGAAAGAGGATTGAGGTGATTTTTTATATTCCTATATAAAAAAATATGACAAATTTTTTAGACTACATTCCAAGTTATTACATTTTTGGCCCACGATTTTCCGTCTCCTTTGTGTACGACGTATATTGCTTCATTATAAAACAGGGGAAGAATGATATGGAAAAATTAAAACAGACTTCGGAAGCAACAAAAACATCAGTGAGTACTGTTAGGTGCATTATTAACGAAGCTAAAGGCTCTGGCTTGCTCGCCGTGTTTCGGACTCCGGGTAAGAAAAGATCAGGGAAGAAGAAAGTTACCGGAATGGATAGTTTCGTTCAATCTGTAATAAAAAGATGTAATCATAATAACTACATAACAAGCAGCGAAACTCCGTACCGTAGAAAGGCTTCGAAAAATTTAAAGAAGATATAAATTTTAATGGCTCGGAATGAAGCTTACGACGAATTATGAAAGAGCTAGGCTTCAGATGGAAAAAAAGAACAGAAAATAATCGGAAGCTGGTAAATGAAAAAAGTAACATTCGATTACTACGAATCGAATATCTTCAAAAAATAATTAATTATAGACAAAAAAGAAGACCGTATCGACCGAGTTGTAAACTACGCCGATGAGCCCTATGTCGACTCATCACGATGATAGCGACTCGGGTGATGAAAACAGTGGTGATGATGATGGTAAAGATTATGATAACGAAAAAAAAATTACAAATACCAGCTTCGCTTTAACTGAACCAAGACCTGGCAACAGCTCTAGTTTTGACTTAATAGAAGGAATATCTATTTTACCCCAAGATTAAATTATTACAATTATTAACCTATATGTTTTTTTTTAGAGGAAGAGGTAGACCTAAGAAGAAATGGATGGATTGTGTGAAAGACGATATGGGTAGGAGGGGAGTGAGCGAAGAAATGGTATATGATAGAAGAGTATGGAAGGAGAAAACATGTTGCGCCGACCCCAGGTGACTGGGAAAAGGGCAGGATAATGATGATGAATGATGATTAACCTATATGTTTTGTTGATGTTCTAATAAATATATAAATAAATACATATGTTGATTTTAATAATTTAATAGCATTATGACGCAGAGTAAGTAATGTTTTTGCACGTGAGTGTACCATGCGCAAACTTACCCCCACTACGTCAACAAATGCTCAAGAAGTTTGCCGGTTATTATACCTAAATGCGATTACGCCTTCCTAAATGAGTTTCTAAACCGGGCTTCTAAATGATTCAGTCATTCAGAAACCATCCTTGCTACTGAATTCAGTAGACTAACTTACTTAATGCTATTACACTTGACTGAATTCAGTAGCGAATAGTGTAATAACCTCATTAGTTGCAAAAGTTTAAATACCTACATATAATAAAAATTATATTTATGTTAAACATTCGATCAAATCAAACGATCAATCGAATAAGTCGAATTATTCGAATGAAAGAAGTGATGGTATAGTAACCGGCAAACTTCTTGAGCAAATGACCTTGACTGCGCAGAACCGAATTTTAGATCACTTTGGTGGTGAGGGTGAGGCGCGACGGCAGGGGAAAACGTATCGAGCGCGTTATTGGTAGATCAGTCGAACCCTGCGCCCCGCACCTCGCCCTCGTTCCGCTTGCTCCCAAAAGTACGCTTGCGTACAGTGAAAAGTCTATCGTTATTAATCATTAAGTTATTTGTTATAATTGCTTGTTGACTTTGTTGCCATTGGTATTTGTTGAGTGTTTGTTGATTTTTTATAAAAAATACACTATGCCGCGACAGACTGGTGTAGTATTCAAAAGAAAGTGTAGAAAAATTGTGTACGACGTATATTGCTTCATTATAAAACAGGGGAAGAATGATATGGAAAAAGTAAAACAGATTTCGGAAGCAACAAAAACATCAGTGAGTACTGTTAGGTGCATTATTAACGAAGCTAAAGGCTCTGGCTTGCTCGCCGTGTTTCGGACTCCAGGTAAGAAAAGATCAGGGAAGAAGAAAGTTACCGGAATGGATAGTTTCGTTCAATCTGTAATAAAAAGATGTAATCATAATAACTACATAACAAGCAGCGAAACTCCGTACCGTAGAAAGGCTTCGAAAAATTTAAAGAAGATATAAATTTTAATGACTCGGAATGAAGTTTACGACGAATTATAAAAGAGCTAGACTTCAGATGAAAAAAAAAACAGAAAATAATCGGAAGCTGGTAATTGAAAAAAGTTACATTCGATTACTACGAATCGAATATCTTCAAAAAATAATTAATTATAGACAAAAAAGAAGACCGAGTTGTAAACTACACCGATGAGCCTTATGTCGACTCATCACGATGATAGCGACTCGGGTGATGAAAACAGTGATGATGATGATGATGGTCAAGATTATGATAACGAAAAAAAATTACAAATACCAGCTTCGCTTCAACTGAACCAAGACCTGGCAACAGCTCTAGTTTTGATTTAATAGAAGGAATATCTATTTTACCCCAAGATTAAATTATTACAATTATTAACCTATATTTTTTGTTGATGTTCTAATAAATATATAAATAAATACATATGTTGATTTTAATAATTTAATTGCATTATGACGCAGAGTAAATAATGTTTTTGCACGTGAGTATACCATGCGCGAACTTACCCCCACTACGTCAACAAATGCTCAAGAAGTTTGCCGGCTATTATACGCTCGGTATTGTGTTGGATGGGAAACGGAGCGTAGAGAGCACGACATCAAGCACGGTACCACTTTGAAACAAACTGGTTAAATCTCTAGTTATATTACAATAAGACTCAAATCATATGCAAAATGATGGTACCAAACCATGCAGACTGCCAATAAGCTTATAATACAAGATATATTTTCTGAAATACTTAATTATGTACACAACTATGCCTGCCCTTAACATGGTCTATATTCATTTTATTGATATATGCCAAGGTCAGTTAAAATTTACTCCACCGAATTTGAGAACTAACACTGATACATGAAGCATTATAGTTTTGATCCCAGACCCAATGTTCTTCTGTAAAAACTACCATACAGTGCTCCTTCATTATTATTCATGAAAAAAAAATAGATGTGTGACTGCATTACAATTCAAAAGTTTTGAACACAAATGATTTAAAGTTTTATCATATTCAGATTGCTTTATCTTATCTTTCTGTTCTCTCAAAACTGACGACTTTCTCTTGATAACCTTTAAATTTAATAGATAAGAAATTGCCGTGAAGTAAAACTTACCTTCACAAGATCCAGGTTATTACCGGTGATCTTAATGGAATGTTGTCCGAAAGTCACAGTGTACTTATATTCACCAAGTGCAGCATCATTCGTAGAGAAACTGTGAAGCAGAGCTCTCGAGTTGTGAGGAGATTTCTGGAATTTGAAATGATTATTAATTATGCATTTTCGAGTTTCCCACTTTATTATTTTAAACCTAATAATAATAGCAAGTGAAACATTTACAATACTTCTTCAGTTAATAGCAGATTTTATTACAGTCGGTATATAATATTTTAAATAATATACAGTGGATGTGCAACAGTGTAGTACAATAAAACTCAGAAACCGAAGTTAGCAGTAATTTAGTAAATCCACTGAGAAATAAGTATATTCATTAAAGAAATACATAGAACATACATAGCGCCACTGTCATTAAGATAAAAGGCAAATATGTAGTGTTCAACAAAAAAACCGCAAATTTAGCTTATTAAAATTTCGATAAATAAAAAAACAAGTGTTGCATTTGAGTTCTAACATGATTATAGTTTTTTTTGTTCTTACTGGTATTTTTGTCATTTGATGCAATTAAAAATCAATTTCGCTGTATTCGCTTTCTAATGTATATTCACGAAAAGTGGACTTGGCTAATTTTTATACTTAGCCTTATGATATCGAGGGGGGTTGAAGGGCTATTTGGTTTAAGGGACATTTCGCTTAATACGCGACACTTATCTTTATAATTAAAAGTGCATTTTATTTGGTATTAGCATCAACAGTTCGATGTTTTTAATTGAACTTCAATTAATTTTACTCCCTTCAAATAGCTGAAGGTATTTTCTTTTCATTTTTTTTCCAAAATTTATCCTTTTAATGGCTCTCCTGTAAAGTTGCCAAAATGTCACCTTCAACCCTCAATATTATAGTTTGTCTTATTATGCTGGATGATAGGAGACTGCAGCCGAAAACGAAGATAGACGATGGTACTAATGACACCTTTGATGATGGGAGGAAAATCGTCTCTTTGTTTTCGGAAGCAGTCTCCTAACACCCAGTATAGAAATGTCGATATTACTGACTGATTCGACTTCAGGAGTGTTTTCGTTATACTGACGTTATATAGATGAATTACAGTATGTATAGTAAGTACCTCTCGGTTGCGCGGCGGTTCGTCAGAGGCGGCAGAGTCCAGCGAGGCGCGGGAGGGGGAGCGGGGCGCCTCTAGTGACCCCTCCAGTCGCACCGGGGACGCGTTGCGACGGATCGTGTCGCCAATCAGATGTTTAGCGTGACTGCGAAACACGCACTAGTGTTTTGAAGTATTCCCAAAATTATTTTACACATTCTTGTTTATTTCATTTTTCTAGAAGTGATTTATTTTACTAAAGCTCTTGTTATGTAATGTAAATAATAAAAAAAGAAGTATCTAGGCCTATGTTGAAAAATTATTAAAAATTATCACATAGGTTGGGGAGGCTTTGCCCAGTACAAATGTAGATTCACTTTTCACATTACAAATGATGAATCATTTTTTAAAGACTACATCAGTGTGAATTTGGTATAGGAGATTATCGATAAGTCGCGTGGAAAAAATCGCGTGCTTATAATTACACAAGACTAAACAATGTTACCATTCAATAATAACAAATGCTGTGTACACATTTACAATTCTTCTGCATGACCAGTCAATTTATTTTTTTACAGCAAAAATCTGATGTGAAACATCCCAAACTTTATTTTGCACTTTTTAAAAGTAGCATGATACTTATTGTCTGATAGTTTATAAAACTTAGTATAGTTACTTACTTGACATTTTCCTCATTCGGTCCAGTGATCTGTACTAGTCGCTCCTTGGCTCCCGGACTCACTGAAATATGGAGTGACCCTCATAATATCATTAATGCTAACCTTTTCTAGTAAAGCACAAGCTTGATGCGGTTGTTAGGCAATGATATATTAATATGCTTGTTTTTAATCATACCAATAAAAACCGATGAGTTTTATTAGTTTGGATTATAAAATAGATTATTTAGTTTGTATATTTTTGGTAATTGTTAAAGAATGAATCATGTATATTTTTGGTAACAGTAAACGAAACTTGTGATGGAAAATTTCGATATAGGATATGAAGGAAGAAGGAGGTCGCAACACCATGCGCAAGCGCATCACAGTCCCTGCACCGTGCATTCATACCTCGCTGAAACGATATGATCGTGTCACTTAGCTCCTCGATCATGTGCACCCTCCTGCCCTTGATACCCATCACTGGAACACCACAATACAACTTAAGATACGCCGCAGGCCCTATCAGATTTGCTAACCTTAACATTTAAAAAATTCCAACATAACAATTCATTTTGAGTCTACATAACAAACATAGATAAAAATATTTAAACATCACTTTAGTCAACACATATTTTACAACACCTTTATCAAACATGCAAAGGTTTAACTGAAAACTCAATCATAATTAAACATTACACTCTTAACATGCAAACTTCAGTCTAATCGGATTTTAAAGCATATTTATTCTAATATAACAGGAAAAATTGCTTTTTGTTCATTGATATGTTAATCTCTTTAGCACTACTGAAATGGTTCTGAATAAATTGACCATTCTTAAAAAATCTCTGGACTAAAATATTCAATGTTATAACATCAGCTTATATATAATAAATAAAGATACTAATTACCACATGCATGTCTAATAGTAAAATTACCTTCATAAAATTGTGTGTTCTAAAGAAAGCCATCTTAGAACACATTAATTTTATGTTTAATTGTTAACAACATACCTTTTCCAGAGTCAGCATTCCTGATGACAACCTCATCTTTGGAGTAATTCTTGCCCGGGATTTTGGTGGGCTTGGGGAATTTTCCTGAGGGTTTGATGACCTCCCCAGGGCCGAGCATAGCAGGGGGCTCGGCCGGCGCAGCCAGCGTAGGCGACACAGACCCACCTGATCCTGTTCCCTCCATTGTTGGTACCAGCAAAGGCTGGAAATATGACAAGACCAATATTGTTATTTACCATCTGTTATCTAATTTAATACTATCAGATTGTGTACAACACTACAGACAATAAATTATTACCTCAGCATGAGTACCACGGTGCCTATAATATTGACTCATATAGTCGGAACCTTGCCACAACTTAGCTCTCAACTCGATCAATTCAAGAAGGTGCAATCTAGTCTTCTTATCAAGGCGCTCATCTTGTGAGCCATTACGGAACACAACAAAGTATCTGCTCAATGAAAAAATGTTTGTTAACTGGTTATTAACCAAATTTAAAAAATTTCAATTCAGATTTTTTTAAATGTTATTATTTATTTTAATATTAAATTATATATTTTATATGAAGTTTAATGATTGTTTTAAGCAATCCAGTATAAAAATGAATCATACCTATCAAGAAAATCTTTGTAGAGGACCTCGAGTTGAGCTCCATATAGTTTAAGATTCGAGTACATTGTGGCAACATTGCTTTGGAGAGCACGGTCATAATTTCCTTGCATCATTTGGTATGCCACAGCTTCTGCTAGTACTATCAGGTCATCAACTAAAAAGGAAAATACATTACATGTATTGGTGTAATGGTAAGCCAAACAGTAATAATGCAAATTGAAAACTACTTCAATTTTCTGAAAATAAGGGTTAATGAAGTTGTAACTTCTGTTTTTTTAATCCAGATAAATAATTATGATTTTTTTGTAAAAACTAGACCATTCTAATTATGCATTGGGATTGAGCACACAAATTATTATTGAAGATCTTTTACCAACCAAGAAAGGGCAAAAACCTTATGTACTAATCCAATATGTAAACAATGATCCTCGCTACATAATTATGTTGTATCTGTTTTTTATCTACAATACAATTTATCTACTCTTGGAAGTTTAATTATTGTTTACTTTACCCTTATATGTAGTAGCTGTACGTAAACTACGGCTTTGACATAGTTTACATTCTTACCGGAGTTTATTTTGACGTCCAATGTAGAATTACGGTTATGAGCAGAACTGGTCGTCGATTTCAGAGGTCTGGGAACTTCCAGTTTTTTAACCGTACGGGTCATTTTCGTTAGAGTCGACATGGTGCTAGAAAAGCATAAAAAAATATAAACAAATATATTAAAGTGAAACAGCCTCCATCGCGCTTGCGACGTACAATGATAGTCACATTTTTCACATTTAAAGAGATGAGTAACCTTGTCATAATTAAACACAACAGAAAACAGAAATAACGGAAAACTCACTCATCCATGGCGACCGCCGCCAATTGGTACGTATACCTCTATTAAATCAAATAGTGCTAAAAGTGAAAGTGATGACAATGATCCTAGGATATTTAATCGGAACAATTCCAATACGTGTTCATTACCCGTAAATGTGATTTTTACGTAAAAAAAATAGTTTATCTTTTTAATTTTGACTATTTGAAATGTAGTGTATTTTTTTTATGGTAAGCATCAAGACAAAACAAATGAAAACTGTAGAATGTTATGAAATAAGAAATAAACAAGAAACCTCACCTGGCTACGCCATTAATTCGCAATAAAAATAAAATTTTAGTGCAGTCGGCAATCGCAGTAGTGTTGTAAAAATCGACTCTATCATATAGTGCTATCAAGATTGAATGATAGCAAAAAAATAGATGGCTCCAACATCACCTCATTCATTCGGTTATATTTGTTGTCGTTTCTCGTAAATGTTTCTAGTTTGTTTTTGTATTCTACGATTTTATGATAATAATTATATTTTCTTTCATTACTTTTACCAGAAAGCATTTGAATAGTAGTTTGCTGGGATCATACTGATCGTAAAATCCGGTCGACAAATAATATGTATTATAATAAAGAGTTGTAAAAGAAAAACGTGAAGAGTTTTGGCGCTCAAGAGCACTTGCGAGATTTTTACACTTATAAGGCTTGATTAAGAGTATAACTTATTAGGATTAGGAAGAATAACTGAAATAAATAAGTTGAGCCTAGATATAAAACAACGGTAAGGTGTTATTAAATACTAATGTGTATAATATTATAAACAGGGTGTATTAAAGCTCTACCTAAAAAGACAGGTAGTGTGGTAATGGTTCCTGACCCGAAGCATTTTAAACAATTTTACTCGAAATTTTCTATTTAACTTATTTTTGGTATGCATACAATTTGACAAAACTAAAAACTGTGAAGACTCTGTATTAAAACACGTACAGTAGTTTTTTACAGACTAACTTTTATTAATATTTTAACACAGTAGGTAGGCACACATATTGTTTATAATTATGTTACCCTACAACAACACCACCACTTAACATAATAATACCAAAAAAAAAGTCAAACACAAATGCATCTTAAGCATGTAACATTACAACACCCATCTTGTTCATAAAATAATAATGTTTATTTTTACTTAAGCTTTTTGTCAATATATCAGCTGGCATTTCATTTGTTTCTAAATATTTTACAACAACTAATCTGTTACCTACTGCTTCCCTAATAAAATGAAATTTGACATCTATGTGTTTACTTCTTCTATGATACACACAGTTTTCAGTTAACCTTTTAGCGCTTTGACTATCATTATATAATTCAATAGGAATATTTCCTCTATCTATTAATTCAGTTAACAGTTTTTTTAAATAAATAGCTTCCTTACTTGCTTCACAAACAGCCATATATTCGGCCTCTGTGCTAGATAAGGCAACAGTTTGTTGCTTNACTAGTTAATATCAGTAAAATAAAGTTGTGAGTGATTGATATAATATACAATTTAGGAACCAGAAGTACCGTAGAATTAAATAAAATTTCGCAACCTCAAAAAACTGTTCTGCTCACAGTAAACACAGTCGGTAGTCTGGCGCTCCGTTTACAACGGGATTTTTGAACGGAACTTGGCGCCAGATTCTACCGAATCTGTGGAATCGTACCAAATTATGTTAAATTATAATCATCTTGACAGTAATTATAATAATATCAAGCTCGAATAAACATCTAAACCGATAACCACATCTTCAAAGTTGATAATCAAGATTGATTTGTGGCAAAACCAGACAGGTGGCTATCAAATATCCACCAAAACTTTCGCTTAGTGTCTCAAGATGGCGGCATCAGCTTTATGATACCTATGAGCTCCGATACCCAAATAATGAACAAAAAAATTGAACCGTGGTTCTTGTAATACACCAAAATAAATCATTTTCGCCCCTAAAATTCACGTTCATGATTTAATCTATTCAAAAAACTTTTTTTTTGTATACTGTCTTAGCCAACTTTCGATCAGATTTCGAATCGATGCGAGACTTTTTTTTTTTTTATTGCTTAGATGGGTGGACGATCTCACAGCCCACCTGGTGTTACTTGATTACTGGAGCTCATAGACATCTACGACGTAAATGCGCCACCCACCTTGAGATCTAGGTTCTAAGGTCTCAAGTATAGTTACAGCGTCTGCTCCACACTTCAAAGCTGCTTCACGGCAGAAATAGGCAGGGTGGTGGTACCTACCCGCGCGGACTCGCAAGAGGTCCTACCACCAGTACTACAATGTATTAATTGCATGTTCTTCTTAGTCATTTGTACTTTTAGCAGAGTGGTCGTGGTCAACAAGTCGGATGATGGCACGCTTCACAAGATGTCGCCATTCATTATTTTTGCTTAGTTGGCTGACGAGCTTACTGTCCACCTGATGTTAAGTGGTTACCAGAGCCCATAAACATCTACAACGTAAATACCGCCACATACTATGAGATATAAGTTCTAAGGTCTCAGTTTTTACAGTACCGTTGCCCCCGCTTCAAAGCGAAACACATTACTGCTTCACGGCAGAAATAGGAAGGGCAGTTAGTACCTACCCGTGCGGACTCACAAGACATCCTACCACCAGTAATTACGCAAGTAATTTTGCGGGTTTGATTTTTATTACACGATGTTATTCCTATTAAAACACGTACAGTAGTTTTTTACAGACTAACTTTTATTAATAAATAGCACAGTAGGTAGGCACACATATTGTTTATAGCCTATGATAGAAGGCGCTAAGTACATATATAGTTATGTTACCCTACAACAACACCACCACTTAACATAATAATACCAAAAAAAAGTCAAACACAAATGCATCTTAAGCATGTAACATTACAACACCCATCTTGTTCATAAAATAATAATGTTTATTTTTACTTAAGCTTTTTGTCAATATATCAGCTGGCATTTCATTTGTTTCTAAATATTTTACAACAACTAATCTGTTACCTACTGCTNAAAAAAAAGTCAAACACAAATGCATCTTAAGCATGTAACATTACAACACCCATCTTGTTCATAAAATAATAATGTTTATTTTTACTTAAGCTTTTTGTCAATATATCAGCTGGCATTTCATTTGTTTCTAAATATTTTACAACAACTAATCTGTTACCTACTGCTTCCCTAATAAAATGAAATTTGACATCTATGTGTTTACTTCTTCTATGATACACACAGTTTTCAGTTAACCTTTTAGCGCTTTGACTATCATTATATAATTCAATAGGAATATTTCCTCTATCTATTAATTCAGTTAACAGTTTTTTTAAATAAATAGATTCCTTACTTGCTTCACAAACAGCCATATATTCGGCCTCTGTGCTAGATAAGGCAACAGTTTGTTGCTTCCTACTTTCATGAGAAACTAAACAACCTGAATAAATAAAACAATATCCAGTGTATGACTTACGATCTTGATTATCTGATGCCCAATCAGCGTCAGCATAACCAGCTATGTCTAAATTATTTTTAACATACAATAAACCATAATATTTAGTGCCACTCAAATATCTCAACACTCTTTTTGCATGTTTCCAATGTGTTTCAGTATTACAGTTATTAAATTGACTTAAGTAACTTATACAGTATGAGATATCGGGTCTAGTTAGAACAGAGAGATACATTAAGCTGCCTATAAGCTGCTGATAAGGGAACTTAGAATGTGTCTTATCTCCTTTCTCAAGCTTTAGATTAGTTTCCATAGGCGTCTCAACATTCTTGCAATTTTCTAAATTAAATTTACTCAATAAAGTTTTTCTGACTAACAAAAATTTTATTTTTATGTATCTTAATTTCCATGCTTAGACACTGTCTAAGCTGGCCTAAATCTTTTAACTTAAATTTTTGGCTCAGCTCAACTTTTAAATGTTCTACATCTTTTTCATAATTAGAAAAAATGAAAAAGTCGTCCACAAATAAAGCCACATATGTTTTATAATTTTTTGTTGATTTTATAAACAAACAATGTTCATACATAGACTTTTTATAGCCTAACTCCTGTAAATAATCATCAACTCGCTTATACCAGGCCCTCGCTGACTGTTTTAGTCCATAAATGGCCTTTTTCAATTTCAAGACTTTATCAGCATTAGGTTTACATTCAAAACTCTGAGGCAATTGCATAAAAACAGTTTCATCTAGGTGACCATTCAAAAAGGCCGTCGTTACATCCAAATGGGTTATGCTAAGATTCAAGTTAACACTAATAGCAAATAACAGTTTTAAAGTGGAATATTTTAGCACTGGGGAAAAAGTTTCTTTAAAGTCTATACCCTGTCTCTGGCTGAAACCCTTCGCAACCAACCGTGCCCTATATCTCACTGAGTTGTCACTGTTAAGTTTCTTTTTATACACCCATTTGCATGCCACAATATTTTCACCACTGGGTCTGTCTACTAACTCCCAAGCATCATTCTGATGGAAAGATTGTATTTCCTCTTTCATGGCCTTTGACCATTCTTCTTGTTCTGATCCTCTCATTACATCCTCATAAGTGAGAAGATTGTCGTCCACCTCCTCACTGCTCTGACATATGTTATTGTACCCATACCAGTCTGGTTTCTTCCTAGTCCTCTTTTCCACCTTAATTATTGGCTGCAGATTTTCTGACTTGTGATTCGATTTACTATCACAGAATTCATCTGAGCTGGTGGTACTGGTATCATCTGGTACATATGTAGCATCATCTGTCATGTATGTGCTATTTAGTGAGTCACAAGTGGAATCTTCACTTGTCACAGCACATTTTTGTATTCCTTCTTCACTTGGAATAGTTTCTTTTTCTTCCACTACTGCTTGTATCATATCTGTGTTGTTGATTTTCTCCATGATAACAACATCCCTGCTAGTGGTAATATTTTTTGTTTTTACATTGTACAGCCTGTATCCTTTGGTACTCTCTGAGTATCCAATCAGGATGTGTTCATTGGCCTTCTTGTTCCATTTAGTCCGCTTTGCTTTGGGGACATGGACCATTGCAGGACTACCAAATATCCGTATATGACTTAGATTTGGCTTTTTACCACTCCATATTTCATAAGGTGTTTTCTGAAGTCCTGCTGCCAATGTTCTATTTCGTAAATAGACTGCTGTGTTGATTGCTTCGGCCCAAAACTTTTTATCTAGGCCTGCTTCAAACAGAAGACACCGAGCTCTCTCCACGACAGTTCTATTAAGTCTTTCACACAGGCCATTCTGTTCTGGTGTATGAGGGTTTGTTGTTTGATGTACTATGCCATTTTTCTTCAAAAACTCATCAAATTCTAGCGAACAAAACTCTCCACCATTATCTGTCCTTAAGGCTTTTAGTTTTCTGCCTGTCTGTGTCTCAACCAGAGTTTTGAACTCTTTAAAATATTTGAAAACTTGGTTCTTGGCTTTGAGAAAAAACACAAATGCCATTCTACTGTAGTCATCTACAAAAAGCAAAAAATACTTTGATAGTCCAATAGAAGGTTGTTCCATGGGTCCACAGACATCTGCATGAACAAGTTCAAGCACATTTTCACTTCTCGTACCTTTATGTGAAAATGGCAACCTTGACTGTTTTCCTTCACAGCATATGATGCACTTGGACATATCAATTTCAGCTTTATCCATGTATGATATCCCATCCACAGCACCATTCTTCATAATATTCAAGCTTCTACTGTTAATGTGTCCTAATCTTCGATGCCATATCTCACTAGTCACAGTTGTGGCTGAGCACGCGAACAAACTGTCTGACTTAATGTCCAATTTATAGACTCCATTCACCAGGTTTGCTTTTCCTACCAGCACATTCTGTCGATTGCGTATGTAACAAACGTCTTCTTCGAAGCTCACTTTGTTTCCATTACGAATCATCTGACTTACTGATAATAGATTGGTAGATAAGTTAGGTACACATAACACATCATTAACAGGAATGTTAAATTCTGAATGACCGACAATCGTCGTTATCATCGTGTTTCCTGAGCATTCTACAGGTAATTTGTCTTTATTTGCAACTATTATTTCCCTTACTGTGTGGTTATAGGAAACATTCTGTAAGCAACTCTTTTCTGTTATCATATGTGAGCTTGCGCCTGAGTCTATATACCAATTATTCTTATGAAAACTTCCATTCAAAAATATTGCACTAAATGCATTGCTTTCACATCTATTTTGTATATTTTTACATTTATTCATATAATGCCCTAACTCTTTACATTTATAGCATCGGATTGCTTTATGATTAACAGAACTAGCAGCCGGCGATGACGTTTTTTGTTTAGACCCTTTTTTCTTGTTCCGGTGCTGCCAACCTTTCGACAAAAAGGCATTGTTAGTTGCAGTGTTGCCAACTTCTGAACTCATGTCCAGTAATTTTGACTTGATGGCATCCGTACTGATGGCTAATCCAGAATGTTCAATGGCCATTATCATAGGAGCAAATGTATCTGTTAGGCCCGCTAATAATAGTGAACCGATCCACTCATCAGTGATCTGAAAACCCGTACCTTTAAGTTTTTGTGCAGTGTCGACCATTTGCGTTACATATGCTTCCATTGATTCGCTATCTTCTAATCGAATTGATATTAGCTGACGAAGTAGACTGATGCGACGCGTAAAGCCACAGTCATCGTACAGGGCTTTTAAACGCTTCCACACACCTTGTACTGTTTGCTCGTTTTTAATGTGAACATAAATTGAAGAGTCAATTGTCATAATAAGTTTAGCTTTAGCTTTTCTTTCATCAATAGAACTAGCATCGGTTGATGATTCTAACTTATGAATATCGACACCTTCCAACATCAAAAAATGTTCAGCTGCAAACGCCCACTCGTCGAAGTTTTCGCGACCTTTCAATTTAGGCACGTTGACAATGTAACTTCCAGCCATTTTGTATTATCGTCAAACCACACACACGGTAACTGATTGTCACACACAAAAAAGATTAATTAGGAACGATTTTCACTCTTCTTATATAGTTTATCCAAAAACAGTTCACTGATAGTCCACCAGGGATAGTTTTAAACAAAAAGACTTTATTTAAACACGAAATATAACACTGGGCCCATAACCTATTAAAACACGTACAGTAGTTTTTTACAGACTAACTTTTATTAATATTTTAACACAGTAGGTAGGCACACATATTGTTTATAATTATGTTACCCTACAACAACACTCTGCGGCCTGTAGGGAGTGAAAAGGGCGGTTGCCAGTTACTTTCACGTTATAGATGTATTTCGGGTCTACTAGGTTTTAACTTACTAAATCGACAATTATTCCTGTTTCGTTTAGTGAATGACTCTTATTTTCCATTATTAGTCCAATAGTCTTCTATATCCTGTACCATATAAATGTTTGTGTGTAAATAGACAAAAACTATGTTCTTCTCTGTTTGTCAACCGTTTTTATTTTTATTTCATAAGGGATTTCCAAGCTTTATTATTATCGATTTTTTTTAAATAGTAGGCTTTAACAAATTTAGCTTACGTGGCACAATGTTTTTCTGGGATGAAGTACGAAACTAACTATCTGAATTTTAAGATTAATGGTTTAAAAAAATCAATTTCTTCATACAATTGGCCATAGTGACAGCAAAGCGTTCATTACAACTTAATTTAACTTGCGGGTTGTAAAAATACAAAGTGTGTGAAGTTTTATTAAAATCAGTTCATTAGATCAGAAGTTCATCGTGGACAAACATCGTGACACAAATGTTTCATATGTATAAAGATCTCTTGTGTATGTGATCTCTTGTGTGTAAAGGTCTCTTGTGTATTTTTTTAATCGGATTCAATCGGTCTTAGTCGATTTTTGAAAATTTCTTTTCTGGTTGCTGAATCTTGTTTGTTTTATTTTAATCTGCCATCTACGCTATTTAAACAAATAAATTATTTGGGATTTATACTCAAAATATCAGCAATTGTGCATAATGTTCAGTTCCGGAATCGAGAAAATATAATAAAGTTTAAAGTTAAGCCATCCGACACAGCTTAAAGACTCTATGAAACCTCTTGCTTTTTAGAAATTTGTAAGTTTATAACAACGTTGTAAACTAATGGGAAAAACAATATAAACATATTATTGCTGTGATCAAGTTAAGCCAGTATAAAGCTGTGTTTCTATTTTGCCAGGCTAATGTAAATTCGCCTAACATAAAGTCATCTGTAATTGTCAATCTGACGTTACTCCTTTTAAATCTTCCTTATTGGAATTGGCAACATTTTAATTCTTGTGTCAGAAATGGATGAGTGTACCGGGCGGTCGTGTTTTGATTTCAAATTTGCCAATGTCGTAAAAATGTTAAAGTTTTACATGTGAAATCAGTGTTCACGAACTATGAGTTAAGTTTATGGTGATTATTATAAGACTTGAGATGGTTAAATAATTTCATCAATATTAATCGGTAAGTTGATAAGTTAAGTGTAAACTTAAAAAAATAGGTCAGTTCTGAAATTATAAACGTAAAATTATATTATTATAACTGCACAATAAGCAGCCTTCTAATTTTTGTAATAATGCGATTATTCGATATATTGTAGTGGGAATGTTGGTATGCATAATGTTTACAATGTTGAGTGAAATAAAATATAAGTTTAACTTTTGTTACTTTTAATATATATTATATAAAAGATTAAGAGAAATATTTTATGGATATTATTTACATAATTTTTAAACTATTTCTTCTATTTAACGGCCGTCTGGTGTAGTGGTAAGTGACATGGTCACTACACAAGGGGGTCGCGGGTTCGAATCCCGCCAAGGGAAGATATTTGTATGATAAATATAAATGTATTTTCCAGGGCTATGGATGTATATTAAAATATGTATGTGTATAATAAAAATCTTACATTTATATCCCTTATCTGGTACCTGTAACACAAGTTCTTTACGAACTTATCACGGGACCAGTTAATGTGGCGTGATTGTTAGTAAATATTTATTTATTTAACACATTAGTTAGTTAAAGCAACAAATATAAATCTTAAATTTTAACCAGTTCCTCAAAATAAATCCCTAAAGTAAACATTTTGAGAATATGCAATATGACTTTTGACTTTATGACTTCCAGCTCTAAGGAAGTTGTAGGTTTATGCTAATACGTATTTTTTTGACTAATTTTTAACTGTAAAAAAATAGTAAAATGTTAATTGTAATTTATACATAAGACATGCATAAACTCTTGCGCTGCTTCCTAAATTTTCTAGGGTTTAAACTTACTATTAAATTACTTACCTTTATTTGCCTACTAGTTTAAAATATCTTGAGTATTGTCCTTTGATAGTCATTTTTAAATATTTATGTATCTATATAATTTTGAATGATTAATTAAACAAATGGTCCTATGTGAAAAATTATTACTTTACACACTTAATGATGACTTGGCTGATAAGCTTATGATTTCCATAAAAATATTTTGATGCTCCTAAAATCACAACAACTTTCATATCTATTTGTTCTTTTTTTTAAATTAACATCTACTAATGCAGTAGCTGAAATAAAGCCTAAAATTAAATATATACATATGTGTACATCTAAGTTTGAACCCATTGTCAGTTAAATACTACTTAACTCAATCTATTTATTGATTCCTTTATAATATATACTGCTCTTGCTGTTTTAAAATGAAGTTTTTTTATGAAAATAAACATATACAGTTTGCTTCATTATTTTTTACTTGTTTCAGGCATCATCAATCATAATGCATAAATATTACTTTTCTATGCTGCTGGTGAGAGTTGTCTTGCCAGCTGGACTACTCTTAAGTAAGTACAAAATTATAACTTGATACTAAGCAGCAGGAATATCCAAGCATTTTAAATTATTGTATTACGATAAAAAAAAACGGAACATTCTGTAATGAGTTAATTATGAGCAATCCATATTACTAAAGCCTCAGTGGATTCTGTTTTAAAGGGTCAGTAGGCACTTTTTATTTATTTAAAAAAAAATACAACTAATGTAAATAGCCAGGTATATAATTATTTTTGGCTATAGTTGAGAACAGGTTCTTAATATAATTTATGTACTTTTAATAACATCCAAATATAAATAAGTTTAATAGGGAAACAAACAACAGTATTTATTCCACGTCCGTACGGAACCGGCCGGCAAATTGTGCCGAGTACAAACGCTAGATACAGGACGCTGTTTCCTCCTAATAGTAGTTTTTATTTTCGTCACTGTTGCATGCTAATAACATAGCCGAAATAAATCTTACGTAATCAGCGCGCCATGGACGCATTCAAAGTATTACATGCGTCGCATTAATATTTCATATTGCGTATATTTGCATTAATTTAAGCTAAAATTAGTCTCCTTCCGAATGGCACGTAGTGTCGCAATGCGGGAAGGAGTGATATATCCTCCCTCCCGTAGGCGTGCCGACTTGTTCTGGGCGCGTCCTCGCAATTCGTACTCCAACTGACGACCCGATGACCGAGTTGTCGTGGCCTTGTTCGATGGTTCCTGTGATGAATTTAACTCAAAATTTACATGTTACCGGAATCACGCAAGCGGCATCTGGATCCGATGACATCAAAAATTATATAGCGTAACAAAGAATTCGATCCATCGAATCATTTCCGATCGTTATTTCTTAGACGCAAACAATCAGTAAATTAACAAAACCATTCAATATGTATTCAATATGTACGTATATATTTATAAAAACTGATCTTAAAATTAATCTAAATAATTATGGCAGACCCATTACAATAAACGAAAATTTTGATAAATAGATAATTTGATTTCCGCCGTCTTGACCTATTTTTAAATTGAAGAAATAAAATATGATAAGAAAATTATCCCATCAAATCTTCTGTGATGTCCTATATAGTTTATAGTATGTGTATCTGACAATATATTATTATGAACATAGTAAATTTGAATTCCAGCCCTTACCCTTATGGCGCGCCCTATAAATCGGACAATTTGGAGCATTACATGCCCTGCCCGAGCCGTTGATGTTTGCGCCCTTATACACATAATATAATGTTAGCACTCATTCCCAACTATTATATTATAACGTATATTCCAATAGGTACCAATTGTCTGATTTGTATTGTTGGGAGCGTGCTTGAAAATGTGTCTTGCTTGTACGATAAAAAGTGCATTATTTAATTTAAATGTTGAACATTGGCCAGAAATAAAGGCTTTAGATTAATTTTGAATATGAGGAACCTCCGCGTCTTGATTGCGAAGCAATGCTGCTGTTACACGCCTAACATTAAAATTCTACAAAATTGGAAACTAACCCTGTATTAACCCTATTAAACAAATTAGTAATGATTCCGGGTTCGAAAACCATCAAAGGATGCGTCTGTAGTTAAATAGAAATTTAACCAAAACAGTGCTAAATAAAGACCAAGAGTTTATCGACGTATAACTCTTGCTTTTTATAGTATCTGATTTGACTTCAATAATTGTTATTAAAGAAAGCTATTAATATCAATTAAAATATAATAATATTCCAATTCACTTTTGATAATTCATAAAGCTTATTTTTTTCACTGCCGTTAGACATACGATTTGCGGATAAAGTGATGCTCATCCGAAATCATAGACACCGATAGAAATTAAACATAACTTCAGGCTCAAAACATCCTACATCCAGAAGTTTAGTAAAAAAAATAATCATCCATGTATTTTGTCGCAAGACTACACCGTGTTTGTTCAGGTAATGGACCACACCTGCAATTACTAAGTGGTTATTTGTTAAGCAGTGTGGCGTTGGAAATAATAATGGCCCCAGAGTAGGAAGTAAGTATAAAGAGTTTGTTAAGATTTATCACCAATTTTGGTTACGTGCTAGCACGCTAACAGCATTTAATAACATCTGACCCGACCCGTGTAACAAGTGTGAATCATCCAATGAGTTGTTCTATCTGGGTAGTATTGATAGAACTTCATTGGGCTTTGTCTAGTATCGTAACAATATCTGTCACCAATAAAATGTCCTTAGTTAGTCATATTCAAATATCAATACTACAATAGTATACTTACATAAAACATTAAAATAAATGCGGATCAATCTAAAAGAACTTGCGACCTACAATATGCAATGCGGCAATATGCAATTTCCAGTGCCACTATAATCTGTTAACAAAGTCTTATATTGGTCAGTGACTACTGAAAAAGGGTGCATTTCATAATATTATAATATACATAATTATATTTTTAAGAAAGAAAAAAATTCACTTTAATCAAAAGTAGGTAAGTTATTCAAGCTAAAATAACAGTTTCGCTCAGAGTGGTATGGCGGTAGAATAATATAATATATAGATTAAAAACTAAAATAGCACCGAAATAGCAAAAAAAAAACATATATACATACGCAGCAAATAAAAGCGTGTCAAAAAATATGTGCTCTGTCAATTTTTTGTAAGCTCAGTAAATGAGTATACATCGTTTGAATTAAAATTGCTTAACCTTGACTTCTTAATCTGCTCAAAATAAAACATGCTCACTATTAATTTGGGCCGTAACCGCGAATATTGCAAAAGTTCCATATAATTTTACCACATACCTAAACCAGACTATAAAGTAATATAGTGCCCACGTTGCCTGCCTTATTAAAACCTATTCCTACCTACCTACCTATTCCCAGAAATAACGCAATAGCCGCGCTGTATAAAAGGGCGTTGTCTTTTAATTAACTAAAAAGTACTAATTTTAAGATAATTAATGTAAATCTGACCTTACAGGGATCGGCACGCCTTGTGCTCCTACTAGTAATTAAAAGGGGCAAGACGACAGGGTTTCATTTAAAACAAAATGCAAATAACAAAACTAAGTGCATCCTGTATTTCTAGAATTATGAAAATATCAATTCCTCATGTTAAACTTCCAAAAAAAAGTATAGGTTCGGTGTTTTATTATCTGTTCTACATATTTAATACACATAACAGTCAATGACCCTGTTAGAACTTTGCTTTTTTGCTTCTTTATTCGACGATGATATCATTCTAAGTATTTTATCGTTTTTTCAGTGTATAATTCGGTACGTCATTACGCCATTCGCACTATAATGAATGATTCAATAATGTTTGTGTTGGCTTACTCTTAATATCAATTTGTTAACCGTAAAGCATTAAATACCCTTAAACTGTTATACGACAGTAAAAGCGTAAAGTCAAATCCGTATTTCTTTTTGGATAAACCTGTTATACTGATTCGTTTGTATTTTTTCTTAGTCACATCCAGTCTTTGTTACTTTTTTTTATTAATTTCTATAATAATATGAAGTCGTCGTGGCCTAAAGGATAAGACGTCCGGTGCATACATGTTCAGCGATGCACTGGTATTCGAATCCCAGGCGGGTACCAATTTTTCTAATGAAATACGTACTCAACAATTGATGTTCACGATTGACTTCCACGGTGAAGGAATAACATCGTGTAATAATAATCAAACCCGCAAAATTATAATTTGCGTAATTACTGGTGGTAGGACCTCTTGTGAGTCCGCACGGGTAGGTACCACCGCCCTGCCTATTTCAGCCGTGAAGCAGCAATTCGTTTCGGTTTGAAGGGTGGAGCAGCCGTTGTAACTATACTTGAGAACTTAGAACTTATACCTCAAGGTGGTTGGCGCATTTACGTTGTAGATGTCTATGGGCTCCAGTAACCACTTAACACCAACCAGGTGGGCTGTGAGCTCGTCCACCCATCTAAGCAATAAAAAAATAAATAATAATAATAATAGTAATTAAAATGTGAAAGCTTGTATGTTTGGATGTTATTAAATTACGCAAGGCTTATAGATTCAGACGAAATGTCGCAAAAATATAGTTTATAACCTAGTTAATACGTAGGATTTAATTATTTAATCGCGCAGATGGTGAACGAGCTCGCGGCCCATATGGTCTTAAGTGGTTAATGGAGCCCATAGACATCAAAATTTTGAATACCGCCATCCACCTTTAGACATGACATGAATAATGTCCCGCTCTTCAAACTTTATGAAGCACATTCCCGAATATCACTTAATAAAAGGCTTGTTGCATGTTCTCTTGAAGTGTGTCAACAATGCAAGTCTATGTGAAGTTACAAATACCGAAGCACGATAGATGTTGATTTGAACACATATCTGTCTCTTTCGTGTTCGCACTTACACCGGACTCCCGGGTCCTGGCTACGAGCTGTTACTGATAGAAAAGTACTCAAACATTTATTTGCGGACACAATATTGTAAGAAAATTTGTTGAAGCTTACGAAAAATATTTAACGAATTAAAGACATTCGGCACAGCTATTTAAAGACTTAAAAGTATAATCTTGCAATTACTATTGTTGATTAAATAACTAACGTGAGAAAATACGGCAGAATTCATTAAATACATCTCATTGTACCTATGATATAAATCGCGATAGTCAAATAACCTTCGTGTTGGGAAACATTCGGCGCCCGACGGCAGACACCGCCTTATCGGCTGTGATTCACAAGGTCACCCATAACAGTTCAACTGGTTAACAGGCTACTTACTACATTAATAGTGATGTCATCACCGAAATCTTTTTCATACTGGTAAAAATATATTTTAAACTAGCTGACCCGGCAGACTTCGTAGTGCCTCAATCGATAAATAAAATACCTAAACTTTTATATAAAATAAACTTAAAACAAACAAAAGGAATCCGTCCGATGGGGGACACATCAAAGAGAAAACAAAATTGTTATTTTTATTTAATTCCGAGCATTTTCATATTTATCTACCTTTTAAACCTTCCCTAGACTTCCACAAATAATTCAAGACCAAAATTAGCCAAATCGGTCCAGCCGTTCTCGAGTTTTAGCGAGCAATTCAATTTTATATATATAGATTTTAAATTACATCTAGAAAACATGCATTTCAAGTTTTGTTATTCAATTTTCTGTTGATAAAACGTGGTTATTGTGACGTCCGGTAAAAACTTTATTATCAATGTGACTAAGACTTGGATCTAATGTCCTATTTGGTCCGGTGATCAGCTTTAATGTTGAGTTGTATGTTTTTTTATTGCTCTTTTAGGCAGACGTGCATTATTCAATCCAGTTGATGGTGAGTTGTTACCGTCGCTCATGGACATCATTCAATACCAGGGACACAGCCATGCCGCTGTTTGGCTGAGGCTCTTCAAGTTCTCGTTTGCACATTAAAGTTCTAAAAATTAAATTACGTTTAAACGTTAAATTCGATATATTTGTAGCAAAAAATTCTTGAAAAGTCGAAAAAATGACTCAACCGATATCAGTTTGTAGCTTTGCGGTCGACGTAAATATTGCATACACATGGCCATCAGACGCGTTCTCAACTCAACCGTTTATTTCACTAGAATCAACATTCACCGTCTTTTACCACGCAGTACGATTAACTCTATTGAATATTGGTAATTTCATTCATGATGTGCATATTTGATATTGACTTCTATTGAAACAATATAAAAAGTTATACTCACTTATAGATAGATAGTGTACGGTAGCGATAGGTATAGATCTACTAGTTTATTGTACGTAGGTAAAATTATGAAAAAATGCAACATACTGAGTTGTGACCTATTTTAGAGTACCGAGTCTCGTCTGTGATGTAATAAAATTGATCACTTAAAACTTTATAGAAGTTCGGTCTACTTATTTTTTTTGGGTTTCAGTCATATTCGTAAGATTGCGTGGCGGGAAGTTTCACTTTTATTCTTATTTCAAAATAATCCAAACGAAGAAGTTTGTCTATTGTGTAGGTTACTGCTGACTAAAATATAGAACAGGAATATTACCTGAGGTGGGTTTTTTAAATCCACTGTTTGTTTTTAATTAAGAAGTTATATTATTATAGACAGACGCATTATTGAAAGCTCAGAAGTAAAAAGTAAGAAGAAGGTATTTTGATATGATATAAAATAATAAGTTACGTGATTGTATTAAAGGGTTCACATTAAAGTGATAATGCATTGTATTTTATTTTATTGAACATTAAGCATAGATACATTTCAACGTAAATGTTTAAGTGTGACACTACGAATTCAATATATTTTATTAAGGTTTATTATCTTTTGTATGCGATGTACCCCTCTCTGGCAACATACAGCTGATGCATTGCGAGCTCATCTAGCGATGTATTGAAATGAAAATTGTGTAATAGTTTGTTGTTAATTGTACACTCACCAATACTGACAGCCTACTTTCGAAACCGAATTAGTATATCTCATTGAAATTTGTTTCATGTCTTGATTTTATATGGTTTTAAGATAACTACTGCGTTTGAGTACATATTTTAAAATTAAAAGTGTATTGTAAAAAGTTTGTTTCCATAGTAGATTAGTAATCAATAAAATGCTCACTCAGGCCTCAATATAATATACATTCACACGATGTATCTTTTTTTGTAATATATCTTACATATGTGTGGAAGTTTTGAGTCAACTATATGATTATTTAAAAAAAAAAAATGCAGCAGAGTGATTAATCTCAGACTGTTATTAATTCGATGCAAGAGTATAGTCGTATTATTTTTTTGAAATCTATTTTTAATTAATAACTGAAAAATAATACTAAAAAGTTTAATAAGGCACCGATAAGTAGAATTGACGCAAACTTGGTGGTATTCAGTGGACAAATAAATGATCAATAATACTAGTACCGTAGTATGTCATACAAGGTACAGTATTTCATTGGTTATTTTAGATTGTCTATCATGCATTTTCGCAGATAGCTTTGCCGATTATCTTATGTATTCGATAAGGATATAAATTCGTTATGTCAAATCTGATAAAGATATCAAATATGCAATATATTATATATTAAGTGTCTGCGATACGTATGCATCAATGCAATACAATTGTCTTATTTCATTCCTTGCTTGATTTGAAAATTATTGTAAACATTTATATAGAATAAAAGAATATCCACTGCAATAATTATAAAAAAAATTCACTAAAGTTATTAACGTAAAAGCTCGCTAGTAATTTCCATTACTTTAATTTTATTCGCAATTAACTATTTTCACTATTGATTTAATGTTTTTTTATTATTTTTTATAATAATCGTGTGGAATGCTTTCAGTAAAATTCAAACGTAAATTTTAAGAAAACTAGAAGATAAATTAACATTATTGTGTTCAGTGTAACACTTTCGATAAGACACCCCTTGGATCCATTGTTGTCTGTCATTGTATTTGAATATTTTTATTTTCATTTTATCTATGGTTTTATGTATAGTTTCGTGTATAGAGTTGGTTTAATGGGCATGTAAGGTTTATTTACGTATGATTGAGGTCCTCGCGTTGGCTTAGTAAATATTTCCAAGCAGCTCTATTCAAGACCAACCCTTCTAATGATAAAGATCATAAACTCGTAATCCAAATTATAATTATCATGCTAGCCTTGCTTTAATTTTTACAAAGTAGTTTATTATTTGTAAAACATCTTGTCTTGCCTTGATAATAGCGTTTGTTGTCGATTCACATGTCCATGATGAATCTAAAGAATTTCATGAGCAATATTATTTATAAAAACGCCGATGACCGTAAATTCATTAGTACATTTAGTACTATGCTAATTCGATACACACACGTAATTTGTGAGTAACAATTCCGAGTATCAATAGTGCCTATGTAATTTTTATATATATTGTTTGGAAATGGATAAGAACTACGAATATAAAAACAGTTTTTCTTTCTTTTTATATATAAATGACGATTTTCGAATCTGTCAAGACATTCTCACAAACTTTACAGTTAGTCGAAAATTTTGAAATATTCAAAAGTAGGCAGCGGCTTGGCTCTGCCCCTGGCATTACTGGCGTCCATGAGCGACGGTAACCACTCGCTATCAGGTGGGCCGTATGCTCGTCTGCCTACACGGGCAATACTTTTGTTTTATGCCTAACAAGATATTCGTTTTGTGGATTTTAAATAGTAATATTTACAGGCAGAAATATATTCTGTCAATTTTTTCGCGAAGAAACCTTCTGTTCCTGTTCAAGAATGGGACATCCCACGGAATAGTTAAGGACAACCGTTGTATTTATTATGTAACTAGAGACTTTGGCTTCATATTTCAAAATGGTCTAAAAGTTCCCATATTCCCTACCACTCAACGCCTAGTGGTCCGAGTGCTCGGAGCCATGTAGATGGGAATAAAAAGTTAAGGTTTTGCACACTCATAATAATATATTTATTGCATTTTAATACCTTTTTTTTATCCCTACCTAAGCTGTGAGCCTTGATACGCTTTTTCAGCGTAACCTGAACTAATAGGTGAGCTCACGAGGCTCAACCTGACGACATTGCTAACACGAACCCTAGCAAGAGCCATGCTTCGCAGAATCTATCACCGGATCGGAAACGCGACCCACTGAGAAGATCCGGCGAGAAACTCAGTGGGCTGTGTCTGAGGGTTAATTTACTCGTCGAGCCCGTCGCTTGCGACGAAGGGACGAACGATGACCGGTGCCTGAGGTACCTAAAAGCACCGTTAGTGGATCGGGTGGATCCGAAATGACGTGTTTTGGGCGACGTCGAGTGCTTTCCATTCTGTCCGCAGGATCAGGAATGAAAATTAATACCTTATTTAATGACAAAAACGAGACAAGAGATTAAGCGACGCACTTCACTATGCCATTGACCGACATAAGTGGTTACAGATCACAAGAAAGGTCTCAGGCGGGCTCATCAAGTCATCATGGTGCTCAGCAATGAGCGAACGATTGGATGAGTAGGAATGTCAAAAAGGCTATATTCTGTATTTTTTTATGTTTTCGTGTGTCGTAGAACTGATTAAAACTACTTTTAAGGTTTATATTCGCGCTTTTTACTATTATTTTATTTCGAACTTTTCGAATACTTTACAGTTTTCTTGGTCACGGATGACGAAAAAGGCTCGTTCTATTTTGTTGTAAGAAGTCGATTGTTAGTTTTATAGTAAGTAGGTTAAACAAATGGGACAACGTATAAAACCAGCGGAACGTATTCTAAATGTTACTCTGGCATTTAGGGCGGCTTAACCACAAAGGTGCTTTTACACTATTGCTCTTACAAGTTACTATCTTTTTAGGTTTCATTCATTAGTGACTCAGACTATCCGTCGACGAGTGAAACAAAAAAAAGTAACGAGTTCCTGTAACAAAACTGTCGAGTTTTATTATTTATGTTCATCAAATAAGCAAAACACGCAAATGAAGTATAATATCTAAATATTTTTGTTGGCAGAAACAGTAAACAATTACTGAATCAATATTTACGCGTACGTAAATGGAATTTTTAGTTATCCACCATGTTTATAGGTCAAGAACACATGTACATTCTGTAGGTCGTACTGCTCGAATACTTGTTCTATAGTAAGTATAGGTATACAGTAGATTACAAAAAAGGTTAGAGCTTTTAATAAAAACTGCGTGAAGCGAACGACTACGCCACGGGCTTGTGATTTATTGTTTCATGTCTGTGACTTTCTCTTGTTCAGTTATATGAGTAGTAGTATAGTTTCAATCGGGCTACCGCTTTATTTTTCGTACATATCTTAGTTTTTAAAATAACTGGAGTCTAATAAATTTTATGTATAAACTTATATTATTCAGCTTTATTTCAAACGTTCTGTTTACTCAACCATAAACAATTAGTATTAGAATGTAACTACTTTCTAATTTTATAAAGATTTTTATATAATTTATCAATTGTAATTGTTATTACAGATATTTTTATTATTTTATTGCTTAGATAAACGTGGTTACCGGAGCCCACATGTGTACTACATCAATAACCTAAATGTCTCCGACTGCCTCACCATTCAAACCAAAACGCATTACTGCTTCATGTGGAAATATGCAAGATGGTAGTTTTCCCTATCCAAGCGGGCTTATAAGAATTCGCCACTATCAGTAATTACGAAATTTTTAATTTTTGTGGGTTTGATTTTTACGACACGATGTTATTCCTTCGCCGTGTCAGTCGTGAAATCATTCGAAAACATTTGCTTAGTACGTTTTTCATTAGGAAAATGGGTATGTATCTGCGGGATTCGGCACAGTCGTATGGTTCGATGCGAATGCACCGGGCGTCTTATTCTTTAGGTCACGACGACGATTAATATATTTTTTTATTTTGTTCCCAGGTATAGCATTACGACCTTTCGGGCTTTCGTTATTATATCTTCTCCTCTACCTGTTAGCGCCGCTGACGCAAATACCCGATTCTCAAACGTTCTCGGGTAAGAAATTGTTGTATACGAAGAAAAAATATTGGGAATTTTCATATCGTAGTTTATATTAACATTATCAAAACGATGCCTCCAATGAACACTAGTCTAACTCAAAATTTTGAAATTTTCGTTTTTCACGCAAATCGCTTCACTATTTTAAAAGTATTACAAATTCATTATTAATAGGGTTCGAAGCAAGAGTAAATCAGCTAATTACACAAGAAAAAAACATAAAATCTTTATTATTGCAGATATATTTATCAACTTTTTTCGTTTAAACTCTCTTCCTGTAAACATACGAATTTGGAGTTAGAGTAGTGTTCATTGGAGGCATCGAAAAGGTTTTTATGGCTGAAGTGATGACGACTACGCGATTGTAACAATTACAAAGTGGACATCCTTGGAAATCAATGTAATATATTATGTAGATTAGCTGTTCTCATTTCTCAACCTATAAAAACAAATACGAAATATGCGGGCTTTTTTTAAATTAAAAACATAGTATTTTAATGAAATTTACTTTGTAGTCCGTAATTGATACAATAAGTAGCACGAAAGCGTAATAAGTAATAGTATGAAAATATGTAAAACTATGAAAAGCACAAATACATACTTAGATAGATGAAAATATTATATGATAAAACGATAGGAAATATATAAGTTGAAAATAATTAATCCTTTGCATATTTCTAATTAGAAAGACGAAAAATTGAAGATGAACAAAATTATATTAAGTTAATAATATGTGCAGGATGGGGAGGAAAATATCTACTTCTGAATGTGGTCGTTTCATTCCTCCTGCTGCTATGTCACGCTGTATGGCACAGCGTCCTGGCGGCTTTTACACCATACGGCTCTCTTCTAAACGATTATCCTATAATACGTGATATCGGACATAATCTCGGTCTCGTGTCGTATGATGGCATAGAGGCTCTAATGGCCATCCATTATTTGGCACCAGAGGTAAGATATTACGCTAGAGCATCACAGGGCTAGTGTGAATAGATACTATTGAAATTGGATTATGAATTTTAGCTTGTCATGACGGGATCATCATTGGTAGTGTACATTCTAGTAAGGAAATTATCAAATGTGCCCGATCCTGAACTACAGAAGAAAGATTTCAAACATCAACGGTATCCACTTCTAACAAGTGCAGGTAATGTACTAATAATCACTTTATTCTAGTGTAGATAATTTAAGTTAGGAAGTTTTTTTAAAGCTTTATAGACAAGCTCATGGTGTGGTGTTAAGCTTAGACATGAAGTTGAAGTCTCAATTTTAATGGTTGGAAACGTCATAACACTAGAATATTGAAACAATTTATTTTCTAAAAATATCATTTATAACATATCGCAACCTGTGTATGTTTACTTGACCTAGAACCCTTTATTACTCTTATAAACACAAAGACCTGTACGATAACTGATAATATATAACAGTAGCAATTGAACTCATTAAAATACGATGATTGATATCACGTTATATATAATAATCAATTTGTGTACAACGTTTATCTTTCTGCAACATCTTACGAAATAGTTTTTAAAAAAATATAAGTAGTTCCAAAAAGGAATTCTGCATTTTTTTATAAACTGACGTAATTGCTGCTGTTTTTAAGATAATAGGGGGTTTTGTGACTGGCACGGGTAAGATACGATACGATAGAGTAAAATATTTCTGCCGCAAAATACATAAACGTTGAGTTTCAAAAATTGATAGATCATCGTTACATTTTAATACAACTATCATTTTGACCTCATGTCTTATGGTGGATAGCGGCATTTGCATTTTTTTGTAGATTCCGGTAACTATAATATTTAGTTAAAGTCAGGTGAGTTTGTAAGTTTGTTTTCCTAACTGTATAGAACAAAAACGAGATCGTTAGATCGATTTTAATTGAACTTCATGTTTAAAATATTTTTGTTAATCTTAAAAACAGATGACGCTACCAACTTTCAATTTCATATTGATATGTCGCGCGTAAAGCTACAATCGCAAGCATAATATTTTTTTTAAGAATCTTTACGTTACTATTGTTTGATTAACCAAATCTACCTGTCCTCGTTTTTGAGAATTGTTCTCCTGCATTCCGTATGTTACATTTATGTGTCACATCTGGGATTCTGTGAACAGCAAGTTATAAAAACAATGACGGCCTTACATAAACCTTACATAATCTGGTGGTAGGACCTCTCTTGTGAGTCCGCGCGGGTGGGTACCACCACCTTGCCTATTTCTGCCGTGAAGCAGTAATGCGTTTCGGTTTGAAGGGCGGGGCAGCCGTTGTAACTATACTTGAGACCTTGAACTTATATCTCAAGGTGGGTGGCGCATTTACGTTGTGGATGTCTATGGGTTCCAGTAACCATTTAACACCAGGTGGGCTTTGAGCTCATCCACCCATCTAAAAAAAAGTCGATAGTACCATTTATTGCTAATTTTAAACTGGATTGTTTTTATATGAAAAAAATAGTAACCATGTTATTCGTTTCAGGAAAATACTTGTGTTTATTCCTTATAATGTTCTCCGGGATAATGCGGCCTAGTGTTACATCGGGAATTTACTTTCTCGTGTTTATGGGTGCGGCTACTGCCTGGGCCGTTGGTCGTCCCTTGGAGAAGGGCTTTGCCGTTGTTGGAAGATGTCTCATGGCCATAATGGCGACACACATAATGGTTTTGCTTATCTACCAGTGCTCATGGCTAATAGAACTATATCCCCCTGAAATGGACTTTGCAAGGTTCGTATCCGAATTAGTTACTGTTGCTTATGCTTAAATAAAATCGATGTTAAAGCATGTACTTTACCATAACGCCTATGGTTGGTCAAACTTTAACATTAATCTATTTTTCACTGCCATATATCTATCGTATCTATTTTGTGATTATTATTTAGAATTTGTGAAAACTTAATATTGCCTTTCTGAAGGTCGTGTCTCTGAAAGGTCTGGTTTGCTCTTTGTCCTTGGTTGTGAATATTTTATGATTACATAACCTGCTATTTATTGGCTTTGTTTGTTAATTTTTGTTGATTAAAATCAATTTGTATAACAAGTAACAATTTGTATTATTGTATAGTATGTAGTAGTATACATATGTATATAAAATTTCAAATGTTTCAAACAGGTACTTTGGCTTGACGAAATTGGTGATTATTACCGAAAAAAATCCAATGGGATTCATATATGAAGTGACAGATGATCATATGTGGGCAACTCTAGCCAGTCCACTGGTTATACTCGTCACGTATTATGTTCTAGCCATCGAGACACGAGAACTCTTCAAACCCAAGGTAAACTTGAAAATAAACCTTAGTATGAATGATATTAGTTTGACATAAATACTAATTCTGCAATTACTAATTCCAACGCTTTGTTACAATAATTTCTAATTGGGATTAGTTGAATTCATTATCAGTTCAATGCTGGATTGGCATTTTATACCGAGCTGCAGTTCATGTACATATATAGTGAGTTAAGGGTGAGAATTTTATTTTAGCCGCGATACCAATGTAATGAAATGTATAAACTAAACAATATTGTTAACAACCGCAAAAGCGTTGTTGGTGAGGTATTTTCTTTTTTTTTAATTATTAAAGTAACCTGATATTCGTTTTGTAAAATAGTGTTATTCAAATTTATGACATAGCACAAGTTTGTGTCGTTCGAAAATACTCGTAGAACATCTCAACGACATTCAATCTACAGTTTTATTATTATTAAAACTATATCATATGAGAAATCGACGTTTTGATTGGTCAATTTATAAACCGTTGCTGTTGTATATGTGGATGTAGGCGAAAAAAAAGAGCGCCCTGACCGGTGTAGAGGGTGGCAAATTGAACGGGTCTCTGGTCCGAGGGGTGTCGTTTCACCGCGGCAGCCGGCGAGGCGCCCGCGACAAGTGGATGAACGCCACTAAAAAAGTCCGAGTAAGCCTTACGCGAGCAACTTCCAAGCACCACTGTAGATATTCCAACATTGTACTTTGTAAATGAAGTCATCGTGTAATGTAGTGGCCAATAGTCGTGTACTATGTATTAGATGTTATTAAGCATCAAGTTATTTTATAACCTGATTAGCTTTAGAAGTATTTATTTAAATTAATAAAACACAATAAACTTTGTAATGTAACGATAATAACCAGGAATATTTTAAAGAAGAATAACATGAAACGAAATTCTCCATTGATTTTCCTGTTTGTATTGAACATGTAGAAATATGTTTAAATGTATTTAATGGTCTGAAACAAAACAAAAAACATTTATTCACGTCAGACAAAGTAAATTAGCAGATGACCTGTTTTATGTTAAGAGTGCTAGAAATGTAGCTTACACACTACACTACAAGCTTACACGATGTATGCGATCCACTACGAGCCACTACGAAATAGTTATTTTATCGGTTTTGTTTGACTGCATGCATCTAGTTGTGTAGATTGTTTTATTTTCAAATTTGCATCTATAGTTAATGTAAATATTATGGTATTTTCGTTATATTTCGTAGTATAAGTCACAAGTCATAATCACAACCACAAACCTCTGATGACATTATTATGAATAATAAAGTCATGCGCATGTGCTAACACTCACATTTGGATTTGCAGGGATTTGACTGAAGTTTTTATGCATTATCTAAATTTATTCTATTCGTTTTTGCAATTTGCTTTCGTTCTTTTGTAGGAGGCATATTCATACATAAATTCAAAAGCACTACTACGTGGGAATGCCAGTGAGACCGCCCCTGTAGGTATTTTCTTTATCATATCATATTGTTAAATGTGGGAACAAGTTTATCTGCAAGAAACAAGTTAAAATAATTCGATAATTAGCCGCGCATTTTTCTGATCATATGTTTAGGTCTAAACATATTTGTATGACAATTCGACCTAAACAGCTTCGTGTTCGTTTCGCTTTAATCACTTAAATAATTTACTGCACAAGTTAATGTCATTTACGTGTCGTGTTCACTGTAACTCTGATGTGGAATGTTTGTTTATGCTAGAGTAATTACACTATGCATTCTGTTGGTTTTTTAAATGGTAGGTACGTATGAAATATTTAATTCACTAAAAACTAGATGTTAATAAATTACTGTAACAAGATCACTATCGAAATAAAAGTGTGGGTGCGTCAAGGTTTTGCACATGCTGAAAAAAGTTTAATTCAAACGAAATACACATAAACACAGAGCTGTTTTCCATTTGATTATTTTATATTAATAGTACTTAATTTGGATATAGCTAATGCGGAATATAAGTCCGAATAAGCGTTGGTCAAGTATGCGCTCTGGATCCGTAACAAGACAGCTGCACCAAGATTCTACTGGGTCTGTGGTAGTACCGGATGAAGGTAAGTTAATGCATTGATATAATTAATTTAAGTTTACGCAACGGACCCTTGTCATAAAAATCTTACATAATATAGTAACTGAAATTTTATTTTTTCCAACTAAATGTGTGACGATGATTAAGTATACTCTGATGAAAATATTAAATTCTCGTTGATTTATCTGTTTATGATGTTCTTGAGATATTGGATAATTTTTTTAAACAAAATTAAAGAATTAGAAAAGATGTAGATTGTAATGAAATAAATAACTTTATACAGAATCTATAATAGAAGAAGAGGAACCCACTCTGTTGGATGACATTATCGCTGCGATAATTGATTTTTTCCAAGTCTTGATCAGGTAAAATTACACACATATAAATTTTACACTATTATTATTACTTTAAATGATATATTGTTGTTTATAATCTTAGTTACAAAATTAACGTTAATGTTAACCAAACTTTACAAGGCCTTACTCTAGAGCCCTCTATGAGTATTTAGATCCGTTGGGTTGAGACCTCAAAAGACTAAACTTTATTTATAATAATAAAATCGCATATTTAAAAACTCTTAACAAAAATAAATAGGGGCGCTCGTCTTTATCTGAGGCTAGTGGCGAACAAATGACTAGGGCTTGAACTATCAATTTACACATCTCGAATACTATCGGGTTCATATGGAAATTGTCTAAATAAACTTCTGAATAAGTGCGGGATATTACTCGGCCGATGAGACTATACTAAACACCCAACTTTAAACACACGGTACCGATTTATACATAGTATAGTTCTCTTGTTCTACAAGTATAATACCTTCAACTTCTTAATTCTAAATGGTTCATTTTATTTACTTAGCAAAAATAGCATTTAGAAAGTTTAATCATAAAGAAAATGTGACAGATACTGTGTCACAATTTAAGGAATTCCAATTTCAGGTCCTCATATATAGCGACAACAATAACGATGATGGCTTGGAGCATCATGTTTCATTCTTGGTTGACGTTCGTGTTCCTGATGTGGGCCAACATAGTGTGGCTGTGTCAGGATCAGAGATCGTTCATGTTGAAGACCAGTCCTATACTGGTGTGCTATGCAATGTTACTGCTCCTCGCGCAATACATTTACGGAATGAACCTGCTAGAGTCGGAATTGCCATCTAATATAACGGTTGGTCTTTCATTTTGTTATAATCAATTGGATTTAGAGATTTTTAATGCAAATAATAATAATGTGTTATTAATGTGAATTAATTTAGCAGATATGGGCTTGAGACCCTGATTTGCTTTTGTAATACATATTATCAGTTGCCCAACGTCTGTCTTCAGTGCCTCTAAGTCATTAAGTTAGCTACTTCAATTAGTATCAATTCGCATTTGCCATAATAAATAGTGAACGGCTCATTAGGCTGATGAAAAAACTAACCTACATAAAACTGGTAGTAATTGGACAGACAAAAAAAAGTTACCGCCATCGTTTGTCTTAAACAGCATAAAGTAAAAGCTCTTTATTCATGGGGTATGTGTTCTGTAAATATGCCGCGAATACAGAAACCATGAATATGGAATGGTAATTTATTTGGGGGGTTTATGGGGGGATACGTTCCTAGGCGATTTCATTTAACACCATGATTTAGGCAAAGTTGTAATAAGGTCTATTTTTCTTTTTTATTAGTCTATTTGTCAACGCGTTTATAAAGGATATTCGGTTGGACTTAAATCATTTTATCAATGTGTATGTACCGTTTTACCGATTACCGCAATATATAAAATTCACGTGTCGTAGTGTTTTTTGCCAAACTCCTCTGAAATGGCTCAACAGATTCTCTTGAAATTTTGTGTGCACATCGGGTACAAAATCTATTTTTCCTACCATTAAATGTTAAGGGTGGTCCGCGTAAAAAAAAAATCCTAGAAATAATGTATATGGCAAAACAACGTCTGTTCAGCCAGTCATTCTGTATATTTGTATGCACGCTCACTTTTAATGCGCACGCATTGTTTACTTTAAATATCGATTAAAATATATGAAATATCGATTAACATATTCGATAAATAATGTGTTACAGGAAGTGAATCTCCGTCAGATCGGTGTGGGTCGTGCCGAGGGCGAGCCCTGTGTCCCGTTGTTGATAAAAGCGTTGTTCACGTGCATGTTCTGGGTGACGCTCCGGCAGCGAGTGCAAGAGATCAGACAGAGACGACAATCGGCGGTCATAACAGATATGGCCGCCCCCCTCCAGCTGACCGTCTCCACTGCTGCTAGCGGTGAGAAATGATTGCTTTTGCATTCTTTTTTTTATTGCTACATGGGTGGACGAGCTCACAGCCCACCTGGTGTTAAGTGGTTACTGGAGCCCATAGACATCTACGACGTAAATGCGCCACCCACCTTGAGATATAAGTTCTAAGGTCTCAAGTATAGTTACAACGGCTGCCCCACCCTTCAAACCGAAACGCATTACTGCGTCACGACAAAAATAGCGCGGTGGTACCTACCCGCGCGGACTCACAAGAGGTCCTACCACCAGTAATTACGCAAATTATAATTTTGCGGGTTTCATTTTTATTACACGATGTTGTTCCTTCTATCGTAAACATTAGTTGAGTACATATTTCATTAGAAAAATTGGTACCCGCCTGGGATTCGAACACCGGTGCATTTGCTTAGACGAGCTATTGATTCTTATACTAGTGGTAGTATGTAATATTTTTGTGAATCATACACGGGCCGGTACCACCTTCCCACTTTTTTGTATCCCAAATTAAGCATGGTTATCGTTATTCCAATGCGTAGTTAACTTCGATCGCATGATTAAAGGTGAACAGTGGGCTGGGAACACTGGTTGGGATGTGTATGAGTCCCAGTTACCACTTAACATCAGGTGGGTTTTGAGCTCGTCAATATATCTAGCTATCCAAAAAAGACTATATTACTCACTAAATTAATCGATTTTAAATATTTTAAATGTCAACAAAGCGTGACCTGGTTTAACTAATTAATTGATAAAATAACTACTGTGGTGAGCATGGAATGACTATTCGCAATTCCATAGACTCTGTAAGCAAATATAAATTTAAAGATAGCATTTTCGTTATTGCAATTAAATGACAATGGATTTCTTATAATATTCGGTGGCGCGTTCAGACATACTGTTTTTTAGTAAGGGTAGGTTGTAAGATATGTTTACCTTAAATAATTTTAGTTGGTATTGAGTTCTATAATTAAAATGTTTTTGCGCCAGGTCTAGCGTACGGTACTGAATTAATTTTATATTAACTTATTTTCTGGACTTCACTTTGATATTATTAAAATTCTCTTTAACACATTGTTATTATGTGATTGAAAATTCTAAGTTATCACTTACCTTTATATAATTTATCTATAAGACATTCTTTCAACTTCTGACTAACCACCGCTTTTTCTTATTTTATGCTGGAATACCTACAGCCAAAATTACATTTTTCTTGGTAAATTTGGTTTCTTTTATGTACGATTCAACAAAAATGCACTTTACTGTGAAATTTGATACTCAACACGGATCAAGAATACATTTTTAAAGCACTATTTTTAGTTATTAAATTTAAATAAGTTGTATCATGAAACACACTTACGTTTCGTTAAAATATGTACCAGCAATTATTATTGCTTTCGTCGTAAACTTTGACGATTTATTGTATCCAGTATAAATAAATTACTTGTATGTTGTTTTTCTAAATGAATTGGAACAATGATTCAAGATAAACGTTTTGTATTGTATTATAGAAAATCCTACAGTGATTTATTTTACAAAGTAAAATATATTTGGTTTTTTGTGAGACGTAAACATTGTCGAGATACACTAGCAAGCATCAGCCCACTGAGTTTCTCGTCGGATCTTCTCAGTGGGTTGCGTTTCCGATCCGGTGGTAGATTCTGCGAAGCACTGCTCTTGCTAGGGCCAGTGTTGGTAACACTCCCGGTTTGAGACCGTGAGCTCACCTACTAGTTCTATGAATCTAGAATAACCCCTCGAGGTTACTAGAATAGGTAAGAAAATAAATTTAAGTAAATTTGAATTAAAAATAGTGTAAGAAAAAAAGATTTTATTGTAAAAAAAGGCATGGGGTGCTTTTCAGGATATTATCAAAATAACCCTTCTACTCATATCTGTTCATAAAATATTTATAACTACTGATACAATGCACCCCACGCTTTTTTTACAATAAAACCATTTTTTCTAACACTATTTCTAATTCAAATTTATTAAGATTTATTTTCTATTATTTAATTGGATTTTCTATAAAAGCGTATTTTGTTAGTTTAAATTTTTTTTTTTTTTTTTGTTTTGAATTGTCATCTGTCCTTAATAAGTATACCAAATTTCGAGTTAATCCAACATTTTGAAGGGGGTCAAAATCATCTTCAAAGATTCCGTTACATACTAACATACATACGTCTGAAGCTAATAAAAGCGTATAAAAAAAAGGCAAGCATCTGAACGTGGATTGTTGACGTCGCAGTGCTAGAGGCGCAGAGGGAGGAGGAGAGCCGGTCCCGCTTGCTGCGCGCGCTCGGCGAGTGGCTGCGGGCGATGTGCGCTCGCTACTGGATCTACGTCGTGGTCATCATGCTGTTCGTCATCGGCATCACCGGGGACCGTATGACCATTTTCCGGATCATATACATGTTCCTGTTCCTCGGATTTATTCTCATGTTTCAAGTGAGTCTCGATTTGATGGGTGTTTTCTAGAATGCTCCTAATTTCATAATCCTAATTTTTAACGAAAGTTGAAGAACGCTTTTTGGAGTCGATAACAGATTATTATTTAATATTGTTCCTTTATTTGATGTTGTTGTGATTTTTAGCAATGTCAAATCTGGAAGAACAAGTTCGACAAATGCGTTTCTTCCAAAAAATCTTTTATGAATGCACCTATAATAACAAAGTATTTCATAGTTGTCTCCTCGAAATATCTTTCCAAGGAGTGCATATCTATATTAATAACACATTGCTTACAAAAACTTTCAGCTATAATTTATTTGTACAAGATGTTATTATTTTGTTTTATTTTTGAGGTATATTCGGTTTGAACATTAGTAAAAAATTAGGACTTGGAATTTAACCGTGGACTCATTCACCTTGGCTATTGCTTGCTCGTATACAAAAATAAGAAACGTTTAATTTCAGATAAGTTGGTATTGGTGGCGCCGACTAATGTACGTGTTCTGGATAACAGTCATCATATATTCGATGATCAATCTAATTCTCATATACGTTTATCAATTCGACAACTTCTCGAAGACCATAGAAGAGTATCTACTGATCAATGAGAGATTGTAAGTTGCAAAAAATACTTATTTTTTTCCATTTATTAGTACAAGGTACTTTACCTTTTTTTTTCTCATCGCTTAGATGACCTCACAGACCATCTGGTATTAAGCGGTTACTGGAGCTCATAAACATTTATAACGTAAATGCCGCCACACATCTTGAGATATGGGTATATGAGTTCTAAGGTCTCAGTATAGTTACAAAGGTTACCCCACCCTTCAAACCGAAACGCATTACAGCTTCACGGCAAAAATAGGCAGGGTGGTGGTACCTAACCGTGCGGACTCACAAGAGGTCCTACCACCAGTAGAAGTATGTTTGATGTTTTTTTGTTTCCCTTCAGACAACACGACCTCGGCCTGGAACCGTATCATCCCGCCGACCTCTTCGTCAAATTGCTCACACCGACGTTGTTCTTGATAATAACGATAATGCAAGTACACTATTTCCACAAAGACTTCATGGCGCTCTCGGATCCTAAGACCAGGTAAACCCGTGTCACAACTGAAGACATGAGTGGATGAAGGGGTTAAGTACCATTATTAAGATTTTTGAGTTTTTACATTGAATGAAGGCTTTATGTGTCTATAAACCATATTAGACCTTAAAACTCCGGGTTTAAAGGCTATTTTTAGAAATTGTATGTGATGAAGGAGTTATGTACGAAGAACAAGTACAAGTAACAAAAGTTTGTTGCCCGTTTTCTCAGAATTAACAAATTGTATCATATGCCCCTTCATCCACGCATGTCTTCAATTAATATTGATATCGTTAAACGAATTATAGTACGAAATCCACTTCGATACAGCGGCACGACATGAGAACCCTCTCATCGTGGCCGCCGGTAACTACATTCCCGATCCTGCGGACAGAATGGAAAGCAGTCGACGTCGCCCCAAACACGTCATTTCGGATCCTCCCGATCCACTAACGGTGCTTCGTACCTCAGGCACCGGTCATCGTTCTGGTCGAACCCGTCGCTTGCGACGAAGGGCTCGACGAGTAAATTAACCCTCAGACACAGCCCACTGAGTTTCTCGCCGGATCTTCTCAGGTCACGTTTCCGATCCGGTGGTAGATTCTGCGAAGCACGACTCTTGCTAGGGCTCGTGTTAGCAACGTCGTCAGGTTTGAGCCCCGTGAGCTCACCTACTAGTTAAGGTTACGCTGAAATAGCCTCTCAAGGCTATCAGCTTAGGTAGGAAAAAATTGAAGTACGAAATGTTGTTTTCTGTACAGAACCAATAGTGTAGTGAAAGAGCCGGAGTCCAGTCGACCGAGCCAAGCCGGCATTTCGACAATGAAAGATGACGTAAGTAGGATTAGCGTAATTTTTATTTTATCGACTTATGTGTTCAGAAATTTAAAGAAATATAAGAACTGTCATTCGTTTTCGTTTGCTAACGTCAAGAGAAGATTTCTAAATAGTTCAAAGACAACAAACGTGATTGGTGTACTCAATATTTCTCTTAGCTCGATCACCATATTCGCCCCTACGATGTCTGACGATTGTGTTAATAATTGTGGCTTCTCCGACAAATACATATATTATTTCAGAGCTTGCATTATTATTAGTATGTAGCGAATATACTTCGACAGTAAAACTTATTTTAATATTTCAGCTTCCTCAACTTCCTTTAGAAGAAGAGCAGCCGCCCTCTGTGGAAGGTAGCATGACGGAAGTTGAACATTCACTAGAGATGTCCTCGGTCAACAACGGGGCTAGAAGATCTATACACAGGCAAATACTTTAGGCTTCATGTTTTATGTTTTATACGGTCAGGATGTGGGACTTTTGTGGTGTAGATCATCAAACCAGCTTAGGGGTCGCCTGAACTTAAGCTTTTGGGCTTAGACATTTTATTACACGTGTCATCCCTAATTAATTTTTTATTTTTTTTATTGCTTAGATGGGTGTACGAGCTCACAGCTCACCTGATGTTAAGCGGTTACTGGAGACCATAGACATCTACAACGTAAATACCGCCACCATAAATACCATGAGCGACGGTGACCACTTACCATCAGGTGGGCCGTATGCTCGTCTGCCTACAAAGGCAATAAAAAACAAAAAAAAACAAAAAACCCACCTTGCGATATAAGTTCTAAGGTCTCAAGTATAGTTACAACGGCTGCCCCACCCTTCAAACCGAAACGCATTACTGCTTCACGGCAGATATAGACAGGGTGGTGGTACCAAAAATTTGGTACCCGCCAGCGGGATTCGAACATCATTGCATCGTTAGATACGAATGCACCGGACGTTTTATCCTTTAGGCCGCGACGACTTCATATGTAGTTATTGAATTGTGTAATCCTGTAACCGAGCAGGAAGGCGTCGCGCAGTCGCTCGTACGCGCCCACGGTGACGGAGCGGGCGTCGAGCGGGCTCAGGGCGGCGCTGGCGGACGCGCTCTCCGCCGCCCGCCGCGCGCTGCGACACTGGACCGACAAAGTCTTCGTCTACCTCGACATACACCTCATCAAGATCATATTCCTGTCCCTCATGCTACTCTGTGTCATGAATGTGAGTGCTCGCGTACATATTTAGGGGTGATAGGATATTTGATTTAAGCGACATTTTTGAAAATATACAGGAGTGCCATTTTATATAATATGTGTGTGTATAATAAAAATCTTACATTTATTTCCATTATCTGGTACCTGTAACACAAGCGCTTTACGAACTTAGCACGGGACCAGTTAACGTGGCGTGATCGTTAGTAAATATATCGACGCTTGAAAGGCAAGCGTGACTAAGCGACAATAACTGCTTTGTACATAAATGATAGCCAATAACCATATTCGATGCGCAAAAAAAAAATTAATTCTAGGTCTATTAAAATCATTTCAATCCTACAGCTAGATTCGTTAAAATATAATTTTTTTCAGGTATTTCAAATTTAAATTAGTCTACTGTAAAGTTCACGCATTGTCGCTTAGTAACGTTTGCCTTTCAAGCGTCGATATATTTATTTATTTATTTATATTTATTTAAATTTGATGAATAGAAAATAATATCATCCGAATAAACTTTTTCAACTGTTTGAATGGAGTAAAGTTAATTGGTGTTCGATTAAAAACATCGAACTGTTGATGCTAATACCATATAAAAAGCACCATTAATTACAAAGATACATATATGTCGCGTATTAAGCGAAATGTCGTTTAAAACAAATAACCTTTCACCCCTCGATATGTACGTAGTATGTACGTCGCTGTTGTAAAATCTCTTTGTTTTAATAAAACGATATATTGGACTGTTCGTATAAACTTTGCAATTTGCAAAATGCAAAGGAATCTTAATTGAAAAAATGAAGAAAAAAAACAATAATTGATTACACAGTGAAAAACTTTTAACAAAAAATAATAGTTTGGTTCTAATAATAATAGTTCACGTTATCTAAGCTAAGCCGAGTTTTTGTCGTTTTTTTGGTTTAAGAAATGACATTCGTGTCTCTTTGGTGGTTTTTCAGTAACTAGCTTTTGTGTTGAGTTTTTTGATAATTTTTATTTTATTTTCAGGTATGCGCAATGCACGTTCCCATCATGATAATAATATCACCAGCTCTGTGGTTCAGTTCGCGGAAACAAAGAATATGCGTGTTATTCATATCAACTCTAATAAGCGTTTATTTTATGGCGAAAATGGTCTATCAGATTGATTATATCAAACATTCTTTGTTCGAAGTTAATTGTACCTCAGTGAGTATTTTGTATTGATTAATTTTAAATTTAATTTCTAATGTTTTTGCTTACCATACATTATCAGCCGACTTCAGAGCTGAGCCCTACCACATCACTGGGCGTGTTGTAAGCTTATTGGTGACCAGCTGTAACTGTCCGCTTCGCTGGTCATTTAAAATTAACATTATCATTTCTCGCTCCCACAAAGATTCTCATCATTAACGCCCCCGCAACTGGTGTAGGGAGTCCAATACTCATATAAATATTAGCCTATCCATTAAGTACATGTATTTTCTACATGGATACCAAGTTTCAAGTCAATCGAATGCATGGTTTAGTAGTTATAACGGAACATCCGTAAAAACCACTGTAGATTTATATATTAGTATAGATAGCACAAATGTTATATATTAATAAACACTATATGTTTATAGAAACTATAATGGTTATTAAAACTAATTACTGATCCTGGCTGATTATTTGTATTTAAATATTAAAGAACTATTAAAAGAAATTAGTATGAATCAGCTGTTACATTTTCAGGTTGAAGCTAACGAGACATCGACGAACATAGTCACGAACACGTACAACAACGCAGAATGGATCGGGTTCCACAAGGCGACACGTGAGAAACCTCTAGTGGTTCTACTCAAAGGCTATATAGGACTGATAGCTGTGTTTACGTTCTATTCCTTGGTCACCTATCGACAACAGACTATAAGGTAATAAAAAACCGTAATGGGAGTACCTTTTGCAAATCATATAAACCAGTATTAAACAAACAATACATTACTAATACACAACTACAATTAAAAATACAGAAACAAATATCGATAGCAAATGAACAAAAAAATCGCCCAAAAGAGTCCCCGCCAACCCTAATTGTTTGATTTTGCACGATAAGATTTGGAATCCTTTCAGATATCACATGCTCTCATCACTAACCATTCCAGCTTAAATAATATGCACAATAAGATCTGTCGATAATAAACTCTATTATTTCATGAATAGTGCTAGTAATTTTGAAGAACCAAATATCATTTGTCTCCCTGAGTAACTTCCTTATTTTTTCAGGGAATTAGAAATGACGCCTAAAGAGAGAGAAAAAGTGATGTTCCCCGATATCACGCGCAAGGACGCCGACAAAGACTTGATCCACTGCATTAAATATTTAGTTAATTACGGATTTTACAAATTCGGAGTGGAGGTGAGTTTTCGATGAGCTAATAAGCTAAACGAACTTTTTTATTTACTCATAAATAAAACAATTTCACTGTTTTTAAATTTTTTAATAAACTACTACTAATTGAATAAGGATTGTCTGATGAACTCATCTTTGTTTAATACTTCACTATTAAATTTTATTGCCTTTTGTTTATTTCACTTTTACACTAAACACAATATTGCAAATCACCCGAGCATAACAACGGCGGAGAATTCTAGGTGCGCGAGAGCAGACGTAGACACTAACGCGCATGCGCACTTGTCAGTACCTAGGGAGGTAAAGTTAAACTTTCTTCCCTGTACAGCGGGACGAAAACCGAACTTTCGGTGTAGGTAGGAGAAAAATAATATTTCATGTTTTACCAACTCGATTACGCTCGGATAATTTTAAATTAGAATAGACGATGACAAGTGGTTCGGTTCTAGGTGACGCTGATCTGCCTGATAGGCGTGATCGGGTCCCGCATGGACGTGTACGCCGTGCTGTACGCGGCGTGGCTGCTGGCGCTGGTGGCGGCGCGGCGGGCGCGCCAGGCTCGGCTGTGGCCGGCCTTCGCCTGCTTCGTCACCTTCTTCGTGCCCGTGCAGTACATGGTGGCGGTCGGCTTCCTGCCGCAGCTGTGCGTGTCCTACCCTTGGAGTGGGGATTCCTCGGTATGATCTTGCAATTAAAAGAAATCGTTTTAAGTGGCATGCGATGCATCAATGGATACCCAGAGAAAACGACTTTATTTAACGACGATTACCTTTATTCACCTTGGGACACGAGGTCTTAGTCTCAATTGTATTACATAACGGCCGTCTCATTTTTTATACACTGCACCACTGCTTTGCAACAGAAATCGGTAGAGCGATAGTATCTATCTGTGCAACTTACTACTAGTAATTTTGCAAAAAAAAATTTTTTTAAATTAGGATCAGCCCGAGGCCGAATCAGCTGAAGCCTAAGGTTTTGAATTTGATATCAAATTAAGCACCATTAATATGTTTTGTTCGACGTCGTGTTCCGCAGCGCATGAAGCACATCCGCACATGGTTGTTCCTGCCGTACGCCGAGGAGCCCCCGCACGCCATCAAACTGATCTTCGATTACTTCCTGTTGCTGTTCGCGACGAGACAGCTCCGCGTGTTCCGGCTCGAGAAAGCGCACGGCGCGGAGTATCCCGGCGGCTCCAACAGCGAAGACATCGGCAAGGACTGGGAAACTCCGAATTTCGTCAACCCTGTTCCGGACTTCCTCGGTTGTGTGACGTACGTGTAGCTTTTTTTTATTGCCCTTGTAGGCAGACGAGCATACGGACCACCTGATGGTGAGTGGTTACCGTCGCAAATGGACTTCAGCTATGCCAGGGGCAAAGCCAAGCCGCTGCCTACTAGCCAAGCCGCTGCCTACCTTCCTACCTGCCTAGCTTTCTAAGTATAAGCCATAAGTACCAACAGCCCGTCCGGTCAGTGTAGCTGACCTGACAATAGCTTAGTTCAATTGATTACTGTTGAATATCTTACCCTTTATACCAGTAAAGATAGTTGTTTTGCCGACGTTACAATTTAATTTAGCATTAAATATCGTAAAACTATATCAGATAAGTATACCTCATGAAATAAGTGCTAGATCTTTAAAGGATTAAATTTTATCATTGTTTTTTTGTTTACAGTACGTGGCTGGACGTAGTGAAACGCATGGTGTTTTTGGGGATGCTGTGGGTTACTCTAGCCATAATGTTCATGACGGGCACCAACCGAGTCAATCTTTTCTCAATGGGATATCTAATCGGCTCGTTTATTTTCCTATGGCAAGGAACTGACTTTTATTTGAGACCGAAAGAAGCGATTTTACAGTGGTAAGTAAAAACAAACGAAATTATCTGAATTCTAGGTGGTAGAACCTCTTGTGAGTACGCGCGGGTAGGTACCAACACCCTGCCTATTTCTGCCGTGAAGCAGTAATGCGTTTCGGTTTGAAGGGTGGGGCAGCCGTTGTATTGAGACCTTAGAACTTATATCTTAAGGTAGGTGGCGTATTTATGTCATAGATGTCTATGGGCTCCAGTAACCACTTAACACCAGGTGGGCTGTGAGCACGTCCACCCATCTAAGCAATAAATAAAAATCTACAGGTGGTCGTGGCTACTTCGGTACAACGTGTCCGTTGTAGTGGTGAAGTCGTTGCTGCAGATACCGGGCTGTCTGTTCATCTCGGTGCTGCAAGAGCACGCCTGCTGGCTGGTGCAGCTGCTGGGTATCGGCTGCGTCGACAAGTTCGCCGGCGGAAACATCGCCAGGTTCATCAAGATGAACTATGAAAAGGTAATGGCTGTTGATGTGAATGCGGTTGCATGCCGCAGAGATTCGAATGTTGCGATGGATGTGTGGAGTAACGAGAATGGATAGAATACGGAATGAATATGTTAAAGGGAGTCTGAAAGTGGCACCTGTGACAGAGAAGCTGAGAAGTGTGCGTTTGGGATGGTATGGACATGTGATGAGACGAAATGAAAATGAGGTTGGTAAGAGAATGTTAATTATGAATGTGGAAGGATATAGACAAAGAGGTAGACTTAAGAAGAAATGGATGGATTGCGTGAAAGACGATATGGGTAAGAAGGGAGTGGCCGAAGAAATGGTATATGATAGAAGAGTATGGAAGAAGAAAACATGATGCGCCGACCCCAGGTGACTGGGAAAAGGGCAGGATAATGATGATGAATGATGATGTGAATGTGTTATAATTTTATCTGAGAACTGATGTAAGAGTTTGTTAAAACATTTCAGGATCCTATATGTTCGGTGCCTCAAGAAGACATAGGACTCGCTTGGGACGGAGTATGTTTTGCGTTTCTGATATTACAGCGCCGTCTGTTCCATAGCTATTATTTCTTTAGAGTCATCGATGAAAGTAAAGCCACCACAGTACTCGCGTCCAGGTATGTATCGGACGTCAGCTTTCACACAAGCTTAAACTTCCTCTCGGCATAGGCGTTCACCAATGGCATCACGTTTTACAGAGGAGCCGAGTTGATCGAAGAATTACGACAAAAACAAATGTTGGTTCAAGAGGAACAAGAGAAAAAGATATTAGAGAAAATCAAAGTTAAAATGGAGAGGATCAAAGCAAATCAAAAGAAAATACAGGGTGTTATTAGTAAAGAACCACCTCACCACGATATCGGTAAGAAAGAATATTTTGTTTTCCATTTTATTGATAGGATATTTCTGAATAAACTCTTATCGGTAAACTCAACATTACGGAATTGTATCAAATGAATCACAGAAATCGTAGTGTTGCATTCGATTTTCAATTAACATCCCGTAAATTACTTTTAATTGTAATTGAACCGTTAAATTGTTGTTACTTCGCGCCTCGTTGAAGCAGAAGAGGACGAGGAGAGTCCCGGTGGCCAGTCGGAACAAGTGCCGCTGGTGCGCGGAGACTCCGACACGTCGGGCCGCGGCTACCACACGCCCGACAGTCCCGCCTCCCAGCGCGGCTTCCATACTCCGCTCAGTGAACCCTCCGCACCACCCTCCCGCTCCCCCACCCCGTCGCCCCTGCCCCTCCCGGCAGCGCTGCCCGCGCCCGGCCCGCCCTCCCCGTCCTCCGCCCTCATGACCGTCTCTCTCGAGGCGTACCTGGAGCCACGACGCATATCGTTCGAGTCCCCCCCTTCGTCGGAGTTGAACCCCCGCGCCCGCAGTCCGGAGGAGTCGTACCCGGTGTTCTCTCCCCCCCCGGTGCGCCGGCGCCACACGGTCGCGAGCCCGAGCGTCCTGCAGCGGACGTCCCTCATATCGCAGTCCAGCCGCGCCGAGCCTCACTCTCACCATACGTGTAATTGATTAATTTTCGATGTGCACTTATTAGTGCGGGACACGTTGAGGCTCAGTAATCGTTCTTACACTATTAAATTAAGATTGATCAGATTTGCGCTGATTGATTTTTAATAACACACATCCCACCGTCGAGTCTGGTATTTATCGCATCTACACAATTGAGTATAAGTAAACATGTCGAAATTGAAAATAATAATTTAAAAAAAATTAATTGAATTGACGTGAATTTGGTTTTGTTCATTTCGAAAGTTATTACTGAGCCTCTGTTTATCATGCGGCTGAATATACACTGAATCGTTGTGACACGATGTAAAAATTTGTACAGCATCATTGAAATTCTTCTTATTTTTAATTTATAAAATTTTATCCAAATAGGAATTCAATCAGAATTCGCGTTTAGGAGAAGAGTTTATTCGAAGAGGCACGAAGGTAAATCAATTGTCAATTGGACAATGGGTGTTGGTTCGTGTTAACAATAATGAAGACTTGATTTTTCTGTGTACCATTTTTAATACTCGATTTCCTTTTGCTGTTGCACCAAACTTCGATGCAAAAATGTTACATTTTGAAATTCATTACCTAAACAAAATTTCATGGTACTAAACTCGCCTACAGATACTCGTGTTAACTAATGGTGTTCATTTAAAATGTAACATTGGATTCATAAAGAATTTCATGAAACTATTTCAATAGAAGTGTGCAATTACATTTCCTACAAACATACTCAATGGGGATGTATAGGGAACCACTTTGTCTTCTCGTCTACGCTTAATAACAATCTCCTGAAAACTGTCGTGTTGTTAACATCCTGAGCTTGTCTCGGACGCGCTCCTCGTAAACTTTGTAGGGTGCTGTTCGGTTTGCGACTTGCGAGTTGAGTTGTGCTTTTTTCTTGTAGTTCGAGACAGGCCGCCGTATAAGCCGCCCGCGAGCCATCAGAAGGGTAACGTTCAGTCGAAATTCGCTCTAACCTTGTATCTGCGTTTCTAACCCTCCGCAGCTTTTGGTATTTAGGCAAGTAACATCGTGGCGGGGACACCCTTCATGTCGCTCTCTATTAATTTGGGATCTTGTAATATAATGTAAAAAAAATAATTGTGCTGTTTTGCCGGCTTATTTGATCGCATGATTGTTTGTAAGGCTTTATATGCATGTATGTGTGCTGTTCTCCTAGATATTTTTTTTCTGTTAAATAAATACACTGGTATTATGTTTTTATGAATTCCCACATTTGATTGTTTTTAAATATTCGCAAGCAATCACCACTAGCACAAGCGTATTTTGTGTTTTTTTTTTATGGAATTACTCAGACACATTTGTAATATTATTAAATATTGAAAAAAAGAACGTAACTAGAATTTTCTTTAAATTTTGTTAACTTTAATGTCCTAATGAAATATCATCTTTTGATAAACTAAAGTAAAATTTTTTGGTCACACTTAAATGAACATATTATAACGATTTTTTCAACTCTAGTTACGTGTAATTTGATGTGAAATGGAATTTAACAGAGTTGTGTATATACAGCTATTCGTTCCGGCGATTACTACATGTTTGATGAGTTCGATGACACCGACATCCATATGAAAGACGACGAATCCAGTTCCGACGAAGACGCGCCTAAAGAAATGGGATTCGGCAAGGTACGACCTTATTTATCGCTTACATTATTTTAATGTTGGAGTCGGGAATCTTGTGAAAATGGTGTTCCTTTACTATGCTTGTTTGTTATGTCAAAGGACTCTTTAATGAAATTGATATAATTGCTTGGGAATTAATGTTTTCAGTTATGTCCGATTTGTGTAGATTTTTGTGGGAATTTTAGTCGTCCTTGGTAGTGGGCATGCGTTTATTATAATAGCGAAGTGTGTAGGTACATTCGTAAAAAGCGCATGATCGAATGAATTAAGTTATACATGTTTAGAGATATATATGTGCAATGCAGCTTAAGGTGACTAACTCTTTGTCCTGTATTACTAATGCACAGCCACGCCTCCATACCGTGCACGATGCAGAAACGATTCGGAAAAAAGAATATTTCCTTATCAATATGTATTTCAAGAGAGCTCTTAGACTAGCCCTAGCCACCGCCTGAACTGGCTTGAAGATTTGTATTGTATTTCTGGAGAGGCGAGTGTTGCCTCTGCTGATTTACCGATACAGTTAGTAAGTAACATTGAGAAGCGTCGGGCACGGGGTGGAGTGCGTGCGCGCTTACGTGTGCGGATGTGTGGCGGGTCAGTTCGTGTCCACCGCGATCAAGACGGACGTGCAGCGCGCCGTGTCGCTGCGCCGCGCCTCCGCGCCCGCCGTGCGCTCCTCGCGGCATCTCTCGCTCGGCAGCTACCCGCTCTCCTATCCGCATGAGGTAAACTCGTCCTAGTACAAGCCACACCGCAATACTATTAAGGAAAATAATTTGTTTTAATTCATTATTGCAGTAGATTGGGGGGGAATGGGAACGTTTTCCAATTTCAACACAAATTTTCAGAGGTTTTTTTTAGGGTAATACCAATAAAATTGAGATTAAAATGGTTCTTTTTTTTTTTTTTATATTGCCTTTGTAGGCAGACGGGCATACGGCCCACCTGATGGTGAGTGGTTACCGTCGCCCATGGACTTCAATTCGTTCTGGAGGCTTCAATTCTCATATACGACGCATACATAGTTCATTGAAAAATATACACAAAAACTTAAAAAGTTAGCTTGACCTGATTCAACTTGGCTTTTGGGGTGGAATCTGGTCATGTATGGGGACAATAGATTTTCGATAGGGCTAGCACTATTTAGTTGTTAGGTAGGTACTTACCTTTAGTTAATTAATTTTTCAATATCTGTAATCAGTTACAAAACTCTGATGACTAAATTAAACTATTTAGTATTTTTAAACAGTAAATAAAAATCCTTTTCAATTCAAAAAAATTAAATCTCACAAAAGCATTGTGACAACCCAAATTTATCCCAATTCTACCCCTAGTTCCTATTCCCTCAATCTACAGTAATTAGAATTGATATAGATCAATGTGTTGTAATTTTTTATTCAAATAATACACAACTGATTGAAAAAGTTTTGTGATTATAAACTCACAATTTGACTTAAAAAATGATATACGTTTAATTTCTTTCTGAAAATCTTTAAACTAAGCGCTACCATTTATCAAAATAAGGTAAGATCTCTCTCTCTCTCTCTTTGGATATTCTTAGACGAACCAAATATCTAATACAATTCATAAATAAATATAAATACATAATGTACATCCAATATTACATTTTTTAATGCTGTAAGTACAGGTTTCTTTAATTTTAGGTAATTTTGTATAAATATTTTTGTATAATGCATTTTTGTATATTGTATACTTTCGAGTGTCTATTGTTTCTGGCATAGTAAAAAAAAAGCATGCTAGATGTCGCACAAATTGTTTCCGCAAATGGTTTTATTTCTTTTTTCTTATTTTCTCTATTTATTCATTAATACTCTAGTCAACGCGAAGTATATTATTATATTCGAATACCAAAGTTCAATATAAAGTTGGTTTAATGTGGTTCTTGGACTGTAACGCTATCTGAATCATATAACTATATAGGGTATGTGAGTGCCATCCACAATCATTACAAAAACTATAACGAGCAATCTTCATCCCAAATATGACAATTTCATTATTTAAGATTATATTTATTTTTCAGAATTTCCTAATACTTTGCTTGTTTGGCGACTCTGTTTTTCTTTTCTTACAGGACCACGTTAAATATAAATAAATCGGCAGCATGTTTGCGCTAACTAATAACTGCTAAGTAGTGTTAACGCTTTTAAATCCTTGCACGGCTCATTTTATTTTGGTCTTGTCATTCACTATGATGTGAAATCGAATACTCCGATATTTAACAAACTTTTTATTATCCCATATTTTACCTTTTATAGATTGCCATACACTTACGTTCAATATTTATGAGTCAATTATTATATTATAAATTACAATACAATAACATGTAACGCTTTATTAAAATGTGTATGCGCAAATGTATTTTTTATGATTAATATGAAAGAGTTGGCACAGGTTCGAAGGAAACAATCACAAGGGGAAATTGTACAAGAGGGAGATGTGAAACCGGCTTTAGGTGAGAGAGAAGGCGATCCGCCCGGCTCTGACATAGATGACTACGCACCATTGCCCGGTAGGTATACAGAAAGAAATGTTATTCAAATACAGTTATCAATCTCGGGCTCATTATTAACAATTTGTGTTATTGTGTACGATATTCGAAATTGCTCGACGCGCGGTTTCTAAATTAATAGAAAAAAAACGGCGTAAAATGTCCTTAAATCTTATACCTTTAAACGAACAATTCTTGTATATTAATATATATATAATCTGAATCTCGGAAACGGCTCCAACGATTTTCATAAAATTTACTATACAGGGGATTTCGGGGGCGATAAATCGATCTAGCTACGATTTATTTTCAGAAAATGTTGTTTTATTCGTGTTTTCAATAATCAACTCTTCCCGACATCTATTGGCGAATAATAATACTATTTTTCTTAATTGAGGGCAACTAACCGCTTTAAAGACAGAACAAGATGGCGTTATAAAAAAAAAAAAGAGCAAAGCTCGGACATCATCTAGTTAGAGTTTTCACTAAAACAACAACCAGACAGACTCAAGAATCTTAAAAAAAACGTCCTTTTACTTTTATTTACTTTATTCCGTAGATTATACATATGTGCTCACGGCTTCATCTGGTGTCAAGTGGTTACCAAATCACATAGACTGCACAATCCGACATAGACAGTCCGTGGCACGTACACGAGAAGACTTACAATACGCTCTAACGTCACTAAAAAAAACTGCGGATCTCTGTAGGTTTAAATGATTTTTTTTTATTAACCTTGTCGATTTGGTTTTAAATTAATAGTCTAATAGGTAGGTATTTCGACGGTGCTGTTTAATTGTATATACATGTATACCCTGTATTATTACAAAATATTGCCAATACTAGTTAATTTGAATTAATGTTACTAAAAAGGCGTAATTTTATGACAACCTTACCTTTATTAGTAACATTATCATCCTGTCTTTTTTTTTTTTTACAAATATAAATATTTTTAATTTTTTTTTAGAACAAGAGACTGCATTTGAAAAGCTGAAGCGTTTCATGGAAACCGCTTGGGCGTTCATTTCGAGCTTTTTGGTGTCCGTAACACGATACCTGATGCGATACTCGCGCGATTATCGATATGTCTCACGAACTCTATCCGTCGAGAAGAAGATCCTAAAGGTTCGTATGATTTAGAAAATATATTTAATACATTGAAGAACGTACTTTATCACTACATAGTATAAAACAAAGTCGCTTTCTCTGTCCCTATATCACTATGTATGCTTAAATCTTTAAAAACTACGCAACGGATTTTGATGCGGTTTTTTTAATAGATAGAGTGATTGAAGAGGAAGGTTTATATATATAACAACATCCATTAAATAGTGGAGAAATCAATAATAAATTACAGTTTCCGAAGCGAAGCGAGGGCGGGTCGCTAGTACAAAATATTCAAGTAGGTAATCGACTTGTTTATCGATACACTACTCGTAGGTGTGTAACCCTATGCATCTACGTAATCTCCATTGAAATTAATGACCGATGATATTTGTCTAAAAATATAATAAATACGGAAATTATTCAAAATAAACTTTATAGATTTTTTCCATCACGAATGCGTTTACAAATACGTTATGTAAAGTGCCTACATAATTATTTACTACGTAAAAATGACTTTTTTTTTTACTTTTTAGGAAAAAGAAGGTTTCGGCATCGGACTGAGGGAGGGCTCGCAGATGATCTGGGAACCGCTACCCGAGGCGTTGATACATCAGTGAGTATCTGTGATATTGTTGTAAAGCCAGCACGCAGTGTATTACAAATTTATAATACGCTAGTGGCGGTGGCTCGTTCATGATAGATTGATGCAGTATGGGCATTATGCAAATAATTTGTATCCAGAATGTTTTCATTTACAACTCCACCGAATGATATTGATCATAAACCACGCTCTAACGACGTTATTGGTTCGCGTAATGTATATGGTAACGGTAATGCTTGTAAATTAATTTATACATCACCTGTAGTTTAATGTATTGAGAATCATCGTATGAGATCATCGTATGCCTTTTAGTTAGTAGCATATTGTTTTTGCATGCTGCATTTAGACCTCGTATCGAAGTGGATAATCTTGATAAAAACCTACTGGCTCCTGATGTTGAAATGGGGTTTGTATATGTCTTATGTACTATTTTAAACGTAGCTATATAACCTACATACTGTTCAAGGTAGAAAATTAGAATAAGCAATTATCGTAGATCTCACTAAACATAGTATTTGTAAGAGTGAGTACTAGAACTTGTCATTTGTTTTTTTTTTCTATATATAGGACTAACGGTCCGCCCCGGCTCCGCTCGGGTCTTTAACAAAAATTTCAACGTTTGTTTTATTTTTTTAAATAAAAGAACACTTATTGCGGTATAACTATAATATTTAACATATGCTGTCGCGACACTTTTTGTAAATAATAATGTGTTCTACAAAGTCGTAGTACATTATTTTATTCTATCATTAGTAGTTTTCGCAGGGCACGCGATCTAAAGAATATTTTAGGTATTTTTTTACACCTTGTGTTACATTATTGGAGTTGTAGTAAGGATCCCTAATTTTTTTCACAAAAGATTTTGGCTTATAATGTCACTCGCGAATAGTGTAGCTTCCAAAGAGTGAAAGAATTTTTCAAATCGGTTCAGTAGGTTCGGAGCCTATTCAATACAAACAAACAGACAAATCTTTCCTAGTATAGATAGTAGAAATTAAAGAAATCAGTCTCCACATAATGAACTGAATTGCAAGGTCAAATTATAATTCGAAGCAAATTATTGGTGTAATGATGGTAATAGCTTAGTATTGTGACGGTATTTCCAGTCGTAAGTTAAGCGACATAAGCGTGCCGGAGATCCGCATCCTGGCGCCGAGCATGGAGCGCGGCCTGGACACGAGTCCTCCTCCTCCCCCCTCCCCCCCGCACGAACAGGACGACACCGCCGATACTACCGACACCTCGGAGCACGAGAGCGCGTTTTCATTGCAGACCACCGGAAGGTTCCTACACACCAACGCATGTACTCTCATTCAAAGATAGAGAATAAATATGTATGATTTTTCCACATTATAATATATTGTGAATCTACTACACATCGATTTTTAGTATAGGGTAGAAAAATATGTCAAAAGTAATTATCTTATTTTTCAATACCTTTAATGTTCGTTTAAACGTTGTCTTACTTGGAAACAAACCTGCACAACACTGTACAGTACCCGGCGATAAATATTCCACATCGACCTTTGGAAGGGGTCATTCGGCTAATTTCGGCTTCGTCAGGCCTTATCCCTCGAAACCCACTGACAGCCCACGGAATTTTTGTTCATGATTGATTAATGCTATTCCAATCAAAAACATAGAACCAAGGAAATAAGCAAATAAGCAATGCTAATTAATTCAGTTAAAACAATCATTATTTTTATGTGACATTAAAATGGATTGAATATAGAATCTTTATTTATAGCATTATGCCAGTTGTTGCTATTGTTTATATTATTATTATTATTTTTGTTTACATTAAACACCTATCTGATAAAGTTGCGCTCAACCGTGTTTGCATAATGTTGACACTTCAATTGTAATGGATAATTGTCCAGATCTCTATGGATTTGCTGAAACATATTGCACCATTCTACTATTTGCACGGTTTTACTTTAACAAGTATAGCTCCTTGTTAGCTACTCTGTGCTCGCAACATCACGTTCGTATCTTTGTCTGCTTTAGATTATTCAAGTAAGACAAATCGTTTAGACGAAACATAATATTTGATCTACCGAAAAATAATACTTTACAAATTATCATTGACTGTCGTCTCAAGTAAGTGTAGAGACTAAAATAAACAACTTAGTTATTTTTTCGTGTTATTTTTGAAATGAGGGTACATGTTAGGTGATAAACGTCGTTAAGTTCGATGGGCTTCATACTTCAATTTTATTATTTCTTATCTGGTTCATCTCACTTCAATCTACTATGTCACGATATCGCTGCTTTTGTTGTTTTTGTTAATTACACAACAGGTTCGAGGTAAGTATTACAGAACGTAATGGGTGTCTTAATTTTCAGGGTGAAACAGCATGATGTATTCTTTAAGATGAATTAATAACTTTATGACGTCACTTCTCTTCTGATTCGACACTGTTCAAAACTGATTAAGTTTGTGTAACGTTCACTGTAAAAAAAAGAAACTCAAAAGCGCTTTCAGTATCAATCGATCGTAAAGCGAGTTGCTAATTAATTTTATGCCCTTTCAGCAAGGATGTGACAACCCTAGAGGAGCAGGACGATTCTATGTTTAAACAGGACAGATCTCCATTTTTACATTTGACCTACGCCTTGTGGTACGCGGTGTTGGCGCACACTGACATTGTGTGCTATATTATGGTGTTTATAAACCAGGTAACATTGACGCCACAATATTTTCAATACAGTATTGTTTTCGTAACATTAAAGGTTACTGGACGTTTCAGATACAATCCGCTACGATTTTATCTATACCGTTACCACTAATGGTGTTCCTGTGGGGCACACTGACAATACCGAGGCCAACGAAGACCTTCTGGGTCACGCTTATCGCATATACTGAGGTAATATACATATATGTATCTACATTGTCATATTAAATACAGGGTGTTCAGAATTGGGTACAGGGAGCCTTTTTTTTCAATATTTATATTTATTTTAAGAATAATAAGTACAAAATATAAGTACCTCTTTTTGCGTGTAAGTTACTGATGCATTTCATTTTACCGTATAATATTTCGCAATATTATGACAAAACTAATTAAAAATATATGGTGATAGGCATTGATAGTTGTCCAAAAAGCGGATATAATTAATGTCTTAAATGATGTTTATGTCATCGCATTCATGGCACCAATTCTTCAAATAACCGATAGTTAATTAGATTTCACTGGTGGTAGGACCTCTTGTGAGTCAGCACGGGTAGGTACCACCACCCTACCTATTTCTGCCGTGAAGCACTAATGCGTTTCGATTTGAAGGGTGGAGCAGCCGTTGTAACTATACTGAGACCTTAGAACTTATATCTCAAGGTGGGTGGCGCATTTACGTTGTAGATGTCTATGGGCTCCAGTAACCACTTAACACCAGGTGGGCTGTGAGCTCGTCCACCCATCTAAGAAATAAAAAAAAAAAGATGAAGGGAATGTCGCATTATTATTCGTAAGTTCAGTGCTTCGCAGTTTCAAAGTGAGGCGGGTGCTACTGTTTGCAGTTCAGTATCCCGATACGCAATCCGTAAAGGTGTCAATGAGTACTCAGGGTTGCCAGTCTATTAGACACCCTCTTCCTATGCCGACGTAAACTCTTGTGAATTTACAAGAATGTATTCATTTTCAGGTGATAGTGTTGATAAAAAGTATGTTCCAATTCGAAATATTGCCATGGAATCGCGACAATGTACCAGCGAACGTTCCATTCAGTACTGCACGCGTTATTGGTATTGAGAGGAAGCCGAACTACGCCATCTACGATTTATTGTTGCTTTTGATTATATTCCTGCACAGGTAAGGTCTCTACAAGAGAACGACAATCTGTTGATTGTTCAATTAATGTAAAGCCAGAATAGCATCCTGCAATATCTCTATCAATATCAAATAAAAACAATTAATTTTACTAAGTCAGATGTCATCCAATTTAAATAATGTATAAAATAATGAACTTCTTTAAACATACACATGTATATGGTGTAATGTAAAAAACATTTGAGAATCAATCGAAACCAATTTTAGATTCATGCTGAAATCACTGGGACTGTGGAAGGAATCGTCTCCAGAAATAGAACTGCGAGAGGACATGGAGTACGCCCTGACGCCCGAGGATACGCAGCTCGTGGTGGAGGGCCGGGCCGCCGAAGTGGCACGCAAATTCGTGCAGCTGCACGACCGAAGCGGACCGTGAGTTATTTTTCTGTGCATATATATTGTAACGCGCTGGGGTTCGGGATAAATAAAAATTCTACCGAATTAAATACAAGTTAACGCTGTATTAGCACTTAGAACACTTCACAAACACTTTAAAATTCTCAATTCGCTTCGACTTAGGTGATCCGTTCGCTGTTTCGCTTCAAGTAGTTCCGATTACTAACTGACTGCGTGCCATCTCTGCAACGCTTTCATAGTCGAGACGAAATCCCTAGAATCGTCGAGAATATTCCACAAAATCCGAGTATTATTGTGTTTCCGCCATCTGACAATAGATGGCGTTGTACTTCTCGAGCGTTTTAGATGCTACTAGATCCTTCGGTATTTGTTCGACTATTCGGCGATAGATGGCGTTACTCTTACCGGCTTAACAATATCTTAATATATATAAAATAAAACGTATTTATGCGCTTATGTTTACCAACAATTCGAGAACCGTTAGTCCAATTGATATGAAGCTGTGCACACGTGTAAAGGATGACATGACAAGTCCGACGAAGATAGTTACTTTAGTGCTGAATACTTGGTGATTTTTATCTCTTGAACTGCTATGTATATTCCTAAAATTGTCTTACTTATTCAGCTTTCTGGATCGTCTAAGGACTTTTTAAGATTTAAATATAAAATTACATTTTGTTACGGGCGAAGCTGCAGGCGTAGCTAGTTCCCAACGAAATCATTTTACTGACATATTTTAAACACACCTGCACACTCTTGTTTTAAAACTTGAGCTTAGAGAGAACTCAGGGCAAGCGGGTATTAACATATTGCACACAGTATGAACTTCATTTGATGACTCAAATGAAGACTAAAGAACTATTCCGCATCTGCATTTTTGAATCTTTATGTTTCTTTTGTTTGTTTGCATCTTATTATTTTAATGTTCATATTACGGTTCACTGCTACTGTAATTTTCTACATCTATTACTAGTAACCAAAGTTAAGGCTCTGCGATGGTGCAATCCTATTATTATATAGCACTAGCTGACCCGGCAGACTTTGTAGTGCCTTAATCGACAAATAAAAGAACTAAGCTTTTGTATAAAATAACCTTAAAACCAACCAAAAGGAATCCGTCCGACGGGGGACACATCAAAAGGAAAACAAAATTGTCATTTTTATTTAAATCCGAGCATTTTCATATTTATCTACCCTTTAAACCTTCTCTGGATTTTTAAACCAAAATAAGCCAAGTCGGTCCAGCCGTTCTCGAGTTTTAGCGAGACTAACGAACAGCAATTCATTTATATATATATATATATATATATAGCGTAGAGTATAGAATGGCTTAATATAGTTCGAATGTACGGATCAGACAGTCGTTACCGTCGAGGGCGACGGTCGCAGCCACCGTTCTCGTTCCGCACGTTTGTGCTGAAGATGTCAGTGAAGAGACCACAGTTGCGGATAGGGCATCTGATGCGACCGCAAATCTTTGTCTGCCATAACGAATCAGACCGGTACATAAATCAAAAACTTTGCAGTTAACCAACTTGCAGTTGTACATTTAGTCCATAGTTACTGAATTAGATTAGTATATGCAATAGACAGTATTTTTAAACTAAAACATAGTGTACATTTTAGTTGAATAAACCATGAAAAATGTGTTAGAAACAATATAGGACTAACTCCTATCCATGTATAGAGATCATTATTACTGAATTAGATTTGAATATGCAATAGTTAGTGTTTTTAAAATAAAGCATCATATACACTTTAGTTGAATAAATAAAGAAAAAATGTGTTGGAAAAATATAGAGCTAACTCCTGTTCATCTATATGGATAAATCTACGTTTTTGTAAGTATAGGTAAAAGTTGGTATTTAATTGTGGTAACCATTATTTAGAATACTCAGAAAAAATTACCTCCACTATTTTATATCTAAACATTAAAAGAAATGTATTTAGTGTAAGGCTTTTTAATGTTATTCAGATTATATAGTTTGTTGTCATTAAAAAAATGCAATTAATACAATATGAAAGTAAAATAAAAAAATATTTTACATACAGACGAGAAGGTGAGGATGATAATGGCTCAAACAGAAGTATCGGAGAGGGGGTACGCCTGCAAGAACAGCGCGACTATGAAGAAGCGGGACCCTCGAAACCAATCGACGATGATCATTACAAGTGAGACGTGTTTGTTTAATAAATAAAAAGAAAGTGAAAGAAGTGGAACTTCTTTTGCGGTGTGTAGTATTGTGGATTTCTACATTTTTCATCCTTAAATCAAATTTCTCTTGTAATGGGGAATGCTGTGTATAAGAGAAACAACCTCTTCACCATTTATATATATTTTATATTTTAAATAGATTTTTTTTAAAATCCTTCATTAAACGTAAAATATAAGATAGTTAATATGTCATCTACAGGAGCAATGAGAAACTAATAACAAGCTGTCTAGTGGCCGACGCCCGTAAACAGAATGTGTATAAGAGAAACGACCTAGCTCGCTTTCTCGTTTTCTCCAAGGTCGAGTGGTTCGCGAGACACCTTTTCTATTTTCTCACTCTCGCTCTTCCTAAATTTTAGTTTTTCTGTCTAGCCGTAACGAATCTGCCGCAAGTTAGATTTTACTCTCAACGCGCCTAAAGAATTTTACTTCAATAAACGCAATTAAAGAAAATAAAATGGCATATACATATGTCATTTTTCTATAATATTATAAGAAACCAATGAAACTAAAATTTATTGTAAACAAAAACTTTATTGAGAGTGCACTTTTTCGATTGACAGTGTAAACGACGATCAAGAGCCCATTATCGCTGTAACAACAACTATGGAAGACACGTACAAGCATTACCCGAAAGTCATGCTTTTGTCGTAAGTAACTTCGAGTATTTTTTATTATTAGTTGCGTGGAGCAAAAAATCATTCTATTAATATTGAAACTTAAATGAAATACTATTCATATGATGTCTAATGTTAAAATCAAAATTGTAGTAATGCAGCGTCCATCGCCTAAAAGTAGTCATGTCTTTTTTCCCCTACCTATTCTAGTAACCTCAAGGGGTCATTCTAGATTCACCAAGCTAGTAGGTGAGCTCACGGGGCTCAAACCGGGAGTGTTGCTAACACTGGCTCTAGCAAGAGCAGTGCTTCGCAGAGTCTACCACCGGATCGGAAACGCGACCCACTGAGGAGATCTGGCGAGAAACTCAGTGGGAATGTCATGTGATAAAGCAGTGCAAGTTCAATTTTTTCTAAGTGATACACTACGATACCTATCTGTCACCAATAAAACAATAAATAGATTTTGCTTCAAATTGACTACTCTGACAACGTATGGACGAGGGTATGTTGTGACGTCACACGTTTGATACCTCTGTATCCCACTTAGTTTCTAGCCGTATCTTCTGAGTCTGCGAAAAACTGCTCTTGCTGTGTTATCAAATTCTCTCAGGTTGAGCTCACCTATCCGTCCGGGCGTAGCTGGAATAGCCTCTTAAGCTACCAGCGAATAGGAAGGAGGTAAAAAATATCCTATATATGAACACTGCACTCCGCACCGGCAGAGTGAAGCGGTACTTGCGTCCGACGCAGCGTTTCTTCAAGCGGATGTTGACGCCGGGCGCGCGCGTCACCGCCGACGTGTACGCGTACATGTTCCTGTGTGACTTCTTCAATTTCCTCGTCGTCATATTCGGATTTGCCGCTTTTGGGGTGAGACAACGACTATCCTAATATTTTCGTAGTTGACACTTCATCGGTGGTACCATTGTGACTCGCAAAAGCAACAAAAAAATACACTTATGTATTAAGCTTGTTCTGCTTGTGCGTCTTTAGAAGAGATAACTTGTCCCGTATAATCGAGATTTCGAATTAACGAACACATGATGTGTCTCTCTTAAAAAAATACCATTGAGATATCTCGTAAAGAACAGATAAGGACAGGCTTAACTGTTTTTTTTTTATTGCTTAGATGTGTGGACGAGCTCACAGTCCATCTGGTGGCAAGTGGTTACTGGAGTCCATCGACATCTACAACCGTAAATGCGCCACCCACGTTGAGATATAAGTTCTAAGATCTCAGTATAGTTACAACGGCTGCCCCACTCTTCAAACCGAAACGCATTACTGCTTCACGGTAAAAATAGGCAGAGTGGTGGTACCTACCCGCGCAGACTCACCAGAGGTCCTACCACCAGTAATGACGCAAATTATAATTTTGCTGGTATGATTTTTATTACACGATGTTATTCCTTCACCGTGGAAGTCAATCGTGAACATTTGTTGAGTAAGTATTTCATTAGAAAAATTGGTACCCGCCTGAGATTCGAACACCGGTGCATCGCTCAACACGAATGCACCGGACGTCTTATCCTTTAGGCCACGACGACTTCAACTCACTTCGACTGTGTCTTTACCACCGATGTTCATTTATTACGGTGTTCATTTTACATGAGATTTCTTCACTAATATATAAATTAATAATCTGTTCACTGTTCTAACTTCACCGTACAGACCCACCAGGGCGATGGCGGCGTTCAAGCGTACATAGAAGAGAACAAAGTGCCCATTCCGTTTTTAATAATGTTGATCCTGCAATTCATATTGATCATCATCGACCGAGCGTTGTATTTACGAAAGTACATGCTCGGCAAGATACTGTTCCAATACGCGCTCATCATCGGCGTTCACATCTGGATGTTCTTTGTGCTGCCCTTCATCACGGAGAGGTATGTCTTAACGAATGAAAAATATAAATATGTATAAGTTTTTATTTATTGCTTAGATGAGTGGACGAGCTCACAGCCCACCTGGTGTGAAGTGGTTATTGGAGTCCATAGACATCTACGATGTAAATGCGCCACCCACCTTGAGATATAAGTTTTAAGGTTTCAAGTATAGTTACGACGGCTGCCCCACCCTTCAAACCGAAACGCGATACTGCTTCACGGCAGAAATAGGCAGGGTGGTGATACCTACCCGTGCTGACTCACAAGAGGTCCTACCACCAGTGAAATCTAATTAACTATCGGTTATTTGAAGAATTGGTGCCATTAATGCGATGACATAAACATCATTTAAGAAATTAATTATATCCGCTTTTTGGACAACTATCAATGCCTATCACCATATATTTTTAATTAGTTTTGTCATAATATTGCGACCTCCACACCCCACCTGGTGTTAAGTGGTTACTGGAGCCCATAGACGTCTACGACGTAAATACCCACTTTGAGATATAAGTTCTAAGGTCTCAAGTATAGTAAGTATACTTAGAATATCGTGTAAAAAAGAAACAATCCTTCCCATTTCGGTCTGGAGGCTTCGTAATGAAATGACAGTGAAAAGCGGAAGTGAAAAATGCCAAAACTTCGATACATAAGTAAATATATTCATCGATATTACACTAATAATATGTACGTTGTTACGTTGAAAGGGGAAGCGAAAACCGACCTGTTTTAATTTCCTTAGGTCGTTCAACACATTACCGCCCCCGCCAATGTGGTACATGATGAAGTGCATCTACCTGCTGCTGTCGGCCTATCAGATACGCTGCGGGTACCCGAGACGTATCATCGGGAACTTCCTCTGCAAGTCCTACCGATTCCTCAACATGATATGCTTTAGAGGGTGAGTTTGGTCTAGAAAACCAATTTTAATCTTTAAATTTGTACAGTCGTTATTCGATATTTGTCGATATTCAATATACTGTTTGTGCCGATGTTAGGTGAAGTATGTCCAATAAAACTCAGATGGTCATTGAAAAATAATTCTGCCCTTGCTGAATTCTGAATGTATATCTCTCTTCCATGAATGTCTACCTCTTATTGTCTTGGGCAATATTGAGTTCCTCTTTACGGTTCTGACTGTATCTTCTCTTTATCCCGGCCTACCCACATTTGTACGTCCTTTTTATTAACTGATAAAAAATAATAACACTGCGGTTGTGTGTAATTATTTTATGTAAATCTCTAAGACTCTGATTGTATCTTCTCTTTATCCCGGCCTACCCACATTTGTACGTCCTTTTTATTAACTGATAAAAAATAATAACACTGCCTTTGTGTGTAATTATTTTATGTAAATCTCTAAGACTCTGATTGTATCTTCTCTTTATCCCGGCCTACCCACATTTGTACGTCCTTTTTATTAACTGATAAAAAATAATAACACTGCGGTTGTGTGTAATTATTTTAAGTAAATCTCTAAGACTCTGACTGTATCTTCTCTTTATTCCGGCCTACCCACATTTGTACGTCCTTTTTATTAACTGATAAAAAATAATAACACTGCGGTTGTGTGTAATTATTTTAAGTAAATCTCTAAGACTCTGACTGTATCTTCTCTTTATTCCGGCCTACCCACATTTGTACGTCCTTTTTATTAACTGATAAAAAATAATAACACTGCGGTTGTGTGTAATTATTTTAAGTAAATCTCTAAGACTCTGACTGTATCTTCTCTTTATCCCGGCCTACCCACATTTGTACGTCCTTTTTATTAACTGATAAAAAATAATAACACTGCGGTTGTGTGTTATTATTTTAAGTAAATCTATAGAATGAAAGTCTAAAAATAAACCAATAATTGCTAATCCATTCGCAGATTTATGGCGGTTCCATTTGTATTCGAGCTGCGTACTTTAATGGATTGGATATGGACTGATACTTCAATGACCCTCATGGACTGGCTTAAAATGGAGGATATATTCGCTAGTGTTTTCCTGTTAAAGGTAATTTGTCTTACAAATATAATGTTGTCATGTTTATGTTCATGTCAAACACATTCTAGTATTTATGTTAAAGAAATGAACAAGTAAAGTTAACAAATTTGAGAACTGGTTATTTGAAATCAATACTCCAATTTAGTTTTTTAAAAAAAAATCTCTTGACGTTTCGTTTTCGACCGATGTATAGTTATTACAGACTTCAAAAACCGTTTAGTATTGGAAAATAAAATAATTTTTAAATTTCAAATGTGTGTAGTGTTCTCGCTACGTAGAAGATGAATTTCCCCAACCACGAGGCGTGAAGAAGTCGAGCACATCCAAGTATCTATTGGGAGGCTGTGTACTGGCATTCGTCATTGCAATAATCTGGTTCCCGCTCGTTTTCTTCGCATTTGGAAATTCTGTAAGTAACCCCATACAATATCTGCAAAGGAGAAATCAAAGAGATATTGAATCCTGTTGTTTGTCTGTCACAGGTTGGCGAACCGAACCCGCCGACTGACGTCACAGTCAAAATACGAATCGGGCCGTACCTCCCCGTCTACCAGATGTCAGCACAATCGCACAACATCGAAGGGTGATTTGATTTTTATCATAACAAAAGACAAAAACAAAAAAAAATCGCGAGACAAAAAAAAAACAAATTTGCATGAAAGCGATGTTTGCAAAACTTATAGATTTTGCGCTAGATTTTGTGTCAAGATATATTTTTATAAAATTTAGACATGTTAAATAGCAATAAACCAAGGTACATCTCTAAAATCATTAACATTTCCTTGAGACCAGGTCTACAGAAAGAAAAAAAAAACAATATTGTTGGGTAGTGGTAAATGAGAGTGGACTGTATTTATTGGTTTTGATATCTTTATTAGTCCTTATGTGACAAATTAAAGATATATGAATATTATATAAAATATGAAATCGATGTCCCTTGATGATCCGATGAAATCCCTTGGCAGCTGGAATTGAAAATGAGAAAGTGTCATAGCGGACGTCGCTCATTAACACTTTTGACTTTTCGAATTCAAACAAATATTTTGTTTGTTCAATTTAAGATTAATAATTTGTTTATAATTAACAGATTCACCGAACAAGACTACACCCAGCTGAGCAACATGTACGGACGCAACCGAGCGGCGCAGACGTTCCTGTCGAACTACATGTACAACGACATCGCCGTCATCTACATCAACCCTATATCGACCATGAACTGGGTCATCTCGCCGCCTGAACTCAAACGACTCGAAATGGAGGCTTTATCCAGTGGGCATTTTACTTATTTTCAAACCGTGCTTCGTTTGTTACTAGTGTTACGCGCTGGGGTTCTGGATAAATAAAATTCCACCAAAGTACAACTAAAAACTTTATTCGACGCTTAGAACACTTAAAACACTTCACTACACTTTTAAAGATGCGTAAGACTGCGTGCCATCCCTGCAATGCTTTTATAGTCGATACCTCATCCCTAGAATTGTCGAGAATATTCCACACATCTTTAGTATTGTGTTTCCGCTATCTGACAATAGATGACGTTGTACTTCTCGAGCGTTCTAGGTGCTACTAGATCCTTCGATATTCGTTCGACTATTCGGCGATAGATGGCGTTACTCTTACCGGCGTAACACTAATAAGACTAATGAGACTATTAACGTGTAGAAATATTAAAGAAAAAACAGTACGCTGCATATAATTAAAATAATAAGTGCTGCCTGTTTTTGTAAAACGTATTGCAACGATCAGTGTATCGTTTACTAATTTACTTAAAATATTAATATGATTAACCAGCTGGTCTGGTATTTAATAACTTTGACTGCTGCACTATAGATTTCAAGCTCGACTCTCGGACCAGTATTTTTGTTAAGCTTACGCTAAAGTTAAAGCTACAGCTCAGGCCGTTCACATACTAATGTGTACTTCTAGTACCTTACGGTAGAGAATTTGATCGTAGAGCATTGATTAAATATACAAGTTTGTTAACTATCGTGGTTTGGTATACAGATGCGTCATTACAAGTGAAATTCACATACGTGATAACTCACCCGACGAACGCGGTCCCGAGCCCGCCAACCCTGGAGGACCAGCGCGAGGTCACGCTGCCGGCCTTCGTGGAGGGACGCGCCAACCCCGACCGCGGCCTGCTCACCGACATGCTCAACGGCACCGCGCCCGCCGACGCCTGGTACGCCGCCTCTCCTACACTTTGATGTCTAATGCTGGTCAACGCTGATATTTAAACCGGACGTCTTTTTTTTTTATTGCCTTTGTTGGCAAACGAGCATACGGCCCACCTGATGATGAGTGGTTACCGTCGCCCGTGGACCTCAGCAATGCCAGGGGCAGAACCAGGTCGCTGCCTACCGCTTAATGGAGAGTATTAAGCGGTAGCCTCTTTTAAAGAAGAACATGTCATAGCGCTCGGGAAACACCGTGGAGGGGAGCTCATTCCATAGCCGGATGGTATGTGGCAAAAAAGACCTCTGGAAACGCACTGTCGATGAACGCAGCGGTTCCAGATAATATGGATGAGCTCTGCTTCGACGGCGGGAGGTGCGATGATAAAAAGGAGATGAGGGGATCGACGTCTACTATTTTCTGAAATTCAGGTTTCAGTGATATATTTATGCTCTCCATCGTTTTATCTAAATTTTAGTCAAGTCAATTACTTAATTCAAGTTACAAAACGGGATCGATGGAGACAGCTGGTTGACGGAATCGGACGGAGTCACGATCCTCAGAAGTGAGAGACCGATCGAAGAGAAAGATCGTATTAAGCGTTCAATGTCTGGCTAGCAAACAAGGGCATTTATTAATTACAATAACAACGAAAAAAAACTAGTGTACGTGTATGCTTTATATATCAAATAGCGTTACCTCAACAACAGAGATGATATTGAACTCTCGATTGGAACTACAATAATTTTGCAATGAACGGAATGATACTGGCAAAATAAAACAATTAATAAAACAAAACTCGTCACACCAAACTTTGCGTTAAAAACCCTAAACCTTATCCCGGTCATAGCAACCATAATGAATTATATTCCATTTATTAATAGGGTCACAACACACGCGAGAAATAATGACCATAATAGTATTTACATAAATACATAGGTGTCCGCGAGTCGCACAAATTTTAATATACAATTTCCGATCAACATGCTAATAAACCGTAAAAAACTAGTTTTAATGTTATAATCATAATGTCGTTGTCTTATCGATTGTGATTGTTTTTAGGTTCAACGTGTCGACTCTGTTTCCGAAGTTCATCAAGGTATTCAATAAAGGCACAACAAAACCAGCGTCTCAACTCATGCCCCCCGACGATGGTGAGCTAACCAATAATTTCACGTTCCATACAACATTTTACAAACCTAGAAAGAAGAAAATAAACAGATAAGGCGTGGTATAAGTCCACACTGATAGGGTTACCACTTCTCTCTTACCACCCTCTTATTAGTTTCTGCGGTGAAACAGCTATATTTTCTGCTTTGAAGGGTGGGGTAGCCCTTTGCACTACAATTTTTTTTTTATTGCTTTGATGGGTGGATGATCTCACAGCCCTGGTGTTAAGTGGTTACTGGAGCCCATAGACATCTACAACGCAAATACGCCACCCACCTTGAGATATAACCTCTAAGGACTCACGTATAGTTACAACGGCTGCCCCACCCTTCAAATCGAAACGTATTACTGCTTCACGGCAGAAATAGGCAGGATGGTGGTACCTACCGGCGCGGACTCAAATGAGGTCCTAGAGATTCAAAAGAGTACGGCTACGACCTCAAGTATCAAGGTTAGTAGGGAATTCACCTTGTGATCTCTGTGATAAATTTATTAGCCAATTTAAAATATTTTCTCAGCGTATTGTGTTCAGGCAATAGTCTAGTCAACAAGTTCAAAAACGTGAAAAATAGAGATAAAGGTCCTAAAAATATGAGCGATGGCTCATTCGATTCGGAATCACCTCTAGAAAAATGTTTTTGAAGGATTTTGGTGTAGGTTAAAAATTGCAATTGTTATTAACAAAATAAGATGAAAAAGAAAATTATATTTCGTTTTTTGTTAATAACTTGAAAAATATTAACATTGAAGCAATTTTGAAAAAAGCTAAATTAAAATTTAAAAATTTTTTTTCAATTAATATTTAGCTAACAGGCATAGCTAAATATTAATTGAAAAAAAAACAATTATCAACATTTTTTAGATTTTTAATTTTTCAATACATAGTTATAAAAAATCATAATTAACAAATTAATTAACTTTAATGAAAATTAACCACAGGATCTTATAAAGTACATATATCAAAAGGGCTCCACGCAGTTTAAAATTTATAGGCCAATTATTTATACCTTTCATTCCATTGTTTATGCCAATGGAGATTGGGAAAAATTTGTTAGTTAACAATTGAATAACTTTTTGAAAAATGATGATTAAACTTTTTTTTCTTCAGGGCTCGATTCTTTCAAGTGTTAAGAAGATACTAGATTTTTTTCAAATTTTTAAAATCACATTTTATGTTATAAAAAAATTATTTTTATTGCTGAACTCTCTTTAGCGGCGGCGCGCGCATGCTGTAACAGCCGCGCGGAGCCCTCTAATTAAAATTATAAATAATGGAGATAGAGTTCCGGGAGTTAGGACTTTTTTATTGGAAATTTCCTCCTCTTTAACGAGCTTTTTTCAAAATTGCTTCAATGTTAATATTTTTCAAGTTATTAACAAAAAACGAAATATCATTTTTTTTTTCATCTTATTTTGTTAATAACAATTGCAATTTTTAACCTGCACCAAAATCCTTCAAAAACATTTTTCTAGAGGTGATTCCGAATCGAATGAGCCATCGCTCATATTTTTAGGACCTTTATCTCTATTTTTCACGTTTTTGAACTTGTTGACTAGACTACAAGTTCGGTTTTAATAAACGTTACATTAATTAAACTAAGTTCGATTGTAATTTTCAGACCCCGATGCCCGGCAGTACCGAGACGTGCAGCTCCGCTTAGAGAGACAAGACTCCAACATGTACTGGCGCGTACGCGAGAGATGCGCCACGGGTGTAAGTGATGCGATATTAAATTACATCTTAACAGCTTGTGAACGCATTACCTCATTTCTTTTAAAGCTTATAATTAGATTAGAAACCGTTCAATTCATATCCCTAATTTACATCGTGGTCGAAGTGAGAATTACAATAATAGGACAATTTGAAGAAAAAAAAAACGGTTTGAATATTTGGAAATTCGTTAATTTTTGAAATTGAAATTGTCCACCATACATAGTTATGCTCTAGTTAGTAAATTTTTATTTATGTTATAATTTCCGTGCTCTACATACGCGTGTTATTTATACAGGACTCGTTAGCTTCGCTTCCGTTGAACAACTGCGACATGCTGGTCATGTACACCTTCAACGATAAACTCTTCCCAGAAACGTTAAACTTCATATCCGGAAGCGGGTAAGTTCGTTTATATGAAAACTATGCACGCTGTGTATTCTGTCGGTAGTATTTGAAGAAAAAAAGGTGTGTTTGTTCTTTATGCGTTCCTAAAGTGCTCATCCGATTGTGATTAAACTTTGTTCAACTTGGCACACCAGGGAAGGTTTCTGTTATAGTACCATAAACTGGCGATAGTTCACTTCGATAAAGCGGCACGACACGAGAACCCTCTCATCGTGGCCGCCGGTAACTACATTCCCGATCCTGCGGACAGAATGGAAAGCAGTCAACGTCGCCCAAAACACGTCACTTCGGATCCTCCCGATCCACTAACGGTGCTTTTAGGTACCTCAAGCACCGGTCACCGTTCTTGTCGAACCCGTCGCTTGCGACGAAGGGCTCGACGAGTAAATTAACCCTCAGACACAGCCCACTGAGTTTCTCACCGGATCTTCTCAGTGGGTCGCGTTTCCGATCCGGTGGTAGATTCTGCGAAGCACGGCTCTTGCTAGGGTTCGTGTTAGCAACGTCGTCAGGTTTGAGCCCCGTGAGCTCACCTACTAGTTAAGGTAACGCTGATATAGCCTCTCAAGGCTACCAGCTTAGGTAGAAAAAAATATGGCGATAGATGGCGCGCGACTAATCTCAATAAAAATATATTTTTCAAACAGCTAATGATGGTCGCAGTGGAACTGTCGGTTTCATTAGTCCGAATTATGTAAAATATTTGCTTCTTTTAGTTCGATATTTGTTAATATTTACAATGTGATATACTGCCGACACTTGCGCACCCGAGCCATTATGGTCAATGGCCAATTATGGTCAATGTGCGTTTTTTTGTGATTTTTTACGTAATTATACATAACACAAGATTTTAAAGGGTATGTTATTTCTTCATTACAGAGTAGACTTTTGTTGTTCAAAATTTTTATAATTTGGAAATGTGAAATTTTTTTAACGCAAATTTATATCAACATGTCTATTGAACGTAATTTAGTCAAAAGTCAAACAAAAGTTTAAAACAAAATTAACAAAGGTGTTTCGAACCGTGTAATCGATTTTTTTAGTATGAATTATTGAACGACCTTATCATACTGAACTTTAAATATAAACGCATAGTTTTGTATGGGTCGAGTCCTAGTTTATACTAACAACGTTATACTATACAATTTAAACTTCGACCTCTAGTCTCAAGGTCTACAGGTAGGGTGGGCCGTGAGTTCTTTCCCTCATAGACTATACTAGACATAGACTATAGAATACTAAATGAATAACAAACAAACACGCAACCCAGTATAATCGGGCTGTACACGACGTTCGTGTTCCTCGCGTCTCGGATACTGCGCGGCTTCTTCTCCGGCATCTACACCAAGATCATGTTCGACGACCTGCCCAACGTGGACCGCGTGCTGCAGCTCTGCCTCGACATTTATTTGGTAACTACTCGAAGCGATTATACTAGCTCTTTAAAGCACCTTTAGAATTGAAGTGGCTTAATCCAAAAATATTGTTTTTTGGTAAACACCAAAAATGTAATTTTTCAATCTCGATTTGAATACATATTTTGAGCCTTAAAGCGCATACTTTGAAGTTTAAGGTATGCGCTTGATTTAAAAGAGACGGAAACTACACTTAGTCTTTTTGTAAGCTAAAATTAAAAATTCAGTTTAAAAAATTATTCTTATAAAATCATAGAATACGTGTTTATAAGTACATAGTTCAAAGTGTAAAACCCATTTTCTTTAAATTTTTAGTTGTGCACTTAAATTCTAAACGAATTATTCTTATAAAATCATAGAATACGTGTTTATAAGTAGTTCAAAGTGTAAAATCCATTTTCTTTAAATTTTTAGTTGTGTTTAGTAGTCGTTGTCGATGGTGGTGGTAAGGTCACCAGTGCCGGGCGGCACAATAACTAGTCCGTAATTGGATGGACAGTTTATTTCCAATCACAGACGGTATAACAATATTAAGAAGGAGAAATTACGGAGTACAGAAGGCACAGATAAAGCGGTAGCAAGTTCAAACACAATAATACAAAATAGGTGAAAGCAATAAATCGTAACAAAGCAACAGAGTACGCGTAAGTCGAGGAGTGACACAGTCTTAGCGTAGCGTTGATCAAACCCGACTGGCCGCGAGCGGCGGCCGAGTCGTGGCGCAGGCGACGACCAGTACGTATAATAACCGGCAAACTTCTTGAGCATTTGTCGACGTAGTGGGGGTAAGTTTGCGCATGGTACACTCACGTGCAAAAACATTACTATTACTCTGCGTTATAATGCTATTAAATTATTAAAATCAACATATGTATTTATTTATATATTTATTAGAACATCAACAAAACATATAGGCTAATAATTGTAATAATTTAATCTTGGGGTAAAATAGATATTCCTTCTATTAAGTCAAAACTAGAGCTGTTGCCAGGTCTTGGTTCAGTTGAAGCGAAGCTGGTATTTGTAATTTTTTTTTTCGTTATCATAATCTTGACCATCATCATCATCACTGTTTTCATCACCCGAGTCGCTATCATCGTGATGAGTCGAAATAGGGCTCATCGGCGTAGTTTACAACTCGGTCGATTCGGTCTTCTTTTTTGTCTATAATTAATTATTTTTTGAAGATATTCGATTCGTAGTAATCGAATGTTACTTTTTTCATTTACCAGCTTCCGATTATTTTCTGTTCTTTTTTTCCATCTGAAGCCTAGCTCTTTCATAATTCGTCGTAAGCTTCATTCCGAGCCATTAAAATTTATATCTTCTTTAAATTTTTCGAAGCCTTTCTACGGTACGGAGTTTCGCTGCTTGTTATGTAGTTATTATGATTACATCTTTTTATTACAGATTGAACGAAACTATCCATTCCGGTAACTTTCTTCTTCCCTGATCTTTTCTTACCCGGAGTCCGAAACACGGCGAGCAAGCCAGAGCCTTTAGCTTCGTTAATAATGCACCTAACAGTACTCACTGATGGTTTTGTGACTTCCGAAGTCTGTCTATTCACGTCGTACACCAATATACGTCGTACACCAAATTTCTACCCTTTCTTTTGATTACTACACCAGTTTGTCGCGGCATAATGTATGTTTTATAAAAAATCAACAAACACTCAACAAATAGCAATGGCAACAAAGTCCACAAGCAATTATAACAAATAACTTAACGATTAATAACGATAGACTTTCCACTGTACGCAAGCGTACTTTTGGGAGCAAGCGGAATGAGGGCGCGGTGCGGGACGCAAGGTTCGACTGATCTACCAATAACGCGCNGAGTCCGAAACACGGCGAGCAAGCCAGAGCCTTTAGCTTCGTTAATAATGCACCTAACAGTACTCACTGATGGTTTTGTGACTTCCGAAGTCTGTCTATTCACGTCGTACACCAATATACGTCGTACACCAAATTTCTACCCTTTCTTTTGATTACTACACCAGTTTGTCGCGGCATAATGTATGTTTTATAAAAAATCAACAAACACTCAACAAATAGCAATGGCAACAAAGTCCACAAGCAATTATAACAAATAACTTAACGATTAATAACGATAGACTTTCCACTGTACGCAAGCGTACTTTTGGGAGCAAGCGGAATGAGGGCGCGGTGCGGGACGCAAGGTTCGACTGATCTACCAATAACGCGCTCGATACGATTTCCCCTGCCGTCGCGCCTCACCCTCGCCACCAAAGTGATCTAAAATTCGGTTCTGCGCAGTCAAGGTCATTTGCTCAAGAAGTTTGCCGATTACTATACGCAGTTATACATAGTCGGGGTCTTTGCCGCATACTAGCGGTTGCGCCCGACTATACTTGTGTAAATAATATAATTTTGAGTAGTGTTGTGAATGTATGATTGTTTGGCGTATTTATGTACTGTATGAGAGTGTGTTATAGAATACGTAATTAAATATGATATAATATTAAATATTGCGTAGGTGTACAATGTAAATTAATAAATAATATGAATTAATATACATAAATATAGTAGAAACACCTACATTGTGCACTTAAATTCTAAAGGAATTATTCTTATAAAATCATAGTATACGTGTTTATAAGTAGTTCAAAGTGTAAAACCCATTTTCTTTAAATTTTTAGTTGTGCACTTAAATTCTAAAGGTGCGATATATTCTAATAGTTTGATTGATTATTGTTAGAAGATACAGGGATTTATGGCGGCGACTTTGAACTAATACTATCATTATCAAATTCAATACCAAAGCAAGGCCTGCTACTCTCAAAAATTACTAAACCGGTTACCAAAATTAAGCCAAATCGACCAATGGAATCACAGACAAGAAGATTGTTTGCGAGTGCACGATTTACTTTTAAATGGCCACCGTCACCCATTCGCTTATTATTAGAGCCATAACTTAATAAAATACATTATGTTGGAATGTTTATTGTATTGTAAAATGGCTACCGTCACCATTCGATCCGGAATGTACGACAGCTTTGAGACAGTAATTTATTGTGTAAGTTCGTATTTTATTGGGAAATTCGTACCTTCCTGCGGGATTTGTGACACTAGCAGCATCGCTCGACACAAGTACAACTGGCGCCTTATGCTTAGCCGACGACGATCACTAAAATTATGAACTTATTAAATTCTGTTTCTTACTACGAAGTAAGGATGGATGTTTCATATGTTTCACAATTCGTAAATTGAGTATTTTATAATAGGTTCGGGAAGCTCTAGAGCTGTCTCTGGAAGAGGACTTATTTGCGAAACTGGTGTTCCTGTATCGGTCGCCGGAGACTATGATCAAGTGGAGTCGGCCCAAGGAGGAGCCCGAGGAGCAGCGAGCGCTCCCGCCCTCGCGCTCCGAGAGGAGTTGAGCATGCACATTATAAATCTCACGGATAACTCTGACGATCCACCACGTCCGTCGTTCTAACTCTTAAGGCTTCGTCAAATAGAACAGGTAATTAGCGCGCGTCAGTGCGCTAAACTGACGGCGCGCTATGACGCCGAGATGTGCTGTACTACTATGGTAACATACCGTCAAACAGAGCCCCAGCGCTATAAGTACCTACGCAACGCTCTGTCGCGGCTTTAGGACGCTTTGACGTCAGGCGTTGTAATTTTTTACAAATTTTATTTTAGCGTCCGAGTGAATGTGTATTAAAATACTGGATAATGCCCGAAAAGTTGATAGAAATAGTTAGGAAATACCCATGTTTATACAATGCCACATCTGAAACACTCGATATCTTAATACTTTTAAATTTTCACACTGCTATCGAAAGGCAATATGATTTGGCGAATGCGTTGCGTCAAGGAGCGTTGGGCTCGTCTAGTAAATTTGTGTGACATGAAAAGAGCGCGACATTACAACGCAGCGCTAAGTACGCGTTCTGTTTGACGAAGCCTAAGTCCGGTACGTGTTGTATCTGCTAATTTTATCTCCACGGGAACTAGAAAGCATCTCTCGTTAAAGCCTACGCTACGTGGAATCTTGTTGTGTGAACATCTCTTAAGCAACGATCGTTTTGAATACGCCTACATAATTAATTGTAAACGTCCATTTTTATATTTGTTATCATGACCATGCAGTCAACGTTAGAACGCGTTATTGCATCCATCTATTGAATTAGTTGTACAGTAATTTTATATACATATACGTATATATCATTAAGATTAAAAAAATATTTTCCCAATGAGATAAATAATAATTTAATTCTAATTATTTGATTTTAAGACAGCTATATTTGATTCGCACTCGTAATTTTGCACTAACAAATGATTATCAAGTTTAGGTGCACACGGGTCATTCATAATTTTCACTAGATGGTAGGTACTTAAAAAAAATATTATTCAACGCATTTAATTGCGAGACAATTTATTTCCTTGTCACACAGTAACCAACGTATGCTCTCTTACGAACAATAAAGAACTGATAGTTTTATTATGTACTCACAAAGTTTATATTTTAGTTAAATAAATATAGTTCAATAACTATTTTCACACATAATTGTGAGACACGTGTTGGATGCTTTATTTTTCTACCTAATTGTCTTTTGAATTTTTCATAATTAAGTGTCTGCAACCAGCTCTTAAGGTAGTTATAGTACAATGCACGTAGAAATAACAAATGTGCTAAATGTCTTCTTCGCCTTAAAATGAACAAGTATAGGTAAATTAGGCATTTTAATTGATTACGCATGTTAACATATCGCGGTTAGTTGTGATTTGATGACCTACCTTTACGATTAATTTTTTAAATTTCAATCTGGTAGTGTACACATGCAGGACTACCAAAGTTCCAGTTTTTTTTTACTTTAAAAAAGATAACTATGTTACGCGTTTTTATTTATTCTTTTATAAAAGAACTATGCGAAAACTATTGTGTGCAATTTTGTTCAATTAGATTTATATTATTAAATATAGTAATTTATTATATCTGTATAATCACAAGTTGCTATAAATAGTAATATTGAGGTTTGGTTACATGAAATGTTTAGTGATGTTTGTTAGTTCATAAATATACATTTATTAATTGAATGTCTAATGAAGTGTTGACTGGTCGGATTTCTGAATCTTAAGCCAGAAACAAAGTACACCATTTTTTCTATTGTGATCTTGTGTTATTAAGTTGCATTTAATGTTGTCGGTTTGTAATAAAACTCTTACAAAAACGATTAGATTTTATTTTATTTTAAATCTTAATAGTTGACAGTGAATTATTTTCTTATCAAATTATAATACTTAACTCACTACCATTAGTCTAGGAGCGATATTCATCGACATTAGTTCCTGGAATAGTAACTTGGCTGCATATGGTAAACGGATTTGCGAAATTTGAGTTTTGTTTTTGCAGCCTTTGCATTCAAATGTATTGTTACGCAAATTAGCTATAGCGATCAGGCCGCAGAAATTACACACGTGTATACGGTAAGGATCTGATACTTCAAATAAACGTTCACGTAAAAATTGGGCAGCTCCGTGTGCAATCTGACAATCACGTTCCATTTCACCAAAACGTAATCCACCATCTCTTGCCCTACCTTCCATAGGCTGTCTCACTAGAATTTGTACTGGACCTCTAGCTCTAGAATGAATTTTATCATCGACCATGTGCTTTAAACGTTGGTAGTAAGTTGGTCCCAAAAAAACTTGCGCATTAATTTTACGGCCTGTATGCCCATTGTACATGACTTCATTACCACGTAGATGGTAACCATAATCTTGTAACAGAGATGATATTTTTTGCACATTTACGGCATCATTGAATGGGGTTGCATCACCGATCTCTCCCTTATTGGAAGATACTTTCCCTTGAATACACTCAATCAAGTGACCAATTGTCATACGCGAAGGGATAGCGTGAGGATTAATAATGATATCTGGTGTTATACCTTCGCAAGTAAATGGCATATCTTCTTGCCTGTATTGAATTCCACATGTTCCTTTTTGACCATGTCGTGAAGCAAACTTATCTCCAATTTGCGGGATGCGTACAGATCTGACTCGAATTTTACAAAATTTATAACCTTCACTATTTAATGTCAACATTACTTGGTCGACAATTCCAGTTTCACTATTACGTAAGAAAGTGGACGCATCTCGCTTTGTAAATCGTTTTGTTGTACCTTCCAATTCATCATCATTTTCTGGTAAAGTTATAGTTTTTCCTATGACAACATCATCACCTGATACTCTAATACCAGGAGCAATAATACCATCATCATCTAATTTGTCATACAGAGCATTCCTCATACCCTGACATGTCTGTCTGGTTGGTTTTTCAAACTGTTCTTCTTGTTCTCCATTTCTTTTAGATTCAGAATCTTTGTATGAACGGTAAAATACGGATCTAAAGAATCCTCTCTCTACAGCAGATGCATTCAAAATAACACTGTCTTCTTGGTTATATCCAGTATAACAAAGAATAGCAACAATAGAGTTAATTCCTGCTGGCAATTCTCTAAATCGTAAGTATTCCATAGATCTTGTTGTAACCAGGGGTTTGTGGGGATAATACAAAACATGAGCCAGTGTATCCATTCTAACATGGAAATTTGTGATATAAACTCCCATAGCTTGTTTACCCATAGCACTTTGATAAGTATTTCTGGGACTTTGATTATGATCTGGGAATGGAATAATAGACGCACAGACACCCAGAATCATTGCAGGATGAATCTCACAATGTGTATAAGTAGTACAATATGCATATTCTTTAACTTGATTCAAGTCATCTAAACTCATGGCAATCATCACAGTTTCTTCTTCCAAAGTATCAATATATTCAACTACTCCACTAGCCACCAAATTTTGCCAACCATAGTTATTGTAGTCCTTTTCTTTTAAATCATCTATGTGCTTCTTTTTTAACAATAAGACACCATTATTGACAATAAGTAATGGTCTACAAATTCTACCTGCATCTGTATAGATTCTGATTTCTCTGTCTCTTATATCTCTAATCATACTGACTTCAGAGACAATGATGTCCATATGACGTCTTAGTTTACGTAGTGTAGCCATCAACTGTTCAGGGTCCCTGTGTATTCCTACCCAACAACCATTCACAAATATTTTTGTGGCATCAGCTATAGCTGATGGTGCAATTTCTTCCAAGTTTTCCATTGACCATTCTTCCAAGAACTCCAAAATTGGTGAAGGTTGACTTCCTACTGAGATATAAGCCATTAATGCTAAATTCTTCACTAAGCCAACAGCAGCTCCCTCTGGAGTTTCAGCAGGACAAATCATACCCCATAAAGTATTGTGCAATTGACGTGGTTTAGCAAGTTTACCATCACGTCCAATTGGAGAATTGACACGTCTTAAATGGGATAAAGTAGATGCAAAAGTTAATCTGTTCAACACTTGAGATACTCCAGCTCGGGCCTGATGAGCTTTCTTTTGGTCACCCCAATTACCAGTTGCCAAAGAATAACGAAGACCATCAGTGATGATTTTTGTTTTGATAGCAAGTTCCAAGTTGAAATCTTTTCCTCTATCAATAAATTTTTGAGCATACATTCGGACTTCTTTTAGTAAATTTTTGAATAAGCCTCTAAATAGAAAAGCCAAAAGTGGTCCTGCTAAATCTAATCTTTTGTTGCCATAATGATCTCTATCATCCAGTTCTCTTCGACCCAAAGCAGCTAATAATAATCTGTGTACCATGTAGCCTAGAAAATAAGCTTTTTTTGTTTCACAAAAATCTGATACTCCAACATGTGGCAACATTTCCTTTTGTAAGATTTCTCTAGCATATTTAATACGTCTTTCTTTGGTGACACCTGGGCGTGCCCCTCGGCTTCCAATAAAATTGAGTGCTACATTTTGTTCTTGAATGACAAAAGCCTCATCAAGAGATGGCTTAACCATTTCCATCATTTCTGGATCATCAAAATCATATATAATGTGTTCCAATATATCTCTATCAGCAACAAAACCTAAAGCTCTGAATACAATCATTATAGGTATGTCTTGTTTGATATATGGGACAATTGCCATAATTCTTTGACCAATAGCAGATTTCTTTATATTTTGTCCTCCTCGAGCCATCATATTAACCCATAATGTAGATGTCGGTCTAGAACTATGTTCCAGACATGATCTTATTTCTGTTTTGTAAGCATATTTGCCATCCTTCATGCTGAATACATAGACAGTATTGGTAGCCATTTTTTCCTGTGCAATTAGTACTTTTTCTGATCCATTAATAATGAAGTAACCACCAGGATCTAAGGGGCATTCATTCAATTCTGACAAGTCACGGTCAGTCAAACTGTTTAGTAAGCAATATGTAGATCTAAGCATAATAGGAATCTTGCCAATAAATGTTTTCTGATGTTGCGTTTCAATAGGATCCTCATGTTCTTTCTCTATTGTTTTTGTAATATCAACATATAAAGGTGCCGAATATGTTAAATTACGAAGACGTGCTTCATTGGGCATCATGGGAGATGGAGCTCCATCTTTCTCCCAATGAGTAGGTTTAGATAAATAAATTTGGTCAAATTTAAGACGATATTTTGGTGGTGTTTCCATCTCACCAGAGAAATGTTGTGCTTCTGCTTGTAACTCTATGGGTGGAGAATCTTCAACTATACGTTGTACCGACATTTGAATAAATTCATCGAAGCTATCTAATTGCTGTCTCACTAGACCTTTTTCATCGAAATAAGCGTTGATGACAATCCAACAAGCTTCTTGCCAAAGCTCAGGTGTTATTTCCACATCTTCCTCTTCGTATTGATCATCTTCTGTATCATACATCTTCGCTAAAGCGAGTTTTGTATTTAAAAAATATACTGTAGGCTATTAATGGCCTTTCTGTATTTTCAATTAGAAAATATTAATATAGCAAACGCGTCGTCGTCGCCTTTCCTAGGCTCTATTATCTATGGTAGCAAATATCATAGATTAAACACATGCAAATATTATATACTTAGTGGCTCAGTGAATTTAGCCCCCTTTTTTATTTTGGATTTTTTTATATTTGTTGGCGTGAGGTGATGGTTTGCTTATTAGATATAAAATAATTAATAATTGGGAATTCAATTGTTTTTATGATCGAACAATCACCAATAGTCGTCAAACAAACGATAATTGATCAAAATTATCTGAGTGATAAAAATAAAGATATCTAGTAAAAGGGGCCAACTTAATGTGATCATTAGTTTAATTAATTATAAATAAATAAAAGACGAACAAAAAATTTTTCATAAGAACATTAACGAACAAATAATAAAAAATAAAAAAATCTGAAAATCAGAAAAATAATTATTTGTTCGTCGTTTGTTCATTAATGCTCGAATGTAAAAATTGTTTGTTGGTCAATTATCGTTTGTTCGACGACTATTGGTGATTGTTCGATCATAAAAATAATTAAATTCCCAATTATTAATTATTTTATATTAATGTAATACCGAAATACTTCACGAGATGGCGTTACAAAAAATCCCTTCCCAAAACTATAAAACCGTTGTGATTGTCTACTGAATAAATAATATTTATTCGTATAATAAATAATATAATAAATAATATTTATTCGTAGGTGATTGTTTAAGATGTTATGAATATTTCAGTTTTGATTTCATCAAAATAACTTGAACTTTACTACTGAATTCCGAAAAAAATTCTAATTAAGGCTGAGTTAAGTNGTTTAAAAAAAAAAAAAGAAGAAAATAGTTGAGAAAATACATAAAAAAGCCCGCTGAGTTTGTTTCGCCGGTTCTTCTCAGGACTGTGGCTTTTTTGGAACCGGTGGTAGAGTTAACATTTTCTTTTACATTTTGACATTCAACAAGTGTGTTTTTGATGACATCCAAGTTGAAATAAATGATTTTGAATTTGAATTTGAATTTGAATTTGAAAATATCGATTAAATTACTGTTGATAATGACAACATGCCACACGCGTCTTTTATTTAAAAAAAAATTAAGCCGATTAAGATCCCAACCATTCTGATAATATACACTCGGGTGCACTGAAATCGCACATCTGTACATTTTTTGAAAAATATTATTTCTTCTTCTCTGTCGTTTCCTCATTGCTGAGGGTCGTGACCACCTTGGTCCAGTTTTTGCACCAGAAATATTATTTACTTCTTTTAATTTAAAAAAAATACATATATTTTTTAACATAGGGTTAAAGGTTAGTTCAATACCTATTCAATGATACCATAGAAGTGGAGATAAGGTTACTTTCTTGAGGAAAATAAAATGCAACAACAATTTAATCTTTATTGCTGGTGATCTATGGTGAGCTGGCGTCAATTTAGGGCCATTTCCTGGCCTATGCGCAGTCAAACCACCTTCGGCAAGTCTCCTTCTGACTGTCCACCTGCTGACTACCACTTCACGCACCTGTTGAAGCTGCTGTGCAAGTTCAACGGCAGTCAAACGACGATTTCGCAACGCTGTCGTTACAAGAAATCTGTTGTCGCGCTGTGTTGTAGCTCTTGCTCGACCAGATCCTCGTCGCCTTTCAAAGCCACCAGTCTCCCGATAGCGCTGGTACACACGACGAACTGAATATCGGCTGATATTCAGTTGTCGAGCTACAGCACTCTGGTTCTGGCCCGCTTCAATTAGAGCGACGACTTGAGCGGCTTTTTCCGGAGTAGTATCCATCTTTTTCAGACAAATGCAATTGGAGTCACTAGAGGTCTTATCAGGTTAAGCGTTGGCTTGCAACTGATGACGTTTTACACAAAACATGCCTTTTTATACCTGCAGTTGGTCTTGCAAACTGCAGTGAGTTGAGGGAGCAATTTTTGGAGTTTGCTGTTGTCGTTTTGTTTCAGCAGGCAGGTAAACTTATCATGTCTTATGTGGTATCATTGAATAGGTATTGAACTATCCTTTAACCTTGTGTTAAAAATATATGTATTTTTTTAAATAAAAAGAAGTAAATAATATTTTTCAAAAAATGTACAGATATGCGTTTTCATTGCTCCCGAATGTATTAAGTGTATAATCTATGATTCTGATCGCATGATTCGTAACCTGTGATCGCGGTCATATTTCATTAGACTAAAATTTCAGTGACATCAGTTAAAAATAAACAATATAAAATAATAAGGACTGTGATATAAACAGAAATATTATAATAACACAATAATAAGGAAATAGATATATTAAAATTATATATTAATAAAAATAACCTCTTTACGATCAACAACACTATAACTTTTTACAATACTATTTAAAATTTAAATTACCACCTTTTTATTATACATAATAATGCCAATATAAAAGATTCTTTATTTGTGTTAGCCAAATTACTAAAACCGAAACTCACTAACCTTTCCCTGCCAAAGACATCGCTACTGAAGACCAAAATTATTGTATTATCTCTTTTATCGTATCTTGTAACAAACATTGGCACTGCACTAACACTGATAAAAAATATCTAAACCGGCAAAATTTTTAATAAATCAACATTTTTATTATGTAAATTACGCATCAAGTTGTCAGGTAAGTAGTTGTTGCAAAAGCAATCATTATTTTAACCGTGTAAGTAAACTTATAAATCGTTGTTGTATATATATTGTGCGATTGTTATGTAATGTTATCGGGTTTTGTCAAAAACAATTTTAATGTAACAGGCGTGACGCCGAATAGCCGTTGTTATCGTTCAAGGTCACTGTCTTCTCTACGTAAGTGTTGTAATGTATTAAATTGGTATTTGCCTTAAAGTTACAAATGAGCAAAATCTTTTGTGTGACAATTCGATATGACGTTATTGGTTAATTAATGGTTAATCACGACATAGTATAAAACAAAGTCGCTTTCTCTGTCCCTATATCTACCTATGTATGCTTAAATCTTTAAAACTACGCAACGGATTTTGATGCGGTTTTTTTAATAGATAGAGTGATTGAAGAGGAAGGTTTATATGTATAATAACATCCATTAAATAGTGGAGAAACCAATAATAAATTACAGTTTCCGAAGCGAAGCGAGGGCGGGTCGCTAATGAAATATAAATATAACCAAATTATTATTATATTATTACCAGAATCTTAGATGAAATAGAATTCAAACTAAGTTCGTCTACCTTTCGACATGTCAATTAGCTACATCTTTATTGTTGCAAGCATTGGGAAAATGCTGCTAAATATTATTGAATGCGAGAAGGCGAAAAAACTAATCTATACTAATCTATAATAATATTATAAAGTTGAACAGTTTGTTCGTTTGCACGCGCTAATCTCAGGAACTACTGGTCCGATTTGAAAAATTCTGTTTTTTTTTATTATTGCTTAGATGGGTGGACGAGTTCACAGCCCATCTGGTGTTATGTGGTTACTGGAGCCCATAGACATCTATGTCGTAAATGCGCCACCCACCTTGAGATATAAGTTCTAAGGTCTCAGTATAGTTACAACGGCTGACCCACCCTTCAAACCGAAACACATTACTGCTTCACGGCAGAAATAGGCAGGGTGGTGGTACCTACCCGTGCGGACTCACAAGTGGTCCTACCACCAGTAAAGTCTAGTCTCTGTGTTAGATAGCTCATTTATCAAGGAAGGCTATATAACATCACGCTAAGACCAATACAAGCGGAGCACCAATAAAATGTTTCAAAATCTGGTTTTCTTTTTCCCTTTTATGAGCTTCCACTGCGTGCGCTGCGGAAACTTTTCAGCTATTATTGAACGTTTTAAAGCCATTAAAACTTGGAACTTATCAGCAGCTGTTGTGTAATCCAAAAACTAAATTAAATTGACAGATCATAACAATTTTATTAAGGTCTACAAATTGTATATCGCTGGAGAAGAAAAAAATCTATTTTTGTGTTAGTTACAATTTTAAAAGAAACCACAAAACATTAAAACAAGTAATTGTCCAAAAAATGTATAAAAAAAAATACATTTATAAATTATTATTACACATACAAAAATATAATCGCCATTGAATACGAGCTTGTAAATTCGTCATATCAGTTCAAGCTGGGCATGGCTGCATACAATCAATATCGCACTGACAGAGCTCGCTAAAGTTAGATAGCTCTTCTCTGCCAGACAAATCTTAACCTAATTGACTAGGTTATATAGTTTCGAGTAGCAAAGCGATTCCTTGCCCTCCTCCAATGCATGCTGAGCCGATACCTCTCTTCAAACCACGACGTCTGAAACAAAATAAAACGCTTGTATTAAAGTAATTAAATTTAGTAATAAAAATTATTCGCAGTTTAGTCCTTACAAGTATATATAAGTGTTTATAATATAGTTTAAAAGTTATATATATTATTATATATAAGGGGCTATAAATAAAAATTCAAATCCAATAATTTGTTGGTCACTCTGCATTCATTGATTTCTGCTAAAGTCGCTTGACTGATCGTGGGAACGAGAAAAGAAAAATCGGTAAATCAGTTGTTGTTAGATGTGTCTATTTCAGAAGATACATGCCAATAGTATTGTTACACCGGTAAGAGTAACGCCATCTATCGTCGAATAGCAGCAACGAATATCAAAAGAACTCGTAAAAATCGAGAACTCTCGAGAATCGCAACGCCATCTATCATCAAATAGCGATAACACATATCGAAATGTCTGGCCTTGCCGAGAATGTTCTCGTTAATTCTAGGGATGTCGTATCGGCTATAAAGGCGTTGCGAAGATGACACGAGTCAGGTAGTAATCAGAACTACTCGAGTCGAAACAGCGGACGGATCACTTGAAGCGAAGCGGAAGAAGTGAATTGAGAATTTTAAACTGTCCGTTAAGTGTTTTAAGCCTTAAATAGAACTAGAGGTCCCGCAGTAGTCGAAATTCGACTGTAATTAATTGGAATTGTAAGTTTGTACACTATTATGATTGTATTTTATACTTATATAATCACAAATTTCGCCAAGACTACACTATAAAAAAATATTAATAAAGACAAACAATATTTAATCTATTCTCAATTTGACCACAGACGTCAAGAACAAAAGTTTGACAATAAATAGTATGCATGCATGTGTGCGTCAAATACATGGTATGTAGTGTGTGTAATGTTTTCTTTATTGATTTATATTTTATTTTATTGATTTTATGTATCTTTTATGCATTAGTTTAAAAAAATATTAGCATTGTGCACTTCTTCTCTATATTCTCTATAAGTGTGGAAAATTTCAAACACCTCCGTCTGCGCAATTTTCGTAAAAAGGGATACAAAGTTTTTGCTTCATTTAATTAATAGATTTTAATTTGGTAGAATTTTGTTTTATCCTGAACCCCAGCGCGAAACAGTATGTATGATGTCCAAATCTTTATCACAGAACACAGTTGCAAAACAAATAGGTTTTTTTTTATTATGTTGTCATGACAGAAAGCGACCATACTTTAGAGATGTGTGCTTACCTGAGCTCATGAGCTAAATGAGCTGTGATCCTGGCCCCAGACGCGCCAACAGGATGTCCCATAGCGATGGCCCCTCCGTTCACATTTAATTTACTTTCGTCTAAGTTTAGCTCTTTAATACAAGCTAGAGTCTGAGCGGCGAACGCTTCATTAATCTGAAATTTAAAAGCAACAATTATTCACAAAATCTATGAGTGGGCGAGCTCACAGCCCACCTGGTAAGGAGAACGGCTGTCAAGACTTTTAATAAACAAGGATTTCACATGACCACGATAGCTCTGCCCAGAGTAACTATGATGATTTTTATAACCTAAAACTACTTGACCCCCAACTAATTTGTATTCAGAGATCATATCCGAGCAGTAAATCACGCTGTACCCACCTCTACCAAGTCAATATCGCCAAGTTTAAGCCCAGTGGCGGATAGTAGATTGTTGATGGCGGGAACAGGTCCTATACCCATAATGCTGGGGTCCACACCAACAAACGACCAGCCGAGGAGACGAACCAGTGGAGTCAGACCGTGTTGCTTGACAGCTTCTTCGCTGGCGAGAATCACAGTACCGGCACCATCATTTACGCCCTAGAAAGTGATGCGAATCAAATTTAGGTTCATAAGAACTCTATTAAATTATATTTAAGGAAGTGAAACATTGCGAAGATGAGTGGACGAGCTCACAGCCAACCTGGTATTAAGTGGTTACTGGAGCTCATAGTCATCTACGACGTAAATCCGCCACCCACCTTGAGATATAAGTTCTAAGGTCTCAAGTATAGTTAGAACGGCTGTCCCACCCTTCAAACCGAAACGTATTACTGCCTCATGGCAGAAATAGACAGGGCGGTGGTACCTACGCGCACGGACTCACAAGAGGTCCTACCACCAGTAAGAAAAGCATTCAAGTATGGAGCCAGAATTTTCTCCTGCATTCGAGTAGATAAATAGTATATCGTCATCATACATCAAAACACTGAATCTCTTTAAAAAAGACTTTGACTGAACCTCCAACCCAAGCCCAGACTAGTTCAAAGAGGCAATAGTGGCACATATCAGATGCTCAGATGTGGTCATAGTCCACTAAATATATTAACAGTTATTAGGTACGTATGATCGTATATTACAAATCTTACCGTCGAGCATTTTCGACAATTTTCCTCGTAAGTAATCTTCTTCGTAAATCAACACGTAATTTTCAGCTTAGATTATGATTCTTATTTCCAGATGAAACAGTTTTTTGTTATTACGGAAGACTGTCCGCCTGTAATATAGCGCGTAAACACAAGAACTCTAAACTCACCGAGGAATTTCCAGCCGTCACTACTCCTCCCTTCCTGAACAACGCTGGTAATTTACTTAGCGATTCGGTGTTGGTCTCCGGTCTAGGATGCTCGTCTCTGTCCACCAGTACTTCTTGCCTTTTCACTTTGACTGTAACCGGGGCCATCTCAGCCTTGAAGACGCCGCTGTCGTGCGCTGTAATGTGCACCTCGTGAAATTTCTACGGTTTTGGTTTATCGCGCATGTAAAGAAATCGCCGCTCTCGTCGAACTCGTCGATTACGACGAAAATTTTAACGAGCGAACCAGCCGGTGCTTGAGAGACTTTTGAAAAGCATCGACAGTGAATCCGGGGGATCCCACAAAACATGTTTCGGGCGACGGTGACTTTGTGTTGCTCCATCGCGGTCAGATAAGTAATTTACGGCGCTCACAATAAGAGGGTTTTCATGTCGCGCCGCTTTATCGATGTAGCGTTCTGACACTTCATTACGGTACTTTTTTCGGATTTACGTACGCTTTTCTTACACATTTGTATATTGTTAGCTAGATTATGTGCGTGTTCATTAACTCGATTTATTTAATAATAAAATCGAACCTGTTTTCCATCTCTGCTGGGATTGAAGCGAAAACTGATCAACTTCTCCCCTTTTGAGTTCGTATTTCTCAGCCAAATTTTCAGCAGTTTGAGGCATAGTGTAGTTGCAGTATGTGTCCAGAGATCCCGCTGAGAGGGAATCTTCGAAGGGAATATTCACGCCCAGAGGTACTCCGAAACGGGTGTTCCTGACGACAAACGGAACTGCTGACATGTTCTCCGTGCCACCTGCTAAGGAAATCTGAGCCGTACCTGTTAAAATATCCTGGAAAATGGAGCATAGTCAATAATTCTTCTCAATGCGCTGATACCATTTCTATATTATTCCACAATACATATTAATAATCATATAGTGACTTTGTCTCGCATCTACTTGTATAAAATGAAATTAAACATTACCTAAACTAACTCACGACCCCAAACCTTGAATGTTAGTGATTATAAGACACGACACGTCTTAGAATAAGGCTGCTTTTGGATGCCAAACGCGTGGCATTAAATATTCAAAGACAACAGCAGTGTCTTCGTAATGTACCTAATTATAAAACAGCTGTTACAACAAAATAATTAAATTAAACTGTTTAGTCAGAATAGACGGCGACTGGCAATTATAATCTAGAAGGCCACAACGGCAAATAGGAGCGATGAATTGCGAAGGAAGGAAGGCGGACAAGAAATGGATTAGGAGAACCGGGCTCAGTGGTGTAAACTGGGACAGACCTATGCCCAGCAGTGGACGACTCTGGGCTCATGATGGTGACTGTCTTAATTGATTCGCCCATCTCACAAGAAACAAACCTTTCTTTTTCATTTTTGGGATGATGGGATTGGTTTCGGCCCAGAAGCCTTTCCAGCTTCTTTAACACCTGACCAGTTAGGCGAGCACGGGCTCAGCTAGGTGGACTGACATTTGCTAAGAACTGCCCGAGTGTCTCCGCAGACCTCACAGCTCAACATCGTGAATGCATCTACTACCTGACCGAATTCGCGATTTGGCCTAATAAAATAAAGATCGGACAAGATGCCCGCTATCAAATGTCTGCATGTGTTTCATAAATTAAGCAGCAATAATAAAGAAATGAGTTTTAACATTTTTCAATGAACTATCATTTCTTTCACTCACTTGGGCACTGTTAATGACAGCTTGGAATCCTGATCCACACAATCTGTTGACGCCCAGTGCAGGTTTTTCTTGTGGCACGCCTGATTTCAGGGCTGCGTGACGGGGTGATAAACCACCGTCTGATGTTCCGCTTAGCTAAAATATTAAGTTATTTGATATATTATATGGAGATATATTTTATAAAAAATAATTTAAAAACACTTAATGGTCTATTTACTTACCGAATAAACCTGTCCAATGTTGACAGTGTCGACCAAAGCAGGAGCAACATTTCCGGCCTTGAAAGACTCCTTAGCGGCGACTGCTAGTAAGTCGGATGGATGAATGTCTTTCAACAGACCCCCCATTTTTCCGAACGGGGTCCTCTTCGCCGCGACTATGAAGATGCCTGGTGTATTCAATGCAAAAAAAAAAGAAAAAATACAACTTTTAATACACCAAAAAAAAAGACATCACATATATCTACATCCAAAAGACAAGCACATTCTGGAATAGTTAGTCATAACGAAAAGTATCGAATTAGTATTCGAATCAAGAACATCAATGAAATATTCGAATACAGCGTCCAGTACTTTTTTTTCCCTCCTACCTACACTGATAGCCTTGAGAGGCTATTTTAGCTTCTCCTTAACGTGTAGGTGAGCTCATGGGGCTCAAACCGGGAGTGTTGTTAACACTGGCCCTAGCAAGAGCAGTGCTTCGCAGAATCTACACCGGATCGGAAACGCGACCCACCGAAAAGTTTCGGCGAGAAACTCAGTGGGCTATGTCTATGTGTTAATTCACTCGTCGAGCCCTTCGCCGCAAGCGACAGTTTCGGCGAGGACGGTGACCGGTGCTTGAGGTACCTACCTAAAAGCACCGTTAATGGATCGGGAGGATCCGTAATGACGTGTTTAGGGCGACGTCGACTGTTTACCATTCGGTCCACCGGATCGGGTATGCGTTTAGTACTCGACCGCTTTACTGAATTCCAGTATTTCAATAGTGCCACTCTTTCAAGGCTAAAGAGCTGTTTCTATCGATAATATGTTTACATAGCAACTTGCATGAACAGTAGAAAGCACAACCATATCTCGTCGTACAGATTGTGTGTTATCGAGTCGGCACCCGAGTGCTGTCAATATATGAATACTCTATTTAGGTTATTCGAACATGCGAATATGGTGCTTTCAGGGTCTTGAATCACCGGTCATTATTCTCGTCGAAATCGTCGATTACGAAACGAGCGAACTAACCCATAGACACAACCCACTTCGTTTCTCGCCGGATTTTCTCAGTGGGTCGCGATTCCGATCCGACGCTAGATTTTGCATACACTGCTCTTGCTAAAGCTACTATTAGCAATTATTTTAAGTTGAGCCTCGTGAGCTTACCTCCCTTCTATGGCATAACTGGAATAGCCCCTTAGGCTACCAGCGAATTAGTAGGGGAAAAAATATATATACATATACGTATATATGTGTCGGAGACGGTCATTAGTTTGGTAGCAAAACGAAGCGTGGCAAGATTCCCGAGAGGTGACAACACGATCGCGATGTCGTCGGAGTTTTTTTTTTAGTTTTTTTTTATTGCTTAGATGTGTGGACGAGCTCACAGCCCACCTGGTGTTAAGTGGTTACTGGAGCCCATAGACATCTACAACGTAAATGCGCCACACAGCTTGAGATATAGTTCTAAGGTCTCAGTATAGTCACAACGGCTACCCCACCCTTCAAACCGAAACGCATTACTGCTTCACGGCAGAAATAGGCGGGGCGGTGGTACCTACCCGTGCGGACTCACAAGAGGTCCTACCACCAGTAATTACGCAAATTATAATTTTGCGGGTTTGATTTTTATTGCACGATGTTATTCCTTCANTAGGCGGGGCGGTGGTACCTACCCGTGCGGACTCACAAGAGGTCCTACCACCAGTAATTACGCAAATTATAATTTTGCGGGTTTGATTTTTATTGCACGATGTTATTCCTTCACCGTGGAAGTCAATCGTGAACATTTGCTGAGTACGTATTTCATTAGAAAAATTGGTACCCGCCAGCGGGATTCGAACACCGGTGCATCGCTCGACACGAATGCACCGGACGTCTTGTCCTTTAGGCCACGACGACTTCAAAGTCTGGAGTTCGGCTAACTTCGTGCTACGACAGAGCCTAGCCGATGGAGGCGCGTAGACACCATCACAATTATCAACCGGCCTTCTTGAAGAGCGGTGCCTCTATCCTAAGAACTGTCATTCGTTTTCGTTTGCTAATGTCAAGAGAAATTTTCTAAATTGTTCTAAGACAACCAACGTGTTTTGTGTACTCAATATTTCTCTGAACTCGATCACCCAATTCGCCCCCATCCGACGATGGTGTTAATAATGCGGTTTCATAACAAAATATTTATAAATGCGAGAAACTCTTAAGTACTCGATTATTGATTCGAGTCGATCTTACACGGCCAGTCTTATGCTGCAACATATATTATGCTAACATTGATCTCTATGTAACAAGAGATTAGTAGAGAAATCTGTAGCCTTTCCAACACAGTGCACACTTTCCACTATTATTTACACTCTCCTTTGAACTTTGATCGACGTATTTTTAACAACTTAATCCTACAAAAACCTGATATATCTTATCGCTATGTAATATGAAGATAAAAATACCAATGCGAATATTGATATATTGAAATGGAAATGAAACTAGATAAGTTACTATACGAGTATACTGCACTTGCGAACTAAGGATTAAAAAACCAGTTGATTCTTCAATCATCAGATAGTAGGCTAAACATTTATTCAACACTTTGTTTCGTGTTTGTTCTGGTTCTTTATGTTACAATATACATAATATTGTCTATATTATATTAAACTAGATAAATCTTGCCGTTTCAAACGTGATCAATTCAGAAGGAACACGTCATATATTTTCATAAAGAGTTGTTTGTGTAGCTCTCTGGTCTATATTGTAGTCCTTGGATTGTACAATTACGAACCAGTGAACATATTGTCCTATTTCATCTAGCAAATTGGCGGCGTTATCCGGGTCTTGAAGAATCGGAGCATAGATTGCTGAGCTTCTTCATGGCTCACCCGATTTTAATTTGTTATCCTGGACAACGTGAATTGGTGGGGTAGCCACTTTAAGAATTGGGTTCGATGTCCTAATTGAATTCTATAACGACAGTATCACTGCTTCGCGGTAGAATAGCGGTTCCTAGACATACACGTTCTCGTCGAACCTGTCGCTTGCGACGAAGGGCTCGGCGAGTAAATTAACCCTCAGACACAGCCCACTGAGTTTCTCGCCGGATCTTCTCAGTGGGTCGCGTTTCCAATCCGATGGTAGATTATGCGAAGCACTGCTCTTGCTAGGGTCAGTGTTAGCAACGTGGTCAGATTCGAACCCCATGAGCTCGTCTACTTGTTAGGTTACGCTGACATAGCTTAAGACTATCGGCTTAGGTAGGAAAAAAAAACGCATACGGGATTCCAGTACTCTCTACCATAAGTAACTTTGTAACATTTTCAAATATCAAGAAGTTTTGATGAAAATGTTCACTTCTGCAATAATTAATCCATCAGTAAACCCTCTTTTCTTAAAAATAATTTAAAGTTTCTATCTTAAACGTTATAAATACCTATATTGCAAATGCTATGGTGGCTAAAACAAATATAATAACTAAAATATATTATTAAAAGGAGTCCCTTTAGGCAAGATTCCGAAGATACTGGCTTCGTTCCCTCTTTGAATAGCTAGACTAATCCTTTGTCCGAAGTAGCTGCTCTTCGGTCTCGTGTGATGTTGAATAATTTGTAGCAAATTAGATCTTGTAATGAAAAGTAATATTATTATTTAAAATTCTGGTTTAAGTTAGTAAAGTAGCTGGTAAAGTTTTTTTTTTTCTACCTATAAAGTAACCTCGAGGGGTTATACTAGATCCACCGAACCAGTGAGGTGAGCTCACGGGGCTCAAACCTGACGACGTTGCTAACCCCACTGAGAAGATCCGGCGAGAAACTCAGTGGGCTGTCTCAGCTGTCTGAGGGTTCATTCACTCGCCGAGCTCTTCGTCGCAAGCGACGGGTTCGACGAGAACGATGACCGTACTTAAAGCTAAGCGTCCACAGGTCGGTATCGTACGCATCGGACGCATCGCATCAACCGCATTATTTTTTCATACTGCGTCCACTGTATCGGCAGCGATCGGATTGCTGACGCAAGTACCAGCAATCGGATTGCCGATGCCAGTTTCATTCGGATTTTCTTAGTGATCGAGCTGTGTTTGTGAGAATGGAGGAAAGCGAACANGTTACGCTGACATAGCTTAAGACTATCGGCTTAGGTAGGAAAAAAAAACGCATACGGGATTCCAGTACTCTCTACCACAAGTAACTTTGTAACATTTTCAAATATCAAGAAGTTTTGATGAAAATGTTCACTTCTGCAATAATTAATCCATCAGTAAAACCTCTTTTCTTAAAAATAATTTAAAGTTTCCGTGCACATTTCGTAATTTAGAAAACGCCGAAAGGTTTTCCACGGGCCAAAACGAGAATTCATCATTTCCTCCATCATGAACATAATTTATGTTGTAAATATAGTACAAATACTTCATACGTCAATGTCCGAACAACAATACACAAACAAATATAATAACTAAAATATATTATTAAAAGGAGGAGTAAAAGTTTAGGCAAGTTTCCGAAGATACTGGCTTCGTTCCCTCTTTGAATAGCTAGACTAATCCTTTGTCCGAAGTAGCTGCTCTTCGGTCTCGTGTCATGTTGAATAATTTGTAGCAAATTAGATCTTGTAATGAAAAGTAATATTATTATTTAAAATTCTGGTTTAAGTTCGTAAAGTAGCTGGTAAAGTTTTTTTTTTCTACCTATAAAGTAACCTCGAGGGGTTATACTAGATCCATCGAACCAGTGAGGTGAGCTCACGGGGCTCAAACCTGACGACGTTGCTAACCCCACTGAGAAGATCCGGCGTGAAACTCAGTGGGCTGTCTCAGCTGTCTGAGGGTTCATTCACTCGCCGAGCTCTTCGTCGCAAGCGACGGGTTCGACGAGAACGATGACCGTACTTTAAGTGTATTAGTTAGTTCGTATTTAATCACGGATCCTCGTGCACCCTCGCGGGGGCATGGCGACGAATCTATGAGCTATGATACAACGTAGTAATTGTTTTAATACTTTTAATGACCTAATTCAAAAGTTTGTAAACATTCTTACCTTTGTTGACAGCGACGGCCATTTTGGAGTTAACAGTTAAACGTACGCGTGCACTGGCGCGTCGACCGGCCACACGACTGAATTGTGTTTTTAATTCGTTTCTTCTTTATCGTCATATCACGTATTGAGTGTAGCAATGGGAGGTAGCCTCCTCAAAATCTGATTGTCGCTATACTTATACATATTTCCTAATTCGCTCATTCCCAAAAATGTTTGGTACCAAAATCAAAGTCAAATCTTTGTGAATAACATTTCATTTTTGCAACATTACACGCGAGCCAATTAAAGTTTAAAATTTGGAAAGAATATCATAACAAAAAGCTTCTTCAGCTATTTGAATAGGGTAAATTTAATTGAAACTCAATTAAAAACATTGAAATGTCAACAACAACAAACGAAGTTTTCTTCTCATACAATTAATTGGGTGAGCATATTTTATATAGGCTTTTAATGATCATATTTATATTATCCAATAATAAAAAGCTTTATATTTTTGATTGAATACTATTGTATTAAATCAAAATTTTGATGCAAGAAGCATAGTTGGTCTACTGCGTCATCCAGAAGCCTGCTCCTTCTGGATCTTAGCACGTACCCCGACGTCGAAAACATACGTTCGGAAGGCACAGAAGTTGCTGGTACTAATAGGTATTTAAATGTTATTTTGTTTAAAGGCCTTAAATGAGTATTGCTGATCCAAAAAGTGCCAGCAATTTCGGTGTGGTTTCCTCTGGCGGCTTCAGTCTCAATATACATTCGCACTATATTCACTGCGGCCGTCGTGGCGTTCGGAATATCCAGTTTTCGCGAATGCAAAAAATCCAGAATACCAGGCTTTTTAAAATTGTTTGTGGTTTCTTCTGGCTGTTCCGATGATAAAGCGAGAGTTGAAAATTCTTTAAGAATATTTCCCAGTTCACGACGCACCATCTCTTTTGCAGACAACATGTGCTCTGGTTGGCGAAAGCCATTTCTGAGTGTTGGGTGCAGATATGTGGATATTAGGGTCACGTTCCTCATTTAGTACGCTAAAAGTCTACCAACCATATTGTGGTTATTGCACTGTAGTTTTTAAATGTAATGCAGGGTAATTTGAGTTTGAAACACGGTTTTTTTTAGGTAGCTTGTAGGTATATTTGATCTGGTAGCACTGGTGTGAATTGTGAATGTAACGTAATGTAATTAAAAACCGGTATTCTTAAATAAAAACCGGTGTTTATCGGTATGTATAAAAACCGGCTTTTCATCGGTTTTCTTCGAACCGGCTTACATCCCTACAGTTCACCCGCAACCACCGAAGCATACACACGAGAATACGTCCGCACCTCGCTCGCTACCATTCCTTTTCGAACTTGTTTGTGGGACCCTCTGGAGTATTCATACCCAGTGCTCCAGCTGGACAACACAAAAGTATGTTTTTTAATAGTTGAACATCCATTGTAAATAATACGTCGCGGCGTCGTCGGGTCCCGGGTACCCAATAGCATTCATAAATCCTGCCCCTGTTGATAACCTTATCTAAGTATAGGTATTTTTGGCAAATCTCGTATATATCATATGACGTGTATCATGCTTAAAGACGGGTCTTGGATTTTTTTCAATATTTTGAAATGCCGTTGTACTTTGACGCCCGCTGTCCACCGCCTAACACGGGCATTCTGCGTAGATGTCCATGCGTGACCAGCTGATCGGTGTCATCGTGTAACCAGCTCGTTATTATTATTCATACATTTCTTTCAAAAATTCATATTCAATTTCAGTTTATGAGTTCCNATTATCATGCTTAAAGACGGGTCTTGGATTTTTTTCAATATTTTGAAATGCCGTTGTACTTTGACGCCCGCTGTCCACCGCCTAACACGGGCATTCTGCGTAGATGTCCATGCGTGACCAGCTGATCGGTGTCATCGTGTAACCAGCTCGTTATTATTATTCATACATTTCTTTCAAAAATTCATATTCAATTTCAGTTTATGAGTTCCCGATATTTCGTATGCAAATAATAGTTTATTTTCTTTCTATGAATGAGGGAGGGTCCGGAGGCCTTTCCAGTTTCACTAGGACAGGTGGACGAGCGAAGGCTCAAACAGGAGGGGTGTGATTTCTTAACAGATGCCCGAGCGCCTCCAAAGGAGACCTAACAACTCAGGAGCAGCTGCTTCGCGAATGAATCTAATACCGGATCGGAATCGCGACCCGCTGAGAAGATCCGGCTAGAAACTCAGTGAGCTGTGTCTGTGGGTTCATTTATTCGTTGACCCCTTCGTCGCAAGTGACGGGTTCGGCGAGAACGGTGACCGGTGCTTGTGGTACCCAAAAGCACCGTTAATGGATCGGGAGGATCCGTAATGACGTGTTTAGGCCACGTCGACTGTTTACCATTCGGTCTACAGGATTGGGTATGGAATTCCAGCGGCTACGATAAGAGGGTTTTCATGTCGTGCCGCCTTCTCAAAGTGGCGCAATTATGCCGGCTGTAGGTACTTACTGAATCAAGCTCAAGTCATCATGGAGATCCACGTCCCTTAGGAACCATGGTGCTCCGACGGCTATCCTGCCAAAACAGGATTGAATGACTTGAAGGGGTTTCAAGTTGGTGCGGGCCGCGTGAGCGAACACTACGCTTGCATACGTCATGACGGGGCGTATGCAAGCTTTGTAGAGTGTCACGTTATTACGAAGGGACAATTTACTTCGCTTGCAAATCAGAGAATAAAGGCGTCGTAAAATGAAGGCGGCACGGTCGCGTACCGTTTTGATGGTGGGTGGGAGTATCCATATGTTAACTAAAAGCTCCAGGGCTTCAGACCACCGTACCATTTAAGTTATGGAGCATAAATCACTTTGAACTCCAAGCTTAGACATACTATGTTATTATAATTGAGAGGTCAGCCTAATGCCCTCAACGTAGACCCTGTAGATTTTTAAGTTGTAGTGTTTCTTTTTATGAGGGTCGTGGATACTATTGGTAATAACAAAGAATTATTTTAACTTTATAAATTATTCCTTAATTTAAGAACGATTAAATCGATGGAATAAATAAAGATACAGCGATTGAAAATTGATTATTTTATTAATAATTTCTTCTGTCTCTTCTAATTTTCACATTTACACTTATATATTAAAAAAATACGTGGTTGTAAGGACTTAACTATAAACATGTAAATTTTATTTCACAGATATTTAANCTTTGCCACTAGCTTCCACTAACTATAGGCAAAACTCATTCTTTTTACGTGTTGGTGGTGACCTCAACAGACTTGGCAGGTTCTTAGATATTGACCCATTTTATTCCTCTATCACAGGACTTAGACGTCAGCTTAGTGCCCGATTTTTCGTGGGCGATGAGGGGGCAGAGGGTGCGGGGCCATGTGCCGGTGATGTGTAGCACAACAGTTTTTAATTAATTTGTGACATTTATACATAAGTGTACATTTAAATTAGTCTGGTGTTTTCCTCCATTCCTTATGTTGTTTCTTGCTTGCTGATTGTTTTTAATTATTTTTTTTGTTTCTATGCTTTTGTTTCTCTAGTGTTTTTAATTTGTTTATATTGGTGAGAACCTTTAATTGGCTTTTTGTTTCTATTATTTGTTATATTATTTTACTTTGTTAGTTGGCTGTTGGTTCTCCTTGTATTAAATAAATAAATAAATAAATAAATAAATAAATAAATAAATAAATAAATAAATAAATAAATTACCGGTTATTGGAACAGATAGACATCTACAACGTAAATGCTGCCACCTACCTCGAGATATAAGTTCTAAGGTCTCAAGTATAGTTACAATGACTGCTCCACCCTTCAAACCGAAACGCATTACTGCTTCACGGCAGAAATAGGCGGGGCGGTGGTACCTACCCATGCGGACTCACAAGAGGTCCTACCACCAGTAATTACGCAAATTATAATTTTGCGGGTTTGATTTTTATTACACGATGTTATTCCTTCACCGTGAAAGTCAATCGCGAACATTTGCTGAGTAAGTATTTCATTAGAAAAATTGGGACCTGGCTGCGGGATTCGAACACCGGTGCATCGCTCAACACGAATGCACCGGACGTCTTATCCTTTAGGCCACGACGACTTCTACCACCAGCTGATTCTTAATCGAAATACATTGCGCGCAGTTTGCAAATTCATTCCGGCAGCTCTGTAGGTCGTCTGGTGGGTTCAGTTAGGGTGAGCCCAATGAGTGATCTGGTGGTAGATTCTGCGAAGCACTGCTCTTGCTAGGGTTCGTGTTAGCAACGTCATCAGGTTTGAGCCCCGCGAGCTCACCTACTAGTTAAGGTTCCGTTGATATAGCCTCTCAAGGCTATCAGCTTAGGTAGGAAAAAAAAAAGGGGTGTGTGGTGTATACCTGAGCTCGTGCACGAGGTGCGCCGTGATCCTGGAGCCGGAGGCGCCGAGCGGGTGTCCCAGCGCGGTGGCGCCTCCGTTGACGTTCAGCTTGCTCATGTCGAGCTTCAGCGCCTTGGCACACGACAGCGTCTGAGCCACGAAGGCCTCGTTGATCTGCGTCACATCAAACAACTTACATCACCATCACTATGACAATTAATTACTAGTGGTAGGACCTCTTGTGCGTCCACGCGGGTGGGTACCACCACCCTACCTATTTCTGAAGCGAAGCAGTAATGCGTTTTGGTTTGAAGGGCAGCCGTTGTAACTATACTTGAGACCTTAGAACTTATATCTCAAGATGTCTATGGGCTCCAATAACGACTTAACACCAGGTGGGCTGTGAGCTCGTCGACCCATATAAGCAATAAAAAAAAACCAAAGGTTCGAAAAGTCTAATCGATTTTAACAGATCCCTACCTTCTAAAACACTACTGCTCCCCATCCTCCAGAGTAGAAAACTTATTTCTGTACTTAACAGAACCTTTGTTTTGTGTTTTGGGTACCAGTAATAGTAGAAAGTAGACCTACACTGGCAGCAAGCAGTTCGATTTGAAGGTATTTCAATGTTATTCCAATAACTGCAGCGTTTATAACTATAGACAGTGACCTTTCATTAGTCTAGGAGCTCCAGTAGCCTTCTAGAGATAGATAACGTGTTTATAGTAGCTAACTTTTTGGCACTTCACTGCAAAATGTCTGCTCTAGGATTGCTTGTAATATAAGAATCAGGTCCTGATATATCTTTAAATAAATACATTTCTTCTTTTTCTCCACCTTATCCCACTAGGCGGGGTCGGCACAGCTAATTTTTCTCTTCCATTCTCTTCTATCAGCCGTCATCTCAACACTCACTCCTCTCTCTCTCATAACGTCATTCACACACTCCAGCCATGTCTTCTTCGGTCGACCTCTTCCCCCTCTACCTTGCCCTACCATTTCCATACATCTCCTAGTCACATGCATCTTCTCTCTACGCATCACATGTCCATACCACGCTAACCGTCAAATACATTTATAAATAATAAAGAAACCAAAACCTGAGCAAAAAACCTGTTTATTCCAGAGGCACCAACAACTAAGCCACCGAGTGTGTCAAGTGTGAGTAATTGGATGTCTGAAAGGAACGGACTGGTTTTGGTCTGGTTGCAAATTTCTTGAAATTATTCAAGCAGCGTTTGGATCATGTCTGCCCATTATCATACTTTTGGCGTTTGTATTTCAAACTAACCTCAATAAGGTCGACATCATTGAGGGTGAGTTTGGTGACTTTAAGAAGGTTCTCGATGGCGGGCACAGGCCCAATGCCCATGATGCTGGGGTCCACTCCGACATATGCCCAGCCCACGAGGCGAGCGAGGGGCTTTAGGTTCTTGGCGGCTTCTTCGCTGACAAGCACCAGTGCTCCAGCACCATCGCTGATACCCTAGAGGTTAATAAATTTCAAAACACGCTGTTAAGGCATAATTACTAGTGGTAGGACCTCTTGTGAGTCCTCGCGGGTGGGTACCACCACCCTGCCTATTTGTGCCGCGAAGCAGTAATGCGTTTCGGTTTAAAGGGTGGGGTAGCCGTTGTAGTTACACTTGAGACCTTAGAACTTATATCTCAAGGTGGGTGGTGCATTTACATTGTGAATGTCTATGGGCTCCAATAACCACTTAACACCAGGTGGGCTGTGAGCTCGTCCACCAATTCAAACAATAAAAAAATATGTTAATAATTCTTGAACAATGACGTCAATGTTCACGAGCGACATATAAACATCATACCGTCACTAGTTTTGGGGGAAAGGTATAAAGGACCTCCTCCATTGTCACAAATATTTAAGTTTATTGGCTCATTACTTATTTGATACACAAATTGGATTTCGGTACGCATAAAAATATGTAGATATTTCAATAAGCATATTGGTTTAAAATGTTTAAATAAACAGAATACTAATTAGCTATTGGTATACCTGGAAATGGAGATCTTGTATGAAACCTGAAATGAGTAGTTAAAAAAACTTACAGAAGCAGTTCCAGCAGTGACTAGACCTTCCTTTTTGAAGACGGGGGGCAGTTTCTTCAGGCCCTCGAGTGTGGTCTGAGGACGAGGGTGCTCGTCTACCTCGACCTTGACCTCCTTCCTCTTGATCGTAAGAGACACAGGTTCGATCTCCGCTTTGAATACTCCTGCGTCGTTAGCTGGTAGGAAGTTTTATATTTACAATAGCATAAATTCGCAAATAAATTGTGCAGCATAATCTTTTATGGCCAGGCCACTACTCCTCAAGCCTTTTTTTCCTACCTATTCTGATAGCCTTGAGAGGCTATTTCAGCGTAACTTTAACTAGTAGGTGAGCTCACGGGGTTCAAACCTGATGACGTTGCTAACACGAACCCTAGCAAGAGCCGTGCTTCGCAGAATCTACCACCACATCGGAAACGCGACCCACTGAGAAGATCCGGCGAGAAACTCGGTGGGCTGTGTCTGTGGGTTAATTTACTCGTCGAGCCCTTCGTCGCAGGCGACAGGTTCGACGAGAACGACGACCGGTGCTTGAGGTACCTAAAAGCAACGTTAGTGGATCGGGAGGATCCGAAATGACGTGTTTTGGGCGACGTCGACTGCTTTCCATTTTGTCCGCAGGATCGGGAATGTAGTTACCGGCGGCCACGATGAGAGGGTTCTCGTGTCGTGCCGCTTTGTCGAAATGTTCCACAAGCCTTTCCCTCACTAATGAGCATCGTGGCTTCGACGGAAATGCTGCAGCAAACTCCTTCACATGCTACGATCTTCGGTCCGGTGGAAAGTCTGAGGCGTTGCCATTTAGAGTTCTGCTGCCACTTGAACTGAACAACTGCTGAACTGAACGTCTTTTGCTATCTTCATTGCCCGTGATTATGCACTTCTTCAGATTATCCTTTTATGTCTATGAGGTTTTTAATTAATTTTAAGATGCTATTAGCTCAGAACACACGTTACCACCAGTAGCTAAAGTAATAAACCCTCCATTGTGAAATTTGGTCTTGAATATGAATATAGTTTAAGTTAGAAAAAAAGTGTATCTGAAACCGGACCCGATAGTTCTAATAACATAAAAACCGACTCACCAGTCTTCCACTTCTGTTGCGATTGTAGAGCGTAATTGTCAACTTCGTCTCTGGTGATTCCGAACTGGGCTCCTAGCTTCTCGGCGGTCATGCCCATGGGGAGTCCGCAGTAGGAGTCCGAGAGTCCGGCCCAGAGGGTGTCTTCGAAGGCGTAGTTGGTACCCAGAGCCGTGCCGAACCTCACGTTTCTGACCGCGAAGGGCGCTTGCGACATGTTCTCTACTCCCCCCGCTACTGAGATCTTGGCTGCGCCGGTCAAAATGTCCTGTGTGGGATTTGAATAACCCTCTCATTTAACTTTTTTTTTATTGCTTATATGGGTGGACGAGTTCACAGCCCACCTGGTGTTAAGTGGTTACTGGAACCCATAGACATTTACGACGTAAAAGCGCCACCCACCTTGAAATATAAGTTCTAAGGTCTCAAGTATAGTTACAACGGCTATTCCACCCTTCAAACCGAAACGCATTACTGCTTCACCCACCCGCGCGGACTCACAAGAGATCCTACCGCCAGTAATTACGCAAATTATAATTTTGCGGGTTTCATTTCTATTACACGATGTTATTCCTTCACGGTGGAAGTCAATCGTGAACATTTGTTGAGTACGTATATTTCATTAGAAAAATTGGTACCCCCGCCTGGGATTCGAACACCGGTGCATCGCTCAACACGAATGCACCGGACGTGTTATCCTTTAGGGCACGACGACTTCTCGAACATTTAATAAAACTAGAGGTCCCGCAGTAGTCGAAATTCGACTATAATTAATTGGAATGGTAAGTTTGTACACTATTATGATTGTATTTTATACTTCTATAATCACAAATTTCGTCAAGGCTACACTATAGAAAAATATTAATAAAGACAAACAATATTTAATCTATTCTCAATTTGACCACAGACGTCAAGAACAGAAGTTTCACTATAAATAGTATGCATGCGTGTGTGCATCAAATACATGGTAAGTAGTGTGTGTATTGTTTTCTTTTTTGATTTAATGTATCTTTTATGCATTATTTAAAAAAAAAATTAGCATTGTGCACTTCTTCTCTATATTCTCTATAAGTGTGGAAAATTTCATACTCCTCCGTCCGCGCAATTTTCGTAAAAAGGGATACAAAGTTTTTGCTTCACGTATTAATATATAGATTGTCATTATGATGTTGAAACATAATCGAAATAGACTAGAAATTCTTATTTACTTTAACGTACAGATGTTCTCAAACTTCGCATTAGTCATCGCGTGCATACTTCTTATGTGTATTTTTACTTCTAAATAACGATGATAGTGTATTTCGAAATTCATTATTTTTACAGTCTATTATTTAACTTGCAATGTTTGTTAATTAACAACAAACTTCGTCTTATCGTATAGTGTTGAATTTTTCCATGTCGGTCCAATTTTGATGACAAAGCTTTTCATGGTATGAATCCTGAATCGAATACAAGGGTTAGCGCCAGATAAAGGAATTCTCCAGCAGGGACACCAAATTTTTTTTGTAATTTGTTGTGTGATATCCTACCTAGGAATATCGGGAGATCACCAAATTTGGAAAATGTGGTTAAAGCCCATTTCAGAGAATAGCCCTCTGAGTTTCTTGCCGAATCTTCTCAGTGGGCCGCGATTCCGATCCGGCGGTAGATTCTGTGAAGCACTGCCCTTTCTACGGCTAGTTTTATCAAATTCTCTCAGGTTGAGCCCGTAAGCTCACCTACCTGCGAATAGGTAGAGAAAAAAAAAAGAGAAACTCTTCAAGTTTTAACGTTCTACATACCTGAGCGCTGTTCACGATCGACTGGAAACCAGAGCCGCACAGTCTGTTGATGCCGAGCACCGGCTTCTCTTGAGGAATACCAGCTTTGAGCGCCGCGTGACGTGGCGTGTAGATTCCGTCAGTTTGTGATGACTGGCGGAAGGAGAATTACGGTTGGCATTTATTTGTATATGAGCAAAAGCCATCGCGGTGTACCTGGTATTAAATGGCTAGTAATACTTTGATAGGGGAGGTCGAATTCAGCCTTAAAATATATATAATGGAGCATACCTGACACATGCTTGAAGTCCTTGTTACCTTATCAAAGTTACATTGGGGACAGAAATAAACCGGACATCGATGCCAAGACGTGTAAGTTCATAAAATACGAAAGATACAACTCTTTTCTACGGATCATCATTTGAATATGGTTAAACCACAAATGTCCCTTTATGATCCCTTTAGCTCAATAATAGGGCAAGTACCCAACATTTGTTACGCCAAAATCATCTACGTATTTTCTCCTTAGAACTTCAAGAATCCAAAGGATCATAAAATCTGTCAGACTATGGTCAGGAAGATGTGCAAATTTAAGTGAGATCTCCTACTTAACCTTCAATTCCCTACCCTCTTCGTTCCGGCCTTCAGATAATTGTAACTGTCAAGTTTAAGGCGCACAAACAAAGTCTTTAATCATCAATGTGTCAGTCCTTAATCGTTTTATTTTGTATTTATAGTTTCCGATGTTTTGAATACTTCATTGAGTTCATTTAAAATATTCATTGGCGATTTAGAATATAACGAACGAATATTCAGGTCGGGGTCTCCTCGCTAACATACGTAGTAAAAAGGTCAATCCCGCCCGATTAGATCAACTTCAAATTTCACACACTTGCATTTAAGGCTAAGTATTCATGCAGAAGGATCGATGCATTAGAAATGTGGTGCTGGAAAAGGATGCTCCGTATATCTTGGACTGAGCATCGCACCAACGCCTCGATCCTAATAGAACTGAATAACTCTCAAAGGTTTTCGTCAACAGTGCAATCCAGGATTCTTCGATATTTTGGACACGTATCGCAACGGCCAGCAGACTCTATTGAGAAACTTGTTGTTTAGGATAGGGTCAATGGTAAGAGATCTCGTGGACGAATCCCCATGCGCTGGACTGATCAGGTGAAAGACCTTACTGAAACCTCACTTAACGAGTGCATGCGCCAGGCCTCGGTTCGCAAACTATGGAAAACATCTGTTAAGGCTTTAATAAGCAAGAATTGACCACGACTGCTCTGCCAAGAGCGACCGACTATGATGATTCATGCAGATTCATTCCTTGCCATAAATTACTTACAGAGATGACTTGGCCCACGACCATGCTGTCGACCTGAGCCGGGGACACTCCGGCCTCCTTCAGCGCACCGACAGTGGCTATCGTCTGCAGTTCGGTCGCGGATGTGTTGCGGAAGACTCCGCCGAAGGTACCAAACGGCGTCCTTTTAGCGCCCACGATGAAAATCCCTTCATAAATTATATTTATAAGTTGCGTAATTACTGGTAGTAACCACACGGGCAGGTAAAACCTGATATAATTTAAAGTTCTTGGTAGCAGAGTCCAATCTTTAAATCGCAGAGTGCAGGCAGTTACGAAATAATATACTAACACACTTTTATAAATTAGAATTAATTACGTGAATGCTTTAGAATTCTTTATGGAAATCACAGTTTTGTTATTTTGTTTTACTTCACAAATCGACAGACATTTTTTCACTTGTCAAGACACCGATTGTCACCGCTGTCTATGTATATGTTTTCTTTATTTTTTTGATAAGGGGTTTCTATATCTTTCTACTTCCATAAAACCACCCTGCCTATTTTTGCCGTGAAGCAGTAACGCGTTTCAGTTGAACGGTGGGACAGTCGTGCTGTAAAAACCGAGACCTTGAAACTTACGTCTCAAAGTGGGTGGCGGCATTTACGGTGTTGTTGCCTACGGGTTCCGGTAACTAATTAACACCAAAAAGAATATAAACCGTGGTTCGAAGCTTAGGTAGCTGTATTTTTGTTTTGCCGACTTTTCACTTTAGAATTCTACAACACACATCTATGCTGCAATTTTAATACTCTGAGGACTTTGCGTCATATTATTATGCTCGCCACCGACGTGAATATCGTTACGCCGGTAAGAGTAACGCCATCTATCGCCGAATAGTCGAACGAATATCGAAAGACCTAGAACGCTCGAGAAGTATAACGCCATCTATTTTCAGATAGCGCGAACCACGACTAGAGATGTGTGGAATATTCTCGATAATTCTAGGGATGGGGTATCGGCTATAAAAACGTTGCAGAGATGGCACGCAGTCAGTCAGTAATCGGAACTACTCGAAGCGAAACAGCGAACGGATCACCTGAAGCGAAGCGGAACAAGCGAATTGAGCGTGAGTGTTTTAAAGTGTTTAAGTGTTTTAACTGTTGAATAGTTTTTTAGTTGTACTTTGGTAGAATTTTATTTATCCCGAACCCCAGTGCGTAACAATATTATCTTAACGTTCTTGTACAGACCGTGGTCATGCAAAGTGCGTTTCTAGAGATAATTTGAGGCACGCACGTCAGGCTCTGATACACATTTTCTAGAGATAATGAAATGAACATTACCACCGTACATTAACTTTGTACTTCAGAGGTACTTGGACATTAGACTTTGAACAGAAATAAAGATATTATCGAATCATTTTCGGATTAAGTTTGATAACGATTGTATTTCTAGCGGGAGGCATTTTTATGGTTCGGAGCGAAGTTCTTCTTGATCAATTACATAATCTGGTAAAACATCAGAGGCCGCAGTATACGTGGCTTAGTGGGCAGGATGCCCAGTGATCTCGTGTATACCTGTGGTGCGACTGTATCGTTACTAACTCATTACATGAGGTGACTGTAAGGAAAATTCTAGATGCTTCGTTATTCCTGAATTATAAATTAAGTCTTTCTGAAGTACAAAATACAAAGTTATCCGCGGCACGCATCTTGTCGTGTAATAAAATTAAAGATTAATAAGTATCAATAATTATCGTGTTGCCTGTCAACAACGCGAAGCCGGCACATTTTCTGATATGATAGATAGCAAGAGGGATTGCTATGTCGTTGGTCTTTCCAGCTTGACCAAAGCGGAGGACGATTTCGGTGGATCAGCTGTGAAATAGTTTCTCAGCAACAGCTTTTTTTTTTCCTACCTTAGCTGAGAGCCTTGAGAGGCTATTTCAGCGTAACCTAAACTAGTAGGTGAGCTCACGGGGCTCAAACCTGACGACGTTGCTAACACGAACCCTAGCAAGAGCTGTGTTTCGCAGAATCTACCGCCGGATCGGAAACGCGACCCACTGAGAAGATCCGGCGAGAAACTCATTAGGCTGTGTCTGAGGGTTAATTTACTCGTCGAGCCCTTCGTCGCAAGCGACGGGTTCGACGAGAACGATGACCGGTGCTTGAGGTACCTAAAAGCACCAGCAACAGCCCGAGCGAGTCGGAAAGACGCCTAACTGCTCCGAGAGAGCTGCTTTGGGTCTGGATCGCTATCGCAAATCTACTATAAAGATCCGGTGGAAAGCAGCCTGGTGCTAAATATCACGAGTACGATGACCTCTGATTTGGCTGCGTCTGTAGAGTCGTCTAACAGTAATGAGAGTGAATCAGGTGGATCTATCAGGATGCAGTTAGAGCACAGAGCATGTTAGTCGGAATTTTCATTTTGATTTCGCCAGGGTAGATACGGTGGGAGAGGGCTGCTGTCTCTCAGCAGCGTGAACAGGAAAAAAATTCTCCCCGTCGGTTTTGGGATGCTGGGATGTATGTGACTAGGAGATGTATGGAAATGGTAGTGCAAGGTAGAGGGGTTTTTACGGGTGGTAGGACCTCTTATGAGTCCGCACGTGTAGGCAGTGGTACCTGGCCTGAATAGGCCTGGTAATCTGGCCTGAATAATGCCGTGAAGCAGTAATGCGTTTCGGTTTGAAGGGTGGGGCAGCCGTTGTAACTATACTTGAGACCTTAGAACTTATATCTCAAGGTGGGTGGCGCATTTACTTCGTAGATGTCTATGGGCTCCAGTAATCACTTAACACCAGGTGGGCCAGTATAAGGTTAAGTACATATTACAATAAAAACAACATTAAAAAATTTTTAACACTCCACTTGATAATTAAATGGTTGCTAATGTAATCATCAGGTAACCAAATAATATTAGAAATTTTCTCGTAAATGTAACATCAAATTTTTCCAAAAAAACGTCAATTATTTCTAATACAATTTCAACCATCAAAAGGTAAATATAATCGTGAATTTGCCGTGCATTATTTAATTATTATATAATTATCATTATACCTTCGTATTTTTGTGAAGAAAATTTTGTATTGTAGGTATATAATTAATTCGGACTTTGATTTCAATACTTTGGTCAAGGTCATTGAACTTCAAATGCAAGCGAGCTACGTGTTAAAAAAATTAAACTCTTAAGTTATACTTTTTTCTAGGAAGTATATATGTAGTGAGAGTCGCAAAAGTTATAAATTCTTGCTATCGTTTTCAATGTGGAATTTGAACTCTACAAGTTCCAATTTCAAAATTTAAAACACAGATTACGGACTCCTTATATAAGATTATTTTACATCGTCTTACCTTTAACTGAAGCAGACATGATTCAAAATTATACCTATCCAGTTAACGTAGAACTGAAATATATTTTATGATAGCTGAACTACGCACAGTGCACACGATAACTCACACACAACAGATGAAAACTACAGACAGACTAATAACCAATTAGAGATAACGCTAATAGATTGGTCGCAGGCAACTGTGAAATACACAGACTAAATAAATATTTTCATAATGACGCTTTTTACATTTTCAACTTAACTTTATTATGTTTATCATTGTATTACATTAAAGAAAAAAAACGGATTTGACGTATGTACTAGATTTAAAAAAAAAACTCTTTATTAGGTTTACTGTTTACTAGGCCTACGGTCAAAATTTTTTTTTTATTATTTTATAAAACTCATCTATGGTCGTCTATTGGTGAAGTGTCTTTATATACGTCTATTTGTGTCTAATAAACTCTTAAATGTTAGTTGTAATATCTGTGAGATAAACTACAAATAAAATTCTCTAATTCACATTGGTCTAATGGCAAAGTAATATTCGAGGTGAATGAGGTTAGCCCCTCAAAAAAATTTTTTTTTCCTATTTTATACTTATTTTCTATTAATTCGTTTGTTCATCATTTGTTCATGATTGTTCACTGTTAATAATTGTTTGTTCTGCGGTTATTTATTTAAAAAAAATATTTAAAAATATACCTACAAGTTAGCCCCTCTAATGCAATTTTTTATATTTTTTCATCCTTAATGACTCGTAAATATTCATTTTCGATTGTTCTTATATGAAACACGTTTGTTCTCTTTCGAAATTACTCGTTTTTTGTTTAATTTACTATTTTTATTAGTTGAATAAATGTATGCAAAATATGTGTACTGCGCATGCGTCAACTATAATGCCTAAACTTTCTACGCGGTTTTAATCGTGAATAAAAAAAACAAATATAAATCCTGAAGGAGCAATTAATTGGTATACAGTTTCATTAAAAAAATTAAAAAATAAATAAATGAAATAATGTGCATTGGCGTTAAGTTAGACCAAACACATTTTTTCCATCCTCCTACTTATCGTTACGAAGGTATAAAAAAGATAGGGAGTTCACATAGGTAATATAAACAAATAAGTAAATATGTTCATTATTTATCTTTCAAGAGATAACATAGGTATACATTATAATAACTTTTTTACACAGTCGAAATTATATTCCTAACATTAGTAAAATAACATTTTAATACGATAGGTGAGAGTATGGAAAAAATGTATTTGGTCTAACTTAACGCCAATGCACATTATTTCATTTATTTATTGTTTAATTTTTTTAATTAAACTGTATACCAATTAATTGATCCTTCAGGATTTATATTTGTTTTTTTTTTTTTCACGATTAAAACCGCGTAGAAAGTTTAGGCATTATAGTTGACGCATGCGCAGTACACATATTTTGCATACATTTATTCAACTAATAAAAATAGTAAATTAAACAAAAAACGAGTAATTTCGAAAGAGAACAAACGTGTTTCATATAAGAACAATCGAAAATGAATATTTACGAGTCATTAAGGATGAAAAAATATAAAAAATTGCATTAGAGGGGCTAACTTGTAGGTATATTTTTAAATATATTTTTTAAATAAATAACCGCAGAACAAACAATTATTAACAGTGAACAATCATGAACAAATGATGAACAAACGAATTAATAGAAAATAAGTATAAAATAGGAAAAAAAAATTTTTTTGAGGGGCTAACTTCATTCACCTTAATATTCGGATTTTAAACTATTATCAGCTGTTTCACTTTTGACATTTCATCTCTGTGTCTATGATGTTGCTGGCTCCAGTAAAAGATTTATGAAAATCCTAAAGTTAGAGCTTAAAGAAATCAGTTTTATTTCAATAACTTGTATGCTGACATATTTAAAGTGAAAAAAAGTGTGCTCGCGAGAGAAATAAAATAAAATACTTCTAGACCCTTGACTCCTATCACATGTGAATGTTACTGGGTTTTAATTAAACTTGTTTCTTTTTAAAATCATTCATGGAGGGTAGAGGTAAGGAGAACCGTCTCTGTTGTGAAAAGTGTCCGATAAAATCTGCTAAATAATGGTGGCGCTACAGTAGCAACCGGGCAAATTTTAAAAAAGGCGATGAAAGTTATTAGAATAAGATAGAGAAATAAAAAAAGTCGAAAGAACTGTAAGCACTACTAAATCACAAAAGGTATTTTATTTAAAGCTGATAAGAAAATGCAATCGATGTCTCTACGTTTTACCACAGCAATAATTTTAGGTTATATTGACGAAATTAGTTTAGACTACGTAAACATGTGAGGTCTTGTATATTACAATATATTACAATATATTACAAATATTACAATTACTAAGTCACGGTCCATCAGTTAATGGACCGTGACTTAGTCAGTTAATCAGTTAACAACTGCTCAATTCATATCATACCCTGTGCCTATGCTAGTGCCATTCTGGAGGATTTTTGAACTGTTATGTAGTGCTGAAAGTGGGACACTTTTTCAAGCTTCTCCCATATGAGACGGTTCTCTCTACCTCTACCCTTCATAATAATAATTGTTAAAAATGATAAGGTTCCTAATGTGTTACCTTCAAAAAATTACAGTACAACTACTTTTACGACGTACTTTGTAAACTTAACGTTACCTAGTAGCTCTAGAAGTGCACAAATGTGGGATAGTGAAACAAAACCACTGGACGTAGCTTTTCAGAATCTTCCAAAAAGTCCACCGAAAAGTTTCAATAAAAAACCCACCACTTTGCTGAGTCTATGTCATATTAACTCCATGGCTATCTCATGTCGTCTCATTTCTTTTAATTTTATCCCAATTGTTTAATGTTTCAAATTAATCAACGCTATGTGGTGTGATATCTTCGCCTTTCTAGTTATCTATCTATCTCTTAGGTTTATGGCGTTTCCTTTTAGATTTCGCCAATGTCAAGTGTATGCCTTTCTAGTTGGAAAATGGAAAATTGGAACTACTACTGTCAAATCTGTCAGGTGCCAACTAATAGTGTCAACCTAGTTTAATCCTTCCAATAGCCTTCAAGCAATATTTTAGCTTATGCAATGAGCGATGGTAGGCCTGTAAGTGGTCAGCTAAAGAAGTTTGTTTTCCGCGCAAGATCCTCTACAAACGGCGACACTCGAGGTGAATATTTGGAGATTGTTATCCCGGAGCTATTGTCAGCCGGTTATTCGTTTTACACGTGGCCATCTGCGCCTCTGCTAGCTTGGTACTTGTGGACGCAAAGGCGACATATTCGCGGTCTGAGAGTGTTGGAGTTAGGTTGCGGAACAGGACTGCCGGGAATACTCGCCGCGAAGTGCGGAGCGCTCGTAACCCTCACCGACAGTCTAACATTACCGAGATCGCTTCGTCACCTTTCTGCTTGTTGTGAAGCTAACGGCTTGGTACCCAATCGTGACTTGCAGATAGTAGGTCTCACATGGGGCTTGTTTTTGGGTGATCTACATAACTTACGTCCGGTAGATCTGATTCTTGCGTCCGATTGCTTTTACGAGCCATCACAATTCGAAGAAGTATTATCAACTGTAGCGTATCTGCTTGAAAGCACTGACGCGCGTTTTTTGTGTTCTTACCAGGAACGCAGCACAGACTGGTCTATTGAAGCTCTACTGAAGAAGTGGGGACTCAAAGGAGCACTTCTGGACCTGGACTCACTCAGTGAAAGCTCTGGTGTTGACTACAGGGCTTTGATCGGCGAACGCTCCTTACACCTGTTGGAAATAGTATCATTATAGGTTATGGCCAGTACGGCAAGAGCAGCCCGCCTGTATGTAGGCAACCTTGCCTGGACAGTTGGCCATCGACAACTACGAGAATATTTCTCACAATTTGGTCCAGTGCAGAGTGCAAGAGTAGTATTCGATCGATCAACGGGCCTCAGCAAGGGCTACGGTTTCATTGAATTTGTTAGTCCCTCAGCTGCAGCTGATGCAACTAATAAGCAGATTCACACACTTGAAGGTTTCAACTTAAGTGTTCAATTGCAAAATAATTAGATATTCTGAATTTTAGTTAGTTTTTAAAATGGCTGAGGCTCTTCCAGACTATCCAGACTCAGATTTTTCAGATGAAGATCAGTCTCCATTGGACAGCTTGTTCAATAAGGCAGCTGACCATCTTAGAAAGGTTACAAATAAATTAAACAATGGTCAACTTTTGGAGTTGTACGGGTTGTTCAAGCAAGGTACTGAAGGTCAATGCAACACTCCAAAGCCTGGGTGGTTAGATGGTAAAGGACGTAGGAAATGGGAGGCCTGGAAGAATCTTAAAGATATGCCCAGTGAAGAGGCTAAGGAGAAATATATTGCTTTGTTGAAAAAATATGATCCTGACTGGTCAGGTACACCTCAAAAGACAAATATTGATACCAAGGAAACATGGGTAGCTGTCTCATCAATGAGATATTCACCCGAACCAGACCTTGTGCACAATGAGCTTTCTTTGCTTGATGCAGCCAGAGAAGACTGCGGAGAGCGAGTGAAGGAACTTCTGATCAAGAAGCCGGAATTGAAATATGAGAAAGACGAAGATGGCCTCACTGCACTACACTGGGCTGCTGACAGAAATGCAATTAACGCACTAAGTGCAGCCTTAAGTGGAGGATGTCCTATTGATGCAGTCGATGAATGTGGTCAAACAGCTCTGCATTACGCAGTTTCGTGTGGTCATGTAGAATCAACTAAAATCCTGACGAAAGCTGGAGCTACACTGCTAGAAGACGAGGAAGGTAACACTCCATTAGACCTGGCTACTGATACTGAAATAAAGAAAATTCTGGAAGGTGCTGATTAATTTAGCATTTATGTAGTTTTATTATGGATGTAGATTTTAAATATATTATTAAACATTTATCAGAGTTTCCATAGCTTTTTTGCTGATCTGCCTATCAATGATATGAATTAATAGAATTTCCAAAAGGAACGTTCCTGCTAGCTAAAAATACAAAACACATTGATAAAAATGGTGGCATTTTTTACAAATTTTATTAAAATTGAAAATGCTATTTTTGTCAATTTATGGATTTCAATTCAATCCAAAAACGTTGAAAACAAAATAGTTACAGTTGGGCTGAAAATACAATAAGATTTTTAAGGTTGAATGCTGGTGAGAATGAAATAATTTTTAGTGTTCACACAATAATTATCTAACATATTTAAAAGAATACAATAATAATTAGAATATTGAGTGGTTTTGATTGAATTTTCAGTATTTAGTATTTCGTCCGAGCCTTTTAGGGTCGGTTATATGGTAATTGCAGAGTGAGCTTTGTTAAATCGGTTGCAGACCAAGAACGATCACGACCATGATTCACAACCCACCTGATTTTAAGTGATCCTCGAGACATGAGTTGTAAGGTCTCAGTTTTAACAGTAAATCGGCTGCCCCGCCCTTCACACCGAAACGCATTACTGCATTACGGCAGAATTAGGCGAGGTGGTAGTACCTACCCGTGCGGACTCTCAAGACGTCCTACTACCAGAACAGAAGTAGTATCAGTGAAGCTAGATTGAGTCAGCCATAGTAAACTAGAAACTTGTGTGCCCAGCAACTAAGCCACTGCGTAGTATTGTGAAAGTCGTCCAGGTTGACGCTAAAGGCTGGTGAAAAAACCAGGTGAGACGGGAGTTTTAGTTTTTATTACAGGACATTATTCCTACACTGTGGAAGTCTTTGATGTCTAATAGTCTTTGTACATGAACCCGTTCATCCAACTAATAAATAAAAATAGAACACAGAATATAAACTTTTCATATTGATTTCTTTAATAGAAAATAACATTTTATTTAGAAAATTCACAAAAAGTTTAGTGTTACACAGTCCAAATTACACATTTTAGCAAATTAAAATAACAAAGAACTTCAACCATTTTTTTAAATGTAAGCTAATTTTTGTAGGTACGGCGCTGTGAGAAGCGCATATTTTTCTGGTCAATAGGTCCTCTAAAAAAAAACAGAATTTGAGAATTTGAATTGTATTTATTTATTGACGTTTAATTTTACTAGCAAATTTAAGTATTAAATACAATATAGCCTCAAATCTTGATGCGCGATCTTTACAATAAAATAAAACTTAGGACGTTTGGTATATGTATAGCAATACTTAATTACTTAATAGCGATTTTTGTATAATTGTTTCAGTTGGTAATAATAATAACACAACCAGCTGTCTTACTTTTGCTGGAATAGAAACAACGACGCGCTCTTTAAAGCTTCATTTTGAATGTCACTGTCAATTTTCCTCCCGCCCGCGAAACCCTTCGGTAGGCAGCGGCTTGGCTCTGCCCCTGACATTGCTGAAGTCCATGGGCGACGGTAACCACTCACCATCAGGTGGGCCGTTGTACGCTCGTCTGCCTACAAGGGCATTAAAGAAAAACACGAATCTTTTTTTTTTTTTTATGATTGATGGATTATTGGTGGCCCGGAGGCCTTTCCAGTTTCACCAGGACAGGTGGGCGAGCAAAGGCTCAGCCAGGAGGGGTGGGATTTGCTAACAGCTACCCGAGTGCCTCCGAAGGAGACCTAACAGCTCAAGAGTAGCTGCTTCGCGAATGAATCTACTACCGGATCGGAATCGCGACCCGCTGAGAAGATCCGGCGAGAAACTCAGCGAGCTGATTCATGGGTTAGGTTGCACGGCGAACTCTTTGTCGAGTTCGACGAGTACGGTTACCGGGGTCCCTAAGCCTGCTCCTAGTGTTAGAGCTGAAGGCGTCTAATGCAAAGGTTATTGGATCTGATGGATCCGTAAGGACGTGTCTAGGGCGTCGACGGTGACTGGCTCCTGCATGATCAGGATTCGGGGAGTAGTCAGCGGCGGCTACGATAAGGCGATTATCATGACGCATAGCCTTATCGAAGTATGTTTGTGAAGTGTCGTGTTAAGTGTTCTAAGTGTTGAATACAGTTTTAAGTTGTACTTTGGTGAAATTTTATTTATCCCGAACCCCAGCGCGTAACACTAATATTTGACCACTCCATTAATACAAACAATTGCAGTACGAATGCATGGCCAAGAATAAGAAAAATAACACAGTTTAAATAATTATATAGTAGGTTAATAACATATAAAATACATTACATTATTTTCTTCCATACAACGAGCTATCGTTCGTTGTAAATATGGTCCTTCCTTATCGATTTAGATCGAGTCTTGACCCGACTTATGTTTGTTTACAAAGTATCCGTATCTCGATGAGTTTGCTCACGTAATTCCTTATCACAAATTTATCTAATACATTTTACTGAACGCTTTAAGTACTGCTTTATTTAAGCGGTAGGCAGCGGCTTGGCTCTGCCCCTGACATTGCTGAAGTCCATGGGCGACGGTAACCACTCACCATCAGGTGGGCCGTTGTACGCTCGTCTGCCTACAAGGGCATTAAAGAAAAACACGAATCTTTTTTTTTTTTTTATGATTGATGGATTATTGGTGGCCCGGAGGCCTTTCCAGTTTCACCAGGACAGGTGGGCGAGCAAAGGCTCAGCCAGGAGGGGTGGGATTTGCTAACAGCTACCCGAGTGCCTCCGAAGGAGACCTAACAGCTCAAGAGTAGCTGCTTCGCGAATGAATCTACTACCGGATCGGAATCGCGACCCGCTGAGAAGATCCGGCGAGAAACTCAGCGAGCTGATTCATGGGTTAGGTTGCACGGCGAACTCTTTGTCGAGTTCGACGAGTACGGTTACCGAACACGCATCTTGTCGTCTTATTCACTATAGCAGTTGAACATTGCTGTAGCCTTCGATTATTATTATTATTATTGTATTTTATACCCTTACTTTGATATATGAAAAAGGCAACGAAACATAATGAATTATTTGAGACGGTAATTAATGAGATGTGATTATATTAAGCAATGTCCCAATAAAATAATGAGAATTTACTAAGACTTCAAAGGAGGTTTTTTTAAATATGAAATATTCCATGTTATAGTCTGATAGGCTGTGTGGGTAGGAAGTCGATCTGAGAACGATTTTTATCATTAAGTCCAGTTTTTTTTTGTTAAGAACGCACCCATACTATAAATACATACGCGTGCATTATGGAGGGTAGAGGTAAGGGGAACCGTCTCATATGGTAGATAGAAGCTTGAAAAAGTTCACTTTCAGTACTAAATAACAGTTCAAAAATCCTCCAGAATGGCGCTAGCATAGGCACAGGGTATGATAATATGAATTGAGCAGTTGGTAACTGATTGAAGTATGCCGAGTTAGGAAATTTAATATATTTAATGACTAGAGTAGTTAGTGACAGTGTAATATACAAGACCTCACATGTTTACGTAGTCCAAACTAATTTCGTCAATATAACCTAAAATTATTGTTGAGGTAAAACGTGGAGACATCTATTGCGTTTTCTTATCAGCTTTAAATAAAATACTTTTTGTGATTTTGTAGTGCTTACAGTTCTTTCGTCTTTTTTATTTCTTTTTTATTCTAATAACTTTCAGCGCCTTTTTTAAAATGTACCCGGTTACTACTGTAGCGCCACCCTTATTTAGCAGATTTTAACGGACACTTTTTCACACCAGAGACGTTTCTCCTTACCTCTACCCTCCATAGTGTTCATTCAATGAATTGTACGGAGGTTTTAATTAACCAAACCTTTTCTAAGATCGGTAAAAAAACATTGTCCAATTGTCGCATGTTCGAACGATAGCAATACATACTTCAGTTTATATCTATTATCATAACAGATACCACAAGCCTGATGACTAATTCGTTTTTTATATTCCACATAAAGAGGTCAACAATTGCGAACTCAACTTTTAAGTTTATTTAAACACGTTTTAAAATTTTAATGTCGTCCGTGACGTTCCGTAAGAAAATATACAATTATATAGATTTAAATTTTTATTTAGTTCACGATAAAATATCTTTACATAGAAAAAATTGGAGTTTAGTATTTTTCAATCAAATCCTAATGAATCCAACTATATTCCAGATTCAGTTAAACTTCCCTTTAACACTATTTAAAGGTACTTGAAGATCATAGAGAGCTTTTTACAATTGCCTAAATGGGCCGTATCTAAATTGTTAATGTCTATTTATAACAAAAAACGTCAGAATAATAGATTTAGATGTGAATGCATTAATATTTATCAAATAAATATACTATCTAGATTCTAGAACTTTTATTTTGAATTATTTGCTACAAACATAGTTATTTGTACTAAACTTGCATCACCCTGCTAACATGCTTAGTGCGAGTTTCTTAACGTTCTCGACAGCGTAAAAGTTAACTCATATTTGTATGCAGTTGGAACAGCGCCCCTAGCGGCAAACGTAGGTAAACATTGCTGTAATTCAGTGCGGCGAGTCAATGCGTATAGCAGAGAATATAACAAAATAATACAAATATCGTCTTTTCGCATTAAAACTGTATAATCTCAAAACTTCAAACTAATTTTACAGGAGAGTGTTTTAAAGGTTTAATCTTTTTAATATTAATTATATTTGCAACTTTTATTTTTTATCAGTTACATTATCTGTCTTTTAAAGTAAGATAAAATTATGTATGTGGCGAGTGGGCAAGTCAACTCGCACATCTCAACACAGCACAGAAATCATAAGATTTTACGTCACATCAGGTGATCCGAGTGCCGTGTGCAAAGCCAGTTAAACCACGCCCCCTGCAACATGTCGCCGGCGCATCTTATTTGTCGAAGTGGTAAAGACACAAGATGGCCACGCTCTGATCTATTGTTCTTCAGGCGGAGGACATGTTGAAAGGGGCGGCAACTCCTGCGCAAATTATTATTGACTAAAAGTTATAGTTATAGTTTTGGTTTTTACTATAAATACGATTGTGCCGTAATTGTGACACAGACCACCTGGAATACTTCATGTACATATTAATTTTGTTAATAGTAGTCAAACCATAGGTAAACTAAAAAAACGTATAACTAAACTACGCTCTTTTAACAGTATTTACGAGAAATATAATGGTGATACCAAATGTTTACGCATATTAACTAAATTTCGAATATTTTTGAATATTGTACACTTTTAATGCGAAACGGCGAATTTAATTTTTTAACATGGGCGCTAAATTGAATGCCTCCACCGACCTTGAGACAAGAGGTCCGTATGTACAATTGTACAATGATCGATGCGCTCTTCAGTACGTAATACATTCAAATGATTCATGACTTAACTCTGATAGAACTACTGCCCATTCTCTAGTGAATCACTCAGTCGCCTTTTACAACAGACACAGAATGTTACACACAAAACCGATGCTGTCTGAGACACTTAACAAGATAGTATGAACACATCACTAAATAACGTAACAAAATCTAAAACTACACAATATTCCTAGTATTAACTGACGAAGGCAAAACAATGTTTATGTCACATCAATTTAAATGTATTCAATTCCATTTATTTCCATTTACATAGACCAGTACACAATCAATACTTTATAAAATTAAATATCAGAAATACTTCACTCCAAATGTTCTATCCGGCATATCTGGATAATGTCTGTATTCTAATCTGATTATTACAATCAATACTTTATTATTATTACTATCACAATTTTCACAGACACTCGATATTTACCATAACTTTATACGCACTAAACATTGTATCGGTTATGTTCACAGACGTAGGTCCTGGTAGAGCCTGCATTACCTTTTTGTGTGAGAGTGGACATTATTTCGTTGATGCTATAATAGTTGTTAGGTTCAAAACTAGCTGTCACAGCTGCCGGCTAATGTCTTATACCCGAGAGATATCACGAGTTTCACAAATTTAGAAAATAGGTCTTAGAGTGTACAAGCTTCCAATTGCTTATTACACAATTAATCCACAAAACTATTGAACGTTTAACACGCCACATCACAATTGTAATCACCGGTGGAACTGTTATAGTTTCAATGTCACAGCGGTGCGGTCAGCTGTTAGCTCTCCGTTTGGCTGGGGTCCCAGACGTGAGGCCGGCGCTACCTATTCGTGTTCGAGTAAACCCTGCTCTTGTGCCGTCGCTAGTTATCCTTGGGGTCCTTGTGGGCAGCCTCGCCGGAGTCCAGCTGCTTCAGGAGCCGAAACAGCGCAGCGGCCTCTCGGATCCGGCTGAACTCAACGCAGAACGCTTCCACTTCTATGAATAGCTCCTGGAAAACATTTGAAAAATCATATAATAATAATAATAATAATAATATTAATAATACAAGCACGTACAAGAATTCTTAACACTAGTATAATACCTTTGGAACCTCTGGGTCTGTGGAGGGACTTCGGTTCCCTCTGTATTTTATACCGTATGTTCCATGGGGAGTGCTCTGAGGAATTGTTCGAGATGATACCGGCATCTCGTTTTTACCATCGCACCGCCCGCCACCGGAGTAGAGTTCATCCATACTACCTGGAGCCACTGCGGTCATCCACAGTGCGTTTCCAGAGATCTTTTTTGCCACGTACCATCCGNCGTTTTTACCATCGCACCGCCCGCCACCGGAGTAGAGTTCATCCATACTACCTGGAGCCACTGCGGTCATCCACAGTGCGTTTCCAGAGATCTTTTTTGCCACGTACCATCCGGCTATGGAATGAGCTCCCCTCCACGGTGTTTCCCGAGCGCTATGACATGTCCTTCTTCAAACGAGGCTTGTGGAGAGTATTAAGTGGTAGGCAGCAGCTTGGCTCTGCCCCTGGCATTGCTGAAGATGGGCAACGGTAACCACTCACCATCAGGTGGGCCGTATACTCGTCTGCCTACAAGGGCAATAAAAAAAAAAAAAAATTATAATATACATGGCTTTTTTATGAGGTATATAATAACAATATGAATTTTCTTTGCACCTTTTTTTAAAGTGTTTACACTAGAGTGTAAGCATGTTATAGAGTTATACCTCAGATTATTATTACTTTCTCCTGAGTTCATTAAGACAAGACAAGGAGTTCTGTGATCTTGAACATAAAATATCTAACAAAGATACTTCTGCATCACTTACATTTATTATGTGCTATTGAAGTCGTCGTGGCCTAACGGGTAAGACGTCCGGTGCATTCGTGTTGAGCGATGCACCGGTGTTCGAATCTCAGGCAGGTACCAATTTTTCTAATGAAATACGTATTCAACAAACGTTCACGATTCACTTCCACGGTGAAGGAATAACATCGTGTAATAAAAATGAAACCCGCAAAATTATAATTTGCGTAATTACTGGTGGTAGGACCTCTTGTGAGTCCGCACGGGTGGGTACCACCGTCCTGCCTATTTCTGCCGTGAAGCAGTAATGCGTTTCGGTTTGAAGGGTGGGGCAGCCGTTGTAACTATACTGAGACCTTAGAACTTATATCTCAAGGTGGGTGGCGCATTTACGTTGTGGATGTCTATGGGGTCCAGTAATCACTTAACACCAGGTGGGCTGTGAGCTAATCCACCCAACTAAGCAATAAAAAAAATAAAAACATTATATTGAGAACATGCTACCTATTAGTAAATCTCTTAGTCGCCTTTAATTACCCCTTGCAGGGACAGATGGGCTGGTACTATTTTAGGCTAACACCACAGTGTAAAAATTTTATTAACATCAGATCTCAGTCTTACAACAAAACATAAAAATTAAATAACCATGTAAATACCTTCACGTTGATGATCTTGTTCCTTATCAGCGACTGCAGGAAGACACACACCAATCGTACGAGCCTGTTTTGCATGTATCTGTCCCGTATTGTCTCACACGTCGAAATACAATTGCTTATGTAGAGGTGAACGAACTCCACCGGCAAATCCACTGAGGTCGTTAACCTTAAAAAGAAACATTCTTTTTACTGAAACATTTTCTGTCACTTGCCTAGATTGATTTTAACCTATTGTTTAATCCATTTTGTTAATTCAAAGTTACCACAAATTAAAAGCATATACATGTTTACATATAATATATTCTCTTTTTATTCTCTTTGTAGTCAGACGAGCATCCGGTCCACCTGATGGTAAGTTGTCACCGTCACTCGTGGATGTCAGCAATGCCAGGGGCAGAGCCAAGTCACTGCCTGCCATTCGCATTCTTATTTTTTTAATTTAACTGTCCAAATCGTTGGAAATGGATTCTCAGGTTCTTTCAAAAAGTCCATTGAACTCTCAGTAAATTCCCACCATTGTTTTGAACAATTATTTCATTTTATCACCTTCGTCATCCACCATGCTGTATTATCTCACCTCATTCAATTCCATTTCATTTCCATAATCTGACATAGCCTCAGCCTATGTTTGTACAGTTGGTTGTATGGTCTATGATCTCTATGCCTATCCAATGATTGAAAAAAAAAAACAAAAAAACGTTTATGTTATTTAGGGACAATTTCTGTTATGTTTGACAATATGCTATATTTTACCACCGCTTCCTCCAATAAAAATATTCGCAATGGTTGATTGCACCATTAAGTGGAAATATTTAAAAAAAATATTCATTTTATGAAGGCAATTATCAAAATTACTTTTGAAATGACCTGGCTATAATATTACAAATATACTAAGCCATCTATCTATCTCTATGACTCTCTAGTACTGCAATAGTGGTTACGTCACAGGCCATATATTTTTTGTTTTATCTCAACTGCTATAACAAAATTTGCAAGGTTTCAACTATTTCTGTATGTAACATTGAAAGAGCATTGTTTTAGAATTTGCAGTATTCATAATTATTTATGATAACGTGTCCGAATGATAACTGTTGTTGTAACTATACTTGAGACCTTAGAACTTATATCTCAAGGTGGGTGGCGCATTTACGTTATAGATGTCTATGGGCTCCAGTGGCTACTTAACACCCCACCTGGTGAGCTCGTCCACCCATCTAAGCAATAAAAAAAAATGCAAAAAAGACTTCCACTACATATTATTATTTCATGATAGAAGATGCCAGTCATGTGTCAGCAGCATCTAGGACACGGGGGGCAGTCTTATATTCTAGACTAGCGACCCGCCCTTGCTTCGCTTAGGCAACTGTATTCTATTATTGATTATAAAAATAAGACACCATTACTGGTGGTACGACCTCGTGTGAGTCCGCGCGTGTAGGTACCACCGCCCCGCCTATTTCTACCGTGAAGCAGTAATGCGTTTCGGTTTGAAGGGTGGGGCATCCGTTGTGACTATACTAAGACCTTAAAACTCATATCTCAAAGTGGGTGGCGCATTTACGTCGAAATCCTGCCCTGCATGCTAAATTTTATAAAAATCGTTGGAGCCATTTCCGAGATTCAGATTATATATCACAAGAATTGCTCGTTTAAAGGTATAAGATTATTCTAAAGGTTCATCAAAATCCATTTACTAGTTTTTGCATGATAGTCTAACAAAAATTCATTGATACATTCTTACAAACTTTCCCGTTAATAATATTAGTACGAACTTGTAGGAAGGTAGGATATTGAGCGTTACCTGTTGACCACCTCCATGGAGTGCAGCGACATTTCCATGTTGACGAGGACACTGAAGTACTCCGTGATGTGCTGAGAGTGGATCAGTTTGAGAAGCACCGATATGGCGACCATTGGATTGTTCTCGACTAGGTCCGGTAGCTGTCGTAGCAGAAGACATCTCATTATTTATTAGTTTTAATGAGCTATTACTACTAATTTGGGTTATGATACCTAATGTTAAGCAGTTAGTTTAGTCAAGTGAGACCACAAACTGACTATCAAGATGGACCATTGGATTCGTTCAAGCGATTCAATAATAAAAATTAAAAACGTCGAACTCAAAGTTACATATGATACCAATCGATAGCGTGGTTTCAGCTTACTGAGGCTCACAACTACTCACTTCTGATCATCTGTGTGTTTAGTGTGAGTTTTTTAACCTCTCGATCGCGTAAAAGTTAATACAACAGCTTCCCTTCGTTTGCCGTTTGTAAGTTTTTTTTTTTTTTTCCCTTCCTATACTAACAGAGGCTATATCAGCGTCACCCTAGCATGCAGGTGAGCTTACGGGGCTCAGACGGGAAGTGTTGCTAACAGTGTTGCTAGCCCTAGCAAGAGCAGTGCTTCGCAGAATCTACCACCGGATCGGAAACGCGACCCACTGAGAAGATCCGCCGAGAAACTCGGTGGGCTGTGTCTGTGGGTTCGACCCGACCGACGACGGCGCTTGAGATGCCACTAGGGGCGCTGTTCACGCAATCGAAAAGTTAACAAACTCGCACTAAGCAAACTGTACTCGACATAGGTAAGAGGGGTTTTTCATTATTTAGATTTTTGTATTTGTGCAATAACATACCTGGTTAGGTGTAACACCTATTTCGTAGACAATGTTAGGTTCCTGATCCAGCAGTGCCAGTAGTCTTTGCTGTTGCTGTACACTGAGGGCTCCCCTGAGCGCGATCTGGGTCAAATCTTTAGCTTCACTCACTAATGACACAGGATCTTTATCTTCCTTTTTCTCTTCTTGTTTCTCTTTTTTTTCCTCCTGTAGACAGGGCATTTTACCATTTGGTATTACCATTTTACCATTACATTACATTACCATTACATTTTACCATTTGTAAAATACATTAACTTTTTGGAATTTTAGGAATGAAATCATGTCGAAAATGACATTTATTTATTTATCTTTATTGCATAGATGCGTGGACGTGCTCATAGCCCACCCGGTATTAAATGGTCACTGGAGCCCATAGATATCTGCAACGTATATGCCATTACACACCTTGAGATAACAGTTCTCAGTATAGTTACAACGGCTGCCCCATCCCTCAAACCGAAACGCATTACTGCTTCACGGCAGAAATAGGTGGGGTGGTGGTACCCTCCCGCGCGGACTCACAAGATGTCCTACCACCAGTGAATCACTAGTAGCCTCATCACAATGGTGTCACCTACTGTGATACACCAGGACTTTAGGCTCATCACCATCATCAGCCCAAAGACGTCCACCACTGGACATACAGCTGGACAATAGTTTGTACTCAAGTTTTATTATATACTAGCTGATCCGGCAGACTTCGTAGTGCCTCAATCGATAAGCAAAAGACCTAAACTTTTTTATACAATAAACTTTAAACAAACAAAAGGAATCCGTCCGACGGGGGACACATCAAAGGAAGAACAAAATTGTTATTTTTATTTAATTCCGAGCATTTTCATATTTATTTACCTTTTAAACCTTCTCTAGACTTCCACAAATAATTCAAGACCAAAATTAACCAAATCGGTCCAGCCGTTCTCGAGTTTTAGCGATACTAACGAACAGCAATTCATTTATATATAAATATATATAGATATATAGATTAGACTCGAGAAAAATATATTGCGTATATATTGTGTATATTATGTATATAGATTGGATTTTTCAAACACGAGGGCTTCACTGATGTTGCCACAGTACACAGTAACTTTACCTTGACTTTGTGCTGTTGGTTAGGCTGCGATCTTCTATCTATCTTCTCAGGTCGGAGGCCGATCAGTCCGTCGTAGTCGGAGTCATACATCGGTATATACGTGCCGCGATTTATTAAATTCTTCCAAACGCCCTGTACAGAAAGCGAACAGTGAGTTGCGAGAATCTATATATTAATACGTGAAGCAAATACTTTGTACCGCTTTTTACGAATATTCCGCAGACGAACGAGTATGAAATTTCCCACACTTATTGAGAATATAGAGAAGGAGTGCAGAATGTAATTTTTTTTTATGCATAAGAAATATTTTAAATCAGTAAAAAAAAACATTACACACACTACCATGTATTTGACACACACACACACATTTATACTCTTTTGTTTATTGTTAAAGTCTGTGGTCAAATTGAGAATAGATTAATATTGTTCGTCTTTAATATTATTTATCTATAGTGTAGCCTTGGTGAAATTTGTTATTAAAAAAGTCTATGAAAGTCTTTGACAATAGTCCCTTAATAATGTTCAAGCTTATAGTTTACGTTAATTATATTCAACTATCGAGCAACCACTGGTTATATTAGTTATATGATTTAAATTGTATAACATTAGCAATTCGTTATGAGCTTACACACAACAAACAAACAAACCAGTGATCGTTTCTATAGATTGGTATATCGGTGGATATGAACATATAAAAATGCTCACAACTACAATCTCAAGAGTTTAGGTCATCAACTTTATTCCTGAATCGTTTTTGAGTTTGTCATAATGCCTATCCCTATAAAGCCGCTTTCAGACTACGCTATAATATAATAGCATATAGTATATAGCTCATAGCACAACAATATCCACTTCGATAAAGCGGCACGACACGAGGACCCTCTTATCGTGGCCGCCGGTAACTACATTCCCGATCCTGCGGACAGAATGGAAAGCAGTCGACGTCGCCCAAAACACGTCATTTCGGATCCTCCCGATCCACTAACGGTGCTTCTAGGTACTTCAAGCACCGGTCACCGTTCTCGTCGAACCCGTCGCTTGCGACGAAGGGCTCGACACAGCCCACTGAGTTTCTCGCCGGATCTTCTCAGTGGGTCGCGTTTCCGATCCGGTGGTAGATTCTGCGAAGCACGACTCTTGCTAGGGTTCGTGTTAGCATCGTAGTCAGGTTTGAGCCCCGCGAGCTCACCTACAAACGTTAGGGCGAAGCTGAAATAGCCTCTCAAGGCTATCAGCATAGGTAGGAAAAAAAAAAACAATATCGCGGACCATACATTGTTATGGACACATTCACATTGTACTGTACTATATATTATTAAGTATACGCTGCTATACTATATGGCACTTAGTATAGTGTAGTCTGAAAGCAGCGTAATGCTATTAACCTCGTCAGCAAAAGGCACATCATTGGTGTCGATGAGGAATGTGGGTGGTGGGATGGGTCCGGCGGCCGATAGCGTTCGGTGCAGCGGGAGATACTCATTACTCATCAAGGCTTCTAACAGTTCTTTCAAAGCAAGGCGGTTCGGTGGACTCCTGGAAACATCATTTGAAAATTTTCATTCAAATTTTATAAACAATTTTAATGAAGGTTTAAGAAAATATACATGTTTTTTTTATTGCTTAGATGGGTGGACGAGCTCACGGCCCACCTGGTGTTAAGTGGTTACCAGAGCCCATAGACGTCTACAACGTAAATGCCGCCACCATCCTCGAGGCATTAGTTGTAAGGTCTCAGTTTTAATAGTACAACGGCTGCCCGGCCTTCAAACCGAAATGCATTACTACTTCACGGCAGAAATAAGCAGGGCGGTGGTACCTACCCGTACAGACACATTAGACGTCCTACCGCCAGAAAATTGATCAATTGATTGTCTGTACCTATTAAGAAATAAAATCGTGTTATAATGCTTCTATATTTTTAATGAAGCGGTTGGTACCACCGCTACCTATTTTATGCCATCACTTCATTGGGAATTTAGACCTATGTAATATTTTGAATTGAAAGTTCATGAGGTTGTAGATGGCCAAAATCAAGTTGTGATTACTAATAGGTTCCAGTAACACCTTAACTGGGCCAAGGCTCATGCAATAAAATATAAACCTCTATTAGTCATAGCTCAGTCGACTTCTATTACTTTAAAATCAGCCATACCTCATAAGCAATACAATCCCAGAATGTTTTTATAGAAAACTGAATTTACATTACAATTTCTCCAAGTTTTACTAAATGTAAATTAATCATGTTTTTCATAATATATTTTGGGTCTTACCCATCACTAAGTGGTATCAATGCAGAACAAGTAGCCCGGGCCACAGCACTGGTGTCGGTCAAACGTTCGGCCACAATCGCCTGCAGCGGTGAGTAATCAAACTCCAGTTCCTTAGGAGATACTTCTGTCATCATTACTTGTTTTGCTGATTTTTTCATCACCTACAAATTCAGTGATAACTGATAATTTTTTTTGGTTACATCAGTAAATGGTAAAAAGGAAACCAAAATATACATTTACAGTATGCGAGATATTATGTAAGCACATCCAATTGATATTGTGTGCTCATTCTAACTCACAGACAGGTTAAATCATGCGTGTTTTGATATATAGGTTATTATCTATATATTAATACATGAAGAAAAAACTTTGTATCCTTTTTACGAAAATTGCGTGGATGGAAGAGCATGAAATTTCCCACACTTATAGAGAATAATATAGAGAAGGAATGCAGAATGTCAATATTTTTTTAAATTAGGCTTTAAAAATACAATAAATCAATTAAAAAAAACACTACACACACTACCATGTATTTGACGCACACATGCATGAATACTATTTATTTATTGTCAAACTTTTGTTCTTGACGTCTGTGGTTAAATTGAGAATAGATAAAATATTCTTTTTCTATAAATATTCTTTGTCTGATAAAATATGAATATATTTTTCTATAGTGTAGTCTTGGCGAAATTTGTGATTATAGAAGTATAATAATATAATGTACAAACTTACAATTTCAATTAATTATAGTCGAATTTCGACTACTGCGGGATCACTAGTTTAAAATAAATTTCATATCATACAAATCCAAAATAGTTAAGCATAACTCACATCTTTAATGTTTACAGGCAAGAATCCATGCAGCTGTCCTATAAACAGTCTCTCCTGTGGAGCTAGAGGCAGAAGACCCAGCTTCCCTTCTAGGAGATGCAAGAACAATGGGCTGAATGGGTTTTCTCCCTTGTAGAAGTCATATAGAAGAGCCAGCGCAACAACACGCTGCCCAGGGAGTGAAAGATCTCCGCCCGTGATCAGCGATGACAGGAGCAGACTTACTGAAATTAAATTTATATTGCTATATAACTTTAATGATTGTTATTAAATAGATATCAATATAAAGGTTGTGTATGGGTACTTTTATTTCAAAATGAAGTATAATCCAACAAACATTAAAGTGAAGATTTCCAAACAGAGAAATTTGGACATTTTATACTCCTGTTAAGGTTTGTGAATGTTTTCAACAACACATCTCAGGTGATGTACTTCAAATTTTACCTGGGTAAGCATGTAACAGAGATAATAAATACCACAACAAGGTGCTGCTGCCTAGTTGACGAGCTTTGAAATGTTTGAAGATGAAACAAGCTGGCATTCACTAACAACTACAATTAATTACCATTACACAGCTGCACAGGTGAAATGGACCACTTATTATCAACATTACATCTTATTAGGGTTTCTTAGTAAGGATATTGCTAATTTACAGTACAACAGTAGTTAACAGACACTAGTCTTGTACACAGATACCCATATCTTTAGGTTGATTTGAAAATGCTAATACATTATCATCCTGAATTTACCACCCTATTATTATTTTCATGTAACCTACCTTGAAAGGACAAATCCTGTAAGTGTGGTGTGTAAACGTAATGTTGATAAGCACACGGCTAAACTTAAATTCCCAGGAAAAGTAGTTCTTTAAATTTAAGTCAAGTCTCATAGTTCTGCCAGTGGAATTGATATTTAATAAAAATATATTACTCACGATTAAAATGATCGGTCTTCGGGAACTTTTTTTGAACTTGAACACATATTGAATCTAAGCCCTGCGAATCGACTGTCTGTTCGGAAAATAAACTAAAAAGAAAAAATAAATAACAATAACAACATAAGCAACTTTACAAGTTTAATTTCTCGTGGTGTTTTTACTTACTCGAGTATGTATTTACTGTTTTCATTAATCAGATGTTGAGACATTTTATTTATTTAACTAATACTTATCAAATAAATTTATACGCTTAGACGAAACACAAAATAATGAAAATAGAAGTTTTTTAGTAAAAGTCAAAACACAATTCGTTATCAATACAAAATTGCTTCATTAAGAAACAATTATACAAATTTTACAAGTTTATTTATAATTGGAGAATTAGGTACTGTTTGGAACTGTTGTATGTACACTTGATATGTCATTTACGAAAACAGTATAACCTTACAAACTTACAACTTCTTTTAGGGCTTGTAGTTCATAAATAGTGTAGATGTAGTTATATAGTATATTCTGTATATTGAAGGCATTAGCTGTTTAAATGTCTTATCTGTGGCATTAGGCTTAGCTCTACTGTAAGGATGTGTAGCTCCTGAGTGAGTGATATAAAAGATATATATCACTCACACCGATAAAATGTATCACTAACACTGGCTCCAATATATCAGTAACTCAGTTATAGCTCACTGGATCACTAGCTCATTTGTCTCATGAAAGTATCGTGAATTGATGAGCGAACGAAAGAAAAAGGAATGAGTGAGATAGATGCATCGTGTGGCCGGCTGACGAGAATGACCGTTCACTTCACGCTAATTTCGTTTCGACGTATTGGGTTTTCAAGGAAAAATGTACATTATTTCTCTAAGAGCAAAGCTTAACATAACTCATGTATTTTTGAAACTAAATTTATACTTGCTTTATTTTCTTACACAAAAAGCTAGCCATTAATTTGCGAAGTTAATATTACTTATTAACGCGATGCATTATCGAAAAAAATATTTAAAAAAGTTTCTTAATGTGTTTAGTTCTGTGGTAAACTGCATGTTGTAAATATTCAATGTTTTTTTTAATACTTAGTTGGGTGGACGATCTCACAGCCCACCTGATGTTAAGTGGTTACTTGAGCCCATAGACATCTACAACGTAAATGCGCCACCCTACTTGAGATATAAGTTCTAAGGTCTCAGTAAAGTTACAACGGCTGCCCCACCCTTCAAACCAAAACGCATTACTGCTTCACGGCAGAAATACCTACCCGTACGAACTCACTAGAGGTCCTACCATCTATAAGTTTAATCATAAAACAGTGTAAATAAACTATATTGTTTATTACTATGTGTATAAGAGGCCCTGACAGTTACAAAATCAAACGACTATTGTAAATATTCCAATACAAAGTGAGTGATATATGTATACTGAGCTAAATAATCTAGGCTAAGAAATGAATTAATTGAGAGACCAATCTATTTTAATTGGATCACTGAGCTAGTGAGCTAAATTAGTATCTTTAGAGCGAAATGATTGGATTTTTTTTTATTGCCTTTGTAGGCATACGAGCGTACGCCCACCTGATGGTAAGTAGTTACCGTCGCCCATGGACTTCAGTAATGCCAGGAGCAGAGCCAAGCCGCTGCCTAATATGTATGTGCGATTTGCACAATGTGAACACTAGGAACAAACATAGGCTTGTGTTGCCGGCGGCTTGAATTAAGAAAATAAGCAACTCTTTGGGGGGGCTGGGTGTACAACTTTTCAACAAGATCCCACTAAACGTTCAATTACTACCTGTTCATAGATTTAAGAAAACTGTCAAGGAACGTTTGTGCAACAAGGCATATTATTTATAAAGTTAAGGATTATTTACTAGATGGCACTACGTGGGAATGAGGCGTTCGCTCCTGGCCTTTTAATTTTTCATTAATATTATTATTTTTTTAATTGTATTTTTTGACTTGTTTTTTCCTTTATTGTAAATATTTTTATTTATTTAAAAGAAAAAGAAAATATTTGAGAAAAAAACAAAAAAAAAACCCGCTGAGTTTGTTTCGCCGGTTATTCTCAGGACTGTGGCTTTTTTGGAACCGATGGTAGAGTTAAAACTACTGAAGTAGGAAACCTATGGAAATGAAACGTCAACAAAAAATTCGTGCCACTGTGACGTCATCTGGCCACAAAACATGGCGGTTTTAGTGCTGCCCAGAAGATTTTAATGTTAGTAGGTTTTATTCCGCACTAAACGCTTCACTTTCCTCCCTTTGCCTCTTCATGAGTTCTGTCTCATGCGAGGTTTGGACGTTGGTTGTTGAGCGACAGGAGGTTTTAGTCGGTTCGACTCCGACATGCCCCACCCTCCATCCCCAGTGGAGGGTGGGGCATGTCGGAGTCAGGCGATTTCCTCCTGACCAAAAAAAAAAAAAAAACCGATTCGATTCGATCGATTGGGAACATCATTTTTCGTCAAATCGATTACTATTAGAACGATTCTATTAGAACACTATCTACAGTTGTTAGTTTAATATATCCTTTGTGGGACACCTGGTATGTGCAACCTCATGTTATGAGCCGTAACTTAAAGAAAGCCTTATATATGGGGCACCACTTTAGGGACCTAATAAACGACTCATCTGTACTCTTTGCCCGTCCAAACCTCAACCAGATGCGTGGATATATTCTTTTTTTATGAATGAGGGATTGCTGGTGGCTCGGAGGCCTTTTCAACTTCATCAGGACAGGAGGGCGAGCAAAGGCTTAAAATAAATATAAATAAAAATAAAATATAAAAATAAATTGCTGTTCGTTAGTCTCGCTAAAACTCGAGAACTGCTGGACCGATTTGGCTAATTTTGGTCTTAAATTATTTGTGGCAGTCCAGAGAAGATTTAAAAGGTAGATAAATATGAAAATGCTGGAAATTAAATAAAAATAACAATTTTGTTTTTTCCTTAAAGTTTCCCCCGTAGGACGGATTCCTTTTAATTGTTTTAAGTTTGTTTTATACAAAAGTTTAGGTTTGAGGCACTACGAAGTCTGCCGGGTCAGCTCCTCCTCTTCCTTGCGCCGATAATCCTCAGTGCTGAGGGTCGTGGCTTCCTCTAATAACTTTCTCCTGCATTATCTTGCGCCATTCCTGCCTGTCCTCGGCTGTGTGGATAGGAACGTGGACTGAGGTATTGAGAGTGGAGCGTATTTGGTCCGACCAGCGCATTGGATTTCTGCCTGATTTGTGCCTTCTCCCGCATACCTTGCCGGGTCAGCTAGTCTAAGATAAAACAAAATCTTAGTAAAATAGTAACTCTTTACTGCGAGTTCGGTGGACTTTTTTGAGGAACCCTAGAAGCCACGTCAAGAATCTTTGGTTTATTTTCCAACATTCGTGCATTTCACAGATGCAAAAAAGTTAATAAACCACCGCTAATAACTGTTTAAATCTGAAGAAACATCAAGAAAATTCAAAACAATTCAACTTGGCTCCTCGCGTTTCTACAATAAAGTCCTAGTACATTATTTATTTCACTATATAGATGGATTTACTCTAGAGCTCATTGGAAGAGCGAGACAGCTGTCGTTCTGTCAAAGACTCTTCGGCAAAAGATTGAGACTATAAATTAATGTTTCAAGGCAGATACCTGCAGGATGCATTTACGTTGCGATATCCACGGAAACCCCCACTATCAGCAGATCGGCAAGTCCCACATACCCCGCGCACCCTCGTAGGAGGTTCGCCCACCGGCCCGAAAAAAAAACCAGGGAAGCTGGTAACCGTTTAACATCGAAGCAGTTTAGGATACGAAGTCACCTCTACGAATTGACTCTTACCTAACGTAACTTTATTGAAACTTCTGATAGAGACCTCTAAAAAAGATATTTTGTGAGCTCCTCCGAGATCATATATTGCAAAAGGCTGGTCAGCGCTTCATAGATTAGAGGCTCAAAATAATTGTTGTTTCGATTTCAAATCGCGAGATGAACGTTCACATTCGGCGTTGCGTTGTGGTGTCTTTGTCCTATTAGTGAGCAAACGAGGTCACAGCTCATCTGGTGATAACAAGATATAAATTTAGATGGTTACCGCCACCCACCCACATTTTACACACGAGTCGACCTCATTTGCAAAGCGCTATGCAACAAAAGCGGCACGAGGAGGTCCGAAGACCAAGGTCAGAAAGAAATAAAGAAGAAGAAAGAAACGCAGAAACGAAAGAAGTGACGCTTATTCGGCGTACGCGGGCTGTTGTTGATATGTTAATGATGGTTAATTGAAAAATCTCTAAGCAGTGCTTTGCATTTCCCTGGATAGCAGCGTCATTCTACCGGGCGGGCCGATATCCCATTTCTATTTCTTATGAATTAAAATAAAATCGGATTTAGTAAGTATATTGTGCTGAAAACCTTATAGCTAGGTTGATAGCTTTAAGTCTCTTGTTAATATTATTAAGTATGTAAGTAATGTAATCACTGGTGCCATCAATAATGCCGACAACCAGGTATATTTCAAAAGGACTGCCATACATTATCACATCGGAACAAGCTTCATGGCATGTGGTCTTCAGAAAACAGTGGTACACGCCTTTGATGGCTTTGTTGAGATACACCGAAAACACTATGCTACATGTGCCTCAAAAGCGTTTCAAACAATTATGAGAAAGCAGATAAAAAAACAACCATTGTTAAGAATGAATTAAAGGCTATCAAAAAATTTTTGTGAAACGTTTATATTCGTAGACGTCAAAGCTTTACAATGTTTTCAACATTTATGTCTTTATGATCCGAATTTCAACCTTAATCTAACCACATTGTGTGTACATAACTTTAGCTCAAATGAATTTTAAAAAAATGACCTAAATATGTAGCGCAAGGTATTCGGAACAATGTGAATTATTTGAACAAACAATGTGTCAGAGCGAACACGGACGCAGCTATGACGCAGAACGGAGACAAACTTCACGACTAAATTAATACCGTTATCGAACAAACTTCTGAACTAAACTATTATAATCGGACATTGGAGTACACTTCGCACGACTTGCGGCCGTATATTATTATGTTAATCATTTCCATACTAATTGTAAACGGAGAGTTCTTTTATCGTGCCCACTTCTTGAAGATAAGATAAAAATGTCATTTGTGTCTCTTCGTTGCAACTATAGAGCCGTTTTTTAGTTATCGTTTTTTCTCGTTATTTTAACATTTTTGTGGTGTAAAAAGTGGAAATGAAAAGTGATGAGGTGTTTGTATGCAGTTTTTTTGAGAAATGTTAGATTCACGTACGGTTGCAGTGATGCATAACGCTAGGCCTCTCGATGTTGCTGAAACAGGTGAACGTCACAGAAATCGGTCATCATCGTGGACGTCAAGGCGATGGCAAAATGGTCTTTTCAGACAAGAACCAAGATATTCACTGCAATGTCAGGTAAAGGAATAAAAGGTTTTTTTTTAAATTATATTCTAAAAATATTTTTATGAGTTTTAGATGTATATAATGAATCTTGGATAGAAGGCTTATTTAATTTAGAAGTCAATACGAAATTAGACCCCCGAAAAACATTATTTTAAATATGAAATGATGAACCAGTTTCATAATGATAAAATCATGACCGATAGCAAAACACGTGATTAGATGATCGCGGCACGTATGTTTAATTTTAACGGGGATTTCCTACCAGAACAATATTAAGTTTATATTTGGAAAGTATTTAAAATTTTCCTTATTAGTTAAGATTACGAATCTATGCAGACAATATTTGATTTAAAAAAAATATATTTTTCCAAAATTTGTTTTATACGAAATTGCGTGGAACGGAGTGTAATGCGACAACAATACTTGCGTTTCATGATTTGGTGTCATGAAAAGTAGACATTTCAAGCATTACAAAGGATAGGAAATACAAAAGATTCTATATGTGAAGGTGAAATGTTCGTTTAAAAAAATGTTTCTTTTTGTTAACGAGTTGTCATGTTTGTTTGACAGTCACATCTGTCAAAAGGTGTGATTTAATTACCGTAGCAATTTAGTTTTATTGTTTCGCGTTGGATGTATTTCTTAACAATTTAGATTATATTGTTGTTAAATTTTTTTTACAATACATAACCAATATCAGTACCAATGTGAACAAAGTGTTAGACAAGTTGTGAAATAAATGTGAATAGTAATTAGAAAACGTGTCAACATTTCAACAACTGTTGTTTGCGACTTTTACGTTGCTTAAGGAATGTGAAGTATTTCATATTCCTTTTTATAATCATTAAATCTTCACATGGGTGATGGCTTNTGTTGTTAAATTTTTTTTACAATACATAACCAATATCAGTACCAATGTGAACAAAGTGTTAGACAAGTTGTGAAATAAATGTGAATAGTAATTAGAAAACGTGTCAACATTTCAACAACTGTTGTTTGCGACTTTTACGTTGCTTAAGGAATGTGAAGTATTTCATATTCCTTTTTATAATCATTAAATCTTCACATGGGTGATGGCTTGGCAGTCGGATACGCGTGTAAGTTTAAAAAAAAAAACATAACATTCGGTATTTAAATTAAAAATATCGTGGTAACATAAAATGTCCTTGTAAGTCTAAAGTTAAATGCGTTTTATTTTGCGGAACGGTCTTAATTTATTCAGTTTTTGTAAATGTACGGACGAGGATTATTATCAATTTTCAGGGTACACTCTAAAATGTGTAGGCGTCGAGGTTAGGCGCTAATAGGATTTGTTGTCTGGGTCTTCAAATCCGACCGATATTAACAAAAAATAATTCAAAAAGAGACTCATATATTCGTCCTCACGAGATAGGTAATGATGAATATGTATGATTACATTCAATCACTTCATCTCAAATGGGAGAACACAAATTGTATACTCTGTATGCTTAGAAACAAATATGGTTTTGTGCTATTTTTTCGTCAGGTGTCCTCTCTACTACTAGATTTTGCTGGTTAATACATCATATTTTCCACATCAGTTGTTAAGCCAAACAGCTTTTCAACACAGTATTATCAAATTTCTTTTTTGTGGAAACAAAATATTAGTTGACCCATCTCCTGTAATGTTAATCAGTAAGAGTTATTTAATAATTTAAATAAAAACCTGAGATTCAATTTAAATATGTTTTTTTTAATCCATCTTGTAGCTCTAAATGTTAGTGCTAGAATTAACAATCATCATACAAGCAGATAGAAGAAAATCACAACTCTGTTATATATTAGGTCAGATACACCTAAAATACTAAAATTCATTTTTTTTTTCTGTATGTACTGTACATTGAACAGTTATGCTTTTGTTATGTTATAAAATAATACACAGAGATGTTACAAGGTCATACAATATTATAACTACAATCAATAATGCATAATTAATAATTCAATTTCCATAAGTGATCACATCAAAGTTTAATTATTATTTATTTTAATATTTCTTTAAAATATAAAGAATACAATTTATTGCTTAGCTAACTATACTGCACAAGAAACAAAAATTGGGAAATATTTTTTAAAGATATCGTCAGACATGTGGTGGTTCCATGAATGGGTATATAATATGTTCTTAACAATAATATAATATGATCGTTGTTGATGTTCATCTCCGGTCATCGAGTCCGTCGCTTGCGACGAAGAGCTCGTCGAGTAAATTAACCCTCAGACACAGCCCACTGAGTTTCTCGCCAGATCTTCTCAGTGGGTCGCATTTCCGATCCGGTGGTAGATTCTGCGAAGCTTCAATAATTTCAAATATGTGATTTTTTTAATAGTGATGATCAATAACATTCTCAAAATTAAACTTCGTATTGAAAATGATTGATGGTGAACATCTATTTTTTTTCCTACCTAAGCTGAGAGCCTTCAGAGGCTATTTCAGCGTAACCTTAACTAGTAGGTGAGCTCACGGGGCTCAAACCTGACGACGTTGCTAACACCATTCCTAGCAAGACCAGTGCTTCGCAGAATCTACCATCGGATTCGCTTCCCACTGAAAAGATATGGCGAGAAACTCAGTGGTCTGTGTCTGTGCGTTAGTTTGCTCATCGAGGACAGTGATTGGTGCTTGAGGGTCCTAAAAGCACCGAGAGAGTTAACAATAAATAAAAATAATCACGGAACAAAATTAAAATCAGCTTAGAAATGAGAAGGTTAGAATTGTTTAATTTCCTGCTGGGTAGAGCATGCACTAAATTGAATTGATTAATAACACTAGTATTGAAATGTACTCTACAAATTCAATTCCATGAAATGCTTTGTAGGAAAAGATTAAAACATCCCCTCTTAATAACCCTCTAAACTCTTAAGTAGTAAATAGAATTTTATCATGTCGGTCAAGTGATTTGTTTATTTCATTCAATTCATGTATATTTTCCAATAATTATATCATCATTGAGCTACCCAGATGTAACCTACTCAACCTGATGAAGGGATAAACGATTAACATATTTAGATAGATAATTCATTTAGGACCTTTTTTTTTTCCTAGCTAAGCTGATAGCCGTGAGAGGCTATTTCAGCGGAACCTTAACTAGTAGGTGAACTCACGGGGCTCAAACCTGACGACGTTGCTAACACGAATCCTAACAAGAGCCGTGCTTCGCAGAATCTACCACCGGATCGGAAACGCGACCCACTGAGAGGATCCGGCGAGAAACTCAGTGGGCTGTGTCTGAGGGTTAATTTACTCGTCGAGCCATTTGTCGCAAGCGACGGGTTCGACGAGAACGGTGACCGGTGCTTGAGGTACCTAAAAGCACCGTTAGTAGATCGGGAGGATCCGAAATGACGTGCTTGGGGCGACGTCGACTGCTTTCCATTCTTTCCGCAGGATCGGGAATGTTTAGGACTAAATTAATAAACAAACAGAACTTTGTTATTAATTTTTCAACAGCTATTCCTTTACTATGTATAAGTTGTAAGGGTATTCACATAATGCTCATATAAATTTTTAATTAGTACATAAAATCGTTTATAATAAAAATATACTGTTCTGTCCGCTTTAGTCATACATATGTTTATTTATATGTACAATTTGTTAATGTTTTCCCTGATTGTAAAATCGAAAGTCCATATGTACTTAGTTTTACAATTATTATTTTTACTTGTACAGCTATCTACATTATTAGTACTGAATGATCGGTTCGTTTGTTTGTCGTTTATTTTAGGTACATATGAGAACGGTCAATTCGTTCCTTGTCGACTCGTTCGTGTCCGTCTTTTATGCCGGCCACTCACATGCGGGCAAATATTCGTACATTGTACGAATGTTTGCGCGAATGTGAAGGGCCGTCAAACATTCATTCGCAAACTTAGCAGCTGTGCAAATGGGTTCGCATACTCAATTTGCGAACCCGTTTGCGCTTCCTCCTACACTTGTTTACGAATGTCTCACGAATTTCTCCTCCTTTTTAATTCGTCAATAGAACATTGAAGAGAAAAAGAGTTTTGAATTTTTTCCCAGACATCATTAACAGCCATGCTGTTTTTATGGGATTTCTTTTGATGAAGATACGCTACACAGTAGACGTCACCAACTATGAAAATGGCGATAAGTCCGTTACCTTCGCAATCGTCGGCGCAACTGGGCAAACGAATGTGTGGGAGACTACGCGAAGGTTCGCGGTTCGCGCGCTTTGATGTCTGTTAAAAAACCGACACAGCTTGGAAAACCACGAATGCAGCGAAAACTTTGCATAATCATTTGCAAATGTCGTCCCACACTTGCGGGTTTGCGTATTCGTGCGCATGTGAGTGACCGGTGTTAGGAAGGCATTAAAAGTTCTGCATGCCGCTAGTCACGTCCGCCCTCGTTCTATTTCTTTCTTTTCTATGTCTAGTCGTTGTAGTTCTTATGTCCTGTCAAAGAGGTTGCAAGACACGACAAGTACTACCTACAATTTTTATATAGTGGTTTCTGGCCACATTTTTATAGTTTTAATGAATTTCCAATATTTTCGTGCCATACAAGCTATCATGTTGTCACTGATATATGCTATCATCACTAATGCAAAAATTGTTGTAGAACCCATTAAAAAATGTTATTTATAATACTTGTTTTATCTTGATGTGAATATGTGTGTGTAAATGGCAATTCTGTTTTTTTTTTTTTTTTTGCTTAGATGGGCGAACGAGCTCACAGCCCACCTGGTGTTAAGTGGTTACTGGAGCCCATAGACATCTACAACGTAAATGCACCACCCATCTTGAGATATAAGTTCTAACGTCTCAGTATAGTTACAACGGCTGTCCCACCCTTCAAACTGAAACGCATTACTGCTTCACGGCAGAAATAGGCAGGGTNGTGAGCTCACGGGGCTCAAACCTGATGACGTTGCTAACACGAACCCTAGCAAGAGCCGTGCTTCGCAGAATCTACCACCGGATCGGAAACGCGACCCACTGAGAAGATCCGGCGAGAAACTCAGTGGGCTGTGTCTGAGAGTTAATTTACTCGTCGAGCCCTTCGTCGCAAGCGACGGGTTCGACGAGAACGGTGACCGGGTATAGTTACAACGGCTGCCCTACCCTTCAGACTGTAGCTGAGATTTAATTTGATTATGTGATTTATAATATAAGTAAACATTTACGTGAATTTAAAATGAGTGATATGGCTCATCTGGTCTGGTCTCAGATGTTATTATTGTTTAAAATTCAACATTGTTTCCTGTACACCTAAATCAACTCCTAATTTTCATAGAACATTTTGTTTATAATTTTTTGTTCAACAATTTATTGTTCTAAGCTTTTCGATAAATCAATCAGTCATTTGACTGACCGTACCTAAATATATTGATTAATCCAAGAGGCAACTGGAGTTTTGACAAAACAACCTTAATGTAGTTAAAAGAGATCTTAATTGAACTGATTTGTTCAATCACTATTTATGTTTTTTTTTTTTTATTGCCCTTGTAGGCAGACGAGCATACGACCCACCTGATGGTGAGTGGTTACCGTCGCCCATGGAGATCAGCAATGCCAGGGGCAGAGACAAGCCGCTGACTACCGTTAAAACACGTTAAGACATGTTTTTCTTCAAATTATGTTTGAAAACAGTAAATGACCTCACAAGTCATAAGTTTTGGATGTCGGCTTAACATTACTATGCGACAATAATCTCTTCCCGTTGTTGCTGTAAAGAAATACACCCCAGAATAATCAGCCACATTTTTTGAGCCTACTAACATACTACGATCGAAATTTACTGGTAATAGGGACATTGTAACTGCACGGGCAGGCTCTACTATTAGTACAAATTTTGTAGTATTTGTACCAGTACCTGTAGTTACCAAATATATACTTGTGATCCATTTAGAAGGGCGGGCTAGCAGCTATATAATACAATTGTGATTCAGACCTCATGTCTCAAGGTGGGTGGCGGTAATGACGTTGAGCCGTATATGGGTTCCGGTAACGACTTGTTTACTGGTGGTAGGACCTCTTGTGAGTCCGTGTGGGTAGGTTCCACTACCCTGTCTATTTCTGCCGTGAAGCAGTAATGCGTTTCGGTTTTAAGGGTGGGGCAGCCGCTGTAACTATACTTGAGACCTTAGAACTTATATCTCAAGGTGGGTGGCGCATTTGGGTCGTAGATGTCTATGGCCTCCAGTAACCACTTAACACCAGGTGGTCTGTAGAGATCGATGACCCATCTAAAAAAAAGGTCATAAACAATGGATTGCCATTTAAAAAAATAACTTCCCTCTTGTTTAAGGTCATGAAGGCATGTTTTGATACGGCCATATTTATGTTTCATTATTTATGGCTAATAACTTGTCAATAGTTTTGTTATGAACATAATTTATTATGTAATTTGTCCGTATAAAATGTTTTGATTTTTTCCTTACAGACTGATGAGAACAGCTTCCTGCTTCGTCTGAAGATAATAGGAGCTAATTCATTGGCGAAAAAGGATATATTTGGTGCTAGGTAATTATTTGATTTTATTAAATAAATAAACATTAGCGTAAATTTTTCAAAATTGAGTCTGATTATTATTATTATAAATACTTTATTTCAGTTTAAAAAAACCATAACATTTTGTTAGCGAGTATTACGTATAATTTATGTTAGTAATTTTAAAAACTAAAACATAACTATCTATCCATAACAATTTTTTCCTTCCAAGTTCCAAGTGCCTGCTACTGCGTCACTTCGAAAAGGCGGCACGACATGAAAACCCTCTTGTCGTAGCCGCCGGGAATTACATACCCGATCCTGTAGACCTAATGGTAAACAGTCGACGTCGCCCTAAACACGTCATTACGGATCCGCCCGATCCATTAACGGCGCTTTTAGGTACCACAAGCACCGGTCACTGTCCTCGCCGAACCCGTCGCTTGCGACGAAGGGCTCGACGAGTGAATTAACCCATAGACACAGCTCAATGAGTTTCTCGCCTGATCTTCTCAGTGGGTCGCCTTTCCGATCCAGTGATAGAGTCTGCGAAGCACTGCTCTTGCTAGGGCCAGTGTTAGCAACACTCCCGGTTAGAGCCCCTACATGTCAAGGAGAAGCTAAAATAGCATCTCAAGGCTATCAGCATAGGTATGGAGAAAAAAAAGGCTATTAATTAGCAGTCCCTCGATCTTGCTCGATATGATGTTCAGAAGACTGTTGCCACTGTCACGCACTCGACGCAAATTAATGGTAAATTGAATTTCAAAAAAGCAAAATGACAGCGTAATGACTTTATTCAAAAACACGGTCTGGTCCGCGAGTAGTTGGAATAGCCCCTTAGGCTACCAAAGATTTGGCAGGGGAAAAAACCGTGTAAATATCCCTTCGTCTTTTGTTTCTTTCGATCATGCTTAAAGCCAAAATCGAATGCTTGAAATCGTCCGGTGCATTCGTAACAGCTTCCCTTCGTTTGCCGCTAGGGGCACTGTTACAACTCCTTGAAAACTTTGAGTTCACTTTTACGCGATGGAGAAGTTAAAAAACTCTCAATAAGGATACTGGCATGAGCTTTACGGCCAGTAGTATATCCGTTGCACCATGATATAGGGTTAGACTTTTTTGTTTCTTTTTTTGGTGTTTCATTTACTTCATACCCTTTTGGTTTTGTGATTTCTATTTTATTATATGAACATTGACACTAAAATTTAGATTTTCGAATACCAAAAAGATATATATTTACCAAAAAGATAGATATTATTCGTTTTTATGGAATATTTTAAACTTTTTATTAAATTTGCGTAACCCTATTGTGCGTACCATCTTACCGATTTCTACAACGAAACACTGTACTTCTGTGTTCTAATTTGAAGGCCAGTACGAAATATAATTAGTAGTTCTACATCAAGGTGGGTTCCGCTAACCACATAGTATCAGATTGGCCATGTGAGCGCGTCTTTTCTATCTAAATCGATAAAATCAAATTCACGCTGTTTCGTTCATATTATGTATGATTGGAATCGCGTGACGCGTCCATGATTACATGCATATGTCGTCTAGAAATCAACATTCAGTCAGATACCAAGGCAGTGTGATGCCAAGTCTTGATTGGCTATTGCTGGAATTGGTCAGTCGTTCACTGATGCTCGTGTTGACCCCAATTACGATTTCAATGTAACGCGCCGATCATTGTCGCGTTATTTGCGAAGGTCTGTTTGATATCTGATATAAGTATCGAAGTCGTCGTGGTCTAAAAGAAAGGTGCAGGAATAACATCGTGTAATAAAAAATCAAACCCGCAAAATTATAATTTGCGTAATTACTGGTGGTAGAATCTCTTGAGAGTACGCGCGGGTAGGTACCACCACCCTGCCTGTTTCTGCCGTGAAGCAGTAATGCATTTCGGTTTGAAGGGTGAGGCAGCCGCTGTAACTATACTTGAGACCTTAGAACTCATATCTCAAGGTGGGTGGCAGCAATTACGTTGTAGATGTCTATGGGCTCCAGTAACCACTTAACACCAGTTGGGCTGTGAGCTCGTCCACCCATCTAAGCAATAAAAAAATCGTGTTACCAGTAAGCTTTTGAAGGACCCTAATGCGTAAAATGGGGGTTAGCGTGCGGGCTATAGTTTTTTTTAAATGTACAATAAACATAAATTATGTTATATAATTGCTTACATTGGATCGTGGATGCATTGTTTATTAAAACACGCAAATTTTTATTAATTTGCGAAATTGCTGCTTTATGTGGACAAACCGGCTAACGGTTCAACTGGTGTTATTAAACAGAAGCCTGCATCGTTCTTGTCGAAACCGTCGCTTGCAGTGAAGGGCTCAGCGAGTAAATTAACCCACAGCCCACTGAGTTTCTCGCCGGATCTTCTCAGTGGGTCGCGTTTCCGATCCGGTGGTAGATTCTGCGAAGCATTGCTCTTGCTAGGTCAGAGTTAGCAACGTCGTCAGGTTTGAGCCCCGTGAGCTTACCTACTTGTTAGGTTACGCTGAGATAGGAAAAAAATATATACATATGTAGTCAGCGCAAGGTGATAACACTACCTTGAGACAACAACTAGATTTTTAATATTGTTATACGGCCATTATGCCTTTTTCTCCAAAGTAATCGATGGTCGCGTAAGAGCCTATTCCAACTACGCACCGTCTGGTAAGTGAGCTTACGGGGCTCAGTCTATGAGCATTTCCCAACATCTGATCTAGCCAGAGCAGCGATTCGCTAAATCTATCACCAGATAGATCAGAAAGGCGACCCAGTGAGCAGATCCGGCTAGTAACTCGATGGGTTGCGTGTTTTTCAGCGGAATGATACAGTCAATTGTTGAAAAGCAATTTATCCGAAGCGATTCGTGACTCACCGATGCGTCAGGAATCTCAGACATTGGCGCCTGGAATTTATAACTTTAGGAATTTTACGAATTTCCATCATTCTACAAAGTGTGTATCATTACGCACTGACAACTCCTCGTAAACAATTTTCAATGTTTAATGTCGCGTTTATTATTTACAAATTTTCCGACGTTCGAATACTGTATAGTTTTCGTAGGGCTTAATAAAGTAATTATGTCACTGTACAAAAATATATACTTGATTAGTCAGTGCTTAAACACCTCAGGGCTTTATTTACAATGTCTCCCTATATCATTTAAATATTTTTGATGATTGCCAACCCTTGGTGACCTTTACGACCGTACCTAAAATCCGGGTTCAGTCCCGATCGGAGTCAGTACCTTTGAGCAAGATAGTTATCTGAAGCTCTAGCGTGGTGTGGACATGTGATGCGTAGAGAGAAGATGCATGTGACTAGGAGATGTATGGAAATGGTAGTGCAAGGTAGTGGGGGAAGAGGTCGACCGAAGAAGACATGGATGGAGTGTGTGAATGATGATATGAGAGAGAGAAAGGAGTGAGTGTTAAGATGACGGCTAATAGAAGAGAAGGGAAGAGAAAAATTAGCTGTACCGACCTCACCTAGTGGGATAAGGTGGAAAAAAATAAGAGAGTTATCTGAATCTTAGTATATCTTCCTGTCTCGTCTGTGGATTTGATCATCATCATCGTCATCATAGCCCATCAGAATATAGCATCTCGGAATTGTTAAATGCGTAAGCTTTGGTTCAAGTCATGCAGCTACAGAACCCATTCAATTAGCTGCAATTACTGATGATGTTCCAAGGTGGATGATGTGTGTTCCACAGCAGTGTGATTAAAACATATCGCTCTCTGATAATGTCTCGACTACGTTCGTCCAGTAATAGAAATGAGAAGTTCATTCGAAAGAGACTTCGAGAAACTTCTAGAGAGAATGTTCAACAGAATCGTATGACGCATTATTAATGTAACGGGAGTCACTCATGTCGGTCGTTTCGGCAATAATTGTGGGAAAACGGTTTCGATAAAAAGAGGAAAAAAATAATGTTTCTATAAAATCTTGAAAATTAAGGCGTAAGATCAGATATGATTTGAAATATTCGAATTCTAATCAGCTGTAGTGCAACGGAGATGTACAAATCACTGATTATTTCGTATATTATATTTTCGAACTAGCGACCCGCCCTCGTTTCGCTTCGGAAACTGTAATTTAATATTGATTTCTCCACTATTTAATGGATGTTATTATACATATAAAACCTTCCTCTTCAATCACTCTATGTATTAAAAAAAACTGCATCAAAATCCGTTGCGTAGTTTTAAAGATTTAAGCATACATAGGGATATAGGGACAGAGAAAGCGACTTTGTTTTATACTATGTAGTGATATTGATTTGAGGATACAGTCCTCGAAAACAACAACAAAAAAACACGACCCAAGAAATAGACACGACTATGTCTATGTGTAAAAACGGCTCTACGAATAAATAGATGCGTCCTTCTGCTCCTGGTATTCAGATATAACCTTTGTTTCGAAGTTATCAGTACGGTAATCACAATAATAATAATTTCGTTACGAACTAGCCGTTCCGGTCCTGAACGTACCGATAATACAGTTTTATGAGTCATTGCTTTAGTCATGCTTCGTTTATAGGAACGAAATTAAAGAAATTTCAAAACAATCTTAATTATGTGTGTCGAAGCGAACGCCGATTTTGATAACCTTAGCTATCTCTAGCCTTTTCTTATCTCTTAGCTAGCTTTAGGTATATGTAGCTAGCTCTACTTAAGGGATGTTTCTCTATATTGTCTTTTTATACAGGCGAGCGTAGGTTCATGGACGTCAGCAAATGTCAGGGCCACAGCCAAGCCGCTGCCTACCGATGTTGAATTTATTGTTGAAAACATATGCTATTTTCAACCTTAGGTTTTTTTTATTGCCGTATAGGCAGACGAGCATACGGCCCACCTGATGGTGAGTGGTTACCGTCGCTCATGGACGTCAGCAATGCCAGGGGCAGAGCCAAGCCGCTGCCTAACGTTTAATACTCTCCACAAGCCTCGTTTGAAGAAGGACATGTCATAGCGCTCGGGAAACACCGTGGAGGGTAGCTCATTCCAAAGACGGATGGTACGTGGCAAAAAAGATCTCTGGAAACGCACTGTGGATGACCGCAGTGGCTCCAGGTAGTATGGATGAAATCTACTCCGGTGTCGGGCGGTGCGATGGTAAAAATGAGACGTTGGTATCATCTCGAACCATTCCGCAGAGTACTTTTTAAGGCGGGGAGGTCGTTGTTGCATTTCGATCGACATCTGCCCGTGCAAAGATACTTTTTGTGGCCGAATTGATACTCCACTCGTATCTTAAAGAGTTAAATGTATTTATAATTTGTTCCAGCGATCCATATGTCCGCGTCGAGCTGCAGAAGGTGGACGGTGACGTCACGATTGAAACATTCCTTACTAAGACGAAGAAAAAGGTATTTTAAATTTTTTTTTAATGGATTTTATGACCTGGTAACTAAGACCTTTAAGTCATGTCTTATTTTATTTTATATTCTTATTTTAATGAAAAATGATAATATGGAGTGAAATGAAATGAAGATGATTAATTTGAGACGTTAATCAACTGGGATGAAATTAAATGAAATGGGATAAGGTGATATAGGATGAAATATAATCTCAATAAAATGGTGGTCATTCACTGAGATTTTTTCAGTGGACTTTTTGGAGGATTCCGAGAAGTTACGTCCAGCAGCTTTGTATCATTTTCCCACAATTGTGCACTTTCACAGATATTAAACAGTTAATAAACCACCATTATTACACAATTAAGCCTGAAGTAACACTAAATAGACAAAATAAAACAAATCACATAACTTCACTCATCGCGTTGCCGCCAAAAAGTCCTAGGTACTTTAATCAAACATCATAAATAAAGATTACGATTTTGTTGATTAATAAATTCTATAACTAATTAAAACGAGTGATTAAGTTATTTTTGGCTAAAGTAGTACCCTTATCAAAGCTTATGGACATCACGTGTATACATGCACCGGACATCCTGCCTAAAGCATGAGGTCCCACCTTGCTAACCAGGTAGGATAGGCAGGATATTGGTTCCGATCCGAGCACGCTTCTGCCACTAAAAACAAGTGTGACCTTGGGTGACTACCATAAAAATATAGTGCGGCTAAACCATCGATAAAATCTAGTTAATAAAGGATAATCAAGTTTGTATAAAAATATTTTAATTTAGATTTAAAAAAAGGGATAAGTAATCTGTTGAGATTATAAATTGTTATAAATAAAATAACTAAATAATTGAGAACAAATCATGCACGGTCATCTGGCTCAAATTTAGTCCTCCACTCCCATACTCCATATTAACATTTTTCATAAAAATAAGAATATACATTAAAATAAGACTTGTCCTAAAGGTCTTAGTTACCAAGTCATAAAAATCCCTTTAAAAAATCAGCTGACTCGCCTCCATTTTTATTAAGATGTGAACATATCGTTCGCGAAAATCGACAAAGGACTAAGGTACACTAGTTAACGCTTTACTAGTTACGCGCTCCGGTTTGAAGGGTGGGGCAACCGTTGTGCCGCGCAATTTAGACTTATACCTCATGTGTCAAGGTAGGGGGTGGCATTCGCGGCTTTTTCTATGGGCTTGGTAAGTCTAAAAAAATAGAATTATCTCTAAAACGCGCTTAGTTTACCAACCTTTTTTGCATCACTTTGACTGTTCTTTTTATAAATCTATTTCAGACATTAAATCCAGTATGGAATCAGGAGTTTATATTTCGGGTGAGTTTTTTTTCTCAAACATTGTCTTTATATTTTCATCAATCAAAACGATATATGTAAATGTAAAGAATATATTTTCATTCTATATCCTTTATTTAATAACATTATTAGGCTATAGTTTAGTGGAATGTTACAGGAAGAATATGCTCTTGTTGACTTTGTATTGTTTACCGATTGTATGGGTCTGATGGTACTGGCTGTCACAAGGTTTTGTTTATTTTAGCTACCAAGTTACCGAGTGGTCCATCCAATTGAGACATCGGCTTCAAGTCTCATGTCTCATAGCGCCATGACTCTGGGAAGTGTGGCTTGTCCGGTTTCAGCGTTATTTTAGGTACCAAATTACCGAGTGGTCCATCCAATTGAGACATCGACCTCATGTCTCATAACGCCGTGACTCAGGTAAGTGTGCTTGCCCGATTTGACCGTTCTTCTTCTTGCTTCGGTTTCCTCAATACTGAGGGTCGTGACCACCTCCTCGCAACAAGAGTTTATTGCGGACCATTCCACGCCATTTGCCTCTATCTGCCGCCGAGTGTAGAGCATCGTGAACTGTGGCGTCGAGGGTAGTGCGGATCTGGTCAGCCACCGTTAACTAAGTGATAATTCGAAACTCTCCAGGTGAAACCTCAAGAGCACAAGCTGCTGATACAAGTGTTCGACGAGAACCGTCTGACGAGGGACGATTTCCTGGGCATGGTGGAGGTGCCCCTGGGGTCCGTGCCGGCCGAGTCGGCGGCCAGCACTCGGCCCAATGTCGTTAAGTACCCGTTGCGACCGCGCAGGTCCGTGTAAGTGCATGCCGCAGTGTGCTGTGAGCTTTACAGTTTTTTTTTTTTTGGTAATGCCTTAAAATCTCGTAGCTAGTGTAAAACGCGCATGTTTTTATTGGCTAGTTTGCGGTTTATCGATAAAAGGAAGTGCAGAGAACTTTGATTTGAGATCGAGCTTAGAGCGAGTTAAATTTTGACGAAAATATAAGTGAACATAATTACTACGTAGGTGGGAAAATTCGTTTCCTGAAAAGCGTATTACAATGTGGTTGGAAGGTTTTTTATCGACAAACACAACGTGCCGCCCGACGAGTAGAGATAGCCATTGTAAACCTCGCCCTTCCGTGCGTAACTAGAAAAGCCCCTTAGGCTACCAGCGAATAGGTAGAGGGAAAAAAGGGAAAAAAACCCAATACTCATGTCCCTATCTGGGCCCTATCGATAACTTATCGATGACTAATTAAGCCCTATCGCTCTTGATTTCGATGTACTATGTATGCTGTGTATGTATACGAAATACCAGCATTTTATGTGCAAATTGTTGCCATATATTTTCCATTCTATGCTTTTTTTTGTATTGTCTTTTTAAATATACACAGATTACAATAAAATTGTTGTGAACACGTAATTTCCTTGTTTAGCAATTTAGCTTTTAGTTTTGCCTTTTATTGTGAATTTGAAAGTTTTGTCGTAGTTTTGTGAACATTGAATATGAAGCATGTTTGTTTCTTATCTCTAATGACGATACCACTGAGTTTCTCGCCGGATCTTCTCAGTGGGTCGCGTTTCCGATCCGGTGGTAGATTCTGCGTAGCACGGCTCTTGCTAGGGTTCGTGTTAGCAACGTCATCCGGTTTGAGCCCCGTGAGCTCACCTACTAATCCTTTCACTTACACCGGTCTTGGGCAGTCTGTTCTCACTCCTTCCACGTCATGCCAAAGACACCTAACTCCTGCTCCACCGAGCGACGCCAATCACCAGTAGACGAACATATTCATATATTTTTATGTGAAACATCTAAGAGTATAACTAAACGTAATCCCGATTGGTGGTGTGGCGACGCGTCGCCGCGCTATATCTATACTAATATTTTAAAGCTGAGGAGTTTGTTTGTTTGTTTGTTTTTTTTAACGCGCTGATCTCAGGAACCACTAGTCCGATTTGAAAAATTCTTTCAGTGTTAGATAGTCCATTTATTGAGTAAGGCTATAGGCTATATAATATCACGGTAAGACCAATACAAGTGGAGCACCAATAAAGAATGATTCAAAAATGGCGTTTTAAAAAGCTCCTTAACATTCTATAATTCAAAAATATTTTCACTTTCTACGTAAATGAAGTGGAGGTAAAATTTAGCGTTATGCCAAAGTAACTATTCCACACGGACGGAGTCGCGAGCAGAAGCTAGTGATCGAGGGGTAAAAAGCTATTTGGAATAAGAGACATTTCACTTAATACGCGACATTTAGGTATCTTTGTAATTAAAGGTGCTTTCATTTGGTATTAGCATCATCAGTATGATATTTTTAATTTAACTTCAATTAAGTTTACTCCATTCAAATATGTAGCTGAAGATTTTGTTTTTGTTTTTTACTGGTGGTAGGACCTCTTGTGAGTCCACACGGGTAGGTACCACCACCCCGCCTGTTTCCGCCGTGAAGCAGTAATGCGTTTCGGTTCGAAGGGTGGGGTAGCCGTTGTAACTATACTGAGACCTTAGAACTTATATCTCAAGGTGGGTGGCGGATTTACATTGTAGATATCTATGGGCTTCAGTAACCACTTAGCACCAGGTGGGCTGTGAGCTCGTCCGCCCATCTAAGCAATAAAAAAAATAATCCACATTTTAAACTTTAAATAGCTCTCCTGTAAAGTTGCAATAATGTCGTTTAAACGAAATAGCTTTTCACCCCTCGATATAAATTTACAGTCTATATGTAGTAGTGTGTCGCCATGCGCAAGCGACTGTTTCTTAATCTATATATAAAAAAATGAGTTGCTGTTCGTTAGTCTCGCTAAAACTCGAGAACGGTTGGACCGATTTGGCTAATTTTGGTCTTGAATTATTTGTGGGAGTCCAGAGAAGGTTTAAAAGGTAGATAAATATGAAATTGTTAGGAATTAAATAAAAATAACAATTTTGTTTTTCCTTTGATGTGTCCCCCGTTGGACGGATTCCTTTTGTTTGTTTTAAGTTTATTTTATACAAAAGTTTAGGTCTTTTATTTATCGATGGAGGCACTACGAAGTCTGCCGGGTCAGCTAGTTATTAATATTTTATTTTTTATTACGCCACGTGAATTTAAACTATCCTTTAATGCGCCTGAACAAAATAATGTTAATGTTCCACATCTGCCAGCCTTCCCGCGATGGCTCATTGTTTTGTTTGTGTGTGTGTCGTAACTGCTTGATTTGGAACGAGCTTCTGTTATGTGATTGTATGCTATATTGATTAGTGTGTAAATTTAAGGGTCGCATTCGGGGCCTTTGGAGCAAAGAGACCACGACATCAATAGACCATGGGGCGGCTCGATTGGTTACTAGGAGACGCGGGACTTTTTTTTTAATTCCTATTTGGATGGACGAGTTTCACGGTCCACCTGATGTTGAGTGGTTACCGGAGCCTGTAGACATCTACAACGAAAATGCTGCCACCCGCCTTGAGATATGAGTTCGAAGGTCTCACTTGTAACAGTACAACAGCTGCCCCGCAATTCAAACCGAAACGCATTACTGCTTCACGGCAGAAATAGGCAGGGTGGTACGTTCCCGTGCGGACTCACAAGATGTCCTTCCACCAGTAATTACGGAAATTAAAATTTTGCGGGTTTGATTTTTATTACACGATGCTATTCCTTCAATGTGGAAGGCAATCGTGAACATTTGTTGAGTACGTATTTCATTAGAAAAATTGGTACCCGCCTGCGGGATTCGAACACCGGTGCATCGCTCGATACGAATGCACCGGACGTCTTATCTTTTAGGCCACGACGACTTTGCAACTTCGTCGGCTTCGTGGGACTGGGCATTGAGCTTGTAAGCACACGATCCCGATTCGTTAAGTGGTTACTAATGCAAATATTACAACGTAAATTGAGAACTTAAACATTAGTTCAGAGTCTTAAAACGGAACACATAATTGTTTCGCGACTAAGATGAGCATACTGGAAGCGACCCGTGCAGGCTTACAATACGATCTCGCACCAGTATACTAGTGATTTCTTTAATTTTATTGAAACGTTCACGCGAAATGTGATTTTTGTCTCTAGTGACACCAGGTTGAGGTTTCTTGATGTCTTTAGAATAATCTTAAATTTTCCCTTCATATTCCTCGACATACGGGCTATATCAGGTAGGATCGAAAAAGTACGACAATCGAATTTAAAAAATCGATTTTTCCTAAATATCGATTTTATATAAAATTCGTGTGTCACTTTGGTCACGGTACTCTGTGCTCAATTTTATATGTTCACTTTAAAGAATGAATTTTATTTACCCTATTCTTGTATCATGTAACATCTGATGTTATGATGCGTAAGCGTCAACTTCTCGTTGACATTATCACCACTGGACATTGTTAATGTCAGCGCCACTGACACAATCCAAGCCTCGAATACTGTAAATACCATAAATTTCACATTACAAAAATATATTGTTCCTCAACAGTGCAAGATCGAGAGTGCGTGGCTACATCGAGGTGTACCACGCTCTGGTCGGCAGAGTAGGTGATCCCGCCACGGACGAGGCCGCCAACCGCACCGCCGACGACTGGGAGATGGTGGAGCCTATCAACCAAGTCGGAACCGTGCAACCGGTCAGTACATCCTTAACATCGTATTCAAGCAGATGATACAGGCGGCTACTGACTGAAGGAGATTCTTCCAGCTAAAAACTCTGTAACGTAACTCAAGAGATTGAAGAACGGATACATCACCAAGCTAGTGGGATTTTATAACGCTACAGACATCTAACGCAAACATACGTCATTTCGGATCGTCCCGATCCACTAATGCTGCTTTTCGGTACCTCAAGCACCGGTCATCGTTCTCGTCGAACCCGTCGCTTAAGACGAAAGGCTCGGCAAGTAAATTAACCCACAGACACAGCCCACTGAGTTTCTCGCCGGATCTTCTCAGTTGATCGCGTTTCCGATCCGGTGGTAGATTCTGCGAAGCACGGCTCTTGCTAGGGCCAGTGCTAACAACGTCCACAGGCTAGAGCCCCGTGAGCTCACCTACTCGTTTTGTGAATCTAGTATAACCCCTCGAGGTAATTAGAATAGGTAGGGAAAAAAAGATGTAACATATTCACAAAGGTCGTTCGACAAGCGAAATAATATGGAAATCGAAATTCTATTATCTTAATATTAAGGATTAGTTTTGCTTGTAAATTGAATCGGTACACAGTGTAATTTTGGAAAATAACATCAGCTAAATAAAGGCAGGTATATATATTTAGGTATAGGATGATGAGAACCCGTTTCTTCAAAGGGACATCCGATTAGTAAGTCACATTGCGACCTCATTGCATTTCATTCATACAATATTCTGTTGAGTTTGTATAATCTATCTTCTATCAGTATAATCTGTGTCATTCCATTTTCCCTCCATTTACTGCTGCAAAATTTCTACCGATTGTTTTTGTCTCATTATGATAAAGTTTAATAAATTCTAGAAACTTATCCAAGTTATTATTTAAATACGAGAAAGTGGGTAAACAAAACACATACATTCAGATGAAAAACGCCTAAAATGAAACACAATTTGCACATAAAAAATTGTTCTACTTAGCTACACTGTACAATTTTTTTTTAATTACTGATATGGGTGGACGAGCGTACAGCCAACCTGGTGTTAAGTGGTTACTGGAGCCCATAGACATCTACGACGTAAATGCGCCACCCACCTTGAGATATCAGTTCTAAGGTCTCAGTATAGTTACAACGGCTGCCCCGCCCTTCGAACCGAAACGCATTACTGCTTCACGGCAGAAATAGGCAGGGCAGTGGTACCTACCCGCGCGGACTCACAAGAGGTCCTACCACCACGCTACTGGAATCCGCAACCAAGTGAATGTCTAGCTTTATTAAAGATAAGCTTCCATTCATCAGCTAAGTGTAGTGTTATCGTTAGGTCCACGACACGAGTGCGGGCGGGGCCGGCGCTGACGATGATTGGGAGCTGGTCGACGCGAGTCAACTCCTTAACATTGTACGTTGTACTTATCATTATGGGACGCGTTTAGGGAAAACTGGAGTTTTGGGTGGGGGGTGTTTTAACACGTTGATTGCCATGTAGGTCACCGGTGCCGTACGCGGCGTTCTGAAGTAATTATGCCGGTTTCTGTTATTGTTACTGTTCTTGCTGGTGGTAGGACGTCTTGTGAGTCCGTACCACCACTATCGTTTTTAAACGTTTTTAAATTAATTGACAAATTAAACAATAAATTTCAGCTGCACCCTTAACCTTATGAGAACGAACCTTCTCCTTGTATTATATTATCGAGGGGTGAAAGGCTATTTGGTTTAAGCGACATTTTCGCAACTTTACAGAGGGAGCACTTTTTTATAAATTTGGAAAAAAATCTGACAAAAAACTACTTCAGCTATTTGAATGGACTAAACTTAACTGAAGTTCAATTAAAACACATCGAACTTTTGATGCTGATGCCAAATAAAATGCACCTATCGTTATAAAGATAAATGTCGGGTATTAAGCGGAAGCATAAGCCTTTCACCCTTCGATATGTTATATGGCATTTGCTTGAGGCCTTCGAAAACTGGCACAGTCACATCGCGATTTCGCTACTCGTGACTTCAGGAGTAGTCACTAATAGAATAGCACCGTCACATTGAAGTCGTCGTGGCCTAAGGGATAAGACGTTCGGTGCATTCGTGTTGAGCGATGCACCTGTGTTCGAATCCCGGGCGGGTACCAGTTTTTCTAATGAATTACGTACTCAACAAATGTTCACGATTAACTTCCACGGTGAAGGAATAACATCGTGTAATAAAAGTGAAACCCGCAAAATTATAATTTGCGTAATCACTGGTGGTAGGACCTCTTGTGAGTCCGCACAGGTAAGTACCACCACCCCGCCTATTTCCGCCGTGAAGCAGTTATGCGTTTCGGTTCGAAGGGTGGGGTAGCCGTTGTAACTATACTGAGACCTTAGAACTTATATCTCGAGGTGGGTGGCGCATTTACGTTGTAGATGTCTATGGGCTCCAGTAACCACTTAACACCAGGTGGGCTTGAGCTCGTCCATCCATCTAAGCAATAAATAAAAAAAAAACACACGCTAATCACAATCGTAACGCGACCATATTTTGTTTACGCAAAAAACTGTTGACAGTGGCAACAGTCTTTTGAAAGTCATGTCGAGCAAAATCGAGGGACTGCTGATTAATAGCCTTTGCAGCAGACACACTTGGAAGGAGGAGAAAAAAAAATGTAATGATATAAAATGTATATAATGATAGTTATGTGTTAGATTTTTTAAGTTACTAACATAGATTATAAGTAATTGTTACTAACAGAATGTTATGGTTTAAATAAAAAAGAAAACTGAAATAAAGTATAAATACAATAAAAAACACCTAACCAGTTTAACGTTGTCAAAAGATTTTAAGTAAAAGATTACCAAAGTTGCTGATTGTATCAGAAATTAATTGCGCTTCTCGCATTGTTACAGACGATAGGAGGCGACGCTTTGCCGCCGGGCTGGGAAGAGAGACAGGACGCTAATGGCAGAACGTATTACGTGAATCACATTGAGAGGACCACGCAATGGGAAAGACCAACTTTCACGTGAGTGCTCTGTTTGTGTATGCCTGTGTATAATAATAACACTATTGCGTTTACCAACTTACTTCTTACTGGTGGTAGGATCTCTTGTGAGTCCGCGCGGGTAGGTACCACCACCCTGCCTATTTCTGCCGTGAAGCAGTAATGCGTTTCGGTTTGAAGGGCGGGGCAGCCGCTGTAACTATAATAGAGACCTTAGCACTTATATCTCAAGGTGGGTGGCGCATTTGCGTTGTGGATGTTTATGGGCTCCAGTAACCACTTAACACCAGGTGGGCTGTGAGCTCGTGCACCCATCTAAGCAATAAAAAAAAAAACGGATAATGATCATGAGCTCTCGTGAACATGTTTCTTGTAACGTCTTCAAATACTTGTGTTAATGCTGCGATATCAACGTAATAATAAATCACGGACAGACCTGTATGGTTAGTGCGAGTTTTTTAACGTTCTCGATAGCGTAAAAGTTAACTCATATTTGTATGCAGTTGGAACAGTGCCCCTGGCGGCAAACGTAGGTAAACTCGCACTAAGCACACCGGTCGTGTTGTATATAAATCATTACGGATCTTCCAGATCCATTAACGGTGCTTTTAGGTACCACAAGCAACGGTCACCGTCCTCGCCGAACCCGTCGCTTGCGACGAAGGTCTCGACGAGTAAATTAACCCATAGATACAGCCCAGTGAATTTCTCGTCGGATCTTTTCAGTGGGCCGCGGTTCCGATCCGGTGGTAGATTCTGCGAAGGACTGCTCTTGCTAGGGTCAGTGTTAGCAACACTCTCGGTTGAGCCCCGTGAGCTCACCTACTAGCTAGAATTTAGAATAATCCCTCGAGGTTACTAGAATATGTAGGAAAAATATATCGACGCTTGAAAGGCAAACGTGACTAAGCGACAATAACTGCTTTGTACAAAAATGATAGGCAATAATATTCGATGCGCAAAAAATTTATATTTCTAGGTCTATTCAAATCTTTTCAATCCTGCAGCTAGATTCGTTAAAATAGATTTTTTTTCAGGTATTTCTCAAGTATATTTTAAATTAATTTCAACTTTAAAATAGTCTACTGTAAAGTTCACGCATTGTCGCTTAGTCACGTTTGCCTTTCAAGCGTCGATATATATAAAAAGGATGTTGTCCTCCAGTCGCCACATGAGCGTGGAGTCCCAGGCCGAGAGGATAGAGAACGCCGCCACCGAATTCCAGAGGCGGTTTCACATCTCGGCAGACGAGGAGCGAGCCTCCAGCCCGGCGCCTGCGCCCCAGCAGGTACGTGCCGAGGAATCGATGTCTCTAGAGACGCTCTTATCGAATTATCGTCAGCAAATATCGAAAGAATGTAGTAGTGCAAGGTAGAGGGGGAAGAGGTCGACCGAAGAACACATGGAAGACATGGACGTCATTTGTGTGAATGACGATATGAGAGAGAGAGGAGTGAGTGTTGAGATGACGGCTGATAGAAGGGAATGGAAGAGATAAAAGAAAAAGAATCGAAAAAATTTATAAAATTAATATTTATATAATTAAATTAATATAAAGTTGGGAACTAATTGTGTTTATTGCGTAGAGTAAATTTTAAAATTAAAATTCTTTAGTTTGGTCTGTGTGAAAGTATGAGACGAACCGTTTCCAATTTCAACTTATAAAGACAGCTAATTAAAAAAATGTATTGTTTTCAGTTAACAAAATAGTATTCACAAATGTGAAATGTGTATTTTTAGTATAGTTTTTTTTTTAGTACATATGACATCATTTTCTAGAATCGGAAGGGCTTTCTATTCTCATTTGCCTAAATATATATAGTATTAAGAAGTACTCAGAATATAAAACGCGGAGTAATCTTAAAAAAATCAGTTTAGATTATTTCTAAGTGCAGAGTTACAGGAAAATCAGTTTTATATCACATCTTAATTAGATTGACCTAATTGCTCAAGATATGTTTGGTGCGAAAAATGTATGGAACAAAGCCTTAAAATATAAAAATAAATATGCCATACTGTGTATTGACCTTACCAAGACTAAAATGGTCAAAAAAATTGAAAAAGCAACTTAAAGATTACGAACAATCGTCATGAGAATCCCTATTTTGTTATGAAAAATTGACTCTTTAAATTCATAGTTACCGAAGATAATTTTTATTTGATAAACAAAATTCATGACAATAAAACATTAAAAATATTCAATTCACAATATTTGTGATATAAAATACTTTGAAACATTATGGATACATTATATGATATTACACCTTTAGAATTGAAGTGGCTTAATCCAAAATTCTTGTTTTTTTTTTGTAAACGTTAAAAATGTAATTGATCATTTTCGATTTTAATACATTAAGCCTTAAAGCTCACAACTTAGAGTTTAAGGTATGCGCTTTGATTTTAAACGACAGAAAGTGTACTTTGTCCTATTCTAGACAAAAAATTTAAAAAACTGCTGTAATACGTGTTTATAAGTCGTTCAAAGTATAAACATTTATTATGCATTTATACTTTATTTATACGCATTTACGTTGTAGATGTATGTGGGTTCCAGTAACCACTTTACATCAGGTGGGCTGTGAGCTCGTCCATCCATCTAAGTAATAAAAAAAAAAACTTATTTTCTTAAAATGTTAAGTTAAGCCCCTTCAAATCTAACGGTACGATATAGTATAGTGTTGTAAACTTGTCGTTTCGATCAATGCCTCACAGTTTCACACACAAAATACTTTAAAGTTTCTTTTATTAATACGTAAAATTATTAGGATCAGTAGTTGCATGTTGATGCATGGATTGTGCATGCTTCTATTTATTCTAAAGGCATTGCAAAGGCGTGCAATTTTAGGCGGGTGGTAAAATTTATATATTAATACGTGATGCCAAAACTTTGTACACCTTTTTACGAAAATCGCGCGGACGGAGGAGTATGAAATTTTCCACAGTTATAGAGAATATAGAGAAGGAGCGCAGAATGTTTTTTTTTTTTTTTTTATTAAGCATAAAAATACATTAAATCCTAAAAAAACATTACACACACACTACCACGTATTTAGCACAACACTTATACTTTCAAAAACTCTGTGTTTATTGTCAAACCTTTGTTATTATTTAAAGTCTGTTGTCAAATTGAGAATAGATTACTATTGTTTGTCTTTAATATTATTTGTCTATGGTGTAGTAGACTTGGCGAAATCAGTGATTATAGAAGTATAATTGTCTTTGACAACAGAACCATAATAATATTCAAAGTTTATAATTTAAAATAATTATAGTCGAATTTCGACTACTGGGAGATCACTAGTTACAATTATTATTGTTTCATATACATACCTTACAATCACAACAAATATATTGGATTTGTAACATAATGATGGGTGACATTTATTATATTATTATTACTAGATGATGACCGAGTTTCGCTCGGTTTTTTTTTTATAACGCCATCTTGTTGTGTCTTTAAAGCGGTTAGTTGCCCTCAATTAACAAAAATAGTATTATTATTCGCCAATAGATGTCGGGAAGAGTTGATTATAGAAAACACGAACAAAACAACATTTTCTGAAAATAAATCGTAGCTGGATCGATTTATCGCCCCCGAAATCCCCTGTATACTAAATTTTATGAAAATCGTTGGAGCCGTTTCCGAGATCAGATTATGTTTATATAAATATACAAGAATTGCTCGTTTAAAGGTATAAGATACTGGCTGTGGCAATATTAAATTCAGACGATGTTGACAATACTCGTATGTATCATTATCAGATATGAAAATTTACCAAAAGGAAATGTATAACGATGACGTCATTCCACTCCATTTACTGATGTATATTTTTTAATCCTACTAATTCCGGTCAGGGCCATAGTGATAAAATTGTTGCCTTGTAATCGTTCCATTGGTATATGTGGGAATTTTTTAATTATTTTGACGTTTTGAAGTTGCTCGAAATTACGTTGGAACAATACCGTTACATACATAGATAATAATAAATACATACGAATCATTACAATTTTTGACTGACGCCGCGTTGACGTAGTTGGCAACCCTGACTGTTGCGCTGAAGGTCGTGGGTTCGATACCCGCATCTTGTATCTTTGTTTGGGTCTTGATTATCTATATATCGACGCTTGAAAGGCAAACGTGACTAAGCGACAATAACTGCTTTGTACATAAATGATAGGCAATAACCATATTCGATGCGGAAAAAATATATATCTCTAGGTCTATTAAAATAATTTCAATCCTACAGCTAGCTTCGTTAAAATATAATTTTTTTCAGGTATTTCAACTTTAAATTCGTCTACTGTAAAGTTCACGCATTGTCGCTTAGTCATGTTTATCTTTCAAGCGTCGATATCGAGGGGCGAAATACGATTTGGCTTAAGCAAAATATTTTCAACTTTACAGAAGAGTCATTTAAAGTTGACAGTTTGAAAAAAATATCATAATAAAAAAAAACTTGTGCAGATATTTGAATGGAGTAAACTTGATTGAAGTTAAATTAAAAACATCGAGCTGTTGATGCTAATACCAAATAAAAAGGACCTTTAATATTTGTATGATAAATATAAAAATATCTTTTCCAGGGTTATGGATGTATATTTAATATATGTATGTATGTGTATAATAAAAATATTACATTTATTTCCGTTGTCTGGTACCTGTAACACAAGTTCTTTACGAACTTACCACGGGACCAGTTAACGTGGCGTGATTGTTAGTAAATATTTATTTATTTATTATTATTATTATATTATTATTTTAGTGTTAATAATTAGCAATTGAAAATTACTGGAATTATTATAAAATGGGTGTAGTAGGTAAGCCTCAAAACTACATGTATATGAAAAAACGTATTTGACAAAATATGCGACATGTGCCCTTTTCGAAATCGCATATTCAATTATAAAGATAAATGTCGCGTGTTAAGCGAGATGCCGCTTAATCCCAATTGCTTTTCATCCCTAGAAATATAGTACATTTAGGAACAAATCCATATAAGTATGTTTATCAGTCTCTGGTACCGATAATAGAGGGAATACTAAATTGGGACCGGATAATTGCGTGATTTGTTCCCATTTGTTAGTTGTTATTATTATTTATTTACATATATTTATTTAAAATCTTATTAATTACATAATATTTTTTAAAAAAGATATTAAAAATACAATTTTTAAAAAACACTATATAAAAATAGATTGCCGCTGATGGCGGTGTCTACGACACAAGCCACCAGTGGTTAGGACTCCAGAGTGAGAAACCTCCTCACAATGCGTGCAGTATCGAGGATAACTGCTTTCTGTATTAGGCCCTTAACCCAGCTGGATAACGAAAGTTTCTTAAGATGTTGATCGAAACTTTTCGCTATCAAGTCGCTATCAACCGACACAACTATTGGAACAATGATGGTTGAATCAACATGCATTATTAACATTATTTATTATTAAACTATTTCAAAATTAATACGGCAACTAATCAAATATCCGTATTTTGAGGTTTGTCTTTTTAATGTTTTAATTTGAACAGTGCCTTTAGAATCAACTAGAAGTGCATGTTCGTCGATTTTGGTGTTTTTTTTTTTTTTAAATTACGCATTAAAGCAATTTTCATTCTTTATTGAATTTGAATTTTTTTGTTATTTTGGATAATCTTTCGTTTGATTCGTGATGCGTTTTCACTTGCAGCACGGGCTTCGGCGATTCTAAACACTAACAATGCATACATACATACTCCTATATACATACATCACTTGCAAACCAAATTTGTTCGAACATAATTTTAAGGTATTCATTTTTTTTGAACGATCGTGTAGCCATTTTCGTGAAGTATATAAAAAATATGCAACATTTTAAAATTTTTTAAGTAGGTAACTTTACTAGTGGTAGGACCTCTTGTGAGTCCGCGCGGGTGGGTACCACCGCCCTGCCTATTTCTGCCGTGAAGCAGTAATGCGTTTCGGTTTGAAGGGTGGGGCAGCCGCTGTAACATACTTGAGACCTTAGAACTTATATCTCAAGGTGGGTGGCGCATTTACGTTGTAGATGTCTACGGGCTCCAGTAACCACTTAACACCAGGTGGGCTGTGAGCTTGTCCACCCAACTAAGCAATAAAAATAAATGTATCCTGTAATCGGGTTACAATGTAATTTTATTATTTGCGCGTTTTGAATAAAAAAATATTGCCCCTTTAGGCAGACGAGCGTACGGCTCATCTGATGGTGAGTGGTTACCGTCGCTCATGGACGTCAGCAATGCCAGGGGCAGAGCCAAGCCGCTGTCTAAATCTAATCCATAATAATCACCAAATTTTGATCTGTCTCGATTATTTTAGTACAAGTATTAAGATAAACTGTTGGATTATGTTCTGACAGAGATGGCACGCTTAGATAAGTTTATATTTTTATTTTTTTATTGCTTGGGTGGTTGGAGGAGCTCACAGCCCACCTGGTGTTAAGTGGTTACTGGACCCCATAGACATCTACAACGTAAATGCGTCACCCACCTTGAGATAAGCTCTAAGGTCTCTAAGTTAACTTGATATGCCGTGTATCATTTGTGTTCGAAGGTGGTTAACGCGAAACCACGAATTAATTCATTGTCCCAAAGACTAATTTTTTATTATTAGTATATAATAATATCGCACTTAAAGGATTGAAGTGGCTAAAGTAAACATTTTAAGAAAATGAGTCTTATACTTTGAACGACTTATTAACATTGTATTCTATCAGTTTATAAAACAAAATTTAAATTTTTGTTCGAAAAAGACAAAGTACACTTTCCATCACTTTTTAAATGAAGCGCATACTTTAAACTTTAAGGTGTGCGCTTTAAGGCTTAAAGTATTAAAATCAAAAGTGAAAAATTTCAATTCTTATTTTTGGCGTTTACAAAAAAAAAAAAAAAACAAGTATTTTAGATTAAGCCACTTCAATTCTAAAGGTGCAATGTATCGATTGATTCTTTTCTAAATATCGCTTCACGAAAATGACTGCACGTTTCGATAATCATAGAGGCATCATTAGGCGTTCTTCATTTAACAAACTAACAGATTTGGATCACAACGGATCGGTGTAAAGAAATACATTGCGTGTTCTGACGGCACCGGCGTAGACAGTTCCGCGCACGTAGCCATCGACGGGCAAACACAAACTTATCCGAGCAGTTGAGTGGTGAAATTTGATGCGCCGATATACCGGTGGCGTTTGAGAACTGCCAAAGTTTCACGACTGGTTTTCTTTTAATAAAATAAAAAAAAGACTTAACCTAAATTCATGCGGCTTATAACCGAATAACGCTTGCTTCGTTGGCCGTAATAAAGTAAACTCTCAATTGCCTGCGTAAGTTTGGACGTTCGTAACTAATGTAATCTCTGACAGGGGGATGTAAACAGTACGAACTCGGAAGTGACGTCAGCCGAAGAAACCCCGTTCGCCACGCCCGATAGGTCGCCGGAATTGAGGAGAAACGAAAACGAACCAGAGCCAAGGATAGCGACTAGCATTAGTGTAACCGACTGTGATAATATTGATAGTAGTTTAAGCAATAATGATACAAGAGAAGACGACGACGTTGTCTGCGCTAATGAGATTAGCAGGGACGAAGCTGTCAATGAGACGGTCAATACGGAAGCCGATGAGACAGAAAGAGACGGAAACAACACAAACGCTCAAGACGACGCAGACGATAACGATCAGGCTAGTCAAGACACCGTCGACAATGGAAACGTTCTACAGCAAACCGAGAACAATGGAAACGATCTTAACGATGAAACAACGAACGAAGCGCGCATAGAACAACCAGTTATTGAAGACACGTTGACGTTCGACGAGAATCACTTTAGTACGCCGACAGGCGGGGTCTCTCCGGAGAGGTCGCCGCGGACACGACGCCGGAGGACCACGACCAGCTCGATGGAGGACTCGGAGGTAAGGAAACGAATGGACGGGGCAGCGGGGTGTGACGAGCCCATCAAACGGCTAATAGTTACTAAAGCAATAAAATTGATTTTAGAACAAAATTATAAATGATTATGAAAGTATCCTCCCCGTCACATTCCGCCCTCCTCCACTACCATCCCGCGTGTAATGTTGTCGATGAGGAGTGATACGACGCTGCCGCGGTATCTATAAGTGCTTAGGTCGCCAAATCGACCGGACACAGGCACTTATACTTATAGTTGTGACGTCATTACACTAACACTCCCGACTTGTGGCTGTATTCAATTGAATATCGAATTCGTTTACATCATTACGATTTGAATACGGTTCCGAAAAGCTCTGTCTTTTTCGTTCTAGTCGTTCTCCTATTAGAATGAAAGAGACGACAATATTTCCGTATTAACACATTCACGTAACGGCTTACATTTATTTCATTATTAAAACATTCATGCGTTTCGCTTGTGCTTTCCGCTTTTTTCTAATCGTAGCTTGCTTTTTAATATGTAGTTAGTTGGTGTTGTGGTAAATGTTACCAAAATAATAGGTTAAAAAAATTATCGAATCGATTTGTAAACAAAAAAATCGATTAGATTGATTATCGATAATCGTGTATTATGATGTAGTTTAAACTTTACCTATATAACTGTACTAAGTATCTTACGATAAATTAATTTAAAAATATGCTTTCGTTATGGGGTTAAATATTTTATAGGAGAAGCTAAATAATGTTCACATTATAAATATACATATGTACACCACATTCCATGCATATGAGAATACACACTGCGCAAAATGTATGAGGGATGTAGTGCCAAATATAATCTAGGGTTGTCTGATCAGCGCTGCATGTTTTTTAGTGCACACACATTTACGACACTGTTAAATTTGTCGCCCTGGAGCTTCCTGATTCGATCTTATTAATTCAAATGAAAATTACATAAACTTTAAAAAAAAAAATTAAAAAAAGATTTGGGTATTATTCTCTCACGATTTGGCACTGCATATTAAGCTTCGGGTAGCCCTATGGTTATTTTTTCTAATTGACCTAAAATGTTTTGTTAAATAGGACGAGACCGATGGCTCCACCGAAAGCACGAGGAGTAGCGCCAGCAGCAGCCAGAGTCAGAACTTGCCCAGCAGTGAAGGTAACACTTGAACTGACCAGGAGATTTTATATTAAGATACCAGAAAACCCGGAGAAGTGCAGAAAGAAATTGGAAAACTAATCTGTGTACTTCGTATTTATGTGTCCACGTTCGGTCGCGCTAGGGCTGTCAACTTCGACTTATGCAAAAATGTGTAATGTGAAAAATAAGAACTATGGTGGTGACCCTAGTATCTAAATGTTTGATTGATTGACAATGAAACAGGAAGGCGAGAAAAAAAGAATCTGAATCTAATGAAGCTTAATATTATTTAAACTATTACAAAAAAAATTAAACTGTCGAAAATAACCTTATCTTACTTACAAATAGAAACTAATTTAGTGAAATTTTCGTAACTTGTCATTAGACGTTTAATTGTCAGCTCGCATTTTTAGGTACCATAATCTTGCCTATTTCTGCCGCGAAGTAGAGAAAAATGAGTTGATACACACAACGAGGACAAAAATTTAATGTCCAATTACTTTCTTTCCATTTGAAAGGCTTACCTCCTGGTTGGAGTATGCAGAGAGCGCCCAACGGCAGGATATTCTTCATAGACCACAACAAGAAGACCACCACGTGGATAGATCCCAGAACCGGTACGATTATATAAATACATGGAGATAGACTTTAAAATAATTTCTTTTTTTGCAATCTCTACACTATACAGGGTGTATTTTTATGTGTGGATGCGGAGAGACTCGGCTAACTACGAAATAATAACGCATCCTGTGATTGATAACGTTGCTAATAATTTCCGGGAAAATTTTAAGGACCTTAATTTTGTTTTAAAAAGCATCTTATGAATTTTTGTTTATTTGTAGGTAGTATAGTCGATAATTGTAAATAGACATGCTTGAACAAAAACTGACTTCAAATAGAAAAAAAAAACAGATATTCCAAAACAAATTAATATACACTAAAAACAATAATCATCGAAATCGGTTGGCGTGATATTGAATTATTGAGTTATTCATCTATTTGTCGCGCACGTACTTCATGCAAATTTGTGACTTCTAGACGTTTCACATTTTCACATGGATACCATTATCAGAACTGGATTCAACCACACGGGAAGCGTCAGCTTTCTAATAAAAAAAGAATCATCAAAATCGATTCACTGTGTCAAAAGTTATATGAGGTAACAAACATAAAAAAAATTTAGCGAATTGAGAACCTCCTCCTTTTTTGAACTTGGTTAAAAATTATATTAGTTGCTAAAACAATAACTCGACTTGAAATTGTCTCTCTTGGAAATCCGAACTGTTTTGATTTGGTTTTTTAAACGGTTATAGTAGTGCCGGTCCTTCCTGACTGAGCCCTTGCTCGCCCACCTGTACCTACTGGTGAAACTGGAAAGGCCACCGGGCCACCAGTAATCTTTCAATCATAAAAAAAGTAGTGCCGGCCGTGAGCAGAAAGAGAGAATAAAAAAAAAGAGCTCTAATTACAGCCGAACAGGGTATTGTGTTGTGTGATTCACTGCAGTAAGTGTTTGGCACGTCAGGTTGCGCGTCCAGCCTGCCCAGCGCGGAGGCGGGCGGTGCGGGGGGTGCGGGGGATGGGGACGAGCTCGGCGCCCTGCCCGAGGGCTGGGAGGAGCGCGTCCACACCGACGGCAGGATATTCTTCATCGACCACAGTGAGTCTGTTCGCTATATTTAACTTGTCTACATTTCTATCTGACTAGCTGTACCCGTCCGCTTCGCTGGCCATTTAAAATGATCCTTATTATTTCTCACCCCCACAAAGATTCTCATAATTAACGCCCCCGCAACTGGTGTAGGGAGTCAAACACTCATATAAATATTAGCCTATCCATTAAATACGTGGATTTTCTACATGGACACCAAATTTCAAGTCAATCGGATGCATGGTTCAGTAGTTATAACGGAACATCCGTAAAAACCACTGTAGATTTATATATTAGTATAAATTACTGGAGAATTGTTCTCTGCTCGTTACACTCTCTACACGTTAAGGTGAAGCTGAAATAGCCTCTCAAGGCTATAAGAACTTAACTAGACGCGACCTGAATGTCCTCGTCCTTAACAACCTTCGCTCTACAACTGCATATTGTACAACCAAGCGCTTTGGGTGATCTAGCAAAATATGCATTATTGCAATGCACTAAGAACTTGGTGAAAACGACTCAAGGCAGCCTCATGACGTCGAACACGTTCCTCAGATACGCGTACCACACAATGGGAGGACCCTCGCCTCTCCAACCCTCAAATCGCTGGACCGGCCGTGCCTTACTCGAGAGATTACAAACGGAAATACGAATACCTTAAGAGTCAACTTCGTAAGCCTGTAAGTCTTTTGAACAGCACAGTCTATGACATTGACAATGTAATTAGGTCGTCAATTATGCGTGCAATGCTTCTGACATAGCTGATGTCGAAGAACGATAATAATAATCTCAATTGAAAAAGCTGTAGGCTTGTGTACTTTCACTAACAAACAAAATTGATAAAATTTATTTTATTAATGGAAATAAGTTTGTATACATGTAGTTAGACAGGTAAAGCTATGTGCTTAATTAAACCGCAGATGGGCTGTAAGCACATCCGCCCATGGGCAGTAATAAAATATTGAAAATAATGTCTATGGCAGCGGCACGAGAGCTCTCCAAAATGTAATAAAAGGTAACTTGTGAATAAATGGGTTTATATGGAAGTCCCTACTATTTGTTTACAGAACAACGTGCCAAACAAGTTCGAGATAAAAGTGCGTCGGAACTCGATATTGGAAGACTCGTACCGCATCATCAGTTCGGTCAGCCGCCTGGACCTGCTCAAGACTAAGCTGTGGGTCGAGTTTGAATCTGAAGTGGGGCTAGGTGGGTAAACTGACAAACCTGGTTTCCTCCTCCTCTCTGGTTTTTTAAAGTAGAAGTAATTTTTGAACATGTGTTAAGTACGCATTTCATGAGAAAAAATCACCTGCGGGACTTTCCCTGACACTCATGCAGCTGACGCGAAATCTTCAAAATCCTAAAACCGTTAACTAAATTGTGCGATTGGTGCGCAGATTATGGCGGCCTCGCCCGCGAGTGGTTCTTCCTGCTGTCGAAGGAGATGTTCAACCCGTACTACGGCCTGTTCGAGTACTCCGCCATGGACAACTACACGCTGCAGATCAACCCGAACAGCGGTGTGTGCAACGAGGAGCACCTCAACTACTTCAAGTTCATCGGCCGCGTGGCGGGCATGGCCGTGTACCACGGGAAGCTCCTGGACGGTGAGTCGCCAGCTCGCACTAGCCCTTTTGTAGCGAAAAGGGCCTTACGTTTAGATTTTCGCGACAAACTCAAACTCGCGTGCGTCTATTGAGTCCGCCAGGGTCCGTATTATTCCCGTTTTCAGGTAAGGACCTGAGTACCTCTAATATAGAACTGTTTTATCCAATATTAATGATGTACAGTAAGATAAATGTACCTTCATTTGAGTGTCGCAATTTTGTAAAGAGTACGTTAGGTACTTCACTGAATTAGATAATGTGCTCTAATCCGTGTCTCAAATTGCATCTCGGTGCCCTGACCCCGGCTGCTAGACATGGGTCTAGCTCTAAAACCTTTATGGTGTAAGGAAACAATATTAACGAATGATGTATCTATCTCTTCAGCGTTCTTCATTCGACCGTTCTACAAGATGATGCTGGGTAAAGCCATCGATCTACACGACATGGAGTCCGTGGACTTGGAATACTACAACTCTCTGATGTGGATCAAGGTACGCTCTGATGAGATTATACTACTTGTTGCGAAATGATCCGCCCGCTGCAAGACAGTTCGATCTCTTCGGCTTTTAGCGAAGCTATCAGCCGTTTTTTTTTCTCTATTTTTTTTGTGTTAGTGTGTTCGCACGGCTTAGTATTTCTCTGGTGTCAATCGCGAATCAGTAATGAGTTTCGAAGCGAAAGGTGGGCCAGCCGTTATACTTATACTATTGAGACTCCGTTCTCATGTCTAAAAGCGGTTTTTGACAGTTATGTAGTGATGACTACGAGCTCCGGTATATATTTAACACGTGAACTGCCATGTAGGTCACCGGTGCCCTACGTGACGCACTGAACTAATTATGTTGATTTTTCTCTTCGATCTTCTTACTAAGACGCCGGAATATCTAGTAGACTCTGGGAAAGACGAATCTGAAGATATTGAAAAATGAATCTATTCCTAAGAAGGCTAAAGGACTAAAAATTGCATTAAAAACAAAAGAAGGCAAAATTAGGCAATCCAGACGCTTAGTGACAGAAATCGATATAATTCCTTCAGGGCGCCACGTAGGGCACCGGTGACCGGTGAAATACATTAATAAATTGTAATGTATAACGTTACAACTGTGACTAAATCAATAAATTCGGTTTGAAGAGTTTTTTTTTTATTGCTTTGATGGGTGGACGAGTTCACAGCCCACCTGGTGTTAAGTGGTTACTGGAGCCCATAGACATCTATAACGTAAATGCGCCACCCACCTTGAGATATAAGTTTTAAAGTCTCAATATAGTTATAACGGCCCCACCCTTCAAACCGAAACGCATTACTGCTTCACGGCAGAAATAGGCAGTGTTAGCAGGGTCGGCAGGCTTGTGAGTCTCGGATTACCACCAGTACTTGTTTGTAACGGTATCGTGTCACGGCCTGATGTCCACGGACTGCTGTGGCTTGAGCCATGTCTAATAAAACTTGTCTGCGCGCAGGAGAACGACCCGTCGGAGCTGTACCTGACGTTCGCTGTGGACGAGGAGCAGTTCGGCAAAACCGTGCAGAGGGAGCTGAAGCCGGGCGGCTCCAACATACCCATTGACAACGACAACAAGCTGGAGTACATCAAGTTAGTACAGCTTCATAATATTTAATTAGCGTTCATGTCAACCCTACTGTGTTCCCTTGTAAGGGCGCCGTGTTCAATTTAGTACAGCTTCATAATATTTAATTAGCGCTCGTGTCAACCCTACTGTGATCCCTTGTAAGGGCGCCGTGTTCAAGCAAGTACAGCGTCATAATATTTAATTAGCGTTCGTGTCAACCTTACTGTGTTTCCTTGTAAGGGCGCTGTGTTCAAGCAAGTACAGCTTCATAATATTTAATTAGCGTTCGTGTCAACCTTACTGTGTTTCCTTGTAAGGGCGCTGTGTTCAAGCAAGTACAGCTTCATAATATTTAATTAGCGTTCGTGTCAACCTTACTGTGTTTCCTTGTAAGGGCGCTGTGTTCAAGCAAGTACAGCTTCATAATATTTAATTAGCGTTCGTGTCAACCTTACTGTGTTTCCTTGTAAGGGCGCTGTGTTCAAGCAAGTACAGCTTCATAATATTTAATTAGCGTTCGTGTCAACCTTACTGTGTTTCCTTGTAAGGGCGCTGTGTTCAAGCAAGTACAGCTTCATAATATTTAATTAGCGTTCGTGTCAACCTTACTGTGTTTCCTTGTAAGGGCGCCGTGTTCAAGCTAGTACAGCTTCATAATATTTATGTAGCACTCGTGTGTAGCAACCCTACTGCGTTCCATAGTAAGGGAGCCGTGTTCGAAGACGCAAGGACGACATACCAGTACTTAAAGGTCTATCATTCTAAGGGCGCATTGTGAGTCCCCACGGGTAGGTACTACATCCTGCCTGTATCTACTCGAAAGTCATGTGTACCAGTTTGAAGGGTGGGCCAACCGTTATAAAAATAAAATATTGTTACGCGCTGGGGTTCGGGATAAATAAAATTCTACCGAATTACAAAATAAAAACTGTATTCAATACTTAAAACATTTAAACACTTCACAAACACGCGTGCCATCTCTGCAACGCTTTTATAGTGGACACCTCATCCCTAGAATTATCGAGAATATTCCACACATCTCTAGTAGTAGTTTCCGCTATCTGTCAATAGATGGCGTTGTACGTCTCGAACGTTCTAGGTGCCACTAGTTCCTTCGATATTCGTTCGACTATTCGGCGATAGATGGCGTTACTCTTACCGGCGTAACAGTGTATAAAAATATTAAAATTATATTGCAAAACTTTGGTTAAGTCGCCGATCTTTTATTTTAGTAAGTAAATGTAAATTAATAGTGTATTCATTTCCTAAACATGAATATCTGGCTGTCCACAGGCTAGTGATAGAATGGCGGTTCGTTAGTCGAGTCGTGGAGCAGATGGTCGCCTTCCTGGACGGGTTCGGGGCGCTGGTGCCTCTGCCCCTGCTGAAGATCTTCGACGAGCACGAGCTGGAGCTGCTGCTGTGCGGGATCCAGCACATCGACGTCCGAGACTGGCGCGCCAACACGCTGTACAAGGGAGACTACCACGCCAACCACCTCGTCGTGCAGTGGTTCTGGAGGGTCAGTACCAGCCCCGGCATTGTTAGCGATAGGGCGGCGTTACTTGCCCCGACACGTTACTGTCTATACATTGACAATACATTGAAGTCGTCGTGGCCTAAAGGATAAGGGTACCAATTTTTCTAATGAAATACGTACTCAACAAATGTTCACGATTGACTTCCACGGTGAAGGAAATAAACATCGTGTAATAAAAATTAAACCCGCAAAATTATAATTTGCGTAATTACTGGTGGTAGGACCTCTTGTGAGTCCGCACGGGTAGGTACTACCACCCCGCCTATTTCTGCCGTGAAACGGTAATGCGTTTCGGTTTGAAGAGTGGGGCAGCCGTTGTAACTATGCTGTCTTAGAACTTATATCTCAAGGTGGGTGGCGCATTTACGTTGTAGATGTCCACGGGCTCCAGTAACCACTTAACACAAGGTGGGCCGTGAGCTTGTCCACCCATCTAAGCAACTAGCTGTACCTGTCCGCTTCGCTGGGCATTTAAAATTAACATTATTATTTCTCACCCCCACAAAGGTTCTCATCATTAACGCCCCCGCAACTGGTGTAGGGAGTCCAACACTCATATAAATATTAGCCTATCCATAAAGTACATGTATTTTCTACACGGACACCAAGTTTCAAGTCAATCGGAAGTATGGTTCAGTAGTTCTAACGGAACATCCGTAAAAACCACTGTGGATTTATATATTAGTATAGATAAAAAAGCAAACCGTGTTGGTCCGCAGGTGGTGCTGTCGTTCTCCAACGAGATGCGGTCCCGGCTGCTGCAGTTCGTGACGGGCACGTCGCGGGTGCCCATGAACGGCTTCAAGGAGCTGTACGGCTCCAACGGGCCCCAGCTCTTCACCATCGAGAAGTGGGGCTCGCCCGAGAACTACCCGCGCGCGCACACCTGGTCAGTGCACCCGCGTGGCCTTACGTGCTGCGAGAGACTCTTGTTGTCTTAGTACTGTGGCGGCAGCCATCATACAACGCAAGATAATTGACAGATGCCTGAACCTCGCTTACGACATTTTCAAGATAAAGCGCTACAAGTTCCGAACAACAACATTCGGACCGTCGGTCTACCGAGCAAATATCACCCGCTCGGCGGAAGGTATTTCCTCCGTCGTTTAAGCCTCCCCAAAGTACTTTCAAACCCGATCCTGTAGACCGAATGGTAAACAGTCGACGTCGCCCTAAACACGTCATTACGGATCCGCCCGATCCATTAACGGTGCTTTTAGGCATCACAAGCACCGGTCCCGTCCTCGTCGAACCCGTCGCTTACGACAAAGGGCTCGACGAGTGAATTAACCCATAGACCTAGCCTACTGATCGCGTTTCCGATCCGGTGGTAGATTCTGTGAAGCACTGCTCTTGCTAGGGTCAGTATTAGCAACACTCCGGCTTGAGCCCCGCGAGCTCACCTACAAACGTTAGGGTGAAGCTGAAATAGCCTCTCAAGGCTATCAGCATAGGCAGGAAAAAAAAAGTACTTTCAACTCCTGTAACCGAGGTATAAGCCCGCACGAGTAGAACCGCCATGCTCTCTATTTCTACCACAAAGCCAGGATGTGTTCTCGTCTTCATAACAACCGGACTATGATCCGTCCGCTGGTCCATGATACATTATTATTATAATTTTATTGCTTAGATGTGTGGACGAGCTGACGGCCCACTTGATGTTGAGTGGTTACCGGAGCCCATTAACATCTACAACGTAAATGCCGCCACCCACCTTGAGATATAAGTTCTAAGGTATAGTTCAGTATAGTGACAACGGTTACACCCTTCAAACCAAACCGCGTTACTGCTTCACAGCAGAAATGGCGGGGCGCTGGTACCTACCCGCATCCTACCACTAGTAACTTGTCTTTTCAGTTTCAACCGTATCGATCTACCGCCATACGAGAGCTACCAGCAGCTCAGGGAGAAGCTGATCAAGGCCATCGAGGGCTCGCAAGGGTTCGCCGGAGTCGACTGAACGACGTCGCCAAACCGAGACCCTGATCAACTAACAAAAGACAAGAACTGAAGGGCATGACTGAGGCTGTGTTCAGGGTACAAGCGAGACGAACCCGGGCCAAGGATTGTGCTACAAATATTAATTATTTTTATTTACACCGTCTGGTGTTCTTTCAAAAAATTAATTAATTACCTTTGTTTCGATTCAACGCAAAATATAATATTTTATTTGTTCTCATAACACTTGTGTACTTAAGTGTACTTAAGTGCAAACTTCAAGGCGTATCTACATTTAGAAGACATTTCGATCTCGGGGCGTGCGCGGGACATTCGTGACGGAACACATAATTCACTTGTAGAACTAACGTTTTAGTAGATGCATCAGCGCTCGCGCGGGGACATTGACCCCACTCTTTTTATGACGTCACCCTCAAAATAAAACATCTGTTTGTATTGCATTTAATGTCATTGCGTGAGCACTATGATCGACCTTTGTTCAAGAGGCGGTAAAAATAATAAGCTAAAATCTGATTAAGTGTTCTTAAAAACCTTTCGCATGTCCACTTCAAGTCTATAGTATAGTACGCTTCATAATTAATATTTATCAATAACAAAATTTAGTAACTGTATAAAAAGATATGGGTTCGCATTTCTATATTGCGACGAATTTTGCGCGCTTCTTACACGCGTGCACTCTATCGTGTAGCAATAAGACTTAAATTTAAATATAACAAGATTCTGTTATGTTGGCCATAATCAGAAATTGAGGGGACGAATTAAGTAAGGAGTTTAGTCGTCAACGAATTTCTGTGAGCAATAGTAACTCCGGCGCTAGTTTTTGCTATAAAAAAGTTTTTTTTTAATTTACGTTCCATAGAGTTTTTAATGCCCTCCCATACTTTACAAATAGTATCTAAATTTATATAAAAATAATAATTATTATTATTATTTAAAATGCATGGTGCATTTTAAACAATTATATACATTAATTCCCTTGCAGTATCGAAATGTAACGCATAGTTGAATTGTTCAGAAGGAATTTTCATTATTTTTATTTAACGCAACACGATAACNTTACGTTCCTTAGAGTTTTTAATGCCCTCCCATACTTTACAAATAGTATCTAAATTTATATAAAAATAATAATTATTATTATTATTTAAAATGCATGGTGCATTTTAAACAATTATATACATTAATTCCCTTGCAGTATCGAAATGTAACGCATAGTTGAATTGTTCAGAAGGAATTTTCATTATTTTTATTTAACGCAACACGATAACATAAATTAGTAGGTACCGCGTTTGCTTCTCTGAACGTGTTTGACGTTTCGAGCGAGCTGTCACTGTCACTCACAAGTGTCAAAACAGAAAAGTCATAAAAATAAACGCGGGAATCCTATTTATTATTTTATGTGGCTCTGTGGAGGCGGCAATGTGGTTTTTTTTACGTTTATTAGTTCCTTGTGGTATGTACATGAGTGGTGTATTACCAGAGTAATGAACATCAGGTAAACCGTGACACGTGACATGGAAATTAAAATATTTTTAATCGCAAAAGTAAATTTTGATTTTATTTAGTAACTGTAAAAAAAAGCATATTGTCCGCCATAAGTTGATTCGTGGAAGTTTTAATTTTTATTATAAATTTATGAATTGTAAAAAATCTATACATCTATATACATAGACGAGAAAGCAATAATAGAAATTACTATACTATAGTAGTGGCGACGCGATTATGTCGCTTACAAATGAATTATTGTATAGATATAAACGCGTTTATTTTAGTAATAATTACGAAAACGAGTGCCTATTGTTTCCTCTTAAATATATTATATATATATGAAAAATAAAATCGTATATGTAGATTATATTATGTATATAATTAAAGTTCGTTATAAGGAATTTAATTTAAATTAAAACTTTAAAAAAAAATACAATCACGTAGTCAATTTTGATTTTGTCAAATTACTAATTTAAAATTGCGATCAAATTAACTGTTTGGACAAGTAATTGGAAATATCCCGCGTATTTTTCATATTTTAATTCAAGATGGTAGCGTACCGTCTTCTTCTACTGCGCAGTTACCTTGGGTTCCTATTTGAAGGAATATGTCTGTAGTCGTCGCGCACTTGAGACATCGACCTCAAGTCTCAAGACGGCGGTATTCACGTTAAAATATCCACGGGTTCCGGTGACAACTTACAGCCTAGTGGGTCGTGATCATTGAGACTAACAATAGAAACGTTCTAGCTAGGACGGTAGTAAACGAGATGATGGAAGCATCTCAAACAATTCCTCAAAGCACTCCCCATATACGATGGTGGTAAATCTGATGGTGAGATATTCACATCAACGTATACGTCAGCAACGCCGAAGGAAACTTCTAGATACTTTTTGGCTCCTGCCAAGTAAGTACTCTGTGACATAAGTGTGCCTAGTGCGAGTTTCTTAACGTTCTCGATAGCGTAAAAGTTAACCCAATTTTGTATGCAGTTGGAACAGCGCCCCTAGCGGCAAACGTACGCAAACGATCCCGTTCCATACAAATATGAGCTAACTTTTACGCTATCGAGAACGTTAAAAAACTCGCACTAAGCACACCTATTAGTCAATGTCACTTGTTTTATTTCCGTCCTTGTTTAATCTTGAGATTTCTTAAAGTATTTAAAAAAAAGAAACCTTTATTTAATCGTATTCGCTTTAAGGTGGTCTGTCGATGTGTATTTTAATATGAAATTAGAAAAACAATTTCCGCTCTTCGCAATTGAAAAACAAAAAAAAAGGCATATGGTAATTATTATTTTTTAACATACCTTAATTAAGTCATACGATGTAATGATGCTTCTCCGTCAGCTATGTTAACATGTTTGGTGTGAATAAAGTTTGTCGGCTCAATTGCGAATAGTGATAGGGCAAACTGAAAAGGATTTAAAAATTTTAATTAATGTTCTTCAATGTATTCAATATTTTTGCACTTATATTCAAATTTTGCATCACTCCACGAACTTGTACACATAATCTGATGTGATAGTAATAGTATTTTATAAACAAAAACATTGCAACGACTCTTTTAAATGAGAAAATCGTTTTTTCATGACAAACACCCGAACTGTCACATCTGACAGCTGTCAAGACAGCTGTACGTGTCGGACCGGGCTCATACATCCGGTTACCTGATTAATGTTTGATATTGAAAATTTACTGAATTTTAAATATAATCGAAACATTGTACGTGCGTATTTGTAGAACTTCAGAACGGAAATGAAAATAACAATTAATTATTATTACTCAGTGCCATGTCAAAACATCAAACGTGGAATAACGTATATTCAAATTTTCACCTTATACGAACTATGGAGGGTAGAGAATACCGTCTTGTTTAAGGGATAAGTTGAAAAAGTTTTCACCCGTAATGAGCAAGTTCGAAGGCTCACCGAAATAGGTCTAGTGTAGGAAGTGGAAATGATATGAATATAGCAGTTAAAACAGAGTGAAGGGTGTTGGATTGAAGTGAAGTGTTCAAATCTTTCCATTTGCTACTATGGCGCCATCTTTATTGACTCCTTTTTAGCGGACGCTTTTTCCTACACTGTTTTTTTAAGGGATTTTATGACCTGGTAACTAAGACCTTTAAGTCATGTCTTATTTTAATTTATATTCATATTTTTATGAAAAATGTTATTATGGAGTGAAATGAAATGAAGATGATTAATTTGAGATATTAATCAACTGGGATGAAATTAATTCAAATAAGATGAGATGATATGGGATGAAATATAATCTCAGTAAAGTGGTGGTCATTTACTAAGATTTTTTCAGTGGACCTTTTGGAGGATCCCGAGATGTTACGTCCAGCGGCTTTGTTTCATTTTCCCACATTTGTACACTTTCACAGATATTAAACAGTTAATAAACCACCATTATTAGACATTTAAACCTGAAGAAACACTAAATAGACAAAATAAAACAAATCACACAACTTCACTCCACGCGTTCCCGTCAAAAAGTCCTTACTACACTGTAATGTTGCGCTTTATATGTACCCTCTATAAACCGAACGAATACAGACTTCAAAATATTATGACAAATGGAACCATGTGTAGGAACCACAAATGTCCCCACAGCAACTAATAATTATATGTATGTGTTAGCGGTAATTATATTGCAACGATGCTACTTCAGTCTCGGCATTGTCGGGCTGTCGATAGCCTCGTTGCAATGTAATCCCAATATACGTTAGTCACTTAACTGAAAACGTGTCTTATTAATCCTTGCCCGATATAGAGACTAAACAGGTGTATAGAGTTCTTTTTATTATTATTGAGTTAATATTTGAAGTGATTGTTTGTATTAAATGTTAATGAGAGAATAAATGCAAATGTACGTCGGATTCATAGCGGATCGGTCAGTGTGCTTAGTGCGTGTTTTTTAACGTTCTCGATAGCGTAAAAGTTAACCCAATTTTGTATGCAGTTGGAACAGCGCCCCTAGCGGCAAACGTACGCGAACGATCCCATTCCACACAAATATGAGCTAACTTTTACGCTATCGAGAACGTTAAAAAGCTCGCACTAAGCACACTGGTGGCGATGGTCGCCCCACTCTCTGTTACTCCCAGTTCACAGATAGTAAATACTAAAATTGTAACGTACATACAACATACATCAACTTGTCTCGCTAGCCTGCTCAGTGCTATCGCGCCTACCCCTCAATCAAGACCCGAGCAGGTTCAAACTCGAAGTCATACATTATTGCCTTAAGCTGTGTGCTTAGTGTGAGTTTTTTAACGTTCTGGATAGCGTAAAAGTTAACTCAAATTTGTATGGAGTTGGAACGTTTGCTTACGTTTGCCGCTAGGGGCGCTGTTCCAACTGCATACAAATTTTAGTTAACTCTTACCGTATCGAAAACGTTGAAAAACTCGCACTAAGCACACTGTATTTACTCTAGTTGTCTTGTTTGAAATGTTTTTTTTTCAGCGTCCTAAATAAACGAATCGCATTTTCGCTTAGATTTATAAAATTATTATCGTAATTTTTATCCTTAAAGTAAAATACAAAAAGATATTTTCGTATTCAGCACATAAATGTAAATAAATTAGTTTTTAAGGTGTACAATAGAATGCTAAATTATTTAGGGAATATAAACGAAATTTAATTACGCATCCATTAAATGGTGAAGTTTATAACTAAAAAAAAAAAAAAATTATAATAATGGTAAAACGAAAAATTCTTTAAACATGTACCAGAATCCCATTCATCATTATTTTCTATTTATATTTAATTAGTAATGTTTCGTTAATGATTTCCATTGTTAATTAGGAATATTACTTAAGTTAGCTAGCGATGTGTATTTCAAATATTAGTTTCTTTTGAAGTTTTGACGTTTCTTTTTTTTTTGGTATTGAAAGCGAAAGCATTTTTTTTTTTCAAAATTTCAAGACATAGTAGCTACTCTTTTTACTTTTTTTTTGTCTACCTAATTCTAGTAACCTCAAACGGTAATACTAGGTTCACCGGACGTGATTGCGTATAGTACTTTAACAGATTTCAATTTAAAAACACACGATTTGGCGGTTTTTTTTTCATTCGCTGTTCTAACAAGGAAGATTGCGGTTATCCTGATGATTCCCACCCATCTGAATTTCTTTGCGTAACTTCGAAACTTCAAAGGAAGATGAAAATTTATATTCCATTATTAAAACGGTTTGGTGAGATTGTAACGCATCGGCGAAGAAACGCGCCGAGCATCCATCACCAGGACTGTGTAAAGATTCTAAAAATTAAAAATAATTATGCAAAATTATGAAGGCAATGTATTTTATTTTTGTCCCTTTTCACAGGTTCCTGTAGGAGTTTTTTTTATTTTATTTTGATTTATTGATGCACAAAACATTACAATCATTACAGTAATGTACTGTAATGTTTTGTGATATTTATTGGCTAAATCGTACAAGTAGTACTTAGATCTAATCTGGATTGCAATCTGAATAGTATGTGCACTCAGCAAAACCATGTTAATGTGCCTAGCTTTGGCTATTGAAAACACAATTGAAATTACAAATATTGATAAATAGCCATTGGTAAATAGGATAACATTTGACAAATTGACAAATCCCCTGAGTCTAGGTTCAAAGATATCAATGTTACACTGACATTTAGCCAAATCATTATACCGCCTGACCATTCTTACCATAGGGTATATATAGATTATAATTATTAAAAAGTGTTTTTTTTTTCTTCTGGACCTGTATGACGTACTATTGTAAGCTGTCATCTGTGTTGCCAAACTGGGAACACACAACTATTCGGGCGCCACTTGTCGTTTGTTGATCTTAATTTAATAGAAGTTACTCTAATTTGCCAATAATTGCACAAAATCCCAACTTAATGTGACGATTCGTGTGTGGAAGCATCTGTTGATGCTCTGACACAAGAAACAATCCTTCGAATCCATCAGATCCAGTAACACTTGCATTAAGCGCCTTTCGCTCTCACACATCAGCCCGCTGAGTTTCTCGCCTGATCTCAGATCTTTTAAGTTGCTAGGTCTTCTTTAGAGGCGCTTAGGTGGCTATTAACAAATTCCAAATTCCCCTCCTGGCTGAGCCCTTGCTCGCCCATCTGTCCTGGTGAAACTGGAAAGGCCTCCGGGCCACCAGCAATCCCCCAATCATAAAAAAGACAAGAAATTGACCGGACAGGAATAATATTGTGCAAAACGTGAACGTGTCCCCACTTTGGGGCGTTACTCAATAAATAGCTGGTTTAGCATAAACATTATTGCACTAACAACAAGTTTCAGTGCAACGTTTTGTTTCGCAAGTACATCTCGTGTTTCAAGGCGAACCGGCTCTGCTTACGATTTTGGGCCACGTTTCTCATATGTAAACGAAATTGTCGTTAAATAATGGCTCTATTGATTGATTTAGATATACATACTGGTGGAAGGACGTCTTGTAAGTCCGCAGGGGTAGGTACCACCACCCTGCCTATCTCTGCCGTGAAGCAGTAATGCGTTTCGGTTTGAAGGATGGGACAGTCGTTGTAACTATACTGAGAGAACTTATATCTCAAGGTGGGTGGCGCATTGACGTTATAAATGTCTATGGGCTCCGGTAACCGCTTAACACCAGGTAGACCGTGAGCTCGTCGACCAACCTAAGCAATAAAAAAAAAACAAAAAAAAATGTGTATGGTAGTGTGGGTGGGCACCTACCAACCGACGACCTAGTGAAAATTGCTGGGTCACGTTGAATGTAGGTGGCAAGAGACCGGCCGCATTAGATCAATTTTAGAGGCTTAAGCTCGGCAGTGGACAGCTATAGTCTGAAATCATAATGCTAAAATCACGCAGCCGGTAATATAAACTTTATCTGAAGCGGCAGAAGGTCGTTCCTTTCCGAGTACAAATGAAAGAACTAAACGTTTCGAGCGAACTTCACTCTTCGACTTATTGACAGATTTATCGAAGAAGAAATAAATCTATTAGTAGCCATTGTAGCCAGCCATTAAGAACAAAAGGTCCCAAGGGTGTCCAGTGATAATTTTCCCTAACCCCTAAAACTTTTGAGAATCCTTATGAAAATTTTACGTATAGCGTCTTTTTTTATTGCTAGATGGGTGGACGAGCTCACAGTCCACCTGGTGTTAAGTGGTTATTGGAGCCCATAGACATCTACAACGTTAAACGCGCCACCCACTTTGAGATATAAGTTCTAAGATCTCAGTATAGTTACGGGCGTAGACGGGCAATCTTTTCACTTAGTCCAGTGGCTGTCAAACCGCGTCTTTGACTCTTCAGCTACGGCTTCTTCGGCGATATGTTTAGTTCAAGCACGAACTATTACTTATTAACTTGGCTTGTAAGAGACTATTAAACGTTTTCGAAACATAATAAAAAAATATATTAAAAAAGAAGGCTCTTTGAATATATTTCAATTAGGTGTTATCTATATTTGGCTCTTTTGGTTGACAAGGTTGTCGACCGCTGACTTAATCTAATGCTGTAACCTATTGATAACACAATACGATGCCGGGGTCAACACCCAGAGACAACTTCGAAGCCTCAGTGACTAAGTAATAATCGCGGCTTACAAATCTAAATACGCGACGTTCGTGACACGAAAACCGCGCACTACACAAAAGACCCCACTCAAACATAGCTAAAAATTTTAAAAACAAAAAGTTCTCGCATTACACAAGTAAGTTACAAATATAGAAACACGCATTGCGAACTTATCATAATAACAATGAGCATAATGCAACACTTGTGTTTAAGAGAAATAGATTTGCTTGTTTCGCTGCGTATCGAAATACTGACGAAAGCGTCGGGGAAGGGACGCCGGCCTTATTGGCGTTGCGACAGCGCGCCGCCGGTGACAACACCGCGAGATGGTCCGTCTGCGGAGCGACTGCATTAGTGAAATGTGGTCGTTACTGATCGTCGTGAGCTCCGCGAGTGTCTGTCGGGGATTTAACGTGAACGGTGAGTTTATAATTGTCAAAAAGTTTGTGATGTGTTCGAGGAGTTTAACTTGTGGGTAAGGGTAATTAAAAAAAAAAGGGTGCGTGTGCTTATGTACGCGCGTAAGAAGTTATATTTTATTTTTATTAAATTTATTTTCTTTTTTTTTTAAATATGAAATAATTAATAATAATTTTATTTTTTATTTTTTATTGCTTAGGTGAGTGGACGAGCTCACAGCCCATCTGATGTTAAGTGGTTACTGGAGCCCATAGACATCTACAACGTAAATGCGCCACACACCTTGAGATATAGTTCTGAGGTCTCAGTATAGTCATAAATATTTAACGTTAATAATTTAATAATATTTAGTATGAATTATATTTAATAATAATTTTGTCATTTATATTACTAAAAAATGAATGCTACTAACACTTTTTTTTATGAGTGTACATGCGCGAAAGTTCACCTGCGGCTATATTCAGACTCGCCAAGTTACGTCGGTCGTATTGTAATGAGCAATTTAGTGGGCAACTTCATTCTGTTAATTTTGTGTCACGGTGCGCGCGCATCGTAAAATTTCACTCTCATCAATTTTTCATAACGCGCCTAAAGAAGTATAACTTAAAAAATGTTACATTTATTTTGCTCCTTTATTTATTGCATAGACTGGTAGACGAGCACACAACCCATCTGGTGATAATGTACGCCAACAACGTAACAACGTAAATGCCGCCACCCACCTTGAGATATGAGTTCTAAGGTCTCAGTATAGTTACAACGGCTGCTCCACCCTCCAAACCGAAACGCACTACTGTTTACAGGTTACAATAAACTCTACTACCACTACATAATTGAGAAGATTCACATATTTTTGCGGGTTTCATTATAATTGCACGATGTTGTATTACTGGTTAGTGGAAGCCGTTTGTGTTAAGTGTGTGTTTCCTTGGAAAAAATTGTCATTAATCCGTGTGTCGGCATCAGACGATAAGGGTGAATTTCTCATTAAACCACGGATACTTAAATCGAAGTTGAAGCACAGAGAAATACTGTAGGTACATTTTAGTCGGTTCGGGCGTTTCGTCAATTGAATAGGTTTTTAAAGGACATTTCGTTGTTTTCCAATCGATCCTTCTCTTCAAATAACGTTTATAATTGGAGCTCAATCGTGACGGAATCAGATATTCGCGCTCACGTTTGGCAATTAATTTTTTTCATTGTGTAAAGGAAAGCGAGCTGACGGTCCACCTATAAGTGGTTACCGGAACCCATAGACATCAATCACAGCGTGAATAAACTATCTGACATTAAGTCTAAATCTTAAATGTATAGTTATAACGGCAATTCCACCGTGATATGGGTATATGACAAGGCTGCATGTAGCTGCTATAACTAAAGGAATAATATTTATTTTTTAATTTACGGAAATGCCTCTTACTCTCGCTCTTGGCATCTCAATTCCAAGAATAAAATTTTTAGACCTATCATAAAATGGCCGCAGAACCAACAATAATTAAACTTGTTCAATTTATTTTAAATGAGAATTACTTTTTCATCGTTCAACCGTACAAGTAATATCCTCATAATATTTTTGTTACCTTGATTCCACTAGTCTCTTTAATTATTATCATGATTATTAGTAGAAGCGTTACTTGTAAGCTTTGTTTTTACTATCAACATGGCTATTCACGAAAGCACAGGATTCTTGGCCGCAATAATTTTGTTGGTCTCGTTTAGCTTATCTTCGGAACCTTGCTTATAGAGACGTCTTTTAACAATATATTTTAGTTATTAAATTATTATTATTGTTATTGTTATTTTTTAAGGTTTTTAGTTTGCGGTTCATTGTCAGAGTTTATTAAACTTTTATCACATCTATTTAAGAAAACTTTGTCGTAGAAATGTTTATATTATGTAAACGGTAATCTAACAAACATTTTCAATGGATTATTGAACACGATTTTTGTATTAACTTCTCCATGCCCTTATTCCACATCATATGGGGTCCACGCGGCATGTCACTATTCTCTTATCATGCTGCATAGGGACTTGACTTGAGGCTTGCGATCAGCCAACTGCCCGGTGTCAACCCTCGCTGAGTCTTCGAGTGTAATTAACGTAAAATAATAAAAGAGCCAGTGTGCTTAGTGCGAGTTTTTTAACGTTCTCGATAGCGTAAAAGTTTACACATATTTGTATGGAATGGGATCGTTTGCGTACGTTTGCCGCTAGGGGCGCTGTTCCAACTGCATACAAAATTGGGTTAACTTTTACGCTATCGAGAACGTTAAAAAACTCGCACTAAGCACATAGAATACTGTTAATACAAATTTTGAAACTTCAATAGCTCTGTGTTAACACGACATTATTTCTTCATCTTTGGTGTGCTCGCGCGATCTACATATAACTGTTCAAAGATTAATACATACCAGGATTACGATAATGTTTCATAATAAGTGAATGGATTTCATTAACACTTAATAGTATGGTTATATCTAGTTTCTGTGATGTCCATTTGTGGAGACCAATGTCAATAAGGAGTTTTTATTGATAGACTAGCTGACCCGGCAGACTTCATAGTGCCTCAATCGATAAATAAAAGACCCAAACTTTTGTATAAAATAAACTTAAAACAAACAAAAGAACCTCTATCTACCTTTTAAACCTTCTCTGGACTTCCACAAATAATTTAAAGCCAAAATTAACCAAATCGGTCCAGCCGTTCTCGAGTTTTAGCGAGACTAACGAACAGCAATTTTTCTAATGAAATACGTACTCAACAAATGTTCACGATTGACTTCCACGGTGAAGGAATAACATCGTGTAATAAAAATCAAACCCGCAAAATTATAATTTGCGTAATCACTGGTGGTAGGACCTCTTGGGAGTCCGCACGGGTAGGTACCACCGCCCCGCCTATTTCCGCCGTGAAGCAGTTAATGCGTTTCGGTTTGAAGGGTGGAGTAGCCGTTGTAACTATACTGAGACCTTAGAACTTATATCTCATGGTGGGTGGCGCATTTACGTTGTAGATGTCTATGGGCTCCAGTAACCACTTAACACCAGGTGGGCTGTGAGCCCGTCCACCCATCTAAGCAATAAAAAAAAAACAGCAATTCATTCTTATATATATAGATAGATGAGCCAACGAGCACACAGGTCATGATGTTTTGAGTGGTTCTAACACAGAGACATCTATCGTATCCTTCAGCCAATGACATCTAAACATAGGTCTCTCACAAGCCTTATCACAGGAAGGGACTCGCGCTGCCTGAATCCAGCGGATGCCTCACCTCAATAGGTCCTGGACATACAAAGACATTACAAGCGATAATAACGCTACTCACCTGGAGTTATGGTTGAAGTCTCAATAGAACTTTGTGACTGTTATACCTTGCAGACCAGAACATACTTCTTTAAGTCGGCTACAGTAAGGCAGAGTGAGCTTGGTACCTTCTTTTCTAGGTTTATACGACATCCGCTAACTCATAATGGCCCATAGATTTATTGGCCAGATTGGCGCATTTGTATCGGATGTACCATACACCCACAGCCTTCCTAATTATTTTCTGAAGCCAAAGGTAAAATTTATTACTAAGAAATGTGAACGATCAGGAGTACTGGCATTAGACAAAGTTATGACACTCAAAGGTCAAGTTTGCGTATGAATTCTCGTTGCGTATGTCAGTCTATTGTCAGTGTACAGTAAAAATAATGTAGAAAAAATAATAACCGTTCTACATTCGACGGAAGGTTGGATCTGTTAAATTTGCTTTCAAATAATATGCCCTCAATCTCAATTTTTATTTTTATTTTTTTTATTTAATTAAACTAACAATCACGCCACGTTAACTGGTCCCGTGCTAAGTTCGTAAAGAGCTTGTGTTACAGGTACCAGATAACGGAAATAAATGTAAGATTTTTATTATACACATACATATATTTAAGATACATCCATAACCAGGGTTCCAGGGAAAATACATTTTATATTTATCATACAAATATCCTCCCTTGGCGGGATTCGAACCCGCGACCCCCTTGTCTAGTGACCATGTTACTTACCGCTACACCAGACGGTCGTGACGCCAAATAATTAATCCTGACATTTTTTTCTGTTCTTCGTCGTTCTCTTCATTTGCAGAAGGTCGGGTCTAGACTGAATTTTCCAGGGATTAGAATTGCTAGTGACAATAATAAAAGAATAGTCTAGAAATTTCGATGTCACAAAACATCGATACGTCCGATAGAAATACAAAGTTTTAACCGAAGAACCATTTTTTCTAGACACATTCTTCAACTCCATACCTCCGCTTTATGCCCTGGACGATTGGACACAATGCCAGCAAGCCGGAGACGTGTACTGTACTGTCGACGCCGTGCTGAAAGTGGCGGAACCAAAATCATCATTACTCAGTTTATTACAGGTAATCAATCTTATTTCGTAATCCGACATCTAAAATTGGGTAGATTGTGGCTACTAATGTTGAAAAGCAAATGGACAAAGGCGAAGTATGAATAAATGTTTGTGTGTTAGTTATTGATGCGTGCTTCTAAGTGGCGTAAGAGAGAGAATTAATTTGCGTAATATAGTTTTGATCAAAACAGATAGCTTGCGCCAAGAAAATGGTTATTGGGTCGCGTTGTTAATAAACAATAGGGAGTTGATGAGATTATAATTATATAGTAGTTTTACCATCTGATTTGCAAGCTTCAACTTACACTTGTTTTGGGTACTTCAGAGAAGATCTTATCATATGACATCATACGGTACGCGCATGTTAGCGCACGATTACAGTTAACAAATGTGTGTCTTTAATATAAAATCAGCAATTGATTTTTTCAATTTTAAAATATACGCGCTGGTGCTCAATATCTCGCCATCTCTCTCGTACATGTGTACTTCAATGATAGTGACGCCATATTCCATAGTGCTTCGTGTGTCCTGAAATTCGTAGCCTGCAAAGCCCCAGGCTCAATTCCTTTTTTTCCCTACCTAATCTTCGGTAGCCTAAGGGGATAATACAACTACGCGCTGTCGGATAAGTGAGCTCAAGGGGTTCAACCTGAGAGAATTTGCTAACATCTGCCCTAGCAAGAGCAGTGCTTCGCTGAACCTACTACCAGATCGGAATCGCGACCCATTCAGAAGATCTGGCGAGAAACTCAGTGGGTTGTGTGGGAATTATGTTTAAGTAAAATCAATTTCATTACGATAGATCGTATCGCAGTACGTGAATATGTGTGACCTTGTTCATTTTGTAACATGCGATGGTGACATTCGTAAGCCGATATTGCTTTCTTATAAACCGGTCTTTTTCATTTATTTAGTTCACAGATTTTATTGCTTTAGATTTACAGAGGAGTTGACGACCGACCTTGCACTAAGTGGTTACCGAAACGGATATCAAAGTTAGCCTTAACTAATCTATCCTTTAGTCCGCGCATACTTTGATTTTCATGAGATAGATCTACCAGCAATTCGCGGTATCCTAAACTATGTACTACACGAAACAATTGAGTAAGTTTTTTAGAAGTTAGACAACAATTATACAATGTAATGGCAATTTGGACATTATATTTCAAGGTGGGTGTCGATATTGGAGTTGCAATGTCTATTGGCTCACAATTAACACTAGATTGTGGCGGTAGTCGTCACAGCACACAAGATATCTGACAGATGCCTGAATCTCGCTTACGACATTTCCAAGATTACCTTACATATATATTCAGAAATTCGAAGAATTCAGAAAATTCGATCATGTTTCTCATTTTCGCAAAGAACTTAAATGGCTCCCTATACGCCTTCGTAGGAATACTCGAATATTATGTCTCCTATTCAATATCCTACATAAGCCCACTTCTCCCTTATATTTACGTGAGCGATTCTCTTTCATTCGTTCTCCTGATGCTCCCTGCAGGTCCAACCAACGTTCTGTTTTGTTATTCCCTTCCCACAAAACCAATTTCTATTCTCACTCCTTTACTGTGCACGCGGTCAGACTGTGGAATTCGTTGCCGGCTGACATCCGAGTTTGCAAGTCTGTTTCTGTTTTTAAATACAAGGTCAAACAATTTTATCTCTCATCAACCGAATGATCATGGTTCTATACTCTTCGCATATACGAGTGTTACTGTGTTACTTATAATATTTGCTATGTGTATGTGCTATAATTCTCATGTTGTATTTGTTATTTTAGTTATGTGTTATTTGTTCTACACACACTTATCACTTTTTATTATTATTCTCATTATCCTCTCGCAGGTCTGCTGGAGGAGATTTCTCAAAGAAATAAGCAGTGTCTTTGTACATAATTTTCCTATTACTCTGTACTGTGTCTTGTTTTCTGTGTTTACATAAATAAATAAATAAAAAAATAAATACCAGTTCCGCGCAACAACATTCGCATTCCCGATCCTGCGGAAAGAATGGAAAGCAGTCGACGTCGCCCCAAGCACGTCATTTCGGATCCTCCCGATCCACTAACGGTGCTTTTAGGAAGGACCGGTCACCGTTCCCGTCGAACCTGTCGCTTGCGACGAAGGGCTCGACGAGTAAATTAACCCACAGCCGATTGAGTTTCTCGCCGGATCTTCTCAGTGGGTCGCGTTTCCGATTCGGTGGTAGATTCTGCGAAGCACGGCTCTTGCTAGGGCTCGTGTTAGGAACGTCGTCAGGTTTGGGCCCTGTGAGCTCACCTACTAGTTAAAGTTACGCTGGAATAGCCTGTCAAGGCTATCAGCAGCTTAGATAGGAAAAAAAACATCATTTGGATCGTGTCGGCTACCGAGCAATATCACTCGCTTGGTGGAGTCTTCCTTTCATCGTAAAGATAAAGATAAGCCGTGAACTCGAATCTTCATCTATACCATACAAAAAAGCAGTGAATGTCATGTTATCTTTTGGCTGCGATGCGGGGTATGCTATATCTAAACTTGTGACGTATTCTTCACTGTTGAGGGTCGTGACCACCCTTTTTTATCACCTTCACACGCATGATCTTTCTCCATTTAATCTTGTCTCTGGCGGTGTGGATGGAGGGCGTTGTAAAATGTGGAATCAAAAGCGATGCGGACCAACGTATGCTTAATGACCTTCCTTCCTTTAACGACCTTTTTCCACCCACCTTGCCGGTCACGATGAGCCTCTCGAGATCGCTACCATCCTTCCGTGCAATGTAACAGAAGTACTAAACTCATTAAGTAATTTTTATAATTACAAAGTAAGTAAAGAATTAAGTCGTCTCCGATGGTACAATCATATAAGCCCGAAGCCGCAGGCCTCCAGACTACGTCAGAAATAGATGCCTCAACCTTAACGTACCAAGTCGAAGAAACCGCGGTAGGCCCAAGAAACGCTGGTTGAATGTGGTAAAGGATTTGGAGGAGAATAACCTCACACAGAAAGATACTAAAGACCAGGCAAAGTGGAGTTTTAATAGAAAAGCGGACTTTGGTACTAAGCCAGGAAAACGCTAGGAACAAGACGAAGATTGAACATGAAATGTAATTTAAAAATATATCTTTGTAATTCACCAGGAATATTCAAGTCAAACACTGAAGCACTACAACAGAACTCAGATACACCGCGGCGTCTGTGTGTCCAGATGTCGGAGGGAGCAGCCGGCTGACACGTCATGGAACTCAGTCCAGAATTGTGTCAATCAAAGCGTTTTGAAATATGGTTTGCAGGTAGGTACATGTGCATTTTGTTTTATTGCTTATAAAGCTAAACGAACTCATGTGATGTAAAGTGTTTATTGAAATCCATAGAGGCCACAACGTGAATGCAAACATCGATTTTGAGACTTCTAAATACTACAGAATGAATGAACAATAAAAGACTTCATTGCGGTTTATGTAATTTATTATATGAATATTTCAAACAGTATTATTAAATTATCCAAAATTGAACTGACAGATAAGGTAAGTGAATCCGTCTAAGACAAATCTTGTTTTTAAATAAAGAGTCTTAAAGGCTTAAAGGGTTAAATACTAAAGGTTTTTCTTCACCTACGTATCTCTACTTAAATTTTTATTTTTTGCGGGTTTGAAATCATATAGTGAACATAAGTTAAGTGTGTATTCATTAGGAAGTTGTTTAAGGGTAGCCGTCCTGTGTTTCAGGCCGAACTGCTGTCCATGGACTGGTGCGTCAGCCAAGACGCGAAGCCAGTGAGTGGCTCAGCGCGGGCTCTTGCTGTTTTCTGCACAACATTAGTTGCGATCGCCTGTCTCGCGACAGTGCTGCACGTGTTGGCTGAAAGATGCGTTAAAGTTGACGGTAAGTGTCCTTCTTCATTATTTTGGACCCGAGATTAAAGATCGCTAGTTTTGGGAAGTTCTAATTTCACTGCTTTCGGCTTAAAGATGATCACCGGCTTCCTTACTATTGGTTCCTAGTTCATTCGATTTTGGTATTACAGTATTCATATCTCCTCACTGTCCTTTTTTTTTTGTTTTCTACCTATGCCTTGAGAGCCTTGAGAGGCTATTTCAGCGTACCCTAGCTTGTGTAGGTGAGCTCGCGGGGCTCAAACCGGAGAATTGCTAACACCGCCCTAGCAAGAGCAGTGCTTCGCAGAATCTTTTTTNATAGGAACAAGACGAAGATTGAACATGAAATGTAATTTAAAAATATATCTTTGTAATTCACCAGGAATATTCAAGTCAAACACTGAAGCACTACAACAGAACTCAGATACACCGCGGCGTCTGTGTGTCCAGATGTCGGAGGGAGCAGCCGGCTGACACGTCATGGAACTCAGTCCAGAATTGTGTCAATCAAAGCGTTTTGAAATATGGTTTGCAGGTAGGTACATGTGCATTTTGTTTTATTGCTTATAAAGCTAAACGAACTCATGTGATGTAAAGTGTTTATTGAAATCCATAGAGGCCACAACGTGAATGCAAACATCGATTTTGAGACTTCTAAATACTACAGAATGAATGAACAATAAAAGACTTCATTGCGGTTTATGTAATTTATTATATGAATATTTCAAACAGTATTATTAAATTATCCAAAATTGAACTGACAGATAAGGTAAGTGAATCCGTCTAAGACAAATCTTGTTTTTAAATAAAGAGTCTTAAAGGCTTAAAGGGTTAAATACTAAAGGTTTTTCTTCACCTACGTATCTCTACTTAAATTTTTATTTTTTGCGGGTTTGAAATCATATAGTGAACATAAGTTAAGTGTGTATTCATTAGGAAGTTGTTTAAGGGTAGCCGTCCTGTGTTTCAGGCCGAACTGCTGTCCATGGACTGGTGCGTCAGCCAAGACGCGAAGCCAGTGAGTGGCTCAGCGCGGGCTCTTGCTGTTTTCTGCACAACATTAGTTGCGATCGCCTGTCTCGCGACAGTGCTGCACGTGTTGGCTGAAAGATGCGTTAAAGTTGACGGTAAGTGTCCTTCTTCATTATTTTGGACCCGAGAATAAAGATCGCTAGTTTTGGGAAGTTCTAATTTCACTGCTTTCGGCTTAAAGATGATTATTTTCTCACTAAACTCCATAGTACCTACTATAATAGGATAAGTCGATAAACTATTAAACGGAGTCAGTAGCGTAGAGTGGGTGTCAGCCGCCCGGGGCGGAAGACAATTTTGCCGCCCTTTTATTTAGGTATTTCACTTTGATGTATACTATACATTAATTCTAGAATTTTTTTTGGCATCATTATTTTGCATTATATCCACAGGTAAGATTTTAGATAAAAAAGTTTATTTAAGTGTTACGTTAGTAAATCGCGTTTATTATTACGAAAAATATTCTACTTCAACCACTTATGGCAGCCACACCGCCCCCGTCCCCATCACGCTACGCCACTGAACGGAGTTTATTCGAATTGGAAAAATAATAATAATAATAAATAACTTAAGTAACTGGGATAAGATGGAGCACGGTAATCTGGTCCCAATTTTAAGATTTGTTATGGGTACTAGAGACTGATTGACATACTTATATAGCTTTTGTACTGATACAATACTTAGAGAAGGTGTTACTCATTCTCTTGTGGCTCTTTGGGGACGCCTTTTATAGACTTATAGCTGAAGATGGGATGATGTTATTCTAGCCACACCCGCTTCTCTACTACTGGATCGTAGTTCATTCGATTTTGATATTACATTATTCATATCTCCTCACTGTCCTAACGTATACTCAATAACATCAATTAATGTGCCACCGTGGATTAAAAGATAAGACGCCCGGTGCAATCGTATCAAGCGATGCATCTGTGTTCGAACCCCATAGGCAGGTACTAATTTTTGTAATGAAATACGTACATAACAATTGTTCACGATTAACTTCCACTGTGAAGGCATAACATCGTGTAATAAAAATCAAACCCGCAAAATTATAATTTGCGTAATTACTGGTGGTAGGACGTTTTCTGAGTCCGCACGGGTAGGTAGCACCGTCCTGCCTATTTCTGCCGTGAAGCAGAAATGCGTTTCGGTTCGAAGGGCGGGGCAGCCGTTGTACTGTAAAAACTGAGACCTTAGAACGCATGTCTCAAGGTGGGTGGCGATATTAACGTTGTAGATGTCTATGGGCTCCGGTAACTTAACACCGGGTTTTATTTTTAATGCTTAGTTGGTTGGACGAGCTCACAGCCCACCTGGTGTTAAGTGGTTACTGGAGCCCATAGACATCCACAACGTAAATCCGCCACCGACCTTGAGATATAAGTTCTAAGGTCTCAGTATAGTTACAACGGCTGCCCCACCTTTCAAACCGAAACGCATTACTGCTTCACGGTAGAAATAGGCAGGGTGGTCGTATCTACCCGTGCGGACTCACAAGAGGTCCTACCACCCGTAAACAAGGTGGGGCGTGAGCACTTCCGCCCACCCAGGCATTAAAAACTAATCAAAATCAATTGATTCCAAAGCCACTCGACGTTTCAGGAAATAAATACTTAATGGCATTTTCTCTGAAACGTAACTTGGACGTTTTGATTCGCAATCGATGCGGCCCGAAGACTCAACCAAGACTGAAGGACGTTGCCAGCATCGAAGGTATCAGGTGACTATTTCAAATTTTACAATCGATGCGTTTTTTATTTTATTTTTTATTGCCCTTGTACCTACAGACGAGCAAACGACCCACCTATTAGTAAGGGGCTATCGTCGCCCATAGACTTCAGCAATGTCAGTGGCAGAGCCAACATGCTGCCTACTGTTAAGTACTCTCCATAAGCTTCGTTTGAAGAAGGACATGTCATAGCGCTCGGGAAAGACCGTAGCACAATTTTTCCCCTCCCTCTCTTACCCGAAATGACCTTAATACGTGCGTATACAAGTGCTCCGAGGCTTTATTAACAAATAACCCTAAGACACAGCCCACTGAGTTTCTCGCCGGATCTTCTCAGTGGGTCGCGTTTCCGATCCGGTGGTAGATTCTGCGAAGCACTGCTCTTGGTAGAGCTAGTATTAGCAAATTCGTTAGGTAAGAGTCTCGTGAGCTCTCCTACTCACCCAGCGAATCTAGTATAAGCCCTCAAGGCTACTAGAATAAGTAAGAAAAAAATAAACAAAAATCAGCCGTAAATAAGGTTCGACGCTCTCAACTTCCCACGCTCTGAAGTAATCGAGAGAGAGAAGATCTTCCACAGAGCTGGTAAAGACATACTACGTGAAAATTTTATGGTTTGGAAGATTAAATGCTTTTTAATCTTACAGCCGTGGAAGCTGTTAGGACACTTGTTCGTGTATTTGATGATACATTCACGATTACAGGTTCTTCGGCATGCAGTGTGTTATATTTTCAAACGTTTTGATATTTTACGTTTATTCCTACACAGACAATCCGGAGTTTATTGAAAAAGTGAGTTCTGAACCAAATAATTTATAAAATATTAGCCGAAAATCTATAAAATAATTCCTATTATGAACTAAACTAAGCATGAACATTGGACACGTAATAGATTGTTAGTAGCTGCCGTCCTTTCAAGACCATAGATATGGCGCGGCAACAGCTTTATTTTTATCATAAGTATAGAACGGCAAAGGAATCATGTTTTTTGGCACATCAGGCGTTAAGCGGATACTGGAGGCCATAGACATCAACAACGTAAATGCCGCCCATCCATCTTGAGACATGAGTTGTAGGTTCTCAGTTTTTACAGTACAACGGCTGCCCCGCCCTTCAAACCGAAAAGTATTACTGCTTCACGGCAGAAATAGACGACGTGGTGGTACCTACCCATGGAGGTTCAGAAGACGTCCTAGTACCGAAACGACGAGATTCCGATTAGTCCTGAAAATATCGTTGTCACGATACGGTTTTATAACTCTATTTCTTCTATTTTATCTACCTTGTATTCTTTTCCGAAAAAAGTTATTACAGTCTGTTTGTGATATGAAGAAATAAAAATTCATTTCATTTATATACATAAACATTTAAATTGAATAACATGTACATGACATCTATACTAATATATAGGTATAAATCTACAGTGGTTTTTACGGATATTCCGTTATAACTACTGAACCGTGCATCCGAATGAATTGAAACTTGGTATCCATGTAGAAACTACATGTACTTAATGGATAGACTAATATTTAGATGAGTGTTGGACTCCCTAATAATAATGACAATAAATAATAATGTTAATTTTAAATGCCCAGCGAACCAGGCGAGTATGGCTAGTAGGATATAAGTACTGAAATACAGAACAATCCAGTGTCTAATGTTAATTTTTATTATCCACAGCTGTACGATCAGTTCCCTTGGCAGATGATAGTCAATTCTCCGCTATGGGTCCAAGCGTTCTTCTCTATCTCGGGGTTCTTGACCGCGTACACGGTTCTGTTGTCTTCCGAGAAACGTTCACTAACGATCTTCAGCTGTCTTCAGTCAGTTTTAAATCGATGGATCAGGTAATCGTTCTGTACAGGTCGCGGATAAGTCGTCCAACTATTGCAATTCAGTTAACACAGTTTTGCTTTCATTCATCTATACTAATATATAAATCTACAGTGATTTTTACGGATGTTTCGTTATAACTACTGAATTATGCATTCTATTGGCTTGAAACTTGGTATCCATGTAGAAAATATATGCACTTAATGGATAGGATGTTTATATGAGTGTTGGACTCCCTACACCAGTTGCGGGGGCGTTAATGATGAGAATCTTTGTGGTGGTGAGAAATAATATTAATTTTAAATGCCCAGCGAAGCAGTTGCTCTTGAGTTGTTAGGTCTGCTTCGGAGGCGCTCGGGCAGCTGTTAGCTAATCCCACCCTTCCTAGCTGAGCCTTTGCTCGCCCACATGCGCTGGTAAAACTGGAAAGGTCTCCCGGGCAACGAGTAACCCTACAATCATAACAAAGTTATTTCAATTTTTAACTTTGAAATGGCAGCCCTGTAAAGCATGACATTTACATTTCTCCTTCAGTGGCGTGGCAAGTATAACTCGCGCCCGGGGCACAATACCTTTTTAGCCCCTATTTAGGCTATTAGTGTTCTTTTTTTCCTTTCTATTTGCGAATTAACATTTATTATATGATACAATGACACAAAATTTAAAATATATTTTCCAAGAATCAATTATAATACCAATAAAAATTATCCAATTTATTTTTTTATTTTGCGGTCTATTTGGCGCCATTTTTTGAGTAGCGTCTGGAGCATGACACGCCCTCGCTACGCCACTGTTCGTCTTATTCACGCTTTGTACAGGTATAATCTTTGCATCAATTCTAAAGTCCACTAAATATTATGTCTACTCTGCATTTTGGTTCTGGGGTTGTATTCTTAGTGCTAAGCAAATATCTCTAATATTAATATCTAATCTCAAATATTAAGTGTATAGTGCTAAGGTTGTGAATATTATTTTTTTTCATTTTGTGTCGCCATGGTGAATGTCCAGAGTGAAACTATCGATCTATAAATTGGTTTGAAGTCTCTGTAGCATTTAGAAAATGGGAATGGTGTGTCTTAGTGTTTGACGGATGGCAAAAATGGGGACGATGGTGATGCTGGAGAACTCTTGCCATCATTCCAGATACGATTTAGGATGCGAATTATAAAAAAGCTTGTACTACTGCTATAGAGACGTAATAAACTTTAGTAATAGTATGGTCTGGTGGTCGGTACATACCCATATCTTCCAATGCCAAAGAACCAGTATTATAAAGTAAGTTCTTCTTCTTTGGGTCTCAATTTCTAACACCCTATTGCTCCACAGACTAACGCCGATGGCGCTGTTTGCGCTATGGTTCACGATAGCCTGGTTCCCAATGTTGGGCTCTGGCCCGCAGTGGGCGTGGCTGGTGGATAGAGAAGCTAAGGATTGCTCAGAGCGATGGTGGTACCACATTTTGTATATCCAAAACTTTTTGCCGAGCGGAAAGTTCTGCATGGGACATACCTGGTAAGAGTGTTATGGTGTTTGTCATTGTTATTGGTTGAAATGTGTTATCGATTCATGTCTTGCGGTGTAGTGCCTGCTTCAATTTATATATCGAAGGTGGAAAGGCTGTTTGGTTTAAGCGCATTTTTTTTATTGCCCTTGTAGGCAGACGAGCATACGGCACACCTAATGGTGAGTGGTTACCGTCGCCCATGGACTTCAGCAATGCCAGGAGCAGAGCCAAGCCGCTGCCTACCGACATTTTGGCAAACTTACAGGAGAGCCATTTAAAGTTTAAAATTTGAAAATAGTATCATAACAAAAAACTTCACCTATTCGAATGGAGTAAACTTAATTGAAGTCCAATTAAAACCATGGAATTGTTGATGCTAATACCAAATAAAACGGACTTTTAATTACAAAGATAAATGTCGTGTATCAAGCGAAATATCGCTCAAACTAAATAACGGTTACAAATACTGTTCAGAAATTGAACAGTATTGCTACGCACTGGGTTCGGGATGAATAAAAATTTCTACCGACGTGTAAATTAATACGTACTAGAGGTCCCACAGTAGTCGAAATTCGACTATAATTAATTGGAATTGTAAGTTTGTACACTATTATTATTGTAATTTATACTTCTATAATCACAAATTTCGCCAAGACTACACTATAAAAAATATTAACAAAGACGGTTTGTCTATATTCTATTCTCAATTTGACAACAGACGTCAAGAATAAAAATTTGACAATAAATAGTATGCATGCGTGTGTGCGTCAAATACATGTTATGTAGTGTGTGTAATGTTTTCTTTATTGCTTTAATGTATCCTTTACGCATTATTTTAAAAAAATATTAGCATTGTGCACTTCTTCTCTATATTCTCTATAAGTGTGCAAAATTTCATACTCCTCCGTCCGCGCAATTTTCGTAAAAAGGGATACAAAGTTTTTTCTTCACGTATTAATATATAGATTAACGCTTAGAGCACTTAAAACACTTCACAAACACTTTAAAATTCTCAATTCCCTTCTTCCGCTTCGGTTCATGTGATCCGTATTAATATATAGATTAACGCTTAGAGCACTTAAAACACTTCACAAACACTTTAAAATTCTCAATTCCCTTCTTCCGCTTCGGTTCATGTGATCCGTTCGCTGTTTCGCTTCGAGTAGTTCCGATTACTAACTAACTGCGTGCCATCTCTGCAACGCTTTTATAGTCGATACGACATCCCTAGAATTATCGAGAACATTCCTCACAAGGCGAGTATTTTCGATGTGTTTCCGCTATCTGACAATAGATGGCGCTGTACTTGTCGATCGTTCTAGATGCTACTAGATCCTTTGATATTCGTTTCGGCTATACGGCGATAGATGACGTTACTCTCACCGGCGTAGCAGTATGTAAATAAAATATGTTACGTTTTCAAAATTCAATACTTCAAATGTTCGTCGTTTTTTTTTGCTTTGTCATCAGATTCTGTGCTATTACAAGTTTCTTTACATAAATAAAAATTAAATCAAAAGGGTGCGTTCATACAATCTGTTAAGCCACTAAGGCGTCCTCAAGAAATGTTTTAATTACTGTAGAGCTAATTCGTTGGATATATTCACGTCTCACTAAGCCGACCTCATTGCACGTCGCTAGGTATTTAGCAGCATCCATGCAGCTCCACGTATTAGGAATGATACTCCTAGTTATCCTCATGAAGTACCGGAGTGCCACCGCTCTCGTCCTGATGATCTTCATGGCCGGTCCTGCAGCAGCAACAGGCTTCGTCGTGTACTGGCACGACCTCATGCCAATTGCAACTGCTTATTCGCCGGAGTAAGTTATAATAGATACACATTTACCTTAGACTTTGACCGACTCGGTGGTGCAGTGCTTACCGCCCTTGACTCTTGTGCTGATGGTCGTGGGTTCGATTCCCACACCGGGCAAACATTGTGTTATAAATAGTTTGCTTTGTATCTCGGTGTTTGTTATCTATATATGTAAATATTTAAACATATATAAGTATGTATGTCAGTCCTTTATACCCATAACACAGGGAATCCTAAATCGAGGCTGGACGTTATTATAGTTATTATTACTTAACGATTACAAATGCGAAAAAATAATTCACTCAATAATTAACTAAAACTGACGTTTCGATCGATAATTCAGATTAAACTATTAAATACTCGAAAAACCAAACTTGGCTTATTGATAATCTCATCGTAACAAGAAGGATTGTTGTTGTAAATGAATATTGTTTGTGTCAAAACCAAACACGTAACTAATGAAATATTTACAGGCTTATCCGGACGATATTTGCTGGATCTGAGATCCTGTCGCTGGTGCTGCTGCCTTTCTGGATGAACCTGCCCGGCTACATCGGGGGCGTGGCGGTGGCCTTCCTTCTGTACCATAACCAGACGAGCGGGAACAAGCTGGCCAGGAATATGGTACTTTTTTTATTGCTTAGGTGGGTAGACGACTCACGGCCCACGGTTAAGTGGTTACCGGAGCCCATAGACATTTACTACGTAAATGTCACCACCGACCTTGAGATTTCAGTTCTAAGGTCTCAAGTATAGTTACAACGGCTGCCCCACCCTTCAAACCGAAACACATTACTGCTTCACGGCAGAAATAGGCAGGGTGGTAACTACCCGTGCGGACTCACAAGACGTCTTACCACCAGTAATTACGCAAATTATAATTTTTGCGGGTTTTATTTTTATTACACGATGCTATTCTTGCATCGTGGAAGTCAATCGTGAACATTTGTTGAGTACGTATTTCATTAGAAAAATTGATACCCGCTGGCGGGATTCGAACGCCGGTGCATCGCTACACACGAATGCACCGGACGTCTTATCCTTTAGACCACGACAACTTTCTTACCTTATACTTCCGTACTTTATTTTCTCTTTTTTCTTCCGCCATATCAGTTTTGATGGAACATGCAACTAACTACGTTATATTTTGTGTTTTACTTTTATGACCAGCCTCTCAATTTTAGATCGCGATTAAGCCGTAAGAGTGAGATACTGAATCAAACTGCGGACAAATTTAAGGTCCTTTTCTGATTTTTTTATAGTTTAAACGTGAGCTGAGTGGTTACAGGAACCTTCAGACATTGATAAGGTAAATGCGATATGAGTTCTAAGTCTCAGTTTGTATAGTACAACAGCTGCCCCACCCTTTACACCGAAGCGCATTACTGCTTCACGGTAGAAATAGACGGGGTGGTGGAACTTACGCGTGCGATCTTAATCGCATGCGTAAGTTCCACCACCCCGGTGGCATTTTATTTTATTTATTTATCTATTATAATTTTTTTTTTTGGTACCAACATGCTATACATCATCACAGAACATTACAGGTATCTTATACATTGATTTCACATTAAATGCCAACACAATTACAGGTACCGACTGCATGTATTGATAAAAAAAAGCGGTTCATTGTATAAAAAATAATTAAATATAACATTACATGAAGACCCTACACATTTACTACCAATCGTACAATTTCTCCACAGTCGTTTAACGTGATTTTCCACGCCGCGTTGTTTGTCGGCTTGGGCGTGACGCTGGGCGGCAGTGTGTTCCTCCGGACGGCGTGGCCGCCCTGGGCCGCCGCCCTGTACGCGGCTCTGGACCGGACCCTGGTCGCTGTGTGCTTCAATCTCTTCCTACTCGGCTGCTTCAGCCGCTGTAAATGTAAGTTACCGCACGCTCTAGTTCTCAGGGTAGACCAACTGTAAATGGGACAAGCTGTAGCTTATTTTTTTGTTGAGTGCGTCTATGAATGAGCTCACAGCTAACCTGGTGTTAAGTGGTTACCGAAGCCCATAGACATGTACAACGTAAATGCCGCCTCCCACCTTGAAATATGAGTTCTAAGGTATCAGTATAGTTACAACGGCTGTCCCGTCCTTCAAACCGAAACGCATTACTGCTTCACGACAGAAATAGGCAGGGTTGTGGTACTTACTCGTGTAGACTCACAAAAGGTCCAGTAAAACCAGCTTATGATGTATCTGATGTTAAGTCGTTACCTTCTTCTTCTTCTTGCTTCGGTTTCCTCAACACTGAGGGTCGTGATCACCTCCTCGCAACAAGAGTTTATTGCGCACCATTCCGCGCCATTTGCCTCTATCTGCCGCCGAGTGTAGAGCATCGTGAACTGCGGGGTCGAGGGTAGTGCGGATCTGGTCAGTCCAACATGTCGGGCCCCTACCTCGTGGTCTTCTCCCGTCCACCTTGCCAGTCACCATTAGCTTCTCCGAGCTGCCGTTATCCTTTCTTGCAATATAGCCAAAGTATTCCAGAACTCTACGTAGGCGGATGGTAGAACGCCTCGTCTTTACCAAAGCTCATTTAATTTGAGGCCACGACATGGTGTGCTCTTAATGTTGTGGTAATGTGAAATGGGATCTTCGCTTTCAGCGTTGGTACGAGACGCGCTGGAATGGCGCGGCTTCCACGCTCTGGGCAGGCTCTCGTACTGCGTGTTCCTGGTGCACTTCACGGTCCTCAGGCTCACGATGGCGGAGAACACCCACGTGGGACACATCAGTCTGTTCTCATTAGTGAGTGAATAACTTAGAAAAAACAAACCTTCATCCTACCCTATCCACCCCTGCCAGCTCCTGAAACCGGAAAAAGAACCCAATTTTTTTTATTGCTTATGTGGGTGGACGACCTCACAGCCCACCTAGTGTTAAGTGGTTACTGGAGCCCATAGACATCTACAACGTATATGCGCCACCCACCTCGAGATATAAGTTCTAAGGTTTCAAGTATAGTTACAACGGTTGTCCCACCCTTCAAATCGAAACGCATTACTGGTTCACGGCAGAAATAGGCGGGGTGGTGGCACCTACCCGCGCGGACTCACAAGAGGTCCTATCACCAGTAATAATTAATTGAAAATATACATAACATAAATAACATTTTAATTAACTTTAAAATACTGGTGAACTATTTTACTGGTGGTAAGACATTTTGTAAGTCGGCGCGGGTAGGTATCACCACCCTCCTTATTTCTCCGTGAGGCAGTAATGCGTTTCGGTTTGAAGGGCGGGGCATCAGTTGGACTGTTAAAACTGAGACCTTACAACTCATAGCTCGAAGTGGGTAGCGGCATTTACGTTGTAGATGTCTATGGGCTCCGGTAACCACTTAAAACTGGATGGGCCGTGAGCTCGTCCACCCATCTCAGCAATAAAAAAAGAATAATATAAGGTTTCAATGAGATTCGTCTCAGTTGTGGTAGGTGTTATTTTCCAATCAATATTTTTTTGGTTACAGCTTTCACTGTTCATCACAACTTCGGTGCTATCATACGCGGTGTCGGTGCCTCTGTGTCTCCTCGTAGAGCTGCCCGGGCTGCAGCTCTGGAACGCGATCGCTTCAGACCAAACGAGGGAAATGCCCGCCGCGGAAACCCCAACTCGAAGACCAGACAAACCTTGCGATCTGGTCTCGCAAGTTCGGCGAAGACACGAATATTGTTGATTAAATGAGGCTGTCAGCGTAAAAATGGCTTAACCCACAATTTTTCATAATCATTTTATTTTTATTTTATTTTTTCCCACCTAGCTGATAGCCTTGAGAGGCTATTTCAGCTTTACCCTAACGTGTGTAGGTGAGCTCACGGGGCTCAAGCCGGAGTGTTGCTGGCACTGGCCCTAGAAAGAGCAGTGCTTTGCAGAATCTACCACCGGACCGGAAACGCGACCCACTGAGAATATCCGGTGAGAAACTCAGTGGGCTGTGTCTATGGGCTAGCCTAATTATGCTTTCCTATATGTATGTTGCGATTTATTTAAAATTTAATAAATTTTGATGCGAGACCAATAGAACCTTCACCAATAGAATCAGATAACAGATGGGTTTATGAACATTATTTTTGCGCGTATTGTTTTTTTGTCTATCCAAATTTAAATTCATGAAACTTAAACCTCATTGCTCCATAATAACTATGGTAAGCTTAGGCCATTTTTGCGCTGATGGCCTCAAATGTAATACGTAATTTTAGTTTTTTGTTTATTGTGAACTTGACACGGGAATCGTGTAAACTGTAAACAAATAATAAAACTTGTCATTAAATTATTAGAATATTGGTTGTTTTATTTGATACCGGCACGTGTGTGTTAAGTGTATTATCTATGGTTGTGTGTTTGCGCTAACAAGTTTATTATTATATTATCTATGGCACCTGCCCAGGAAATATCTCTGACTCTTTTAAGCCGTCACTTGCCTTGAAACAAGTGATGTCTGTAGAATAGTAGAATACTGGTGGTAGGTGTTATGAGCCCGCACGGGTAGATAGGACGGGGTGGCCGTTGTACTGTAAAACTGAGACTTAGAACTTAAATCTGAAGGGGGGTTGCGCATTGATGATGTATGTCTATGGGCGTCCAACCATCTAAGCCATATAAAGAAAATATATTAACCATGCATTATCCTCTGATCTCAAATGTATTTAAAAAAAATGTGTTTTCGTTGCGTATCGCGTATCGTTATTAATGCGGTCCATCGTCCGATTCAGCTGTAATGTTTTAAAGTTACTGGTATTAATAGGAACCGGGTGGCATGCGCATCGTCCCATCAACGATAGATACGGTTACCTTTAAAATATTAAAGTTTTAATTTTAGGTTATATTTTAATATTACGATAAGAATGATTTCCGCGCTCTATCTGTTGCTAAATGAAAACATAGTGAATACAAAAAAAAAACGTGTCTCCTCACATTAGCGAAGATTGGAAATGTAAAAAATGGGGGTTGGTGGTAGAAAGGTGTATATAGGTATTTCTTAACGCCACATCATAAAGTAATAAAAATGTTATTACCATAGATTTTTTTTTTCTACAGGCGTTTCCGATTGTTGAAAGACAGTTTGGCCACCACCGCTGTGTTTCGGAGTACATGACTATTTCATGGTAAAAATTTGAACTGGAGGGCGTATTTCTGGCGCGAACCAATCATGCATCAGCTTTGAAGGGTGAGACAGCCGTTATACATTACCATTGAAACCTCGACCTCATGATTCTAATGTCCACTGAACACCCGATAGAATGTGAGTTCATTCACCCGTTTATAAAATAAAAAATACAGAGCGCGTTAATTTGCTCATATAAAATTGATTTTGTTATTTTAATTTTAAATTTGACGTGCACTTTTCATGTTACTACCTTTTTAATAAAACAAATTCAATGTCTTCATTATATTTATTTAATAAATCAAAGTAAAAAATAATTATAGAATATTAATAATCATTATACAATAATTAACTGGCCGTGTTTTTTGTACATATAATTATTACTAATTATTTGGCCGATAGTAGTGCGACAAAGTTATTTCTTTTTCAATAAAAGTATCTAAATTCTATAAAGAACTTACTCGATATTTAAATCAAGATTGGCATTCGTTGGCAGATAACCCTATCCGGGCTTGGTAAGCCGGTTATAATAACAAACATTACGTCATTCAAATTTAAAGTAACAATAATTACTTAGTTCTTAATATGAACATAGATAAACAATATATATAATAAATTATATATAATATATATAATATAAATAATAAATTATGTGTTTTAAAACATAAAAAGTAAGTGGATGTTCCATTGAGACAGTCCTAATTATTTTTCCAAACAAATGATAATTATACCTACATGCAATAAAGCAATGGAGTCCATTGTCTGTAGGAACATCAAAGTTCTCGCGGACGCAGTTGTGGGCGGGATTATATTATAACTTCTTTTGATTGATGTTCTCTCAAACGTGTAAATGCGTGTAAATCGCATATTATGTATGTTTGTAATAAAAAAAAAAAAACAAATATGTTTATGTCATATTTAAATTTACCTGTGTTACCTGTGTGGAAAAAATCCGAATGACGAGATATAGAAACTATAAATATAATCTAAATGACGTATATAAAGTGTTTAGGTTGAGTTAAATCTTTCATGATTCACCATAGGTCCACATGATCGCAGTATTTATGTTAAATTCAACTTGGTATCTCTGGTGGCTCCCGAAAAAAATGTTTTAATAGACGTCTGAACAAACACCAAAACGAAGAAGGAAGTGATTGTTTTTTTTTTTTGTGAAGTGATTGTCTAATATCTCCATAGTTATTGTATTTAGTTACCAGACTGATTAAATGAGTTTTGTAGTAAGCCTTTATAGCTATTACTAAAAAACAATACTCGATGACAAGCCTTCCTTTGTAGCCCGCGTCTCAAATTTGTAAGTTAAAAAATTTTTTGCGCCCAAACCATCGTCTTTTTTATCGCGTACAAATACTCGTAGAATATTTGGCTGTGGTAATAAGTTTTGATTACGCAAATTTGAATGGGGAATAATAGTTTTATTAGCTGCCAAAATCAGGGAGTTGTCAATGTTAAGAAATGTTTAAGAGGCTCACGATTCAGAATTGACTATAATTTGCGTTGCATTTATTTAAATCAATTTGTAGTTTACTTTTGGTGTCAGATACGAAACATACATTATGACCGTCTCAATGAACACCCAAAAACATATTTTGGAAACATCTACTGGCTTACTATTGCCACACTTGGTTCCACCAATCATAATTTGGTTATTATAGCTAAATGAAATTTATTCAATAGACTTATTTATTAAAGTATTCGCGCGCCACACATTTAGTGTTGCCAGTAATATAATAATTTTGATTATCTCTTACAGGACATAAGACGCTAAGACGAACGAACTAAGAACTAAATTACATTAGCATGTCATCGTTCATGTTCCATAAACAAATTTTAAATACCTAAGTTTAATACGGTGTTAAATATGGCGAGGCTTGACAGCTGTCAACAACGAAAACTCGTGAGAGTTGTCAAATGAACACAGATTAGTATCCGGCGTCAGCGTCGTAACTGCTCTTTTGGCTGCTGTACTGATCTGTAAATAAATTTAAATTTAGTACTAAATCAGATATGACGACTAGCCGAAATTATTAGCGAGGATCACCTTACTGAGAATTTCGGCAGGGCTGATAATAAAGAACAAAACGGTAGAATGCACCAAGGTTTATCGATATTACAAAAATTGTTATTTAACAGGTTCTTACCACGATTTTTATTTATTAACTATTAATGAGTTCCCGCTATTGTAAGCGTTATGAGCATCAGTCAGTCTACACCAGAAAAACCCATTTAAATAATATTTCTTTACGCTACTCCAATAGCAGACTCATCCGCTATAAAACAACGTGCGAGTGTAGATTGTATTCACATTATTTATCTCGTAATAAAAAACCACAAAAATCGGACTAAGAAGAAAGAACTTTCGAAGAATACTTGAAGCGGTGCCATATTCACATTTTTTCACATGCTTTGCAAGATTATCAATGTGGAGTGCCCATTGGAATATAATATTTCGGTATAGTTCGTATTAAATTTGTATTTTGAATGCATTTTTCAAGAAATTTCACATTTAATAATTTTAATGAACTGTTTTCTATGTGAAAGTTAGAAAGTTTTATAAATCTTACCTCTCTTCGTGTCTGTAAGCTGTAAACTCTTCAATATTTCCTCTGGTATCGGGGGCGCGGTCGGCAGATGAGCTCCCTCAGGCCTGAAGCCGTTCTCATCAGCGGTATAAGACACGGAGTAAGTTTGTCCATCATCACCGACGTAGGAGAAAGAGCCTTTCACGTTTATAGAACCTTCCTCTGGTTTAGCTCCGGGCACAACCTGACCTGGGGATTGCTACGTTATTTACATAGGCGTTTCATAGCAATTTGTGTTTAAATGGTGAAGTTTAATCTATATATATATTAATACGTGAAGCAAAAACTTTGTATCCCTTTTTACGAAAATCGCGCGGTCGGAGGAGTATGAAAATTTTCACACTTTTAGAGAATATAGAGAAGAAGTGCACAATGCTAATATATTTTTTAAATAAGGCATAAAAGATACATTAAATTCATAAAGAAAACATTACACACACTACATACCATGTATTTGACGCACACACGCATGCATACTATTTATTGTCAAACTTTTGTTCTTGACGTCTGTTGTCAAATTGAGAATAGAATATGCTTTGTCTTTGTTAATATTTTTTATAGTCTTGGCGAAATTTGTGATTATAGAAGTATAAAATACAATCATATTAGTGTACAAACTTACAATTACAATTAATGATAGTCGAATTTCGACTACTGCGGGACCTCTAGTTTGTTTTAATATACAGCATAATTGTTTTAAGTCAGTGCCAACCTGTCAAGTCCTTGGTGAATAATCCGGGTGCTTTTTCACCTACCTATTCTAGTAATCTCGAGGGGCTATACTAGATTCACAGAACGAGGTGAGCTCACGGGGCTCTAACCTGACGACGTTGCTAACACTAGCCCTAACAAGAGCAATGCTTCGCACAATCTTTTACTGGTGTTAGGACCTCTTGCGAGTCCGTTTCTATTTTTTATATTTATATTTTTTATATTATTATTTTTATTTCTATTTCTTTTGCCTATTTCTGCCGTGAAGCAGTCGTTTCGGTTTGAAGGGTGGGACAGCCGTTATAACTATACTGACACCTTAGAACTTAGCAGAAATTGGCGAGGTGGTGGTACCTACCGGCGCGGACTCACAAGAGCTCCTACCACCAGTAATTACGCAAATTATAATTTTATTAGGTTTAGTGTCAATTAAAATATAGTAAAATGCAGTATATACCTTCTTGCTCAGCTTTCGTTCCATCGCTGGTCTCAAAAGCGTAATGGTATCCATCTTCATTAATCTCATTGTCATATCTCAAGATTTCAGCCGGCTGGCCAGATTGGCTTCCAGTGAGAGCCTGGTGACTACCAGCAGAGTTTCGTGGGCCTTGGAGTCCTGCGCTGGCTCCTCCTGAAGACCCAGCGTGGGGGGGAAGGTACAGGTCTTTGTCAAGTCGATCAGCTGCCACCGCCGCTAAAGCGAAGATTATCAGCTGAGAAAAACACAAAATTTCATATTTAAAATGAAATATGCTTAATTTTGTTCTTTGTTATTTTTTAGGTGGGCAGATAAGGGGGTGCATCTGTATTTCAAGGGAGTCGTTTAGTGGTTGGACATATCAGTAGTAGTAGTATCATAGCACTAGTATCTTCAGCCATCAAGTCTCACATACCCCATACGTCCTTTAGCCTCGGGAACCTCAAAGCAGGATCGGCCACCAGACCGATAATAAAGTACACCTAAGCTTTTATCGGTGCTATACTAAGACCTTAGAACTCATATCTCAAGGTAGGTAGCGCATTTACGTTGTAGATGTCTATGGGCTCCATTAACCACTCAAAACCAGGTGGGTTATAAGATCGTCCACCCATCGAAGCAATAAAAAAAAAGGTACCACAATCCTCTCAATTTTTTAACGCGAAGCATCATGCGTTCCAGTTGAGAAGGTGTACCAGCCGAATAATACAGTGATATTTCGCCCCGTGTCTCAAGCTGGGTAGCGGCATGTTTATGTATGATGAAGAATTGAAAAAATAGCTTCAAACTTATTCAATTTCTGTTGCCCGTTCTAATTTAGCTTCTGTATACGTTTTGTAAAGTCGGGGAACCGCATGATGTTGTGGTTCAAAGATAATAACTAACTTCAATCTGTGGTTTCTTTGTGAACGCGTGAAAACCGCGTCAAGCGCGTATAACATTTCATTTATTGTACTTGCTCAAGGTATTAAGGGTAAGTTTCACAATGTTTTGTAATGTTTACAAGGACTAGTGGTCCCGCAGTAGTCGAAATTCGACTATAATTAATTGAAATTATAAGTTTGAACATTATTATGGTTATATTGCCAAAGACTATTTATTATAGGTACTTCTATAATCACAGATTTCGCCAAGACTATAACAAATAATATTAAAGATAAACAATATTAACCTATTTTCAATTTGACCACATACTTTAAGCATTAACTAAAGTTTGACAACAAACAAAAAGTAGGTATATATTTACATATGTGTGTGTGTCAAATACATGGCAGTGTATGTAATGTTTTCTTTATTGATTTAATGTATATCTTTTATACATTATTTAAAAAATATATTATCAGTGTGCACTCCTTCTCTATATTCTCTATAAGTGTGAGAAATTTCATACTCCTCCGTCCGCGCAATTTTCGTAAAAAGGGGTACAAAGTTTTTGCTTCACGTATTAATATATAGATACGTTGGTTTATTAATTTGTAGTCAGGTAGGAGCTTTTATCGCGTTGAATTAGATAGCTGGACGAGCGCACGCCCCATCCGATATTAAGAGGCTACGACAGCTACGAAAGCGTAATAACGTCTATCCCACCCCTCAAACCGGATCGAATGACAGCTTCGCGGCAGGAATAGTTAAGATGGCGGCACCTACCCATGCGGTCCCAGAACACGCCCTACCACTAATGATACGCAAAACGAAAATTTAATACGCAATGTAAATTTCGAAATAATTTATTTTATTGCTTTGTTGGGTGGACGAGCTCACAGCCCACCTGGTGTTAAGTGGTTACTGGAGCCCATAGACATCCACAACGTAAATGCGCCACCCACCTTGAGATATAAGTTATAAGGTCTCAAGTATAGTTACAGCGGCTGCCCCACCCTTCAAACCGAAACGCATTACTGCTTCACGGCAGAAATAGGCAGGGTGGTGGTACCCACCCGCGCGAACTCACAAGAGGTCCTACCACCAGTAAAGTAAAGTAAAAATTACTACACATTAAAGTTGAAAGATTAATAAAAAAATACGCTCCGAATTGAGAACTCCTCGCTAATTAAGACGCTTTTATTAGCTTCATACGTATGTTAGTATGAATGCTTTTTAAGATATTATCAAAACGATAATCCTTCTACTTATATCTGTCAATAAAATATTTATAACTATTGATACAATGCACAACATGGTTTTTTTTACAACAAAATTTTTTACAATTTTTTTTGTTGGATTTTCTATAGATACGATTTTTTTTGTTTTTTATCTATTTTTTTTTTTATAGTGATATACTACTAATAAAATTTTGTTTTATTTTATTTTTTAAGTCACACGAAATGGCATTTGAAACAAAATCGTTTATTTCAAATTGAATTTCAAATTGATGTCATTTTAAATTCATATTTACTGAATTTCAAAATAAATGTAATCACTGATTCCATAAAGAGTCTTCCGTAGAACTCAAAAAACGACTTCAGCTCGCTTAAATAGCAGAAAAAAATGGATATTTAATTTGGATTTATTTTAAAAACAAAAGGAATTATAATTTCTTCACTTCACTTGATTCGTATAACAATTACTATGAAAAAATAAACGTAAGGTCTGAATTGAGAATCTCCGCTTTATTTATTTAAAAACCAGTCATGGCATATTTGTTAATTAAAATGAAGTAATTAGTAAGTTTAAGATGCGTCGCTGACATAATAAGTTTTCGGGTCTCATAATACAGCCAGACACACAGCGCTAACAAAAAAACAAAAAAAACTTATCCCACAGACACAGCCCACTGAGTTTCTCGCCGGATCTTCTCAGTGGATCGCGTTTCCGACCCGGTGATAGATTCTGCGAAGCACTGCTCTTGCTAGGGTCAGTGTTAGCAATTCTCCGGTTTGAGCCCCGTGAGCTCACCTACACACGCTAGGGTAAGCTCAAATAGCCTCAAGGCTATCAGCATAGGTAGGAATAAAAAAATAAATAATGACGTAACTTATTTCGAGCAGGTAAACCGTAAATCAAATATATATTATGTTACGATGTATTTAGTAAGAATGTTAATGCAAATAACTATCGACAACTCTAAAATACGGGTGACCCTTAAAAACGACACACCATCTTATGAAATCCACTCGATGAACGAAACACACAACACAATATGCACTTGAATAATATTATACTTGAGTTAAAAATTAAATAAACACTATTATTGCATTATACTAACGTAATTCATGGTTGCCACGTCTTCTCGATGAGATGTTAGTAAAGTGTGATCGTTGGGCGCATCTGCCGCGATTTTATAGTACGAGCCTATGTCTTTCTAAGTTCTAGTTACGGATACGTCCGTCGCGCAAAAAGCGGTAAATGAAAAAGCAAACGCAACGTATTTTATACGTTAAATTTACGGTAATGGTTATTTTTTTATAAATTATTTAACGGGCTCTTTATTTAACGTATTATAACGATTTTTACGTGTAAGTATTCCAGGTATTCGCAAAATACGGTTTGATATTACGGTCGACGTATAATATTTTATACTTTATATTTAAAATACACAATTGCAGCTTGCTTACTCAATGACGGGTTGCTTATTAACCCACTAAGATTAACACAAATATTATATCCTACTAATATTATAAACGCGAAAGTTTGTAAGAATGTATGAATGTAAGTTTGTTTCTCTTTCACGCAAACCCGCTGGATGGATTTTGCGGAAACTTTACAATAATATAGCTGACACATCAGAATAACACATAGACTACCTATATAATATATTTATAAAGATATAGTGGTTTATGGATATGTGGTTTACCCAAAATAAAGCGATAAGTGTCAAATAAGCAGGAAAAAATCTGCCATCTTATTTTCATAATCGCTATTAAATTACAGTTCCCTAAGCGAAGCGAGGGCAGGTCGCTAGTTTTATAATAAAACTAATATTGAATAGATCGCAATAAAATGTTTACAGCATCGTTAAAACTCTCCCGTATCTTGTGTATCAGAAATGATTAAAAACACTGTATTTCTTTATATTTCTCGACTAAATCAATACATTATATGTTATGTGTCTGCATAAATGAGCTAAAAAGTAACAAAAATTGCGAACAAATTCACTTTAAAAATATATAATTACTAAATTGAAATCAATGTTTTTATTAGCCCCTTTGTACTTATCGGTCGATAGTAATAGTGCACTCTATGTACAAGCAAAGCTAAAATGTTTTTTATCAGCTTTGATTTAAGTGATATTTTTGCATAAATCTTCATTAAGGTAGAGCGATTTGTGAATTGATATTCGTTTGAATTCTGCACGGTTAGTAATTCGGATATTAACAACCTTGTTAGAGGTTTTTGTATTTAAGTGTTTACCTTCAAATGGGATCAAATACTTTATAATTGCTGATGATAGCCAAAACGCACGCACAGATTAGCTTAAACATCGGCTAGCTCCTTACGAGGCAAGGATGTGAGTCTGTGATGTAAGGTCCATTCGCATTCGCGGCAGATCACACATTCGATAGCCGGATTTATTGAAGGCTGCTCTATATAATTCACCCCACGAGTGCCCCAGTTTCGCTTTGAAGGGCGGGGCACCCGTTGTAACTATACTGAGAGCTTAGAACTCATATTTTAAGGTGGGTGGCGGCAATTACGTTGTAGATGTCTATGGGCTCCAGTAACCACTTAACACCGGGTGGGCTGTGAGCTATCCACCCGTGTAAGTGATAAAAAAAAGATAATAACCAACTTCAACCATAAACAAAATATAGCTTGATGTTTTTTTTTATTTGGAATTCGTCGTGCCCTAGAGGATAAGACGCCCGGTGCATTCGTATCGAGCCATGCGACTGAGCCGGTGTTCAAATTCCGCAGGCAGATACCAATATTTCTAATATAATATCTATATATTAATACGTGAAACAAAAATCCTTTTTACGAAAATTGCGCGGACGGAGGAGCATGAAATTTCCTACACTTATAGAGAATATAGAGAAGGAGTGCAGAATGTTAATATTTTTATAAAAATATGCATTAATAATATGTACGTTCAATAAATATAAAAAATTACACACACTACCATGTATTTGGCACACACACGCATGCATACTATTCTAAAGTGTAGTTTGGCGAAATCTGTGATCAAAGAAGTTTAATTGTCTTTGACAATAGTATCATAATAATCTACAAAATAATATTTTTAATTAATTATAGTCGAATTTCGACTACCGGGAGACCACTAGTACATACATACTAGTACATATAAATGTTCACGATTGACTTCCACGGTGAAGGAATAACATCGTGTAATAAAAATCAAACCCATAAAATTATAATTTGCGTAATTACTGGCGGTAGGACCTCTTGTGAGTCCGCGCGGGTGGGTACCACCGCCCTGCCTATTTCTGCCGTGAAGCAGTTATGCGTTTCGGTTTGAAGGGTGGGGCAGCCGTCGTTACTATACTTGAGACCTTAGAACTTGTATCTCAAGGTGGGTGGCGCATTTACGTTGTGGATGTCTATGGGCTCCAGTAACCACTTAATATCAGGTGGGCTGTGAGCTCGTCCACCCATCTAAGCAATAAAAAAAAAAACGTAATACATGCTAAGCAAAAGACTTCCACAATTGTATATTGTAATTGTCTTTTTCTACTTCAAAGATAATCCCGAAAGCGACCCGAAGACGTATTCGCTTTATCAACGAGTACTAATTAAATCATTTTATTACAATTTATTTTGATTGGACCTCACGATCTCCCTGTTATAATGCACGTAAATCTTACAAAACAGAGTTTCCATCTTGTTTCGCATAATTCTGTTAAAATTGCGTCAAATTACATGCACTCAAGATATATATGTCGCAATTAATATTTTTACCAGTCTATTGGCCAATTATGATACTTGACGCATCATATATGTAAGTTAATTATATTTAGGCTATTGGTTTTCTGCTTAGATAGACAGCAAGCCTCAATTGCAAGCATCAATTGAATAAATATTTAATATCTAAAAATTTACCCAGGTAGAAATAGTCTTACAATAATTCAATTAAATTCTTCAAAGTAGATGCTACCCGCTTTTCTTTTATGAAGTTTTCCCACTGGCATTATGCTTGAGTTACAAATCATACAGAGAGAGTGAGAGAGAGAGAGTCCAAAGAAATTTAAATACTAAGATCTCTCCTATATAGACTAATAAGTCCTACGAAAAACGAAAAAAAAAATCGGAAACTATGATACCACTAAGCAATCTAACTAAAATTTAGTTAGGCGTGGCACGATATCACTTTTAACGTGGCCACCGCTAACTACATATCCGACCCAGGCGACGAAGCAAAGCAAGCCCTTCTTCGCCCAAACCATGTCTTGTCGGATCCCCTGGATCCACTCTCGGTGCTTTTAGGCTCTTAAAGCAGTCGACTCCGATATTGGACGTGCGAATTAGCCCATAGACACAACCCACTGAGTTTCTCGGAGGATCTTCTCAGTGGGTTGCGATTCCGTAGTAGATTCAGCGAAGCACTGCTCTTACTAGGGCCAGTGTTAGCAATTCTCTCAGGTTGAGCCCGTGATGTTGGAATAGCCCCTTAGGCTAGCAACGATTAAAAAATTAAAGTGTACAACTGTGACAAAATGAAACAAAGACGCTGGACGTGGCTTCTAGGGTTCTCCCAAAAGGCCACCGAAGTAAATGGCAATCATTTTACTGAGACTTTATTTCATCACATCTCGTTTCATCCAATTGATTGCAGTCTCTAATCAATCAACTTCATCTCATTTTGCTCCATACAATTTTTTCATTCAATTAAGTAAGTAAATAATAAAATACTTTTTTTTAAACTCGACACTGGCAACAATGGTAAATTATAGGGCAAGAAACTGATTGCTATACTTAAATATAAAATAGAAGGAGTAGTATCTAAATATTGAAGTGCTATTGAATTCATTCGGCAAACATAATTTTATTATTAAACCGGTTATTTTTAGTGCAAATTTTATTTTGTACCGCTACAACCTACTAGCTATTATCTATACTCTATACTAATATATTATATAAATCTACAGTGGTTTTTACGGATGTTCCGTTATAACTACTGAACCATGCATCCGATTGACTTGAAACTTGGTAGAAAAAATACATGTACTTAATGGATAGGCTAATATTTATATGAGCGTTGGACTCCCTAATAATAATGACAATAAATAATAATGTTAATTATAAATGCCCAGCGAAGCGGGCGAGTACGGCTAGTACACTAATAACTAGGTAGATTTGGCACAAAATGTTTTCTATAGACTAAGCTTCGATTGGCATTGCACCCGACACCGCTTAAAAAAATGTAAACATTTTTTAATCGCGTGGCAATCATTTTCTTGTTTTTCTTTTGAAATAAAAAAACCTTTATTTCCATTTTTTTCTCTCACATTTTTTTAAATATTGAACACACGACATTGCGTCGCTATATCACGTCGCTAACCAATTACAAACTACACGAAATAAAAGTATACAGTACTAATAATAAATATGTAACTCTTTCCTTATTTACATTACCATTGGACATAACAAGCGTTGCATAGCAATAACTCGCAGTAATGCTGTTAGCTCCATTATCACATCGTTACAAAACTGATTTTATGTTTCGTAATAACTACTACATACTTGTTCGATTGCAAGAGATTTCTTTTTGTTTTTCAATTATATTTTTCGTTGGTGTTTTGCGAAATATGAAATATGGAGGATAGACGTCAGAATGATAAGTCGCTTCGTTGAAATCGCTCTGGTAATTCACTCAGTCAAACCGATGATGATAAAAAACTACTCACTGTGTGAAGAGAGCTCATTGTCGGACTCCTATTTAGAGATTACCTCATTTTAATCTAAATCAGGGCTACATACTTTTTTTATATTGCTTAAATGGGTGGACGAGCTCACAGCCCACCTGGTGTTAAGTGGTTACTGGAGCCCATAGATATCTACAACGTAAATGCGCCACCTACCTTGAGATATAAGTTCTAAGGTCTCAGTATAGTTACAACGGCTACCCCACCCTTCGAACCGAAACGCATTACTGCTTCACGGCGGAAATAGGCGGGGTGGTGGTACCTACCCGTGCGGACTCCCAAGAGGTTCTACCACCAGTGATTACGCAAATTATAATTTTGCGGGTTTGATTTTTATTACACGATGTTATTCCTTCACCGTGGAAGTCAATCGTGAACATTAGTTGAGTACGTATTTCATTAGAAAAATTGGTACCCGCCTGCGGGATTCGAACACCGGTGCATCGCTACACACGAATGCACCGTCTTATCCTTTAGGTCACGACGACTTCAGGCTGTCTGCCAAATTTCGAGTTAATCCGACGTTTTGAAGGGGTCAAACTCATGTTCAAAGCTTCCGTTATAAACACACATACTAACATACGTATGAAGCTAATAAAACCGCATTAGTAGAGAATGACTGCCAAGTTTGTTTTAACAAACACTGCAACGATTTGTCATTATAATTTAGAATTTTATTATAATTTTCATTATAATTTATAATTTATAATTTAGTTTTACGATGAACGCGCGCGCGGGGCGTGTAGCGGACGCGGCTTAAGTGATAACACAAATTATTTTAAAATTAAATATCAGCAGTTTGAATATAAAAACAGTGAAGCCTTATTGTTTGTGGGACAAGTGTCTAGTGACATTGTTTGTGACAATTATTATTGTTGATTTTGGCTGGTTTTTCGACTCCTATTATGTGAGAAACTTTTATCAAACTGAATTTGACTTGACCCGGCTGCTTTTGTTCTGTGAATGGTACAATAGTGAGTGGGATCCATCAAGAAGACGACAAACCGGACATATTTTGGAAGATTTTGCAATTTGGGACTATGAAACAAAAGGTTTTTATTTTATTTAAAAAAATAATAATAATCTGAGTGGGTACAAATTTGCTAACTCTCATACCCACATTACTGTTAATTTACGGAATGGCTCGAGTATATAGAAGCAATATTTCGTCAACTAATCGTGTGCACTTCATGGCTTAGCGGTTGACGTCGCGGCGTAGATGACAGAAGGTTGAGAGTTCGATCCCNTCGGGCCGGGTGCGATCCAGAGTGGCTTGTTTGACTAGCCGATGCCTACGCGCGCATTGCTGTTAGCGTGGACCTTTATGTTACATATGACGACGCTTGCAGCTGAAAGTAAGTATTGTACTTTTTGACGAAGCATGTTGCTGATAACTTTATTTCTGTAATCTGACGAAGCATGTTGCGGATAATAACATGTACTTTTAGGTTAGGAATATTGTGTTCTTTTTTTTTAATAATTATTTAGAAGAACGTTAATCCACTGAACTCCCTGAGCGAACGAAATATACGGTATTTACTTTACATCCTGTATCAAAGATCACGGGGTAGCTTTCAGATTAAATTTTACTTTAAATCGTAGTTACTAAGAACGGGTTTTACTTGTAAAGGAATTATTAATGCTGACACAGATGAAAACCATCTTTATTCGTAATGTTTTAAAGTGGATTATTTTCTGATATGGTTAGTAAAAGGATCATTCTGTTCACATTCTCGTCGTTGGTGTAATATTGTCCTCCTGCGTCGAATATCTGTGTAGTGTTTGTTTATTAACACCTTCACTGCGGAACGGGCTCATGTCGACCCGCCACGGTACTTTCAGATGGACGAGGAAAACTATGTCCCTTTCGCTGGTCCGGACCGATTATTTCAGATGTTTGTAAGAGTTCGACATCGATAACTATATACTATTGTTACGCCGGTAAGAGTAACGCCATCTATTGTCAGATAGCGGAAACACAACATTAGACTTGTGTGGAATATTCTCGATAATTCTAGGGATGTGGTATCGGCTATAAAAACGTTACAGAGATGGCATGCATTTGGTTAGTAATCGGAACTACTCGAAGAGAAACAGCGAACAGATCACCTGAAGCGAAGCGGAAGAAATGAATTGAGAATTAAAAAGTGTTTTTTGAGTGTTTTAAGTGTTCTAAGTGTTGACTACAGTTTTCAATTGTACTTTAGTGGAACATTTATTTATCTCGAACCTCAACGCGTAACACTCTTAATTATATACAGTATGTTTTTGCAAGGTTTAATCTAATTAAGCTTAATCTTTTATTTTGATCTACCCTAGTACTGGTGCGTAGAGAAAGACCTGCCACGCTCTGGTGGAAATAACATTAGGGGCATTGGGGGAGCACCAGATGATGGTTAATGATTTTACTTGCCGCAGCCAAGATGGTAACTGGTTTCGTAATGTAGTGAAGTGTTTAAATATAACTAGGACACAGTACAAGCTGATTTTAATATAGACGTCGCAGCTTCATAGTTCTCCTTCTATTCTGGCTCGAAGCCTGTTTCCTGTTCGAGTCAGAACCCGGGCAAGGTAAGGCCGGAGATCCGGCTCTCGGACCGACAAAAGATAGCAATGAATTTATGGGATGGGCATCTGAATGACGCACCTACAATGAAAAATAGGAATTAACAATACTAGTGGTCCCGCAGTAGTCGATATTCGACTATAATTTATTGAAATTATAAGTTTCAACATTATTATGGTTCTATTGTTACATATTTCGCTAAGACTACACTATAGACAAATACTCGTAATATTAAAGATAAACAATATTAACCTATTCTGAATTTGACTACAGACTTTAAGCAAAAACAAAAGTTTGACAATAAACAAAGAGTATATGTGTGTGTGTGTCACATACATGGTAGTGTGGGTAATGTTTTCTTTATTGATTTAATGTATTTTTAATCCATAATTTTTAAAAATAATTAGCATTCTGCACTCCTTTTCTCTTTTCTCTCTCTCTATAAGTGTGCAAAATTTCGTACTCCTCCGTCCGCGCAATTTTTGTAAAAAGGGGTACCTACAAAGTTTTTGCTTCACGTATTAATATATAGATTAGGAGATTTTATTCATATGACTTAAAAATATATTCGTTTACAATTTGCAGCATATACTATTTACTAATTACACAGAAAATTAAATGTTCACTGAAGGACATTTTGTAATTAACAGAGTATTCAAGAAGCGATCGATTAAATTAACATTTGGATCAATTAACTTATTTGAATACGGAATCGATGCATTTAAATATTTCAATTTTAAAATAGTTACTTCTATTATAATTAGCCATGAAGTAATTATTAAGCGGTACAAAGTTGTACAATTATTGATGGGCTAGGAATGTATTGAGTGGAAATAAATGATGGGTATAAAAGAATTATTTTTTATGAATATCCGGATCGGGAATATCCACCCGATATCCCCTATATTTTACAGTATAATACATATCCAAAAGCAATACTTTGTCTCCGTCTCCGTCTTTAGGCCCGTGTTTTTTTCCCTACCTATTCGCTGGTAATTTATGAGGCTATGCCAGTTACGCCCTAACGGGTAGGTAAGTTCGCGGGCTCAACCTAAGAGAATTTACTAACACTAGCCCTCGGAGGAGCAGTGCTTCGCAGAAGATCCGGCAAGAAACTCAGTGGGCTGTGTCTATGGGATAGTTCGTTCGTCGAACTCTTCGTCGACGAGGTCTATGAGGACGATGACCGGTGCTTGAGGGTCCTAATAGCACCGAGGGTGGATCCGGGGGGACAAGACATGTTTCGGGAGACGGCGACTTTGCATTGCCCCGTCGCGTCGCCTGGGTTGGATAAAACGCCCGTGTGCAATACACACCCTGCATCGTAACTAAAGCAGCCTCTTTTGAGATCTTAAGACTACTGCCTATCCTTTGTCGTATCACTCTTGTCAGAGCGGTCGTGGTCGTCATTCAGCATCATTGCTGTGTGCAGATGTTATGCGCCTTTGTGGCGAGATTGGTACACTCATCCAAACTGCCGACCTGACCTGGTCGGTCCATCGCATGGGCAACCTTCCACGTGGTCCTTCTACTTTGCCCTGAATGACAAGTTGTTCTATGGAGTCATTTCCTCGCCGGTAGACATGTCCAAAAAATGATCGTATGCAATCGAAAAAGAATAAAACATTTCAAGCTAGCCAAATAAAAAGGTTAAAGTTCTCATATGTATATTCTCGCAGTCAATCTTAATTTTTTATTTTCACTCAAAATGAATGTAATTATTAAGACGCCTCGGGCACAGCTTGCCATTTTGTCGGTCAAGTACTCCACAAATGCCATTCCTGACAATTTCGTAAATAGATTTGTTCTGAAATTAAAACATGTAATAAATTTAATATGCTCTTCAAGAGGCACGGTTAGATTAATGATGACATTTAAATGTAACTATTTACTGTATACCTAGTCGTATGTGAAACAACAGAAAGCGTGAGGTGTTATTATTGGAGCATTTATCGTATGGTATACTTAACCATGCGCCACATCTTACGGCATTGGATCATGGGTTTCAACTTAATACCGATTCTCCTCCTTGCGTCGGTTTCCTCATTACTGAGGGTCGTGGTCATGGCCTTGAAACAGATTGTTTTTTATAAAACCGATTACTTGTAATTTTAAATTCTAAGTCAGTTACACTTTTGACAGTTGCGGGCTAAGGACGTGGGTTCGTTTATCACATCGGGTAAACATTCGTATGATGAACAGGTTTATTTGCTCTATGTTTAAGTGTTTATTATCTGTATTATCTGTCAGTATGTATATTTGGTAAACATAGCACATGGACTCCTAATTTGGGGGATGACCGTTCGTGATTTGTTTTCGTTAATTTATTGTTTTAATATACACTGATTTATAACAAGATCAATTTCACTTTTTAAGGCAAAAAATACAGCTTTGCTTTGCCGCTTCTTCTCACAGCTGCGGCTTTTTTTGGAATTACTGTGACGGTCCACGTTTAATATTTGGCAATCGATAAGAATGTTATGATGAGCTACAACTTGATATAAACTTGCTGTGAGGTATATGGTGAGGTTATTTTAGGCCTTCAGCGCAAAAGCGAACTACGCTTACCATAGTCAGCATGGCGATAATGAGTTTTGAATTTACTTTTACATTGTTTCGTAGGCAAAAATAATATTTACTAAGCCATCTGTTATCTATGGGTGAAACTAGACATAGGACGATTTTGCATCAAAATTTATTATGTTTTAAGTTAATTGCAATATATATAAGCACGAATATGAAAATTTTTGGACTAGGCCACTTTTGCTCTGACGGCCTCATTTATGATTGGTGCTCTCCTCCGGAAACCTCATAGTTACCTCAAGTTTATTCATGTCAGCGACCGCGTAAGATCACTGCACGTTAACCACTGACCAACATACGTATGTGGCTTATTACCAAAATTGCCTAGTAAGTTAAGCGCTGCGGGTTATCATTCCGTTATATTGTTATTTGACAAGGTCTTAAAGAATCGTTTTCTGGTTTCGTAACTGCTGCATTAGGACTTGGAGAAATAGGAGATCTCTCGTCTCGGATTCGAGAACTAACCTCGAACACGAAAATAAAAAGTTCATTAGGGTACCGCCCCCCTACGATCCTGATTACGTCTCTGTTTGTTTAATTAACATTAAACGCAAAATTTTACGTAGGTACTATCCAGTTCGTGATTACGGTATGTACACACTACGTAGGCTGTTTTTAATTTAAAGGTCGAATATTAATTGTTGCACGATCAGTGTTACTGTTCATTACACATACAAATTCCTTGGTGATTTAACGATGTTGTTAATTATTGAAATAATATTTATATGCCTGTGTTTTCAAGAAACGGGAAGTGAACTCGGAACTTGCCTCAAGAGCGGTACGAATTAGAGTGTTAGGTACTATGCCAGATTAGGTTATTAGGTATTTTACCTACATACCTAATTATTCAATTAGTGTACCAATATTTGACTTGATGACAGTGAATTAATATGTTCCATGAACAAATTACATTAAGCAAATGGACTATGAGTTTTTTTTTTTATTGCTTAGATAGTGGACGAGCTCACAGCCCACCTGGTGTTAAGTGGTTACTGGAGCCCATAGACATCTACAATGTAAATGCGCTACCCACCTTGAGATATAAGTTCTAAGGTCTCAGTACAGTTACAACGGCTACCCCACCCTTCAAACCGAAACGCATTACTGCTTCACGGCAGAAATAGGCGGGGTGGTGGTACCTACCCATGCGGACTCACAAGAGGTCCTACCATCAGTGAGTATTTCAATTCATTTTATTAAATTCTGTAGGCACTAATCTAAGATAAACAATGTTGTAAAATTGTAGAGCTTTTCGTAACAATAATAATGTACGTGACAAACAACAAATATCAGAACATGTATTAATTACGTAACGTGTTTTGTGTATAGTAGTATTTTTAATAAATAAACATGAATAAAAGTTCATATTTGCATTTTGTATATTATAAGAGACCTACATTTATTTACCCTTCACCTTTAAGTCGATACGTAATTATCTAAAGGTAGCATCAGAACGCTACTTCGACAATGCGGCGCGACACGATAAACCTCATAACGTGACTGCCGCTAATTATATACCTATCCGATCCAGGTGACGAGACAACGCAAAGCCTTCGTCGCCCAAAACTTGTCTTGTCGGAACCCCCGGGTCCACTCGCGGTGCTTTTATACTCTTCAGGCACCGGTCACCGTTCTCGTCGAACTCGTCAAAAACAACGAAGAGTTAGGCGAGCTAAGCCATACACAACACAGCCCACTGAGCTTCGCGCCTGATCTTCTCAATGGGTCGCGATTCCGATCCAATGATAGATTCTGAGAAGCACTGCTCTTGCTTGGGGCTAGAAGTTGGAATATATTATTTCTTTTTTTTGCATAGATTGGTTGACGAGCTCAGAGCGGAGCCCATAGACATCTAAAACGTAAATGCCGCCACCCACCTTGAGATATGAGTTCTAAGATCTCAGTATAGTTACAACGGCTGCCCCACCCTTCAAACCGAAACGCATTACTGCTTCACAGTAGAAATAGGCAGGGTGGCGGTACCTACCCGTGCGGACATATGAGGTAGGGGAAAAAAGTACATTAAATGACAATCGTAATTGACTAGAATAAACACTAGTCGCGCATCTGAGCTGACACGTACTGTTTTACATTGCTCATGTGTGGGAATGAACAATAAACAAAAACTTTAGTAGCAATAACTTATCACAAGTAGCTCGCGACTAGTTCGAACATACCTACAGTTAATCTAATAGAATATACAATTCCACGACATTCGAAGCTCAGCGTGGCAGTGATTAGGTAGACAAAAATTAAAATTGTCTTAATTTTGATTGACTGAATCGGTGGCGCAGTAATGAGCCCTCTGAGTGTTGCGCCTACGGTCGTGGGTTCGATTGCCACCTCGGGCAAACATTTGTGTGATGAACGTATTTAAACGTATTTATTATGTATGTCAGTCTTAGCAGTTGTAACTATACTGAGACCTTAGAACTTATATCTCGAGGTGGGTGGCGCATTTACGTTGTAGATGTCTATGGGCTCCAGTAACCACTTAACACCAGGTGGGCTGTGAGCTCGTCCATCCATCAAAGCAATAAAAAAAAGAAAAAAGTCTCTAGTAGATGGAATCCTAATTTCGAGCCGAATAACCATGCGCGATTTGTTTCCAGTTATTGTTACTATCGTTACGCGCTGGGGTTCGGGATAAATAAAAAAATCTACCGAATTAAAAGGTAACACTGTATTAGCACTTAGAACACTTAAAACGCTCAATAAACACTTTAAAACTCTCAATTCGCTTATTTCGCTTTGCTTCAGGTGATCCGTTCGCTGTTTCGCTTCGAGTACTTCCGATTACTAAATGACTGATAACCACATCCCCAGAATTATCGAGAATATTCCACACATTTCGAGTATTGTGTTTCCGCTATCTGACAATAGATAGCGTTGTACTTCTTGAGCGTTCTAGACGCTACTAGATCCTTCGATATTCGTTTGACTATTCGGCGATAGATGGCGTTGCTGTTACCGGCGTAACACTATCATGACACTATATTTGTTATATAAAATCTTATTAATTATACAATATATTTTTTTAAATATATTACAAATACATTTTTTTTAAAACACTATATTAAAATAGATTGCCGCTGACGGCAGTGTCTACGGCACAAGTGGTTAGGACTCCAGATTGAGAAAGCTCCTTACAATACGCACAGTATCGAGGATAACTGCCTTCTGTATCAGGCCCCTAACCCAGCTGGATAACAAAAGTTTCTTAAGATGCTGATCGAGACTTTTTGCTATCAAACCGTTTACCGACACAACTATTGGAACAATGATGGTTGAATCAACGCCACATGGTGGTAGTCTCTAGGGCCAGGTTGAAATATTTTATTAATTTGTCCTTTTCTGCCTACACGAGGTTCCCGTCATGAGGAATGGTGATATCAACCAACACTGCTCCACGCGCAGACCGATCTATTTTAATCACAATATTAGGCTTATTGGCAACAATATACCTATGATAATAGATCGGTCCCAGTAGAGCGTAACATGATCATTTTCAAGAACCGGTTGAGGTTGGTATTGGTAATAAGTAACAGCAGAACCAAGAAAGCCATATCTCAGAGCAAGTTGTTGATGGATAATCCTAGCCACTTGTTTATGTCTATGCAAGTACTCGCCGTTAGCAAAACGAGAACAGCCAGAAACGATATGTCTAATAGACTCTCCCGGACGGTGGCATGCCCGACAAATGTTATCTGTCGCATCCTTTAGTATATATTTCCGGTAGTTGTTCGTCATGATAATTTCGACCAAATAATTGCAAAAATATTATTATTATAATTTATTTATATTTATTTACAATCTTATTAATTACATTTTTTTTTTTAAATACATATATTAAAAATACAATTTTTAAAAAACACTATATAAAAATAGATTGCCGCTGATGGCGGTGTCTACGACACAAGCCACCAGTGGTTAGGACTCCAGAGTGAGAAACCTCCTCACAATGCGTGCAGTATCGAGGATAACTGCCTTCTGTATCAGGCCCCTAACCCAGCTGGATAACGAAAGTTTCTTAAGATGTTGATCGAAACTTTTCGCTATCAAGCCGTGTACTATTATTATTATTATTAATTGAATTCATCAACCTGTAACCCTTTATCCAATTCATCAATCAAAAATTAAAAAAAAAAAACGTCCGACGTGCAGCATGGAGACGTGCCTCGTGCGATCACGAAATGGAAAGTTCACTGCGTGCACGGTGTAACTCTTCACCTTCGCTTCGTAGAGTCGTTAAATGCCTGCGTAACGTGTTATAATTCGGTAGAAATGTCAATTAATGTCAAACGTTACACGTTCCGTTGATATAACATTTTGCAAATACCGATCGGTTCTATATTAAAAGTCAGGAAACAAAATCATATATACACATTAAAAGACACAAATCTCAAGAACGAATTGCGGCGTGTTGGCGTTTCAATGTCACATATTTTATATTTTTTAGCCTAGAATAACCCCTTCCGCTAATAGTGAATAGTTTTTTCTTTACCTTACTTCCTAAGGAAAACAAAAAAAGTATTTTGACGCACATACCTATTTCTTTTGCGTACAGCGCCCCTAGCGGCAAACGTAGGTAAACGATCCAATTCCATACAAATATGAGCTAACTTTTACGCTATCGAGAACGTTAAAAACTCACAATAAGCACACTGAACTGTTGCCCCTTTGTTTCAAAATTATTTTCAACGTTTTACGAATATGTTTTACGAAAATCACGTAACATTTATTATTTTATGGATGGGTATCGTTGATTGCGTAAATAGACAGTTATTTCAATTAAACGCACTTTGTACTACCTCGACCTAAAAAGGATGTAAGTAAACGTTTTTTTAAACCTAAAAAAATAATTGGGTAGTTATCTTTATACAGTCGTAATATACAATATTTGAAAGCTTAGCTTATGTAAAAATACTATTTGGGTCATACACATACATAAGTTCAGGGTGTATGTTGTTTAAAAAGAATGGATTTTATTCAAATTAAATTATATCGGGACATGAATTACAGTTACCATTTTAAATACAAATGATAATCAAGCAAAAAATTATTAAATTACCTTTGTAACTTATTTTTTAGTTTCCTATTATCCCTTTCTGTGGACTGTTCGCAAAGGCAGTTGCTACATTTCGATATCATTTATTGTTGTTTGGTGAGAGTTATCGTATAATAAAATGCAAATATATCTTTAGTATATATGTCAAATATTTAAAAATATGCATATAATTATTATAAATAGATTAAATTATAATAAAATTTTAAATAAACATTTAGTTACACGCAACCGCATCACTTCTGTGGACTTAAAATTTCGCCAAAAAAATCAATATCTACTAAAAGTACTACTCACCACATTTTTTTTATACTGGCCACATTATAAAGCTAGCATTGGCCATTTTGGATACAGCTACTGAGCGTTGGCGATCGTTCGGAATATTTTTTATAAATTCAGTGGTGATTTCGTAAAAGATCGGTAGAACTTTTCTGTTCCTGATATATTTCGGTAAGTAATTATTGATTTCAACAATTATCACGGAGCCGTATGGCCGTTCATGGAGTAATTTCGGAAATGTTTTTGTCTTATTTTCTAACCTTAAAAACTAAAAGAGCATTGTGATTTTTTTATTGAATGTCCTTTCTGTGGACCCCTTTTATGTGGACTTGAATGTCCACGCGAAAGACAATGTCTGCAGAAAATATTACATTATTGATTTCAAAACTAAAACACTGTCTTACTTATCTCTTAACTAGATGACGTTGACTCCTTTGGTCGTGCATGCTATTAAATCTACATAACATGAATTTTAAAAGAGGTTGTCTTGTATTTTGGCCAATGCCTACACGAAAGAAAGTGTCCACAGAAAATCGTTCTTAAGTTTTCCAACTGATTCAGCAGCTTGTTTGTAAACGTGAACAATGTGCATTGTGTATCATCGGTAGCTGATTTATATCCCCTGCTAGACCTCTGCTCCAAGACACGCTTCTTGCGTATAAACTAAAAGGGTTTGGCTTATTTGTATCTATTGCATGGTATGGTAGGTAGAAGTAAATATAGTTTAATTTGTTCCAGCTACATGATGCCACGTTCAAGTAGATCTAGGTTACAACTGAGTGAAGAACAAAAGAAAAAACGTAGGCGTGAGCAAAAAAAACTAAGTATGCGCAGAGCTAGATCAAAGTTAGATTCTGTTGCTCTTGAAGAAAGACGCAAAAAGGACCGAGAAAGGTATCATCGTAAAAAAGAAGAGGGGCTGATTAAGACCATTAAAGACTTGAAACCCCGAGACCAGCGACAATTACGGAAAATGTGGCGAGAGAAAGCAAAACTTAGACGTGAGAAAGAGAAAATAAAAAGAACGACTGAGCAAATGTTACACGAAAATACACCCCCTTCAAGTCCACAACCATCATCTTCACCACAACAATCATCTTTTTCACGAATTCGGTCAGGAAAAGCAGTAGGTGCACGGAATAAACGAAGATTGAAGGCTAAAAATGAATATTTAATAAATAGATTAATTGTTTTAGAACGAAAGCTAGCTAAATACAGAATGCGTCTACACAGAATTAAAATAGGACAGAAACGAGGTAACACTGTACTAGTCAAACGAAAAATACATGACTTTTTTATTGACGATGAGCATAGCAGACTCACAGCAGGCAAAAAAGAGACTATCACACGACGTAAAGTAAAAAAGCAAATACGTCTGTTGAATGACACAATTCTCAATCTACACAAGATATTTAACAATAAGACGGGTTTAAACATATCATATGAGACATTTCGTAGACATCGTCCTTTTTGGGTGATATTTCCTAAAACAACTTCTAGAAATACCTGTTTGTATCGTCAACATGCCAATAACGATTACATTGCTAGCGCTCTACATCAAGCTAAGATAATATCATTTTCTAACGCCACTGATATTGCCAGGTCGTTTTGCTGTGATAACATTCTGAGGGTTTCTTGTCTTGAACGAACATGTACCCTATGTTTTGAAAAAATTTTGGACTATACGGTCATCAATGGGAATGACACGATTCTTTACCAAAGATGGGTCACTAAGAAAGTGCCCCAAATAATTAAAGGCAATGAAAAATTATGTCAAAAAACACTCAAAGAATGCGTCAGAACTTCTCATCAATTACTTGTTAATAAATTTAATATAAGTTTGTCGACATTTATGCAACATCTTGCAAATATAATGAACCAATACAAGGCTATTTGATATATTAAACAAAACTTATCGCCATCACAAAGTTTACTGCATATTGATTTTTCAGAAAATTATTCCTGCAAATATGGATCAGAAGTTCAGTCAGCCCACTTTGGTGGATCCAAATCACAACTCTCGTTACACACTTGCGTTTATTATTCTGTTGATTCTCAGCCACCAACAAACCTTATAAAAACAACATCCATTTGCACTGTCTCGGAGAACTTACGACACGATCCTGTACTCATTTGCGCCCACTTGAAACCCGTAATTGAAAAAATTAAATTGATTACACCAGATTTGACAGAGCTGCATATATTAAGTGATGGGCCCGCTACTCAATATCGTAATAAAACAATGTTCCATATGTTAGCAAACTATGTGAGCAAAATTTCAAATGTAGAAACTATTGTGTGGCATTTCAGTGAGGCTGGACATGGCAAAGGTGCTCCTGATGGCGTAGGTGGCTGTGTAAAACGCACATGTGACAAGGCTGTTGCAAATGGCCAAGACATATCAGGTATTGACAGTTTTGTTGATTGCGTAAAAGTCACCTGTAAAGGCATTGACATTATTTGTATTAATAATGATGTATCTGATATACAAAAAATTGCCGATGCTAACAAAGTACGCCCCTTCAAAGGGACCTTAAAAATTCACCAGATCACATGGAGCTCAAAATCTCCTAACATTATTCACTGCAGGCGACTAAGTTGCTTATTGTGTGCACCTCACATTAGGTGTACACATTTTGAAATTGGGCAAATTCAGATTGAATATATTTCACGAGATACAAAAGAATCTTCGCCTACGATATCATCATCTATTTTATCAAGGACGGGTACCCCCAGACCAGTATCTTCTATTGATACTGCATCAGCGTCAACCGTCACTGGACCAAGAACACCATCTCCGCTCGAATCGTTTTTAAACACACCGTCTCCTGAATTAACAACGAGAATAGTCCGTCAACCGCTAACCCCACGGAAGCAAAATATAGTATATACTGACTCAGATGACTCAGCAACCCCCAAAAAATCCAGACTCCATACATTCTTTGATACCAGCGACACGGAGGACTCAATTCCATCCCCAAAAAAGTTAAGTGTCAGTCGCTTTTTGATTATAGCGATGAAGAAAAATTTTAAAGTGTTTTTTATTTTAATATTAATAAACTACTGTTTAGACATAAGTATATTTTTTCAATTTTGATTCTTTTCTGTACGAGTCTGTCCCTTCTGTGGTCAAGAAAAAAATTAAAAACCCTCTATTTCAGCAAAACCTGAAAAACGATCTCGTTTTATATTATAATTTAGATACTATGATTAATAACTAATAAATGAAACTGATTTTGTAAAAATACGAACGATGTTTTTTTTTTCCAAAAATTTTACCTTGTTTTGTGTATGACCCATCTTCACATTCACACTAAGACAGCCGGTCACCGTGGGGGAGTAAGAACAAGAAATAGAACAAGAAACGGATAAGAATAAGAAACTAATAGAATTAGCTATTGAAAACAATATAGTCAATTCAAAAAAATAACTTCCAATAGATGGACATGAATATCGCCAGATGGTCGGTACAGAAACGACACAGACTGCACCTTAACGGTCAGACCCAATTTTTTGACGACTGCGACACCATCACAAATCTCAATTTTAATAGCTACCGTAGAATGCTTAGAACATATCTGAACACATCATCAGCTTTAAAACCAAGCCGGCCCTTCAAAGCTATAGCAATAATAATACAAAATAACGAAAGAATAACTGCTTAGCTACTATAAAATAGAATCTCAACTCTGTGACAGAATCATCTCTAAAACATTCAAGAACGCAANCAATATTCTAGGTACATCCAGATAGAAATAGTTCCGTGTACATTTCCGAATACTAACAAATAAAAGTGTTTGCAGCGTTCATTACGATAAAAGCTTCTCCATACAAAGAGCCGAGGCTGGCCTCGTGCGTGACCTATTATCATAGCTAAACAATAAACAAGACATAATTGTCTCTTTCGTGATAAAGAAGGTCGTTTACTTTTTTATATACCCTACACGTGCTAGCCCTAAAGTCGAGAAGGCAATGACCACCTTAATGCAGACGGAAAACGGTTTAAAATTATTTAATATCGGTGACGTTACTAAATTGTGTCCCGCAAATCGGCTGACTTTTAATGGAACAATTACAATTATTTGTCTTGCACGATGTTTGAAATAGGAAATTGTCTTTATAGGGTTTGTCTGATTTCACCACAGTGTCACTAAACATACAGATACGTCGTAATTTGAAAATACTAACATACAACATGGCATATTATTTTTCGACGTAAAAATATTGCACACTTATTTACCAAATATGGAAATGTTTCTAAAGATGTCTCAATTTTACAAATAACTTTAGGTAGTCAATTCGTTTTTTTTTCAGATTACAGAATATTGGATGAAAATTTTGCTTGAACAAAAATCTTTATGGAGTCCTAGGTAGATTTGAATTTGAAGGATCAAGTAGATTTGAGAGAAATGGTAAGTAATAATAATACAATTAATCATGAACATACTTGTTTTTAAATCGCGGTTTTGTTTACTCTATTTTACTATAGTATATCATGTGGCATCTAATCTTCGCCTTCGATCAGTGTTCTATTCAAATCGTATAGTTTTTCTCGCTTGGCGCTCTTCCATACAACTTCGTCATTGAAATGCTCGTTCCGGCTGATACATTCCCGTGTCACGTTTTGAAGCACAGTTGAACATTCACGGACGTTCGTGCGATACTAATTCTAGAAAATTCTCGATCTTTCTGTACAGTTCATCTACCCACTACAAGATGGCGTTAATTGTAATTGTGCAGCTATCGATCGGGAAATGATTCTTACTTTTGAGAAATACTGTAATAGTACTTTAGTCAGGTATACTTGTATACACCAACGCAATCACAAAAGTACTTCCTAACTATAAAATGCTTCGCCATGCGGCATTGGATACTACAGATAGATCTATAGCGTTCTTCTTTCTCTCGCCCTTAATCTACTATGTGGGGTCAGTGTAGCATGTTCTCTTGTTCCATTCAGGCCTATCATAAGTCTCTGCATTCACATGCTTCTCTCGCATATTCTCTTTCACATAGTACATCTAAGTCTTTCTTTTAACTTTATCACCCATCCAATAGATATGACCATTAAATTTCTCGATATCAATAATGTGCTGATTTTTGCGAGACGTTTATCTGATTTCGTGTTTCCAGTATCTCGATATGGTAAACCTCAAATTTGCGGTAATTTAATATCTTGTATTAGCGTGTTGATCTTAACATTCCGATATCTTGTGGTATTGATAATGACTATATTAATAGAAGATTATTTTATAGAGTGGTCTAAATCTTGTGTTTCCGTTGTATGTATATTGGAATGAGCGGAATAGGTCACGGCTTACTTTATATTAAGTGGTGACCACTAACTATAGACATCGTAACTACCCTTAAAACCGTATAACTGCTTCCATTAGACGTAGATAGGATGCTGTTACTTGCCCATGCCGGCTTACAATATGCTCTACCATCAGTTAATAGGATCGCAGTATGCTCAGAGAACACTTTTGCCATCATCCGATGATCAGGTTTGCCACGTCTCATACTGCTCGAGCATTATCTATTTTTTTTATTGCCTAGATAGGTGGACGAGCTCACCTGGTGTTAAGTGGTTACTGGTGCCCATAGACATCTACTACGTAAATGCCGCCACCCGCCTTGAGATACAAGTTCTAAGGTCTCAGTATAGTTACTACGGCTGCCCCACCCTTTAAACCGAAACGCATAACTGCTTCACGGCAGAAATAGGCAGGGCGGTGGTTCCTACCCGTGCGGACTCACAAGAGGTCCTACCACCAGTAATATATATAACGGTTATAACGTATATAGCGGTTTTTTTGAACGACATTTTCGCCGACATCAACACGTGCGTTTATCATGAACATTTTCAAACACATCAAGGATTGAAGGCAATAATACAATAAATAATTTTGCTCTAATATTGTACAGGACGAAAAACGAAGATTTGTGCAAAATAGAATTAAATTTCATACAAAACAAAATCTATATATTAATACGTGAAGCAAAAACTTTGTATCCCTTTTTACGAAAATAGCGCGGACGGAGGTGTATGAAATTTTCCACACTTATAGAGAATATAGAGAAGAAGTGCACAATGCTAATATTTTTTTAAAATAATGCATAAAAGATACATTAAATCAATAAAGAAAACTTTACACACACTACATACCACGTATTTGACGCACACACGCATGCATACTATTTATTGTCAAACTTTTGTTCTTGGCGTCTGTTGTCAAATTGAGAAGAGATAAAATATTGTTTGTCTTTGTTAATATTTTTTATACTGGCAAAATTTGTGATTATAGAAGTATAAAATACAATCATAATTGTGTACAAACTTACAATTCCAATTAATTATAGTCGAATTTCGACTACTGCGGGACCACTAGTAGACATAAAAACCAATAGAACTTGTCGTATAGTTAGTGAGCTATAAACAAATGTAAATCCTTAATTAAGAATTTGTCAACCTTGTAATATTAGAATACGATTATAATCAGTAATATCTATATATATAAAAATGAATTGCTGTTCGTTAGTCTCGCTAAAACTCGAGAACGGCTGGACCGATTTGGCAAATTTTGGTCTTGAATTATTTGTCGAAGTCCAGAGAAGGTTTAAAAGGTAGATAAATATGAAAATTTTCGGAATCAAATAAAGTTTAGGTCTTTTATATATCGATTGAGGCACTACGAAGTCTGCCGGGTCAGCTAGTTTTATTTATAAAAGTCGTAATAAGATATTGTATAATAGTAAACCAATTTTTTTTCCCTATCTATGCTGATAGCCTTGACAGGTTATTTCAGCTTCGCCCTAACATGTAGGTGAGCTCACGAGACTCAAACCGAAGGTGTTGGTAACACTGGCCCTAGCAAGAGCAGTAAGTACTTCGCAGAATCTACTACCACCGGACCGGGTAAACCAATTGAAAGGATTATAAAGAACGGGTCTTGGCATAACTTGAACGGGATCAACAGGACATAAAAAAAGCTTTGTTCGATTCGCTAATTAAGTGTTTTTCTTATAAATTAAACTACACATTTTTTTTTTTTTTATTGCTTAGATGTGTGGACGAGCTCACAGCCCACCTGGTGTTAAGTGGTTACTGGAGACCATAGACATCTACAACGTAAATGCGCCACACACCTTGAGACATAGTTCTAAGGTCTCAGTATAGTCACAACGGCTGCCCCACCCTTCAAACCGAAACGCATTACTGCTTCACGGCAGAAACTGGCGGGGCGGTGGTACCTATCCGTGCGGACTCACAAGAGGTCCTACCACCAGTAAAGAGGTCCTACCACCAGTAAAGAGGTCCTACCACCAGTAAAATTATCACCATAACAGATGTACGAGATTATGGGTGATTTAATGTTGAACGATCACAGTAACCCGAACGAACACTCAGTGACGTGGACAACACATTTTAAAGTCTGAGAGTTTGTTTTACGACTTCAGACCCTTTCACTTTTACTGTAACATCGCCCACTAACAAAGCTAGAATTTCAGCGTATATTATGTCCGATTATAGTTGTCGGCGCAACGTTACTATTTAGTTAACTAAAAATAGTTAAAGTTAACTGTCTCCTTAATGTTACGCATGTCAACAACTGCTCGAGACGGTATTCATGACTAATCTACCCCCACTGTCTTCTATAAATACGAGTGACTATTGTCGAACAAAACATTCCGACTCGAGCAGCCGACTGAGGCGGAGTTATCTATTTTTGTCGTTGTACACTCGAGATGCAATAAATGGAATTCATTGGAAAAGTGAGTCTTAATTACTGTGGAACGATAGAAGGCAATAATAATGACGATGAGAATGGCGTCAACAATGCTGACGTCGTCATTTTAAAAGCATTATGGCACCAGTCAGCCTCTGTTCGTCATAGTACATTTCCCAAAATCATTTTTACCTATTACTACCAATTGTTTTTATTGCTTAGATAGGTGAACGAGCTCACGGCCCACCTGGTGTTAAGTGGTTACGGAAGCCCATAGACATCTACAGCGTAAATGCCGCCACCCACCTTGAGATATGAGTTCTAAGGTCTCAGTATAGTTAAACGGCTGCCCCACCCTTCAAGGAAACGTATTACTACTTCATGGCAGAAATAAGGAGGGTGGTGGTTCCTACCTGTGCGGACTCACAAAACGTCCTACCACCAAAACTATCTCAGTACTATATTCGATGATAGACTGCGGCTTGGTTATATCCCAGGCATAGCAGATATCAATAAGCCGAAGTGACTATTAGACAGACCATTTTAGGCAGTGACGAATAGGCTTTTCTGATGATTCACTAATTTGTTACGCACAGCTAGTATTGTTATTACCGAGGATACCAATTATTTTAAGTTCCAAATGACTTTTTTCAATACATTAATGTAATTAAGGAGATAGATGACCGTTTCAAGTGTAGATGGAACATGATAAATATACCTTTTGTGAAGAGACCCACATAGACTTAATACAAATTCAAGAACGTTCGATTTCGCGTTTACAACGTTAATTATTCTAGGCATCATCATCGCCAGAAAGCTGCGTGTTCAAATCACGTCGGGGTCACCAGTTTGTGGGTTTACTACAAAGGAAAGATCTTCCACCGAGCGGGTGATATTGCTCGGTCTACCGACCGACATTGTTGTTCGGAACTTGTATATATGCAAGTTTGTCTTGAAAATGTCGTAAACGACATTCAGGCATCTCTCAAATATCTTGTGTGGTATGATGGCTACCCGCCACAAGCTTATAGCAGTCCACTGCTGAACAGAGGCCTTTTCAATTGCACTGACCACAATCGTCGGCTTTGTCAGCCACCTTACATGCATCGTCACTCCACCGAGTCTGAGAGGATCCTGTACCACGTCTGTCAATTCGCGGTCTCCTTTTTTTCTACCTATTCTGATGGTCTTGAGAGACCATTTCAGCGTAGCCCTAACAAGTAGGTGAGCTAACCCTAGCATGAGCAGTACTTCGCAGAATCTACCACCGGTTCGGAAACGCGATCCACTGAGAAGACTCGATGAGAAACTCAGTGGTCTATGTTTGTGGGTTAATTTACTCGTCGAGCCCTTCGTCACGAGGGACAGCTTAGACTAGAACGATGACCGGCGCGATCTCCACTCAAGAGCACGTTTACCCCAACGGCTCTCCGGTTATCCGACAGATATTCTAGGTACATCCAGATAGAAATAGTTCCGTGTACATTTCCGAATACTAACAAATAAAAGTGTTTGCAGCGTTCATTACGATAAAAGCTTCTCCATACAAAGAGCCGAGGCTGGCCTCGTGCGTGACCTATTATCATAGCTAAACAATAAACAAGACATAATTGTCTCTTTCGTGATAAAGAAGGTCGTTTACTTTTTTATATACCCTACACGTCCTAGCCCTAGAAGGCAATGACCACCTTAATGCAGACGGAAAACGGTTTAAAATTATTTAATATCGGTGACGTTACTAAATTGTGTCCCCAAATCGGCTGACTTTTAATGGAACAATTACAATTATTTGTCTTGCATGATATTTGAAATAGAAAATTGTCTTTATGGGGTTTGTCTGATTTCACCACAGTCTCACTAAACATACAGATAGGTCGCAATTTTAAAATATTAACATACCTCGATATGTTTCTAAAAATGTCTCAATTTTACAAATAACTTTAGGTAGTCAATTCGGTTTTTTTTTTCAGATTACAGAATACTGAATGAAAATTTTGCTTGAACAAAAATTTTTGCCGAGTCCTAGGTAGATTTGAATTGGAAGGATCAGGTAGATTTGAGAGAAATGGTAAAGGTATAAAATAATAATACAATTAATCATGAACATACTTGTTTTTAAATCGCGGTGTTGTTAACTCTATTTTACTATAGTACATCATGTGGTATCTAATCTTCGCCTTCGATCAGTGTTCTATTCAAATTGTATAGTTTTTCTCGCTTGGCGCTCTTCCATACAACTTCTTCATTGAAATGCTCGTTCCGGCTGATATATTCCCGTGTCACGTTTTGAAGCACAGTTGAACATTCACGGACGTTCGTGCGATACTAATTCTAGAAAATTCTCGATCTTTCTGTACAGTTCATCTACCCGCTACAAGATGGCGTTAATTGTAATTGTGCAGCTATCGATCGGGAAATGATTATTACTTTTGAGAAATAATGTAATAGTACTTTAGTCAGGTTTACTTGTATACACCAACGCAATTACAATAGCACTTCCTAACTATAAAATGCTTCACCATGCGGTGTTGGATACTCTATAGCGTTCTTCTTCCTCTCGCCCTTAATCTACTATGTGGGGCCAGCACAGCATGTTCTTTTCTTCCATTCAGACCTATCATAAGTCACCTCTGCATTCTCATCCTTCTCTCGCATATTCTCATAGTTCATCTAAGTCTTTTTTTTTACTTTATCACCCATCCAATAGATATGACCATTAAATTTCTCGATATCAATAATGTGCTGATTTTTGCGAGACGTTTATCTGATTTTGTGTTTCCAGTATCTCGATATGGTAAACCTCAAATTTGCGGTAATTTAATATCTTGTATTAGCGTGTTGATCTTAACATTCCGATATCTTGTGGTATTGATAATGACTATATTAATAGAAGATTAATTTATAGAATGTTCTAAGTTTTGTGTTTCCATTGGAATGAGCGGAATAGGTCACAGCTTATTTGGTATTAAGTGGTGATCACCAACTATAGACATCGTAACTACCCTTAAAACCGTATGACTACATCCTTTGACATAGACAGGATGGTGTTACTTACCCATGCCGGCTTACAATATCCTCTACCATCAGTTAATAGAATCATAGTATCCTCATAAAACGCTTTTGCCAATTATCCGATGATGAGATTTACCACGTTACATACTGTTCTAGCATTATCTTTTTTTTTATTGCTTAAATAGGTGGACGAGCTCACAGCCCACCTGGTGTTAAGTGGTTACTGGAGCCCATAGACATCTGCAACGTAAATGCCGCCACCGACTTCGAGATATGAGTTCTAAGGTCTCAGTATAGTTACAACGGCTGCCCCACCCTTCAAACCGAAACGCATTACACGGCAAAAATAGGCAGTACCTACCCGTGCGGGCTCACAAGACTTCTCTCGAGGGGATTCCCCATAGCTGATCCCTCACGCGCCAGTGCATCTACGAAAGCATTATCCAAAACACTTAAGACTTCGAGCTTATGATTTCTATTGGTTCTGATGGTCATTTAACATCAGATTGACTTTGAACGTGTCTGCCCATGTAGCGAAATAACGCAGACTTGAATAAGCTCTAATTTATGTCTATTAGATGACACTACCCAATAATGAGCAGCAGAATTACGGGGTGGAGTACATAAAAGGCTTTATAGTTTACGAATAACTGGGTATTCGCTGATACAACTTGTAACCGCTGTATAGTTAACATAAAGGGTGGTTCATTGTACGCGGGAGTGACTCAGCGTGTCGTCATCGAGGGGTTGATGAACTATGTACCGTCAGCAAAAAAACTGAATTTAGAAAATAATCACAATTTAATTTTAATTTTAATAATAAAGTATATAGCTCTGAAAAGTAATGGGAGCGGCTATAAGAATCTATCTATATATATAAAAATGAATTGCTGTTCGTTAGTCTCGCTAAAACTCGAGAACGGCTGGACCGATTTGGCTAATTTTGGTCTTGAATTATTTGTGGAAGTCCAGAGAAGGTTTAAAATGTAGATAAATATAAAAATGCTCGGAATTAAATAAAAATAACAATTTTGTTTTCCCTTTGATGTGTCCTGCATCGGACGGATTCTTTTTGATTGTTTTAAGTTTATTTTATACAAAAGTTTTGATCTTTTATTTATCGACTGAGGCACTACGAAGTCTGCCGGGTCAGCTAGTTACTTATAAATAATTGTTCAGGGTAGGGTCATTGGTAAAAGATCTCGTGGGTGTAGTCCCATGCGCTGGACTGAAACGAGTGCGTGCAAGCCTCAGTTCACGAACTTATGAAGAACATCTGTCAAGGCTTTAATATACAAGGATTCCACATGACCACAACTGCTCTGCCAAAAGCAATCGACCATGATAATGATAAGAATTACTCTGGTATTTGAGTAATTCTCGGTATTGTATGGTGAATCTAATCGTAATCGGTGATGAAGTAGTATAGTTATGCGAGTTTTTTTATTGCGTAGATTAGTGAACGAGATAATGGTCCACCTGTTTTATACATAACAACTGTCTCCTTTACTGCTTCGCGGTAGATATAGGCAGTGTCGTAGTACCTACCCTGCGATGCTGGTACGATTGCGCGACTCGATGCGCTTAGATGATATGCTATTAGATTGCTAGTAAGTGTTTTCTTATGCCTTTGTTCAAAGTTTCGCCTATAAAAATGAATAAAAAGTGAGTTGATCAAAAATAATAGTTTCTTCTCCAACACCGTTTTTGTTTTAATACAACTAGCGCCATCTAGTACTTAATTTGAAAAGGTAATGCCCCATAATATTAAATTATAATTATTTAAAACAAATCTTTTTCTGCAGTCGCCATGTTGTCTGGCGCATCAATACCGTCTAAGGATGCGTTGCATGCTCATTTCGAGGCTCCCGTGGGATGTGTGTGTCGTCCCGCTTTCTACCGCAGAGCTTGTGCCGTGAACTAAGAGCTTAAAGCGTTTTGATATGATTATTTTGAAGTTCAATTGCTTATGTCACGCCAAAAAGCAAGTTAAGTGTCAGTGAAAGTAAGTCGAGTTATTTTTTTGGTGAAGCAAAAACTTTGTATCCCTTTTTACGAAAATTGCGCGGACCGAGGAGTATGAAATTTTCCACACTTATAGACAATATAGAGAAGAAGTGCACAATGCTAATTTTTTTTTTAAATAATGCATAAAAGATACATTGAATCAATAAAGAAAACATTACACACACTACATACCATGTATTTGACGCACACACGCATGCATACTATTTATTGTCAAACTTCTGTTCTTGACGTCTGTGGTCAAATTGAGAATAGATTAAATATTGTTTGTCTTTATTAATATTTTTTTATAGCGTAGCCTTGGCGAAATTTGTGATTATAGAAGTATAAAATACAATCATAATAGTGTATAAACTTACAATTCCAATTAATTATAGTCGAATTTCGACTACTGCGGGACCTCTAGTGATTAGAAATCCGCAAATGACATCTATACTCAAATAAAAATACAGAGCGCCCATAAATATCTATTGTAGTATTGTAATTACAAATAAGCGAGTTATAAGCTAAAGTATAGCCATTATGAGGGCATATTAATGATATACTATTATCTCGTCAATTATTTTAATGCCGTAATACGACACCATCCATATTTTGATTTATTTTCTAAATATGGGGCACTCACATTATGATATTTATGCACCAATCCAGTAGCCACTTAATACGCGCTTTGAGTTTCTACCGACATCTGCCTAAAAACAGCTATTCAAATGTTCTTCGATCAGAATTGTAATTTATTTAGAAAACGCTTTTTCTTCTAAATTGATACCGCATAAAGAAGCAATACAGGGTGTTGTGAAAGACCTCAACTAGACAGTGACTATACAGTGTCTAGTCCACAGCGCTGTCTATACGTGTAACGTAACAAAAGGCTTTGATGTAAGCTTTTGTCGAAGGCTTTCTAAGAGACGAAATTATGCCCTCTTTAAATAGCTTACTATATTTTCTTTGAAATTAGCATTTGGTAGAAGTTGTATGCTTTGTAAGAAGTTGTATATCTCGAGTTGGTGCTAAAGGTACTCTATCTTCCATCCGAAACACTATTCTACTTCTTGTTTATTAACTAAACCTATTTTAGAACAGACTCGTCAAACCAAGGGTCCAGGTTCCCTTGAAAAGAATTAGTCACAAAACTAAGTGTCAATAGATTAGTTAATTCCTTATCGCATCCCTCTTTAATTTCCATCCGAAGAATACGTGCTTACCAAACACCAGCGAATAATAAGTCATAAAATTATAAAGGTTTTTTTTCCTACAAATTGCGATTTAAATTTACAATGTTCACTCGATGTACCACGGGATTAACTAAAATACATGAAAAAGTTTTTAATAACGGACTAGAGGTCCCGCAGTAGTCCAAATTCGACTATAATGAATTAGAGTTGTAAGTTTGTACACTATTATGATTGTATTTTATACTTCTATAATCACAAATTTCGCCAAGGCTACTCTATAAAAAAATATTAATAAAGACAAACAATATTTAATCTATTCTCAATTTGACCATAGACGTCAAGAACAAAAGTTTGACAATAAATAGTATGCATGCGTGTGTGCGTCAAATTCATGGTATGTAGTGTGTGTAATGTTTTCTTTATTGATTTAATGTATCTTTTATGCATTATTCAAAAAAAAATTTGCATTGTGCACTTCTTCTCTATATTCTCTATAAGTGTGGAAAATTTCATACTCCTCCGTCCGCGAAATTTTTGTAAAAAAGGGTACAAAGTTTTTGCTTCACGTATTAATATATAGATAACTAGCTAGCTTACTTAAATATCTTCCACGATTATTCATTTTTAACCTAAACGACCATTATGCGGACATTATAGGCTTTACGCGAGTTCCCTTTACTATCTCGTTCCTTGAACTGGTTATCTTTATAGGCGGCGTAAAATTTATCGCGTGTAAAGAATGGTGTGTGGTCGATGTAGGTAGCGCTTGTGAAGAACGTACCTTAAATTTAAAAGTCTAGTTTCACTTGAATGACTTTCGAATGATTTCTGAATTAGCTTGCCTTCCCTGCCTTCGGAGAAGGACAGGAGATTGATATGGTTTAATCTCGTGCTATTTACTGTCATTAAATTATTTCCGACGTTTCGTAAACTTTACAGTTGTCATGGCCACAGACCACTGAGACTGTTATATGATGACATTTGACGAAGCATGTTGCTGATAAACTCTGTTTCTATTATCTGACGAAGCGTGTTGCGGATAATAATATGTACTTTTACGTTATTAAACTACCTTGTATTTTGATTATAAAATAAATAATGTTTAATTGACTATTGTGCTATTACATCTATTACCTGTGCTATTACCTCCTCGGAACTCGAATAAGGTAAGGGGTATATGGCGGAGCACCGGGGGACGGCTGACGGCATGCCCGGCCAGCCTCACAAGCATTTTCGTGATAAAAGCCCAAAATACCTAGTTTTAGAACCAACCGTAAACTAATAAAACAACACCTCATGACTTTAATCTAAGTCTACTAATCTCATAAGTTCGTATATTACAAGCTTCCTAACAAGCTGACTAATAACTTTGAGTCAATAAAGGTTCCGTCGAAGTTTCAATCACTCCTTGTTTATTCAGTTTACAAGTCCGCAAGTGTTATGTACTTCTGACAACAATAAAGTTGTGTAGTGCCGAATATTTGAACCATTGAGGTTTCAAAGACATACGTAAAGCTACTAGTAAACCCACAACAGCCCTTTGAGGCATCTGCCAGATAGGTAGGCAAAGAAATCACAATCACTCAATCACACAATCAATCACAATCACTTTTTTTAAAGTGAACTTTTCTTTAATTATTCGTGGTAGGACCTCTTGTGAGTCCGCACGGGTAGGAACCACTACCCTGCCTATTTCTGCCGTGAAGCAGCAATGCGTTTGGGTTTGAAGGGTGAGCAGGCGTTGTAACTATAATGAGAACTTACAACTCATATCCCAACTCAAGGTGGGTAGCGCATTTTACGTTGTAGAGGTCTATGGGCTCCAGTAACCACTAAACACCAAGGGCGGATCCAGCTTTGGCGCCAGGAGTGGGTCACATAGTCAAATTTTGATGCGTTCGTTCCCAAACGTTTGCCATTATACAAAGTTATTATATTAAATTAATTAAATATTGAAGGTATGTAGTTACATAAAATCTGTATGGTGACAAAATATATAAATAAAATCATTATATTCAATTAGTGGTCCACCTAAGTCCTGGAACCAGCTCAGGGGGTGGTCATGACCCCCATGACCCCCCCCCCCTGGATCCGCCATTGCTAAACACCAGGTGGCTGTGAGATCGTCCACCCAATTAAGCAATTTTTTTTTAAATCTGTAATAACGTAAATTTCGATCACTTGCCTCATTCGTTAATAAAAATTCGAAAAAAAAAACTCGTTATCCACTTCACGCCCGTAATATGCGGCCAGTTCATTTTATCGCTTCACTTTTCTGAGAAGTAAGATATCATCGTAAACGTTGCTTGATGCGACATTATGTCTAACTTTGTAACTAAGTTGCGGATAAGCAAAAACTATCCGAGTTAAGTTTGGCTGAGCGCGTGTTGTGATTTATCGTTCCCTTTTGTTTCTCGAAACGTTAAACTTCCATACGAAATAATACTGTTAATAAACGTTGTCCAGCGATAGAGCGACGCTACCATTTCTTTAGCTTTCTGAAAACAAATTATTGTCAACAAAAAAATTGGCTGTTTACGGACGATAGTTTTACGTCATAAAGAAACATTGATGAAAAATTGCATAATTATATGAATTAAATTGAATTATTATCACTGACTTATCATAATTTTGTAATACAAAGCGAGGGTTAATTGAAAAAAAAAAATTTTTTTTTACGATATATTAACGCTTGGGCCGATTGTGCCTCTTTACCGCTTATTCCGGGTTCTCGCTCAGGCTCAGGCGGAACGTGACACTTTTTCGTGCATGCAGCCGGTGTTCATCGATTTATAAGACGTTATCACGTCAAAAAAGTGGATGGATCATCCGTCGTCCGGGCGTAGCTGGAATAGCCCCTAAGGCTATATTTAGGGAAAGAAGAAGGTAGCTTCGCATCTGAGCTGTGCGACCAACCTAAGCTTACATGGTTGGCCACAAGCTGCAACGTTCGAACACAGAGTTGGCCAACTGCCACGCGACTTGTGTCGCCGGATTAGAATGTTAATGTGTGTTTCTGTTGCTTATTGTTTCACAGGCAACTATTGTTGTTAATACGTATTTATGTACTTACTTATTGAAATTATAAAAAAACAATTTGTTAATACTGGCCGATGGTAAATCGTTTTAGACGTTTTAGGAAATTAATAAGTGATTTGCGCCAAAAATAAGGGGAAAATTCTCAATTTTGGCCATATGCCTTTTTTGTGAATATGTTCAAGTACGCTACGCTACGTAAGATAGACGCAGTTGATTCTTGTTTGAATCAATAAACACTCATGAATCATTGACAAAACTATAGTTTTATTAGTTTGTTTTGTATTCGCCATATACATATTATAGCAGATTAACGCTAACGTATATGTAAAGAACATTTATTATTTAAAACTCTTTACGTTTTCAAAAACGATTTTTCTTCGGTGTCATGGAGTGAAGTCTGTCATTCAGTAAAAAGAGAGTTCAGTTTTATATAGTTTATTAATACTGTTGATTGTTTAATTTTTGGAACGAAGTTCCTTACGGCAGGCTTGGAGGAGATAGGGATTTTGCTGCGCGACCGAACTGAAAAAAATGTGATAGTAAAAACCGTAAGAAAAAGTCCGTGGAATAAGGCCTTGTTTTCCGCACAGCGGTATTTCACCGCGCGATTTTTTCGCGTAATTCTTTTTTTTTTTTATGGAACTTCGTTCCTGTCCGGTGTCCCACGACACCACACATCTTTTAATATTAATTTTAAAAGCGATTAAGGGCTTTAAATGTTGTTTTCTTATTAACTATATGAAAGACTAGTGGCGCGCTCCGGCTCCGCTCGGGTCTTTAACAAAAATTTCAACGATATTTGACGTTGTTTTATTTTTTATAAATAAAATAACACTTATAGCGACATAACTATAATAGTTAGACATATGCTGTCGCGACACTTTTTGTAAATAATAATGTGTTCTACAAAGTCGCAGTACATTATTTTATTCTATCATCAATAGTTTTCACATTATTTGAGTTTTAGTACGGATCCCTAATTCTTTTCAAAAAAGATTGTAGCCTATATCACTCGGGAATAGCGTAACTTCCAAACAGTGAAAGAAATTTTTAAATCGGTTCAGTAGTTTCGAAGCCTATTCAATACAAACAAACAAACAAATCTTTCCTCTTTATAATATTAGTTATAGAAAACACAATTAAGTCATTTATTGCTTATTCATTGTGAAATACTCCATATCATTACCTACATATATTTTTTTCGCGTGGAAATTACTGAATTTGAACGTAAACGACTTCGGTAGTTCGGCCAGGGGAAACATTAGCATTATAAAGTAATGTCGAAAGCGTACGTGACATTATTTATTTATAAAATGACTTAATTCCCGGCGCGGACCGTGCCATGTTCGCGGCTGGCTTCAATCCAAATTCCTTTTGCGCACCCCGGGGTGTGGTCGTACTTGTAGCGATTAGAGATATCTATTAAGTACTAGCTGACCCGGCAGACTTCGTAGTGCCTCAATCGATAAATAAAACATCTAAACTTTTGTATAAAATAAACATAAAACAAACAAAAGGAATCCGTCCGACGGGGAACACATTAAAGAAAAACAAATTGTTATTTTTATTAAATTCCCAGCATTTTCATATTTATCTACCTTTTAAACCTTTCCTGGACTTTCACAAGTAATTCAAGACCAAAATTAACCAAATCTGTCCAGCCGTTCTCGAGTTTTAGCGAGACTAACGAACAGCAATTCATTTTTATATATAGAGATAGAAGATAGATAATAGATATAGATTATTTATTTCATTATTGCGTGAACGAGCTCGCGAACCGCCTGGCTTTGAGCAGTTACCAGTGCCCATAGGCATCAACAACATAAAGATCGCCTTGAGAACTGACTTAGTCTCTGTTTTAAAGTACATCGTCTGCTACACGATTCAAACGATTGCTGCTTCACGGTAGAAATAGGCAGGATGATGGTACCTAACTATGTGAGCTCATTAGACGTCCCGACACCAGAAAAAGATTTGTCAACTGTTAACACAATTAATATACATTTTATTACTTAAGCCCGTATCAGCCAGAACCTATACATATACCTTAAGTGTTTTACATTTTAATAATTCGATTGCATACACGAGATCAGGTGGCAATACGTCACTTAGTTTTTTTTTTTTGCTTTGATGGGTGGACGAGCTCACAGCGACCCACCTTGAGATATAAGTTCCAAGGTCTCAGTATAGTTACAACGGCTGCCCCACCCTCCGAACCGAAACGCATTACTGCTTCACGGCAGAAAAAGGCAGGGTGGTGGTACCTACCCGTGCGGACTCACAAGAGGTCCTACCACTCTACCACCAGTACAAGTTTTCAAAAAGAAGGCAATAAAAAAAAATTACTCACCATCTCTGTTTACGAAATAATCCTACAATTAATTTCATCATCATAACTCTTGTATGTTGTTCTCGTGGGAGATAGCATAGCCACTTCCACAGTATAATTACTTCTGTATCTTTTCGAGTTGTGATACGCAAAAATTTTCCCTACGACTGAAAATGCCTACAAATTATTTATTATTCTTCGACCGTTCAATTCAATATCCAGGCAATTCGATTTTGGATTGCACTGCGGACTGCAGTGATAAGTGCTCCAACTTTATGCTGATTTAAAGTAATGATGAAGGAACGTTACCTATCTACTTAATGTTGTTGTTTTTTTCGGTAGGCAGCGGCTTGGCTCTGCCCCTGGCATTGCTGAAGCCCATGGGCGACGGTAATCACTCACCATCAGGTGGGCCGTATGCTCGTCTGCAAGGGCAACAACAACAAAAAAACGTGATTTACCTTTTCCATACTGTTTTTCTTTATGTGTAATGATGTGTGATGATGAATATGATTTCATATTATACGTATATTGGAGATATACATACATATATGTATTACGTATTGTATATACATATGTGTGTACGTATTTTCATAATTATTTAATAATGCCCGTAATAATTGTTAATAACGCTACACCGCAACGTACCTGCCTGCTGACTGTTTTCGAATGTTAATTGTGTTTTGGTGTACAATAAAGTACATTATCTCTTTTTCTCTGTCTCTCTCCTTCTCTATCTCTGTCTGTCCCAGTTTCTCTGTCTCTCTCTCTCTCTTACTGTTAACAAAGTAGGCGTAACGGATGTTGTAGTGGAGAAAACAGATTTGATTAGCCTCGCGATACCCCGCCATCTTTAGTCCCACTTAATCATACAGTTAAATATATCAAGTCAACTAATATTCATCGTTTTTTTGTTTCTGTGAAATCATCATTAGGTTGTATCCCTTTCAAAACTATTTATCGGATCTGATCGTAAATGTATCTTTTTCTTTGAACAAAATAAATAAAAATAATTGGTAAGCCCTATCCTACTATTACTATGTTATTGGAACCACACCCCACCAATCCATAGCAGCCAACATTTATCTTACCCGAGACAATTTTAAAATCACCTGAGAGTCACTTCTGTTCAACGTGAATTCTAACCGAGATTACGTTGAAATATAATCGTTGTTTCTGATCCCTCCAGATATATAAATATAATGATATGGAATACTTCACAATGAATAAACAATATAAGCCTTTATTGTGTTTTCTGTGATATAATAAGAAAACAACATTTAAAGCCCTTAATCTCTTTTTAAAATTAATATTTTAAACAGTATTAATATACAGTCAAACCTGGGTAAGTGAGAACTGGATAAGTGAGAAAACTCTATAAGTGAGAGTAATAGCCAGGACCCGTCATTTTAAGCTCCCAAAACCTCTATTAGCGAGAAACAGAAAACTCTGTTCTTACAGAGGTTTCGACTCTCTCTTGAGAGTCGTTTTTCTCTCATGGACCTCCGTAAGTGAGACTGCTACTTATCTATACCTCTATAAGCGACAGTCGAGCTTTATTTATTTATATTATTTAGGAGGAATAAATGACAAAACAAATTACAAATTCATCATTTTCTATTTTATGACTCATTCTTAACTTTCGTGGAACTTCCTACCATTGTTTTTGATCTGCGAAAGTGCACAAGTGTGGGAAAAAGAAACAAAGTCGCAGGACGTAGCTTCCAAAAAGTCCAATAATATGCCTCAGTAAATAATCACCATTTTACCGAGATTTTTCATTCCCGATCCTGCGGACCGAATGGTAAACAGTCGACGTCGCCCAAAACACGTCATTTCGGATCCTCCCGAACTCACTAACGGTGATTTTAGGTACCCCATGCACCGGTCATCGTTCTAGTCGAACCCGTCGCTTGCGAAGAAGGGCTCAGCGAGTAAATTAACTTACAGACACAGCCCACAGAGTTTCTCGCCTGATTTTCTCAGTGGATCGCGTTTCCGACCCGGTGGTAGATTCTGCGAAGCACGGCTCTTGCTAGGGTTCGTGTTAGCAACAACGTCAGGTTTGAGCCCCGTAAGCTCATCTACTGGCCCGGTGACGCTGATATAGTCTCTGAAGACCATCAGCCATGATGTTGTCAGCCAGGTCCATGAAGTCGTCGTGGCCTAAGGGAGAAGACGTCCGGTGCATTCGTATTGAGCGATGCACCGGTGTTCGAATCTCAAGCGGGTACCAATTTTTTTAATGAATTACGTACTCAACAAACGTTCACGATTGACTTTCACGGTGAAGGAATAACATCGTGTAATAAATATGAAACCCGAAAAATTATAATTTGCGTAATTACTGGTGGTAGGACCTCTTGTGAGTCCGCGCGGGTAGGTACCACCGGCCTGCCTATTTCTGCCGTGAAGCAGTAATGCGTTTCGGTTTGAAAGGTGGGGCAGCCGTTGTAACTATACTTGAGACCTTAGAAGTTATATCTCAAGGTGGGTGGCGCATTTACGTCGTAGATGTCTATGGGCTCCAGTAACCACTTAACACCAGGTGGGCTGTGAGCTCGTCCACCGATCTAGCAATAAAAAAAAAAAAAAAAAAAAAATGTTTTCTCGTCAATATTGAACCTATTCTATTTCGTGAAACTAAATAACGTTGTTATTTTATCGCATTCTTTTCGAATGGACACGTGTGCCTATGTACCGTCCTGTTTGTCGGACTTACTCAGTTTATCGTTAATCAATTGCGAAGGAAAGTTCTGTTCTGCATCATGTCAAAATGGAAAACTAAAGTACTGTCATTAAGTGAATAGTGAATGCGTTTGAATCCGGAAAATCGCGAAATGAAATTCAGAGGGAGCATTAGCGAGAAACTCGGGTTAGTGAGAAACCTCTATAAGCGAGAACGAGATTGTGCTCCCTTGAACTCTCTCTTATCCAGGTTTGACTGTATTTACCAAAACATTATTTATTTTTACTGAATAACAGACAAGTGAGTGAGTGATAAGTGAGCCTAATATTTTTTTTTTTTTTTTATGGCTTAGATGGGTGGACGAGCTCACAGCCCACCTGGTGTTAAGTGGTTACTGGAGCCCATAGACATCCACAACGTAAATGCGCTACCCACCTTGAGATATAAGTTCTAAGGTCTCACGTATAGTTAACTAAACTTCTTGTAAAGGTTTTAAGTGACAAAGGTTTTAAGCTATTGCATAGCTTTTATCGCGGGTTTTAAGCGCGGTGATAGAATCAAGAAATTCCGTAACGAAAATAAAACCTAACACCCCCACTCCGCCTACCATGTAGCTCACGTTCAACCCATTCACTCGTTGCGCTGGTGTAGTGTTTGTGAATAAGCACGCGGCGTGACGTCGCACTGCATGCGCATCATGAAAAGTCTGCTCATCTCTCTCAATGCAATATTTACAAAAAAAAATTAATAAAAAAATTAATAAATTGAAATTCAACTAAAAAGTGAAAAATAAATAATAGTTTAAAAAAGCTAATACAATACGCTTTTATAGAAAATCCAACCAAAAAATTGAAAATAAATCTTAATAAATTTGAATTAAAAATAGTGTCAAAAAATAATATTTTATTGTAAAAAAGCGTGGGGTGCTTTTCAGGATATTATCAATTATTAACCCTTCTACTCACATCTGTTCATAAAATATTTATAACTACTTATACCATGCACCCCACGCTTTTTTTACAATAAAATCATTTTTTTTACACTATTTTTATATAAAAGCGTATTTTGTTAGTTTTTTTTAAACTATTATTTATTTTTCATTTTAGTTGAATTTCAATTTTTTCAATATTATTTTAATTTTTTTTTTTTTGTTATTTTATTTGTCGTTGGTCCTTAATAAGTATACCAAATTTCGAGTTAATCCGACGTTTTGAAGAGGGCCAAAATCATGTTCAAAGATTCCGTTACAAACATACATACGTCTGAAGCTAATAAAAGCGTATTAAAAATCTCTACCTATATATAGGTATATAAAAATGAATTGCCGTTCGTTAGTCTCGCTAAAACTCGAGAACGGCTAGACCGATTTGGCTAATTTTGGTCTTGAATTATCTGTGGAAGTCCAGAGAAGGTTTAAAAGGTAGATAAATATGAAAATGCTCGGAATTAAATAAAAATAACAATTTTCCGAACGGATCCCTTTTGTTTGTTTTAAGTTTATTTTATACAAAAGCTTAGGTCTTTTATATATTGATTGAGGCACTACAAAGTCTGCCGGGTCAACTAGTACTGTATAAAATTTTCACGTTCTTCTAATGTCTACTTCAATGAGAACTTGCATCGAGTCTAATATTATGAATATTCACGGTGCTCTTTATGGCACTCGACATCATATTTTATGCCGATACACAGAAAATTCGCTCACTGCCACTGCACTACCGAAACTGCAATACGAACACTCCATTGTTTCGTTTCCGCTTCACTCTAATTATAATTATACATTTGCACTTCATATAAGCATAAAGAAAATAGGTTACGGTACGGACAAGGTCCGCTTTGTTCGCTTTTACCGACAGACCAATATAATAAGCCACAAACTTTTATTTAGGTACGACATTTCGTCTTTTCGCATTAAAAGTGTACAATTTCCAAAAATATTCAAAATTGAGTTAATATGCGGAATCATTTCGTATCACCAAGTATTTTTCTCATAAATACTTTCAAAAGAGCGTAGTTTAGTTTTAGTTTTTTTTTTTTAGTTTACCTATATTTTGACTACTATTAACAAAATTAATACATAACTTTATCTAACTTTAAAAGACAGATAATGTAATTGGTAAAAACTAAAAAATAAATGTTGCAAAGATGATTAATATTAAAAATATCTCATGTTCAACCTTTAAAACACTCTCCTGTAAAATTTAGTCAGTTTTGAGATTATACAGTTTTAATGCGAGAAGACGATTTGTTATGCATTCATTGCTATGCCCCTGCTGGCATTTGGGACGTCCATGAGCAAAGATAACCCCATCATGAGATGCTCTTCGGCCGACAAGGGTAGTAAAGAAAACAATCGTGAGGACACCTTGCGTAACATTCATATGACAATCGCGAGCACAATTTCACTTTACGTGACATTCAAATGACAATTACGTAAACTATATATTTCAGACGTTTAGATGTTCGTCTAATCAATAGGAATTACATTTTTTTTTTTCGTACAAAGTTCGACAATAGCTTCTGAACGAATTGTTAGGAGCATCTAAGAACTAGACTTGCAATGTTACAACGTGATCATTTTTTCTGTACAATATACGATTTGTATTTTATTGATTAATTCTGCTAAATATGTAATGTTTTATGTGTAAATTGTGCATATATTATATAAATGCATGTATATATAAGTATATATAGAAAATGTATATTGTTTTATGATATTACTAGCTTTTGCCTGCAACTTCGTCCGCGTGGAATAGCTACTTTGGCATAACGCTAAATTTTACCCCCCACTTCAATTACGTAGAAAGTGAAAATATTTTGAAACATTATTTATTGGTGCTCCACTTGTATTAGTCACTGTCGTGATGTTATATAGCCTATAGCCTTCCTCAATAAATGGGCTATTTAACATTGAAAGAATTTTTCAAATTGGACCAGTAGTTTAGCGCGTTCAAACAAACAAACAAACAAACAAACAAACTCTTCAGCTTTTAAATATTAGTATAGATAACAACGTACTGCGTTTTATGTGTATGCGAAGTCATCTTAGAACCTGTCGTAAGTCAAAATACAAATTCTCGCTCTACGTATGAGCCTACCAGAGCTTCTGGACATTTCTATGATATATTATTATATAAGGGTGAGAATCGGATGTTAGAAAATTTGGACAAGCCATATTTAATTTTAAATTTATATAATATAAAATTCACCAATTTTTTTTATTGCCCTTGTAGGCAGATGAGCATACGGCCCACCTGATGGTGAGTGGTTTTCGTCGCCCATGGACTTCAGCAATGCCAGGGGCAGAGCCAAGCCGCTGTCTACCGTAAACAACAACAATGTCTGATTATCTTAACTTCTCTACATCATTATCTTAACTATGTGCTTTATTTTGGACCCAACAAAAAATGAAACTCAAAATAAATATTCAAGATTCAAGAGCATCATTCACATGCTTTTTTTTTAGCTTGCCATATATGTATGTATATATGTTTGTTTGTTTATAAATGAATTTTTGAAAGCTGTTTTCACTGGCTTCAAGAAACTTAAATTGTAAATTGTTTAGCCCTTGTTTTCGCTGGTAGCGTAAGGGGCTATTCTGGATATGCGCGGCCAGGTAAGTGAGCTCACGGGCTCAATCTGAGAGAATTTGCTAATACAAGCCTTAGCAAGAGCAATGCTTCACAGAATCTACCACCGGATCGGAATCGCGACCCACTGGGAAGATCCGGCGAGAAGCTCAGCGGACTAAGCATCGCAACCATCCACATCTATAATAATATTATAAAGCTGAAGAGTTTGTTTGTTTGAACGCGCTAATCTCCGGAACTACTCATCTGATATGAAAAATTCTTTCAGTGTTAGATAGCCCATTTATCGAGGAAGGCTAGAGATTATATATAACATCACGCTAAGACTAATACAAGTAGAGCACCAATAAATAATGTTTCAAAATTGAGTATTTTTTACCTTTTAAGAGCTTCCACTGCGGAAACGGTTAAAGTTTCGCTAAAATAGTGTATGAGAGAATGGTTCTCCTTTAAAAGATCTAAAAAAAAGTCCACGACAACATATGTCTGTCGGCGGCGGCGCCAGGGATGGCTAAGCGGTAGTTTCCGTCATCACTCGTATTTGGTTGAACACAGTTTATAAAAAGTCAATAAAACCTTTTGAATAATAATTATTGAAACTCAACACACACAACTTTCACAATGACAGGATAAACCGACAGTTTCGTTGCACATACCGACAGACCGACTGATTGACTGACTGACTGTCAGAGATTCACTGACTGAGACGGACGGAATGACTGTCTGACATGGAATGCCACGACTCTGTCCCCGTACCGTCATTTTATACTGTGGCGTTACGGAGTCTACCCTTCATTTTGTGATATTTATCAAAACAACATTTCATCATTTAAAATAATAATCAAAACCACCGTCTTAATATTACTAAAAGTCGTTATCCACGACAACTAAAAGTCGTTATCCACGACATGTCTATATGTAAAGGCTGGCTCTCTATAACGTTTTTTATGCTAACCAACTTTGTTCTAAGATAAAGCATTATTTGTAAAGGTGTTTTTATAAAGATGATATTCTCCGTAAATGAAGAGGCGGGTAAAATTTAGCGTCATGCCAAACTAACTATTCCACGCGGACAAAGTCGCGGGCAAAAGCTATTACACTATATCGAGAACTTATTAAATGTGAAAATCGTGATAAGAGCCCCTTAAATAATAAGTGCGCGTTTAATATTATGGCACAAGTTCGTAGATCATTGTTCAGGTCGGGTCTCTTGTCCCTTGTCCCTTGTGACGTCAGCTGTGTTCCTGACATCCAGCCCGTTTGAGTTATTGGAACGTCCGATTTTCAATAAGTAGGCATTTTTTTTTACACGTAATGTGTTTGGAAAAAAATTCATAGTCTCGATTTTGAGTATTTGAAATGACAACATAATTATAGACGTGTCTATAAGCCATCAAGTAGGGCGTAATAGACTTTGAAGAGTGGAGAAGTACCTGGAAATTTTTTTTATTGCTTAGAAGGGTAGATAGGCTGACAGCCCACCTGGTGTTAAGTTGTTACTGGAGCCCATAGACACCAACAACGTACATGCGCCACCCACCTTGAGATATAAATTCTAAGGTCTCAAGTATAGTTACAACGGCTGCCCCAGCCTTCAAGCCGAAACGCATTACTGCTTCGAGGCAGAAATAGGCAGGGTGGTGTTACCTACCCGTGCGGACTCACAAGACGTCCTACCATCAGTAAGAGTTAGTGCTCAAAAAGTTTGCTGAATATGCCTAAGGATTTACGGTAGGCAGCGGCTTGGCTCTGCCTCTGGCATTACTGACGTCCATGGGCGACGGTAACCACTCACCATCAAGTGGACCGCATACTCGCCTGCCTATAAGGACAATAAAAGTAAAATAAAAAAGGCCAGATTCCACATCACGATCATCTTTATTCCACATTACTGGTGGTAGGACCACTATTACTGGTGGTAGGACCTCTTGTGAGTCCGCGCGGGTAGGTACCACCACCCTGTCTATTTCTGCCGTGAAGTAGTCATGCGTTTCGGTTTGAAGGGTGGGGCAGCCGTTGTAACTATTCTGAGACCTTAGAACTTATATCCCAAGGTGGGTGGCGAATTTACGTTGTAAATGTCTATGGGTTCCAGAGACCACTTAACACCAGGTACGCTGTGAGCTCTTCCACCCATCGAAGCAATAAAAAAAAAACACCACCATCGTCATCGTGTTCTACATCATATGACTTAAATTCCTTTGGCCTTTCATTTAAATACCTGTCTTATCATTTGCTCTCAATAGAAAACCGTTTTTTCATTCGTTACACCAAGCTTATCCTGCAAATTTATAACAAACTAGCGGCCCGCTCCGGCTCCGCTCGGGTCTTTAACAAAAATTTCAATTATATTTGACGTAGTTTTATTTTTTTAAATAAAAGAACACCTATTGCGGCACAAGTATAATAGTAAGACATATGCTGTCGCGACACTTTTTGTAAATAATAATGTGTTCTACAAAGTCGTAGTACATTACTTTATTCTATCATCAATAGATTTCGCAGCGCACTCGACAGGTGTAAAAAAAATTACATATAATATTATTTATATGTAAATCTTTTTTGAAAAAAAATTAGGGATCCTTACTAAAACTCCAATAATGTAACCCAAGGTGTAAAAAAAATTACATATAATATTATTTATATGTAAATGTCTAATTTTTTTTCAAAAAAGATTATTGCCTAGGTCAGCCGGGAATAGTGTAGCTTCCAAACAGTGAAAGAATTTTTCAAATCGATTCGGTAGTTTCGGAGCCTAACAAACAAACAAATCTTTCCTCTTTTTAGTATTAGTATAGATGATAAGAAACCTTTGACAAAATGGCGACTTTCAGACGAGCGACGTAATGCTGTTAACAATTGTGTCAACTTCAGAATTAAGGCTTAATGGAGTTTTTAGTTCGGCAGCGGAGAAAGGAATCCATGTTGAAACTAGTCCAAATACAAATGGAATCCTCGACGTCGACCCATCCAAAACGCAGTGCTCATCGTTTAGGAATTAATGAGGACATTTACTTTAAAATCAAATAAAGATCTGTTTCAGACTGGTTCTTTTGGCCATTCCCGCCAATTTGGAAGGTTTAACGAGAAAGGGAAGGCCTTCCACCAAGCGGGTGATATTGCTCGGTAGAGCGACGCGGCGACGGTCCGAATGTTGTTGTTCGGAACTTTTACATATGCAAACTTATCTTGAAAATGTCGTTAGGGATATTCAGACATCCTTCAAAAGCTTTGTGTTGTATGATAGCTATCGAGACAGTTCTTCGTGGCTATTGCGAACTGCAACATATTGCGCCAAGTGCACATATCTTCAAATTCGTTAAGTACCACCGGTCGTCTAAAATAATCTTTCTTTAAGTACATTTCATAAATATACTTTTTTGTGTGTGCCCTTGACATATTGCGCTATATACGTAATTCGATTTACGGTACCAGCATACTCACCCTATTTTAGGTTATTAGATTTAAAAATATATATTTAGTTATATCATTATGTAAATAGTGTCACGTCCAGAGATTAACAGTAAAATAAATAGCTATATATTTATAAAAAATATCCAAAAATACACACAAAGCATGGTTGCTATAAACAAGCTCAGCGGTACTGTATTCGCCGCCAATGAAACGGTATTTTGAAAACCGTTCACGGTCCTCGTCTATCCCGGATAACGAGTCGAGGAGGCGAATAACAAACTAAGTAGTTGTAAAATGTAAGAGATGCTTCAAAAAATGTGAACCCTATAGACACACTATATTCCGACTTATCCCGGTGAAGGCTCTCATTAATCCAGGGTAATCTGGATGAAGCTAAGCATCAGAATTACAACTGAAGATTCTTCTAGTGTTCTTCAGAGTTAGAGACTAGAGACCGCTATGATTTTTTTCCTACCTAAGCTAATAGCCTTGATTGGCTAATTCAGCGTAACCTTAACTAGTAGGTGAGCTCGCGGGACTCAAACCTGACGACGCTGCTAACACGAACCCTAGCAAGAGCCGTGCCTCGCAGAATCTACCACCGGATCGGAAACGCGACCCGCTGAGAAGATCCGGCGCGAAACTCAGTGGGCTGTGTCTGTGGGTTAATTTACTCGTCGAGCCCTTCGTCTCAACCGTCAAGAACGATGACCGGTGCTTGCGGTACCCAAAAGCACAATTAGTGGATCGGGAGGATCCGAAATGACAGGCTATGAATCTTCGGGTTTTAGTATGGCCGGATAATAAGGCGGTAAGAATTGAAATACTCGATAATAAACCTTGAAAGTTATTTTAATTACGTCTGCGACTCACAGAAGCCGAAGTAAAGACAATTTAATGATGATCACAAAACACTTTTAGGGCTTAAACTGTCGTTTGCTTTAGTCCAATCATTGCAAATATCGCGCATCCCTGAATAATTTATCTATTGAAGCCTTGAAACTATACGAGCATTACCTTGTGGGCGCAAACTTTATTAACTATCTGCAATCCCATTTATTATGATAAAGAACATTTACAAATCGTAATTTACTTGTTTGTTTGTGTTTCTTGTCAGATCTGCGATGCTCAAACGAATTTCATTAACTTTCACATTATACGTAATGACGAGCAGAAAATTTGTTTTTAGATTAAATTTTTCCTGCTGACATTTTGATGTAAAAGATAATTATATTGTGTACAGATTTAGTTATATTTGTTAAAGTGACGTTAAAATTTAAAACTTTCACGTGGTGAAAGGTGCGGTGTCTCATTAGCCCGATATCTATTAGCCTAGGGGGTAAAATAACCCATTACCAATAAAACTCATTTTTATTTATTTATTGTATAGATGAATGGACGAGCTCACACTGCCTGTTGTTAAGTGGTTAACGGAGCCCATAGACATCTACAACGTAAATGCTGCGACACACCATGAGATATGCGTTCTAAGGTCTCAGTATGGTTACAACGGCTGCACAACCCTTCAAACCGAAACGCATTACTGCTTCACGGCAGTAATAGACAAGCTGGTTGTGCCTACCCGTGCGGACTCACAAGACGTTCTACCACCAGTAAATGATCGTATCTATCTATTTATCTATCTATCTGTGTCTGTGTGTGTGTGTGTATTCTTTGTAGACTCCGAAGCGGCTGGACCGATTTTAGTTAGCATAGCGGTTAGCATAGTGATTCTGTGAAGTCTGCTAGCTATGGGATCGTGGTCAGATCAAAGAACCTCCAACCAAAGGGGTCGAGCTTGACTAATAATAAAGTTGGCTGTGTCGTGCCGGCCTACAATAAAAAAAACATCTTCACGGATGGATCACAAAAAGTAATTAAACGATACATTGGAGAATGGGCAACAGCATTCTCTGAGTATTACAACAGCGCGCAGAGATCACCAATCGACATTTACTGGTGGTAGAGCGGGTGGTATTCCCACACACATACTGCCTTATTCTACCACAAAGCAATAATACGTTGCGATTTGAAGAACGGGACGGCTAATTCAATGCCAAAAATTCAATATTCAATATAGACGACTCCTGTAACCATTTTTCACCAAACCGACTGGTGAGATCGTTCACATATCTATGCGAATTAAAAAAAAAGCTTATCCAATCACTTCGGATGTACAAGCGACAAAGCTTTTAAGCTTGTTAACGATCACTTTGTTCTGTTGGGATTAATACAAAACGAAAATCCAGATTAAGCCCCTTGATAAAAAAAAACATACAAACTGAAAATGGAAAATTGTCAGCAGCAGAAAATCAAAGAATGAAAGAAAAATAACATGATAATTAATTATTATTAACTATACTACCGACCCGCCCTCGCTTCGCTTCGGAAACATTAAATTTTATTATTGATAGCTGAGTCCCGCGATGCTACCCGCGGCTATTGTCGTACCACGGGTGAAGCCGCGAGGCGAAGCTAGTCTAAAAAAAGTAGCCTAAGTTACTCCTTATATCATCAGCTAACTATCAGTGAAAGTCCCGTCAAAATTGGTCCAGCCGTTCCAGAGATTAGCGGAAACAAACAGACAGACAGACAAAAATTGTAAAAAATGTTATTTTGGTGCATGTACCGTATATATTTCATATGCATGTAGTAAAAAGAGGCTATTTCTATATTACAAACAGACATTCCAATTTTATTTATTTTATTATTAATTATTAACGGCCGTCTGGTGTAGTGGTAAGTGACATGGTCACTACACAAGGGGGTCGCGGGTTCGAATCCCGCCAAGGGGAGATATTTGTATGATAAATATAAATGTCTTTTCCAGGGTTATGGATATATCTTAAATATATGTATGTGTATAATAAAAATCTTACATTTATTTCCGTTATCTGGTACCTGTAACACAAGTTCTTTGCGATCTTATCACGGGACCAGTTAACGTGGCGTGATTGTTAGTAAATATTTATTTATTATTTATTATTATTTATATGTATAGATTACATTTACTAAATTCAAAGAGCATGAGAATTTTCACCGCGATGCTACTTTATATATTCAAGCTGTTATTTCCAAGCCATATAACAAACGATTGACATCTATAACATTGGTTAGTTAAATCCTGCAGTGACAGCAAAATGGACGTGCATTTTTTTGCAATAATTTCTTTATTGTCGGCCATTTCTGGAGCGAATATTATTTCAGAATTGATCGTGGACTATTTTAGTAATCAGAATATTAAGTCCGTTTGCCTTCTGAACTGTGCGAGTGAAATATGTAAGCACTTAAAAACAGAAGGATTTTATATTATCAATTTACCTTCTTTACATCAAACATCCGCCTATTTCTGCAAACACCGCCTGTTTCTGCCGTGAAGCAGTAATGCGTTTCGGTTTGAAGGGCGGGGCAGCCGTTGTAACTATACTGAGATCTTAGAACTTATATCTCAAGGTAGGCGGCGCATTTACGTTGTAGATGTCTATGGGTCTCGAATATATTAAGTCTATAATCGATGTCTATGGGCTCCAGTAACCATTCAACACCAGGTGGGCTGTGAGCTCGTCCACACATCTAAGCAATAAAAAAAAAATCTACCAACGGGTCTTGAAACGAATATTGTTAATCATAAACTTAATTTTCTAGGGGCAAAGAATTTGGGAAAAACACTAATGAATATGTCCATTGGCTTTTCATTGCTTGATCTGGCCAAGAAAACCGACTACAGTGCTTTAGACAAATGCTTGAGATACACTAGTTGGTCGCTTGGGATTGTTTTAGATGTTTCTTGTGAAGGAACTGATGATGTTCTTAATTTTGTAAGTATATATGATGCGCAAATACAACAGACGTTGAGGTTGGCATCTCGAGTGTAGATTACTGGTGGTAGGACCTCTTGTAAGTCCGAACGGGTAGGTACCACCACCCTGCCTATTTCTGCCGTGAATTGCGTTTTCGTTTGAAGGGCGGGGCAGCCGTTGTACGGTACTGAGATCTTAGAAGTCATGTCTCAAGATGGGTGGCGCATTTACGTTGTAGATGTCTATGGGCTCCAGTAACCACTCCGGGCGGGCTGTGAGCTCGTCCACCCATCTAAGGAATAAAAAAAAATGGCACTTACGGCTAAGGAATCACTTCCAAAAACTACAACCTTGGGGATACCGACATAGATCGCAGGAATACGACGAAAATTTTCGACAAAAAAATATCAAATCGTATAGTTTCAGGAACTACAAGTATCTGATAGTCGAATACTTATATCCGATGAAAAGGGTAAAAATTAATCCATACACCTTTTTTTTAAAGGCATCAAACAACAGACATTTCGCCGCAAATAAAAAATGGCTAATCATTGAATGTAAAAATGCTATTGATTACCCGAGACAAGAAGGATTATATTTAAATAAAAACGAAACTATCATTGAGACTATTAGTTACAATAATGCACTCAAGAATGGAACTGCGCTCGTGTCTGATGCTAGAATAATGAAGACCCTTGAAACCCTAAATTTGAGTATAGACGCCGATATCAAAGTAGCTTTACAGAAAGGTAATAATGATACGACAATTTTCTTACAAAATTTAAACAATACATTTTGAAAACAATACGATGTGACTGAAAATCCAACGACGCCCTATGTTAATGATCTGAAAAGAATGCGCATTCGCAAACCCACTGTGTAAAGTCGAATGAGAGCGGAAGTTAACTTCCGTGTGTTGCTATACGGTTTTGCATGTTCATGAAAGGTATAAAAGCTAAAACTAAATATTCATGCAAGACTTCGTAAAAGCTAATCAATTTCCAAAAATATTCGAAATTGAGTTAATATGCGGAATCATTTGGTATCACCAAGTATTTTTCTCATAAATACTGTCAAAAGAGCGTAGTTTAGTTTTAGTTTATCTATATTTTGACTACTATTAACAAATTTAATACATAATTTGATCTTACTTTAACAGACAGATAATGTATCTGGTAAAAATTAAAAAATAAGTGTTGCAAAGATGATTAATATTAAAAATATCACATGTTAAACCTTTAAAACACTCTCCTGTAAAATTAGTAAGTTTTGAGGTTATACAGTTTTAATGCGAGAAGACGATATGTCACTGGTTCAACTTCAGCTTTAGATGTAAATAGACCTTGTTCGCGTTTGCTGTGGACACCCTCTGAAACTTCTTTATGTAATCAATTCTTGCGACTTATACTTTTACATCCACCAAACTTTGTAGTCAATTTAGGAATAATTTTTATCTACTAGTCATCGTGACCCAATGGATAAGACGAGCAAAAAAATGCAAAAATGTCGATGCTCAAATCTCTTAGACAGATGCCAGTTTTTTTAATGGAATGCATATCCAGCTCTCGAATAATTTCCACGATAGAGAAATATCATCGTCTATTAAGAATTGAACCCATCAAAACTATGAATTACGTAATTTGCTTGTGGTAGTGCGGTCTATAAGCCTGCAAGAGGAGGTACCACCGTCTTACCGATTTTTGCCGCGAATCAGTAGTGGGTAGTAGTTTGAAGGGTGTCAGACAACCGTAATATTATCATCATCATTAACTTCATTATCAGCCCACAGTTGTCAAGTGCTGGACAAAGGTCTCACCCAATCCACACCACTGAGCACGGTCTTCGGATCTCCTCATTCTCTTCTTGCGGACCACCGTTTGTAGACCATCCCATCGCCTAGCTACGGGGCGTCCCACGTTGCGTAATATTATACATCTGACAATTAGACCTCATGTCTCTGGGCCAGCAACCACCAGATAGCCATCCCATTGTAGACCAGTTAAAACGAAAACAAATGTACTTTTCATAATTACGATTCCTTCTTAAGATTCCAAATATTTAAAGGAAGACATGTATCATACGCGATTCTAGGAGACGCTTTCTATTTACAAGTAAATTTAATATAATGATTGATGTTTTAGGTGCTGTAGATTTTGTTTTATACGACGTTTTCAATTATGGAAAAATTCAAGGTGGCAGTTTAATCGTCAAAGAAATTGGGATGTGGAACAGTGCAGGTGTTTAATAACATGATGATATCCAAATATGATGATATTTCTACTAAATAATGCACACTTACCTTACGTGTTTAAGGAATGAGAAGGATAAGGTTTTCTGTAAAGCCACCAAATATTGTTGTTTATATCATGACGTATACAAGATGATTTTGATATTGTCCTTTGTGCGATTTGGGTTTATACCGGATTTCCTCTATTCTATGATAGATATCGCATACTCATCTGATTTTTTCATTGTGCAGGTGTTTTCTCAAGTTTAAATAAATTCAAATACTACGATCGTTGGGACTTCAACGAAATGGCGTTAAGAATGATTCTTGTTGTAAGTGCCAAAGAGCTTTTAACTTAAAGCTTCCGTATCAAAATCGATTGACATTAAACTACAATGACAAACATTAATACCAGACCATAAATTCAGAGCAGACCATAGTTGCAAGCTCACAATCGGAATTTACTACAAAGGATCCCATTGCGATTTCCAGATTTCACCTCCACCTCGGAAATTTGATCCGAAATCTTTGAAATTACAAGACACTACGCCGACGCCAGGCGTAGTGACCGTCTTGAAGATATCTTCAATAGTCGTACACGAAATTGCCGAACTACATAACTTCAGGTTTGCGGAGGGACTTCGGTTCCCTCTGTATTTTATACCGTATGTTCCATGGGGAGTGCTCTGAGGAATTGTTCGAGATGATACCAGCATCTCGTTTTTACCATCGCACCGCCCGCCACCGGAGTAGAGTTCATCCATACTACCTGGAGCCACTGCGGTCATCCACAGTGCGTTTCCAGAGATCTTTTTTGCCACGTACCATCCGGCTATGGAATGAGCTCCCCTCCACGGTGTTTCCCGAGCGCTATGACATGTCCTTCTTCAAACGAGGCTTGTGGAGAGTATTAAGCGGTAGGCAGCGGCTTGGCTCTGCCCCTGGCATTGCTAAAGTCCATGGGCGACGGTAACCACTCACCATCAGGTGGGCCGTATGCCCGTCTGCCTACAAAGGCAACAAAAAAAAAAAAGGTAAATTGCCACGTTTTTTTTTATGTCTTAAGTGGGTGGACGAGCTCACAGCCCACTTGGTGTTATGTGGTTACTGGAACCCATAGACATCTTACGACGGAAATGTGCCACCCACATTGAGATATAAGTTCTAAGGTCTCAGTATAGTTACAACGGCTGCCCCACCCTTCAAACCGAGACGCATTACTGCTTCACGGCAGAAATAAGCTGGGTGGTGGTACCTACCCGCACCGACTCACAAGAGCAGTAAAACGTCTCCGGGTTTCGCTTCAGATGGGACAGGAAGTGTCATACCTAACTGTTGAGTAGCTTACATTGCTGATTCTGCACCGATGCAAGACATTGCAATATTAATTTCGTGGATAGCCTGATGATGATGTCACGAAATTTTTGGTTTTCAGATTTAATTACACAATCACCGATCGATGGATAGGAACTTTTGAGAAGAACAGCAGTAGGGTATGTATCTTGAGATATCTAACGTATTATTGACCTCACTGCATCAGATATATCTCTCGATCGTGGGATCTTGTTTCGAAACAAAATAGTCACCATAATTAATTTTATTTGCAACTTGGATCTAAGAGTCTAAAGCGGTTTTAGCCGAACTTTTAAAAGCCACCAGATCTCCTTACGAACGGTCCTGGAGATGATTTTTCGTTAAAATTCGCAGGTTGAGACTCAGTAAAAATTAAGTTTTTTTTTTATTGCTTACATGGGTGGACCAGCTCACAGCCCACCTGATGTTAAGTGGTTACTGGAGCTCATAGACATCCACAACGTAAATGCGCCACCCACCTTGAGATATAAGTTCTAAGGTCTCAGGTATAGTTACAACGGCTGCCCCACCCTTCAAACCGAAACGCATTACTGCTTCACGTCAGATTCACTGGTGGTAGGACCTCTTGGGAGTCCGCACGGGTAGGTACCACCACCCCGCCTATTTCCGCCGTAACTATACTGAGACCTTACAACTTATATCTCGAGGTGGGTGGCGCATTTACGTTGTAGATGTCTATGGGCTCCAGTAACCACTTAACACCAGGTGGGCTGTGAGCNAGGAGCGGAGGTCGGCCGGGCGGCCCGATCCCGCGGGCTGACCGCGGCTGTTGGCACCGGGATGCAGTCTCCGGAACGAATTGAGGAGCGGAGCATCTCCTCGAGGCCGGCAAAGTGCTTGCCGACCTCAACCGCCACCGCCCGCGAGATGCAGGCCACAATTTCCTCTCTGCTTGGGAGGCAGTCATCCACCCCCCCCATCCCAGCAGCCATATTGTTTGGCCTCTGCGACCCCGCAGCACGCGGGGGCGAAAGAGGCGGCTCCACAATCCTAGCCCGTGGCAGCGCCGGCCACTCGTCCACCATCTTCGCAAGTGGCGAACGGATGTCGTCAGCCTGCGCTGGCGCAGGCCTTACCCTTCCTCTCCGTGTGGATGCAGAGACCTATAGAGTTAAACAATACCCCAACTCACAGTTAATCTCTAAAATGTCTCCGTACTCCCAGGTCTCCACTAAAATTACTTCATCTGTTTTCAGGTTGTGGCGAATTCGCTTTATTTTAGAGAACAAGATATTTCACCTATAATTCGGTATTTGGCTTATCTAAGCGACAAATTAGAAGTAATTCATCCTCCTATTACTTCTATAGAGTAAGTAAAATTATTTGCTGTGAGCTTTCTCGAGCAACTGCTTAGAAACCACAATGTAAAGCATTAACATCACATATTAAGAATTTAAGCCGCAAAATATACATTTAATATGTAAAATTGCACATATTCGTGTGAGTTGATATATCCTCCTTGCTTACTTCTGTCATGCCTTACTGTTGTGTTTCTGTTTAATGCTCACATACCGTAAGGCAGGAAGCGACAGCCACATTGTGGTGTCTATAGGCATCATCAACAGTCTATCATCAAATAGAGGGTGAAACTTCCTGCCCATCGTAGTTATTTTTTCTCCATCCTTGCTTTTAAAGAATCTTTTTTTATCTTTTTTAAAATCTATTTAAAGTGATTTTGTATCTTAAGGACTAGATACTACTACCGCATCCCAACAAAAGGTCCAGGGAAATTGGAGAACCAGTTTTTGAGACCTCTAAGCAACGGGGCGTGGTTGTGCTTCATAGCGGTCTCTACACTTTGTGCAATATTATTAATTATGTCGGCTATTGTGGAGCAACGTCCATCAATGGTTCAGTATGCGGTATTTTCGGTTATAGCTTCAGTATGCCAGCAGTGTAAGTAATTTATTTTGCTTTTATTCATAAAAATATATTATTTAGTGAGAATCATCTCTTAAAGCGAATAATTTATTTAATTGACGCATAATAAGAGTGTAAAGCGAATAATTATTTTTCACCTCAGCAGCTCAACTTTTTTTTTTTTTTTTTTATGATTGAAAGTTTACTGGTGGCCCGAAGGCCTTTCCAGTTTCACCAGGACAGGTGGGCGAGCAAAGGCTCAGCCAAGAGGGGTGGGATTTGCTAACAACTGCCCGAGCGCCTCCGAAGGAGACCTAACAACTCAAGAGCAATTGTTTCGCGAATGAATCTACTACCGGATCGGAATCGCGACCCGCTGAGAAGATCCGGCGAGAAACTCAGCGGGCTGATGCATGGGTTAGGTTGCACGTCGACCTCTTTGTCGAGTTCGACGAGTACGGTTACCGGGGTCCCTAAGCCTGCCCCTAGTATTAGAGCTGAAGGCATCTAATGCAAAGGTTATTGGATCTGATGGATCCGTAAGGACGTGTCTAGGGCGTCGACGGTGACTGGCTCCTGCATGATCAGGATTCGGGGAGTAGTCAGCGGCGGCAACGATAAGGCGATTATCATGACGCATAGCCTTATCGAAGTATCGTTCCGACGCTGACTTCATGTATTTCCGAATTGATTCGAGGCCCAGGTCGTCGTGTAGGTCAACGTTCCTCACGAACCACGGAGCCCCGACAGCTAACCTGCAAAAGCGGGATTGTAGGGATTGGAGGGTGTCTATGTGTGTGCGGGCCGCGTGAGCGAACACCACACTCGCGTAAGTCATGACGGGCCTTATGCAAGTTTTGTAAAGTGTCACCTTGTTCCGAAGGGACATTTTACTCCGCTTACAGATCATGGGGTAGAGTCTACCGAGAATAAACGCGGCACGGTCACGGACTGATTTTATATGCGGGCGGAATGTCATCGATGCATCCAGGGTAACGCCCAGGTACTTGACCTTCCTGGCCCAGGGTATGGGTTGTCTAAAGAGAGTAATCGGGGGTGGGCAGCTCAACTATGCCGCGCTCAAATGCTCAAAACGCGATTTAAAAAAATTACGGGAATAAAAATTTCGCTGATACTGACAGCGTATAGCGTAACGTGTTAAACTTTATTTCAATCTATTCCTGTTCATTTCTATGTCTCCTAAGTTATATGTCTCTCACTGCTGAGGTGAAAAGTTACTGTGTGCTACACGAGAACAAAGTTTTTTGCATCTCGTGCTGTTGAGTCCCTCACTACGCTCAGGATTCTAACTTTGAATCAAGAATCCTTCGCTTGCTCGGGACTCAAAATTAGCACTCGAAAAAAAAAAACTACTTTGCTCTCTTGTTGCACAAATAACTATTATTATTGCGTAGACGAGAGACCGAGCTCACGGCCCGTCAGGCTTAAAGTGGTCACCGGAACCTTCAAACTTTCTCGGGTTCTACCAAAATTGAGGAAGTATCTCAACGAAATGTGCCGGTAAACATTTCGTGTAGTTTGTACCCTCCCTTATCTGATTTGATAATTCCACCCTGCATTTTCTTTCTTAAGCAACTCTTGAACGCAAGCGTACGTAATTATACAAATAGGAATCGGTTGTAGTCAAAATCTAACCTTTTTAACAGAGCAGTACCTACATAGATAGTTAATTTTTCCCGCACTGTAAATAATACGTGGTAAATAAATTTAATTCATTAACGGCCGTTTGGCGTAGTGGTAAGTGACATGGTCACTACAAAAATCTTACATTTATTTCCGTTATCTGGTACCCGTAACACAAGTTCTTTGCGAACTTAGCACGGGACCAGTTAACGTGGCGTGATTGTTAGTAAATATTTATTTATTATTATTATTATTCCACTCCTATGTAGTTGTAGCTTCTATATGATTTCTAGGTTTTGTTTACAGTTTTTCAAGACACGGACGATGTTGAAGGTCGAAGAATCTCTGGAGGTAAGATTTGCTTCAATTCAAGTACAATTTCGTTCTGGAAGTCACTATAAATCGTCAACTAACTTTATGATCATGAATGATATGTTAAAATAAAGGATATTTTTCAGTTACTTCGAGTAGATTAAGTATGTTCAAGGTTTTTATTTTTTTATTGCATAGATGGGTGGACGAGTTCACAGCCCACCTGATGTTAAGAGGTTACCGGAGCCCCTAGGAATCTATAACGTAAATGCCACCCCCCACCTTAGATATGAGTTCTAAGGTCTTAGTATAGTTACAACGACTGCCCCACCCTTCAAACCGAAACGCATTACTGCTTCACAGCATAAATAGGCAGGGTGGTGGTACCTACCTGTGCGGACTCACAAGAGATCCTACCACCGGTACTTACTATACATACATACTATATATATACATACTATACATTTTCGATCATTAACTTACAGCTCGTAAACTTATTATCCTAGTCACCGGTATGTCCTGCGTGCTTGTCTACAACTTCTACACCAGTAGCGTGGTTAGCTGGCTCCTCAACGGGCCACCACCTTCCATAAACTCTCTGAGAGAACTATTGGAAAGCCCGCTTGAGCTTATTTACGAGGATGTCGGATACACTAAGTCTTGGCTACAGGTATTTTTTTGCAATATGTTTAACATCTTCGCTTCGGAACAGACTCATATCTTTCAGCTCATGTATTTTGAGCTGGTGTGGACGAAGAAAACTATGTCCCTCTTGCTAGTGCGGACCGATTATTTCGGGTATTTGTATATATATTTTCGCAAATTTAGAGCGTTTTAATCTACCCTAGTGCTGGTGGGTCGAGAAAGACCTGCCATGCGCTGGTGGAAACATCGTTGGGGGCGCATTTCGACCCACCAGATGAAAGTTTATGGTTTTACTTGCCGCAGGCAAAGTGTTAATAAAAGTGTTAATAATTTTTTACTGATGGTAGGACCTCTTGTTTACTGGTGGTAGGAACTCTTGTGAGTCCGTGCGGGTAGGTACCACCACCCTGCCTATTTCAGCCGTGAAGCAATAATATGTTTCGGTTTGAAGGGTGGAGGCAGCCGTTGTAACTATACTTGAGACCTTAGAACTTATATCTCGAGATGGGCGACGCATTTACTTTGTAGATGTCTGTGGGCTTCGGTAGCCACTTAACACCAGGTGGGCTGTGAGCTCGTTCACTCGTCTAGGCGATAAAAAAAAAGTTCCAGGAGTGCTCTGAGGAATTATTTGAGAACGATTTCATGATCTCGTTTCTACCATCGCAACGTCGGCTACGGCAGCAGATTTCATCTGTGCTAACTGGACCACTGCGTTCATCGACAGTGAGCTTCAAGAGATCTTTTCTGCCACGTAACATCTAGAATCAACTCCACTCGTCAATGTTTCCTGAGTGCTAAGACGTGTTCTTCTTCAAACGAAGCTTCCAGAGCGTATTCGGCCCTTTGGCTGTGTCTTTTCACCGATTTTTTTTACTATGGTGGTGGTGAAGGATCCATATAGGGACATTAAAATGTAGATGCCGCTGCCTGTGATCGAAGTATGTTGTTTCTTTGAATGGAACGGATAAATACTTCACAGTGGAAATGTGCAAGACGGTACCTACCTTCTACAAGCTCACACTACGATCTAGCTCCAGTAACGATAGGCAGGGGCTTGGCTCTGCCTCTGGCATTAGTGATGTCCATGGGTGGTATGGGATGGTAACCACTCACTATAAGGTGGACTGTACGCTCGTCTACCTACAAGGGCAATAAAAAAACTGTCTTCAAACTAAAAATCCTCACCAAAAACCAGTCCCCCTTTCTTAGATCAAGGTAAAACACCACAAAACAGACTGTTGTTGATGATGAAAATCTTTAATGATGCAGATGTTTGTTATTTTTTAATTATTCCATCTATTTTCAGAACCCAATGTATTATTACAACAAACGTAACGCCAAAATCGAAGACGAAATACGTCAGAAGAAAGTTTTCAACAAGAAAAAAGGGGCTCCCTTGCTGAAATCTGTTAAGGAAGGGATTGCTATGGTGAAAGCGGGAGGTGAACTTAACAGCAAATAAATTAATTACCTAGAGCGGTCACTGAAAAGGGCATGTGATGCGTAGAGAGGAGATGCATGTGACTTGGAGACGAATGGAAATGGTAGTGCAAGGTAGAGGGGAAGAGGTCGACCGAAGAAGACATGGATGAGTATGTGAATGACGATATGAGAGAGAGAGGAGTGAGTGTTGAGATGACGTCTGATAGAAGAGAATGGAATAGAAAAATTCGCTATGCCGACCCCATCTAAGATAAGATGGAGACAAAGAAGCAGAAGAAGTGGTACACTGAAAAATAAACATAAAAACAGAAACATAACAATACACATCACGAGTCGCACTTTGATATATTTATACATACCAGTGGTCCTCCAGTAGTCGAAATTCGTCTATAACTGAAACTATAAGCTTGAACATTATTATGCTTCTAGTGTCAAAGACTAATAGACTTCTAATAATCACAGATTTCACCAAGGCTACACTTTAAACAAATAATATTAAAGACAAACAATTTTCATCTATTCTCAATTTGACCACAGACTTTAGCAATAAACAAAAGTATATGTATGCGTGTGTGTATATCAAACACATGGTAATGTGTGTAATATTTTTTTAATTAATTTAATAAATTGATTTTCTATATTCTTGATTTAATAAATTGATTTTCTGTGTTCTCTATAAGTGTGGAAAATTTAATACTCGTGCGTCCGCGCAATTTTCGTAAAAAAGGGGCATAAAGTTTTTACTTCACATATTTTCACTATTGAAATTTTGTTTTTTTTTGCCCTCACAATCGATTTAATTTCCAGGGTACGCATACCACACAGAAGTGAACAGCGCCAACGATCTTATATCAAAGACGTTTACACAGACTGAGCTCTGTGAATTGGGGTCTTTACAGTCAATAGAAAAAACCAACGTTTATGCATGTGTACAGAAGCAAAGCCCTTACAAGAAGTTCTTCGATTGGAGGTACTTTATGCTAGGAAAAAAAAATCAGGATAATGGTAGATCACGAAGTCAACCAACTCGACTTAAGCTTTGAGGTAAACGTCTTAATTTTTTGGTGAGTGATTACCGTGGCCCATCGACTTCAGTAAGCCCAGGGGCAGAGCCAAGCCACTCCCTACCGTCAAGTACACTCCACAAGCCTCGTTTGAAGAAGGACATATCGTAGTGCTCGGCAAAAACACCGTGGAGGCCGGATTACCTATAATTAGGATAATTTACCCTCGAACCAAAACAAATCGATTATTAATTTCCTTTTTGTTGCCTACCTATTGCTACTAGCCTCGAGGGGTTATCCTGGCTTCATCCGACGTATAGGCGAACTCTCAGCGCCCAGCCAAGAGACTTTACTAACATTAGCCCTATCAAGAGCATTGCTTTGCGGAATATACCGTAGGATCGGAATCGCTAATCGTTAAGACAGGCGCAAACTATATGCAATTGTATCAAGCTCTTATGGTCTTGGTATGAGCTCACTCTTGAGCATCCTCGAGCTTAGTGTTTATAAGATTCAAGTATCAAATGACTACGTCTACAAATACGTACTTAACAAATTTTCACGATTGACTTCCACGGTGAATGAAAATAACATCGTGTAATAAAAATCAAACCCGCAAAAATATAATTTGCGTAATTACAGGTGGTAGGACCTCATGTGGCCACTTATATCTCAAGGCGGGTGGCGCATTTACGTTGTAGATGTCTATGGGCTCCAGTAACCAGTTAACACCAGGTCGGGCTGTGAGCTCGTCCACCCATCTAAGCAATAAAAAAAAAACGGACGAACCATTTAAAGCATCTCTTATCTTGAATGTTTCAGCCTAATGAGACTACAGGAACGTGGCATTATAGATTGTGTCACAAAGAGAATGGAATCTAAACACGTGACGTGCGCTGGAAGCTCCCCACGAGCCCTGGCCCTGGGAGGAGCTGCACCAGCTTTTATGCTGCTTGCTTTTGGATATATTTTGGCGACAATCATCATGTTTGTGGAAAGGTAATTCAAAAATCATCTTTCCTGTCAAATTCGTTACAGATCATCTCTCGTCTGTGTGCTATTATATATTAGTCTAAGTCCTGTGCTATTTAGCTGCTGATGATGGTATGCTGGCCGTATAATCATCTATTAAAACCATAACTTCCTACATTTTATACGAGTACCCGCAATATGGTGAAATTGGACGATAATATTGCCCATAGTCATAAATTGAGGCCATCAGCGCAAAAATAGCCTTTTTTTTCTTTCTTTTTTTCGGGTAGGGGGCCGAACCTCCTACGAGGTCCCCGCGCAAAAGGGGCGCGCGGGGTATGTGAGACTCAACGATCTGCATGGTGTTGTGAGCAGACCGCGGGCCCAAGGATTTTAGGGCCCACCCACTAAACGACTCCCGTGCACTCTTACACCCGATGTCCGATCCCCTCCGAGGGCGGATGAGGTAGGGATGAGGTAGGTTACCGTGGTCAACACTACAACCAGACAGCGCAGCTCACCCCAAGGACGCCCAGCCGACGGAGCCCTCGAGGCGAATCGAAGGCTCTGAAACGTCGGCCGTCTCGGTACGGCAGCCCGTGCGCAAAAGTAGCCTATCCCACATTTTTTTATAGTTAAGCTTATATGACGTATATTGGAATTTATTTAAAATATAATAAATTTTGATGCAAAACCGGCCTATCCATAGTTTCACCCATAGATAACAGATAGCTTTGTAAAAATTATTTCTGCACGTATTGTTTTTTTGCCTACTCAAATTCAAATTCATGAAAATTCAAACCTGATTGCCTCCATACTAATAACTTAGTTAAGCTTAGGCCACTTTTGCGTTGTCGGCCTCAATTCTGGTATAAAGTAATGTAAAGTAAGATTTATTTTGTTACAGAATCATTTTCAAAATGAAGTACAGAAACGAAAAAATAATTAAATTCAAAATATAAATAAACTGGATGTATTTAAGTTATATTATTAACAATGCTTGATGCACATCGACCGTATGAAAGTGCTTTTTTCAATCTCCACAAAGCCCGGACCCGTGCTAGGCCACAACGCTTGGCGGAGAGTCAATTTCTACAATACGAACGGAATGAATATCAGTTGCGTTGTGGTAATTGAGCGTTAGTGGGGTTTGCCCCGAGGCCCGTTCCGTGCCCCCGAAAGGGGGTACGACGACCCTTCTTCTTCTTCTAATTGAGCGTGGACTGTATTGTTTGAGATATTTATTGTACATTTTTTTATTGCTTAGATTGGTGGACGAGCTCACAGCCCACTTGGTGTTAAGTGGTTATTGGAGCCCATAGACATCTACAACGTAAATCCGCCACCCACTTTGAGATATAAGTTCTAAGGTCTCGTGTATAGTTACAACGGCTGCCCCCCACCCTTCAAACCGAAACGCATTACTGCTTCACGGCAGAAATAAGCGGGGTGGTGGTATCTACCCGTGCAGACTCACGAGAGGTCCTACCACCAGATCTTTATATGACAAAATAAAGACTTACTTAAATAGATGCGTTGCTCTTGGCAGCCAGATTTGAAAGAAGGTTGGTGATATGGCGGATGTCGCTCGCTGATTTTTACGTTCAGTTACTGAACAATGTACAACGGAGAGAAATAATCCAATAACAAATTTACTGACTCACATTGAGAGATGTGCAGTAATAAATAAATAAATAAATATTTACTAAAAATCACGCCACGTTAACTGGTCCCGTGGTAAGTTCGTAAAGAACTTGTGTTACAGGTACCAGATAACGGAAATAAATGTAATATTTTTATTATACACATACATATATTTAATATACATCCATAACCCTGGAAAAGACATTTTTATATTTATCATACAAATATCCTCCCTTGGCGNTTATACACATACATATATTTAATATACATCCATAACCCTGGAAAAGACATTTTTATATTTATCATACAAATATCCTCCCTTGGCGGGATTCGAACCCGCGACCCCCTTGTGTAGTGACCATGTCACTTACCACTACACCAGACGGCCGTCTCGGCAGTATCGGATGAATCTGTCTTACAATCGAAATTTTCGGAATTTTCACTTTTTTGTAGAAATTTTATCCAAATACACTAATTAATCTATGAATGAAAAATATTTTTACTGTATTTTTTTTTTACTATAAGTACAATTTTTTGTTGAAGAAGAAACGCGGTTGTCACATGAAAATGTGACTTTTGCTAAGCATATGTGTGATAAGCAGAAAACAGATGTGTTAGGAAAATACACAGCACTTACTGTAAAATAATTGAGTAGTTTTTAGATACACTTAAAAAGTATTTAATGTGTACATGTGGTTAAGATATCTAAATAGATCTTCGGCGCATTTGCCTTGAAACAGCCAATTAGCAAGTACTTTCTTATAAAAGGGACAGAAATATAAGCCGATGATAGTTAAGAGCTCAATTGTAGTTTCTTAGATCTAGGCTTAAGAGGTTTGGATAGCCAGCCACATTCACAACTAATCTAAGGTCACATAGTTATAATCAAAAACTTAGATAGTTTCGAAGCAACTTGGGTTATAAACTAAGGTTCTGAAATAAATTAAGATAAAATTTATAAAACTGAACATACTAGTGCAGTAACTTTCCGGTGTGTTTAGTCTGAGCTTAGTGCTAGCTTAGAGCTTTAGTGTGAGCTTTTTAACGTTCTCGATAGCGTAAAAGTTATCTCAAATTTGTACGGAGTTGGGACTTGAAATTTGTTGGAATTCAAAAAAATTGAGTTAACTTTTACGCTATCGAAAACGTTAAAAAACTCTCACTAAGCACACTGATGTGATAACGACCTCTATGTAAAGAACTAACTTTACTGCACTGACTTCCTTTGTTTTACTGAAGGCCGTAGCACCTATTGTTCTTTGTGCGCAAAAAATATAAAAAAAATCATTATATAAACCTTTTTATTTATTTATAAATTTATGTTTTCCTTGTTCACTATCTACTCATACGTAAAGTTGATGGTGGTAACTTGTTTGGTTATTATTTACCTGTTATTAATATATTATATGTATGTTTTGAGCTGTTAGTTACCCAAATAAATAGATAAAAATCTTGATGGTGCACTGAAGTAATTGAAATAAACATTAGATCTAATGAATTACTTTTATTTACCTATGTGCGCGGGTAGGTAACAAACACTATTCTCTCGATTTATGCCCCGAAATAATCGTGCTTGACGTATTTAAGAGTGGAACAGCCAAAATTTACTGGTGGTAGGACCTCTTGTGAGTCCGCACGAGCAGGTACCACCGCCCTGCCTATTCCTGCCGTGAAGCAGTACGGTTTGGTTTGAAGGGTGGGGCAGCCGTTGCAACTATACTTGAGACCTTAGAACTTATATCTCGAGGTGGGTGGCGCATTTACGTTGTAGATGTCTATGAGCTCCATTAACCACTTAACACCGGGTGGGCTGTGAGCTCGGCCACCCATCAAAGCAATAAATAAAAAACAACTCACAACTGATACTTCCAAGATTGGCTTACCCTTTACGTATTGCTTAGATGGGTAGACGAGCTCACGGCCCACTTGGTTTTAAGTGGATATCGGATCCCATCTACAATGTCAATTCTGCCACCCAACTTCAGACATGAGTTTTAAGGTTTTATAGTAGTGATGGTATTTCTGTTCACGCATTTGAACTCTTCTTTTTCTCCACCTTATCCCATTAGGTGGGGTAGGCATTTCACAAACCCAATTTATTTATTTAGAGAACATCGCTTAACCAAACACTGAGAAAGTTTGGAAACCACTGGATCTTGAACTAAATTAAGAAGAAATTAAAAAGATCGAACAAAGACGTTAGATACGCTTGGGCAAAAACTTGTTACACACACATTAAGCAATGAAATTCAATATTATGCCTCTGTTGAGGTGATAAGGTTGTGTTTTGAGTGGCTTGATATTTGAAACAAAATACGTGTGTTTTGTGTAGCACTTTCTATGACCCTGACTAATATATTTAAAATAATAAAAATATGACAGTGACTGGCCGTTAGGAGTGGGTGATATAAATCGTATATAGATTCAATATCTATATATCGCAGCAATATCGTTGAATCCGATATCGCCCCGCACGAAATCTATATATCGATATCAGCCGATACACGATATTGCTCGATGTGATGCGCATCGCCATATCGGACCGATTCGTGAATCGAAATCTATATTTCGATATCAGCCGATACACGATATTGCTCGATGTGATGCGCATCGGCATATCGTACCGATTCGTTAATATCAGCAATATTCGTTTGGTTCGTATCGAATCGGCCAGAGTGAGTGAGCGCACGATAGGGATATCATGTGATGAATGAAACAGAAACAGGCATTATCCATACAATTGTAAACCTTATATTTAAGTCCATATGTCTGTAGATTATTCTTAGCGTATCAGCAGGATACAATTAAGGAAAGAAGTTTCAACTTTCGACCCTAACTTGAATGCAGTATAGCCTATTTGCATCGTTGAATTTAATTTCACGCGCTTTGACCTTGAACTAGAATTTTTGGACAAGTGTTTATAAATACTTAAAAGTTTTTTGTGTTTGATTTTTAAAGTACACATTTTTCTATTTTTAGTTGAATCCAAATAATTGAGTTTATTTCTTGTGTTTGTATTAAACTTTTGAAATCTACACTCTTTTGGTATATTTTGTAATTTTAAATTAAGACACAAAATACTAAAAACTGAAAATAATGTAGCCAGTCCTAAGCCTGGTAAAAGCATGAAGGAAAGTTTTTTTGATATTTTTATTTTCATGTTCTTTTTATTACTTTAAGATCATATTATAAATTGATATCAGAAAACCAACCGTATAACGTTGACTTAAATCTATATCTACTACGATATTATATCAGCGTATCGTTTCAAATCTCAAATATCATGAATCGAGAAAATCTACTAGCATCCATCAATATATAGATTCAGAAAATATATAGATTCAATATCCGATATTGATCCTCGATATATAGATACGATTCGATACGCGGCAAAACCGATATTACCCACTCCTACTGGCCGTAACGCTTTACATACAAGGAGTATTAATATAATGTTATACAAATAAATCAAACAGCCTCTTCGATAGTAACATTTATGTTGTCTATGCCCTTAAATCAAATCTAACACTTAACATCAACTGGACCGTGAAATCAACTGTCGCAATAAAAAATACTAACGACTTCGACGTGCTGTTTCTGAAATCAATAACGCTAAATTTTTTCGGGGCATCCCCTTCAATCAGTCCGCTGGCATTCGGCCACGGATTACTCCGGAATCTATCAAAATATATCCGGATTAAACAAACCGATACCGACGTATATAAAGTGCACAGTAAAATAATTTAAAAAAAGATGTGTGGTGTCGTGGGACACCGGATAGGAACGAAGTTCCTTATTATAAAAATATTAATTTTAAGTTCTATTCGAGGTATAAAGAAAATAAAACTGGAGGTTTCGCAACAACCCACGGTCATTCGGTAACGTGCGAACTTATTGTGGTACACTTCATTCACGGTTGTTTGCATAAGAGTTAATGTATTGCGCAAACGAACGCTCTGAGATCGTGGTCAATGAATGATAAAAAAATATGTTATTTTTTGTACGTTATTACAAAGTTAAGTCGACACTGTGTGCGTTACTAATTTGTACGTTATTACAAAGTTAAGTCGTAGACTGTGTGCATTACTAATAAAAATCTTACATTACGGACGTTTTTTCCCGGTTAGGGTACCCCTCCGCATCGTCACATAAGGAACTTCGTTCCAAACTTCGTTTCAAGGTGGGTGGCGCATTTACGTTGTAGATGTACATGGGCTCCAGTAACCACTTAACACCAGGTGGGCTGTGAGCTCGTCCACCCATATAAGCAATTAAAAAAAAACTTACAAAAAACAACAATAAAATAATAAAAATGAAAAACAATAGACCACATTTCAATATCAACCAGAGCGATGGGATTACCATTACGCCTTATACTATAGAGAGCTTTTTCCTTAGCTTTTCAATCAACATCCGAGCTGTGCAACATTTTATAGGCCACAAAGCCACTATGTGCCTCAGAACATATAAAGAACGAACTTCCCAAGCCTTCAACGTTGCCAGACTCGCATGGGAAATCAATTTTCTGAAATATACATGCGACAAGTGACCAGCTCTAGTTGGGACCGTCCCTTCAAGCTCCGACTAGAATATTTAATGTGATTAAAATGGGTAACTTGAAGAAAAATATACGAGAGCATCTAAACTAGATCCTGTAACCTAATCTAATACCGACGCCCGATGCGAATATACCAGCTTTGAATCCTGGGACAGAAACTATTTTTTACTACACACAAAAGCGAAAAATAGCTAATGTAAATAGGTTGTACCTACTTTTGTTTATTGCTTGGGTGTGTGGACCAGCTCACGGCCCACCTGGTGTTAAGTGATTACCGGAGCCCATAGACATCTACAATGTAAATGCCGCCACCTACCTTGAGATATAAATTCTAAGGTCTCAGTATAATAACAACGGCTGCCCCATCCTTCAAACCGATTACTGCTTTACGGCAGAAACAGGCGGGGTGGTGGTACCTACCCGTGCGGACTCACAAGAGGTCCTACCACCAGTAATTACGGAAATTATAATTTTACGAGTTTGTTTTTTATTACACGATGTTATTCCTTCATTGCCCACAACACTTTACCCTACCAGTATTGACGTGTTCTTAAATTCCCGGGTTCCATTTTCACAAAACAAAAATTAACAAAACTTAATATTAAGTTATTTTTCTTTATGTCAATTTAATGGAAACTAGAGGTCCCGCAGTAGCCGAAATTCGACTATAATTAATTGGAATTGGAAGTTTGTACACTATTATATGATTGTATTTTATACTTCTATAATCACAAATTTCGCCAAGACTACACTAAATATTAACAAAGGGAAACAATATTAAATCTATTCTCAATTTGACAACAGACGCCAAGAACAAAAGTTTGACAATAAATAGTATGCATGCGTGTGTGCGTCAAATACATGGTATGTAGTGTGTGTAATGTTTTCTTTATTGATTTAATGTATCTTTTATGCATTATTTTAAATAAATATTACCATTGTGCACTTCTTCTCTACATTCTCTATAAGTGTGGAAATTTCATACTCCTCCGTCCGCGCAATTTTCGTAAAAAGGGATACAACGTTTTTGCTTCACGTATTTAATATATAGATATTATTTATCATACTAATTAATCCCGTTGATTACCAAAACTAGATCGACGTAAGCCGTCATTATACGTCAGCGCTTAGAATATGTAATGAGGGGAACGATCGTCGGCTAATAAGTCCTGTACTGAATAATTTAGGCGATCGAATATCTATATGCTCACACACAGCTTATATACAGTCATTAAGTGCCATAATTGTGTTACGCGCTGGGGTTCCGGATAAATAAAAATTCTACCGGAGAACAAATTACTGGTGGTAGGACCTCTTGTGAGTCCGCACGGGTAGGTACCAACACCCCGCCTATTTCTGCCGTGAAGCGGTAATTCGTTTCGGTTTGAAGGGTGGGGCAGCCGTTGTAACTATACTGAGACCTTAGAACGTATATCTCAAGGTGGGTAGCGCATTTACGTTGGAGATGTCTATGGGCTCCAGTAACCAATTAACACCCGGGCTGCGAGCTCGTCCACCCATCTAAGCAATAAAAAAAACACAGTATTAACACTTAAAACACCTAAGGACCACTGTAAATTTCTCAATTCACTTCTTCCACTTCGCTTCAGGTGATCCGTTCACTGCTTCGCTTCGAGTAGTTCCGATTACTAGCTGGCTTAGTGTCATCCCTGCAACGCTTTTATAGTCGATACAACATCCCTATAATTATCGAGAACATTCCTCACATGTCGAGTATTTTCGATTTGCGTTTCCGCCATTTGGCAATAGATGACGTTGTTCTTCTCGAGCGTTCTGGATGTTACTAGTTCCTTTGATATCCGTTTCTGCTATTCAGCGCTAGATGTCGTTACTTTTACCGGCGTTACAATAGCTAACATTGCGATTAGCAGTTTAATTTAGTTACGGTTTGAATCAGGGAAACATGTGAAATATAAATACAAGAAATATGTACGGGCAAACGGCTTATAAATATCGATCAGTTACTATAAGCTTATCAATTACTCAAAACACTGGTGTTTTTATCATTATCACTTCAGAGGGTTGTCTGGACAAACTGTACAAAATATATTCATATTCATAACGAACATAATAATATATTATAATATAATATAAATATGAATAATATAATATTCGAGGAGGACGACGAGGAAGAAGAGACACTACAGTAACACTCGCTGGGGTTCTCTACATCATTTAGTCATTTTATATTCTTTTTTTTTTTCACTTAAAATCTCTATAAAATTGTGGGGTATAGATATATTTTTTCCTGTGGGAAACGGGACGGGGTATTTATCAAAGCCGACACAAGTCGAGGAAGAAAAACCTTAAATAACACTGTAATCATATCAAGCGATGCGGCTGGAAGTTGTGCCGATACCAGTTTTGCTAACGAAATATGTATCCCCGTTCACGGACGCAATAAATCTGGGAATTTGGTTATTGGCTAGTCATAGATCATTTTGTGAGAGCACGCTCGGAAAAGTATTATCAATCAGTCTATTTTTTGCCAATTTCTATGTGTTTCGGTTTGATGCGCGAGACAGTCGCCAAGATAAACAATTGAGATATCGACATTTGACTTCATATCTGTAAAGGGGTCACATTCACTGCGTCATGTTTATGCCAGCCATCGAGATGGAGGCCAGGATGGGGTCACACCCGAACCATGGTGCTCTAGTTCGATTCCAACGCAACGGCTTACTTAACGGTAGGCAGCGGCTTGGCTCTGCCTCTAGCATTGCTGAAGTCCATGGGCGACGGTAACCACTCGCCATCAGATGGGCCGTATGCTCGTCTGCCTACAAGGGCAATAAAGCCTTCGTATGTTGGTTTGGGGACCGGTGGGGGACTCAAAAAGGTTATATGCGTCTCGCAAAAGGTTAACCGGATGACAGGCCGTATTTCCCAGCACACGCTGGGTACGATTCAACAAAATATTCTGGCTGAACGGTTGATGGCACAGTCCATACGGGCTGTGGACTACAGCCTCTCTTCTTCGTCGCTTCCTCATTACTGAGGGTCGTGACCACCTTGGTCTAATTTTTGCACCAGCTTCCTCCAATGTTGCCTGCATTCGGCCTGCTTAATGGCGCCCGGGACGCTAGTGTTTATGGCCTCCTTGACAATGTCCGTCCACTTGGTTGGCAATCTTCCTCGACTTCCCTTTCCTTCGACGTGACCTACAACTATTAGTTTTTCCAAGTTGACAGGATTACGTCGGGCCACGTGTCCGAAGTACTTGAGGAGACGCTGCATACAGCCTAGATAACGCTAAAAAAAACTATAACGCTATTGTAAAATCAGCACGTAAGGGCAAAAATTATTATGTTTTTTTTTTACAATTCACATTCAAAACACGCCAGTTAAGCAAGTGGCACTGACCTCGATCTGCTCTTACTGTCTTCTGTAATTTAGGTACTTCGCAGGATATGTTTATATGTGTAAATACAGGATATGTGTAAATGTTTTTATATAAAATAATAAATAACGAGATTGATTCTAGCTATCTTCTTTCCAAAATTTCATTTAAATGTAGTCGTATTTCCGCGCGTTCTAAACAGACCTTCCACATGTCCACGGCTCGAACGAAATATGCTTCTAACTCTTTTGTCCGTAGATCTTGTAGGTTGTATGATGTTAATTTCTCTAATGCTGACATCTTTTGCTTGTCACTTGTAGCATATATTATAGAAAAGCTATTTTAAAATATTTATAAGGTGATTTCGCCCGATAAGTATTATAGATTTATAGTATAGTTGATGTATAAAATAATATGTGCGTGTTGTGTTGCTTTTGTTTTTAGGGAATTTAAATTTCTAAATTTCTCATCTTGTTCACTTTCTACTTATATGTGATTTTGATTGTGGAAACATATATGGTTATTGTTTTAGCTATATTTTTTTTAAATATTATATTTTTGTATTGTACTGTTTCCCAAATAAATAAATAAATATGTTTATTTAGCACGTCATCACACATTTCTTGGTTAAAATAGAAGTGTGTAACCAATTGTCGTGTTTTAGACTGACCTCGATCTACTCTCGCGGTCAGCTCTGTAATTTAGGTACTTCGCAGGATATGTTTATTTAGCACGTCATCACACCTTTCTTGCTTAAAATAGAAGCATGTAACCAATGATTTTTTATACAAAAGATATGTTATCTTCATAGTAACTGACTCTTCAAATCTGATCGCGCCATATATATCTACATACCTACCGATATAGTGCACACACATGTTGACAAGTAGCAAAAATGAAAAGTACAAAAGATGGGATAAGCGCGTGAGTAAAAAAGATAGCTATAATTGGAACGATTGCACTTGTTATATTATTATTGCATTTGTTTAGACGCGACTAAAGACGAAACGTCCCAATTGGCCTGTTTTCGAGTCTTCACTTGACGTGCGCTTGAAACACATCTGCTTCTTTTTACATATAAAATATCATTGCATGTAACCAATTGTCGTGTTTTAGACTATTGATTGATTCTTTTTTTTATTAACGAGTTCGTCACCATGGTAACGCCACCGAAGATTTTTAATTTCGTTGTAAGAGGTCCGATAGGATTTGAGGGTGTCACTTGACAGGCTTCAAATCGTCGGCGTCCGGCGCGAATTTTTAAATGTGCAAATAAAAAGATTGTCGGGATGATACAGTTATTATCTATATAATAATACGTGAAGGAAAAACTTTGTATCCGTTTTTACGAAAATTGCGCGGACGGAGGAGTATGAAATTTTCCACACTTATAGAGAATATAGAGAAGCAGTGCACAAGATAATATTTTTTTAAAATAATGCATAAAAGATACATTAAATCAATAAAGAAAACGTTACACACACTACCATGTATTTGACACACCCACGCATGCATACTATTTATTTATGGCAAGCTTTTGTTCTTGACGTCTATAGTCAAATTGAGAATAGATTAAATATTGTTTGTCTTTATTAATATTTTTCTATAGTGTAGTCTTGGCGAAATTTGTGATTATAGAAGTATAATAGTCTTTGAAAATAGAATCATAATAGTGTACAAACTTATAATTTCAATTAATTATAGTCGAATTTCGACTACTGGGCGACCACTAGTTATCATTATCTTGCCCTTCTCCCAGTCACCTGGGGTCGGCGCACCATGTTTTCTCCTTCCATACTCTTCTATCATATACCATTTCATCGCTCACTACCCTCTTACCCATATCGTCTTTCACACAATATATCCATTTCTTCTTAGGTCTACCTCTTCCTCTATATCCTTCCACATTCATAGTTAACACTCTCTTACCAACCTCATTTTCATTTCGTCTCATCACATGTCCATACCATCCCAAACGCGCACTCCTCAGCTTTTCTGTCACAGGTGCCACTTTCAGACTTCCTCTAACATATTCATTCCGTATTCTATCCATTCTTGTTACTCCACACATCCATCGCAACATTCGCATCTCTGCTGCATGCAATCGCCTTTATTTAAAAATAATTTGTACAGCGCTATGTGATACGAATTGGCAGTCCTAACTGAATTAATAGTTTCATTTCAATGTTCGTACTGTAAATGAAATGTAATTATCCCACGAATAAAGTTATATCTCAAAAGAGAAAACAAAATAAATAAATAATAACACACAAACGAAATAGAATAATATATTTCCAGTAAAACGTCTCATTAACATAATTGGATTCGTCTTACAGTTTGTACGCCGGGTCCGCCTTAATATTATGAAGTTTACGAAGCTGAATTCTCGGTATAAAAACTTCTACGGATGCCGATGGGATAGCCGTAATGAAACCCTAAATCATATTTTAAGACAGAAACAAAAGAAAAGTAGATATTAATTATTCGAAATTATTTAGTCATATTCGTATATTTTTAGTAGATAATGCGATTTTTTTTTTATTGCTTAGATGTGTGGACGAGTTCACAGCCCACCTGGTGTTAAGTGGTTACTGGAGCCCATAGACTGTTCCAACTGCATACAAATTTTGCGTTAACTTTTACGCTATCGAGAACGTTAAAAAGCTTGCACAAAGCACACAGATCTCTCCAAGCTCCATGATTACTTCATGACTAAATAGATGTAGTCACCAACCCGTGCGAGCTTTGAAACAGTCGCAAGCTTTTGGGTTAGAGGATTTAGGAGGACCACACTAATAGTCTCATAGGTGTAGTCCAGTTAATTAGTAACGTGGTATTAAAATACGCAATCCCGGCTATCTCTAGCTGTTGCTACTGCACTCTTTTAACTCATCTACTGTAGAATTATCCTTTCCACAAATACCTTTTCGATTTCTAAGTCTTTCTGGACCCGTCCAAAATATCGTCGTAATTTTACTGGACGTAGGACAGACGGTTAACGCTAATATATTGGTAACACTCTCCCGCTTATTTTTGCCACGAAGCAGCCATTGCTTCTCAATTCAAAAGCCTTCGTTTATAACAACCAATACGCTACATAAACCAGACGTTTGGGAGAAAAAGGAACACGTTCTGATCGAGCCAAAGCGTTATTGAGACTGCTTTATCACGGACGCAACTACTATGAAATACAAACGACATGCTCAATGTAATAAATGCACCATGCCACATCCAATACATTTCGTAGCTCCTAAACCTGAACAAGAAAATTCCTCACTGAGCCACTCCCAAAGCTCTGCCTGCAGAATTTCAAATATTAATTTTCATCCAAGTTTCGCTTTGTTCTGGTAGACTTTGGTGCAACTCAATAATGTACATCACGTTTTACAGGTTTGCTACGGTACACACTTATACTGCGTGTTTTTCTATTTAGGAGTTAGCATACGGCACGTGATGATGATGTGACCAAGCCGCTGCCAATCGCTTTGGGCTCTGAAGAATTTTGAGGTACACACAACGACCAAAGCCAGAATGACCCAAACTGTGTATACAAAATCAGTAAGCATTTAGAATATCAGTTATTAAGCGTCCCTTCGAAGCCCTGGGCTAGGGGGTCGCCTTCCGAATACCACCTCGAACATCCCACTCCCTAATAGGCGCGTCAACACCTCCGCCGTTAGCCCCATCACTTTCTTTGGCCAGCCCATACCGTGGGCCTCGAAGGTCAAATACTTAGGCGTCACCCTCGACAGATGGATGACATTCCGTCCCCATATCAAAACGGTACTCGACGGTACCACCTTCATATTAGGACGTCTTAACCCTATGCTTTGCAAACGAAGCAAACTGTCCCTCCGTAATAAAGTAACTCTCTACAAAACTTGCATACGCCCTGTCATGACGTATGCACGCGTAGTGTTCGCTCACGCGGCCCGCACCCACTTGAAGCCCCTTCAGACTATTCAATCCCGATTCTGCAGGATAGCCGTCGGAGCACCATGGTTCATGAGGAACGTGGATCTCCACGATGACCTGGAGCTCGACTCTGTCAGTAAGTATCTACAGTCGGCATCGTTACGCCACTTTGAGTAGGCGGCACGACATGAGAGCCCTCTTGTCGTGGCCGCTGGAAACTACATACCCGATCCTATAGACCGAATGGTAAGCCGTCGATGTCGCCCAAAGCACGTCATTACGGATCCTCCTGATTCATTAACGGTGCTTTTAGGCACCACAAGCACCGGTCACCGTCGAACCCGTCGCTTGCGACGAAGGGCTCGTTAAGGGATGTTAAGTGGGCACTAGAGCCCATAGATATCGAAAACGTAAATGCGCCACCCACCTCGAGATATAAGTTCTAAGGTCTCAGTATAGTTACAACGGCTGCCCCATCCATCGAACCGAAACGCATTACTGCTTCACGGCAGAAATAGGCGGGGTGGTGGTACCTACCCGTGCGGACTCACAAGAGGTCCTACCACCAGTAAAAGGTTTTAGATGGGCGAACGTTTTTACGTTCGACCTGAATTTAAAATTAATGTCTTACATCACTTTTTGTGTTCATTCATTTTACCAATACTGACGCTTCGACTTTTTTCCATTTATATAACAAAATTGAGTCTTCAAAGACTCAGTCAAGTCTTTAAAAAAAGAACAACAAGAAAAGAACAACTTTTGGTTACGGTACAATGGTAGGGGAAGAAATCGTACTTTAAGCAGGGTCCGCAATACTAAAAAAGCTCGTAAAATCCCCAACTACCTAAAATCTAAATATTGTTTCAATCCGGGTTATGTTAAACAAATCACGCGTGTGTATGCGGTAATTTATGAATGCCAACAATGAGTTCGAAAACTAATTTCATAAGGGTTTGTAGTCCAACAATATGTCTGACAACAGATACGTACTGAGGGAGGAAGGTAATTTTTATTTTAATGCAAAAGATGATTAGAGCTTAAGGCCCGTCGTTTTCTAACTGGTTACGGAGCAGATAGACATCACAGCCTAAATTCCGTTACCCAAAACGAGATAATAAATTGCACGTGTTTTACAAAAGTTTAAAAAAAAACGCAAGTCCGAATTTAAGTTACAATGATCGTCATATTTTACTCCAACATCCGTTTTAAGCCAAGTGAGCTGTAAAAGCTGCCATCATAACCGCACTAGCTACACGACCAATTTCCAATATCCCCCAAACATAAATCTCCAAATACGTCCCCCTAACGTCTCTCTCAATAACCAACATAGGAGCAGTACAGTATATAATAACCGTCCAATTTCCATTGGCCGGATATCTTCGAACTCATAAATCGTGGTTGGACAGGAGGAACAAAAATTTATGACGCCACGCGTGCCAGGGACCGNCCAAACATAAATCTCCAAATACGTCCCCCTAACGTCTCTCTCAATAACCAACATAGGAGCAGTACAGTATATAATAACCGTCCAATTTCCATTGGCCGGATATCTTCGAACTCATAAATCGTGGTTGGACAGGAGGAACAAAAATTTATGACGCCACGCGTGCCAGGGACCGCCTTTGCAATTGTGTTTGGCGCATGTTACTGAATCTCGCACAAATTGTTCAGAGTATTTAATCATTTAAGGCAAAATAAAAAATGAGCTAAAAGTCGAACTCGCGTGTTATTATTGTTTATTGGAAACTCCAGATTCTTGTAGTATCATTTTTGGGCGTGATTTAATCACGGGTCGTAAACTCTATATACAAACCACGCTTTTTTTACAATAAAAATATATATATTTTTTACACTATTTTCAATATGATATTTCATTAAAGTTTATTTTCTATTTTTAGTAGAATTTTATATAAAGCGTGTTTATATTTATTTAATTAAATTCTTAGTTAGTATATCTTCAAATTATATAGACTGGGCTATTGTGAGGCCGCTTAAAATCCAAGGTGGTTTTACTGGTGGTAGGACCTTTTGTGAGTCCGCACGGGTAGGTACCACCACCCCGCCTATTTCTGCCGTGAAGCAGTAATGCGTTTCGGTTTGAAGGGTGGGGTAGCCGTTGTAACTATACTGAGACCTTAGAACTTATATCTCAAGGTGGGTGGCACATTTACATTGTAGATGTCTATGGGCTCCAGTAACCACTTAACACCAGGTGGGCTGTGAGCTCGTCCACCCATCTAAGAAATAAAAAATAAAATAAAAAAGCATTCAGTCCCCACTAAAGCAGACATCTCAAGGGGTTCAGATTCCTTCTGAGTACTCCTCATCACCAACTCATCGTCAACAGTACGACTGTCGGTGAACTATCTCACCTCTAGACACTGCATGTGACAGATAAATTGTGCCTCCAGAATGCTCTAGAAGAACAATATTAGCTTGGTTCTGTGACCGTAGTATCCGTTATCCTTGAGGTAGAACACTAACGTTCTATCTACTCGGGCCCGCTTGCTACAGCTTAAAGATAACCCTTATGCCAATGCATTGGAGGTTCCCCCCTTTTTTTTGAGATAACCGATAACACTGTCCATGGACACGGATTTTTTCTTCTCCTACCTATGCTGATAGCTTTGAGAGGCTATTTCAGCTTCACTCTAACATGTAAGTGATCTCACTGACTCAAACCGGAAGTGTTGCTAACACTGGCCCTAGCAAGAGCAGTGCTTCGCAGAATCTACCTCCGGATCGGAAACGCGACCCACTGAGAAGATCCGGCGAGAAACTCGGTGGACTAATAGACTCAGATGGTAACCTCTTCGTACATTTTAAATGAAATATATTTTTAAACGCCAAAGTCTTACAACTTGTACCGCAATTCAATAACTCCGCAACTTATAAGTGAGAATTCGCCACTGGGCAACTCCAGTTATTTTCTATTCGCCTAGTTAAGTCGATTGTTGTTACAGATTATGTTGGGATGATTCAAGACTGCTACGCCTTGATCTAGCATTAAAACTATGAGATAAGATATATAACTTAGCTTGTGAGCCCGCCCGAGTAAGTATCACCAATTACCACTTATGTCTACTGTGAAGCAGTAATGCTTTTCGTTTTGAAGAGTGGGGCAGCCGTTATATTGTATATCTGAAACTTAAAACCTATATCACAAGGTAGATGGCGGAAATTACTTTATAAATGTCTGTGGGCTCCAGAAACCACTTAACACCTGGTAGACTGACAAAAACTGATAAATTAGTTTTAATAATTCGCCTACCACGAAGACAAAGAACACTATTCTATCAGCTACAGATGTCCACTGATGAACCACCTCCAAGCCTTGCCATAACATCGGTCCTACGCTGCCTGCATCCAGCGGATCCCCGCGAGCTTCAATAGGTCGTCGGTCCATCTTATGGGAGGCCTTCCCTCTCGTCGCCACTCCAGAACTCGTTGGCCCCAACGGCCATCTGTTCTACGAGCAATGTGTCCACCTACTGCCAATTCAACGTCGCAATGCTTTGAGCTATGACGGTTACCATATTTTTCCTACGAATCTCCTGATTTCTGATTTGACTAATTAACGTATGTGTGCTCGCACAGGTGAGAGATAATTTTTTGAATGGATGGGTGCTCGCGACTCAGTGCTCAGTGGTTACTTAAGACGACGCGAATGTCGATCAAAGTTGAAACATGAGATTAAAGCGTGCCAAGTGTATTTCTTACGCACTTGTAATAGGACACCATGTTTCTAGTTATTTCTACCGTGAAACAATTTAGCGTTTCCATTTGAATAGTAGTGGAACAGCTTTGATACAATACGATCAGCAGTCGGACTTAAGTGTGCAGTGATGCGTTCCGATGCAATGGTTGCGGCAGCCATTGCACTATGTCACGGGGCTACCTAAGGGGGCTGAGGCTGCGCCGCACGCTACCGTCACTCTAGCGTGCTGGCACCAGGAGGACGGGACGGCGCGTCGGCGGCTGAGGACTGCGATGCGGTCCGCATTTTCGTCGTCGCTGTCGTCGCCGAACATACTGTGGAAGAGCAGCCCGGTCGGTGGTGGATCGCGTTCCGACCCGGCAGGCTGGTTCTGCCCCAGCAGGGTATCCCGGAGCCCCAGCGGCATCGTCCGGGCGGCCTGGTAGGGCCGCCGTACCGCAAAGACCGGCGTCGTTGGTCGTCAACTATCGCCTCGACGACCGGTCGGTCGAGCGTCCTCGGAGCGGCGCTGCGTGTCTGGTTGTAGTGTTGACCGCGGGAAACCCCCTACTCTGACCGAGTTTTGACCCCGGACAGAGATTGGACGCCGAGTGTAAGATTGCAGGGGTGTCGTTTAGTGCGGTAGGGCCCTGAAATTCCTTGGGCCTGCGGTTTGTTCCCAACACCTTGCAGATCGTCAAGTCCCACATACCCGCGCGCCCCACAGGCGCGGGGGGACCTCGTAGGAGGTTCGGCCTCAGGCCCGAAAAAAAAAGCCATTTCACTATACAACTGAGGCTTAAAACTCAAGGTTGACCTTGAGAAATCAACTCTCCAAATGCCTTCATGGGCTTCGGTAACCACGTAAGATCAAGTGTGCTCTTTCATCCGTCTAAGGAATAAAATATAAAATAACTTCTGCATTTTTCCATTTCAGCTCTCCAAGAAACCAAATGAATATACAATATGATACGTTTTAGCGATATTCATGCATATATCATTTTTTTTATGTTGTTTTCGCGGTCGTTTACTGCCGGAAGCTGCGAGGGAATGTCTCGGAATAAGCTCTCCGACTTTATAGTGATCGAGTGATGTTTTTTTTTCGACACATTTCTCTCTACGTGTCATCTGCGACCACAAAATTGTGGTACAGTTACTTATAAAGATATCGTTAGCGAAGTAATGACGGGTTCCGATTTGTAAATTAAATAAAGAAATAATAAATATTATTAACAATCACGCCACGTTAATTGGTACCATGCTAATTTCGTAAAGAACTTGTGTTACAGGTACCAGATAAAAGAAATAAATAAAAGATTTTTATTATACACATACATAATAAATATATTTAATATACATCCATAACCTTGGAATAGACATTTTTATATTAATCATACAAATATCTTCCCTTAGCGGGATTCGATCCCGCGACCCCCTTGCGTAGTGATCATAATATCACTTACCACTACACTAGACGGCCGTAAATTAAGATTATTTATTCCAATGTAATTGGCTCTTCGACGGAAGGTTTCATGGTAGGCGGTTGCCTTATTATGAAGGTTATGGGCTGTGGTAACCACTAACTCTATAGTACGTCATGAACTCAATCCCACACAGACCGTACAAAAATAAAATAATTCGAAACTGTCATATTAAAATTGTAAATCTCCAACAAATAGTTTTGAAATTTATGAAATGAACCACGAAATATGAACGATTTTTCGAATTGGCAGTAGAAAAAATATTTTGTCGTTGCATTAGAAACCATTGATTATAAAAATGTAGGACAAGCCAAACCGCTTAGTGTAACTGAAGAAATAATTACTAAAGCCGTATCGCACTGGGCCAGCAAAGGTGGATAGCACCACCTCCTCTATTTCGTGATATAGGTAGTGATGCATTATGATTTAAAGGCAGGGACAACTATTACAGTATATGGTTGACGCTTAGAACTCATCTTAGATAGGCTTAGATCTGGATAGATAAATGGGGAATTCATGTCATGATGTCTATGACCCCTAGTTAACAATTAACAACAGATAGACTGTAAGCTCGTTAACCCGTTAATGCAATAAAATAAAAACTGGCCTAAGAATCATTTTTTCTCGGTTATCTAGAATGAGTTCCAAACAACAAGGAACTAAGATATAGTTCCTTTCTGTAAACGAAGACTAAAAAGAGTTATGAGTTGTGCTTGCAACAAGTCTGCACCTCTAGCATTGTTTACATCAAAGAGCTAAGACACTATCTAGTGTACCAAATGCTCATCTGTGCATCTCATAGAACAAGGAAATAATGGCATCGTTTTACATGTCTATGGCAAGCCAATCGTTGGCCGGTTGGATGGTTTAAGCCGAGCGTGAACTTATGGTTCTGGTGATGGCTTCACTCCAACCTTCAATTACTTGATTCATCTACCCTCAAAAAAAACATTTTATGTCAATTTCAAATTTCAAAACACTTTTTTCTTTTCTTTTTGAAGTGAAACTTCTTTAGAATCGTTGTGATGTGATTTCAAACTCGATGAAACGAAAAAATGAAACGTGAAGTCAAAATATCAATTCACAGAGGGCGCTACATCATACTATAAAAGATGATTTACAATTATTTCTATTTAGTTTGCTATCAACAGATGTCGCTACACGTCAATTCAACAATTCCTGAATCGCGATGAGATGTTACACAGTTGATAGACTTTCTCGTATTTCTCTTGCTAACCTGGTGTAGAGATACCGTGATCATGCAGGTGGTTCCCCCAGGGTGAGGCTGCTCCATTGCACTGCGGAGTGGTTGATGGTTGACTTATGACTTCTTATTTTAATAAGCTTCGCTTCTACCGTGTGTGACTTGCACACACACACACATTTTTTTTAAAACCAACAACGTTTTTGTTACTTGCATTAAATTTTCAAGAAACTAATTAGAGCATATTATTGAGAGACACGAATTAAATACACCTAGACAATATCTAGAATTTGTACATAGTCGTAAGGCACGTCATACATTTCGTAGATCCAAGTGTAGAGCCATAAATCAGAACCGGTAAGCAACTCTCGCCTTTTCGATTAAACTGCTGGCCGATGAAGCTATAAATCGCTCCGCTCGTTAAACACCGACCTTTTAGTGGCCCCCTGCCATCTCCGCTTTTTTTGCGGCCCGGCTTAGGACGAAATTCGATAATTTAGTGGCCGAGATAAATGTGTGCCATCTAAATTATTAAAATTCTATTTTTTTGTTTGTTTCTGGCCTCTGGCATTTATTTGGAGGCTTATTTTAATTACCATCAAAGAGTAATCGAGTTTAGATCTCTCCTGATGCTGGATGATTACGGGAACCCACTAAAACTACTCCGTGAGTGCTACCATCTACTTTGAGACATGAGGTCTGGATCTCAACTATTTATTCTCTTTGATTCGTGTTTCCTCACTGCTAAGGATCGTGAATTTTGCATAAGAGAACTAAATTTATGGAGGCTTTCATAGGAAAATATTCGCGACGTGTTCCCACATTCTATACCACATAACAACAGTCCTATTCTTCAAACCAGAAAATAATTATTTGCGACATATATCAAATAATACGTCAGCATTTACCCTTGTAGGGAGAATTCTAATTTTCACGGTTTTAATTTATACGGTTTTTAGTTGTCATTTCTACGTCGTGAAGGATTTTTGTGGAATGTCCTAGGTCCTTTAAAATTTATAAAGGTTCCTGCAAGCATTTGTTGCGTTGCGACCGTAGATAGTGGACGTCTCCGTGGTTGTTGTGGCATTATCGTTTCATTTAAGTTTAAATTTGTTAATTTTAAATTGTGATTGGTCGTTTTCAATTCATCGGTGGCTCCTTGTTCTTCCTTAACGTTTTTAACAGCTGACTCCGCCTTTACGGCGGTGTAACAGAGATAGAAGCTTGGTAAAATACGCCTTAGCTTTCTTATTGTGGCTGCTTCTCGCTTGAGCCTGCCTGTGGGTGCTTGTTTGCTTGACACGCGTGTGCGCTTTGAGTGTGTCGAGTCGAAGAAATTACAAACATTCAAAAAAGTACTCGGGTGGCCGGGCGTGAACTTGCGTCGCTGGACCTGCGTTTGGTCGTCGCCCTGTTGCTCCAACAATTAACTGAAATCATCTGCTAAATTATACATTGCCTTCATATTACTTTGAATTTCATCTCGTAATTTATAATTTATTATGGAGTACACCTGCTGTAATAAAGTGGTCAATACTCGTGACAATAAGAAGTCAACCTTGGTGTGTACAGTGTGTAGAAATTATTATCATATCGGCTGTGTTCTTCCTGCAAAAAAGGATTGGACGCCGGATTCAGAATTTAAGTCTACATGGATATGTCTTAATTGTGCGACTAGATCANGCCACCCCACGTCTGGGTCTCTCCCCGCACAAAACGGGTGGGACCCCTAGCTCTTAGGGGGCCAGGTCACGGATACGACCCCGGTCCCGACCCCCTGCTCGGCGGCGGCGGGTTTCTGCGTAGTGAGGAGAGCTTTGCCTCACTCGCCCCGCCGCCTCCTTCTGCGAGATGGTGCACTCGCAGAAGTCGAGCATAGCCTTCCAACTCTTGAGTTGTTAGATCTTCTTCAGAAGCGCTCGGACAGCTGTTAGCAAATCCCACCCCTCCTGGCTGAGCCTTTGCTCGCCCACCTGTCCTGGTGAAACTGGAAAGGCCTCCGGGCCACCAGTAATACTTCAATCATAAAAAAAAACGGAGACTAAAAAGAGTTCGCAGTTGTACTTGCAACTTGCCTGCACTTCTAGCATTGTTTACATCTAAGAGCTAACACACTATCTGGTGTACTAAATACGCATCGGTGCATCTCACATAACAAGGAAATAGTGGCACCGTTTCACATGTCTATGGCAAGCCAATCGTTGGCCGGTTGGATGGTTTGAGCCGAGCGTGTGCGTTATGGTTCTGGTAATGGCTTCACTCCAACCTTCAATTACTTGGTTCATCTACCCTCAAAAAAAAAAAACATTTTATGTCAATTTCAAAAGATGACACTTTTTTCTTTTCTTTTTGAAGTGAAACTTCTTTAGAATCGTTGTGATGTGATTTCAAACTCGATGAAACGAAAAAATTAAACGTGAAGTCAAAATATCAATTCACAGAGGGCGCTACATCATACTATAAAAGATTATTTACAATTATTTCTATTTAGTTTGCTATCAACAGATGTCGCTGCACGTAAATTCAACAATTCCTGAATCGCGATGAGGAGATGTTACACAGTTGATAGACTTTCTCGTATTTCTCTTGCTAAGCCTTTCATGCTTACCTGGTGTAGAGATACCGTGATCATGGAGGTGGTTCCCCCAGGGTGAGGCTGCTCCATTGAACTGCGGAGTGGTTGATGATGATGATTGACCCTTGACTTGCGATTATTCCTATTTTAATAAGTTTCGCTTCTACCGTGTGTGACTTGCACACACACACACACATTTTTTTTAAAACCAATAACGTTTTTGTTACTTGCATTAAACTTTCAAGAAACTAATGAGAGCATATTATTGAGAGACAGGAATTAAATACACCTAGACAATATCTAGAATTTGTACATAGTCGTAAGGCACGTCATACATTTCGTAGATCCAAGTGTAGAGCCATAAATCAGAACCGGTAAGCAACTCTCGCCTTTTCGATTAAACTGCTGGCCGATGAAGCTATAAATCGCTCCGCTCGTTAAACACCGACCTTTTAGTGGCCCCCTGCCGTCTCCGCTTTTTTTGCGGCCCGGCTTAGGACGAAATTCGATAATTTAGTGGCCGAGATAAATGTGTGCCATCTAAATTATTAAAATTCTATTATTATTATTTTTTTTCTGGCCTCTGGCATTTATTTGGAGGCTTATTTTAATTGCCATCAAAGAGTAAACGAGTTTAGATCTCTCCTGATGCTGGATGATTACGGGAACCCACTAAAACTACTCCGTGAGTGCTACCATCTACTTTGAGACATGAGGTCTGGATCTCAACTATTTATTCTCTTTGATTCGTGTTTCCTCACTGCTAAGGATCGTGAATTTTGCATAAGAGAACTAAATTTATGGAGGCTTTCATAGGAAAATATTCGCGATGTGTTCCCACATTCTATACCACATAACAACAGTCCTATTCTTCAAACCAGAAAATAATAATTTGCGACATATATCAAATAATACGTCAGCATTTACCCTTGTAGGGAGAATTCTAATTTTCACGGTTTTAATTTATACGGTTTTTAGTTGTCATTTCTACGTCGTGAAGGATTTTTGTGGAATGTCCTAGGTCCTTTAAAATTTATAAAGGTTCCTGCATTTCATGCCCGACGAAGATCAGCCCTTATAAAACTGCCTCATCATCATCATCATCAGCCTGTATCTCTCCACTGCTAGAGGTAACCTTTCCCATATGCCCCCACAATGAACGATCCTCCGCCTTCCGCATCCAATCTTTTCCAGCATATCGCTGCAAGTCATCGGTGCATCAGTCAGGGGGACGCCCCAAGGCTGCGCTAGCCGTACGTAGTCTCCAGTCCAGACTAAAACTGCCTAAAAAATATGTCGGAGACGGTCATTAGTTTGGTAGCTAAACGAAACGCAGCACGATTCCCGAGAGATGGCAGCACGATTGCGGTATCGTCGGAACTCTACTAACTTCGCGCTACGACAGTGCCTAGCCGACGGAGGCGCATAGACGCCATCACACACTTACCAACCAGCCTTCTTGAAGAGCGGTGCCTCCGTCTTAAGAACTGTCATTCGTTTCCATTTGGTAACGTCAAGAGAAGATTTCTAAATTGTTCTGAGACAACAAACATGATTGGTGTACTTAATATTTATCTTAGCTCGATCACCCTATTCGCCCCTGCGATGTCAGACGATGGTGTTAATAATTGTGGCTTCTCCGACAAATACATATTTTGCGGATCTCTATGTTCACCTACAGTATCATCCTTGTTACCCTTATCGAATTAGTTAATATCGACCGAGCAATGTACAACGCCGCCGCCTGTATTACATTGCTGGCACAATAAAAGCTACCCCGCATTAAGCTAATCGAACATGGAAAGCGTTTAGTTATAAATCAACCCATCACGTCCTTTCTAAACAATATTAATAATCAACGGCGTACTACAAACAAAAGGCTGAAACCTAATTTTGCATAGTGTGTCCGAAATATCACAGCTCGGGACAGGAGTAAATATGGCCGACTTTGATAACGGTACAGTTTATTAACCAACGTTAAATTAACGAGTTGTGCAATAATTAAAAATATTAATAGCTTACGTTTTGTAAAACTTGTCCGTTTAAAATCGCCAGCCATGTGTGTTATTGAAGGATTACTGGTGGACCGGAGGCCTTTCCATTTTCACCAGGACAGGTGGGCGGCAAAGCCTCAGCCAGGAGGGGTGGGATTTGCTAACAGCTACCCGAGCGCCTCTAAAGGAGACCTGACAACTCAAAAGCAGCTTCTTCGCGAATAAATTTACTACCGGATCGGAATCGCGATCCGCTGAGAAGATCCGGCGATGCATGGGTTAGTATCAGACTACAGACAGATTACCCAGTATCTTTGTCTTTTTGTCTCACTGTCTTTTTTTTATGGCTTAAATGGGTGGTTGAGCTCACAGCCCACCTGGTGTTAAGGAGTTACTGGAGCCCATAGACATCTACAGCGTAAATGCGCCACCCACCTTGAGACATAAGTTCTAAGGTCTCAGGTATTGTTACAACGGCTGCCCCACCCTTCAAACCGAAACGCATTACTGCTTCACGGCAGAAATAAGCAGGGTGGTGGTACCTACACGCGCGGACACTCAAGAGGTCCTACCACCACTAAAATGTCGCATCTATTATGGCAGATAATAATATATCCATCGGTTTTTTTTTATATATTCGTAATCGATCGAGAATTACTTACACCGTGACCTGGATTCACTTTAAAAGTTAAATTTGAATTAAACTAGCTTTTCGAAAGTTTTAGATGGTATAGCATCTTATAAATCGTTGAACACCGGCCACACGCACGAAAAAGTATCACGTTCCGCCTGAACCTGAGCGTACAAGCGAGAGCGCGAACAAGAGACAGAGAAGCACGATCGGCCCAGGCGATAATTTATCGTTATTTTTTTTCATTTTCAACTAACTCTTTCTTTGCATTATACAAATAAATGATAATTCAGCGGTAATAATTCAATTCAATTCATAGAAATATGCATTTTTTCATCGATGTTTCATTATGATGTTATCACGTAAAACTAATCATCCGAAAAACGACTTTACAGACAAACAATTTTTCTTTTTGAAATTTTTGAAACTAGCTTTTAGAAAGTTCAAACTGTGTTAATTTCCGCTGTGTTAATGCGATATAAAAGAGAAACATGACAAGCCTAGTTCGGAACTAAAGTTAGCAGTTTCATTGTAAGCGTATCATTACAGTTGCCAAAGGTCGGTCGACCCGAAAAGTTCTAGAATTCGTTTTCAACTTACGACACGACTACGATCTCGTTACGATATTTTTCTAATATCGAGGAGTGAAAGGCTATTTGGCTTAAGCGATATTTTTCCAACTTTACAGTAGAACCATTTAAAGTTTAAAATTTGGAAAAAATTTCATAACAAAAAACTTTGTCAGCTATTTGTATGGGGTACAATTAATTAAAGTTCAATTAAATAAATCGAATTGTTGATACTGATACTAAATAAAACGGACCTTTAATTACAAAGATAAATGTCGCTTATTAAGCAAAATGTCTAGCTTAAACTAAATCGCCTTTAACCGCTTTATATATAAAAATGCTCTGCTTCTATACTAATCAGGATACACGGACATGTGTTGGCACCATGAGCATGATGATACCTTCCCACTAAATTATCTCCTCGAGCTTAAATTTAAATTAGCAAGTCACTGCAAAAATGCTAAGTCCGAAATCGAACAAGATATCTTGTATTGAGGCGCTGAACTATTTTAATACGCTTTTATTAGCTTTAGACGTATGTATGTTTGTAACGGAATCTTTGAACATGATTTTGACCACCTTCAAAACGTCGGATTAACTCGCAATTTGGTATACTTATTAAGAACCGATGACAATTCAAAATTTAAAATAATAATTGAAAAACAAAAAATTTGAAAAATTGAAATTCAACTAAAAAATTACAAATAAATAATAGTTAACAAACCTAACAAAATATGATTTTATAGAAAATCCAACTAAAAAATTGAAAATAAATTTTAATAAATTTAAATTAAAAATAGTGTTAGGAAAAAAGATTTTATTGTAAAAAAGCGTGGGCTCGGGGGGCACGGTATCAGTAGTTATAAATATTTTATGAACAGATATGAGTAGAAGGGTTATTTTGATAATATCCTGAAAAGCACCCCACGCTTATTTAAAATAAAATCATTTTTTCTTACACTATTTTTAATTTAAATTTACTAAAATTTATTTCCTCTTCTTTAGTTGGATTTTCTATAAAGTTAGTTTTTTTATATAATTATTTTTTAATTACAAAATATCGTTACATGTAAACAAGGTTCTTACCTGAAAATACCCTATTAACGCAACAAAAGGGTTTCGTTGTTTCATTTATCATTGAAATAGGATTCAGTTTGATACCCTGATCGATTAGGCGTGGTGCTTCCGGTTCGATTTCTGTACACTTTGCCAGCAGTCAAGTTTGTTGAGAATTGTCACGGGTGTGTACCCTTATAGGTACGGATACCCTATAGGTACAGGTACCCTATAAGCACAGGTACCCTATAGGTACAGGTACCCTATAGGTACAGGTACCCTACAGGTACAGGTAATTCCACTACCTTGACGTGAAGTGATTAGTAGAACACTCACCTAAAACATAACGTCAAAAGCTCAATCTTTTCAATTAATTCCTTTAATCAAAATCTCCTCTAAACTGCAAGACTACTTCGTGACTGGTGGTAGGACGTCTTGTGAGTCCGCACGGGTAGGTAGGTACCACCGTCCTGCCTATTTCTGCCGTGTAACAGTAATGCGTTTCGATTTGAAAGGTGGGGCAGCCGTTGTATTGTAAAAACTGAGACCTTACAACTCAAGTCCCTAAATGGGTGGCGTCATTTACGTTGTGGATGTTTATGGGCTCCGGTAACCCCTTAATAGCAGGTGAGCCGTGAGCTCGTCCGACCATATAAGCTCTACAAAAAATGGTGGAGCTTGTTAGGATGCTGGCACCTTCCCAGGTAGACTCACAATACGTTCTATCGAACAGTTAATAAATAATGGTTAGAGATAAAACACACTATCATTTGGACCCAAACTATGATTCCCTGTACCATGTAACTAGACACAAACCTCTTCATCATGTGAATATTTGCCCTATCTGGGAATCGAACCCACGAGCCTCGGCCTAGTAGTTACGGTAGCTGTACATCGAGTCCATGATATTTAAAGTAAACGCGAGACTCAACTGTGAAAGCGTTTTAATCATGTATTAACTTAGTTAAAAAATAAGCATCTAATAAGTATATAAGAAAGTCAACTAGTTTTAAAGATTACTTAAATAATTAAGGTACAAAGAATTCACTGATGAGCGACGGATTTTTCACAAAACATTACTTTTTTTTATTGTTTAGGTGGGTGGACTATCTTACGGCCCACCTGGTGTTAAGCGGTTACCGGAGCCCATAGACGTCTACGACGTAAATGCCGCCACCTACCTTGAGATATAAGCCTCAGTATAGTTACAACTGCTGCCTCACGCTTCAAACCGAAACTCATTACTGCTTCACGGCAGAAATAGGCAGGGTGGTGGTACCTAACCGTGCGGACTTACAAGAGGCCTTACCACCAGTTCACAAGAGATCCTACCTTCAGTACACAAGAGGTCCTACCACCAATACAATTTGCAATCGTCTCGTTTAAAGAAATAAGTCTCTAATAACTACATAAGAAAGAAAGTTAACTTGTTTTAAAAACTACTTTAATAATTAAGGTACCAAAACACAATTCACTGTTAAGGGACAGATTTTTCACAAACTATTACAATTTGCAATCGTCTCATTTTAATTTGTTCATTTAAAAGGCAAATCAGTTTTAGTTACAGAGCGGTGGCAACACCGAGCGGTGTCGTTGTCCAAAATCTGTAACAGTTGTCACCACTGGATGAAGTTTATTTTGAAAGTTTAGTTGCCAAGGACTTTATGGCGGGAACGCGAGGAGCGAAGCTGTGTGGATTGTTTTATTTTGCATATTTAGTGTTTCTTCAGGTTTAAATGTGTAATAACGGTGGTTTATTAACTATTTGGTATCTGTGAAAGTGCACAAATGCGGGAAAATTAAACAAAGGCGATGGACGTAGCTAGCTCGGTATCCTCCAAAAAGTCCACTGAAAAAGTCTCAGTAAATGACCACCATTTTACTGAGATTATATTTAATCCCATAATTAATTATCATCTCACCTTATCTCATTACATTTCACTTAACATTATCATTTTTCTTTCATTTTTTTATTATAAAAGGTTAGCCTATATGGTATGATACCTTTACCTTTCCATTTGGAAAAATAGAACTACTACTATACTTTAGTTGGCGAGGTTGTCGTTCTGTAAGCTTTGTCAGTTTTGTGGGTACTTTTTTTAATTGGAATTATACTGTCTTCTCAATTTAAATGTAAAACTACACGAGAGATCTTACATAATGAACACTCTATAATCATTAATCAAAATATACACGAACACGACCGACCAGTTTTCGAGTGACTACAAGTTTTAATTCAATCTATACTAATATATATAATATTATAAAGAGGAAAGATTTGTTTGTTTGTTTGTTTCGAATAGGCTCCGAAACTACTGGACCGATTTGAAAAATTCTTTTTCCATTAGAAGCCGACATTGTCCCTGATGAACATAGGCTACTTTTTTATTTTTAATATTATAAAGAGGAAAGATTTGTTTGTTTGTTTGTTTCGAATAGGCTCCGAAACTACTGGACCGATTTGAAAAATTCTTTTTCCATTAGAAGCCGACATTGTCCCTGATGAACATAGGCTACTTTTTTATTTTATTTTTTATATTTTTTTTTTTGGTTTCATGTGTGTTTTAATGTTTCCGAAGCGAAGCGAGGGCGGGTCGTTAGTTTTCCTATAAATTTTTAAAACTTTAGCCGGTATATTGGGTAGGTACTTTCTACCCATTACTGCTTGTAATTCGCCACGGTAACTTTCTCATTGCTCAGTAAGACCATATTGACTCTTGCAGAACTCTAATGCAATGCACGGTGATAAATATCTAAAATGTTCATCCCTGTAGATCTCATTTTAAAACCAATGACTGAAATAAATACATATTTTAGTCCAAATCTTTTTGTTATTATGATATGTACGGCGTTATATCTTATGTGTGTGCTCTGTATATATGTTTGCATTTGTACTATTTGATTATTATTATTCTTTTCTCAAAAAATAATGCACCTTTGGCATTGCTGACATCCATGAGCAACGGTAACCACTAACCATCATGTGGGCCGTATGCTCGTCTGTCTACACGGGCAATAAAAAAAACCTACCACAGAACTCTCTACATAATGTTTTAAGCATTAAGTCCGGCACTGTACTTATAAGCATAAATAAATAAATATATGACCATAGAACTAGCTAGTTGAAAAATAGATCAACTGAATAGAGTCTATGTAAATACCAAAAAGAATCCCACTGAATATTTTGTGATGTTTACACGCTAGAGATAACAAACACAAATATGAGCTGGAAAGGTAAATCAATGCATCGGTCTAGCAAATTGCGAGCGCTCTGTGCTCGTTCTAGTGCGAAAATGTAGGTACTTGTATGCATTCGCTTCCAAAAACGCTGACTAAAAACAAATCTGTGTACTATAAACGGATCCTCAGGGTGGCGGCGACAATTGAGACACTTTACATCCACACGAAATAATATTTTCTCTTTAATACACGTTACGGCGGGTGGAATACGAATGCAACAGAGATATGCCAACCGCCGGTAATTATACAATCATCTTGACCTATTTTAATACAAACTTAGTAGGTAATATTTAACATTGTTCATCTTAATTATTCTGCTGATTATTACGTACAATTATTATTTAATAATCGAATTATGTAACATAAAAAACATTAAGGCTTATTGCGCCGTAAGGTTTATTGCCCCGGAAGCTGTCAAGCGGAAGGCGCCAATTATGAAATTACTAATTATATTATAAGACAATAATAAGTTCTATATATCTCCTAAGTTCGTAAATAATTTATTATGTGAGGCTGGGAGTGTTGCTCGATAACAGTGCACATTGTAAATAATTCGTAACATTTAAGAAAATAGACAAGATTTTAAAATGGTCAGTTTCTCTCCCTTTGACTGGTGGTAGGACCTCTTGTGAGACCGCACGGGTAGGTACCACCACCCTACCTATTTCTGCCGTGAAGCAGTAATGCGTTTCGGTTTGAAGGACGGGGCGGCCGCTGTAACTATACGGAGACCTTAGAACTTATATCTCAAGGTGGGTGGCGCATTTACGTTGCAGATGTCTATGGGCTCCAGTAACCACTTAACACCAGGTGGGCTGTGAGCTCATCCACACATCTGAGCAATAAAAAAAGACTAAAAACAAATCTGTGTACACATTGTAAAAAATCCGTAACATTTTAGAAAATAGACAAGCTTTTAAAATGGCCATTTTCCTTCTCTCGAATTTTTAATGTGGTTCATTCGATTGTTGGATATTGCCGACTGACATAAGGCTTCAATAGGATTGCTGCCTATTGAATTTCTGTTTTAAAAATCACCCGTAATGCTAATAGAATTAAGGCTTATGTCTCAAATGTCGGTATCGTAAACAACATTACACAGGAATTCAATCAGACAGACTTTGCCTTTAAAAAAAAACAGCGCTCGCGACTCAAATACCTACTTGCCGAAACGTATATGATGCAACGTTTTTATATTATTGTGTATTTTACGTTGAAGTTCCACATTATGCGGCATAATTCAAAGACGGGTGATGTAACCGGTAACCCTAATATGGTAACGCTAATAACTGTAATCATTTGCTATTGCTATTCACAATTGAAAACGATTTTTCTTGTCATTCGTTCGTTCTTCTATCAAAGATCAATCAGTTAATAATTCACCCTTTATTCCTCATCCGGTCCCACTCACAAGCACCATTACACAGAGAGCATAACGTTAGAATAATTCATGAAGCGATACAAGAATAAATCCGTACGTAAAGTGCGGAAAGAGGGAAGAAAACTTTCAATAGGCCTCACCATGTTTCAAAGCAAAAAACCCGTGAAAAAGTAAAAAAAGAACGAATGAATGATTTACTAATGCGCCCGTCTAGTTCATGAGCGATTCCCTAGTCACGTTTTTGTCTTAGTTTTTTTTATTGTTTTTTTTATTTTTTATTGCCTGGATATGTGGACGAGCTCACAGCCCACCTGGTGTTAAGTGGTTACTGGAACCCATAGACATCTACAACGTAAACGCGCCACACACCTTGAGATATAAGTTCTAAGGTCTCAGTATAGTTACAACGGCTGCCCCACCCTTCAAACCGAAACGCATTACTGCTTCACGGCAGAAATAGGCGGGGTAGTGGTCCTACCACCAGTAATTACGCAAATTATAATTTTGCGGGTTTTGATTTTTATTACACGATGTTATTCCTTCACCGTGGAAGTCAATCGTGAACATTTGTTGAGTACGTATTTCATTAGAAAAATTGGTACCCGCCTGCGGGATTCGAATCGCTCAACACGAATGCACCGGGCGTCTTATCCTTTATGCCACGACGACTACTAAAAGCTGTATTCAAATAGTATAAAATAAGTCAATCGCCTATCCCTTGAACCAGCAGCTAACCCATCATCGATCAAAACACTTCATATTATATCCACATCGAGCTCCGTCCGGCCTGGGAAACGCCTCATCGAACCTCTACCGAAAACTTAGAAAATGTACTATTCATATTATTTATAATATCCGACATTTAGTCGTCTTGGTTACTATTACAATGTCTTTGCAATTCGTTACAAACACAAAAGCACACAAAGTTTTTATTTAAGACGAACACAAAGTATAGAAAGAAGGAGAAAGTAAGCAAGAATTAAGAAATGGATAGTCCAAGCAACACAAAGCAGGTACACGAAACAAGAAGTAATAATTAAAAAGGCGTAGCACAGAAAGGTGTCTATGGAGGGATGTTTTTTATTTTTTTATTTGTTGTTTAGATGGGTGGACGAGCTCACAGCCCACCTAGTGTAAAGTGGTTACTGGAGCCCATGGACATCTACAACGTAAATGCGCCACCCACCTTGAGATATAAGTTCTAAGATCTCAGTATAGTTACAACGGCTGCCCCACCACCCTTCAAACCGAAACGCATTACTGCTTCACGGCAGAAATAGGCAGGGTGGTGGTACCTACCCGCGCGGACTCACAAGAGGTCCTACCACCAGTTAAAATGTACTAGCGAAATATTATGGCCGCCGCTATACTGCAGTTATCGCCTGACTATGCTTGTCAATTAATTTTGTTTAGTGTAAATATTGTTTTGTACGATTGTGTGATAAAGTTTAGTGTTATCAATAAGTACATTTTTGGAATGATTAGTTTTTTCTAAGACTTAATAAATACCAGAGACAGTGTAATTAATTAATAGTATTAATAAGACTTTAATCTAAGGGAAAAATTTACAAAACGATCATTAGGCCTGTCGTGCTGTATGGATCTGAATGTTGGGCGACGAAAATAAAGCATGGAAGAGGAGTGCATGCGACAGAGATGCGAATGTTGAGATGAATGTGTGGAGTGACAAGTATGGACAAGATAAAGAATGAGTATATCAGAGGAAGTGTGAAAGTAGGCGCGGTAATCAACAAATTAAAGAGCAGACGGTTAACGTGGTATGCACATGTGATGCGTAGAGAGAAGATGCATGTGACTAGGAGATGTCTGGAAATGGTAGTGCAAGGTAGAGGGGGAAGAGGTCGACGAAGGAAGACATGGATGGAGTGTGTGAATGACGATATGAGAGAGAGAGAGAGAGAGAGAGAGGAGTGAGTGTCGAGATGATGGCTGATAGAAGAGAATGGAAGAGAAAAATTAGCTGTGCCGACCCCAGCTAGTGGGAAATAGAAGAAGAATTAATCTAAGTGTTGATGTGTAAGTATTAGGGTCGAATTTCGATCATTGCATAAATGCCAGTCACGATAAAACATCGTCTGCCGATGCAGTAACAAACACCAGACAAGTATGATTTGAACTACGTTGGGTTCCGTTGATTTATATTAAATACAGCCGATTGTCAATATTTAATATTAAAATTTTGACTTAATAGTTAATTTTTGGAGTTTACTCCTTTAGAATCGATTTACATATATAGGCCCGGGGTATGAAAATTATGGGGACCAAAATCGTACTAGCATGTCACACGAAATGCGTTATGCGCCTGATTGGCTCCTGATTGCGTGATGCGTGCGCGCGCCAATCAGGAGCCAACGCGCGGCCGCGTTATCGCAGGTGACGCCGGGCTGCTGNTCGGATGGAAAAATAGGGGTTGATCGTATAAGAGTGAAAATTGAGAGTAATATGATTTTTTTATTTTAAGTCATGACAAAATAAAATAAAAAACTTGCGAAAAAATTAAAGTTTATAATTAACAAATAAAAAATAGGGGTTGATCATAGAGGGATGAAAAATTTAGAGTAACATCAGATTTTTTATTTTAATTCATGACAAAATAAAAAAAAAATGAAAATCTTGCCAAAAAAATTAAAGTTTATAATTAACAAATAAAAAATAGGGGTTGATCGTAGAGGGGTGAAAATTTCAGAGTAATATGATTTTTTTTATTCTACGTCATGACAAAATAAAAACAAACAAAATTCTCGCAAAAAATTTTTAAGTTTTTAATTAGCAAATAAAAAATAAGGGTTGATCGTAGAGGGGTGAAAATTTAGGGTTGTATGTATTTTTGTACGTTGTATCATAAAAAAATAGAAATTAAAAATTTTGTCTAAAAAATAAAAATAAAAATTTAGGGGTGGACTACCCCTAACATTTAGGGGGATGAAAAATAGATCTTGGCCGATTCTCATAGATACTGGATAAGCACAAAAAATTTCATCAAAATCGGTCAAGCCGTTTCGGAGGAGTATGGCAACGAAAACTGTGACACGAGAATTTTATATATTAGATATAGGCAGCGTTTCATGTGCAGCGTTTTTTATACTATGATAAAAAATATATGTACATGCCTCACATTTACATTGTGTGAATTTACATCCGAATCCATTTTGCATCATTATTGCGTGGTCGAATAAACAAACATCCAAACACAATATCGAAGTGTGAAAGGCGATTTGAATTTAAATGACATTTAATACTTAAATTAAAGTAAATTAATACTTAAATTAAAATTAAAGCTTAATACAAACATTTATCTTTGTAATTAACGATTAATTAAACTTCAATTAAGTTAACACCATTCATATATCTGAAGAAGTTTTCTTTCTTGATTTTTTTTCCAAAATTTAATCTTTAAATGGCTCTCCTGTAAATTTGCAAAAATATTGCTTAAACCTTTCACCTCTCGATATGTGCTACCCCCTGGCTGAGCCTTTGCTCGCCCACCTGTCCTAGTGAAACTGGAAAGGCCTCCGGGCCACCAGTACTCTTTCAATCATAAAAAAAAGATATGTACTTTCATGGATGTATATAACGATATATAATATGTAATGTACAGGGACATACTTATTTATGTTCGAAATTCATCTATACAATAGATCTGCTTTTAACTTAGCAACGGAACCATTAAAAACGATTTCCCAAAATCTAAAACGGTCACAGATTAAAGCCACATTTGGCAGATGAGTCACACGCTATTCGTTGCCAAATCGCTTCTTTCCCCTCTGTTCTATTGAAATTTTATTATCACCTGCATGCGGCGTCAATTTATTGGTGATAAAATTCCAATTTGTCAAATTTTCACTGGATTTTATCTATTTTATTGCTAACGAAGTTCATTAGTAGACCCTGTATTCAAAAGATGCTCACTTCACTTTATTATCTTGTATGATATAGATTATTCGGCTTCTGTAGATCTATATATTAATACGTGAAGCAAAAACTTTTTATCCCTTTTTACGAAAATTGCGCGGACGGAGGAGTATGAAATTTTCCACACTTATAGAGAGTATAGAGACGAAGTGCAGAATGCTAATTTTTTTAAATTATGCCTAAAAAAATACAAACACATTACACACACTACATACCGTGTATTTGAGGCACACACGCATGCATACTACTTATTGTCAAGCTTTTGTTCTTGACGTCTGTTGTCTAATTGAGAATAGAATATGGTTTGTCTTTGTTAATATTTTTTATAGTGTAGTCTTGGCGAAATTTGTGATTATAGAAGTGTAAAATACAATCATAATAGTGTACAAACTTATAATTCCAATTAATTATAGTCGAATTTCGACTACTGCGGGACCTCTAGTACTTTTAAATCCGTGAATGCCATACCTAACGTTCAAGCTCGTTTTATTTATTGCGTCAATTTGTTATGGCCCATAGACATCACCGCACATGCAGACCACCAGCTGAAGCACGAGGTCTAGCTCTTAATTGTATACGTGTAGTATAAATCTGTCCTACTGTTCAATCATTATAATTTAAGTTTTTTTTTGTGCCTACCTAAGCTGTGAGCCTTGAGACGCTATATCAGCGTTACCTTAACTAGTAGGTGAGCTCACGGGGCTCAAACCTGACGACGTTGCTAACACGAACCCTAGCAAGAACCGTGCTTCGCAGAATCTACCACCGGATGGGAAACGCGACCCACTGAGAAACTCAGTGGGCTGTGTCTGAAGGTTTAAGAAAGATTGACGTAAGGAAATGAAAACGGTACGTTTAGATCGTGTCATTATTGAGACAGGACAAAGAAAACATAATTGTGGACCCATGCTTCACTTGAATTGACTAATAAATTCAACGCCTTAAGATATTTTTTAGCAAATCGATATTAAAAAATTAATTTTTTTAAATAGGTTCAGGGACTATCTTTTGTAATGCAATGGATAGGTGTAGAATTATATTTACATATTGAATATACGCCTTTTAATTCATAGATAAAAATTATCTGTCAAAGACTCGAAAAGGCTGGTCATATGGCCGGTCGAGTGGATCTAATGGGATAACTGGATTCCTTCCTTTCTATGGCATCCGTGAATGACATGAAACTTAAAGAGATGAAACCGATTTTTTTTAGGGATTTTATGACCGGGTAACTAAGACTTTTAGGTCATGTCTTATTTTAATAATATTCTTATTTTTATGAAAAATTATAATATGGAGTGAAATGAAATGAAGATGAATAATTTGATACATTAATCAACTGGGATGAAATTAAATAAAATGAGATGAGTTGAGATGATATATGATGAAATATAAATGTCAGTAAAATGGTGGTCATTTACTAAGATTATTTCAATGAACTTTTTGAAGGATCCCGAGAAGTTACGTCCAGCAGCTTTGTTTCATTTTCCCCCTTTTATGCACTTTCACCGATATTAAACATTTAATAAACCACCGTTATACACATTTAAGCCTGAACAAACACTAAATAAACAAACTAAAACAAATCACACAACTTCACTCCTCGCGTTCCCGCCAAAAAGTCCCACGAAAAAGATAAATAGCAAGATAACCCTCACACTAGCACGGTATGTGGCCTTTTGTGGATCCCACTTTTCCTATAGATTTTACGATTAGATATTGCACTATCCGCTACCGTCTTTCTTGGTAGGAACATCAGCGTTTAGGTGAAGATGCTCTGTAGGTATAAGCGCGGGTAGGTACCTACCACCACCCTGCCTATTTCTGCCGTGAAGCAGTAATGCGTTTCAGTTTGAAGGGTGGGGCAGCCGTTGTAACTATAATGAGACCTTAGAACTGATATCTCAAGGTGGGTGGCGCATTTACGTCGTAGATGTCTATGGGCTCTAGTAACCATTTAACACCAGGTGGGCTGTGAGCTCGTCCACCCACCTAAGCAATAAAAAATAAAATAAAAAATAAGCTAGGTTTAGGGTTTGCGAAAATTTTTTGACCAAAACTTTTTAGTCTTTGAAATGCGTGAAAATTATCATCATGTTATTAAACTCACTTAAGCTTCCATTATTCAGAACAGAAACTGAAGATTGAAGAATCAATCACATAAAATCGCAATTGACCATCTCCGTCAAAATTCCCATATCTAAACTACATAAAATGTGTATTTTATCGTGTAATTTGATTCACGAAAAATAACATTACAATCGCAATATCTATATATTAATACGTGAAGCAAAAACTTTGTAACCCTATTTACGATAATTGCGCGGACGGAGAAGTATGAAATTTCCCACACTTATAGAGAATATAAGAGACGAAGTGCAAGATGCTAATTTTTTTAAATTATGCCTGAAAAAATACATTAAATCAATAAAAGAAACATAACACACACTACCATGTATTTGACACACACACAAACACACACACTCCGGCAAATATACTCTTCGTTTATTGTCAAACTTTTGTTATTGTTTAAAATCTGTGCTCAAATTCAGAATAGATTAATATTTTTTGTCTTGTGATTATAGGAAGTAAAAGAATAGTTCTTGACAATAGAATCATAATGATGTTCAAACTTTTAATTTCAATTAATTATATTTGAATTTGTGTCAGACATGTTGGGGGGGGGGGGGGGGCTTTGCCATAATCGCCACGCTTGGCATGCGGGTTGGTGATCGCAGTGTACTGTTATGATACTCGGAGAACGCTGCTGCCCATTCTCTGGATAATCCCTTAGTCGCCTCTTAAGACACCCACGGGAGGAGAAGGGGAGGTGTTATTCTTTTTCGAATGACCGAAGACGTAGCGTGGGTAGGCGTCCCACAAGGTGAGCCGAAGACCTACTGAGGTTCGCGGGGATCCGCTGAATGCAGGCAGCGCAGGCCCGGTCTTTGTGGCGAGGCTTGGGGGAGACCTATGTCCAGCAGTGGACGTCCATGGGCTGATAGGATAGTTGAATTTCGACTACCGGGGGACCACTAGTTATCGTTAATAAACATTGATAGAAAACAAGGAATCGTGGAATAAAATGCTTATATAGGCATTCATTTCATTTCATTTCATTTATTATTAAGTAATTTAACGGCCGTCTGGTGTAGTGGTAAGTGACATGGTCACTACACAAGGGAGTCGCGGGTTCGAATCCCGCAAAGGGAAGATATTTGTATGATAAATATAAATGTCTTTTCCAGGGTTATGGATGTATATGACATATGTTCAGGCCAGTGCCTTCAATTATTTTAGAGCAATACCAAAGATGCTAGCTCTCTAAGGCGCTAAGTATCACAGCTTAATAAGTTAATGTATTTCACCATCATTCACTACCCGCTCTTCAAGCTCGCTGTACATCTCCATTAAAATATATCACAATAATATCAAGAGTTGGAGTTTTATTACCACGAGAAACTCCCTTATGTACCACAAGCCGGTACATAAATTGGTGGCCCATGAGGGGAACTATACGACAAGTTAAGGAAGAAATCACGGGACTCCCCTTGGTTGTCAAGAATATCGGAATCAAGGAGCCAACTTATCAGGACTTCAGGACAGGAGTGGTCAGTGGATCAGCTAAAGGTTCACGCCGGGAGTTGAGGTCTGCAAAAAGATAAGTGCCCTTTCCTTGCCAACGTACCCTCAATAAAATTATTAATTATTAAATTCCCGATTAAAAGCTTTCATTGCGTTTAGCAAGTATTATTTTCATTATTTTGCTTTAAATTAATATATATTTTATCGAATTGCCTTGATTAGTGCACATTTTTTATTATTTTACATAAAAATAAAACGTGGAAAACTGNGTCAGGACTGTATTTTGATACACAACTGCATTCGTTTTTACACCTTTCTCACAAAAATGTACCTCTGTTAAGCCCCAATAAGAAACTCCCAACGATACCATGAGCGAGGATGGAAAATGACCTCGTTGGACACGCGGAATACGGTTGCTCGCTTCTTCACTACTGTGTGCGTACACCTTATCATTTTGTTTGTTGTAGCTCTCTTCTATGGTAAAAATTTTTTCAACCGAAAAAAGAATTTCCCGATATTTTTTTCCCGCGTACCGCTTTAACAAAGCGCGGCATCTCTTCAGTCTCAGGTCCATTAGACGAGCATTCGAACGATGTTCTGTTTTTCTTCGATATGCCCGAAGCCCTAAGTCTTCATTTAACACCCTTTTCACCGTGGTTCTGCTTAACCCCATCTGAAGGGCCAACAGTTTCTGCTTACGTTTGGGATTGCTTTGAATTCGCGCCTTCACAGCTTTTATCACTGCTGGAGTCCTAACAGACCGAGGGCGACCACTTCTTGACCTGTCGTCTACACTAGAGTCTTCATTGTATCGTTTGATGGTACGATAAACGAATCTTTTGGTTATATTAAAAAAGTATGTTAAAAATTTGAATTGGCGCGTAACCGCGACGATGCAACGCAATAACTGCAACACGGTCTTCTTTAAGCGTCCACTCCATATTTAAAAATGAGTAAAATTCTAAGAGTAAATACATTTTTATTTCCATGAACAATTCGAAATTCGAATTCAATAAACTTTTTTGTGGCCAGCATTCTAAAAGAAAAGTTTTTACTGTGTGACAATCCTTATGACCTGACTAAGTACATTGATAGAAAACAAGGAATCGTGGAATAAAATACCTATATAGTGATTTAGGCAACCCCGATTTTTAAATAAACTAACACTCGCTTATCATCGAACCGATAAAATTAGGTTAAAGATCGCGCCCGTCCTTCGGTAATTGCGTTATTCGACTGTAAAAATCAAAAATTAGTCGTATTTTATCGTTTGTCTTCATAAAACGTATTTGTAAAATGTGGTTTAAACTAATAATTATTTCTGTTTTCGGTGTGGGTTGTTCGGTAAGTTGTTTTTAGTACTTTCCACTATATGCCTTCGTAGGGTGCTGGAATTTTTTTTTTAAATTTTTTTTATTGCTTAGATGGGTGGGCAGGGTAACCACTTGGTGTTAAGTGGTTACTGGAGCCCATAGACATCCACAACGTAAATGCGCCACCCACCTTGAGATATAAGTTCTAAGATCTCAAATATAGTTACAACGGCTGCCCCACCCTTCAAACCGAAACGCATTACTGCTTCACGGCGGAAATAGGCGGGGTGGCGCTACCTACACGTGCGGACTGACTCCCAAAAGGTCCTACCACCAGTGAAAACTTTCCACTGTATGCCTTCGTAGGGTGCTAGAATTCGTCAGACATATTGCTCGTAAAGAGGGTCACAATCTAGAACAGCTGATGGTGACAGGAAAGCTAGATGGCAAACGTCCCAGAGGACGCAGCCGCACGAGATCGTCGGACCAAATACGATCTTCTCTGAAGATCAACTTCCACAATGCCCTTCATGAAGTTAAGGATCGCAGCAGAAGGAGGGGAATCGTACAGGACAAACTGATGTCAGCGGGGGAGTCACGACCCTCTGTCATGAGGAAAACGACGCGAGGAGGAAAGGCTGTTGTGGGTTAGAGAAGTGGCTGGTACCGGCATCCTGTGAGCTCTACTGGTCGTTTCTCTGGAGATTCTGCGAGGAACCAAATGCTACCGATATAAAGTTGAAAAGCTTGTAGTTTTGTAGTCACTGAACGAATTATTACCCTCTAAAATGGCTTTGACTAGATCCGAATCGTGGCAACAAACCGCCACAGGATTGCTGCCACGCAAGCTTGCGGCTCTGGAACGACTCTTCAAGAATAGGAGGCTCAGGAGGTAGCGTCAGGTTTCCGTGGAATAGTGCTGTTTCCGTTAATTACTAAGTTCGATTATTTTTTTATGCCATCACCCACCTTGAGACATGTGTTCTAAGGTCTCACTTTTAACAGTACAACGGTTGCCCCACCCTTCAAACCGAAACGTATTACTGCTTCACCGCAGATATAGGTAGGGTGGTGTACCTACCCGTGCAGACTCCAATACGTCCTACCACCAGTAATTGTGCAATGTAAATGTTATTCCTTCACCGTGGAAGTCAGTCGTGAACATTTGTGAAGTACGTATTTCATTAGAAAAATTGGTACCAGCCTGCGGGATTCGAGCACCGTTGCATTCCTACATACGAATGCACCGTATGCCTTAACCTTCAGGCCACGACTTCAAAATAAAATAAAACTATGACCATTCACCATCTATATCTATACTAATATATAAATCTACAGTGGTTTTTACGGATGTTTCGTTATAACTACTGAACCATGCAACCGATTGACTTGAAACGTGGCATCCATGTAGAAAATACATGTACTTAATGTATAAGCTAATATTTATATGAGTGTTGGACTCCCTAATAATAATGTTAATTTTAAATGCCCACTGAAGCGGGCGAGTACGGCTAGTACATACTAAGTGTACAAATCATCGTTACATCGAATAGCTCAGTATCTTGAAAACAATTCCACCAGGTAACGACCTCCTTTGATCTACGCGGGGTTGTGAACGGCAATCGCATGGCCGCAGTCCCCCTTGGCATATCCCCAGGTTTTGGAGAGCTGGACGTCGAGGGTATCTGCACAAAATCCGGAGTCGCATGCCTGAATTGTACGCAGGCCATCACGTGCATAGCATTGCCGGGGGGCTGGTTGAAGGTATCTTACCATCACTCATGGAAGAATGACGTAATAAATAATAGTTTAAAAAAAAAACTAACAAATTACGCTTTTATAGAAGATCCAACTAAAAAATAGAAAATAAATTTTTAATAAATTGGAATTAAAAATAGTGTAAGGAAAATTGATTTTATTGTAAAAAAGCGTTATTTATTTTTCATTTTTTAGTTGAATTTCAATTATATTGTTATTTTTTTAAAAAAAAATTTTATATTCAATTGTCATCGGTCCTTAATAAGTATATTAATCTGACGTTTTGAAGGGGTTAAAAATCATGTTCAAAGATTCCGTTACAAACATACACACTAACATACATACGTGTGAAGCTAATAAAAGCATATTAATAAGATAAGTAAAGTGAGTGCTTGTCGACTCTATTTCGAAGGGTCCGAACACTTCATAACTCACTGAGCCAAATCTTCTAAGTGAGTCGCCATTACAAGCCAGTGGTAAAATCAGCGAAGCACTGCTCTAGCCAGAGCTAGTGTTAGCAAATCCTCCCAGATCGAGCCCCGTGAGCTCACATACCTGTCCGCACCTATGTGTAATGTATGCGCATATGTCCCGGTAAGCAACCGGTCATCGTTCTCGTCGCACCCGTCGCTTGTGACGAAGGGCTCGACGAGTAAACTAACCCACAGACACAGCCCACTGAGTTTCTCGCCGGATCTTCTCAGTGGGTCGCGTTTCCGATCCGTTGGTAGATTCTGCGAAGCACGGCCCTTGCTAGAGTTCGTGTTAGCAATGTCGTCAGGTTTGAGCCCCGTGAGCTCACCTACTTTGGTTAAGGTTACACTGAAATAGCTTCTCAAGTCTATCAGCTTAGGTAGGAAAAAAAATAATGTTCTGGAGCGGAGCATGACAAAATTTAGGTTTTTTATAAAGTTTCTCATATTCAGGTCATTCGAGTGGACTCGATTTAAAATGAACCTCATTATAAACCTCAAATTCTTAACCCGAAGATAATCATAATGTCATGGTCGTTTTCGCTTAGACTTCAGAACTGAGCGCTCATACAGGTAGGTCTACCCGTCTGGACTAGTGATAGGATAATTTGTGAACCAACTCCTTTTTAATTGTTTTTTTTCTATAAAGATTGATTGAACATTTGTCTCAACTTAGGTCCCTTTAGAGAGCTGTACATCGGACACCACTTGCAACGCCCTCCTGGGAGGTTGTTCCAAGGAGTCCGTACCAGAGTGTGACGTCACGAATCAAAGATTCCACCACAGCTGTGAACAGGTAAATAATTATTGTCATATCATATAGCCATATAAGTCTAGTCTTGTTACTGAGCTCTCGTGAGGGGCCACTGCGATGCTATAGGCTCCAAGCTGCCAGATTATCTCTTCAAATGCGATAACCCTGCTACATAAAGTATGATCAACGCACCAAAAATTGCGCTAGACAAAAATTTCAACATCTGTGCTATTTACTAAAACTAGTGGTCCCGCAGTACCTATAATTAGTCTAACTCGAAACTATAATTAATTGAAATTATAAGTTTGAGCATTATTATGGTTCTATTGTCAAAGACTTTATTATGCTTCAACAATCACATATTTCGCCAAGACTACACTTTAGACAAATATTAATAAAGACAAACAATATTAATCTATGCTCAATTTGACCATAGACTATAAGCAATAAGAAAAGTTTGACAATAAACAAAATAATGTCAAATACATGGTTGTGCAATATTCTTATTATTGATTTAATGTATTATTATTGCATAATTTAAAAAAAAATTGCATTCTGCTCTCCTTCCCTATAAGTGTGGGAAATTCCATACTCTTCCGTCCGCGCATTTTCCGTAAAAAGGGGTATAGAGTTTTTGCTTCACGTATTAATATATAGATTATAAATGCCGAAGTTTGTGACGATGCATGTATGTCAGTTATTGCTGTTTGACACAAAACTACTGAACATGTTTTGATGAAGCTTCACACTCTAGTAGCTTATACATTAGATTAGCACATAACGTAATATAATCAATGCAGTATGGGTTGGCGGGCGAATAATATCAATAAATATCTTTCATACAACAAGCGATCACCACAGCCATTCAGACGCGTAAAACTAATAAGTACAATAGTATCATTTTTTATTATTATTTAGATGGGTAGACAAGCTCACGGTGGAGCCCATAGACATCAAAAACATTATTGCCTCTTACCTGAAACATCAGTTTTAAGTCACAACTTCATACTAAAACGACTGCCCCGCCCTTGAAACCGAAACGCATTACTTCGTGGAAGAAACAAGCTTCACCACAGAAACAAGCAGTGTGGTAGAAACTACCAATGCAGGATGACAAGATGCGTGTAGCGAGACCGAGTCCGACCCTGCGCTGAAGCATCGCACTATATATAATATTCGACGGTACTCGCAAAATGCTACATACCCGATCCTGCGGACCAAATGGTAAACAGTCGACGTCGCCCAAAACACGTCATTACGGATGCTCCCGATCCATTAACGGTGCTTTTAGGTACCTCAAGCACCAGTCATCGTTCTCGTCGAACCCGTCGCTTGCGACGAAGGGCTCGACGAGCGAATTAACCCACAGACACAGCCCACTGAGTTTCTGGTCAGATCTTCTCAGTGGGTCGCGTTTCCGATCCGGTGATAGATTCTGCGAAGCACTGCTCTTGCTAGGGCCAGTGTTAGCAACACTCCGGTTTGAGCCCCCTCACCTACATGTTAGGGCGAAGCTGAAACAGCCTCTCAAGGCTATCAGTATCATCATCATCATCATTATTTCCTATTACCCTCTACTGGGGTGTAGGGCTCGAATCAAATTTTTCCTCTTATATCTAGGCTATCAGCATAGGTAGTAAAATTAAATATAAAATGGTAATTGGTGGTATCATGTCACTGCAACAAAACCACACGCGTTATATTCTCCAGAAAATATCGAAGAACGTTTCATTACTCATTATTAACACGATATTAACAATCATATAGTCACAGTTAAACAATTTATGCATCTTTTAACCATAAGTAAATTATCGTAAAACCGGCTTTCGTTCGAAAAACAAAGGTCAAGGATTCGAAGTAATATTATGAGCTAGTGAAATCTGGTCGTGTTTCTACTGCGACTATCGCCGACTGTATGAAAAAAACAATTTATCGAAATTACTTGCACATACACCGTCTATTGCACAAACATATACGGTAACATGCGTAAAATCTACCCCGGAGTGCCCACTGCAAGAAAGTTTTATCATCAGACTAGCTGACCGGGCATACTTCATAGTACCTCAATCGATAAAATATAAAAGACCTAAACTTTTGTATAAAATAAACTTAGAAACAAACAAAAAGAATCCGTCCGACGGGGGACACATCAAAGGAAAAACAAAATTGTTATTTTTATTTAATTCCGAGCATTTTCATATTTATCTACCTTTTAAACCTTCTCTGGACTTCCATAAATAGTTCAAGACCAAAATTAGCCAAATCTGTCCAGCCGTTCTCGAGTTTTAGTGAGACTAACGAACAGCAATTCATTTTTATATATATATAGATGATGCACAGGACGACGATACAAGATCTACTGGTGGTAGGACCTACTGTGAGCCCGCACGGGTAGGTATCACCACCCTGCCTATTTCTGCTGTGAAGCAGCAACGCGTTTCGGTTTGAAGGGTGGGGCAGTCGTTGTAGCTATACTTGAGACCTTAGACCTTATATCTCAAGATGGGTGGCCCATTTACGTTGTAGATGTCTATGGGCTCCAGTGACCACTTAACACCAGGTGAACTGTGAGTTCGTCCACCCAGCTAAGCAATAAAAAAAACAGAAATTAGGAGATTGAAGGAGAACCAACATAACCGATATAGCCCAAAGGTTGGCGAGGCTGAAGTAACATTGGGGACATTGGGCGAAGAACAGATGGCCACTGGAGCCGACAAGTCCTCGAGTGGCGATCGCGTACCAGAATACGCAGCGTGGGTAGGCCTCTTGTAAGATGGACTGACGACTTACTTAAAGATCTGGGGAATCCACTGGATACGTCTTACCCAGGACCAGCCGACCGGCCGACCGACCCAGGACCAACCGACCGGCCTACCGACGAAACTTTAGCTATACCTATGTCCAGCAGTGGACTTGTGTAGGCTGATGATGATGATGATAATCTATCCATAAAGAATAAACGTACAGAAATACAAACGTTGATATTAATTAATGTACAATATCATAGTTTTAATGTCTTTGATATTTGTCGTGTCATTCATTTAAATTTAATTTATAGCTAAATCTAAATTAAAACTTTAGAAATGTCAAAATTATAATAGAAATTAGATAGATAATTTGTCATCGTATTTAATATTATAAGATTGATCTAATATATAAAATTCTCCTGTCACGGTGTGCGTGATTGAACTCCTCCAAAACGGCTCGACCGATTTTCGTCAATCTTAGCGTGCATATCGGCCAGGGTAGAGAATCGAACAACCTCTATTTTTCATCCCCCTAAATGTTAAGGGTAAATTTAATTTAATTTTTTATTTTGTAGACAAATTTACCCCTAAATTTAATTTTTTTTTTTTTTTTAATGTTAGATTTTTTTTAAATATGTATTTTTTACAATGAATATTATAACGTAACAATTACTGCAATATTGAAATGCCCGGAGCGGCAACTCATTCCCACTTTGTGCAATCTTCTAGATAATCATTGCCTTTATAGTAAGCTTTATTGCACAGATGTTCTTTATTATAATATATGATATAAAAAAACTCTACTAACACTAACTACATACTAACACCCAATGCGTTCATTATTAGTTTTAAAATGAAAGCGGATTTTTTAGTTGCCATTTTTTTTTAGATGCTTGGACGACATCACAGCCCACCTGGTGCTGAGTGGTTACTGGAACCTATAGACATATACGACGTAAATGCGCCACCCACCTTGAGATATAAGTTCTAAGGTCTCAAGTATAGTTACAACGGCTGCCCCACCCTTCAAACCGACACGCATTACTGCTTCACGGCAGAAATAGGCAGGTGGTACCTACCCACGCGGACTCACAAGGGGTCCTACCACCAGTAAAAACTATTCTCTTAATGTCGGGCTTTTTCAATCTTTTGACCGATTTCAATACATGAGGTGTTATTAGATGTGTCTCAATTGTGAGAGTGTCAACCGTCATTTCACTACGGAGCCGCGACAAATATCTATATGTCACAGAATACGCAGATATCTTCATTATTTCGTTACACATTATAGTCGGTAATCGTGCAAAGAGGTTACGCACCACGAAACGAAGACAGATCCGAGACGTCTTCACTCTTCCTAAGTCAGGTAACGAATGTGTCTCGATTCCACTCGAGACATCTCGACTCGGCCGAAGCACGCCACCCGAACTTCGGTCACCGTTCTCGTCGAACCCATCGCTTGCGACGAAGGGCTCGACGAGTAAATTAACCCTCAGACACAGCCCACTGAGTTTCTCGCCGGATCTTCTCAGTGGGTCGCGTTTCCGATCCGATGGTAGATTCTGCGAAGCACGGCTCTTGCTAGGGTTCGTGTTAGCAACGTCGTCAGGTTTGAGCCCCGTGAGCTCACCTACTAGTTAAGGTTACACTGGAATAGCCTCTCAAGATATCAGCTTAGGTAGGAAAAAAAAAAAAAAGAGCTGACGTTTGACTAGATGGCGCGCTTTCGTTTCGTTTGTCGGGTCCGGATGCGATATATACATATATTATTATTATTATTTATTAATTACATTTTAACATAGAAAACGAATTTCATTTTTTTTATAAACAAATCGCTTACGTTTGCCGCAATGTTCCAGCTGCATACAAATTTGAGTTAACTTGTACGCTATCGAGACCGTTAAAAAACTCGGCCTAAGCCCACTGGGGTGCGAGTACATGCGACCGTCTTATAGTTTAAGCTACGTAAATAAAACATAAATTTATTTTCCTAGGTCGGCGTGTTCCCTGACGCTCACGACTGCAGGAAGTTCCACCTGTGCTCGCCTCCTGAAGGTTTGCCCGACGGGAGACCAGCTGACCACAGAGCCGCGTTGTGCCCGAGACATTACGGATACGACCCCAGAACCGCACAATGTTCGGTAAAATCTATTTATAGTACTAACACGGAAACCGGCTTTTATGGTAGCTTTTATGTAGCTGTACCGTATGTTCCATGGGGAGTGCTCTGAGGAATTGTTTGAGGTGATCCCCTCATCTCCTTTTTATCACCACACCTCCCGCCATCGGAGCACAGTTTATCCATATTATCTGGAACCGCTGCGGTCATCGACAGTGTGTTTCCAGAGGTTTTTTTGCCACGTACCATCCGACTATGAAAGAGCTCCCCTCCACGGTGTTTCCCGAGCGCTACGACATGTCCTTCTTCAAACGAGGCTTGTGGGGAGTATTAAGCGGTAGGCAGCGGGTTGGCTCTGCCCCTGGCATTGCTGAAATCCATGAAGGACGGTAACCACTCACCATCAGGTGGGTGGCTGCCTACAAGGGCAATAAAAAAAAAAGCTGCAGTGATATCGTCTCTTAACCTATCCACTGTCCACTCCTAAACATAGGCCACTCCAAATTATCCCCATTGCGGCCGGTCTGGTTGCCACCTACATCCAACGTGACTCAGTGATTTTCACTAGGTCCTCAGTCCATCTGGTAGGTGGAAGCCTCACACTGCGCTTGCCAGTACGTGGTCTCCACTCCAGGATCTTTCTGCCCCTTCGGCCGTCCGATCTTCACGCTATGTAGCCTGCAGTGATACGAAAACCGTTATTCCATCACATTTATAACTCCAACTTTATGTCAGTTCACAGGTCGCATATGTGTTCTAGTATCTACTACTATTTGTGGCCTTATTCTTGCCGCTAAATATCAACAAGTTAGCTCTGGATAACTATTTAAAAAAGACATTGGTAAACTGTAGTAAGTGCCTCCTTTTTGTGCTCGAAGGTAAAGAGGAAGTGAAGATCTTCCACCGAACAAGCGTTATTGGTGGGCAGACTGACGCAACAGTCAGAATGTTTTCTTTCGAAACTGGTATATAATAAATGGGAACAAATCAGGTACGGTCATCCGACTTCAATTGAGGATTCGCTGTGTTATGGGTACCAGAGACTGATGAATATACTGAAATATGATGTTTAAATTTATACATAAATAAATAATACACAGCCAGAGAAAGAGCAAACAATCCTATTCATCATACGAATATTTGTCCGATATGGGAATCGAACCCACCCTCGGCGTAACAGTAATTAAATATATGTGACTATACTGAGACCTTAGAACTCAATATCTCAAAGGTGGGGGGCGGCATTTACGTTGTAGATGTCTATGGGCTCCAGTAACCACTTAACACCAGGTGGGCTGTGAGCTCGTCCACCCATATTATAGCAATAAAAGAATAAAAATATGGCTACTGCAAAAAAAAAATTGCATACCAATTGAGAGACACGCGTAATGCGGCACGCTAACCCGTTCGTGGTCGACCTGATTCAGTTCACCAAACATGCGATAATTAAGTTCGTAATGCAACGAAAATACTTCAGAATACTTGTTCCGCGTTATCGAAAGGCGAAAAACGTGAGTCCAAATGTGTTGTTTGTCTCTCAAGGCTGGTGAATACAAGTTCTTTTTATATTCTTTTTAATGTTGTATGTTTAAGCACAATGTACATGTAGAATTGGGATCGTAATACTGGGTTGGGAACATAAAATTAAACTATTCTACCGCACGGGTAGGTCACCCACCCTGCCTATTTCTGCCGTGAAGCAACCGTTGTACTGTTAAAAGTAAGACCTTGGAACTCATGTCTCAGGGGGGGTAGCGGCATTTGCGTGGTAGATGTCTATGGGCTCCGATAACCACTTAAAATAAGGTGGGTCTTGAACTCGTCCACCCATCTAAGATATAACCAAATGTATGGAAAAATATATCGCTTAAGGCCCAGCCCGACAAGTCAGTTCGATTAAATCCGCAACTTAATAGAAACTCCATTCCACGAAACCCTTCACGCGGCCAATGATAGGAAAGGCTGGAAAGAAATATGTATTAAAAAACAAAATCCTGTCTAATATGATGGTCACGATCCTCAGCAGTGAGGAAACGACGCCAGAAGAGAAGACATCTCTTAAGAATACTGTTTGGATAAGAAACGTCGGAAATAATTAAATGAAAACAATATAGGTACGCGAGATCGAACTCTAAAAGTAATTTTACGACTCGACTAAACCTAAAATCATACCTTGGTAAGAGAGTGAGGCAAATAAGCAAACTTCTTCCACTGAATATGTATTCGGAACGTTGATATGCAAGATTGTCTTAAAAATGGCGTCAGCAGACGAAAAATCGGCCGGAATTGATGCTGTAAAATTGTCTACTCTGGTCTTGGATAAAGAACAGTCGAAATTGCCAAATAAAATCTTCCGGTCTTATTTTAAGAAGAGATACAAGACACATAACTAATCAGTCATTTAATTTGAACATTTTCAGGTACCTTTAGAGCACGGGCAATGTAACCAGAGACCAGTACCCAAATGCTTAACGGTCGGCCAAAACGGACGGCTGAGTGGCAGCCCTAACCACTACTACGTGTGCTTAGATAAGCATGGCTATCTTCACCCGCAAGTTTTCGTATGCCCTCACGGTTGGATCTTTCGCGAGGCATTCTGCTACCCTGAAAACGTCATCAACAGCGCATCAGACGATTCGGCCAGCTCTGAAGAAATCAAGAGTACAACTATGAGGACTACCAGTACCAGTACCACAACGAAATCAGAGGGATTCTTCTCGACGGAGAAGTCGACGACTTATCCGGCCGACACGTTTTTGGCCGACAAGTTTGACTTTAGTAATTACGAAAGCGTAGACGAAACAAAAAATCAAAGCGGTGACAGTTTCCTAACTTCCCTCGAAAGCTTCGGGGACTATAATTTTAATTAGATTAATTTTACGAGTAGATTAAGATATTCAAGGCCAAATAGGATTTCAATGAAAACTACTTTGTAATTTTTTATTAGCTGTAATATGTGTATAATAAATACCTCCATACATAGCATTGTCGATTTTAATGTAGCCCTTTCAGGATAGTATTTATTGAAGGAATAACATCGTGTAATAAAAATCAAACCCGCAAAATTATAATTTGCGTAATTACTGGTCGTAGGACCTCTTGTGGGTCCGCGCGGGTGGGTACCACCACCCTGCCTATTTCTGCCGTGAAGCAGTAATGCGTTTCGGTTTGAAGAGTGGAGCTGCCGTTGTACTGTAAAAACTGGGACCTTAGCACTTATATCTCAAGGTAGGTGGCGGCATTTACGTTGGAGATCTCTATGGGCACGAGTGACCACTTAACATCAGGTGGACCGTGAACTCGTCCACCCATCTAAGCAATAAAAAAAAAAAAAAAAATTGAACCTTATGTCTCTCATGTTAAAGCCCGATATTGATTTCCGAGGAAACGGTACAAAATACGGTAGGAAAGCAAAGGGCCGTCAGATGTGGGTCGATTAACATTTGACACACAATGACGCGCTAATACTCGTACATATATACATATTGTAAAATGTAAAAAATAATGTATTAGATGAAGTACCGCTATCTCGATATATTGTTGGAAAACAATCACGCAGACCTTTGTACCGCGAGTACAATGATATCAATGCGATCTACGGGCCGAGCCGGGTTAGACGCGCTGCGAATTATAAGCGAAAGCGTTTTAATAATGCTAAAATGACGTTTCAGAGACATGTTTGTGTAAAGCGTGTGCAAAGCGTGGTTTTACTGGTGGTAGGACCTCTTGGGAGTCCGCACGGGTAGGTACCACCACCCCGCCTATTTCCGCCGTGAAGCAGTAATGCGTTTCGGTTCGAAGGGTGGGGTAGCCGTTGTAACTATAATGAGACCTTAGAACTTATATCTCGAGGTGGGTGGCGCATTTACGTTGTAGATGTCTATGGGCTATAGTAGCCACTTAACATCAGGTGGGCTGTGAACTCGTCCATCCATCTAAGCAATAAAAAAAAAAGAAAAAAAAAAGCGTGGACTGTAATTTGTGCTGGTCGCTTCAATAATTCGACATATTCAGAGAGAAGGTTATTTTTATTTTATTTTAATGTAGTTACAACACGTGCACGTACGACCCGAATTGTTGATTGACTTACAATTACTGTGTTGTCAAAATTACTATTCTGTTTCAAAATTCAAAAAATAGTTATACAAACTTCATGTTTAGAATTGCTCTAAACAATGTTCAAGTGAAACTTATGCCGTAATCTTTATCTATACATATAAATAAAAATGGAGTGTCTGTTTGTAATATTGAAATAACCGCTTTTTACTACATGCATATGAATATATATACGGTACAAAAAGCAATATAACATTTTTTGCAATTTTTGTCTGTGTCTGTCTGTCTGTTTGTTCCGGCTAATCTCTGGAACGGCAGGACCGATTTTGACGGGACTTTCACTGATAGGTAGCTGATGATATAAGGAGTAGGCTACTTTTTTTAGACTAGATTTGCCTCGCGGCGTCACCCGCGGTACGATAATAACCGCGAATAACATCGCGAAACTCAGCTAGTTAATAATATAAACAGAGACTTTTTTAGACATTTCACACATAAAATATTGTCATACTGAACTAAATTTTGATGCTTAATAAAGGCTACATTTATAAGTGACCAGTTGCTATTCGTGTATTTCCTACGTATTTTCCCAGCCCTTTTTCATTTGTCAAGTTACCAGAACACGCTTGCAAACCTTTTTCTTTAACCTATATTAATAACTATAATATTAATAACTATAACTATATTAATAACCTTGCTTGTTTTATTAATCTTCTTTATTTATACCGTAATAATAAAATTAAATGTTGTTGTTGTTGTCCTAGGGTACCCCGCTGGTACATAGGGCCCTCACAAGTTGTCTCCACTTTACCTTGTCTTGCGCTTGCTCCTTGACATCACTCCAGGTCACGTTGGCAGTCCTCATCACTCTCCACGGTGCGTCGCCAAGTGTGTACAGGACGACCAGGTCTTCTCCTGTCAACGCCACTCAAACGCGATTGATGCTGCATTGACTCCGCTGCGCCGTAGAGTGTGTCGCCATAGAGTAAATTATATGAAACACAAAAAATAACACGCAATTAACGATTACCCAAAGAGGCTTCAAATGATTTAGTTAATTTCATCTACATCCGCTCTGGAATGTAGGAAAGAAACTACCATGTACAGTTCCTCGGAGCACTCCTCACGGTACATCAGATTACTAGTAGACAACATGCCTTCGATTTATATTTACTTCCTATATTAGTTCATTTCATTTGCATAGTGTATCTTTCTTGAGGAAACATCCGAGCACACTTCAAGGAAGATGGAATACCAGTCATCATGCTGGATATATATATATATATAACCTGGATTATGTTAGTTTAAGTAATAAATAAATGGTCAGGTAGAATTTTGGATGAAAAGAAGCTGATGAATCTTGGTTTACCTGCCAGAAAGAAAATTAAAAAGTCTAAATTACCATCACAATACGTTAAAAACATGTAGTAGGACCTCTTGTGAGTCCGCGCGGGTAGGTACCACCACTCTGCCTATTTCTGCCGCGAAGCAGTAATGCGTTTCGGTTTGAAGGGTGGATCAGCCGTTGAAAACTATACTTGAGACCTTAGAACTTATATCTCAGGGTGGGTGGCGCATTTGCGTTGTAGATGTCTATGGGCTGCAGTAACCACTTAACACCAGGTGGGGTGTGAGCTCGTCCACCCATCTAAGCAATAAAAAAAATATCATTAGGAAAAAAGCTGTTAATTATTTTTAATAAACGCACATCTTTGTTCACACTGAGTTACCTATTTAAAAATCTGCTTTAAAATTCAATTTTCAAGCTAAGCCAGCTATAAAAATTTTCAACTGAATTTTAATTTACAATGCTTCGACTAAATTTATAATTTCGAAAAACCCTTTCCTATAGTATCCCTAGAAAGAAATAGCTTTGTAGAAATAACTTGAGACTCCCGCTCTCGCCTCAGTTTTTATATTACACCATACGCGACTTGTGCAGGGCTAGCGGTTTATAAAAAACGTACACCTCTGACATTAGACACTGAAATTGCATCAGAGTTCGGTGCGATCCGCCGTGGGAAGCTTACCTATAGACACACTATGATGGTACATTAGTGTGGAAATGGCTTTCACTTTAACGAATGCGTAATTAAAATCGAAATTAGACAAGTAAAGATTTTCAAAACTTCTTACTAGTAGTAAGGTGTATCAGCCCGCACGGCTAGATACTATCACCCCGCCCATTTCTGCCGTGAATCAGTAATCCGCTTCGGTTTGAAAGCTGGGGCAGCCGTTGTACTACTATAAAAACGGAGACTTAGAACTCATGTTTTGGTTTGGTTGTTGGAGTCAATGGGCTCCGGTGATCTAAGCAAAAAAAGGTAGCATTCAAGTCTTGCTGTCTATGGATTTAAGCTTCATTTTGACTGAAGTCAAGAGGATCGTGAGTTTGACAGCACTTAGAAAGCTCTCGTGCAATGCCTAAACTCGATCAGATTGACCTTTTATTAATATCAAGACGTGAACTAAGCAAGCAAGACATCCTTGTAGGATACAATGACTAATAAATCTTTGAACTAGTTTCTCTTCTATACTATATTAATATTATAAAGAGGAAAGATTTGTTTGTTTGTTTGTTTCGAATAGGCTCCGAAACTACTGGACCGATTTGAAAAATTATTTTTCCATTAGAAGCTGACATTGTCCCTGATGAACATAGGCTACTTTTTTAATTTAATTTTTTATTTTATTTTTTTGGTTTCATGTGTGTTTTAATGTTTCCGAAGCGAAGCGAGGGCGGGTCGCTAGTTGTATATATTTGAATAGATAATGATGAAGAAAAAGGCCAAAAATAAACACTTTACAAATTATACTTGTGAATCGATGCAGTTTCAATATTGAAACACCAATTATACAACTGAGTATTAAGTCTGTAGAGTCAGTAGTAATTGAGAGTCAGTATTAAATTATGGTCTGTATCAAAACTGACAACTTTGTTTCTTCAGTTTCAAGCCGGTGAAGGAAATTGATGATGGATGGAAGACATGTTGGGTATGTGAATAAAATCCAAACGAGCCGATCTTTCATACATTGCGGAAATCAAATAAATTGAAAATAAAAATATATATTAAAATAAACTTTTTTTTTAATATTAGACACCAAAAGTTGTTAAGCAAATTTTATAAGTGCAAATGAACGTAATTTTACCAATTTGGTATGGATATCCTTAAAGCTTTCGAAGCTGACACGGGTGAGCACGTGCGATATACAGCGTAGTTCGAATAAACAAAGCTGCGGGCGGAAAGATAATCTAAAATATAACAGACTATTTTTAATGGCCGAACCTCTAATTCAACACAATGAAACAACGATTTACTCCTACGGTTCCAAATGTATGTATTTTATAACAGCTAAAAACGACCCTCAAGATGCGCTCATCTCATAACAGCCTCTTATGCGTGGGATCTGGATCCTGTGTTCAGCTTATTAGTGACGTAAATATAGATTGCACTATAGTCTACAAAAATAAATTGTTTCAACAATGCCCATTATACGTAATAAATACGTGCATAAACAAACATAATAACTGTTTACAAATATCGAGTTTTATTGACTTTATAAATATTCATTAGAATGTAAAAAGTCCTGTTCTATATACGTGAGCGTCGACGCGAGTATTTTGTCAGCCGAAATGCCAAGTCGATTCGCTGCGAATCTACGAACCGCTATACAATATAACACAAACAAATGATCTTGATATTTGATTAAAATAATTAATTATTTTGATAGTATATATTAAAGGCAGCTCTCGTTCAGAGAATCATCGTGTTTGTTTTTCTATGACCCCCTCCAAATTCGAGGCTGTTGTGCATACAAAATTAATGATTCGACCTCATGTATCAATGTGGATGTGGTCAGTCGTTGTGATGTCTATGACAGCAAGAATAAATTTGGTTATGGTAATAAGGAAACTTCTACAGCTGTGCGTTACAAGCTAGTGTGAGAAGGTAGATTAAACTTAACGATTGTTGTTGATAATGCTAAACGATAAATCTAATAAGATTTTTTAGCTTTTAAGGAGAAGGCAGAGTAAGTCAGGTGTTTAAGAGCGATACCTGGGGCGCAGTGTCTTAATTTAAAAAAAAGGTTTTAAAATTTCCTTTTTATCCTGGTTAATAAAAGTTTACTATACTGAGACATACAAATGTAATAAAACATGTAAATAAATTTTTTTCTTCATAGCTTATAGTATTGCCGCAAGTATCAAAACTAGCTGGTCTCGATAAGTTTTAAGGCACACATTTACCGACAAAGTCAGTCGGCCGAGCGCCTCACAACGTACCTACCATTCATTACAACGGCACCTCACTGCCACGACCGATGCACTAAAATTGTTTGCAATATTTAAAAAAAAAAACTATCGGTATCCAATTCGCGCGTTTTTTGACAACACGTTAGCTGTCAGATTTCCGCGCGATTTTCGCACCGGCGTATTTTCGGCCAGTGTTTTGAAGTTTTATTTTTTGTTTTGTGCAATCACTTTGTTTACAATTAAGGTTCGGAGTAAAAGGTGAGTGATTGTTTGTTGTTACTATTTTAGATAGTTAATGAGCTTGTTTAATCATTAGGTAATTTTATTTATTAATGAAGCTAATTCTGCTTATAAAAATTAGTAAGCAGGGATATTGTCAAGTTTATATTATGGTATACAAAAATAATGATTGATCGAAAATTTTTTTTCGGATATAACTAATGACAATAGCTGAAACAAAATGTACATCTCAAATGTATTATAATAACGACTATAAAAATAAGTCGGGGAGTTTAATTAGTTAACGGCAGAAAAAGGCGAAAACGATGACCCTTAACTCTTTGATTTCCTACTACGTCCCGCCACTAATTATATTACCACAGCATGAAAGTAATAACATGTGAGTGTTGCGAAAAAAAATGGGTGCAGTAATTAAACTACATTATAATATCAACTCGTTCCTCATTGGGAATTATAATTTATTGACACACTTTCAAAAACGAATTTTAATTTTACAAAATTCGGAACTTGTTACTCTTTGCAACTGTAGGAAATATGAGTTGTCTATTGTCAAAGGTGGCAATCTGTGCATTTGGACAAAAAAAATTTATTGATATGTCAATACAGATTGATTTGAATATAATCGTCTCCTTCAAAGAATACAGTTCAAAACCTGCATTAAATAAAGGTTAATACTTAACCTGTCATTTATCTAAGATGTCGTTCAGAAGAGTTTTGTGACTGCCAATGGAATACAAAGTCAATAATTCGTTTTTCTGATTTACCAATAATTGTCCAAAAGTCACATTGCCGGCTTTGATAATAGTCGACTCATATATACTTATAACATACCTATAATACCAGGATACTAAATTTTAGTTCCTCTTGTTATTAAAGCGTGTTTTTTCGTTTTTTTCTTTCCGATTTCGCGTGTTCATAGATTTAATTTTAGCTACTTTTACGGTTTCATTTCGCGACCTGCACTACAAAAACCTTAGTTTTCGTAACGACTTCAATAATAATATTATGATGACAGTAAAAAAAAAAGACGCGCAATTAAATCGTAAAAGTCGTGAATTTAGTTATATGTTTTTTTTTTGTAATTTATACTAATATATATATATTTTACTTTACTGGTTACTGGAGCCCATAGACATCTACAACGTAAATGCGCCACCCACCTTGGGATACGAGTTCTAAGGTCTCAGTATAGTTACAACGGCTGCCCCATCCTTCAAACCGCAACGCATTACTGCTTCACGGCAGAAATAGGCAGGGTGGTGGTACCTACCCGGGCAGACTCACAAGAGGTCCTACCACTAGTAATTACGCAAATTATAATTTTTGCGGGTTTGATTTTTATTACACGATGTTATTCCTTCACCGTGGAAGTCAATCGTGAACAATTGCTAAGTACGTATTTCATTAAAAAAATTGGTACCCGCCTGCGGGATTCGAACATCGGTGCATCGCTAGATCCGAATGCACCAGACGTCTTATCCTTTAGGCCACGACGACTTCATGAAATATAAATTCATTCATAATATATAAATCTACAGTGGTTTTTTACGGATGTTCCGTTATAACTACTGAACCATAGATCCGAATGACTTGAAACTTGGTATTCATTTAGAAAATAGATGTACTTAATGGATAGGCTAATATTTATATGAATGTTGGACTCCCTACACCAGTTGCGGGGGCGTTAATGATGAGAATCTTTGTGGGAGTGAGAAATAATAATGTCAATTTTAAATGCCCAGCGAAGCGGACGGGTACAGCTAGTTAAATTATATTTCCTTATGATAATGTTTTCCTAATGATCTCCGTTTCCGCTTTCAACGACTCTTATCAGATTTTCTCCTGAGTTACGGAATCAGGAAGCGAATTTATCGACAAATAAATCTTTCACAAAGTTGACTTGGACCAGGAATAGAGCCCTGATCTTGCGGTAGCCACGGTCACTGACCAGTCGAATAACAAGTCATTCCATTATTCCTATAACCGCTGAAATAATTCCAGATCACACATTAGGCATCTACATAACCTGACCGTTATCTAGGGTTGGCACAACCTGTAAAATATATTATATTTTAATTTAATTACCCGATTAAAAAGCGTATTACACGACTTTTGTAACTGTGTGGACGAGCTCGCGGCCCACCTCGTGTTAAGCGGCTATCTGAATTTAAAAACAGCGGCAGTAAAATTGTAGTTTCTACAAATCCTAGTACCGTCTTAATATCGAGTGGCCTGTTAGAACATTTACATATCAGTATCAAAAACAAATGATTATATTTCTTTAGAGCGTGTACTGTATTTTGGTCCTAGCTTCAATAAAATAATTAGTTTTTATGTTTTATGTTAAAATGTATGTTAGGATTGCCCTAAATAATGTTCATTTTACAATAATAACTGAATCAATTTTCAACATTCGCGCGCTAAGATGCAAGTAAAACTTATTTCATTGAACACAATATTACCTTAGAAGCTGTCTTGTTATTTTTCAGGCTGACAATTGCGTTAAGAGTATATTAATTTAATGCAATCAAATAATAAATTTCCAATTAAAAACGGCTAATTAAGTTAACGGTGTTGCAATCGAAGCGAACGGTTCCTGTGTGGCACGCTGCTGTAAGCAATAACAATAAAACGATAAGTAATTATTAAATGCAATTATTTTAAAGCTACGTAATGAACTTCCTTCGTTCGGTCTGTGTATGTATCTATATATTTGAACATATGTATATCAGTCTCTGCTTCCCACTCTATAAGAAATGCTAGTTTACTAGTGGTAGAACTTCTTGTAAGTCCGCGTGGGTAGGTACCACCAGCCTGCCTGTTTCTACGTAATGAAAGCATTAGAAATTACATTAGCAGGAATATAATTAATGACTGTGTTACTTGTGTATATCAGAGCCTCATTTTCTTATTTCCTTATAAACCGTATGTGACAATTAAGTTCTTCTACCTTTGAAGAACAAGATAATCTTAACATTCTTTAGATTGGATCGCGATCTTTGATAAATTCAAAACTAGTTGTGCTTGTCAATCTATACTAATATATAAATCTACAGTGGTTTTTACGGATGTTCCGTTATAACTACTGAAACATGCTTCCGATTGACTTGAAACTTGGTATTCATTTAGAAAATAGATGTACTTAATGGATAGGCTAATACTTATTTGAGTGTTGGACTCCCTACATCAGTTGCGGGGGCGTTAATGAGGCGAGAATCTTTGTGGGAGGAGAAATAATAATGTTAATTATTTGTATAATGTATAATGTATTTCAGTCAAAATACATACTTTACAAGTTTCTTTTCCTATTTCTATAGGAAATATAGCATTTTGAGACATTTAATTATGAACCTTGAAAGCCAAGACACAACGTTTAGATGTTATTCCGCACAGGAAAACATTTATAAGCCTTAATCAAATGAAGGCTGTAATTGAGGGAAAACGATGCAAAACTTATAAAAGATGTTTTTTAGCAAAATCTCAGTGCAGCCTCCCATTTTTTAGCTTAAGGAACGATCACAGTACGACTAGTCAACAAACATTAAATCACCACGTAAATTACGGAGCGTAATCACTACGTGAATCCCTCCAGAATTTCTCTGACGGATAAAATCGGGATAAAATCATCCAACTAGGAACCAGCTATTGGTAAATACTACTAACTAAAGAATGCGACGATTTACTTGTAAAACTTGGCCTTTGAGAAGTGGATGTGAATCGAATACCGTCGTACTAAGTGGTTCAAATTCTTATTCAAAATCTTTTTTTTTTCGTACTTCCTTATAAGACATGCGGTAGTACTTTAAAAGTTTTATGTTCAAAATCAATGACAGACTCTGCCAATCTCTTTTTGGATTTTCCCTACAATCTATAAATATAAATAAAATTGGAGTGTCTGTTTGTAATGTTGAAATAACCGCTTTTTATTGCTCCTGCATATGAATATACAGTACATGCACCAAAATAAAATTTTTGACAAATTTTGTCTGTCTGTCTTTCTGTTTGTTCCGGCTAATCTCTGGACCGGCTGGACCGATTTTGACGAGACATTCACTGATAGGTAGCTGATGATAAAAGGAGTAATTTAGGCTTCTTTTTTAGACTAGCTTCGCCCCGCGGCGTCACCCGCGTACGACAATAACCGTGGGTAACATCGCGAGACTCAGCTATCAATAACAAAATTTAATGTTTCCGTAGCGAAGCGAGTAAATAAAAATCCAATAAAATTAAACTTTAATACACTTCGGTTGTTATTGTACTTAATGTATAGGCTAATATTTATATGAGTGTTGGACTCCCTACACCAGTTGCGGGGGCGTTAATGATGAGAATCTTTGTGGGGGTGAGAAATAATAATGTCAATTTTAAATGCCCAGCGAAGCGGACGGGTACAGCTAGTAAAATGATATTTCCTTATGATAATGTTTTACTTATGATCTCCGTTTCCGCTTTCAACGACTCTTATCAGATTTTCTCCTGAGTTACGGAATCAGGAAGCGAATTTATCGACAAATAAATCTTTCACAAAGTTGACTTGGACCAGGAATAGAGCCCTGATCTTGCGGTAGCCACGGTCACTGACCAGTCGAATAACAAGTCATTCCATTATTCCTATAACCACTGAAATAATTCAAGATCACACATTAAGCATCTACATAACCTGACCGTTATCTAGGGTCGGCACAACCTGTAAAATATATTGTATTTTAATTTATTTACCCGATTAAAAAGTGCGTATTACACGATGTTTGTAACTGGGTGAACGAGCTCGCGGCACGTTCACAAGGTGAAGGCTGTCTGTTCAATCATCAATAGTTTTCAGGCTAAGCTCATAAAAAGACTTGGACGATTGTTATCTTGATATCTTTGACCAAAGTAATTAAAAAGTTGCCCAAAAAATTTTAGGTTTTTCAAATTGGTATATTACGGTATTGTATTACTCACGAAATAACTTTAAAACAGTTGTTATTACAATTATCTTTCAACATATCCTTGTTACAATGTAATCAGTTTCGGGATCACTATTCACACAAAGATATTTCATAGTTTGCAAAACACCAAAATCTCTTTTTAGTACAAATTTTCTTTAACCTCTAATAGAATTGAGACTCTCTTTAGCTTAATGTGTTTCTCGCATAGCAACGAAAGCCTCAATTTTCTAGTAGAACGGCTACCTTACCCCATAAAAGGAGACTAGTTACCTCAGCATAGCTAAGCAAAAAAAAATGACCCGTGTAAATAAATTAAGGAAACGCTGTCTGTCTCAATCGTCTTTGCATTTATGCTTTACCAAATTCGGACTTGAAGAAACCGAACAAACTTGGACCACATGTTATCGACCAGTGACCATATCCGGTCCTGTGGACCGAATGGTAAACAGTCGATATTGCCCTAAACACGTCACAACGGATCCTCCCGATCCATTAACGGTGCTTTTAGGTACCACAAGCACCGGTCCTCGTCGAACCCGTCGCTTGCGACGAAGAGCTCGACGAGTAAATTATCCCATAGACACAGCCCACTGAGTTTCTCGCCGGATCTTCCCAGTGGGTAGCGTTTCCGATCCGGTGGTAGGTTTTGCGAAGCACTGCTCATGTTAGGGCCAGCGTTAGCAACACTTCCGATTTGAGCCCCGTAAGCTCACCTACACCTCAAGCTGAAATAGCCTCTCAAGGCTATCAGCATAGGTAAAAGACCAGTGAGCTGCCAGTTCATGTTATTGTAATTATTACTTTCACTTCCGAATACCCTTAAAATAAACGCATTCTTTGGAAAACCACTGCACTCGGGTTTTATTTTTCGAATGTGCGTCTGCATTGAAATCATTTAAAAACCCAAGGTCGGCGTGTTTTTTTTTTAATTTCAGCGGTCTGCTATTTTCGATTTCCGTAATTGTATCTTTGGAATAAATTTTGTAATCCTTATGTACTAAAAATAAGCGAGATTTTATTTATTTATTTATTAGCTGCCAGTGTAGCAATATAGAAAAAAAATAACTTCGAATACTAAAATGCCTACTATCTACTACCCTATCTCTTCCCGATGATGTCGTAATAGACGACTAAGACGACCCTAAGATACAACCAGAGAATGGACTTTACTGATGTTCAGGTGTATTGCAAACATAATAGATATAATAGGTCTAATAATAGATCTAATAGATACTATCCTAACATAATAGATAGGTATTACAATCCTGCCTGTTTTGTCTCAAAGCAGTAATACGTTCTGCTTTGTGGGGTCTCATTTTACCAAGATGCGTGGGGGTTCAGGTTGTGATGTAGAACTCCTCCGGTAACACTTAACACCGGTTGAACCATAAACTCGTTAACTCAACTACGCATTAAAAGACAAAATTTCGATATTTTTTTTTGCGATAGATGAGAAATATTAATCTGAAATATTAAAATGATTTTTCTACTCCGGTTGGACACCGACATCAAATATGTGTAATTTAAGGGATCAATTGAGAGTAATCTTCAACTAAACTTCCAACTACGCTACTAAAAGTAATCAAAACGATTAATCGCGATACAACAAAAAACTATCAACAGCTTTCTAGGTTCATAGACCTAGGGTACCTAGACGCTTTCACTGCGCATAGGTCTTGATGTTCCACTAGTCTAGTTGATCGAGACAACATAGCGGATGTCTCGGCACGTTTGTGAATAGATAAGATTTATTGATTTCATTGAGCGGTCTTAGCTCATTGGCAAGATCTACACGAAAACCTGCCTACGCGAAAGAGGTTCTTGAATTATTTTTAAATCATATTTAACGAATTATTGTTAAAAATATAAAGAAAAAATCTATATTAATCGATAATTGAAAATCTATACTTTGGTTTAAATGATTATAACAATGAAATCCAAATCATGGAACCAAAAATGGATGTAATAAAAGAAACACCTAAAGAAGAAACAACAGAAAAGTATCTACTTATGGCACGTGGCAATGAATATAATACTTGAGATAAAACCCAATAAGTGCTGACGTCAGGCAACTGGTCGTAAACCTTGTCCCAAAATCAGATATAGCATGATAAAAGGCCTTTTTTATTGCTTAGATGGGTGGATGAGCTCACAGCCCACCTGGTGTTAAGTGGTTGCTGGAACCCATCGACATCTATAACGTAAATGCACCACCCACCTTGAGATTTAAGCTCTAAGGTCTCATATATAGTTAGAACGGCTGTCCCACCCATCAATCCGAAAGGCATTACTGCTTCACGGCAGAAATGGTCAGGGTGGTGGTACCTGCCCGTGCGTGGATTCATAAGAGGTCCTCCGCTAATAATTACGCAAATTATAATTTTGCGGGTTTGATTTTTATTACACGATGTTATTCCTTCACCGTGGAAGTCAATCGTGAACATTTGTTGAGTACGTATTTCATTTGAGAAATTGGTACCCGCCTGAGATTCTAACACCGGTGCGTCGCTCAACACGAATGCACCGGACGTCTTATCCTTTAGGCCACGACGACTTCAAAATGGTTGTTAGGAGCAAGAAGAAGGCGTTTTATAAAGTTTGTTGCAACCCTTAGGTATTGAAAACTCCATATTAGCTAATCATACTGTCAGGAAATTTACCAACTTTTGCAGCTAAGAGATCTATCAATCCACTAGACCTACAGGCGACCATAGACATCAAGATGTGAATGCCATCTAGAGACCGATGTCTGGTTGTCTCTGACATGCAAGATATAAACGTGATTAAAAGTGTCAGAATGTATTTCTAAGCCCAGAAGAGTAGATATCACCATCCTATTCTCTGCCACGAAGCAGCCATGCGTTCCAATGTCATGATTAGGAAAGCTTTTTTAAAAAATAATTCAAACTTGAACCTCATCTCTTATGGATATTCAAACAGTTATGTCCATGGACTCATGAAGCCACTTAACGCAAGGTTGGCAGCGATCTCGTTCACACCTCTAATCTATACTATTAAATAAATCTACAGTGTTATTTATGGCTGTTCCGTTATAACTACTGAACCGTGCATCCGATTGATTTGAAACTTGGTACCCATGTAGACAATACATGTACTTAATGTATAGGCTAATATTAATATGAGTGTTGGACTCCCTACACCAGTTGCGGGGGCGTTAATGATGAGAATCTTTGTGGGGGTGAAAGATAATAATGTTAATTTTAAATGCCCAGCGAAGCGGACGGGTACAGCTAGTCAATAATAAATGTATGTAGTATAATAGTTGACTTAAGGTGGAGGAAATACCGCGCGTCACATGATTTCTGTGCGCGGTACACGTACAGAGAGTACACTTCAAAACATCACGTCTTTTATTGTTATCGTTTCAGAAACTACTAGCAGTTCAATTCGTTTGTATTTACTACCGTGACTAATATGCACTGTGATTCATTCAAACAAATAACCTTCGATTCACTGCAACAAAGAAAGTAAAATAACAATTAAAATTAAATGTTATTCTTGCTATATTGTTGTGGTTTACATGACTGATGTTGGTTGAACTTCATTGGCTGCCTTCTGAATCATTTTAGTTACAGATGCCTGCAAAATGAAAAGCACTATTTAAAATTCATTCTGTATATTATCTACGTTCCTATATATGTTATTAATTGGAAAATATAAAAATAATAATAATGGTACTCGGGGACTGCCGCGGTAAAGCTATTGCATAACATTTTTATCAACTTATGTAATTATAATTAGACAATAATAATTTAATATTAAAACAATAATAAAATAAGACCGCGCTATATTTATAAACATTAACTAAAGCAATTAACTGTCTCTTTTGCACTCATAAGATAGACCGCGTGAGAGAGAGAGATAGGCAGACTTTTCACGATGCGCATGCAGTGTGACGTCACGCCGTGCGCTTATTCACAAACACTACACAAGCGCAACGTGTGAATGTGTTGAACACGAGCTACATGGCATGCGGAGTGAGGGTGCTAGGTTTTGTTTTCGTTACGGAAATTCTTGATTCGGTCACCGCGCTCAAAGCCCGCGATAAAAGCTATGCAATAGCTTAATAAACATTAAAGTGTCATTTTCTTCTTTGATAAATATTCTTTTTTTTTCCTTCGGTTATTAGCTACTGTCCTGACTACAGCACTAACTCAATTGAGAAACTCATGTACTGATCTACACAAAGACAATTATTGACAACAATTATTGCAACTAATAAAAAAACATGAGACAGTCAACTGCTAGATTACTTTGGATTCAAAGGAAGTAAGAAGAGTGACTTTATCGTATTTATCTTGCGGATAGTTCCCGGAGTAGTTAAGAGTCTAACGATTAGTCACGGTGTCATTGTGGGCGATCAGCGTGCTATTACAGGCTACTTCACTTGACCACTCCATCACGAATCAGCGAGTAGTTCATACAATATCTAAGTTCCGTTTCAAAGTCATTACCACTATTCTAGGGAACTACCTCGGTCTTGCTCTTCTCCCTCTTCTTTTCTAGAGACACCAGAGTTCGAGATAACCCGGTCTGTTGCCGCTTTCGACCGGGCATAGTTTCACTGGTGGTAGGACCTCTTGTGAGTCCGCGCGGGTAGGTACCACCGTCCTGTCGTCTCGTGGTGCTCACAACCATCCGAACTGATGACTGCGACCACTCTGCCAAGAGTGCAAACGACTAAAAAAAATGTTTTTTTTATTGCTTAGATGGGTGGATGAGCTCACAGCCCACCCGGTGTTAAGTGCTTACTGGAGCCCATAGACAACGTAAATGCGCTACCCACTATGAGATATAAGTTCTAAGGTCTCAGTATAGTTACAACGGCTGCCCCACCCTTCAAAATGAAACGCATTACTGCTTCACGGCAGAAATAGGCCGGGTGGTGGTACTTACCCGTGCGGACTCACATAAGGTCCTACCAACAGTCATTACGCAAATTATAATTTTGCGGGTTTGATTTCGGTTTGAATTCCGCTTAACGCTTGCAACGAAACCGAAACATTACAGTTTTGGGGATCCGAAACACTTATCTAAATAGAAAATCTGCGAGTTCAACTATCGATTGCCAATTTATCCGGGACCGCAGCGTGGAAACCATTCCAATAGTCCTTTCACATCGTACTCACTAAAAGTAGTAAGGGACTACTACTTACTACTACCTGGAGTCACTGCGGTCATCCACAGTGCGTTTCCAGAGGTCTTTTTTTCCACGTACCATCCGGCTATGGAATGAGCTCCCCTCCACGGTGTTTCCCGAGCGCTATGACATGTCCTTCTTTAAAAGAGGCTTGTGGAGAGTATTAAGCGGTAGGCAGCGGCTTAGCTCTGCCCCTGGCATTGTTGAAGCCCATGGGCGACGGTAACCACTCACCATCAGGTGGGCCGTATGCTCGTCTGCCTACAAGAGCAAAAAAAAAAAGAAATTGAATATTAAATTAAAAGTCTAAGACAGCTGAATGCTATCCAAAGGAAACAAATTTTAATTTTGCTTGAACAAGGTCTCTAAGGTGGCGGATGTGGTTTTCTCTGGTATCTTTGATAAGATTAATCATCGACTCGATTCAATCATGCGATCTGATTTAAAAGGTAAGACAACTGGTAGACAACTATACTTGAGACCTTAGAACTTATATCTCAAGGTGTGTGGCGCATTCACGTTGTAGATGTCTATGGGCTCCTGTAACCACTTAACCACCAGGTGGGCTTTGAGCTCGTCCACCCATATCTATATATATATAAAAATGAATTGCTGTTCGTTAGTCTCACTAAAACTCGAGAACGGCTGGATCGATTTGGCTAATTTCTTGAATTATTCGTGGAAGTCCAGAGAAGGTTTAAAAGGTGAAACATATGAAAATGCCCGGAATGATATAAAAACAAACAATTTTGTTTTTATTTGATGTGTCCCCCGTCGGACAAATTCCTTTTTTTTTGTTTTAAGTTTATTTTATACAAAAGTTTAGGTCTTTTATTTATCGATTGAGGCACTACGAAGTCTGCCGGGTCAGCTAGTAAGCAATAAAAAATAAAAATCTATGTCAACCAAATAGCGAAGTATTGAGCGTACATACAAGCAATGCGGATTTACCTTGGTTAATCCGACCGGATCTATGTCGGTTTTGTGCTACAAAAACTTGCCACAGCATAGTCATATCCTAGACTAGTGAAACAAAGCAACAAAACAATAGTTATATTTTTAGTGAAACTCATATTATGGTTTAATTGGTTACTGCAAAACCAACAATAATAGGAATCAGTAAAGTGTCATAAAGCTTATAAATTATGTTACTAATATCAACACAGAACAAAAAATGTGTGCGTGTACTAGTGTACACACGTAAGAAGTGAAACTTCTTTATGGCCTTATTTTTCGAAAAATGATCTACATGCAACTTTCTAGAAATTGGTTAAATAAAGTTAAATTAGATAAAGTTTAAACAAAAGGATTTTATTATCATAGACATGAATACAAAAAAGTTAAATTAGATAAAGTTTAAACAAAAGGATTTTATTATCATAGACATGAATACAAAACAGATGGCGCGTAACGGAAAAATGTGACGCGTAACCGAAAAATGTGACGGTAAATTTTTTTCCAACGCCGATAAGGAAGTTTCACTTCAAAAAACCTTTATTATTAAAAAGATTCTAACTGACAAGACAAAATAAAAAATTAATAAAAACTGGTGTACCAATCAGAACTTTTTATGTCTTAAGGTAGGCTGACGGATTGGCCCCAATAAACACATCACAGAAACTCACCACTATTTCGGGAGCCTCTTAAGACTGAGAGTGTGATAACTTTCCTTCTAAGGAACTGTTTGAGATACCACATTAAACAATTCCTTTTTAGAGACATATTTTCTGTTGCGCGCAATCCATCTGTGGTACGAAACCCCCTCCACGGTGACTCCCGAGCACTATCCCGGGTCCTTCTTCGAACGAGGTTTGAGAATAATCCTCAGCGGTAGGTTTTTTTCTATTGCCATCATAGACAGTCTAGCGGCCTTATAGTAGATAGTCTGACAGTCAGCAGTCACGATTACTTACAAACATTCCCTCCGGGAATAGCGCCGGGTTAACCCCTAGGCTACCAGCGAATATGTTGGGAAAAAAATCACCAACATCAATATCACAAGCACAATCAAGTCGCTACTCTTAAATATATGGCTACATACATTGCTGTGGTGCAGGCATCAGGCTGATGGCCACGCAGGGCTGGATTTAGGGCCGGGCAACCGAGACGAAAGCCCCGAGGCCTCCACCAAACGAATAGCCCCCACAATAGAGACTTTGGAAAAAAAACTTTCGAATTCCGACAAATAAACACTAGTAAACATCTTTTCCTTCCTCCGAAATTTAATTTCAGATAGTTTTTTGTTAAATACTAAGAGAATCTACGTGGTTTCACAATAAATATTCGACTGAAAAAAACTGCTCATTTTGTTTGGAAAATAATTTAGGGGCATGGGGCCTCCACTCCTCTGTCGTCCCGAAGCCTTCAGACCTCTAAATCCGGCCCTGTGGCCAAAAACGACTGTGACCACTCACCGTCAAGTAGGTTGTGCGTGCGTCTGCCTTCTAATGCATTTTTTTTTATCGTAACCTTGTTTGTGGTTGACAGATGCATTCCATGTCACTAAGTCACACATATTATTTCCGCGTTCAAAAACAGATTTTTTTTCTCTTTCTATAACAGTAATTCGGGGTTTTCCCCCGAACGCTCTTCATACACGAATTGTCGTGTTCCATTTCCGGATCGCGAACCCGGATCTAAGCTAAATTGAACCGTTATGCTGCTATTAAATTATTGGTACGGTTAGATAGATAGTCGGCTTTTTAATTTGGTAGGATTTTGTTTTCGTATCTCTTCGAATTTAGCAAGATTTTAATTTATTCGTTTATCGATTTCGAAGAGTTGATAAGCTTACGCCTGACCTTACCTTAAGAGTCCACTGGACCTTATGGCATCTTAACGGGCTTTCATCTTAAGACAATGCCTAAACACCTTTCATTGAAGTTTTTAGGCATAACGTCTCCATTATAATGTACAGCTCTCTCAAGCCTGAACGCTTCACTACTTCGCTACAGAAATAGGCAACATTATAGGCAAATAGAATCGCGATACCTATCGCCGCGGCTTACTTATAGTAAAGTCGTATCAGCAGTAAAGGTTAAAGTTCCTATAATCAGAAAAAAACTACTGCCAGTTTTCCTACCCTTATTCGTCAATTACGGCCCCCAAAAGTTTGATGGGATTGTTTTGAGTTTTTTTTATTGCCCCTTTAGGCAGACGAGCACACAACTCACCTGATGGTGAATGGTTACCGTCGCTCATAGATGTCAGCAATGCCAGGGGCAGAGCCAAGCCGCTACCTACCGTTTAACACTCTCCACAAGCCTCGTTTGAAGAAGGACATGTCATAGCGCTTGGGAAACACCGTGGAGGGGAGCTCATTCCAAAGCCAGATGGTACGTGGTAAAAAAGATCTCTGGAAGCCCACTGTAGATGAACGCAGCGGCTCCAGGTAGTATGGATGAACTCTACTTCGGTTGTGCTATTCTGACACCACACAGCCTTTAAAACACATCGCCTTAGTTTTTATCAAAAAAAAAAGCGTGTCCACCAAAATACAAGAGACTCATTGTTAAAGGAAATCGCCTAAAAAGAACGGTAACTAGTGCATTAGTGCATCGAAACGTTAGACCCGGATGTGACCCAATGGTACAGTTACCGATCCGGTCGGTAGCCGCGTCTGTGCCAAGGGCGTTCATAGGAAAACGGCCCGGCTATATACATACATATTTATTATGTCTAGTGTTCCCTCAGCCACTAATTAATTAAAATTATAAGTTTGAACATTATTATGGTTCTATTATGAAAGACTTATACTTCTAATCACAGATTTCGCCAAAACTACACTATAGACAAATAGACGAACAATATTAATCTATTTTCTAATTGTCCACAGACTTTAACAATAAACTAAAGAGTATATATTTAAGTGTGTGTGTGTGTGTGTGTGTGTGTGTGTGTGTGTGTGTGTCAAATACATGGTAGTGTGTGTAATGTTTTTTTATTGATTTAAAGTATTTTTTATGCATAATTAAAAAATACAAATTAACACTCTGCACTCCTTCTCTGTAATAATATTCTCTATAAGTGTAGGGAATTTCATACTCCTCCGTGCATTTTTCGTAAAGAGGTACAAAATTTTTGCTTTACGTATTAATATATAGATATACGTTATAAAATTCAATTTGAATTTATGAAAAATGTCCATTATTGTGGTTGAATAATTTTGATTTTATTGATACTTAGGATGATTTATGTAGGATTCGTTTTTATGATCAGGGATTCTATAATAGTTTGCATTTTTTTTCAAATTCGAATTTACATTTTTTTCTTGTTAATCTTGATCCTTTTATAAAAAAGGTATTTTATTCTTCTGTATTGATATTAATAACATAATTTATAAGCTTAATGACACTTTACTCATTCCTAAAATTGTTGGCTTTGCAGTAACCAATTAAACCATTATATGAGTTTCACTAAAAATATAACTTTTGTTTTGTTGCTTTGTTTCACTAGTCTAGGATATGACTATGCCGTGGCAAGTTTTTGTAGCACAAAACCGACATAGATCCGGTCGGATTAACCAAGATAAATCCGCATTGCTTGTATGTAGGCTCAATACTTCGCTATTTGGTTGACATAGATTTTTTTTATTGCTTACATGGGTGGACGAGCTCAAAGCCCACCTGGTTTTGTGGTTACTAAAGCCCATCGACATCGGCAACGTAAATGCGCCACCGACCTTAAGAAATAAGTTCTATGGTCTCAAGTATAGTTACAACGGCTGCCCCACCCTTCAAACCGACTGCTTCACGACAGAAATAGGCAGGGTAGTGGTACCTACCCGTGCGGACTCACAAGAGGTCCTACCACCAGTAATTACGCAAATCATAATTTTACGGGTTTGATTTTTATTGCACGATGTTATTCCTTCACCGTGGAAGTCAGTCGTGAATATTCGTTAAGTAATTCGTATTTCATTAGAAAAATTGGTACCCGCCTGCAGTTTCGAACACCGTTGCATCGCTAGATACGAATGCACCGAACGTCTTATCCTTTAGGCCACGACGACTTCATATTTAGGCCACGACGACTTCATATTTAGGCCATGACGACTTCATATTTAGGCCACGACGACTTCATAGAGATGGATGAACTAGCTCGCTGTCCACGCGGGTCTAAGTGATAGCTGGCGTCATTGGGACCATATTTTAAAAACCGTGGCTCACTTAGCGATATCATCCAATAGCAAGATCACAAGACACCATCAATTGTTCCAATAATATTGTTGCATGCTAAAAAATCGTACATTTAAATTTATCATCAATTCATTTAAGTAAAATATCATATAACACAAAACGATCAAAAAAGACATAAATATGTGAAAATTCATTAAAAATAAAAAAACAATAAAATTATACACATTTTGGGTAGGTATGTAAAACAAGGAAATTGAAAATAATTATTGTCAACATGAAATCTCTTCAAACAAATATGACCTTTAATCTGTAAAGATTAAAAGCTAAAATATTTTACGCGCGTCTCTTCTGTAAAGCTGTTTATTTTGCATTGAATTTCACAAAACAATATAGGCCTTTAGCTGGCGCTCATAAGAATCAATATACTGTGCACGCAAAACGTCATTAAATTATGCTCCACATTAAATTGGCTCTTCAAGGTAAACTAAGAATAATGATTGGATGTCGTAAAGGAGATTTTGAGTTTTAAAAAAATGTTTAATTTTTCTTTAGGCGAGTCTTTCAATTATGACTAGACCTACAGACTAGCCGTTGGTGAGTTTGGATAGCAATACTTAATGGCGTGGAGCTTGGTAATTAACCATCGGTAATTGTTCGTCCAGATCTTCAATAGCGTTATATCAAACCATTCAACCCCTTGCTTTAGACACCTTCAGCTCTAAAACTAGGAGCAGGGTTAGGGAACCCGGCAACCGTACTCATCAAACTCGACAAAGAGCTCGACGTGCAACCTAACCCATGCATCAGCCCTCTGAGGTTCTCACCGGATCTACTCAGCGGGTCGCGATTCCGATTTGGTAGTAGATTCATTCGCGAAGCTGCTCTTGAGTTATTAGGTGTACTTTGGAACTCGGGCGGCTGTTAGCAAATCCCATCCCTTAGCAAAGGCATCCCTTAGAAAAGGTGGATAAGCTGTTGAAACTGTAGTTTAATAGATATTTATTTGTGCCAACATCTGGCAACGAACTATCACGAAATAAAAACATGATTTTGTTTAACGGTAATATCATGCATAGAATAAATATATAATCCGCATAACCTGACCAAGATAAGCTTGTATACACAAGTTCCGATCAGAAAGATTCGCTTCAAGGTGTAGTAGTTTTCGGTGTAGCTTATGTCTTCTATTAAAACAGCCTGTTCTGATATCTACCAGCGCCCCGTCTTCCGCGTCGGGGTGACGATTAATTCCAATTACCAAGTTTGAGACTGCCAATACAATTGAGACACCGGATATCTTGGACTTGTTCGCCTACTCTGTCAAAAAACGGTCAGAATAAAAATTAAGGAGGTCGTCGTGGCCTAAAGTATAAGACGCCCGGTTCACTCAATTCAAGCGATGCAACTATGCCGATGTTCTAATCCCGCAGGCAGGTACCAATTTTTGTAATGAATTACGTCAACCGTCAATAATTATCAAACACGCAAAATTTATACTTTTCGTAATTATTGGTGATTAGTGGAGTATTGTGAGCCCGGAAGGGAAGGTCCCCCACCCTGTCTATTTCTGCCGTAAATAAATAATGCGTTTCGGTTTGAAGGGTGGGGCAGCCCTTGTTAGTATCAATTTACGATGCTAACATCTATGGGCTCTGGTAACCACTTAACACTAGTTTTTTTTTATTGCCTAGATGTGTGGACGAGCTCACACCTGGTATTAAGTGGTTACTGGAACCCATAGACATCTACAACGTAAATGCGCCACACACCTTGAGATATAAGTTCTAAGGTCTCAGTATAGTTACAACGACTGCCCCACCCTTCTAACCGAAACGCATTATTGCTTCACGGCAGAAATAGGCGGGGCGGTGGTACCTACCCGCGCGGACTCACAAGAGGTCCTACCACCAGATGGGCTATAAGCTTCTCCACGCATCTAAGAATAAAAAACTAGAGTCATAGAAACGGTCATTAATCATTAAGTCCGTCGCTATGTGACCATCGCTATATCGCGGCAGCGTCATTGTAGACTAGACGAAAAGGTTAAACTTTTTAATTGCCTTGATTAATAATAAGGTCGACATTCAAGTTACATTGTAATTTATCTGTCACACCATTTAAATCGGAATCTGTGATGCGTAACCTCATGGTAGATTTGAACAAGACTAGTTTTTTTTATCTACAGGTAGCCTAACGGGCTATTCCAGCCACGCCCGGACGGGTGGGTGAGCTCACGGGCTCAACCTGAGAAAATTTGCTAACACTAGTCCTAGCATGAGCAGTGCTTCGCAGAATCTATCACCGGATCGAAATCGCGACCCACTGAGAAGATGCGGCGAGTAGCTCTCTGAGCTCTGTTTGGAGGTTAATTCGCCTGTCGAACTCTTCGTCGCAATCAACGAATTAGGGGAGAATAAACTGCAGTAGATGGATCGATGACCTATTGAGGTTCGCGGGGATCTGCTGGATGCAAGCAGGGTAGAACCGATCTTTGTGGGGAGGCTTGGGGAGGCCTGTACCCAGCAGTGGACGTCTGTGGGCTGATAGAATAGAAAAAAAAACTGTAGTACTGACCAGTGCGGGCTCATAAGCACAATACGCTTGATATAATTCCAGTTTTTACGTTGATTTATTAATTTGTTTATAGTTCATTTGCATGTAAAGTTGACAAGCTTGTACCGCTTCCACCGGATACTGCCAAGCTCGATTCACGACTCACCTCTGACATTACAATCAGAGCTGAAACGTTTTGAGTATAATCTATAATTAAGTTCGCGACTAAAGATTAAGATCTTGAAAGAAACATCGCAATCTTTGAATAAATTCGCCGATTTCGTATATTTGTTTGGCTTGACAAATTAATGTCATTTATGACAAGAAAAACAAAACTTTAGTCTTGGCCCAATCCTGTTTCTTTGGCGTTGTTATGAACGGCGGAGAGCGTCTCAACATCAGGTGATCATCGTATGCAGTGTTAAAAGAAAGCTTTAGACACACTTCTCTTTCACTTCGGTACGTCCGTCGTCTTAATCAGTTTTGACGGACGCCAAAAAAAACGATGTTGCTTTTCCTAATCTGATTTAGGAGATGAAGCGAGTTTTTTTTTTCTTGTTTTTATGCACCGTTGGAGCATCGGTCTCTGATCTGATTATTAATGTTCGTTGCCACGTAGTTACGACAATTGTGTTACGCAGCGTCTCTAGTTGTAAGAAATAGAGTTAAAGAAATAGTAAATAGGTAAATAGCTTTCATTTCGCATTAGGTTCGAAATACCGCGCGGTTTGTTAAGTGATAACTCACCCTCAGCACTGCAGCCTAGGACACGGATTTGCTTCGTTCCCATTCATTATCTGTGTGTACAATATTTAGTGTTCGAGCTGGTACACTTATTTTTGTCTCGTACGTAGGTGTGCCCAGCACGAGTAATACCGAAATATACGTTGAATGCGGAATGTTAATCCATATATTAATACGTGAACAAAAAACTTCCCTTGTTACGAAAATTGCATGGACGGAGGAGTATGAAATTTCTCACACTTATAGAAAATCTATAGGGGGAGTGCAGAATACTAATATTTTTTTAAATTATACATAATAAATACATTAAATCAATAATAATAAACATTACACACTTAATTACCATGTATTTGACACCCACATGCACTCTTGTTTATTATTAAAGTCTATGGTAAAATTCAGAATAGATTGATATTGTTTGTCTTCAATCTATAGTGTAGCCTTGGCGAAATTTGTTATTATATAGGGCTATGATAGTCCTCGACAATAGACCCTTAATATTGTTCCAACTTATAATTTAAATTAATTATAGTTACTCGACTACCAGGCGACCGCTAGTAAATAATAAAATTGCTTATTGCCTTTCACACAGGTTTAAATTATTACAGGTAGATAAATAAAAAAATTAAAAAAAATACATGTGTGCAATTCACTCGTGGTAGAAGTGAAACCTTCCAAAATTAAAATACAATTATCCTAAACGTCTTAAGTATATGTAAAATTTTGTCATTAGTAAATAATTGTAAGGTAGCGCCCTCTGTGAATTGATATTTTAATTTCACGTATAATCCTAAATTAAAATTCACTACAAGAACTTTCATACACACGTTAGTATTAAAAAATCTCACAGATAGCGCTGTATTAAATAGTATGTATATTTCTGTCTCATTCTTTGCTGGCTTCATCCTACACATTTTTGTATTCGTGTCTCTTACCTGTCGTTTTTTCCGTTGCATCCGGTTTGAAATCACCACGATTCTAAAGAAGTTTTCACTTCAAAAAGTCAAAAGGAGGTGGCTCAGCTAATGCTGTACAAAGTGGATGCATCGAACCCACTGATTTTCAGTTAACCCCGTTCTTCTTTATTGCGGGATTAAGGCTAGTGTACGTGTGCATAGACTTTAATGCGAGTAAAAAATATGCCAAATAATTTTACATACATATATCCGCTATCTTTCATGACTTGTTCCGTGTTTAATTGTCCGTCTTGTGTTACGTTTTACTGTTGCTAACTGTACCGGCCTGCTACAGTTTCGGACGGGCCGGTTTTTTTTGTTTTTTTTTTAAATTACAAAACAAGATTAACAACGGTTGTTTTTTCTTAATATTGTTAATGTAACTCGTTGTATAGTTATATGAGGAGAAGACATTTGTAACGGTCTTCGAAAAACGAATGCGTTTTTTTTTATTGCTTAGATGGGTGGACGAGCTCACAGCCCACCTGGTGTTAAATGGTTACTGGAGCCCATAGACATCCACAACGTAAATGCGCCACCCACCTTGAGATATAAGTTCTAAGATCTCAAGTATAGTTACAACGGCTGCCCCACCCTTCAAACCGAAACGCATTACTACTTCACGGCAGAAATAGGCAGGGTGGTGGTATCCACTCGCGCGGACTCACAAGAGGTCCTACCACCAGTAATTACGCAAATTATAATTTTGCGGGTTTCATTTTTATTACACGATGTTATTCCTTCACCGTGGAAGTCAATCATGAACATTTGTTGAGTACGTATTCAGTTTTCCAGCTGCCAAAAGACGCGGGTTGATAAAGACAGGATCGTCACAATGAAACCTCCCATAGCACTAGTTTATTTTAGTGCTCATTTAAATATTCATTTCGCGACAAACAAAGTATCGATTACCAAAACGTCTCTAGTCTGTGTAATATCTCAGAAAAACAAGTTACTTAATGAAAACGTTAATAAATTAATGCACAAATATGATAATTCGAATTGGTTTTAAGAGATGTAGTAATATACTAAAAACGTTTTATTTTTCATTGGACCTTCGTATGAATGTTTTTACTGTTGCTATGAAAACGATAAAATGTAATATTTAATTATAAATTAACTGTTACTAGCTGTCACACGAATGACAAGTCTCTTTTAGATTCAATTCACAATGCTCTAAGCATACAGCCGATCTGGCATTGCGTAGAGGACTGGTCGTTGTCGCGAGCCTGGGGGGATCGGTGTCCAGCTCTGGACATATGTGGGACGATGATGATGATGATGATGATGACGTGTAGTGAAAGTCCCTCTCGAACACGTGTTGATTACCCGCCTTTTTGATAGTTTTTATTTATTTATTGCATAGATTGGTGGACGAGCTCACAGCCCACCTGTTGTTAAGTGGTTACCGGAGTCCATAGACATTTATAAAGTAAATACCGCCACCCACCTTGAGATATGGGTTCTAAGGTCTCAGTATAGTTACAACGGCTGCCCGACCCTTCAAACCGAAACGCATTGCTGCTTCACGGCAGAAAATAAGCAGGGTGATGATACCTACCCGTGCGGACTCACAAGACTTCCTACCATGAGTAACTGCCAATTCGTTCAGAAAAAGTTGCCGAACCTTTATATAACCTAACTAACTCTATTTGCATTAGATTTACAATTCATCACAATAGTATATTGATTTATTTACTTAACTTACAGTCACAATCCTTATGTTAATGTGAATAGATGCAAGTATGTATAATAAAATATTGAGAAAACAATTAAATTAGTGTTTTAGATTAATTATTCGTTTTTCGCGTGTTTATGAATTAGTCGAACGATTAAAGTGCTTGATATTCATTTAAATATTCCCATTATATTTAATTGAGTATTCAAACTAGTATTGTTGTTTTTATAACGTAATAAAAGAATAGCCTTTATCAATTTAGAACTGTTCGTATTTTTCTTTATCTAAATAATAAAATAAAAACTTGAACTCTTTTCCAATATTCTAAATAAAATTACTGTGGTGGATGATTATCGCCAATGAGGTGTTACGCTAATTTATCAATTTGTGTAATTTGGAAGCAGCTACTTAAAAAAAACTAAAATTAAGTTTTTTTTTCATTTTATTTTTCTCCTACCTATGCGCTGATTGCCTAAGAGACTGTTTGTTCCAGCTACGCTCCCGACGGGTATTTGTTTAATTATAAATTGATTTTAAAAATCTGTTTTTTTTATTTTTATTGCTTAGATGGATGGACCAGCTCACAGCCCACCTGATGTTAAGTGGTTACTGGAGCCCATAGACATCTACGACGTAAATGCGCCACCCACCTCGAGATATAAGTTCTAAGGTCTCAGTATAGTTACAACGGCTACCCAACCCTTCGAACCGAAACGCATTACTGCTTCACGGCGAAAATAGGCGGGGTGGTGGTACCTACCCGTGCGGATTCCCAAGAGGTCCTACCACCAGTGATAAAAAAACGTATAATCAAAGCCATTGTTATTCGCGTAGGTTTTCGAAGACGCTTTTAAATAGCTATCGCTCCACGACCTATTCAGAATGGAGTTTCATCGCTTAGAAGAATCAACAGGAAATATCCTCTTTGCCAACTACATAATAATATGTTAACATTAAACAGAAAACGTCTGTTTTCCAGATACAGCATGTCCCAAAACTGCAAGACAACGTACACAGCTGCCACCACGAGGGACGCAAATAACAACACTCTGTACCACGGCACCACCACACAGGGGTACGGGGCGAGGGGGTACACGCCGCCAAGTGTCACCTCCAATGGAAATTATAAGGTAAAGACATTGTCGCATCACTCTTGTCAGAGCGGTAGTGGTCGTGCTTCCGTATCATTGCTGTGGGCAGACGCTGTGCGCCTCACGAGCAATCACCACTTCTCCCGGTCTGTGGTGAGCCTGGTACACTCATGCAAACATCCGCTAACTGCCCACTTAACTTGGTCGGTCCATCGCATGGGCTACAAAGACATGGTTACTGGTGGTAGAACCTCTTGTGAGTCCGCACGGGTAGATACCACCACTCTACCTATTTCTGCCGTGAAGCAGCACCTTTCTGCAGTGTTTCAGTTTGAAGGGTGGGGCATCCGTTGTAACTATACTGAGATCTTAGAAATCTTATCTCAAGGTGGGTGGCGCATTTACGTTGTAGATGTCTATGGGCTCCAGTAACCACCTAACACCAGGTGGGCTGTGAACTCGTCCACCCATCTAAGTAATAAAAAATAAAAACATACAGTTAAGTCAGTCGTTGTGCCCAAAAAGATAAGACACCCTGTATATGCGTATAGAGCGTTTTTTATTGCTTAGGTGAGTGGACCAGCTCACGGACACCTGGTGTTAAGCGGTTATCAGAGCCCAAAGACATCTACAATATAAACGCCGCCACTTAACTTAAGATATGAGTTGTAAGGCCGCAGTTTTTACAGTAAAACAACTACCCCACCCCTCAAACTGAAACGCATCACTGCTTCCCGGCAGAAATAGGCAGGGTGGTGGTACCTACCCATGCGGAAAAGACATCCTACCACTAGTTCTGTGCCGTTGTTCAAATCCCACGGCTGGCTTCCAATTTTCTAGTGAAATATGTACTTTACAAATGTACTAGTTGTTTACAAATGACTTCCACGGTAAAAAAGGATGGAAGGTAGATACTATCTAGCATATAAATTAAATTCACAAAAAAACCATAATTAGGTAGATACCATTCTGCCTATTTGTGCCACAAAACAGCATTGCGTTGCGGCTTAATGTATGATAGATATTTGGATTATTTATATAACCAAAAGCAATTGAGTCTCACGTGGACTACAACCTTGTAAACTCTCGTCTTCCTGATCCATTACCCATCAGACCAGTTTGATAGTACCATTATTACCGTGAACAGAATAACCAAATATGGGAGTGGCTGAAAAACATACATAAATTCGCGTCCGTGAAGCTAAAACCAAAACAAAACAGGTTATAAAAGGCTATTTTTCGCAAATAAAATAATAGGATAAAATCTATATATATATAAAAATGAATTGCTGTTCGTTAGTCTCGCTAAAATTCGAGAACGTCTGGACCGATTTGGCTAATTTTGGTCTTGAATTATTTGTGGAAGTCCAGAGAAGGTTTAAAAGGTAGATAAATATGGAAATGCTCGGAATTAAATAAAAATAACAATTTTGTTTTTCCTTTGATGTGTCCCCCGTCAGACGGATTCCTTTTGTTTGTTTTAAGTTTATTTTATACAAAAGCTTTGGTCTTTTATTTATCGATTGAGGCACTACGAAGTCTGCCGGGTCAGCTAGTAAAATATAAATTAACTCTAAAATAAGTCAGACACTAGTCGCGAATAGATCTTGGTAGTATCCGAGCAGAACCGACATCCGGTGGAAGCGCTAAGAGCTTGTCAACTTAACATATTTACAAACCAACAATATACAAAAATGAATCAGAACAAATTAAGTGAAGTTAGAATTAAACTAAACATGTAATGTTTGTTTATAAGCCCGCACGGATTTGTACTGGCGTCTTGTCTAAATCTACCGCGAATCTATTAAGAATTTAGGTTAAAAAGTTATTTTACTGGTGGTGGGACCTCTTGTGAGTCCGCACGGGTAGGTACCACCCTGCCAATTTTTGCCGTGAAGCAGTAGTGCATTTCGGTTTGAAGGGTGGGGCAGCCGTTGTAACTATACTGAGATCTTAGAACTCATACCTCAAGGTGGGTAGCGCATTTACGTTGTAGATGTCTATGGGCTCCGGTAACCACTTAACATCAGCTGGGCCTTGAGATCGCCCAACCATCTAAGCAATAAAAAAAAAAAAAAATTTAAAAGTTTACACTCACATTATGGGCCCCTGAAACACTTTTTTTTTTTGGTCAGGAGGAAATCGCCGGACTTGCGCCCTCCACTGGGGACGGCGGGCGGAGCATGTCGGAGTCGAACCGACTAAAACCTCCTGTCGCTCATCAACCAACGTCCAAACCTCACATGAGACAGAACTCATGAAAAGGGGGAAAGTGAAGTGTTTAGTGCGGAGCACATCTCTCCCATCACCCTCCCCCTCGGGACGCCGGACTGGCGGTCGTCGGCGCCACGACCACCAGCCCTCTCGGTCAGCAGGCTATCCGGAGCCCGCCTAGATGGCGCCGGTTAGAGTGAGCTATCCTACGGAATACCCCGCTGGGTCAGAACCAGCGTGGGTCGAGGATAGCCGGCCTTCCATCACCCGGATGCTCTTGCGTAAAACGCGTGCAGAGCAGCTTGCACGACGTCTTCTTAGGTCCCCCTCGCCGGTCCCTAGACCGACATATGAGGGGGACCCGAAACACTTAGAGGGCCAGGGCTTGGGCGAGATCCGCCTCCCTGGCCCCCGCTCGACGGCGGCGGGCTTGCGCGTCTAACTAACGCGCCCCGCCGCCTCCTTCTGCGAGATGGTGCACTCGCAGAAGTCGAGCATCGCCTTCCACGACTCGTCGTCGCCGAGCATCGATGCCACAACACTCGGCAACGACAAGTCGTTTCCTATTTTTGCGACGAGGACACGGCGCCACCCCTCCCATGCGGGGCAGGCGACGAGCGTATGCTCTGCCGTGTCCAAGTCGCAATCANCCTACGGGTGTTTTGTGCTAGTTTGCGAACGAATATCTGTCCTGAGATTTATGTGTGGGTGTTTTTGTTGTGTGCGAAATACTTGTAATCACAGTGTGTGTATGTGTAGAAATTAAAATAGTGGGGATGAAGCGGCGACACTGGTTCTAATACAAAATTAGAGCAAAGGCCTTTCCAACCTTATTTATCTATTCCGTGAAAGTAACTATTCCGTGCGGACAGAGTCGCGGACAAAAGCTAGTAATATATAAATATACTAATATCAAAGTTCACAATGTATGCTAAAAAATAATAATAAAAAAAATATTTTTTTACGAATCTTATATTAATTATTTTGAGTGTCCAATTTCAAAAGCACTTATTGCACATCGTTCGCTCTGTGCGGTATTCGTAATGGCCATGAAATAAGCACGAAAAGCTCTCGTTCTACTTTCACGTGAATATAAATAAAATCGATCGATACAAATTTTTTACTTTTATTCATAATTATTATAACGCGAATACTGGTTCAAGAGTTTCGTTTGTGTAACGGAAACTGGAGCGGACACAGTGCAACGAAATACGAGAGATTACACTTTCATTTATAAAATGTCGATACAGGCTTGTATTAACTATACTGCGACCTTAGAACTTATATCTCAAGGTGGGTGGCGCATTTACGTTGTAGATGTCTATGGGCTCCAGTAACCACTTAACACCAGGTGGGCTGTGAGCTTGTCCACCCATCTAAGCATTAAAAAAGACTAAATATGAGTGTAATTATCGAGACCTGTTTCAAATGGACTAGCTTTAGAAAAAACACATATATGATAATAATAGTGATAATAGCACATAATATGATAATAAGAAATCATTTAAAAAAAAACGTATGGCACTCGGGAACTGCCGCGGTAAAGTTATTGCATTAATTTCATATTAAAACAATAATAAAACAAGACCACGCTATATTAAGCATTAATAAAAGCAAAACCTTAACTGTCCTCTTCACGCTCATAAGCTAGACCGCGCGAGAGAGAGAGATGGGCAGACTTTTCATGATGCGCATGCAGTGTGACGTCAAGCCGCGCGCTTATTCACAAACACTACACAAGCGTAACGTGTGAATTTGTTGAACGCGAGCTACATAGTAGGCGGAGTGAGGGGTGTTAGGTTTTTTTCATTATGGAATTTCATGATTCGGTCGCCGCGCTCAAGGCCCGCGATAAAAGCTATGCAATAGCTTAAAAAACAAAGACAACAATATTGTTTAACTCAAACTAAATGACACAAATTAAATGAGGAATTATATAATAATATATACATTCATTTGTTTACATTTAGTAAACTGTTTCCAAAAGTAGCGTAGAAGTTATTGATTATAATTATTCATTGAGGTCTCAGCCAACTTTCGGAAGATTCGTTTATTTACATTGTAGATTTTTTGAAGTCCAGTAATAATTTTTCTATGTTAAATCTCGATCTTACATCGCTGGCATTATATTGAATGGCTACATTACCAACCTCAAAAACACGGATTGCAGTTTGAAAATTATAAACATTATTATTAAACCTGCTGAGTTCACATGCACTGCGCCCTGCCACAGTAATCTGCTCCAAATAAAATTACTGTTAAAGCGATGCGATGCAATCACACGATTTAATTAAGGACTTTTTTTTTATTACGACACCCAAGCGCGTTCTGATGGTAGGGCATGATCGTATTCGACATCGGGCAAAACTTCAATTAAGGTCAGTTTATTCTAGAATTGAGGAAGAACGGTTGAGTTTTTCTAGTGTATTATCAATAACTGTACTAGAAACTGAATCTTAAGGTATCAGTTTTCATGGTCGAATTTCGAACATCAGCCGAATATAAATTTTTACTGCAGCATAATTACTGGTAATTACTGGTGGTAGGACCTCTTGTGAGTCCACGCGGGTAGGTACCACCACCTATTTCTGCCGTGAAGCAGTAATGCGTTTCGGTTTGAAGGGCGGGGCAGCCGTTGTAACTATGCTGAGACCTTGGAACTTATATCTCAAGGTGGGTGGCGCATTAACGTTGTAGATGTCTTTGGGCTTCAGTAACTCCTTAACACCAGGTGGACTGTGAGCTCGTCCACCCATATAAGAAATAAGAAAAGAAAAAAATATGGCACTTGTGTGGAGATTTAACGCACAGTGTGCTTAGTGCGAGTTTTTTAACGTTCTCGATAGCGTAAGAGTTAACTCAAATTTGTATACAGTTGGAACAGCGCCCCTAGCAGCAAACGTACTGTTATACGGGACTTTGAAAAACTCTTTTTAACCGACTTCAAAAAAGGAGAAGGTTCTCAATTCGACTGTATTTTTTATGTTTGTTACCTCATAACTTTTGACTGGGTGAATCGATTTTGATGATTCTTTTTTTACTAGAAAGCTGACGCTTCCCATATGGTCCCATTTTAATTTAGACCAGTTCTGATAATGGTATCCATGAGAAAACCATATAAGTCTTAAATTTGCATTAAGTACGTGCGCGACAAATAGATGAATAACTCAATAACTCAATATCACGCCAACCGATTTCGATCATTATTGTTTTTAGTGTATATTAATTTGTTTTGGAATATCTTTTTTTTCTAATTGAAGTCAGTTTATGTTAAAGCATGTCTATTTACAATTATTCTTATTAAAAAAGATTTCATTGACTTAGAAGATACAAAGAATTCGACTTAGAAAGAGTGTGGCAATAATAACGACGCAGAGTGACTGACCTCGAGCCAAAGGGGTATATGTTAGGCCGGAAAGTACTGATAGAGGCACTTTTGGGTCTTCGGTAAATTAATTATTATACCAGATGACATTATAACAGTACGCCAACGTTCCAACTGCATACAAATTTGAGTTAACTTTTACGCTATCGAGAAAGTTAAAAAAGTTGTACCAAAAGCACACAGGATCCAAAAAACAGCCGTCTGATTTTGTATAAAAGATTCACGGAACGAAACTGCCACAGGTGCTGCAATGTTGAGTCCCGGGCGATCCCGGCAGATATCCGATTTACATGTTACCGAGGGAGGGATATTCAACCGAACACAACGGTTTCTGCACATAAAATACACCAATGAATTTATTTTAAAAACTAAAAGAACACGACCAAATATCAAATTGAACCTCCTTTTTATCCTGTTGCAAACTGGTCAGGATATACTAGTGGTCCCGCAGTAGTCGAAATTCGACTATAATTAATTGAAATTATAAGCTTGAACATTATTATGGTTCTATCGTCAAAGACTATTATACTTCTATACCCACAGATTTAGAGCCAAGACTACACTATAGACGAATATTAAAAAAAAATACATGTGTGCAATTCACACGTGGCAGAAGTGAAACCTTCCAAAATTAAAATACAATTATCCTAAACGTCTTAAGTATATGTAAAATTTTGTCATTAGTAAATAATTGTAAGGTAGCGCCCTCTGTGAATTGATATTTTAATTTCACGTATAATCCTAAATTAAAATTCACTACAAGAGCTTTCATATACACACGTTAGTATTAACAAATCTCACAGATGGCGCTGTATTACATAGTATGTATATTTCTGTCTCATTCTTTGCTGGCTTCATCCTACACATTTTTGTATTTATGTCTCTTACCTGTCGTTTTTTCCGTTGCATCCGGTTTGAAATCACAACGATTCTAAAGAAGTTTTCACTTCAATAAAGATAAACAGTATTAACCTATTCTCAATTTGACCCCAGACTTTAAGCAATAACAAAAGTTTGACAATAAACAAAGAGTCAAATACACGGTGGTGTGTGTAATGTTTCCTTTATTGGTTTAATGTATTTTTAAAGCATAATTTAAAAAAATATTAACATTCTGCACTCATTCTCTATATATTCTCTATAAGTGTGGGAAATTTCATACTCCTCCGTCAGCGAAATTTTCGTAAAAAAATGGGTACAAAGTTTTTGCTTCACGTATTAATATACTTATATAGATAAACAACCGTGTGCGCTATATTATGAAAGATGAAAAGAGATGAGAAGACATGATTCAATTAGATCAATAATAAATTACAGTTCCCGAAACAAAGAGAGGGCGGGTCGCTGGTTACCCATATACGTATATATTTGTATGCATGTAAGTTTGTATATCAGTGTTTGGTATCATAACACAGGGAATCCTAATTTGGGGCCAAACGACCGCGCGTGTTCCCGGTATTTGCTATTTATTAATTATAGACGTTGAGAGTGCGTGTAATAAGGCTTTTTTTTGAATGGTTGTTTGGAGATGATTAAACGACAAAGGGAAGATCTTCCACCGAGCGGTGACATTGCTCGGTAGACCGACGATCCGAATGTTGTTGTTCGGAACTTGTATATATACGCTTTATCTTGAAAATGTCGTAAATGAGATTCAGGCATCTGTCAATTATCTTGCGTTGTATTGCGCCACAGTTGGAACAACCTTACGGTCTCTTTTTTTATGATTGAAAGATTACTGGTGGCCCGGAGGCCTTTCCAGTTTCACCAGGACTCCAGGCACAGCCAGGGGGGGGGTGGGGGGGATTTGCTAACTAACAGCTGCCCGAGCGCCTCCCAAGAAGACCTAACAACTCAAGAGCAACTGCTTCGCGAATGAATCTAGTACCGGCATCGGAATCGCGACCAGCTGAGAAGATCCGGCGAGAAACTCGGCGAGCTGATGCGTGGGTTAGGTTGCACATCGACCTCTTTGTCGAGTTCGACGAGTACGATTACCGGGGTCCCTACGCCTTTTGACGCTGGGGAATCCATTTACGGATACCCGGTCGAGGGGGGTAAGAGACCGGGTTATGTCGGACTCCGGCGCCTCCAGAGAAGAACAGGGAGAAGAAGAAGACAGGGGTCCTCCTCTTCTCCCAATTCCTGCCGGGAGGCTACGCCTTGAGAAAGGTGCGCGAGGCACTGCACGGCGTCAGCCACGCAAGAGCTACCCCGCAAAACCGACTACCGACTAAACCCCATCGAGCTCCACCAATCCGACTCCACGAAACCCACGGTACCGCACAGTGCGCGCCGAAGGCTCGCCGTCGCCGGTACCCGTCCTGATAATAGGACGGGATTCCATCCCCGGGAAAATCCCGCAGGACGTCGTCTCCGAGACACACCGTGACGGGGTCCCTACGCCTCCTCCTAGTGTTAGAGCTGAAGGCGTCCAATGCAAACGGGTCTCCTGTTAATATACGTATAGCGCTTATCAAAACAAGACCTAATTACACAGAACCACAAATGGTATGCAGTGCGCAATACACTTGCGATTTCCCTCATGCGTAGCGAGGCGAAGCTTTTGTCTCCATAAATCTTTCGTAGTGAATGCACAAGCGTATTAACGAGCTCACAGCTCATCTGATGTTAAAGGGTTACCGGAGAGTGGATACCACAAATTGAATACCGCTATCATCCACCTTTAAAGATAATAAGTACCTTCGTGTAGGATTTGAACAATGGCGTAATCGATACTAGTACACCAGTGTGTATGTGCGAGTTTTTTAACGTTCTCGACAGCGTAAAAGCTAACTCGAATTTATATGGAGTCGGAAGGTTTGCCTACGTTTGCCGCTAGGGGCGCTGTTCCAATTGCATACAAATTTGAGTTAACTTTTACGCTATCGAGAACGTTAAAAAACTCACACTGAACACACAGTCATCTTATCCTTCAGACGACGATGATTCTTGTAAATATCGCATTTTAGGTATATTATTCGAAGCTAATTTTACTCCTAACAGTGTTGTTTAAAGTCCGCCAAAGAAACAAAAATAAGACCAATACTATTAATATAAAACCTATACAACCAATACAACAAGAAAAAATATTTTTTCCGACTTTTTTGTTAAATATTAATAATAATAGATTTTCATCTAAAGAGGAAAAGCAGGCTGCGCCTAGTTTGTATAAAGGTTTTCCCTTATTTCCTCTCTGGATAATGACGCTAAAGAAAACATTTTTATACCAAACGATTTTTCACGCATTTTTTTTTATTGCTTAGATTGGTGGACGAGCTCACAGCCCACCTGGTGTTAAGTGGTTACTGGAGCCCATAGCCATTTACAACGTAAATGCGCCACCCACCTTGAGATATAGGTTCTAAGGTCTCAAGTATAGTTACAACGGCTGCCCCACCCTTCAAACCGAAACGCATTACTGCTTCACGGCAGAAATAGGTAGGGTGGTGGTACCTACCCGCGCGGACTCACAAGAGGTCCTACCACCAGTAACTGTCGCGATGCCGTTCTAATAATGTAAATACATATACCTATACCACATTACTTCATGACAAATTTAGTACACTGTTTATTAATTATTAAGTGTGTACACTGGTCTCTGACTGCCTTAGTACAGGGAATCTCAATTTTGATGGCCGTACCTATGTAATTTGTCCTGGATTCTTTTACTTAAGTTAATTATTTATTTAAAAAAAAGCTTTTAGTCCTAGCGCTGTGAGCTCGTACACCCATCTAAGCAATAAATAAAAAATCAATAATTTAACTCGAACTCAAGGAATGAAAGAATTACTATACACCTACACGTAATAAATTCACGAATGCGGTATACCTAAGAAAGAGACGCGGGGAATGATCAATGTAAATAAATACTAAGAAACGAATAAAACAACGTTCTCGAGAGAATAAGACAGCGTAATAAACATTTAATACGCACCGAACATTAGCCATTCGCTTACGGAATTCGCGGGCAAGCCGTTTACGGTACTGCAACGATTCGTCAGAAGTAATTAGTCTCCAAATCAAATCAAATGTTTTGATTACAGCAAGTGTCGTCGAAAGCGCTGTTCGGCAGCGTCGCTTCGATCAATGACCTCAAGCGACAGGAGAAGGGCGAGCGCGAAATGCGACGGACGCATTAACGCCATCTAGCGGCAGGTGACGCAACTAAATGCAGTTTCAAATTATTTAGTTGTTTGTAGTGATTTACTAGATGTAGTACCTATGACTTCTGACAGATGGCAGTTACAGCTACTTTATTAATTTATGCTTTTTTATTAAGTTTTGTTTATGCCGGGTAGAGGTAAGAAGAACCGTCTCATATGGAAGAAGCTTGAAAATGTGTCCCACTTTCAGCAATAAATAACTGTTCAAAAATCGTCCAGAACTGAACTGTTAACTGATTGAAGTATGCTGAGTTAGAAAATTTAATATATTTAATGACTAGGTTAGTAAATGACAGTATAATATACAATACCTCACATGTTTACGTATTCCAAACTAATTTCGTCAATATAACCTAAAATTATTCCATGTTCTTATCAGCTTTAAATAAAATACTTTTTGTGCTTTTGTAGTGCTTACAGCTCTTTCGTCCTTTTTTGTTTCTCTATCTTATTCTAATAACTATCAGCGCCTTTTTTTAAATTTACCCGGTTGCTACTGTAGCGCCACCCTTATTTAGTAGATTTTAACGGACACTTTTTACACACAGAGACGGTTCTCCTTACCTCTAATCTCCATAGTTTTGTTAAATTTTAATTGGTAACCCACCAATTGATTATCGAAATCGGTTTCTAATTGTTTCTTTTTTTTAAATTAAACATGTTTTTAAAAACGATGCTTGAGTTTCTTTTGATTTTCAGATACATGGATACATATTGTGATAATGCTGATATGAATTAAAAAAAATAATGGAAGCTAAGGAATGATCTCGGCCGACAGAGTAATTCTAACACGTACCTATTTATGTGAAGAATAAAATTGAAACATTTAATGTACATGTGTGTACGGACTTTGGATTTGAAACAAAAAAATATTGAGTTATTATTTCAATGACATGTTGTGTTTCTGAACGAATGGGCGTTAAGACGTTTTTAAACTCAATTTCATTTCTAGCACTTTCGATGCCATTTCATTGGGTATTAACAAAAGTCACAAAAAATTATTATCATTTCTTAAATTGGCGCCTTTTTATAAATGAAGTATGCAATATAAATAAATAAAAATATAAAGCACAGGTGTAAATGGAACAAAAGACACAAGAAAATTATTATTTCTCAAATTGGCGCCTTTTTGTAATGGCACAGAATATAAATAAAAATAATTGCCACATTCCAGTTACGGACGACAATGCCGTTGGATGTTTCTGTGAAATACAATAATAATTTTAATATAATTCTTGCCCCAAAAACGGCTTTTGAATGTTGAAGAAATAATTTTTTCAGTTTGGCTTAGGCCTCGGACGATTCAAAATCAAAATTATATCACATAATTTTTTAAGTGGGAATCATTAGACACGCCAACGAGTTTAATGTTAGACTCCCATGCACAAGTATACACTGAATTATCTTTTTTTATTTTATTTGTCGTCTGTTAAACGTCTGTGATTGATTTTGTTTTCTCATAGAGACTTTTTTTTGTTTTTTTTGTGTATGAAATTTTATGTAAGATTTTTTTATGAATAACAATTTTAGTGATAAGACATTTATTGGTTTTTTTATTTTTATTTTTATGTTTTAAAATTAGTTGTTAAAAGAGATTAAAATTGATTCGGCAACGTGACTGAGCTGATGTTTGAGTGTTCGCGTTTTCGACATATAAGTAGAACAAACTATACGAGGTTTGGTTAGACCGAGCCGAGACGAAATGAAACTATCGGCTGAAATAGAACGACGCTTAAGTGGTCAGTCTACTGGTGGTAGGACCTCTTGTGAATCCGCACGGGAAGGTACCACCACATACTTCCGCCGTGAAGCAGTAATGCGTTTCGGTTTGAAGGATTAGGCAGCCATTGTAACTATACTGAGACCTCAGAACTTAATCTCAAGGTGGGTGGCGCTTTTACGTTGTAGATGTCTATGGGCTCCGGTATCCACTTAACACCAGGTGGGCTGTGAGCTCGTCTACCCACCAAAGCAAAAAAAAAAAATGGTATAGAGTATAATTCAGCAATTGAATTGGTTTTATTATTTTGACGCAACTATCAAGACACGTTGTAACAAAAGTCGTATATGACGCTTAATATCTAACTTAGAACACGAACACAGAGACGAAATTGTTTAGTCAATAAAGATATCCTATATTTTAGATGTATATTTTTTTGTATTTCTGTAATAAAAGATGTTTATAAACAATAACGAGGTTTTTATTATTAGTTACTTTTTTCAGAAAGACGTGAAAGATGATGCATGTAAGAAAGGGGTGAGCGAAGAAAATTGTATACGATATCCTCTATCATATACCTACCTTTTTTATATTTTATTTTGCTTAGATGAATGGACGAGCTCACAACCCACCTGGTGCTTACCGGAGCCCATAGACATCTACAACGTAAATGCCGCCACCCACCTTGAGATAAGAGTTCTAAGGTCTCAGTATAGTTACAACAGCTGCCCCGCACTTCAAACCGAAACGCATTACTGCTTCACGGCACAAATGGACAGGATGGTGATACCTACCGGTGTGGACTCACAAGAGGTTCTACCATCAGTGATTACGCAAATTATAATTTTGCGGGTTTGGTTTTCATGACACGATTTCTTCGCTCACTCCCCTCTTACACATATCGTCTTCCACGCAATCCATAATTTTTTTGCATATGTCTATTTCTTCCTCTAAACCCTTACACATTCATAGTTGAAACTCTCTTAACAACCTCATTGTCATTTCGTCTGATCACATGTCCATATCATCCCAAACGCGCACTTACCTATCATACCCCTCAAACCGAAACGCATTACTGCTTCACGGCAGAAATAGCGCGGTGGTACCTACCCGTACGGACTCACAAGACATCCTACCATCAGTAAAACTATCTATGACCAGAGGACACTTTCTCATCTATGAACAAGATTATACCTAAAGTGTACCTGAAGAGATTATCTATTGATTTTGTGTACCGCTCTGAAGATGCATTACGACCCTTTCGCTTTCACTGGAGCCGCCTCATAATCAAATGCAACTAGTCAACCATGAGTAGTGGATAGTTGAGGGTCAAGCGCGTGTCACAAGCGAGCCACGTACCGCCATGCCGACCCATCGCATTACACAACGCCTTGGTCCTATTGTAGACGTTACTAGAATAATCAATCATGGTTTCGCATTAGCTCAAGGGCCAGTTAAAACAACAAAGCTGAATGCGCAACCAGCTATAAATATATACATGCATATGTGAGTGTTCTGTGCTTGAGTTTGTGATTGAAATCCTCCTAAACGACCGATATTGGTGATTTATTTTGGGTGTATTCAATTGGATTCGAGAATGGCTTTGATTCACAAAATAACTTTTTTATACAAGAATTCGCACGATAACGGTCCAGATTGTTAACCTTTATTTTAAAAAAAACTGAAATTTTCTGGTTCGATGGTATCTTGATTGATTAGGAAGAGAACTAATAGAAGTGACTTTAAAACTGTAAAACTATTCTTATGTCGAGTAAATTTGCAATAACATTATCAAATAGGAAGTCTAAGAAAGCAATCATCCTAAATAAGTATTCTTGTGGGAGGCCATGATAACTTACAAACTGCATATATCTACATTTTCACATAAACTTCACTTACTATTTACGTAATTATGAAACGCCGTGGCCTAAAAGATAAGTTGTTCGGTGTATTCTTATCGAGCGAGCGTGCCGGTGTTCAAATCACGCAGACAGGTAACTGTTTTTTTTTTCTAATTAAATACGTACTTGAAACATGTTCATCACTTACTTCCACGGTGAAAGATCAAACCTGCAAATATGGTAAGCCACTGCTCTGCCCCTGGCATTGCTGACGTCCATGGGCGACGGTAACCCCTCACCATCAGGTGGGCCGTATGCTCGTCTGCCAATAAGGAGAAACAAAAAAATTTTTTTTTTTTAATTATATATTTTGCGTTATCATTCATGGTAGGGCGTCGTCTGAGCCTGCAAGGGTTGATACCACCACCCCACCTATTTCTGTCATGCAGCAGTAATGCATTCTAGTTGATACTTAAACCTTATGTCTCCAGTTTGATCGTGGCATAAGCTGAGTGATATCTATAAGCACGGATCACCATGAGGCCGTTAACCCCCTTAAACAATAAGTAAAGTTGACACAGCAGTTTGTTAGCACAGCAACCACAATAACTCTACCTTATGAATATGTTTAAACTCAAAATCAAAATCTTTTTACTGAAGCGAGCCACGGGAGTTTTTAACACCTTGACTGCCGTGACCTACGCGGCGCACTGAAGTAATAATGCCGATTTTTCTCATTGATCTTTTTATTAAGGCGCCGGAATATCTGGTAGACTCTGGGAAACATGAATCCGAAGATGCAATAACAAACAAAAGAAGGCTAAGTTAGGCAATTCAGGTGCTTAGTAACAGAAATCGACGTTCGCTCGCGACTCCAATTTTGCTTACAGCGTCATGACACGACAAAATTATAATTTGCGTAATTACTGGCGGCAGGACCTCTTATGAGTTCGCGCGGGTAGGTGCCACTACCCTGCCTATTTTTGCCGTGAAGCAGTAATGCATTTCGGTTTGAAGTGCGGGGCAGCCGTTGTAACTATACTTGAGACCTTAGAACTTATATCTCAAGGTGGGTGGCGCATTTACGTCGTAGATGTCTATGGACTCCAGTAACCACTGAACACCAGGTGGGCTGTGAACTCGTCCAACCATCTAAGCAATAAATAAATAAAAACACGAACCCTAGCAAGAGCCGTGCTTCGCAGAATCTACCTATTTACAGGATCGGAAACGCGACCCACTGAGAAGATCCGGCGAGAAACTCAGTGGGCTGTGTCTGTGGGGATCATGCGCGCCATTACCTCGTTCAATAGCTCGAATCAATAGCAAACACGGAAAAAAGTATGAGATCATTCACGTATCAGAATCAAATTACAGTGAGACGCGAAATGACAAATGATTGTGTTTTTTGTCGACGATGAGGTCTTTAGCCGACGACGACCGATGTTGCTTTTTTTTGTGAACAATAAAATTAAATATTACTTCGGATGCTCTTTCTGCATTTACACGGATGCGAATGTAATAACTTCCGAAATTGTGATTTAATTATTAAAATTATCGGTGAACGAGCTAACGGCCCGTCCGATTTTAGGAGACAATGGACATAATGATAACAGACAACACGATTCCGTCATATACTTTTCGATGTTAATTTTAAAGTAGAATCAATCTCACGTGGATAAGAACATTTCCAAACATTGTCCAAGTGGCGACAGTCCTAGAAAATACTAATTCACTTTTCCTTGTATCCATTTTTTTAACTCCAAAGGTCTATGTCATCTTCATCGAGCGAGTAGGTCAGAGCAGTGCTTCGCAGAATCTACCACTGGATCGAAAACGCGACCCACTGAGAAGATCCGGCGAGAAATTCAGTGAGCTGTGTCTGTGGGTTAATTCGCTCGTCGAGCCCATCGTCGCAAGCGAGGGGTTCGACGAGGACGGTGACCGGTGTATTTATGTATATCTGTTTGTATGTAACGGAATCTTTGAACGTCACTATCACGAACTTCAAGACGTCCAATGATCTTAAAAGCTTGCACGTGCATGAAGCACCGATGATAATACAATAATTTTATAACTACAATAACGTCGCTCTAATATCCTGACCAGTATCACAACGCTATAAAAGAAATGAAATTAATTGGTAGTTCTACTTGCTTTGAATTTCAACGTATTTTATTAGTTTTTAATCTACGCCTATTATTAGTCTCCATAATCGTCTAAATAAGGTTACTAGAGATGATGTACAGTTGAATGAGTTGCCCGGAAAATGAGAAACTTCACCAAACGATTCACAAACGTCTTTTAAAATTGATAAACTGTAAAAGCGCCTGGGTGGTTACGACTATCCTGTCTAAATTTTACCGCGGCGCAAGCGTGCATTCTTGTTTGAGGGGCGGGCGGGTCCTTACACAATTCATTTGAGGCTTTCACCGTGCGGTAGCATTGTAGTTGCAATTTCTATGGCTATCTTACTACTACTTCACATCAGGCGGGCCGTCGTGTCGTTCATAGTAGAACAGCGCCCCTAGCGGCAAACGTAGTCATACATTCCAACTCCATACAAAATGTTAACTTTTACGCTATCGAGTACGTTAAAAAACTCGCACTAAGCACAATGTAAAAATACACCGGCTTTGGAATGAACTCACCTCCACGGTGTTTCCCGAGCGTTATGACATGTCCTTCTTCAAACGAGGCTTGCGAAGAGTACTTTATGGTAAACAGCGGCTTGGCTCTGCACTGCTGACGTCCATGAGCGACGGTGGCCACTTACCATCGGGTGGGCCATATGCTCGTCTGCCTACAAAGGCAATAAAAAATAAATATATAAAATAAAATCTTATTTAATAAAGTGGTTTCGATCTTTTAGCCCACAGATCATAGTCCACAGCTGGAGCCTTCCCGAAGCCTTACCACAACGAACAGGTTACTCGCAAAATTATTTCCTTTCGTATAGTTGGACGCACGCGCGATGAAGCTCTCAGCTGCGTCTCTGAAGTTTCATTCACACCGTAGCGAATACGGCCGAATGACAAAAAAGAAACATTTTTACACAATACATTTTTATTTCTTATCCGTAATTTAAGAGACGCGGGCATCATTTTTACTGGCATTTTTACTGGTGGTAGAACCTCTTGTGAGTCCGCGCGGGTAGATACCACCACCACCCTGCCTATTTGCCGTGAAGCAGTAAAGCGTTTCGGTTTGAAGGGTGAGGCAGCTGTTGTAATCATATTATATCTGAAGGTAGGTGTTATCTCGGATTTACGTTGTAGATGTCTATGGGCTCCAGTAACCACTTAACACCAGGTGGGCTGTGAGCTCGTACACCCATCTAAGCAATAAAAAAAACACTCGGAAAGTTGTTGTGTTAAATTATTACTTAGCAGAACATGTACAGTCATATAACAGTCGCTAATATTATCAAAACCAGTCCCGCAAAACACTATGAAGAAGAAGGCGAATCGATCTTGACCCATATTTGAATTTTATCGCGAATTTTTTTAAAAGAGAGATAAGTTCTTGTCCTGCATTAAGACGCCGGCTTCTAATAACAATGTTTGAATAACAGTTTTCATTAGAATTTATTGATAGATAAGTTTAAACAAACCGTTATCAGATCCAATACATTATACCATGTAATCATACAATATTTGCAAAGGCAAAGGTTCAATTACGTTAATATACTAGCTATCCTAGCTTCAAGCAAACAGGAATCACAGTAGAATCACACCGCCCACTATTACCAGTTAAACAATACCAACAACGAATCCAATAACAAATCAATGATCTTCGCGATCGTTAACTCAAGAACGGGTCTGACCGCGGGATAACGGGCACTTAAGTACCGGATTTGGTGAAGCAAAAAAAGAAATGGAAAAACGAACGAAGCACGCGAACACCAGAACGATTTCCGAACTGAATTCGAAGCAAAACGAATAAAATACGAGCGGGATCATCGCACTTTCCGAGGTCTTGTAACAGTACATCAACCGCCTCAGCCTCCAGCGGTTACGTAACACCTAGTCCTAAGGAAGCATCCGTACAACGCGGTCGGGACCAGACCGCCGCCGGGAGATAAACTGCTGTCTTTAATAACAAACACAATTCGCGGGTCGTTCACTCGTCATTTATTAACGGTCTGCCTTTAACGGTGTGAATTATTTTTTCCATGTTCTACGACGTGCTAATCTGAAATGGAGATTCTAAGGTTAGTGGTGTGCACGCTCGTTGAATTCGTAAACACGCGGAATGTAAACAATACAGCGCTTTTTTTAAATACTAAACATAACCTTATAAAATTTACTCTCGGTTTTTTATCATAGATGATTAGATAGGTCGGTAACAGGGACTATACACGCCAAAATCTAAAATATGGCTTTTTTTTGCTTCATGAGAGCATATGCCCTATCTGATGGTTAACGGTCACCGTCGGTCATTAACAATGGTAGGAGCAAAGCCAAGTTTCTGCCTGCAATTCCTCTCAAACTACCTTTGAAAATAAACATTCCATAACGCTTAGGAAACTTCACGGCTCATTAACGGATCCTGTAGACCGAATGATAAACAGTCGACGTCGCCCAAAACACATCATTACGGATCCTCCCAATCCATTAACGGTGCTTTTAGGTATCACAAGCAACGGTCACCGTCCTCGTCGAACCCGTCGCTTGCGACGAAGGGCTCGACGAGCGAATTAACCCATAGACACAGACCACTGAATTTCTCGCCGGATCTTCTTAGTGGATCGCGTTTCCGATCCGGTGGTAGATTCTGCGAAGTACTGCTCTTGCTAGGGTCAGTGTTAGCATCACTCCGGTTTGAGCCCCGTGAGCTCACCTACTAGTTAAGGTTACGCTAAAATAACCTCTCAAGGCTATCAGTTTAGGTAGGCAAAAAAAAGGGCTCATTCTGAACCCGGATATCACATTGTGGATCTACACAACCCTACAGGTAGTAGAGATCAGCTTTGCTCCGGATGTAGGTGGTGCGCTGATAAAAAGACAATTCCATGTAACATAAGCTTATTTATTTCATTAGCTGCTTAGCCTCATTTCCCGCTGGTATAATTGTTTACCAGAGTCCGTAGACACCAAAGTAACGCATCTTGAGGAAATAACTCTCAATGTTACTGTAAAGAGTGACTAGAATATTTTTATTGTCCTTGTGGGTAATGTGCATACTCCCCATCTTATAGTGAGTGGTTATGGTCGCTCATCGACATCAGCAATGAAAGAGGCACAGCCAAGTCTCTGCCTATCGATGAGTACTCTCTTTAAGCCTCGTCTGCAGAATGACTCGTTACAGCGTTCAGGAAAATGCCTCCAAACGTGCTGGTGCGACTTTGACACTTGTCTTACCCTTCAAAGTAGAAACAATGACTGGTTAACAGCAGCAATTGTATGCATAGCGGTACCTACCCATGCGGGCTCACATTACGATCTAACACCAATGAATACCCAAAATTAATTATGCGGTTTTGATTTTTAATTATTTTATGTTCTCTTCTTTATCGTGTAAGTCGTCTCTAAGCACGTGTTAGGTTCGTACCTCCTCAGAAATGTTCGTTCCTGCCTTCAAGGCATGGTGAGCACGGTGAGCACCGTGAGGAATTAAAAGCACCGTCCTACCATCATACTTTCAATGTTTCTCGTAAGACCGTCTCTCGTCCGGATTCCCCAGTAGTCGAAATTTCAATATAATAATATATTTTTTAAAGTTTGAACGTTATTATGGTTCTATTGTCAAAGACGTCGTGGCGTAAAGAATAAGACGCCCGGTGCATTCGTATGAAGCGATGCACCGGTGTTCGAATCCCGCAGGCGGGTACCAATTTTTCTAATGAAATACGTACTCAACAATTGTTCACGATTGACTTCCACGGTGAAGAAATAACATCGTGTAATAAAAATCAAACCCGCAAAATTATAATTTGCGTAATCACTGGTGGTAGGACCTCTTGGGAATCCGCACGGGTAGGTACCACCAACCCGCCTATTTCCGCCGTGAAGCAGTAATGCGTTTCGGTTCGAAGGACCCCACCCGTTTTAACTATACTGAGACCTTAGAACTTATATCTCGAGGTGGGTGGCGCATTTACGTTGTAGATGTCTATGGACTCCAGTAACCACTTAACATCAGATGGGCTGTGAGCTCGTCCATCCATCTAAGCAATAAAAAAAACCCTTCTATCATCACAGATTTCAGCAAGATTATGCTAAAGACAAATAATATTAATCTATATGTACTCTTTGTATTAAAAACATAATACATGATAGTGTGTTTAATGTTTTTTTTATTATTTATGTAAAGTATTTTTATGCATAATTAAAAAAAATTACATTCTGCACTCCTCTATATTCTCTAAAAGTGTAGGAAATTTCATACTAGTCCGTCCACGCAATTTTCATAAAAATAGGTACAAAGTTTTTGCTTCACGTATTAATATAAAGAAAGACTTCATGTCTCAAGGTGGGTCACGGCAACCGCGTTCTGCCAGCTCTAGTAAGAAAATAACACCAAACAGAACATGGGCTCATCTGCAAATTAAATTCATCTTGATAAAACCGGTACAACCCATAAAACGCACTCAGTAAATGAAAAGGGATATTCCAACTTGAAATTCAAGTCGATTTATACGGTACATGGACCTTATTGCGTAAGCTAATTAGGAACTCGAAATTCGATGCATAAATTAAGGAATCTTGCAAATAAAACTGCATTACCATGAAAATGCATTAAAGTCAGTTATACTTTAAAACCGGTCGAGATTCAATGGTAATTTAAATACCTCATAATATTAAGTCGCACATACTACTCTGCAGTAATTCATTGGTTACGTAGCTAAATATACTAATGCTACTTCTGAAATTTGATATTTTTTATTTCGCAGATTTAAACATGTATTCGTCCTTGGGATCCTTCTAGGACAAGTCCAAAATAAAAACATAAATTTGGAAAACCGTCATGAAACAGAGAATCACGCTCTAAAATGTCCATTCTCTAGACTAATCGAAGATATTTTTCATATCCATAATAAAACAGATAAAATAACTCAATTGAAAGACAGAGAGAAAACCAAATTATTCCTTAATACTATGGCTAACATAACAAATAGCAATTCAGACAAAAAACAAGAAGAACTAATTAATGACATAATAGCTTCTATAAATAGAATCAAAGAGAATATAACTAAAGGGAATACAGGAGTAATAAATGAAGCGATATTACTAGACAAACCTATCAAAGTGAATCAGATTAAAAGCGGCATTGAAGAGAAAATAGACGTACAAACAAAAAATCAGACTAACAAAATCAAATCCAGTAATGAGAGGGATAAAGGCAAAACTACTANAATTAATGATATAATAGCTTCTATAAATAGAATCAAAGAGAATATAACTAAAGGGAATACAGGAGTAATAAATGAAGCGATATTACTAGACAAACCTATCAAAGTGAATCAGATTAAAAGCGGCATTGAAGAGAAAATAGACGTACAAACAAAAAATCAGACTAACAAAATCAAATCCAGTAATGAGAGGGATAAAGGCAAAACTACTACAACGGAAAGAACTAAATACGTTGAAATATTAACTATAGAACCAAACAACACTAGTACTAATTCGGTCAATGCGACGTCCAATAATATAATAGAGATCTTGAAACATTTGATGCCGATGTTCAACAGTACAGTAACGAAAGAACTTCACAACATAACCATTATAGAGAGGAATCAGAACAAGGACCAAACGTTTTCGGCAACAAAAAACGTTTCAACAATCGTAGTCACTTACTGTGACAAAGAAAATTTAACGAAACCAAATTTTACACTTTCTGACGATACATCGCAAGATTATGAATATTATGATGATGAAGAAATCGGTGACGAAATATTGAATATGACTACAGGAGAGGAGAGAGATATATTGGAAGCTGCTGAATATGGAATGCAGAAAATGCACGAGCTGTATAGCGTTTTGGAACCAAAATTATATTCTATGGGTAAGTAAACGACTATAATTACGAATTAAGTGTGTCCTGATATCAAACGGTAAAGAGATACAGTCGGCGCAAACACATTATTTCGGATCCTCCCGATCCACTATCAGTACTTTTATTCATTTTAAGCACTAGTCACCGTCGACACCAACGAAGGCTTCGTCGTATAAATTACCTCACAGACAGAGCTTACTGAGTTTCTTGGATCTTCTCAGTGGGTCACGATTCCAATCCAGCGAATCTGGAAACAAACCTAATATGGCTTAGTTATGTAACAAATGTATTTTGGTAGGAGAGAAAGAGTTTACTCTGTTATTATTCGGCTGACGAACTACATCTGTCTAGAAACCCTATCGATCCCTTGTCAAGGATAATCACTTAAGAAAATTCATACCCGATCCTGTAGACCGAATGGTAAGCAGTCGACGTCGCCCAAAGCACGTCATTACGGATCCTCCCGATCCATTTACGGTGCTTTTAGGAATCACAAGCACCGGCCACCGTCCTCGTCGAACCCGTCGCTTGCGACGAAGGGCTCGACGAGCGAATTAACCAATAGACACAGCCCACTGAGTTTCTCATTACCCCACAACATTCCTTAAACCTCATCAAATTTCCAGTACCATTGCTATAACGTGTTACCATTCTGTACCCAGGTCTGTGGCTGGACGACAAGAATCCAGCTCGCTACGTGGCTGCTTTCAACGCACCCTCAGAGGACGCTGCGAGATTCTCCAGATATGGCTACGCCTCGCTCCAAGCAGCCACCAGACTGAAACAACTCGCCAAGTACGTAAACCGTGAATCATTTTATCAATGCTTAACGTTCCGACCTTGCGGTTGGTAGGTAGTTCAAATTATTTTTACTGCTTGAACAAACTGACTACATATTATTATGTGTTAAGTGTATACCAGCGTATTTATCCGTTTAAGCAATAAAAGTATCATCACAGCGCGTTACATCATCAAATCACTTGTATGATATTTTTACTGTTGTCCAGTGCCGTATTTACGTCTCGCTCATGTCCGGTTCTAGTGTTCAATTTGATTTAACATTATCAGAGCTGTGACTATTCAAATTAAAATTTTATATGACTATCAAAAGTTACGGCCAAATGTCGAATATTGAAGAATAGTTAGCGCAATTTTGCCGAAGAATACCACATAGCCCCAAGCACCGGTCATCGTTTTCGTCGAACCCGTCGTTTGCGACGAAGGGCTCGGCGAGTGAATTAACCCACAGACACAGCCCACTGAGTTTCTTGCCGGATTTTCTCAGTGGATCGCGTTTCCCACCCGGTGGTAGATCCTGTGAAGCACTGCTCTGGCTAGGGTTAGTGTCAATGTCGTCAGGTTTGAGCCCCGTGAGCTCACATACTAGTTCGGTAAATCGAGAATAACCCCTCGAAGTTACTAGAATATATAGGAAAACAAACTTAGTCTCCCTTGAACACGAAAACTAAAAATATATTAGTAACTTCAGAAATACTAAATTGCGAGTAATAAAGTTCAGATTAATCCATAAAAGATTTTTTAGTTATATCAACGATTGACAAAAACCAAGGAATGCTATAGTAAAATCTATATACTGTAAAAGTATAAACTGCTATTAATTGCAGCGATTCCGTAACTGACACAGATGACTTTCCGTTTTATGGACCGCGAGGATGTCGAATGCGGATTTGACTTGCTTGCTTAATAACCACTCGGGATGATACAAATTAGTTTACGAAACGAATTTATCGTATTTACACATCAAAAAGACTTCGTACAGGGAATTAAGTGAGAACAAATCTTAATATAAATTACGTGTCACGTTGTTTGTCCGCGATGGACACCTAAACTACTGAACCGATTTTAACTTCTATTTTTTTTAAATATGTGTTTTGTGCCAACTTAGGCCTTAGGATGGTTTTTATTTCGATTAGTGGTCACAATATTTATTAATTAACAATAAAACTATTTTTTATGTTGATTATTGTTATTAATTGTAAGTTTCATAAGTCTAAAACAGATGGCGCCTTACATCAGTTTTTACAGACAACTGTAATACTGTCTGACATTAATATCTCATAGATGGCGCTGTATTAAAAATACTGCTACGCACTGGGGTTCGGGATAAATAAAATTTCATCAAAGTACAACTTAAAAACTTAAAACACTTCACAAACACTTTAAAACTCTCAATTCGCTTGTTCCGCTTCGCTTCAGGTGTTCCGTTCGCTATTTCGCTTCGAGTAGTTCCGATTACTGACTGACTACGTGCCATCCCTACAATGCTTTTATAGCCAATACCTCATAACTAGAATTATCGAGAATATTCTACACATCTCTAGTAGTAGTTTCCGCTATCTGTCAATAGATGGCCTTGTACTTCTCGAGCGTTCTAGATCCTTCGATATTCGTTCGACTATTCGGCGATAGATGGCGTTACTCTTACCGGCGTAACAATACCAATGTTTCACATAAGCTACAATTTAATGACATAAACACCGCGTGTTGCCGAGGCTGATACTTCAGCATGTTGTCATAGCCGGCCACGTGTTATTTAGAAACAAAAACCTTAGCCACAGTAACGTGTGACCGGGTCTGCTAGCAGTCTATAAAATCTCCAAACCTGAAAATATGTATAATCAAATTACTTTCACGTCTTCCTCTGCATAAGACATCATAATCTTCAAGGATTATTAAAAAAATATTATTTCGTTAGATCTTTAATTAAATAAGCATAATTCACATATCCTGCGGATGTTGGTGTCGGCGTCATTATGTTTCCAATTTATTATAATAGTCCTTCGTGTTAAAATATTTCGAAACATCTAAAAGTCAATATGACATAATTAGGTTGTTGATAGTTCTATTTTGCATTGCTGTACGTGGGCAAACGTAATCGAGGTTAAATCTAATATTAAAAGGTTATCTAAGGCCTCAAACATACCATCACAATATAATATGAATACTACAATTTCAAGGTTTTTCTGCCGTGAAGCAGTAATGCGCTTCGGTTCAAAGGGCGGGGCAATCGTTAACTGTTAAAAAAGTGAGACCTTAGAACTCATGTTTTTAAGTGGGTGGCGGAATTTACGTTGTAGATGTCTATGGGCTCCGGTGACCACTTAACACCAGGTGGGCCGTGAGCTCGTCCATCTATTTAACTATCAATTTTTTTTAAGAAAAACGATTCAATGTGAAGGTTTGCATTGTAAGTATGCTCAACAAGGTACCCACCCGTATGTCGCCTATTTCCACAGTGGCCGTGTATGCCGAATTTAAAGGCGAGATAAAAGACTTTGTTAACATGTCTGGAAGTCTGTTTGGAAGTCGTCATGGCCTAAGGGATAAAACGTCCGGTGCATTCGTGTTGAGCGATGCTCCCGGTGTTCGAATCTCAGGCGGGATACCAATTTTTCTAATGAAATACGTACTCAACAAATGTTCACGATAGATTTCCACGGTGAAGGAATAACATCGTGTAATAAAAATCAAACCCGCAAAAATTATAATTTGCGTAATTACTGGTGGTAGGACCTCTTGTGAGCCCGCGCGGGCGCGTACCACCACCCTGCCTATTTCTGCCGTAAAGCAGTAATGCGTTTCGGTTTGAAGGGTGGGGCTGCCGCTGTAACTTACTTGAGACCTTAGAACTTATATCTCAAGGTGGGTGGCGCATTTACGTTGTGGATGTCTATGGGCTCCAGTAACCACTTAACACCAGGTGGGCTGTGAGTTCGTTCAACCATTTAAGCAATAAAAAAAAAATGTCTCGAGTTTATTCGCATATTTAATATCGTGGTTCACATTTTCATGTTTATGAGCTCCAGTAACCATTTAAAACTAGGTGAGCCGTGAGTTCGTCAATACATCTATGCAGAAATAAAGAACTACACGACTCACGACACTTTAAGTACCAAAATACAATGAATAATTTAGGATTTTGTTTGAACCTTGCAACCCAGCTTGAGATATAAGTTCTAAGGTTACAATAACTATACATTACGTATTCCTCAATGCTGAGGGTCGTGTCCGCAATATATACTACTACTAATTAGGTACTACTAATTAAGTAAGCTTAGACATGTTTACATGTTTGATTTTCATCACACACTAAGGACCTATTAATATTTGCTTGAGAAATTTGAACACCGCCACGCTCGCATCGCGAAATACGATTGGGACCGTCTTATCTTATAACGACTTCAAAATGTACAAAATAAAAATCTGCAATAACAATTTAAACTCAATTTCAATAAAACAGCAATATACTTATAGAATATCTTGTGTAACGTGACGATTTTAATTAGACGACTCAGTATCGATATTAAATAACAGCGTCTTTAACGTAACATCGACACCTCTGCAAAGTGTTATGTAGTAATAATTGTCTTTTGTAATTTTATCAGAAAGCGTTACGAAATAGGCATGCTTTGTACATCTTGTCGTTTACGAGAACGAAATTCACTGGTGGTAGGACCTCTTGGGAGTCCGCACGGGTAGGTACCACCACCCCGCCTATTTCCGCCGTGAAGCAGTAATGCGTTTCGGTTCGAAGGGTGGGGCAGCCGTTGTAACTATACTGAGACCTTAGAACTTATATCTCGAGGTGGGTGGCGCATTTACGTTGTAGATGTCTATGGGCTCCAATAACCACTTAACATCAGGTGGGCTGTGAGCTCGTCCATCCACCTAAGCAATAAAAAAAAAAAACGTCTGTATAAATGAAGAAATTGCACATATCTTTTTGAAATTATGCATCAACCTCCAAGTGCCATTAAGCACGTTTTCAAAAGCTCTGGAAAACACCGAATTTTCTACCGCCTCCTCGTAAAAGCTCTTCCGCAATGACAGATACTACACTACAGATTAAAACATCAGCGACGTAAGCGCTTAAATATATAATTTTTACAATTGTCTAAACAAAACATTTTGAGTAATATTAATGCGCTTAAAGCCCACATGAAGGCGTGGGAACTTCACAAAAGAACAGAGTGGGTGTTAAATGTAGTAACACAACTGAAATTTATGTATAATATAAGCCGAAACTTAAACGAATGACGATGTAGACATCGTTAATATTACTATTTTTTAATCCTACCTATGCTGATAGCCTTGAGAGGCTATTTCAGCTTCTCCTTGACGTGTAGGTGAGCTCACGGGGCTCAAACCGGGTGTGTTGCTAACACTGGCCCTAGCAAGAGCAGTGCTTCGCTGAATCTACCACCGGATCCGGAGAGGAGTGAATGTTGAGATGACGGCTGATAGAAGAGAATGGAAAAGAAAAATTTGTTGTGCCGACCCCACCTAGTGGGATAAGGTGGAGTAACTATACTGAGACCTTAAAACTATACTGAGACCTTAAAACTATACTGAGTGTAATTATTTCTTTTTTTTATTGCCCTTGTAGGCAGACGAGCATACGGCCCACCTGATGGTGAGTGGTTACCGTCGCCCATGCACTTCAGCAATGCCAGGGGCAGAGCCAAGCCGCTGCCTAATTTTATATATGAGTGTAATTATATCACTATACTGAGACCTTAGGACAATATCTCAAGGTGGGTCGCGGCATTTACGTTGTAGATGTCTATGAGCTCCAGTAACCACTTAACACCAGGTGGGCTGGGAGCCCATCCATCTATGCAATAAAAAATAAAAAATAATAAAAAAAAAAGAAGAAGAATCAATATTACAATTTTGATTTTTGTCGCACGAGTAGCAATCTATATTATACTTATTTCTGCAGCGAAGCAACAATCATGCCTCACGCATCATGCCTCAAAAACACGCGGCGATCACGTTATGGTGTCTATTCGTAAGCTCTAACGCGACCTCATCTACTCATCTAAATCAAACACGGGCTTTAATTAAGCTTACCAATCGAAAGAGCGACGAGGCGATCGATAAAACATTCTTCCTGTGTCCACAAGTGTCATCCGTGTCATGGTTTATCTATGGCATCACATATAAAACGCGACACTTAAGGCAGCGTCAAATTTTCATTGTCAATTACGCAAGAATGGCATTGGCCCGACAACGCGCCGTGTATTCAAACTAGCCGTACGTGGAATAAACTCTTATCAAATGGAATAGCGTTGAATTAGACATAGCTCAATGATAAATGACAAACACGGACAAGAAAACTAGTTACCCTGATGGTTTGCACCATAATAAAATGTTTCGGTAACGCCGACCATAAAAACAAGATTAAACTATTGAATTGAAAATTAAATAAGATTAAACTACCCATCTAATATTAAATCTTTATTAAGTTTAGTCTATTCTAAACATGTAAATATTCTGTGTAAATTTTGTATCTGCTAATAATATTTATCTTTAAAGTAGTTAGTCTAACATATATTTGTTTGTGCTGCTCTTAAAATCACAGATTCGCGTATGGAAAAACTGACCCAATGTATTTGTATTTCGATTTCGTATTTTTTTCCCCCTCCAAGCACCTGTCATTGTTGTAAATACTTTGACATTGGCAAAATCAATGCCAAAGGCGTTGGAGCCAAATTCCTTATAAAAAAAAACTACCCACCTTGAGACATGAGGTCTAAGTCGAAATGCATAGTATAACGGCTACCATGTTGATCCCTACCCCCTACAAGCCGGAACATATTACTGCTTCGCGACAGAAATAGGGAGGATTACGGTATCTATCCGTGCCGATTAACCAAACCATATTTCTATTCTAATCAGCCCACAGACGTCCACCGCCGGGCACAGGAATCCCCCAACCCTCGCCTCAAAGATCGGTCCTGCGCTGCTTCCATCCAGGGGATCCCCCGTACCTCAATAGGTCGTCGGCTGTGTGGTGTCGAAAAAGAATAACACCTCCCCTTCTTTTCCCATGGGTGTCATAAGAGGCGACTAAGAGATTATCCAGAGAATGGACAGCAGCGTTCTCTGAGTACCATAACAGCACACTGCGATCGCCAACAGGCATGCCAAGCGGTTATGGCAAACCAAACCATGTAATAGTTTAAGCCTATAACATGCGTCCTTCGTCTACTCTTGCCTTCAATGATGCAATGTGAAAGCTAATATGCTCATTGTCTTCCGAAGGTCATCACAAATTCGTCTCGTATCTAAATCTGCATTTCGCAATGCCTACATTTCTATTTCAACCTTAGCTTTCACTGATTAGTAATGCATAGTGATTTATTGTGATCCTAAAATTTACTAGGCGTGTTCCAATAACAGGTTTCATCGATGATATGTAGAAATAAATGAGTATTTAAATGCGATATCGATTGACTTCCACGGTGAAGAAATGTTGTTGTTGTAGTCCTAGGGTACCCCGCTGGTACATAGGGCCCTCACAAGTTGTCTCCACTTGACCCCTCTTGCGCTTGCTCCTTGACTTCACTCCAGGTCACGTTGGCAGTCCTCATCTCACTCTCCACAGTGCGTCGCCAAGTGTGTACAGGGAGACCAGGTCTTCTCCTGCCAAGCGGTTGCCACTCAAACGCGATTGATGCTGCGTTGACTCCGCTGCGCCGTAGAGTGTGGCCTATCCAACGCCATTTCCGATGAGCAATGTCTTGCGCGATGGGATTTTGGTCACATTTAATCCAAAGGTCTTTATTAGAGATAGTGACTGGTCAGAATATGCGGAGTATCGACCTCAAGCACTTATTTACAAATACCTGCAGTCGGTTCGTGAGTGTCTTGGTCACCCTCCAGGTCTCACACCCGAACAGGAGGACACTTTTGACAATGGAGTCGAACAGAGTCAGCTTAATCCGACGGGTCATGACACTTGACTCCCAGACTGTTTTCAACTGCGCGAAAGCACCCTTGGCTTTCCTAATTCGTATCTCTATATCTTCGTCCGAACCACCCTGATTTGATATGGAACTCCCCATATATGTAAGCTTCTGTGCTGACTTCAACACACAGTCTTGGAGCTTTAGGGGAGTACTGTTTTTTGACATTACTCGCATGTCAACGGTTTTGTTGGTGTTGATACGCAAGCCTCTTTTCTCCGCAGACATACGGAGGTCCTCATGAACTAGCATCTGAACTGAAGAAGTAGCATAGCTTAATTTTAAAAAACATACCACTGCTACGCTTGCAGGATTATAATGTTTTCCACAACCAATACGCACATTTGCGGCTATATGTCCTTGATAACTTCACAAATTCCATCTTTGAGGTCATGATAACCATCCGTTTTTCCATTCATTCAATCTTTGGTCTTAAATCAAATGTGGACCATTGGCGCATACTATATATTTCACGTGGCTCAAAAAAAAAGTTCAAAGGTGTCCAAACTCACGTCTATATCTGCCGTAAAACAGTAATTTATTCTGTTTTGTAACGTATCCGTCATTACAACTGTGTATCGCGTATCAAATTGCGCGATTCATCATTCGATTGATTCATCATTGATTCGTTTTTAGCAACCGCTTAACATCAGATAGGATTGTCTGCTAAAATTAATTAAGAATAGTGTAAATAGGCAACGGCTTTTTTTTTATTGCCTAGATGGGTGGACGAATTCACTGCCCACTTTGTGTTAAGTGGTTACCGGAGCCCACAGACATCTACAACGTAAATGCCGCCATCCACCTTGAGACATGAGTTCTAAGGTCTCAGTTCAGTACAACGGCTGCCCCACCCTTCAAACCGAAACGCATTACTGCTTCACGGCACAAATAGGCATTGTGGTTGTACTTACTTAGGCGGACTCACAAGACATCCTACCACCAGTAAAAAACCATTTAAACTATGACGCTGTTTCGTCTCGCCGCGTACCCGTCTTGCCTTAAACATAAAGACTCTTATGGAAAACACGTTGAATCTTACTGCGAAATTTTCCAATTTATAAATAACCATAGTCTAAAAGAAAACTTGTCGAGACAGTCTCGTCTCGATGTCGTTAGCTACTCGAAAGTGACTCTCTAGAAAGCAGAGTAACCCGTTGGAAAATACAAAACGAGCTTCACAAGACATGTACATGAGAAATCGCGGGGCTCCCGCTAACGACAGAATAATCGATGCCGACGGACTCAGAAAATTGTCTCTAATGCCTTCGGGATGCACGCAAACTACTGATTATTACGTCGCAATTGATAATCTATATCCGATTTCGTCATCTAACTGTGATGTTGGCGTGAGAATACAGTGAGTGAAGACGTGAGAATACAGTTTTTGGGTATTTTCCTAACTGTTCAACATTGTTTAAGGATAATAGTATATCCGACGAGGTTTACAAGACAAGCTTAAAGTAAACATTTTCAAAATACCAACATCCGGACCGTCAGTCTGTGGAAAATCTTCGTGTTATTTTTTTATTATTATTTTCTACCTTCATTCAACTAATACTTATTACCATATTATATACATATTTTATCCGCAGGTAGCTTACGAACTATCCAAACTTGTTATTTAAGTTAGGGTTAGCGCTAAAAGACCACGTGGACTCCATTCGATGGAGTGATCAAGGGAACAATCTTACCAAAACCCCACTTAACGAGTGCGTGCACTAAACTTTAGTTCGCGAACTATAGAGAACAGTTATCAAGGCTATAATAAACAAGGATATAATAAATATAATTATATAATAAAATATAATAAACATGACCACAACTGCCCTGCCAAGAGTAACCGACTATGATGAGCTAAGGAACAAACATAAAAGGGAACCTTTCACCGAGCGACTGTCCTATCTCGGGAAACATACGACCGAATATTGCTGTTCAGAAGTTTGTATACGAGAAATTATCTTGGTAATGTTGTTTGTTGGGCGATTCAGTTCTTTGTCAAATACGTTCTATTCTAAGAGGGCTACAATAAAAGACGGCCCTGAAAAGTCTGTGAACAGATCTTGTAATATAAACGTAACTTGAAAATGTATGGATATGCATAATGACCCTTACGGGTACGTTCTAGTGTCATGATATTTATGCTGCGAAGCAATCATGCATTACGAGTTTAAGACCCCATACTGTAAATTTAACTACAGTCTCGTATATGAGTTTTTTTTTTATTGCCCTTGTAGGCAGACGAGCATACGGCCCACCTAATGGTGAGTGGTTACCGTCGCCCATGGACTTCAGCATGCCAGGGGCAGACCAAGCCGCTGCCTACCGCTTAATACTCTACACAAGCCTCGTTTGAAGAAGGACATGTCATAACGCTCAGGAAACACCGTGGTAGCGGCATTCAGGTTATGATGTCCATGGACCGCTCTCTTAGCATCAGGTAAAGTGTGAATTGATCCAAATACGACATTGTATTATTGTGGTCACTCTTCGCAAGTCATAATTCTTCTTCTTTTTCTCCACCTTATCCCACTAGGTGGGGTCGCCCAGCTAATTTTTCTCTTCCATTCTCTTCTATCAGCCGTCATTTCAACACTCACTCCTCTCTATCTCTCTCTCATATCGTCATTCACATACTCTATCCATGTCTTCTTCGGTCGATCTCTTCCCCCTCTCCCTTGCACTACCATTTCCATACATCTCCTAGTCACATGCATCTTCTCTCTACACAAGTCCATACCACACTAACCGTCTGGTCTTTAATTTGTAGATTGCCGGGGCTACTTTCACACAAGGCAAGTCGTAATTAAAACTAAATTTGATCTCGAATTTTCTATTTGGAAAACACTTTCCGTGGTCACACTCCTCCTCCTTGCGTCGGTTTCCTCATTACTGAGGGTCGTGGTCATGGCCTTGAAACAGTTTGTTTTTTATAGTGCACCGCCAACTGTTCCTATCTGCAGCTGAGTGCAGAGCATCGTGCACTGTGGTATCCAGGGCTGCACGAATGCGGTCCGTCCAACGGGTCGGGTTCCTGCCTCTCGGTCGCTTGCCCTCGACCTTTCCAGTGACCACCAATTTCTCCAAGTTGTCCCTGTCTTTCCTTGTGGTCACACACACACAACTTTATACGATAAATAATATTGTATCTAATCAAATGGTATTGACGAGACTATCATTGTATTATGTTTCTCAAGATTGCAAGCCTTATATGCTCGCTCGCCGAACTCAACTGATTTGAGATTTCACAGGAAACGGAACCAGCTTGTGTTACGTATTGACGTTAGACGTTTTTTACAATTACTATTTTATCGTTCGGTAATTAAGTAGAAACCTCTTTTCTTTTTATATACTGTTGGCTGTTTAGACTCTGAATCGGTGGTGCATTGGTAACACCTATGACTGTTGCCATTTTTCTTATTGCTTACGTAGGTGGACGTGCTCACGGCCCAAATGGTGTTAACTGGTTACCGGAGCCCATAGATATCTACAACGTAAATACAGTCACCTACCTTGAAACATGAGTTTTTAAGGTCTCATTTTTAACAGTACAATGGCTGCTTCGCCCTTTAAATCGAAACGGATTACTGCTTCACGGCAGAAATAGGCATGGTGGTACCTACCCACCACCCTAACATTAGTTGGGCTGTGAGCTCGTCCACTCATCTAAGCAATAAAAATAAAAATAAAAACCTCCATAACCTAAATAGGTTTGATGTTATTACCTATTCGACTATGAACCTCAAGCAACGCAACGGCAATTCGTTTTGTCATGAGCCCTGTAATCAGCCCGAGGCGATGCACATGCGATTTACGCTTTCAAGTGCAAACCGCAGCTTTCACTCGTAGGAACGTGTGCACTTTCGCTGTCGCGGCCGCCTTGCTAGCCACCGTTTCGCGTGTGAATGAACTCTACATATTGTACACATTACACGTGCGTGTGAGTCGTGCGTGTTTGTTTTTTTTTTTTTGGTTGTTTACATTTCGTATTGTAATTGCGTCCGCGGTTTTTATACGCAGTCGGACGAGCACACGACCCGGCTGCTGTTAGATTAACATGTTTGTACATATTCATATTGAAATATACAATGGAAGTCTCAGGTGTACGATGGAAATGCTGTCACGCCATATGAGGCTTGTGGAGAGCTCTAACTGTTAGGCAGCGGCTTGGCTCTGCCCTTAGTATTGCTGAAGTCCATGGGCGACAGTAACCACTCACCATCAGGTGGGACGTATGCTCGTCTGCCTACAAGGGCAATAAAAAAAATACAAATGAGCCCAAATGAATGAGTTCTTCGCGGTAGAACTAGACACGATGTGTGGTTTTCATGTATTTTAATCAAGCTTATTATTAATAAGCCCCGTGATAATAGGTCGGTTCCAGTCTACTGGACATCTATGCTTAAAGTCGTCGTGGCCTAAAGGATAAGACGTCCGGTGCATTGGTATCAAGCGATGCGACTATGCCGATGTTCGAATCCCGCAGGCGGGTAATTTTTCTAGTAAAATACGTACTTGGCAATGGCTTACGAATGACGTCCAGAATGAATGAAATAACACCGCGTAATAAAAATCAAACGTGGTAAGACGTCTTGTAAGTACGCACGGGTAGGTACCCGCCTATTTCTGTCGTGAAGCAGTAATGAGTTCACGGGTGGGTACGTTGTACTATAAAACCAAGACTTAGAGCTCAGGGCGGGTGGCGGCAGTTATGTTGCAGATAGACTTCAATAACCACTTAAGAGCGGGTGAGCCGTGAAGTCATTCAAACGTCAAAGCAGTAAAACGATAGAGTCGAATAACAATAAAATAATAAAGATCACAAAATGTCCATTATCAAGAACCGGATGAGGTTGGAATCGGTAATGAGTTGTACCGGAATAGACAAGACCATTTTAAGGGCTAATTATAAAATACTAGCGGCCCGCTCCGGCTCCGCTCGGGTCTTTAACAAAAATTTCAACGATATTTGACGTTATTTAATTTTTTAAATAAAAGAAGTTAGACATATACTGTCGCGACACTTTTTGTAAATAATAATGTGTTCTACAAAGTCTTAGTACATTATTTTATTCTATCATCAATAGTTTTCGCAGGGCACGCGATGTAAATAATATTTTAGGTCATTTTTTTACACCTTAGGTTACATTATTGGAGTTTTAGTAAGGATCCCTAATTTTAAAAAGATTATACCCTATGTCACTCGGAAATAGTGTAATTTCCCAACAGTGAAAGATTTTTTGAGATCGGTTCAGTAGTTTCGGAGCCTATTCAATACAAACAAACAAACAAATCCTTCCTCTTTATAATATTAGTATAGAGTATAGATACTTACCCACTTGATCTACGCAAGTACTCGCAATCCAAACGAGATCATACTTACATATTATTATAATAATTAATTAGTGATGTAACTATAATATATAAGCACAGACTGTTATATGCTTAGGATTTTTTTTATTAATACGACGTCTAATTGCAGATAACTAGGTTCGTTGGAAACTCATGCACATTATAACGATAAATACTCTCTCCATTGTTTATAATAACAATCTGAAAGTGCGGAATATGAATGCTCAATCGTTACGCCACTAGTTTTTGTGTTAAAATAAGCGCGGGAAGATATTAATTGATCACTATTGTTAAAACAGGTGGAAAGCTGTGAAAATATCTATCGGATTTAATTAAATCTATGCATCTATGCAGCATATCTGCTGTATCTTTATCAGAACTTCTGTAGATAAAACAGTTGTCTATATTTTAGCGAGAAGATCGCTTATTATACAATTATACCTGCCTGATGACTGTTTTTCAATTTTAATTGTGTTTTTGTGTGCAATGAAGTATATTCTCTCTCTATCTCTCTTTCCCCCTCTTTCACTCTCTATTGTATTTTCTTTTTCGTTTAAAATCAAAATTCAAAATGCTTCCTTCAACAAATCGATCCACATATAAATATGTCATTGTGTCGCCGGCTAATTAAACGTGCGAACCGTACTCTGTCAATATATTGTGAACGGACACTAAAATGTACAATCCGACACATATATTTTCGTAGGTTTGTAGGGAGGCCCGATCCGTTTCGCGTAAAGGACCACGAGGATCCCACGAGAGGTAAGCAGAGAAGAGCAACTGTAAGAGACTCGACACCTTAAAACCCTCATTTGGATTTTGGCGCACAAACCATACGCTCACTTCTGCCCTGTGTTTTTTTTATTGCTTAGATGGGCGGAAGAGCTCACAGCCCACCTGATGTTAACCCATGGACATTTACAACGTAAATACAGACACCTACCTTGAGATATGAGTTCCTTCTTAAAACCGAAACGCTGCGTCACGGCAGAAATAGGCAGAGTGGTGGTACCTACCCGCGCGGACTCACAAGACGTTCTACCACCAGTAGAAAGCATAATACATACATACGTACGTGTGACGTAATTTGGACAAAAAAATATGCGATGAGCTGCGCGAGATCACTACTACAGAACAATTAAACACATATGACGTCACACGTCGGTGTTCATGCTTAGCTTAACGTGTAAATATATGAAACTCGCGTGAATTTATTTAGTGGCTTTGAATAAATGTCGATCATGAATTTCACACAAAATAGTGATTGAATGTTTCGATTTAATTAGAATCTCGGGTGCCTATTTCATAGATTTTGCTGCAAGTAATTTAAAAAATAACAAAACTTAGCACGTAATGAAACGGTTCTATTAGTTCAGTTCAGTTTTTTTTTAAGAATGTCTTAATAACGTGGAAAATTAAATACTATAGTTTTATTATATTCTTAAGACAATGATCAGTAGAACAATTCGTTCAATAATTTGCAACAAAAAAATAATAACACACTTAACATTGATTGGGCAAAATTGCATTGTCCAATATATTACTTGCACTTGTAATTTTCCCAGCGTTACCACAATAAATAGGTTTCAGAACTTAACAAACTAGAGACAACAAGTTTTTTATAACGATTGAACAATGTACAAAAACATGTTTCCTCTAGTTCCGATTTCATTGGTTCAAGATTAACCTGGGCGCGTATTGTACGTCGCGTCGTGCCTACCGGCCGGTATGCGTCTCAAGGCAACCCGGTTACATATTTTCTATAAGTTACCACAAAGTGCCGAAAAATATAACGATATTGCTCTTAGATGTTCTACTACTAGTGTTTGTAATGTTTTCTTTATTGATTTAATGTATCTTTTATGCATTGTTTTAAAAAAAGATTAGCATTGTGCACTCCTTCTCTATATTCTCTATAAGTGTGGGAAATTTCATACTCCTCCGTCCGCGCATTTTTCGTAAAAAGGGATACAAAGTTTTTGCTGCACGTATTAATATACCTATTAGTCTTGCCATAAATGCTGAGACAAAGGAAAAAAAATTGTATTGCAAATAACATTTATTACTTTTACAGTGTGTTAGTTACATAATACATAAATATAAAACAATTTATAGAATAAAAAGCTTATTCGAAGTGGTCTCCATTGGCTGCAATACAGTCCTTTAAACGGTGAGGCCAGTTATTAATAGAAGCACGCACTCTTTCGATGGGAAAATTTTTCACTGCCAATCGTACGGATTGTTCTAGGGACTCCAAATTATCATGGCGTTTAGAGCAAGCCGTACTCTCTAAAACTGACTATAAGTTATAATCCAGCGGATCAAGATCGGGACTAGACAACGGCCAGTCTTCAGCTCTGATGAAGTCCGAAATGTTCGTTTCCAACCAAGACTGCGTAGACCGAGCTTTGTGACCTGGCGCCGAGTCTTGCTGGAAGGACCATTCTTGATTATTGAACATGGTGTTGTTAAGGGGCTTCACTACCTTCTCAAGAATGGTATCTTGATATACTTGTGCCGATGTTTTGATACCTTTTTCACAAAAGTATGGCTCAGTCACTCCTTCATAGCTATTACCCCACCAAACCATCACTGAAGTCGGATGGTGCCCACGTTGCACTCTGTCGACTAATTGGGAAGCTTCCTTAGAGCTTTGAGCATAAATACGGTCATTTTGTTTGTTAAAATGTTGCTCAATTGTAAAAAAAAAAAANTGATATACTTGTGCCGATGTTTTGATACCTTTTTCACAAAAGTATGGCTCAGTCACTCCTTCATAGCTATTACCCCACCAAACCATCACTGAAGTCGGATGGTGCCCACGTTGCACTCTGTCGACTAATTGGGAAGCTTCCTTAGAGCTTTGAGCATAAATACGGTCATTTTGTTTGTTAAAATGTTGCTCAATTGTAAAAAAAAAAAAATTCTCATCCGTAAACAAAATTTTTCTATGACCTCTCTTTGCGTACCGCTTCAGTAGTTGTTTCGATTTTACCACCCTATTCTCTTTTAAATTATCAGTTAAGAAATGACCAGTACCTCTCTTATAGGCTGCAAGTCCTAAGTCATCTTTTAAAATACACGACATGGTTCTAGGTGCTATCTTCATCTCCCGAGATAAAATCTTTTGCTTTCGGACAAGATTTCTTCGAATTCTTTCCCTTACTGCTTTGACCACCTTTTTTGTACGAACACTACGTGGACGGCCAGATCTTTTTCTGTCACAAACAGAGGAGGTTTCATTGCACCTATTAATAGCCCGGTACACAAACATTTTATTAATACCAAGCGTATGGAGAGTTTTAAAAATTGCATTTGGCTCCATACCTACTTTGTGTAATGCAATCACAGCGATTCGGTTCTCTTTATCACCCCACTCCATTTTAATATCGCAAATATTGTACAATGTATTGGCGCCAAAATCAGAAAATTTAATGAGCAATCATATAAAAATGACAGATTCCAAATTCAAATGTAATATTTTGTTTATTTTTAATTGTAACAATATTTATGGCCAGACTAAGTATAGATAATTTTAAAAGATTTCTCACTGTCATCCGGATGTTTCACAGGTGACGTAACTATTACGTAACGGCACCTGACTTTTGACACGTCATAATCAAAAAGCAATATAGTGGCATTTAATTATTATAAGTGACGAATTTCTAAACCAGGGTCTATTTGAATAGTAATGCAGGCACACTGAGAGAGAAGCTTAAGAGTTTTGTAAATTTAGCGATTTTTTTTATGAGAATTGGAATATGGTCCATTTCACTGTACTTTTACGGTTTAATTTCGCGTTTTTTTAATGTCATTCGAGGGGTAAAAGGCAATTTGGTTTAAGCGATATTACATATAAGGCATTATAAGGTAAGGGCAGTAATTGACCACTTAAGAGCAATGCGATATATAAAATTTTTGTTGACCGCATATATTTAAATTTTATAATATCGGTGGGTACTTAAAGGCTATCATTCCAATCTTCAGATTGAGTATTGCTAATAATTATTTGAATTTAACTAATCATAAACATTAAAAAAAAAAGTTTAACTTTATAATAAGTTTTTGCTTTAGTAGTTGACCGTATTTTAGCATTAATAATTGAGCATATGAATAAAAACTATTTATAAGACAAATAAGATCACAGATGTCAAAACTCGAAACTTTATTTTGCATAGAGAAAAAGTTCAGTGATGATCTTGATTGGCAACGGCCGTCTGGTGTAGTGGTAAGTGACATGGTCACAACACAAGGGGGTCGCAGGTTCGAATCCCGCCAAGGGAAGGTATGATAAATATAAATGTCTTTTTCAGGGTTATGGATGTATATTAAATATTAAATATAATAATATATACGTGTATAATAAAAATCTTACATTTATTTCCGTTATCTGGTACCTGTAACACAAGTTCTTTACGAACTTAGCACGGGAACAATTAACGTGGCGTGATTGTTAGTAAATATTTATTTATTTATTATTTATTATCTTGAGAAGTGGAAAGCACGTACACACGTACTCACACTGCTCAACTCGGAAACATTCTTTTCTTACAGTCGGATATTAGGAAACTTTGTGATTTACATGTTATATACGTATATTGCTGTGAGCACAAAATAAACACACGCACCCAGTGTGTATTCATCTTTAAATTTCATACGAATCGAAAGCGGTCATTGCTATTACGGATCATGACTTGACTGATTCATTACGTGTGACCCAAGCTTCGTTTATTCTCGATATTGTGGTACACGAAATCCAATTAACTAGCCGTTTTTTAAGCTTTTTTGTTTGATCACAGCCAATATCTAAGCGAAAAATAGCGGGCGAACTAAATTCGAGATTTTATTTATTTATTTTTTATTAGATAGATGGATCGACGAGCTCACCGCCCACCTGGCGTTAAGTGATTATCGGGGCCCAAAGACATCTACAACGTAAGTGCCGCTACCCACCTTTGGTGGTAGGACCTCTTGTGAGTCCGCGCGGGTAGGTACCACCGCTCTGCCTATTTCTGCCGTGAAGCAGTAATGCGTTTCGGTTTGAAGGGTGGAGCAGCCGTTGTAACTATACTGAGATCTTAGAACTCATATCTCAAGGTGGGTGGCGCATTTGCGTTATAAATGTCCATAGGCTCCAGTAACCAGTTAACACCAGGTGGGCTGTGAGCTCGCCAACCATCTAAGCAATAAACAAAAAATGTGAGTTCTAAGGCCTCAGTATAGCTACAACGGCTGCTCCACCCTCCAAACCGACCCGCATTACTGCTTCGCAGCAGAAATATGCAAGGTGGTGGTATCTACCCGTGCGGACTCACAAGAGGTCCTACCACCAGTAGGCGATATTAATTTATAATGTATGTTAAAAAAAGGATAAACAAAGCCGTGAATTATAAAAACACCTTAATATAATTTCAAAAGAAACGTATATGCAGTTATCATTTAAATAAACTCATCTGGTTATGTAACGTTATGTAGCGCAATGCAAGTCATGGCGGCCAGTTACACCGGACTTACGGAAACTGTGAAATTTCGAATATGCATAACACTTGTATTGCTGACTCATGTTATTGAGGGGCTTCATTGAACTTGCCATTAATGTGGTTAGGCGCGATTAGATCTGTTTCCGTTGCGTTCCGTTTGGCTCTTAGATACAACCCGATGAGTTTCTCGCTTGATTTTATTAGTGGGTCGCAATTCCGAACCCGTGGTTGGTAGATTCAGCGAAGCACCCAAACGCAACATTGATATTGCGAGCTGTTTCTGCAGCGTTAGTTCCGCGTCGGACCACGTATTCAAATATGACTCAAATTTCAAAGTATCCATCTTTCTTGTATAAGCTGAATAAAAAAAACAACTCAAAGTCGATAATCAAATATTACACATTTTTAAAAGAAGAATCTCAAAGGTACCGTTTGAAAAAAGTTTCACTGAAAAATCTCAAACCATGAAGGTTCTATGTCAATTCGAAATAACTATTACAATAGAACGGCAATTTCATACTTTAACCCCTATTATATTGTAAGGTTTGTTGTAAAATAATTAAATTTGTTAATGCTAAGACAATTTTCGGATTGTCAAATAGCAACACTGTTGGTGGGAGCAATTACAGTAGTGGGGACGTGACATAATAAAAAAGGCGGTAGTCTGAAAAAACGGGACAGAAATCAGTGTATTCGGTAGTGAGCAGATGTCTAAATATTGTAAAAGTGGAGTTACAAATAAAGCAATACATAATGAAGTAAACTACTGCACTCTGTGTATTATTTCCTGACTGTTGGAAGTGGAGTTCTACAATATCGACAAAATACATGTTTGAAATGACAATTATAAACGCGGGATAACACCGTAAAAAGTAGTTTTTATTATGCCGACGACACGTAAAACCCGAAGAAATTAAATTTAAGTTAAAACATTTAACTTGAATTCAAGCTATGATTGCGTTGTGTGCAATCTGCTCCAATTTCTCTACGCTCCTAGACATTGCATAATTTTATCATAAACCCATCTCTGTTGAAATAAAAGAGAAAAATTTAATGACTTTTCCACTACAAAAATCATAGGTTACTTCACAACTAAGATATAAATTAATATTATGAACGGAAATCAGAACATGCGATTGTAATTAAGTTATAATCTCAAAAAAAGCATCCAATACGACTTTATCATATTATATGTTTTATTTTTTTAATATAAAGTTCGACTAAAATACCAATAGCTTCTATTTCACGAGCGGATTCATTGGATATCTAGTTGACATTCCGTATGCTATCACATGGGGCATTGCCGCTAATATAGTTCTTTTTTTATGATTGATGTATCACTGGTGGCCCGGAGGCCTTTCCAGTCTCACCAGAACAGGTGGGCGAGCAAGGCTCAGCCAGGAGGGATGGGATTTGCTAACAGCTTTCCGAGCGCCTCTGAAGAAGACCTAACAACTCAAAAGCAGCTGCTTCGCGAATGAATCTACTAGCGGATCGGAATCGCGACCCGCTGAGGAGACCCGGCGAGAGACTCAGCAGGCTGATGCATGGGTTAGGTTGCACGGTTACCGGTATCCTTAAACCTGCTCCTAGTGTTAGAGCTGAAGGTGTCTAATGCAAAAGTTATTGGATCTGATGGATCCATAAGGACGTGTCTAGGGCGACGACGGTGACTTGCTCCTGCGTGATCAGGATTCGGGGAGTAGTCAGCGGCGGCAACGATAAGGCGATTACCATGACGGCTAATATAGTTTATGAGTTAGCAAATATAAACTTACATTATAAAGTGGTCATCAATCATCAGACAAGTAACGGATAATTTCACTGCACAATCACAAGTCAAACATTCGATGCGTTATGCAACACGTAGCTCTCGCTTCCATATAAACTTTCACGTATTTTTTTTTCGATCTTCGCGATAATGTTTCTTCGGCATCGTTTATTTTTCATGAAAGTATTATTTAGTGGCAGTCATTTGTACGGGTTTTTTGCCTCTTGATGCAGCGTCGCGTTGACATAAACGTTTTGTTTCAAATAAGACGAGAAGGCGCCTGGTGTCTCGCAAGAATTTAGTATGAATAAATTCACTTTGTTTTTCCTACCTATTCTGGTAGCCTCGAGGGATTATTCTAGGTTCACCAAGCTAGTAGGTGAGCTCACGGGGCTCAAACCGGCGATGTTGCTAACACTGGCACTAGCAAGGGTAGTGCTTCGCCAAATCTACCACCGCATCGGAAACGCGACCCACTGGGTAGATCCGGCGAGAAACTCAGTGGGCTGTGTCTGTGGGTTAAATTTACTCGTCGAGCTCTTCGTCGCAAGCGACAGGTTCGACCAGGACAGTGACCGGATCGTTCTATTTGAGTAAATTCACTCACTCACATAGTTACACCGATATTTATCATTAAATCTCTCTGAAGCATTTTTGAGGTTAGAATTTTATCGCCAAATTCCCGCCTAAATCAGTCAGTAAATTTTGGGCTTAGCATCTTAGGAGTCAGAAACGAGGCTGATGAGGCTAAGATCACAACTTTAGTGTTCGGGACGCTGGAAAGTCGGTAGTCTTCATGAAGACCACCGATACCAATTGACCTTAGAATATGCAACAAGCTTATGAACTTTTTAAGTAAATATTAAGAAATAATTGGTGAAAAAATCACATATATTTTATCAAGCTTCAAACAAGGATGTACAAGAGACTTATATACAAACTTACATATTTATGTACCCCCAGACAAAAAGCAAATAAAACTGTTAGCCCGGTATGAGAATCGAACCTGTTACCTAACCACTACGCCAATATATCAACCAGTAATCTTCAGCGTCTTTTTTTTATTGCTTACGTGGGTGGGCGTGCTCACGGCCCACCTGGTGCTAAATAGTTACCGGAGCCCATAGACACCTACAACATAAATGCCACCATCTACCTCGAGACATAAGCTCTAAGTTTAAGTTTTAACAGTACAACGGCTGCCCTACCCTTCAAACCGAATTGCATTACTGTTTCACGGTAGAAATAGGCAAGATGGTGGTACCTACCCGTGCGCCCTCAAGATGTCCTACTACCAGTAATATGAATCTGCAAATATGATCAAATCTAGTACGTCTGTTCGATTTTGGGGTTTGCATTTTGAAATCTCCCGCCAACTTGCCCGGTACTCGCGCAATCAAAACTGAGCGCGACACTAGCGCTACGTGTTGCCGCAGTTTGTGCAACATTTGAAAAAGGAGTCGTGAAATCTTTGAGCAGTTGGCGGTAAGTCCGTAATTCTTTAAATCTTTAAAATATCATAAAACTGAGCTATCGTNAATGTTCGATTTTGGGGTTTGCATTTTGAAATCTCCCGCCAACTTGCCCGGTACTCGCGCAATCAAAACTGAGCGCGACACTAGCGCTACGTGTTGCCGCAGTTTGTGCAACATTTGAAAAAGGAGTCGTGAAATCTTTGAGCAGTTGGCGGTAAGTCCGTAATTCTTTAAATCTTTAAAATATCATAAAACTGAGCTATCGTACAACGTCCATACTTGACATCTATCTATATATATATAAATGAATTGCTGTTCGTTAGTCTCGCTAAAACTCGAGAACGGCTGAACCGATTTGGCTAATTTTGTTCTTGAATTATTTGCGGAAGTCCAGAAAAGGTTTAAAAGGTAAATAAATATGAAAATGCTCGGAATTAAATAAAAATAACAATTTTGGTTTTCCTTTATCCCCCGTCGGACGGATTCCTTTTGTTTGTTTTAAGTTTATTTTATACAAAAGTTTCGGTTTTTTATTTATCGATTGAGGCACTACGAAGTCTGCCGGGTCAGCTAGTAGAGCTATAAAAATACTAATATTAGCTCAGCTCAATGAAATTTCTTTATTTCCTGTAATAGAAGGTCTGATCATTTATTAAGAAACTATGAATGCGTTCATCTTCATATGCCTCGTATATTCTAAATGAACCTTCCTTCTTTAAAGAAAGTACATATCATAATGATGTATGTTACGTAAATAACTCTCTCACGTAATTACATTTGCACGTCATATTAACGGAAGCGTTCGGATGCGAAAGTACAAATAGAAATCAGTTTTTGCCCTAAAGGCAAACTTGTAAAGATCTCGCAGCTTTTTATGCGGAAGAATAAATAATAGCTTCAATATTGTTGGATCAGGGACAGTCACAAAGCAAATGGATCATCAGGATCGGAATCGATGGAGGCAGCTCATCCAATCTGAGTGTGGTTTTCAATATTGCTGGGTCAGAGAGCGTCCCCAAGCAAATGGACTAATCAGGATCGGAATCGATGGAGGCAGCTCGTCCGATCTAAGTGTGGGCCGTCTAATTATGACTAGGATATGCAGATATGAGGGACCGAATGCAAAAAGAGAGTTATATTTTAAAGTGAAATAGGAACTGTGCCGCCCCAAAGAGAAACATAATCCTGAGAGGTGCCAGTGAAATACGCTCAACATAACGAAGCTTGAAAGGCAAACGTGACTAAGCGACAATGCGTGAACTTTATACAGTAGACTAATTTAATGTTGAAATACCTGAAAAAAATTCTATTTTAACGAATCTAGCTGTAGGATTGAAATGATTTTAATAGACTTAGAATATATATTGTTTTTGCGCATCGAATATGGTTAATGCCTATCATTTATGTATAAAGCAGTTATTGTCGCTTAGTCACGTTTGCCTTTCAAGCGTCGATGTGTTCGAATACAGCCTTTTGTCTGTTGGTTTATTTATTTTTTACGAGGGAAAGCGCGTAGTGGCATGCACATAGTGATAGTCTGCGGTAACCAATTAACACCAGGCGGGTCTTAATCTCAGCTACTTATCACACTATCTACAGAGAAATAATGATAAAAACCGAAAAATCCGCTAGCGTCATCTTTTATTACCTTTCAAATCAGACAAGCACGAGGCCCATTTGATTTTGAGTATTCACGGTCGTTAATAGACCTCAGCAACGAAAGGAACGTAACCAAATCACTATCTAAGTCATTATATTTAGCAAAATCTATCTAATTTAATGATTGTCCTTACTTCCTCCTCCTTGCGTCGTATTCCTCATTGCTGAGGGTCGTGACCACCCTTTTGTATCACCTTCGCACACACGATTTTTCTCCATCCATTCTTGTCTCTGGCGGTGTGGAGGGCGTTGTGAAACGTGGAATCAAGAGCGGTGCGGATCTGGTCGGACCAACGTATCGGGCTGCGCCCCCGAGGCCTCTTCCCTGGCCTTACTTACACATTTCAAAATATACAATACCCTTACTTAGTTAAAAATACAAACAAATATTGTCGACTAATAAATACCAATAAAAGACCATACACAAAACATTCAATCGAAGCGCAAACTCATGTTTGGTGACACGGACACAGCTTGGCATTTTTTACCTAAGAATTAATAGACCTTGCAAATTACCCTCGATACCCAGACAGTTCCTGGTCTGCGAAGATATGCCACCACAGATTACGAAACGTTTGTTTGATCGCACGTAACTTGTTGGTTAAGAAACAATAAAAGAATTTACCGCTAACCAAAAACATTATGGCGTTGATGGCGAAAAGACAATAGGCAAGGCCGTGAAAATTAATTTTTTTAGGGATGGCAGGAAAAAACAGGATTAGCCCGTAGCCAATGCTGGCAGAAAGTAGGCGGCTTAGCCTTAGTAAGTTCTTCTAAACTTCTATACCAGGATTAACTAGACCTAATAGAGTACACAGTAGTAGTAGAGGTCTGGTATTAATTATAGGCGTCTCTATTTCAACTAGACGCAAACTGGACGTTCACACGTCAACAGTTTGAGCATGACCTTAAATATTGCCGACGCATGTGCAATAATACTGTCAAATATATATTATATACCTACAAGGCTAGAACACGTAATTGTGATTACTTTTAAATAGTTTTCGTGTTACGTAAAAACTCAGAAAATGTTATACATAGTTATAACGACCGCACATGGGTATCCACAACAATATTATTTCTACCTATAAGAATCTGTACGTTGTGATTCGAAGGATAGTCTTTGGGAATTCGCATCTCTGAGTGAATAGCGTCATTAACGTCGAGTTTTATAACAACTTAACACCGAATGGGCTGTGAGCACGTCTGCTTATTTGCAATATCCAAGAAAGCAATTATTACACAAATATAACTGTTGTGACTTTTTTTTCCTATCTAAGCTGGTAATCTAGAGGGTTATGCCAGCGTAAATGGACGAGTAGGTGAGCTCATGGGTCTCTAGCCTGAGGAATGAAATCACGTTTTAATAAAACTAGACGATGACCGAGCTTCGCTCGGTTTTTTTTTTGATAACGCCATCTTGGTTAGTTGCAATTAAGAAAAATAGTATTATTATTCGCCAATAGATGGCGGGAGGAGTTGATTACTGAAAACACGAATAAAACAACATTTTCTGAAAATAAATCGTAGCTAGGTCGATTTATCGCCCCCGAAATCCCCTGTATACTAAATTTTATGAAAATCGTTGGAGTCGTTTCCGAGATTCAGAATTGCTCGTTTAAAGGTATAAGATATATTAAAGTTAAAACCTGACAACCCTGTGAGTAAATCTCTTCCGCAGTGGCGCAAACAATACGCAACGCGTACAACAAACACCGGCGAACTTCTAACTGAGATTATACTCATTTTGTATTGATTACTTTACAATGACAATACTCGCAATTTTTATATGTTCGCGATAAATTTGGCAAGAAATATTACCAGACTTATCTCAACATAAGAACCTGAAGCTATTTAAAATAAAATGTTTTTAATATTAACTATATAAACCAAAGGCTCTCCCCCATACTTAAAAAAAATTATAGAATCAATTTTAATTTTGCCAAAAGACAAAAATAAAATAAAAGAGCAAAGGCAACGCGCAAAATCAATTGAAGTCTTGGAGTATCCGTAATTAGGGTCGAATTTCGATCAATTGTCGAACATAAGTAAATATAGAGTGTAAAAAGACTTTTTTTTTTTATTGCTTAGATGGGTGGACGAGCTCACAGCCCACCTGGTGTTAAGTGGTTACTGGAGCACATAGACATCTACAATGTAAATGCGCCAGCCACCTTGAGATATAAGCTCTAAGGTCTCAATATAGTTATAACGGCTACCCCACCTTTCAAACCGAAACGCATTACTGCTTCACGGCAGAAATAGACGGGGTGGTGGTTATTTTTGGTCTAAGCGACATTTCGCTTAAAACGCGACATTTCTCTTTGTAACGAAAGATGCGTTTTATTTGGTATCTATTGACATCCAAAATTCGATGTTTTTAATTGATCTTCAATTATGTTTACTACATTGAAAATTGAAATAGCCGAAGAAGTTTTTTGGCGAATTTTAAACTTTAACTGGCTCTCCTGTAAAGTTATAAAAATGTCGCTTAAATAAAATGAAAGCCTATTTCTGCCGTGAAGCTGTAATGCGTTTCGATTTGAAGGGCGGGGCAGCCGTTGTAACTGTACTGAGACCTTAGAACTCATATCTCAAAGTGGGTGGCGCATTTACGTTAGAGATGTCCATGGACTCCAATAACCACTTGACACCAGGTGGGCTGTGAGCTCGTCCACCCATCTAAGCAATAAAAAAAATCTTCAATTAAGTTTACACCTTTCAAATAGCTAAAGAACTGTACTCGGACCTTAGAACTCATATCTCAAGGTGGGTGGCCCATTTACTTTGCAGATGTCTATGGGCTCCAGTAACTACTTAACACGAGGTGGACTGTCCACCTGTCTAACCGTAAGTAATAAAAAAAATTGCCTTTCATCCCCGATATGCTTATGCAAAATGCAGTTCTTCCTCCAGGAATACCGTAATGGAGGCTGAACTCTCGTTAGCTCTAACTACACTCGTCAATTAACTTCCTTGCCAAACTAAAGCAACCGAATAACAGCTGAGGGAGTCCGTATAGAGTCCCTTCTTGATTTCGCGGGAATAATTAATTAATTCCACGCTTTTTTACAATAAAATCATTTTTTCTTACACTATATTTATAATTCAAATTTACTAAAATTTATTTTCTATTTTTTAGTTGGATTTTCCATTAAAGCGTATTTTGTTAGTTTTTTTTAAACTATTATTTATATTTCATTTTTTAATTGAATTTCTATTTTTTTTTTAAAAATATTTAATATTGAATTGTCATCGGTCCGTAATAAGTACACAAAATTTCGAGTTAATCCGACGGGGTCAAAATCATGTCCAAAGATTCCGTTACAAACATACAATACGTCTGAAGCTAATAAAAGCATAATATTAAAAATAAAACGGGGCGTTCTTAATCGCCACACAGTTATGAAGTGAAATAAACCTCTGTTCACGTAATCCAATTATCGGTTAAAACATTCGGCTATGAACTGACATTGTTGAGTGTTTGCCGTATTGGAATGCTCACTCGTCCGTTGCGCGCTATTGCCTGTGGTTTTACGAAACTTATTTGTTAACGATCCATTGATGGCTATTGGTAAACCGTTGCGGCATCTCGACTTGTTTTTGTACGGTTTATGTTTTCAGTACCTACCGTTTTCTGGTTACGTAAGAACAAATTATATACGAAGATTTTCGTATCGGCAACTAATTAAATACTTGCACATGCTAAGAACTATCTATTGGTCTCTTAAAACTGTTTTTTTCGCGTGTGTCCTTAGCTATAGAACAAAATAAATCAGATGGATTTAATCTAATCTATACATATAAATAAAATTGGTGTGTCTGTTTGTAATATTGAAATACCCGCATTTTACTACATGCATATGAATATATATACGGTACATACACCAAAATAACATTTTTTACAATTTTTGTCTGTCTGTCTGTCTGTTTGTTCCGGCTAATCTCTGGAAGGGCTGGACGATTTTGATGAGACTTTCACTAATAGGTAGCTGATGATATAAGGAGTAACTTAGGCTTTTTTTAGACTAGCTTCGCCTCGCGGCGTCACCCGCGGTACGACATCGCGGGACTCACTATCAGCAGCAGCAGCTAATAAAATTTAATGTTTCCGAAGCGAAGTGAGGGCGAGTCGCTAGTATAGTATATTATATTCACGATTGACTTCCACGGTGAAGGAATAACATCGTGTAATAAAAATCAAACCCGCAAATTTTAATTTGCGTAATTACTGGTGGTAGGACCTCTTGTGAGTCCGCGGCGGTGGGTACCACAACCCCGCCCATTTCTGCCATAAAGCAGTAATGCGTTTCGGTTTGATGGGTGGGGCAGCCGTTGTAACTATACTTGGGACCTTAGAACTTATATCTCAAGGTGGGTGGCGCATTTACGTCGTAGATGTCTATGGGCTCCAGTAACCACTTAACAGCAGCAATAAAAAAAGTAATAAAAAAAAATTTATAGAGCGTTGCCAGAAAGAGAGGTAACAATTTAGAGAAGCTGCTGGTAACAGGCAAGGTATGGTAAAGAAGAAGACCCAGAGGCAGAAGTCAAAAGCGCTGGTCCGACCAGATACGCTCCGCTCTCAACACTTCAGTCCACGTTGCTATCCACACAGTCGTGGATAGGCAGGAGTGACGCGAGATAATCCAGGAGAAAGTTATTAGACAAGGCCACGACCTAGAGCATTAAGGATGCAGGAGGAGGATACTATAGCGTGTATAATCTTAGTGTGTATCGCCCTAAATTGATCGATTTTTTTTTATTGCCCTTGTAGGCAGACGAGCACACGGACCACCTGATGGTGAATGGTTACCGTCGCCCATGGACTTCAGCAATGCCAGGGGTAGAGCCAAGCCGCTGCCTACCGCTAAGCCGCTTGTTCAGTTGAACACCTTACTGCACCCACTGCTAGATCTTGGGAGCGTGTATGCATCGCTGAAGATATAAATTGAACCATTCGTGTGCGCTCACCACACATCCAACCACTAGTGAAGGTGCGTGTAATGACATGCATCCCATATGAGGAATGTGTAGACACATTGAATTATATTATAACGGTAACTGTATAAGGATATGTTGCAAAACGAAATTATTATGAATTGATTTTCGTGTCATCGCAACGTGTTTTAATGATGATTTAAATTTCTAAAAGCATTCGTATAATAGAATTATTCGGTATTTGTGAATTGTAGACATAATTAAAAAGAAATGAATTGTAGACATAATCTATATACATATTAATACGTGAAGCAAACACTTTGTATTCCTTTTTACGAAAATTGCGCGGACGGAGGAGTGTCAAATTTTCCACAATTATAGAGAATATAGAGAAGAAGTGCACAATACTAATATTTTTTTAAAATAATGCATAAAAGATACATTAAATCAATAAAGAAAACATTACACACACACTACAATGTATTTGATACACAAACATATACTCTTTGTTTATTGTCAAACTTTTGTTATTGCTTAAGTATTGTTTATCTTTACTATTACGAGTATTTGTCTATAGCGTAGTCTTAGCGAAATCTGTAACAATAGGACCATAATAATGTTGAAACTAATAATTTCAATTAATTATAGTCGAACTTCGACTACTACGGGGCCACTAGATAAAAAGAAATTTCTCTAATTTCGAATTTTCTATTGTCATTGTACTATATATAACGTTTCCAATACTTTAGAGTATCCGTGGTCAGACGGACGACCAAAGATTGCTTGGTATCTGTCGACGTTTGACTGTCATTCATCTTTCTATAAAAAAATATCTTTAAAACTAGTGACTCCTATTTAAACTAAACAAACGCGGGCCACCTTTCTTAAGTTGACGGTGCAAAGGCAGAAGCTTTTCCTGAACCATCAACAACAATACCAGTTCTCATCACAATCGGATCAAGATTCTTTAGAACCTACAGAACAATTTCCACTGATTTTCATTTAAATTATTCAGATTTCATATAACATCCTGATTGGATGTTAAAGTAAACTCTACCGCGTAAATAAATGCACAAAGAAAACGAAATGTATCCTCCGAAATATTATGCCCATTCGTTCAAAGTTGATGGTAAGAGTGTTAACTATGAATGTGGAAGGCTACAGAGAAAGGGGTAGACCTAAGAAGAAATGGCTGAATTGCGTGAAAGACGATATGTGTAAGAGGGGAGTGAGCGAAGAAATGGTATAGGTATGATAGAGGAGTATGGAAGGAGAAAACATATTGCGCCGACCCTAAGTGACTGGAAGAAGGGCAGGATAATGATGATAATGATGTTATGTAGTTAATATGATGCTTTGGAAAAATTTACAGTTAATTGTATTTTCGTCAATTTAACGCCCTTTCTGCACCGATGCCCGATGTGTGCCATCAAAAAAGTCATTTTATTTATTACGAAAATACCATAGTCGGAATTTACTTCGGATAGAATCGATTAGTTCTCGAACGAATTGATCCGTAAACATTGATGTTTGTCAACTTGCAAATTACTGTTATTAGTTTAAGCAATATTGAGGTAAATGAAAACTTTTATAATTGATTTTCTTACGAAGTTGGCCATACAAATTTATTTGCTGGAAAATGGAATTTTTACTAGCGTCTATCATTAAGTACGCTGTGCAAAACATGCTTAAAAGATATTATCGTGGATCAAGATCTAAGAGACTACAAAAATGAACCATATTAGAATTTGCGACAACACTCTATTCCGTATTACCTGTCATACTTAAGTCCTAACTACCATACTAAATACAGTGTTCACTTTTATTAGTTTCTTTTTATTGCCTATATGAGTGGATGAACTCGCGGCCCATCTGGAGTTAAGTGGTCACCGGAGTCCATAGACATCAAGAACGTAACCTACCTTGATTTATGAGTTCCTTTAATATTCCTATATGAGTTCCTTTAATGAAAATATTGTTAGGGTGATAGTATCTACCCTTGCATCCTTACAAGACACCGTACCACCAGTAGTATTAATTAGTATTCTGATAAAACTGTTATTTCGAAGCAACAGAAAGTTTTAACTCTGTCCATGGGCATTGAATACGCACCATACCGTCTATAGGATAACCGCTTACCAACTACTCGTAAAATAAAAGCTAATCTGCTTTTTTTTGCAATTAAACAAAAACGCGAATTGTAAAATCTGCACACGCTATCTCGGTGACCCTTTTAAGCCTAAAAATTGTACATCTCACAACTCGTAAAAGTTTAATTGTGTTTTACGAAACATTGGCGCGAAGTAGTGGTAGTATTTTAGCGCGCGCAACGATCTCCCCTCAACAGTAAGGCGCGGACGCGATGGCGTTCCGACGCTCACTGCCGTTTACTCAATCTAGTCATTCGAAATTCAAATTTTATATTTATTTTTTAATTTAACAAATAACCATGTGTAAATAGCTCTAATGCCTCGACTGACATGACAGTGATTAGTGTGTGACAAATAACAGTGACTCGACTTGAGTATGGCGTTGACTTGACTGTGCACTTGACTTGACTATGGATTTTACTTGACTTTGATTTTCTTTGATTTTTTGCCGTTCTGTAAATTATTAAATTGACAGGTAAGTGATTTTCTACTATGTTTTTTAAACAGCAAAATTTGGTTTTCTTTTTTTAGGAACGCATCATGATAATTACGCGTCAGGCTAATTAATTTACTTATTAGGGTAAAAAGTAATTTTAAGAAAATTAAATTCAAACAAATTTGTTAACAAGAAAATAACGTACTCAACCAAAATACAACGGCAACAAAAATAATATTGTAACTTCGAACTCCTGAAGTTTTGAGGTGGTTTGTGGGATTCATGTTGTCTATAACCACCACCACTATACCGGATTGACCGTGAACTCATCTGATAAATCGAGAAATAAAACCCCTGAATCAAATTCATATCGAGAATCTAGTTTCGAATATATTTATAATCTGTATAGAATATATAAATTATGTTGATATAATCAGCTCATGTGCAACGCAAGTAGGTAATAAAAATGAATATTAAGTAACTTATCATTCAAAAAATAATACTAATAATATATAAATAAGCCCCTTCGATAATACCTACAAAACAAAATTAATAACAATAGTACAATCACATTAGTACAATTTGTTAATTTTATATAATTTATAGGTAGCGACTTGGCTCTATCTCTGGCATTACTGACGACCATGAGCGACGGTAACCACTTATTATCAGGTGGGCCGTATGCTCGTCTGCCTGCAAAGACGATAAAAAAAGTACAGTTTCCGCCGTCGACTTTTTATATAGTCAGTCTCTGTGCTCTATTTTGAGCCTCTTGCTCGAACATCGACTCAGATACTTCCACAATTACTATTTCTTGTTGTAACTGATGAGCATTTCTTAACGATACCATCACCCGATCTTCACGTTACATGACTAAACCTCGGCCACGACCTGAGCACTCAGGTAAGGACTTTAAAACATATTATAATGTTAAGAAAGGGCTGAGTTATAGCTAATTTGTTATTGAATCTCTGTAATGATCCTCTCATACATATCTCTCTTTCTCGTTGAAATAATTCTTCAAAATAGAGCCATTGCTTGAGTAACGTTTTTTTAGAACCAGTTTTTTTTGCCGCTAATAAGGTAACACATAGCCCGTGCGTACCAATTTCCGCCTAATCTTTTATATGTTATACCGGCCCTTGTAGCTCTGCAAAATATCGTAGAACTTGGGCTCACTCAACATTCGCTCCAAGATAAAGATTTTATTTCTCCCTATAGCTCTCGACGCGGTAGTCATCTTCTTCGTTTAACTCAATTGCAAAGTGATAATATGAAACAATATTTTTTTAATAAAACTTACGAAATCGCGCTAAACTCATCGCTTACATTATTATGATTTAAGTTTCGTCTTTTTATTATTTATTAACTGACCCGGCAGACTTCGTAGTGCCTCAATCGATAAATAAAAGACCTAAACTTTTGTATAAAATAAACTTAAAACAAACAAAAGGAATCCGTCCGACGGGGCACATCAAAGGAAAAACAAAATTGTTATTTTTATTTAATTCTGAACATTTTTATATGTATCTACCTTGTAACCTTCTCTGGACTTCCACAAATAATTTAAGACTAAAATTAGCCAAATCGGTCCAGTCGTTCTTGAGTTTTAACGAGACAAACGAACAACAATTCATTTTTATATATACAGATTGACGTTTCATAATTATTATATTATAATAATCAAATTCCCTTACTATTACAATAAACAATTATTACAACCATTATGTGTTAATTACATATGTATTTCATATCAGACAATTCATAAACTATATGAGTAGTGTGCGAGGTTGGTGAGGTAATGAAATCGAAAGGAGAAAGTTTAATTTCTCTTTCGCTGGAGGTCGTTTGACGCGTCGCTGATGTCACATTCCGCTGAATTGAATCTAATTGAATAGAGTCATAAGTCATAATTGAGTGCACACGATTATACTTATGACAGACATTTAAAAACCAAACTTCAACAAAGTTAATCGCATTTATCTTTAGCAGTAGTACGACTAGTATATACCCGAGGCCTTACACCGTATACACCTTTATGAATTCGCATAGGTAGGAAACTGGATACTATACTGAACAAATACAACCAGAGATGCCTATAATAGACAATAGATTTATTAATTACTAGCGATCCGCCCTCGCTTCGCTTCGGAAACATTAAATTTTATTATTGATTGATAGGCGAAGCCCGCCAAGTTGCGCGCGGTACGACAATAACTGCGGGTGACGCCGCGGAGCGAAGCTAGTCTAAAAAAAGTAGCCTAAGTTACTCCTTATATCATCAGCTACCTATTAGTGAAAGTCTCATCAAAATCGGTCCAGCCGTTCCAGAGATTAGCCGGAACAAACAGACAGACAGACAAAAATTTAAAAAAAAAAATTTTTGTTGTATGTACCGTATATATGTTTATATGCATGTAGTAAAAAGCGATTATTTCAATATTACAAACAGACACTCTAATTTTATTTATGTGTATAGATAGCCGAGTCCCGCGATGTTACCCGCGGGTGACGTCGCGGGGCGAAGCTTGTCAAAAAAAAAGTAGCTTAAATTACTCCTTATATCATCAGCTACCTATCAGTGAAAGTCCCGTCAAAATCGGTCCAGCCATTCCAGAGATTAACCGGAACAAACGGACAGACAGACAAAATTTAAAATAAATGCTATTTTGGTATATGTACTGTGTATACATACTTACGCATTTAGTAAAAAGTGGTTATTTTATTATTACAAACAGACACTGCAATTTTATCTAATTGTATAGATGAGTCATAAAATTATTTTCGTTGCAATTCTTAGACTTTACAGTCGTTTACAGATCCTTTCAATTTGCTTTTATTCATACATAATAATGAAGTAGTGATTGATTTTAGTTATTTTTAAGGCATGGCGTGAAGCAGTAATGCGTTTCGCTTTGAAGAGTGGAGCAGCCATTGTAGCCATACTGAGACCTTAAAACTTATATCTCAAGGTGGGTGGCGCATTTACGTTGTAGATGTCTATGGGCCAGTAACCACTTAACACCAGGTGGGTTGTGAGCTCGTCCATCCATCTAAGCAATAAAAAAAAAGAGTACCCCATGTGTTGAATTGCCCCCAACGTATACGCATATTACTGCCTAGCCACAGCCATGCCAACTTTCGTTCCACATTAAGCATTAACGGATGTAGACTTTCTACAATATCGAGCGTAAAATAAATACGTTATCATAACAAGTTTCTAAGATTACGTAAACATGTTTACTTTCCCTTGAACTTTTACGATCGTACGCAGCCTTGAGTTCCGATATAATTTATTGTCGATTCGCATTAATTCGGTAAAATCGAACACGTTTCAATCTAAAATTAAATTAGCGGTCGTATATTCGGTTTTGGCGGTTATATTGTAAGCTATATGGTGTTCGGCTGTTTCTTTTAATTATATGCGACGGCGCCGCGGCGGTGTGTTGTGGGTTTTATATCTTTAAGTATAGTGTGTTTAAAAGTATATAAGTATATATGTGAGAGTCTCTGGTTCCTACAGAACAGGGAATCATAGTTCAGGGGTCAAAGAGCCGTGTGTAATTTGCTGTCAATTGTTTCATAATGATCTAAATATACTTATATGCTACTACATACATGGTGTGGAGCTGTAAAACTTTATCTAATTTAATTGTATTTTCTTGCATTTCACGATTTGTAAACATAATTTACGGTTTTGTCTCGTGTTTATTTTTTCATCATCATCATTCATTCTTCTGCCCTTCTCCCAGTCACCTGGGTTTGACGCAACATGTTTTCTCCTTCCATACTCTTCTATCATTCTTCGCTCACTCCCTCTTACCCCTATCGTCTTTCACGCAATCCATCCATTTCTTCTTAGGTCTACCTCTTCCTCTACATCCATCCACATTCATAGTTAGCACAGTCTTACCAACCTCATTTTCATTTCGTCTCATCATATGTCCATACCAAATATTTACTATTAAATTTATTATTAATTATTACAACGTATAATTACGTTTCGAAGAGTTTTTATGGTCGCGGACTACTCAGATGTTATTCGTAGATATTCCAATAATAGATTTCTTACGGTTTTATAGAAATTTAGATATTGGCTTTACGTATACCGTTTTACACCGTAACATTACAGTTTTGCGGCAGATACAGATAGAATAATGGGATTGACCCGTGTGGATTGACGCGATCTTACTAGCAGGAAAGCAAATTTTGTGATAATTGCTTACATGATTTTGAATGGCGCACGTGAGCTCATATTAGGCACATATAATATTTAGAAAACTTTATTCGTGTCCCATGGATGAAACACAATAAATCGGCTCTCAAACCGATTAGAACCCACTTCGAATGATCATCATTATCATTCTGTAAAATGTTCCATACTCGTTATTCCATCCGTTTTCATATTACCAGCGTGTTAACATCACCTCTACCTTACAGTGGTGGCGATGGGTCTGGGCTCCAAGGTCGTACGGAAGAAGCACAGTTCCCAGCAGCAAGCTCATTACGGCAGTCCCCTCTCATGCAGCACTGCCCTCTGAGAGCTCCCAAATGTCCTCCAGCGTCAAAAAGGTACGTTGAAATAACTAGCAATAGTAAAAAACTGACAACGAGCCTAGAGTCTTCAAAACATTTTTTTGAAACACTAAAATTATGTTGTCGATACTACATGAACGCATTTTCTTAATTAAATTTATTTCATCTATATTAATATATAAATCTACAGTGGTTTTCACGGATGTTCCGTTATAACTAGTAAACCGTGCATCCGATTGACTTGAAACTTGGTATCCATGTAGAAAATACATGTACTTAATGGATAGGTTAATATTTATATGAGTGTTGGACGCCCTAATAATAATGCCAGTAAAATTAAATAATAATGTTAATTTTAAATGCCCAGCTAAGCGGGCGAGTACGGCTAGTTATTAATAAAGGTGAAATTCTGGAGAATAATATTATTCAACGAAATTACCATTTTAATTATTAATAAAGTATATCACCGGCCACTAACAAATTTATCGGAAATGATGAATCGCTGAACAATCCAGAATCTACGGTAATCACCGCTCATTTATCCTCAATATCACAACCTATAAATGACTTAGACATCGTCAAAACGGACCCGAAGCGTTACATTTTTAATAAAATAGTAAGCATTAAAGAAGCCGTAATCTGGTAGCTCTTCGTGTAATGGATGCCGATAGCACATATAGGACAAAGCTAAATTTACCCAGACTTCGAATAGACTACTGCAAATTAGTCTTATCTTCCTTATTTTATAAGTCCCAGTAGATAAAATTTTATGGCTAATGGAGGAATGACAAATCCTTGTCTAGATACCGTACCCATGATGGGACTTGTAACAACTTCAACCGCCCACGTTGGGGTTCCACCATGAGTCCAGTCCAGAGGTTTCTCCGACCTTCCTACGCTGATGACCTTCAAGCTCCAAGAAGGTCTGTCACCGGAGCTAGACTACCATCAGCTAGAGAAATCAGCTCTTTCATCCACCAGAGTGAGAATGTAGAAAATCCTGGTGTCACACATCTTCTGATGCAGTGGGGACAGTTCTTGGACCATGACGTGACCTCTTCTTCGCAGTCTAGAGGGTTTAACGGCTCTGTGCCGAGATGCTGCAAGGATGGTGGGAAAGACTTCATTCCGAGAGAATTTTTGGTAAGATGTTATTCGTATAGAGCAAAAACATAAAAACTAAAAAAAGGAAAACAAATTCATCGTATAATTTTATATTTAACAGCACCCTGAATGCTTTCCCATTCCGGTACCGCCGTCCGACCCGTTCTATGGCCCCAAAGGTGTCAGATGCCTGGACTTCATCAGGTCCACGCCGGCCCCGCGTGCCGACTGCGCGTTAGGCTGGAGGGAACAGATGAACCAAGTGTCTGCCTTCATTGACGGTTCGCCTCTATACGGTAGCTCAGCGAGACAGTCTGATAATCTCAGATTGTTTAGGAATGGTAAGTGTAGACTTAGATTATGGTAATGTAAGCAAATTTCGCCCGTGTCACTAATATTAATTATTGATTAGCTACCAACCCTGAACATACTTGATACTTCACGTTGTCGCGACTTCCAGAATAACTGAAGACACCTAACTTCTCGCAAGAGGTATAGGTGATAAATGATGATGTAATGACTGACGGTAAGACATGCATTGAGTTGTTGAAAGCTGAGAGTATATGACGCACTTCCCAGTGAGTGGTCACCAGTGATTTCCGCAAGGCCAGGGCACGACTAAGGCACTGCTTGAATATGAGATAGCATGAGCTCAAGAAACTCTGGAGGGGAGTTCACTCGAGAACTGTGTTGGTGTTATAAAATATCTCTGGAAACGCACTTTAGATCAGCTTAACCTTACTACAGAAGGCTCAGGTAGGAAGAACTCCACTTCACTGGCAAAACGGTCATGACGAGATAATCGCAAATCATTTCACAAAAAGCCATCTATGGTAAACAGTCCAATACTAAAGGGTTCAGAAAAGTAAAGACGTTTTAAATAATACATGAAATCGCCACAATGCATAATTTGAAGCGTAAGATAAGCAATATAGTGATACCAACAAAATTTCGACCTTATTATTGTATTCATCAGAAACCACTAAAAATCTGACTTGGTGAAACTGTTTTTATTTTTTATTTATTGCTTAGATAGATGGACGAGCTCACATCCCACCTGGTGTTAAGTGGTTACTGGAGCCCATAAACATATACAATGTAAACGGGCCACCCACCTTGGGATATAAGTTCTAAGGTCTCAGTATAGTTACAACGGCTGCCCCACCATTCAAACCGAAACGCATTACTGCTTCACGGCAGAAATAGGCGGTCCTACCACTAGTACGAACAATCCTTAGTACATTTCTACTGATACAAAATGTATGTAGGGATGCTACAGTACGGGCGGGTGCAACAGCGCCGGCCGGTGCTGCCCCCGGACCACGGTGAGGGGCTGTGTCGCGGGGGAGCGCTCTCCACAGACTGCTTCAAGTCGGGAGACGCTCGCGTCAACGAGCACCCTGGCTTGGTAGCCGCACACATCGTATGGCTGCGGCAACATAACAGGTTTGGACAATTTACTCAAAGCGCCCATAATTATTTACAGGCTTGGGGTGTTTTTATAAGTAATGAATCAACGTTCAACTTGTTTCGGGCCAAAAGTAACCAGAATTCTTTAATTAATGGCTGATTCGAATACAATCGAGACGTCTGTTTGAGATGGTATATCGACTAAGCCCCAAGGAGAAACTTGTTGCATCATATACTCGTATAGAAGCAAAACATCATTTTTTACTCTTCAAACCCGACCCACATTTTGAACAGGATCACCTCCTGAGTCAATCTGTTGATTTCTTCGAAAATATTAATCAATATTGGAACAGCCTTTTCGGAGTAGCGAGTATGGAACAGATCATCAACTCATTTTATACGAGGTTACAAGGTTTCGCACAGGTACGCAAAAAAGCTTTATCTTCAAACTCCTAGTAATACATCTGCTATAATTTGTCAGAATGGCACAAGAGCTGGCCCATTTGAATCCCCACTGGAGTGATGAAAAGATCTACCAGGAGACGCGTAAAATCGTCGGAGCCATGATCCAGCATATAACATACAGGGAATTTTTACCAATTGTTTTAGGTAAAGACTTATTCTATCTATATTCAATTGCCATAATAAATATAGTGTGTTAAGAACTGGGTTACCATTGAACTAGCTATTTTAAAATTTATCTTTTTAATCAAGAGATTAAGAAGACATACCAAGAAGTGAGATCTGGTGTTGGTTTTATAGGATATCAGAATATGATCACCACAGTTTTCCAATCTACCAATTTGTACTCTACCACCTCGTTTTACGTCATCTTATGATAAGCTGGGCCGATATTTCGCGAATAGCTTCCACCTACCTGCCTCTACCAATTTGTACTCTACCACGATGCCTCTTTTATGTCATCACCTATAAAATCTGCATTCTCAGAATGTATCTATTAGAACAATTTTAAAGCATGCGCGCAAGCATTAAAGCAAGCAAAAGCTGTGGACATGGATCAAAAATAGTCTGAATCATCAATTCACATCCTAGCAACAAATCAAAGCAAATCAAACTTTATTAGCTAAAACACGGCTTACGAAGTTATTGATATTTATTTTATAGAACAGCGTGTTTCTATCAGGTCGGCGTGCAAATACTATTCAAAATTATTTACATTCAATGCAGTCAGTAAATATATTAATTAATTAAAATATCAAACAGTCAAATAAATTAATTGAATAAGAATTAGTTATTTATGTCATAAAACGAAAACAAAGAACAGAAAGAAGCGAATTTAAAATGAACATAATGACTTATCATTTAAAAAATCGTTAACTGTATAATAACATCTTAGGGTTAATAATTTTTTCAAGTTATTTTTAAATAAAAATAATTTGACTTTTTTTATAGCATCAAGTAGCTTATTATATATTTTCGGTGCCTTACACAATATACTTTTTTGCATAAGAGTTGTATAGTACAAACACATTTTATCAAATCAATAATTACAAAAACGTACCTACATATTTTCATTGCAATCTTTACATATATTTTTCTAGGTTCAGAAGTAATGGAACTATTCGACCTAGACCTCCAAAGTAAGGGCTATTACAAGAACTACAGCCCTAAAATAAATCCTAATCCGGCTAGTTCGTTTGGTTCTGCAGCCTTCAGATTCGGACACAGTTTGGTGCAGTCATCAATGGTACGCTTCGATAGGTTCCACCGCCCGATGCACAATAGTAAGTCGTCTGTTGATCTTTTTTTTTTGTTGTTGCTTAGATGGGTGGACGAGCTCACAGACCACCGGGTATTAAGTGGTTACTGAAGCCCATACACATCTACAAAGTAAATGCGCCACCCACCTTGAGATACAAGTTCTAAGGTATAGTTAAGGTTCAGTATAGTTACCACGGCTGCCCCACCCTTCAAACCGAAACGCATTACTGCTTCACGGCACAAATAGGCGGGGTGGTGGTACCTACCCGTGCGGACTCACAAGAGGTCCTACCACCAGTCAAAAATCTTTGAATTGTCAAGGTAACTTCATCAACTTTAGTTGATTCTCATGTCATAGAACGACATAAAGAAAGTAGCAACTGCAAACTGAGTTAAAATTGCGCAATCCAGAGAAGATTAACGATCCTTGGAGGAGGCCTTTACCCGCGGATAGGTTCTTGCAAATGGGAAATAATACCTAATATTATTCAACAAATATATTATTTATTAGTTAAGAATTGCATACATTTTTGTTTTTATGTCACTTTTTATGTCACTTGTATGAAATAAAATGCTTTTTTATTTTATTTATTTATTTATAATGCCATAGTATAATAAGGCGTTGATTGACGTTTCATGCCGATATTACCAGTATTTTAAAAGACAAGAGATGCAATTTTCAGTATACAAAATTCTTCGCGTTTAGTTTTTTATAACAACTTACCAAAGTATAATTGAAATTAAGCGTATTCATGCATGTGTTGGAGTGTGTGTACTACATGTTTAAACTTTCGACCTACGTGTCTACGTAACATGTAGGCTAGATAATCTATATCTATACTAATATATAAATCTACAGTGGTTTCTACGGATGTTCTGTTATAACTACTGAACCGTGCATCCGATTGACCTGAAACTTGGTATCCATGTAGAAAATACATGTACTTAATGGATAGGCTAATATTTATATGAGTATTGGACTCCCTACACCAGTTGCGGGGTCGTTAATGATGAGAATCTCTGTGGGGGTGAGAAATTATAATTTTAATTTTAAATGCCCAGCGAAGCGGACGGGTACAGCTAGTTATTTATAAAATATAGTACAATACATGGTTGTTCAGTAAACATATTGTTTATATTAATAGCGATTTCCATAAAAAAATCTGCAGTGGACAGTTTGAAAAAAGGCCATTAAATTTTTTTGAGAATTATCTGTTTCATTTGGCTCTCCATTTTGCAGTACTATTGATTTGCAGTAGGTATCATTAAAAGAGCTCCATGTACATTATAATACATATACCATTACTTCAGGGTGCAATACTGCCTAATAAGAAATCTGCGATTCTATCTGAACAAATATATTATTGTGTTACAGACGTATCTCTCCACGATGAGTTAACCAATCCATCAAACATTTGGAGTATGGGAGCGGTAGACCGCCTCGTCTTCGGCATGGTCAACCAACCAATCCAGAAACGAGATGAATTCATTACAGAAGAACTAACAAACCATTTGTTCCAAACGCCACATTTTGACTTCGGCATGGATTTAGCGGCCATTAACATCCAAAGGGGACGTGACCATGGGGTGCCTCCCTACACCGCGTGGAGAGAGCCGTGCGGGTTGACACCGATTCTTAGCTTCGACGATTTGAAGAGAGTAATGCCAGAGAGGGTTGTAAGGAAAATGGAGTTCTTGTACAGGTGATTCTTTTAAGTATCTTTACACTAAAATATCTAAAAAACAAGCAAACACAATTGAAGTAAACGTTGCACATTCGGCCCCGACCCTAGAATTTTCTCTTAAGTAATGATTGCCGGTAATTTACACAGTACACTCGCGAAGACAAACATAAGATGAATCAATCACCGATCATGAATCAGTAGTAGAGAAATAACATAATTTCTAGGACTTCATCTAGAGTCCGTCAGTGATGTTACTATTTTGTTGGTGTTGAAAACACATTGAGACTCCATCCGTATAAAAATATGCACGGGGCTTTATGGTAAAATAATGCCCTCCTTTAGCTTTAGATATTAATCGATGGATAAGAACTATTAGTATATGACTAGTCTCAAAATTAGAAACACTCGATTATAAATTACGGCTATTGCTTGAGTTTGATGTTTCTGAATGTGTTTGGTTTTCAGGGATGTGGATGACATAGACCTGTTTACTGGAGGTATGGCTGAAAGGCCAGTCGTTGGAGGTCTAGTTGGACCAACGTTTGCTTGCATCATCGCGCAGCAGTTCGGAAATTTAAGAAAAGGCGATAGATTTTGGTGAGACTCTCTTTTAGCTGTTTCCGACTTCTAGTGATTCGATAGGAATCATAATCACACTCTAAGATTGGTATTAGCTCTTTTAGACAAATGATCGCCGTTGAAAAGCATATTAGCGGCTGATCTACGCCTTCTGCAAATGAATTAATAGAGTTTTGATATCAATCACAAATTGTTGGCCTTTAAATTTCAGGTACGAAAATGGAGGTTTCGATTCATCATTCACTCCGGCGCAACTACAGCAGATCAGAAGGATATCCTTCGCGCAAGTTCTATGTCGAACTTTAGACACGATCGAAACGATCCAACCGTTTGTTTTCCTCTCCCCTGAAAATCCTGACAATGAAAGGACTTCATGTCAAAACGGACTGTTGAGCAACTTTGACTTATCCCCGTGGATCGAAATCGAACATGATTCGAATAACATAAGAACCGTTGATGATGACCACAAACCGACCACCAAGAAACCTAAACGGACCAAACCTACCACAACAACCAGAAAACCTACCACTCCTAAAACCAAACCCCTCAAAAGCGCCGTCAAGATGGCTGAAAAGAAACCTGCTGCGGTTTTCAATTCAACGACTGACAGTAACAAAACAGAAAATGCCACATCCAAAATCACTGACACTAAACCCGACAACTTGACTGTTACTGACGAAGACGCGACTAAAACTGACACGACAATACAAATAGACGACAAATTAGACTTTAAAAACAAAACACTACGTTTCGACACTGAAAAGATTGACTCGCGACACAAAAGACCTACTAGTTACGATGATTACGACTACGACAATGACGACACACAAAGCATTCAATCGATTGTTATAAATAATCTAAATCATAAAAGACCTCACAACAGACCCGTTATAACTGTTACTGAAAACATTGATAAATACACCTACCTAATCAACTACGTTCCTAGACCTACGGTGTCATGGAGGCAAACGACCAGAAGGCCTCCTGAACGTGACGTTGTCAAAGTGACTTATCAGACCTATGACGATACGTACAGACGACCGAACAAACCTTACTATTACAAACGACCAGAAAATAACTATGATAATTATAGGGAAAACAGGCCTGACGCTCAAACGAATCGCCACACATCACATTCATCAGCTAGATCTAATGACGAGAGTGTTCAAATTACCAATAAACCAAAAGTTAGCGAAAAACCCGCCCTCTTGGTACCCTCTACAACAGAAAACATATACAAACTAGTCACTTTCGGCTACGTAGGCAATTATAGAGGCGATTTAAATGACTTGACCGCGGAAAAAACTAACAATGACGTTAAAACTGACACGATAGACACCAAACATAAAATTGATACTAAACTTGACATGACTGACGACAAAAATGATGACTTCTCTGACCAAAATGTTGACATAACTGACATAAAAAGAATGACCGACAAAAATGACTCGACTGAACCTAAAAGTGACATAACTGCTTATAAAACGATTGATAATGACGAAATTAACATAGACTTAGGTACTGTTAGCAAAGACTTTTCGACTTACGACACGAAATCTGAATTGACTGAAAATGACAAAACCAATACAGAGAAACTATCAACTTTTTATTTGTATGAAACTGCAACTAGACCATATACTTTACTTAGACCGACGAGACGTAACGACGACGACCGTTTACCTACTTATCCGCAAACCGGTGGTAAATATTACTACGTGAAAAACGTATTACATAAATATCCTGATACTGAGAAAGCTACGAAAGAGGAGACATCCAATACTGATAGTGATCCGACTAGTGAAAGCATTGAAGAACGATCTTCAGGAGATAAAATGGCGAATTTGGATGAAGTTGAACAAAAATCAAATAAACCCGAAAGAGTACGAAACAGAATCAGGAAACCAGCTAGTGCGGCTAAAACACCCTCGGTTACTTTCCAAGTGATTCCGAGCGAAATCAGGTATGTGAAAATTTGAATTTTTGTTGAAATATATTTTTTTGCATAAGAGCAAGCCCTACGAGTAGTGCCGTAAGTTTCATTCCGATTAGCACTGGCGAACTGGCTGGCCTATTTGATAAGACGTCCGGTGCATTCGTGTTGAGCGATGCACCGATGTTAGAATCTCAGGCGGGTACCAATTTTTCTAATGAAATACTTACTCAACAAATGTTCACGATTGACTTCCACGGTGAAGGAATAACATCGTGTAATAAAAATCAAACCCGCAAAATTATAATTTGCGTAATTACTGGTGGTAGGACCTCTTGGGAGTCCGCGAGGATAGTTACCACCACCCTGCCTATTTCTGCCGTGAAGCAGTAATGCGTTTCGGTTTGACGGGTGGGGCAGTCGTTGTAACTATACTAAGACCCTTAGAACTTATATCTCAAGGTGGGTGGCGCATTTCCGTTGTAGATGTCTATGGGCTCCAGTAACCACTTAACACCAGGTGGGCTGTGAGCTCGTCCATCCATCTAAGCTAAAAAAAAAAAAAAAATATTTCCTTATTGACCACGTTAACCGAGTACTATACATATAAAAATAATAAGATATTAAAGTTTACTACTATGCTATACTATATTTTTTCATTAGGGTGGTTTACATAATAAAATACGTGTTAAAATGTATTTTCGCGTTTTGAAATAAAATCCACTATAATAAAAAAATCTTATTTTCAGTCCGACTCAATGGGCAGTGTATGAAGAAATGGAAGATTTACCCGAGGGAATATCATACAAAATGCCAGTAATTAAAGGTGATCCGCAGGCACTCACAGAAATACCAAGACCGTTCAACTTTAAGAATTTAAGAAGACGACGTCCTGGAAGATTTTAAAAATAACATTAAATTAGTTCAATTGTAGTATATAATTATTTTGTATTTTTATAATCTCGACTTTTGTAAATTGTCAAACAGAAACGCATTGAAAATATTACTTTCTTTAGATGCGTGCCTAGCACTGCTTTAAGTATTCTTAAATAAGTGTATAATCTATGATACGTAATTTAGATTCGCCAGACAGTCAATGCATACATGCCTATACATCAATGATTTACTGAAATGACTTATACATTATTGTAATAAACACTATTATTGTCAGAAGCATGTTATTGTAAAAGTTTGCAAAGCAACTTACTTAAAATACGTGACTCAAAACGAAAAAAAGACTGGACTCACTTGACAGACTAGAAATGACGTACTGACTTAGATGACTGACATATAACTGACAAAATGTATTACCATAATTTGAACATTAGCTTTTTCATGACTTTTACAACTATCTATCTATCTCTTAGGTGACTTTTACAACATTTTTCGACAAAAACCTTAAATCTTTAAGAGCGACTTATAATAAGAAGGACTTTGACTGATGACAAATTCATAATTTTCATAAACCATTATAATGATACAATGATATTTTTTGTTTGTTTATATACCAATTACAATAGCAGTAGACCTTTTGAAGCTGGATATAAGGAAGAATATGAACATCTCGTGACGTCTATCGCACGGCCAGATAAATCGCAATGTGTTTCTTATTTATTTATTCCATCAAATTTGGTAGTTTCTAACTTTCTCATTCTGAGTCAAAGACCTTTTAAATAAATAAATATTTTTTCGTGATTATTAAAGATGAGAAAGCTCGAAATATGACTAATAGGACATGACATGTTGACTGAACTAGACTGATGACATTTTAGACTTTAGGCATTAGAAGGGACTGTAGTATCTCTCGCATGTACGTATAAACTTCAATATGGATACTGAATTTTTTTTTAGTTCTTCGTATTCTTAGATTCTTAACGTATCGAGCCATGAAGAAAAACATTTCCACAAAAATAATATCCAAATTATCTTGATTAAAATTAAAGATACCCTCTTTTTACATTATTGATATTTGTTATCTGACTGATTAGATTTAAACTGAGAAGGTGCTTTATTTATTACATGTGGAAGAGCTTGTGTAATTATATGACTTGATAGTACTGACGTAATATTGACAGTATTGACTGAGTAAAGCGAGACTGTGACAAACTATTTATTGAGACTAAACAATGTTAGCATAAAATTTCCAAAACCATTAAAGACTAGTAAAAAAATGAAATAGTATTTCTCTTATTTTGATCGGTATCATCATCGGAAGTTATGAAATTGTAAAGAAAAAATTATCTGCAACTCAGTTGCTGTCATCTTCGAGCGAAGGCAACCACTCACCATCAAGTGTGACGTATGCTCGCCTGCCTAAAATGGCAATAAAAGAATACAAAAAGTGCAGGTAGAGTGAATTTTGATTGTTGTATTGCAGCTTGCCTTTGCCTGATACTAAAACGGACTGTGGCATTAATCTATAGCGTTTCACCATGATTCACACCACGACTTAATTCATAACTCATATTATTATTATTTTTTATTGCCCTAGCAGGCATACGGTCCACCTGATGGTAAATGGTTACCGTCGCTCATGGGCGTCAGCAATGCCAGGGGCAGAGCCAAGCCGCTGCCTACCGCTTAATACTCTCCACAAGCCTCGTTTGAAGAATGCTAATTAATACTAATAAAATAAATAGCAATGTTGACCGTTTTTACACAATTTTATTTTTTAAATAATATTAACACAAGTCAAAGCGAGAGAAAATTAGATAAAATATAAATTGAATATTACTCTACATAATATTGCTACATAACTATACCATAGGGTAAACTAACAATCTCACTTTTCACCATCAAACACCATCTGTGTAACAGAACTGTTTTTTTTACTACACAGCTACTCATTTAGGGATGAGATTTTAATATACAATACTAAACATTTACTTTTCAGTAATGAAAAAAAGATAAGCTTACGACTAGCCAGTATGAGATATTACCTATATTCATAAAACAGTAAAACTGCTGTCTAAAATTAGTTAAAACTATAAAATTAAATATTTAACATAATAATTTTAATATTTAAGGTTTCAGCTAATTTGTTCTTTTCTTATTGCTGTGATGGGTGGACGCTCTCAGGCCCACCTGGTGTTATAAGGGGTTACCGGAAATCACAGCATCAACAACGAAAATGCCGCCACGTACCTTGAGAGGGTAGATCTAAGGTCTCAGTACTGTTAGTCATCTGTGGCCATACAAACCGTAAAGAATTAAAAACTTCAGAAACAACAAACGTGAGATTAAGCCACATTTTTTATAAAGAACATGTATCTTCATTTTGTGAGTTGTAAACATAAATAAAAATACTATAATGATTTGATCAAGTATTTACAAGTACATTTTTAATAAATTAAAATTCTCTCATGACCTTCACTTTTTTAAAAGAAATGCATATAAACAAATGCACCAAAAGTAGTAATCATTATTATAACTATTATTGTATAGTTTTGATGGGTGGACAAGCTCACGAACCACCTATTGGTACTGTGGCCCATAAATATCAGCTAAAAACCACAGGAGCCCATAGACATCTACAATGCAAATTCCCCTCCCTACCTTGAGATATTAGTTCTTAGGTCTGTTTTTAGTCCAAAGGTTGCCCCCACCCTTCAAACCGAAATGCATTACTGCTTCACAGCAGAAATAGGAAAGGGGGGCAGTATGTACCGGTGCAGACTCACAAAACGTCCTTCCACTAGTAACTATGCATATTATAATTTTTGAGGGTTCTCATTAGACAAATGAAACCCTTATTCTAACACCTGGATTCTAACATGAGCACTGGTGTGTCATATTTTGTAGGCTAAAATGAGTTTATAATTTGCTTATTCATGTAGTTTTATAAATTTGCTTTGTGGTATTAACATTTATGTATTAAATCAAGAAATTCTATCTAATTTCATATTGAGTTTAAAATTTATTAAAATAAAATGGTTTTAAAATTTCTAATTAATTTCAAACTATGAGGGAATTTAATCTCTCTCAGGATAAAACTGAACTATATTCTTTGAGATCTCTTCAGCTAATTCCATTGTACTGGCACTGAGTATTCTCCTAGACAATATGTCAAATGGTCCACCAGCAGGATCAATGACCACTCCACCAGCTTCCCTCACCAAAACAGTTCCTGCTGCGACATCCCAAGCATGAATTCCAAATTCAAAATAAGCATCAGCCCCTCCTAAAGCCACCATAGCCATATTCAGTGCGGCTGAACCCAATGTTCTCACTCCATGCCCTTTACTGACCAGAATCTTATAGTTCTCCAGCACAGCCTTAAATCTCTCAGGGTCTCGACTCGTACCTGCTTCAAATGTGACTAAAGCCGTGGCAAACTCTTTAACTTGTGATACATGAATTTGTGTCTCATTTAAGAAGGCACCTTGACCTTTCTTAGCCGTAAACATCTGCCCTAAGATAGGATTATAGATAATACCAACAACTGGCTCCTTATTAATTGTGAGGCCCACCGATATTGAGCTGTGCGGAAAACCGTGCACGAAGTTCATTGTTCCATCAACTGGATCGATGATCCATGTTGGTGAGTCTGTCAACTCGCCTTTCGTCCCGTCTGCGACTGACTCCTCACCAATAAACTTGTGGTCGGGAAACGCTTTAGAAAGACCGCCGACCAGTGTGTCTTCAACTTTTTTATCTATTTCAGTCACCAGATCTATGTCACATGATTTCAGTACGAAGGATTTACAACCATTAATGTGCTCACTAATAAGGTTTCCACAAGTTTTTACCAGGGACAAAGCAACGTCGTAGTATTGGTCAACTTTATCAGTCATTTTCAATTTTACTACTTCAATGATTGTTTTCTGAGATTTATTTCAATATTTTCTGATAATTAAATTATGCGTTGAAAAAGAAAAAATATTGCAAATGAATTTCCATGAAGAAAGAAAATGAAATAATTTTCTCAACAGTAGTAGCTAAATGTCAATGTCAATAATTGTCATGACCAAAGTGTCAAAGTTCTATGTCAAAGTTACATTAGACATTAATGAAAACTTTCGTCTTAAAAAAAGTATTACCTACTAAAGGGTTTTTCATTAAGGGCGCTGAAACTTGAAAGTAAATAAATAAACCTGTTTAAGTGATATTGCCACAATTTATATTTTATTTTAAAGGGTATTCGATGACATTATGTATGGAATATAATTTCAGACAAATGGCCGCCGCCATTAGTCCACCAGGGTACTCCGCCGTAGGTGGTGTACCCTGGTGGACTAATTTTACATCCTCGCAGAAATGAGGCTCGATTTCACGAAGAGCGCGAATTATGTTGGCCTTCAGGGGGGCAATAGTCTAAGGCTTGTCTGCATAGACTAGAGATTTCACGCAACCCTACAGAAAGTAGTTGAACGGTGTTAAGTCACACGATCTCGGTGGCCAGTTGATGTCGCCACCATACCAGCCATCAAATTTCACATCCAATAAACTTAATGTTTTCCGTGCTGTATGGCAAGTGGTGCCGTCCTGTTGGAACCACATTTTTGTGAGATCCATACAGTCTATCCTAGGCTGCAAAGTTTGTCATTGTCGTCCGATATCGGTCGCCATTGACAGCGAGCGCGGCTCCTTGTGCATCTTTGAAGAAATAAGGACGTGTAATGTCACAACTAAAATTAAATATGTGTTCATACCAAACTTGAAAACTATCGCTTTACCAAGATGGTCGTTATGAGAAGTCAAAGTTCGCGCGTCCCTGTATTAATAGTCTTCTTTTGCACTGCATGGTTGGACGTACGTAGTGACCCGAACCCAAAAACAACTTGAACATGTGATAATAGTTCACGACTGACTTCCACGACTTCCAGGGATTAACATCGTATAATAAAAGTTAGACCTGCTAAAAATATAAATTGCATATTTACATATATCAAACTCGTCGAATGTGACGTGCAACCTAACCCATAGAAAGAATTCCTAGAGTTTCTCGCCGGATCTTCTCATTGGGATAGTGTTAGTAAATTCCCTTAGGCTAAGCTCGGTGAAGCTGGAATATCCCCACGATGCTACCAATGATTAGGAAAATAAAGTTCAGAGTTGTTAAATATTGCATTCAACGGTTTTTGACACGCGGTAGTTTAGTGAGTAAATGGATTCGTTAACCAGATACCTTTGAGTTGTCAAGCTTGAGCAGCTGTTAGCAAGTCCCACTACTGAATGAGCCCAAAAAAACATTAAAATAATGTCGAAGATTAAGAATAAATTGACGCGCAGAATCTAATCTTGACTAAAAGTGCGGCTATTTATTGTCATACAATGCGTCCAATCATACGGGCCACGTGGTCATCGTGATAGGCATGAACAATAACAAGGACATAGCCAAGCAGCTGCTAGAGCAAGTTTCTAGAACAATCTTGTGTTTAGATAAACAATGCGTTCAGTTCACATTGGGTTAGTCATTCGCGCGTTAGGTAGTTCCGAGATCCGTGTGCTTAGTGCGAGTTTTTTAACGTTCTCGATAGCGTAAAAGTTAACCCAATTTTGTATGCAGTTGGAACAGCGCCCCTAGCGGCAAACGTACGCAAACGATCCCATTCCATACAAATATGAGCTAACTTTTACGCTATCGAGAACGTTAAAAAACTCGCACTAAGCACACCGTTCTCTACACCCTGTACAGATAAAGTGACAAATAAAACGAATGATTTTTAAAAATTATGAAAAATTGTTTAATTGGCATACCAACTTATAACTTGTTACAACCTATGACCAATTTTACAATTACATCAATATTGTTAATAATTAAATATAATATTTATGTAAAATATGTTTATGCTTCAATGGTTCACTTACATTTAGAATTTATATTATTATATCGGAAAAAGAAAAAAACTATATTTATTAAATAAAATAAAAATAAAAAATTGGATAGGTAGATAAATAGACGTTGATAGACATTGTTAAAATGCTCATTACAAAGTTACACTCGTATTTAGCGCCAACAGAGGGCGATAACGTTCCGATTTACGTATTGTCCATATTAAAAAAAAAACCTAAGGCCACAATTTATTCCTACGTTCTTAATATTAAACGTCTATGTTCGTGAGCCGTGTCTGCCGCTTTATTTTTTCGGTTGGCAACAATCGATACAGCATTGTATTTTAAAAAAAAAAACACCAAAAACAATGGCGTATTTACACGTTTTGTTGTTTAAAAACGTTACATTTTGAGTGAAATACGGTTACAAAAATAGCGATACGCGACAGTTAACATACGTCAAGCTATTCTCGTACTTACTGTGTAGACGTTAAAGTTCAGAACCGTCACGTATGCATCAAAAAGGCTAAATGTTTCGTGTTACTTAAAACTAAATCGTAAAATTTTATGGCAACTAAGCGCTCAGTGTTCGCACTGATTTTATTTACATGTAGCGCGGGACGTCACGCGAGGCGAGCGTCGTGGCGGACCAACGGATCGCGGGTTCGATCCGGAAACAGTGTTATCCATCACACTCAATTTGACGGTAGTAAAAAATATTAATATAAATTTAACGTTGTACAAATTTCGAATTAAGTGTCTCAAAAAACGATTCCCTCAAAAACAGTCTTCGTTGCTCAGTCGCTTTTTTTAAATGCACTATTTTGCTTATTTTCTTATAACATGATTTATGTACTTTTGCCACAAAACAATAATACTCTTTGTTTACATTTAAAAAAAAAAAAGAATATCACCAATGTTATTTTCGATCGAATCTGGGTAAACATGAAGATATACTTCGATTTATCAAGGAATGTATCGTATAATACTGGATGCGCAATTGGGGATATCAAAATAGTTGTGAGAAAGTACCAAAAGGATACATAAGACTGTTTAAATGCATTGTTTTTTAGATTAAATTGAGCACCGGTATCTAAGCAAGAGGTTAAAATGCAGCTATGCACGTCTCTGTCGCACTCGGGCTCTGACCGCAAGAGTGACAGAGAGCCGAATATATTCGTTAAAAACTTAGGCCGCCTCTAGTGTGCCTATCTACATTTCTTTAAATTACAATACTTATAAAATGTACGCGTAAATACAGCGCGTTCTAAAAAGGTACAATAATATTTGTCAGCATTATAATTTGTCAGGCGGCCATATTGTCCTGGAAATCAGTCACAATCTGTCTTCTGATCGACTAAGAACTTTGGCCGAGTGAACAGCACGGCGGAAATATGCCCCGTACATACATAATATGTAGACATTAATATTTAACACCATAAAATATTATTGTAACATTTATTACTACAATCTGTATACATAACAATTATCAAAGGCAAAACAGAATGCGAAGCTGTAGAGTTAAACTTACTGTCCGAATGCGATGTCTACTTGAATTTATACCTTTTAATTCTAACAAAAATATTGCGATAACGCTTCGATTTCTAACGTTTGCAACACCGTTACCAAAAATAATTTCGAAATACGAATGCGTGCCATACAAAGGACCTAAGCCTAAGGTTTACCTTACAAAGAAATCTCAGCTCTATCCCTATGGGTGTTAAAGAATAAAATTCAAAGTGAACATCGCTAGTGACTTGTTAATGTTACTCGACGCTGTTTGTTGTATCGTTGACGTCATCGAAGGACTCGTCTCCGGAGCCGCCTCCCGGAGCCAAGGATGGACGGTTCCTGCGCGAGGTCGTGGAGCCGCTGGACAGACTTATCGGCCCACCTTGTCGCCTGTAAGACAGAAACATACATCAATTTTTACTGGTGGTAGGACCTCATGTGCGTCCGCGCGGGTAGGTACCACCGCCCTGCCTATTTCTACCGTGAAGCAGTAATGCGTTTCGGTTTGAAGGGTGGGGCGGCCGTTGTAACTATACTTGAAACCTTAGAACTTATATCTCAAGGTGAGTGTCGCATTTAAGTTGTAGATGTCTATGGGCTCCAGTAACCACTTAACACCAAGTGGGCTGTGAGCTCTTCTATCCACCTAAGCAATAAAAAAAAACTTCCATTTTTCAAGTACCGTAGATTGGGAGGAATTGGGACTAGGGGTAGAATAGAGACAAATCTGGGTTGGCACAATGCTTTTGTGAGATTTAAATTTTTTGAATTGAAAAGGACTTTTATTTAGTGTTTATGAATATTAAATAGTTTAATTTAGTCATCAGAGTTTTGTAACTGATTACAGATATTGAAAAGTTAATTACCTAAAGTACCTACCTAACTAAACAGTGCCAGCCCTATCGATTAACTATATTGTCCCCATACATGACCCGATTCACCCCAAAAGCCAAGATGAATCAGGTTAAGCTAGTTTTTTTAAGTTTTTGTGTATATTTTTCAATGAACTACATATAATAATGCATCATATATGAAAATAATAACCTCCGGAACCATTTAAATCTCAATTTTATTGGTATTACCCTAAGAAAAACCGCTGAAAATTTGGGTTGGAATTGAAAAGCGTCCCGATTCCCCCAATCTACTGTACTATTATTCCTCCATTAGTCATGTACAGCAGCCAGTTCTACATCACCTTATTCGGTCAATTTGTTATCTGTTCACTCGCTTGGCTATCTGCCCAGGTAAATTTTGGCGATAATTTTAAACTACCTTCTTAATAGATTAAAATCATCCATATAGCTGATAGACGAGTGAGAGTACAAAGCTGTTTAATTGCAATACATTAGTTTCTCACCATTAATAATTCTTTCTAACCTAAGCCTCCCAGAAACTCTTATACCAACATTATGCAGCTATCAATTTAATGTCACACAATCTCGAAGTGACATGGTCAATAAATCATAACTCTAGATTGACCCTTTTCTATATAACAAAAAAATTACCCCTTTCATCTCAATAAAACACTCATCTCAATTTCAATAGAAAATAGTAAAAGGATTTAAAAGGCACACAAATAGACCAAACGGACAACACAATTATTTCAAAATCAAACCATGAATGTGTGCTTTTATGATTAAAGACGACACAATTATAAAAAGCTTTTATTTTCTCGGGGCCCAGATTTTGCTAATTTGTATTATTATAATATCATGAATTTTGTCATATACAAGCAGAACCCTCCTGTTATATTAAGAGATTAATCAAATCCAAAGTCAACTGTTCCACACTCATCGAACCCAAGACCCAGCACGCAATTCCCCCATGTTGTAGACACCGTACACAGACTGTCCAGACAAATACAGGTTCTGTACAATCATACAAGTGCAGACACATCACCCGTACAGCAATCAGAGTTACAAACATATACACCAACAAAACAAAACCGGCGACATCTATATGAAATAGAAATGAAGACAAAATCGATAATTTTTCTCACAAACATTCAGAAAATCAATCGTTATAAGCGAAATAATGTCACCAATTTTAGTTCGCACCCAAATGAGTTGAGTATAGAATATAAAAGTCGCCTTAATTCATTATTTCATCATTTAGAGATATGCTCTAGAGATATGCATCTAAAATGGAAAAGATTATATAAGACCAGGCCCGGTAACACATTGAGGGTTTCCCTATTAGATTTTCGTGCCCACGGTTCTATCCGGAATTACGAAACGAAATTCCTATAAATGAAATCTAACCAGAATAAATGCCGTACTTTGATGTGTCAAGCATCAATTTTTCATTCGAATCAAATCGAATAACCATTCATAACTCGTAATTTCATTCGATGGTGTTGCCATACCTATCAGACAAAAACAAAGATGGCCGTTTTAGAAAGTATTAAAAATTTATAATGAAGATGACAAAAGCAGCACATCAACACCAGCATTTTCTTTTACCTCTTCTTCTAGTATTTAGGACTCGTTTATTCGCTCTCATCGAAGTCACACAGGGACGCCAACCTTTTAGGCGTAGTGACGGTGCCACTGTTAAAAAACTAACAGTCACTCTATGACAACACAATTTTCTTTTTTTTTCGTTTGATTGCTAATCAAAACTATCAAAGTGACATTTCAGTAATGAACCATACTCGCTAAACAGATTTAGTCTTTCAAAAGAACTAGCATTTGAAACCTGGTGGTCCCATAACGAGATTGTCCAAGGTCATGGCTTCCGAAGGCGCTACGTCACAGAGGTTACTTGAAAACTTGACATTACATGACAGTACTGGCTGAGACCAGCCACAGAATGCCAAAATTGAAAACACAGATTGTAAAGTGAATCAAGTTACACGATTTACGAACGGCATCTGAACGACATTTTTCTTTTAAAGTTCTCTTCTATTTACCCTATAAACTACCTAGTAACTATACTGAGACCTTAGAACTTATATATCTCAAGGTGGGTGGCGCATTTACGTTGTGGATGTCTATGGGCTCCAGTAACCACTTAACACCAGGTGGGCTGTGAGCTCGTCCACTCACCTAAAAAATAAAAAAAATAAAAAAAAACCGACACGATCTAAGACCGAGGAGAGCGGTGAGTCCAAGTTCTACATCACTAATGTTACTGATTGTCCCACGTATGAGATCCGATCTCCGTGGCCTTGACGTCCAGACCGTGCGTCCGTACCTGAGTTTGTTCCTCAAGTTGTTGCACTCGAGGGTGACGGTTTCGTGAGCCTCGTTGAGGTCCTCGAGTTCCCTCTGCGCCTTCCTCTTGCCGGCCCTCTCGCGCTGCACTTCCTCTTCCGCCTCGTCTAAACGACGCTTTAGTGTTTTCATTCTCACGTTCATCTGAAATGATTCGTTTTGTAGAGTTAAGGGTAAATAGGTAAATAAGATTAATAGGTAATTTGGAACCTCTGGGTCTGCGGAGGGTCTTCGCTTTCCTTGTATTTTATACCGTATGTTCCATGGGGAGTGCTCTGGGGAGTTGTTTAAGATGATCCCCTCATCTCCTTTTTATCACCACACCTCCCGCCATCGGAGCAGAGTTCATCCATATTATCTGGAACTGGTGCGTTCATCCACAGTGCGTTTCCAGAGGTATTTTTACCATGTACCATCCGGCTATGGAATGAGCTCCCCCCACGGTGTTTCCTGAGCGCTATGACATGTCCTTCTTCAAACGAGGCTTGTGGAGAGTATTAAGCGGTAGACAGCGGCTTGGCTCTGCCCCCGGCATTGCTGGTGTTTATAAGCTTGATAATCGTTTTAAAAGGAAGAGCCCTGAACTTATCAAACGTTCTTTTGGAGAAGAATATTTCCCAAAAACAGTATGGGTTGCTATTACTAGCGTTCTGCACTGTGTCATCCGCGTACCTTTTCAATCTGTTCCTTGAACTGGTCGGCCTGTCTTCTTTCCTCGTCGAGTTGAAGAGCCAACTCCTTCATCTTCTTATCGAGTTTCCTCGAGGCCTTCTGTTGAGCGAGGCGCTCTCTCGACTCCGCCTCCAGTTGCTCCTCGAGGTTGGCCACCTTCAGCTCCAATGACGTAATAACACCCTGTATATTAAATACATATTTAGATTCGTTACTTTTTAACAAACCTGTATGTAAACACCCTGTACCTCTGATGTTTTTTTCTAAAAAGCAGATCTTTTTGGCGGAAACGCGAGGAGTGAAGCTGTGTGATTTGTTTTATTTTGTCTATTTAGTGTTACTTAGTACTTAACGGATAGTAGTGTACTTAACGGATAGACTAATATTTATATGAATGTTGGTCTCCCTAATAATAATGACCAAAATAATAATGTTAATTTTAAATACTCAGCGATGCGGACGGGTACAGCTAATCCCTTATAAAAAACGATCTAGATCATTCAAAGAGCAGCTAGGCGCAGTTATTTAGACAAGCATCAAACCTTGGTCTTGGTCCGTCCCGCCGTCTCCATTTCAGCGAGTTTCGCCTTCAGCTCCTTGTTCTGCCTCTCGAGGACGAGTTTGCCGCTCTCCAGCTTCTGTGTTGCAGATTTCTCTGTTCCCAACTCCATTGTTAATGTATCGATTTGGTTCTGTAAACAAAATCACAAACTAATTCAATCCGTGTTCAATCCGTGTTCAGAAGGACTTATGATGACTAGCGCCCGTGGACAACCAGCGCCGCCCACCTGCAGACGTGAACTACTCCAGTAACAACAGTCCTCAACCTCCAAATAACCAACAGAGAGCAGCCCAAGGTTTTTGTTTCAAGAATATATCTGAACTGAGTTTTATTTATTGGTGGTAGGGCTTCTTGAGAGTCCGCACGGGTAGGTACCACCACCCTGACTGTTTCTGCCGGGAAGTAGTAATGCGTTTCGGTTTTAAGGGTGGGGCAGCCGTTGTAACTATACTGAGACCTTAGAACTTGCGTCTCAAGGTGGGTGGCGGCATTTGCGTTGTAGATGTCTATGGGCTCCGGAAACCACTTAACACCAGGTGGGCTATGAGGTCGTCCACCTATCATTATAATAAAAAAAAGTGCAGGCGTAAGCTACGCATCCTTGTGCAAACCCTTGTTTGCACCAGTAACAATCGACCTCCAAATAACCAACAAAGAGCGAGCAAAGATTTTTGTTTCAGCATTATATCTGTACTGAGTTTTATTTACAGTAGTACATTTCTGAGTTATTTTAGTTATTCCGAGTGAGATACTGTACAGATAATGTATTTTTTGTAAAGGCGATAGAATATCATACCTGCGCCTTCCTAAGTCTATCGCTAAGTATTTCGTTGTTGGATTGTTCTTCGTCGATGTCCTCCTCGAGGGCGGCTATTCTGGCCTCGAGACGTTTCTTCTCATCGATCAGAAGTGTACTCTATAAATGTAGATTAAAAAAGGTTATTTTATTACAATTCAAACATCTCAGAAGTCAGTTAGTTACAATTGCTTTTCATATATATTTTTTACATTTCCCCGCTGTCCAACTGAGAGATAAGACATATATGTATGTAGCGGGCTTAGCTTAGACAGTCTGTGTCGAGTCGTCGCACAATAAAGAGGTTGCAAGCTGTCGTGTCTTATTAATAATTATCACCCTGCATAATACCACACGCGCTCTATATAAGCACAGACTCAACACTGGTGACCCCGACGTGATTTGAACACGCAACCTTCTGATGCCTGGCGGGCCTTCGCAACATGTATGTATAGAGTTGTGGCTGTGGTCGTAAGCCGCAGACACTTCTCGACAATAAAAGTAGAAAGACAATGTTTACTTTTTAATTTATTCATTTCAATAACTTTATTTGCTTTGAATCTTCGAGATTTAAATCAAGAAATCAAGTAGGATTAAAGTGTTGCAATTGTATTACATTCTAGTAACACAGCCACTGACCTTAGCGGAGGTATTATTGAGTTCATCGTGCAGGTCGTCTCTCTCGGCCTCAGCCTGTCGTCTCGCTCGCTCGGCGGCCGCCAGCTCTTCGACGTGATGGAGAGCCTCGGCTTCCAGAGCCTTGAGCTTCCTCTCGGCTTCTCGGGCCGAGGCCGAAGCCTCTTCGCGACCGGCTCTGGCTTCTTCGGCCTCGCGGGCGGCTTCCTTGAGCTGCTGCTGTAGTTTCTTAACCTGTTTTACGGCATCTTCTTTGACCTGTAAATGAGATGCTAACGCTGTAATTTTTTATTATACAGTACAACAATGAATGCCTCTCGTGCGAGTACGGGTATGTGTGCTAAGATTTCAGCTAAATGTAATAAAATATTTGCCTTACAGTTTTGAATAGAATAGCTATAGAATTTGTCTATGGTTGTCAATTACAATCCTTGTACTGCACAGATCAAGCTGATTGTGCATGTCACAGAATACAAGTTTGTGAACGCTTTTGTGAAAAAATCATGTTTTTTTTATTTTTTATTGCTTATATGGGTGGCCGAGCTCACAGCCCACCTGGTGTTAAGTGGTTACTGGAGCCCATAGACATCTACGACGCCAATGCGTTACCCACCTTGAGATATAAGAGCTTCACGGCAGATTTAGGCAGGGGGGTGGTACCTACTCGTACGGACTCACAAGAGGTCCTACCACCAGTGTGGATGATCCCGCGTCACGAGGTTACCGTAAAGGAGGGGGGGTCACCTTGTTGGCGAGGTGCAGCGCCTGCTCGGCGTCCTTGAGGTCGGCCTCGAGCTTCTTCCTCTGCGCGAGCGCGGCGGCTCGCTGCTTGCGCTCCTCCTCCAGCTCCGTCTCCACGTCGCGGAGCTGCTTCACGATGCCGCGACGCTTCTCCTCGCCTTGTTCTTCTTTAGCCTGGGGGTGTATAAACAAACATACGAGTCAACTAGCAATACTCGTTAATACGTTAAAACTTTATGGCGGGTAGCCATCGTACGACACAATAATAATATATTTGACAGATGCCTGAATCTCGATTACGACATTTTCAAGATAAGCTTGGATATTTACATTTTCTGGACAACAACATTCGGACCGTCGATCTACCGAGCAATATCACCCGCTCGGTGTAAGATCTTCCCTTCGTGATATACCTACAACATTATCAATTTGCCAATTGTTTTACTGTTTTAAGATTTAAAGACAAGCGAACTCGTAGTCTAACTGGTATATGGTATATGAAGTAGTTGATACGAGGCAAAGGGAACTCGTAGTGTAACTGGTATGGGTGGGCGTACCTGCAGGTCGCGCTCGAACTGCGCGCGCATGGCCTGCATGTTGACCTCGAGCCGCAGCTTGGCGTCCTCGGTGAGCTGCAGGTCGTCCTCGATCTCCTCGTTCTGCGCGTGCAGCTCGGCCAGCTGCGACTCCAGCGCTCGCTTGGCTCGCTCCAGCTCGTGGACGTTCTTGTCGGCCGTGCCTTGCGAGTTGGCCAGCTCGTCCAGCTCCGCTTGGAGCACTCGCTTCGTCCGTTCTAGCTCTTCGATCTGTGGAAATTAGTTCGTTAAATATAAGGCTATACATTTATTGTTCGAAACCAATCTGTGGGTATTTGAATTAAAAACGCGGCACGGCACCGCGGCAACGCGGCGCGATTTGACAGTGCCTTCGCGATTTGACATCTGTCACTTTGGCTTGCTTCTCGAACGGGACGGTACCCTCATTTGTGACGGTCTACGCTACGGTTCGCATTATCACCAATCCTTATCCATTCCTGCCCTAAACCTATCTCCCTAAGTGATACGGCGTGAGACAACGAGGTCATCGGTTCCGGTGAGTTATTAGATGATATTTTGTTAAAATAGTACATACGGCGCCGTAGATCGCGGCACATGTTCGACGGCACCTCGGGCTGGTTTCCGGAGCCCTAGGCTGCCACGAGGGCGCTGGGTTCGGATCGAACATTTATCTAACTATCCCTATCCTTATCCTATTTCCCAATATTCATGAAACTACAAAGTATATCTATTGATTTCTAAGCATTCGTATGTTTGTCTGTCCGTAGCTCTAGTTGGCTACTGCAATATCTAAAGTTTCCGCAGCTGTCTCGCTCCTGATGTTCAGAAGTCAGTGACATACCGAACCGCTGCTCTGAAATTATATAAAGTGTACACACCTTCTCAGCAGCATCATCTAATTCCCTGGTCAGAGAGAGCACCCTGGTCTCCTTCTCCCTGGCCTCGTGCTCCGCCTGGTCTCTCTCGGCAGCGTACCGTTCCGCCACGGCTCTCTCTTCAGCTACCACCTGGTCACAACCAAACATATTTCATCTGTATATTAATACGTGAAGCAAAAACTTTGTACCCCTTTTTACTTAAAATTGGGCGGACGGAGGAATATGGAATTTCCCCCTACTTATAGAATATAGAGAAGGAGTGCAGAATATTAATATTTTATTAAATTGTGCATAAAAAATGCATTAAATCAATAAAATACCAAACATTACACACACTCATGTATTTGACACACACACACGCATGCATACTATTTATTTATTGTCAAACTTTTCTTATTTGCTTATAGTCTGTGCTCAAATTGAAAATAGATTAAATATTGTTTGTCTTTATTAATATTTTTAAGTCTAAAGTGTAGTCATCGCGAAATCTGTGATTATAGAAGTTTAATAGTCTTTGACAATAGAATCATAATAGTGTACAAACTTATAATTTCAATTAACCATAGTCGAGTTTCGACCGCCGGGTGACCACTAGTAAAAATAAATTGGGATTAGAATCCAACACGGATGGCGAGATGCCGTGAAGCATCATCATTTTTACTGGTGGTAGGACCTCTTGTGAGTCCACACGGGTAGGTACCCCCACCTTACCTATTTCTGCCGTGAAGCAGTAATGCGTTTCGGTTTGAAGGGTGGGGCAGCCGTTGTAACTATACTGAGACCTTAGAACTTATGTCTCAAGGTGGGTAGCCCATTTACGTTGTAGATGTCCATGGGCTCCAGTAACCACTTAACACCAGGTGGGCTGTGAGCTCGTCCACCAATTTAAGAAAAAGAAAAAAAAAAGGCATTACAGTGACGCACAGGTGAGTGGATCTGTTGGAAACTGGCTACCGGAACTCATAGACATCACAATGTGTATACCACAACCTGTCTTGTGACGTGAGGTTAGAAAGAACAGTATCACCCACCCGTGCCGGCGCAGAATACCCTACCACCTCTTCACTCTGGTGATCTGGTCAAGACATTAAACCAACTAAAGGGGATGGCCCATTTTAGGCCCAAAGCGGACAATAGATTATAGAAAAAATACTTAGTGCATTAATTTTGTCATAAATAAATATGCATTTACTTTCTTGCAAATAAGCGCCACTATAGTTTACAATAAGTAGTTTAAAAAAAGTAACTCTATTGAAAAAACAAGGATTTTTATTTTTGCGGGAAAAATATTGCCANGTCCTGAACCAAAAAACTATTAATTTGTAAGCAATATCGAGATAATTTCGATATAGACATTTCGCTGTCGGACTTCCTTACTAGTCGCGGCGGCGAACGTGAGTACCCGTGGCCTGCAAACGGTGCTGCGCGAATGGTCGCCTCGCCCACCGCTTCGCTGTTCGCACCGCCGATCCCCGTGGCCAGGCCGTAAGTGATACGGCGTGAAACGACGAGGTCATCGGTTCCGGTGAGTGATTAGATGATATTTGGTTAAAATAGTACATACGGCATCGCGGATCGCGGCACATGTTCGACGGACACCTCGTGCAGGATTCCGGAGCCCTAGGCTGCCACGAGGGCGCTGGATTCGGATCGAACATTTATCCAACTATCCCTATCCTTATCCTATTTCCCAATATTCATGAAACAACAAAGTATATCTATTGATTTCTAAGCATGCGTATGTTTGTCTGTTCGTAACGCTGGTTGGCTACTGCAACATCTAAAGTTTCCGCAGCTGTCTCGCTGCTGATGTTCAGAGGTCAGTGACATACAGAGCCGCTGCTGTGAAATTATATAAAGGATACACACCTTCTCGGCAGCATCATCTAATTCCCTGGTCAGAGAGAGCACCCTGGTCTCCTTCTCCCTGGCCTCGTGCTCCGCCTGATCTCTCTCGGCGGCGTACCGCTCCGCCACGGCACGCTCTTCGGCCACCACCTGGTCACAACCAAACATAATTCATCTATATATTATAATACGTGAAGCAAAAACTTTGTACCCCTTTTTACGAAAATTGGGCGGATGGAAGAATATGGAATTTCCCCCTACTTATAGAGAATATAGAGAAAGAGTGCAGAATGTTAATATTTTATTAAATTGTGCATAAAAAATGCATTAAATCAATAAAAAACAAACATTACACACACTATCATGTATTTGACACACACACACACGCATGCATACTATTTATTTATTGTCAAACTTTTCTTATTGCTTATAGTCTGTGCTCAAATTGAGAATAGATTCAATATTGTTTGTCTTTATTAATATTTCTAAGTCTAAAGTGTAGTATTCGCGAAATCTGTGATTATAGAAGTTTAATAGTCTTTGACAATAGAATCATAATAGTGTACAAACTTATAATTTCAATTAATTATAGTCGAGTTTCGACCGCCGGGTGACCACTAGTAAAAATAAATTGGGATTATGATCCAACATGGATGGCGAGATGCCGTGAAGCATCATCATTTTTACTGGTGGTAGGACCTCTTTTGAGTCCACACGGTTAGGTACCACTACCCTGCCTATGTCTGCCGTGAAGCAGTAATGCGTTTCGGTTTGAAGAGCGGGGCAGCCGTTGTAACTATACTGAGACCTTAGAACTTATGTCTCAAGGTGGGTGGCCCATTTACATTGTAGATGTCCATGGGCTCCAGTAACCACTTAACACCAGGTGGGCTGTGAGCTCGTCCACCAATTTAAGAAAAAGAAAAAAAAGGCATTACAGTGACGCACAGGTGAGTGGATCTGTTGGAAACTGGCTACCGGAACTCATAGACATCACAATGTGTATACCACAACCTGTCTTGTGACGTGAAGTTAGAAAGAACAGTAGCACCCACCCGTGCCGGCGCAGAATACCCTACCACCTCTTCACTCTGGTGATCTGGTCAAGACATTAAACCAACTAAATTTGTTGTAAAGGTCGTTAACACGTGTACAAGTGTCCAAGTTCATAGAGCCTGTTGATATTGGTGACAATAAGTTTCAAAGAGTCCGTTACATAGACGGATGCGGGCCAAGAGACGGCGGTGGGTTGGGGGGGAGGTGTTCGTGGCGACAGGGAAGGGGGATACCTTATCGAAGCTCTTCTGTTTCTTCTCAAGCTCCAGAACTTTGGCTCGCTGGGCTTCTAGTTCTATGTTAGTGTCTTCCAGCTCGGCTTGAAGTTTCTTTTTACCTGAGGATAAACATTAAGAGTAATAAAGAGGTTAAAACTCCAGAGACGTCCCTCAATGGAGAATGAAATTTCGTAATTTTATTTATAAAATCATAATGCAACTTAGCTTAATAACCTAAAAGTACATATTGACGCTTGAAAGGTAAACGTAATTAAGCGAAAATAACTGCTTTGCCCATAATTGATAGACAATAACCATATTGCGCAAAAAATATATATTTCTAGGTCTATTAAAATAATTTCAATCCTACAGCTAGATTCGTTAAAATATATTTATTTTCAGGTATTTCAACTTTAAATTAGTCTACTGTAAAGTTCACGCATTGTCGCTTAGTCACGTTTGCCTTTCAAGCGTCGATATTATTATCCGCAACACGCTTCGTCAGATTATAGAAACAGGGTTATCAGCAACATGCTTCGTCAATGAAATGAAGTAAAATGATTGGTAGGCAGCGGCTTGGCTCTGCCCCTGGCATTGCTGAAGTCCATGGGCGACGGTAACCACTGACCATCAGGTGGGCCGTATGCTCGTCTGCCTACAAGGGCAATAAAAAAGAAAAAAAAGAGAATGAAATGTATGAAATAACACTGACTCTTGTCTAGTTTGTCGTTGGCCTGCTGCAGCTCGTCGATCTGTCGGTGCAGAGCTTCCACGTCCTTGCTGAGCTTCTTGCGCTGCTCCTCCAGGGCGGCCGCATTCTTAGCTTCCTCCTCTGCTTTCTTCTTCGCCTCGGACACTTGGACCGTTAGCGCCGTCACCTGCAAAGATACACAGAAGAGTGTTAGACAATTTATAATATGGATAAAAAAACTTTCATTTAGAACAAGAAGAGGGGAGAAGAGGAGATTACACCGATTAATACCAAATTAATTTTCTGGAGAGTGAAAGTTTTATTAATGACTAGCTGACCTGGCCGACTTCGTAATGCCTCAATCGATAAATAAAAGATCTAAACTTTTGTATAAAATAAACTTAAAACAAACAAAAGGAATCCGGTTGACACATCAAAGGAAAAACAAAATTGTTCTTATTATTTAATTCCGAGAATTTTCGTATTTATCTACCTTTTAAACCTTCCCTGGACTTCCACAAATAATTCAAAACCAAAATTAGCCAAATCGGTCCAGCCGTTCTCAAGTTTTAGCGAGACTAACGAACAGTAATTCATTTTTATATACATAGATAAGACTTTTTTTCATATAAATAGCAACGGAACAGCGGCAGTGGACAGCCGGTGTTTCTCCACGCCCGCTTAAGATTCTACCTGTTTTTCGAGATTTTTCTTAGCCTCCTCTTCTTCTTCGAGCTGATCGCGCGCCTGTTCCAACTCTTGTTCAATGTTGCGGAGCTTCGTCTGGAGGGACAGCTTCTGCTTCGTTTCTTCTTCCAAAAGTGCCTGATATGTAAGAAAGATTTTTTTAGAGCATTTAACAGTTTCAGACGAACGGCTTCACAGTTTTCTGAGTATCTCCGACTGCCTAGACCAGGGGTTCCCAAACTTATTTTGACTAGTACCCACTTTGAGAATAAATTATTTTTTAGCGCCCCCATTTTTTCACCTACCCAAAAACCACTACAGCGAGAGCTCAGTCGGTGTCTAAGTCCTCCTAAATTAAATTACAAATCGCCTCCCAAGCCTCTACACAACGCCCCCTTTTTATCTGAGTCTCGTACCACCCCCCCTTTAGGCCTGCAGCGCCCACGGGGGCGTTATCGTCCAGTTTGGGAAAGGCTGGCCTAGACCATAGGAACCGTTTCCAGAATGTTCTATTGGTTCCCAGTGGGTGGGAGATGGTACCTGCGCCTCCGTGAGCTGCGCGCCGATGGTAGCGGACTGCTTGACGGCGGCGGAGGCTTTCAGCTCGGCGTCCTCCAGCTGAGCCGCGGCCTGCTCCGCCTCGCTCTGCAGACGGACGCATTTCTCTTGGACTTCCGCTCTGTGGGATAAACAATGTTTTTTGTTTGATTCTTAATCTATCCTAACTCAATCTATCTCCTCAATCTATCTTCTCAATCTAACTTAATCTATCTTAAGATGGAGGGAGCCTAGAGATCAGTAATACAGATATTTTAACCTCGTACAGAATTCAGCTCTTTCAAAGGCTTACAAAATAAATTATAAGGTTAATTTCCATTTGCATTTGTAGTATACCTTTAAGAGAAAATAAATAAATTATAATTATTAATATCCAGAAAGAATCTTTGAACATTTCAATCCTATAAAAACAAGCAATAAATAAAGTCGTAGTTATCGTCGGCAGAAAGGTGTACATAAACAAAATTGGGTTCAGATGATCTTATTCAGCTTAGTCCCTATGCGGTTATCAGAAGACCTGTGGTGTACGACCCCCCAAGTGACTGCTTCTTAGTTGTAGTTATAGGTAATATATTGTAGTATTATTTAGAATTAGAATTTTTATGTTATGTTAATTGAAAAGTTATTTGTATTGTGGAATAAATAAATGTAATTATCATTATTATTCTTAACTTTTTTTTTCTCAGCAGACGCTGGTACGTATTTATTATTTACGGGCCTTAGCCAAGTAAATAATAAGGAATAAATATTTTTAATGTCCGTTACTTGAGTTTTCTTCTGTTTCTAAAAACAGTTCTACGGGTATTTAATATAGCAGCTTTTTGTAGTTGCGTGAAAGTGTTGGGTTTCAGATCAATTAACTTTTTCCTGGTATTATTATTATTATTATGTTGCTAAGGTGGACAGCATTGAGTCCGCCCCTGGCACCGACCTGGTCCTCTCGATGTCCTGCAGCTTGGCGGCGAGGTCGGCGAGCTGGGCCTCCGCCTGCTTCCGTTTCTTCTCGCCGTCGGCGCGGGCGGCGCTGGCGGACTTCAGTTCCGTGGCGAGGTCCGCGTTTTCTGCTTCCAGCGACTGCTTCGCTTTCTCAAGAGCTTTGAAATTAAAACAAAGTGTCAGAGCAACGATCCAGTGCACATAAGCTTAGAACGTCATAATAATGTTATAATTGAGACTTATAAGAGCGCAACCTCAGGTTGAGGGTATTCGTGTGCTGATACCTGTGGGATACGTCGACAGAGTGCTCAACTCAAAAATCTTAAAAATGATACTTAAAGCCCTTCATCCACTCATGTCTTCAATTCTTAAAAAAATATTTGTAGAATAATTCGTAAGGACTGCACTTCGAAGATTGTATAAAATGCCTCCTATTGTTATTGATAACTGTTGGGTTTGAATATGTTAATAATGGCAAGCAACACTTGTCACATGTGAAGTAACAGTTTTCAAATATCGGAATGTTTATTTAAATGTTTAAAACAGATTATTGTCTTCAGTCATGTCTTGTATTTGTCATCTAGACACGGACAGTGAAACATCTTAGGACCATAAAAATATAAAATATTGTTGTAATAGTGCAGTGTTTGTAATATATATATATCAACCATGAAGTCAGTATTATAAAATAGCCCTTCACCCCCAGAGCCCAGTCCCCTCAAATAGTACTACCAACAATAACTTTATCAATGTCAGTTTTGGAACATCTGATACTAGCTGTCCGGCCGCAGCTTCGCTGGTGCGATCCAGAAGCGCGCGAGTCAGCGACTACAATCTTTTTTTATTTGCCTTATAGGCAGACGAGCATACGGCCCACCTGATGGTGAGAGGTTACCGTCGCCCATGGACTTCAGCAATGACAGGGGCAGAGCAAACCGCTGCCTACCGTACACGACCTTCCCTTTTAATAACATGTTTGTACTACAATCGATCGATTCAAACTACCAATCAAATTAGCGCGCTCATCGCTTCGGCTGTTGTCAGCGCACCGGTGCTGCCAGTACTGCCTGGTGGAAGTGAAGGAGGCCCCCTCGTGGTGGGGCGGCGCCTCCACTACAACACTATCGTCTTTGCAAAAACCGAACTTGACGTTCTTCTGTCTGCGCTCTTTTACGTTCGACATCGTATTGTTCAGCGCATTAGCGTTTCAAAATTTTCTGTATTTTTTTTTATATGTATTATATAAAAAATAAAAATAAAAAGGTGAATTTATGAAAAAATAATCTAAAATAATTTGACAATGACTGTCTAAATACACTTCATTTTGAAGTATTATGTCAAATTAACAAAAAGGTTTTTTTTATTTCATTTCGATGAGTTTGTTGTTTGCTGCGCACAATATATTAGATTTATATATTAGTATAGATTCGTAAATAGCACGTACATAAGTGCACCTTTTTTTTTCTCCTACCTAAGCTGAGAGCCTTGAGAGGCTATATCAGCGTCGCCTTAACTAGTAGGTGAGCTCACGGGGCTCAAACCTGACGACGTTGCTAACACGAACCCTAGCAAGAGCCGTGCTTCGCAGAATCTACCACCGGATCGGAAACACGACGCACTGAGAAGATTCCGCGAGAAACTCAGTGGGCTGTGTCTGAGGGTTAATTTACCGGTCGAGCCCTTCCTCGCAAGCGACGGGTTCGACGAGAACGATGACCGGTGGTTGAGGTACCTAAAAGAACCGTTAGTGGATCGGGAGGATCCGAAATGATGTGTTTGTGCACCAGCAACGCAATGGCTACGTAACTCCATGTGACGTCACCGCTCAAGGTACGTGGATGTATATAAATGACTCACCAGCTTTAGCCTTTTTGAGTTGCTCCTGCTGCTCGTTGAGCGCCTGCAGGTCGAGCGAGTGCTTGTGGCGCTGCTGCGTGAGCGCCGCCTCGTGCGCCGCCGCCTCCTCCTCCAGGCTGCGCTTCAGCACCGCCACCTCCTGCTCGCGCTTCGACCGGAGCTCCTGTTGGGCTGCACCACTCCACTGTCTCAATTACTACGCACGCTTCTAACGCTCGCAGCGGTGTCGTCGGCGTCATCGTATTTGTGGGGACACGATGACAGTAGCAGATTAGTGTAGCAGATAAACTTTTGGACACTAGCAATATCACAAGCAATTGAATATGCAATTTCGAAAAGGGCACATCTCTGAAAATGTAAAATGTTCAGGAAATGAAAAAAGACTCGATTATTTTCTAAAGCAGTGTATAATTTAAAATATTAACTTTTAAGATATATTTTAGTGTTAATTAGCAATTGAAAATTACTGGAATTATTCGAAAATGGGTGTAAGCCTCAAAACTACATGTATATGAAAAAACGTATTTGACAAAATATGTGACATGTGCCCTTTTCGAAGTTGCATATTCAATTATAGTTTATTTAATATCTTGTGACGTCATTAGACGAAATTAAATCTACAGCACAGTGGTGGTCGGCGAGAGGTCCTTCGGCACGCGTCGTGCTGAGAATGTATCTCATTTCAAATATTTAAAATTTGGTAGGCAGCGGCTTGGCTATGCCCCTGGCATTGCTGAAGTCCATGGGCGACGGTAACCACTGATCATCAGGTGGGCCGTATGCTCGTCTGCCTACAAGGGCAATAAAAAAACAAAAACGATGTAATGTCATGTCAATTAAAAAAATCTTTAGTTTAATTTAGTTGTGGTAAAGAGTACAGAGCCGGTGGCGCGCACCTGCGGTGGTGTCCAGCGAGTCGAGCAGCTCGCTCTTGAGCGCCTCGAGCTCCTCGTTGAGGTCCCTGCGCAGCTTCTCTGCCTTGGAGCGGGCGGCGCGCTCGGCGTCCAGGTCGTCGTGCAGGTCGGCCAGCGCCGACTCCGCCTCGCGCGCGGCCTTCTGCGCGGCGGCGCGCGCGGCCGACTCCGCCTCCGCGCGCGCCGCCGCCGCCGTCACCTCCTCCTCGCGCTTCACTGCACAACAACATCGTACAGTTACTCACATATACACATCGACGCTTGAAAGGCAAACGTGACTAAGCGACAATGCGTGAACTTTACACTAGACTAATTTAAAGTTGAAATACCTGAAAAAAATCTATTTTAACGAATCTGTAAGATTGAAATTATTTTAATAGACCTAGAAATATATATTTTTTGCGCATCGAATATGGTTATTGCCTATCATTTATGTATAAAGCAATTATTGTCGTTTAGTCACGTTTGCCTTTCAAGGGTCGATATATACTTAATTATGATAATTATAAATATGATTCCCTTTTTTCTTTTCTTTGAAATCTACATGTTAAGGTCTCATCTCTGACTATGATCAAATACCAAACATTTGTAACAAAAATCAGAGATCAGTAATTGAAAGAGATGGTGGAACCCGATCCGAATCAAACTACCCAAGAATTAGCGGCACGATTTAACATTACCTTACCAACAATACAGTCTCATATGCATCAAATCAAAAAAAAGAAAAAAAAAGAAAAATGGGTGCCTCATCATTTGACTGATCTACAGAAAGAAAAGCGTTTTGAAACTTGTGTTGCCTTGTTGAATCGATACTGACATGAAGGGATATTGAATCGAATTCTAACATGTGATGAAAATTGGATTCCAATCCAAGTAGTTCAGCCGGAAATGTAACCTGAAGCCTTGGATTGACGGTAACCAACTATTACTAGTACACCGCCTCAGTGAGTCAGACCGAGGTGGCCGGGTAGTGGGGCGGCCCTACGGCGGTTACATGAGGACCCACGGCGAGTGTGGGGACCGACCGAGTGCAATCTGCAACTCCTCGAGCTGCGCCTTCCTCTCCACGAGCTGCTCCTTCACGTCCTGCAGCTCCGTCTCCAGTTTCCTCTTGGCTCGGTCCACTTCTTGTCGCATTTGGTGATCCTACAAACAACGACCAACTTCATAAAATAACATGATTATCTTAAAAATTTTTTTTTGTTGCTCAGATGGGTGAACGAGCTCACAGCCCACCTGGTGTTAAGTGGTTACTAGAGCCCAAAGACATCTACGACGCAAATGCGTCACCCATCTTGAAATATGAATTCCAAGGTCTCAGTATAGTTACAACGGCTGCCCCACCCTTCAAACCGAAACGCATTACTGCTTCACGGCAGAAATAGGCAGGGTGGTGGTACCCATCCGCGCGGACTCACAAGAGGTCCTACCACCAGTAACAATACCAGAAAGAAATTTAATATCAACATATTTTTGAAGCTCTCCTTATATTCATTAATTCTCCAGCTATTTGTTGTCTTAATAATTGTATCCTTGTGAACTATTTATATAAAGCTACATATAACTTATACTTATTTAGAAAAAACAACTGAATTTTACCTTAAGTAATTTCTCTTCAAGTTCGGCGATAGCAGACTCCTGTTTGGCCTTGAGTTTGCTCAAATGTTTGGCCTTCTCTTCTTCTTCGGCCAACGCTTGGGACAAATCGTTGGCCCGTTCCTCCAAAATCTATTAATAATTAATGACGTATTAATTTGATAAACAAATTTAAGTACGTATCCATTTCTTTCATTTGCTAAATATGTACTTAGTCATATAACAGAGAGCCATAGACATCAGTAGACTAAAATTGAACTAGTACATTCTCAACTTTTATATTAGACAAATAATCTGAGTAACGCTGACAATCTGTTAACATTTTAAATAATACTAGCCGTATTCGCCCGTATCGCTGGGCATTATTTAAAATTAACATTATTATTTATTGTCATTATTATTAGGGAGTCCAACACTCATATAAATATTAGCCTATCCATTAAGTACATGTATTTTCTACATGGATATCAAGTTTCAAGTCAATCGGATGCATGGTTCAGTAGTTATAACGGAATATCCGTAAAAACCACTGTAGATTTATATATTAGTATAGATTAAAGATAGATATATTTTACAATATCATTGTATAGGTTCAAGTAGAGGGGAGGTGAAGCAATGTTTCAGTTCACCCACCTTCTTCTCCTTGACAAGTTTCTGGTTGGTGTCATCGCTCAGGGCGAGGTCCTCCTCCAGCTTCTTGATCTTGGAGTCGCACTGGACACGCTCCAGCTGCAACTTTTGACGGGCCGCCTCTTCTTCTTCCAACTGTTCTTCCAGGTCCTGAAAATTTAAAGGTAAATATTGTTCTTATTTCATTGGCGGATTTGGAAACGTCAAATTATAATCCGATAGAAATAATGTTTTATTTGAGTCAAGATCTGCGCAGTGTTTACTTGTGACCAGAAGCTACAGGTTATGGGTTTATGTGGGCTGGGGCGAACATCAGCACTGATGGTTTGCCATCCCCATGAATAAGGCTTACGTGATCCTTTATACCAGGGGTTCCCAAACTTATTTTGTCTACTGCCCACTTTGATAATAAATTATTTTTTGGCGCCCCCATTTTTTCACCTACCTAAAAACCACTACAGCGAGAGCTCAGTCGATGTCTCAGAGTTTTCCTAGATGAAATTACAAATCGCCTCCCAAGCCTCTACACAACGCCCCCTTTTTTATCTGAGTCTTTTACCGCCCCCCTTTAGCAGCGCCCACGAGGGAGCGTTATCGCCCACTTTGGGAGACTGCTTTATACTGACACATACAAATCGATATTCGTAAGTGCACCCCGGGCCGTCGCGCCGTACCTGTATATTCAGCTGGAGACGTTTCTTCTCCTGCTGCAGAGCATTGCATCTCTCCTCCTCCTCCTCTATCCGTCCCTCGAGGTCGTGCAGCAGCTCCTCCAGCTCCTGCTTCCTGGCCGCGGCGCGAGCTCGACTCTCTTCCGCTTCGGCGCACAGTTCCAATTCCGCCTGAAACAATTCATTACATACTCTTGAATATTAACTTTCGTAGCATTTAAATAAGTTTATATATATATTTTTTTTCTAATAATTACCATTACATTAATGTAATAATTGAAACATGGAATCGTAAAGAACATAAATGAACATATCATATTATTTATTTTTAGCTGTTAATGTACATTTGGCATCGATATATATATATCGATTACATTTGGATATAATTTTACCGTCATTTCTTAACAATCCCTGCACATAATATCGATTTATATTTACAAAATCAAATGATTCTACAATTTTTTTGATATAGCGTTTTTTTCCCCTTTTTAATTTATTAGCAAAAGACCTTCCTTGGTCGAAGTGGATGCAGAAAAATATCTGATCAGAACACTGACCTGCAATTGTTCGGCGAGCTGGGTCTTCTCAGCGGTAGCCTGCTGGTACTTCTGCTCCAACTCCTGGGACCGTTTCGCCTGGGTTTCGAGTCTCTCGCGTATCTGACGTAGCTCATCCTCTTTCTGGGTGAGTTTCTCTTCTTGTTTCGTTACTTCTAGAAGGGGTTTCACCTGCAATAATAATTGTTATTATATTTATCAGAATGATGAAGTAATGAATTTGTATCTTAAAGAACAGCGTAGTGCAAATAATGGTGTTGAGCGCGAGTCGGCACTGGTGTGCGGCAGATTCTGCCGCGATGCACTTGTTGCTATACATTATTGAAGTTTCGAAAACTCGTGATTTAAAGAACGGTAAACTTAAACACACGTGATGTCTGAGGGCTCCATTTCAGGCTAGCCAAACGTGAATAATTATCGTTATGCGATTTTGTTTTTATTATTACATTCCTAATGCGAGCCACGAGGCAGCACTACTCATCGTACTATAGGACAATGATTATTATTCACACGGATAATATATATTTTGCGAAAACAGAAACTGTCCGTATTTACATAACTCGTGTGGTTACTCGATAATATTATTGTATAGCGGTGTATTATGCAATATACACACACACGCACACCTATAGCATGTAGTTAAGTTACCGTGTAGTAGATCTCATAGGCAGAAGGTAAACGAACTATATGTCTGGGGAATACAGGTAGGTGGCGCATTTACGTTGTAGTTGTCTATGGGCTCCAGTAACCACTTAACACCAGGTGGGCTGTGAGCTCGTTCACCGATCTAAGCAATAAAATAAAAAAAAAAAAAAAAAAAATACACCAGTGTTCACCCGGTAATCAAAATTCGACCATAATCACTGACTCCTCAAGATTTCGATTCGTTTTACAAGGTTTTAAATTTTTCTTTGACATTTAAAAGAAATACTTCCATATAATATATATTATATTAATAACATTAGAACTCGTAATGGGTACAAAACAAAATAAAATAAATAAAATCAATCGAACAAACTGAAGAGAAGGCGGTACTAAACTGTTTTGACTTTGTTTTGTTATATGGATTTTAAATTAACAATTGTATTTGTAACATATAAGTCATAAAAACACTTCAATTTCATATAATTTCCCAGATCAGTAAGCATGAATATCGCTTTTGGGCGGATACCAGATTGGATACCAGATTTTAAATTTTGGACATCCGACTTGCCTTAGGTGTCCATAAATATGTATAAATAAATAGGTATAAATAAATTCTCGCTTACCTTAATATACAGTCTCCACCACTGCCAATTCCTCAACTTGAGATACGCAGCGCAGTTCCTCTGAATGATCCGAATGGCGTTGAGTTGCTGGAGTCTCTTCTGGTAGTTCCGCCGGGCCAGGTAGCCGCGGCAGAACGCCTGGAAGTTGACTATCAAGTCCGTGATCTTGTAATCCCTCTCCTCTTCCAGGTGAGCCAGCACACCGGCCCTGAAGAATATTTTCGACTGACCAACTCTGTACAGATTGTGGTCCAGCTCGAGAGCCTCGATCATCTGTTCGCAGGCCTTCTTTCCGTCCATGAAACCTTTAGGAATGATGTTCGGAGTGAGGAGTTCATAGCGCTGCCTGAACTCTTGGAACGGAATCCTGTTCGGGAAGCCCTGTCTGCAAATTCTGATGCCCTCGAGGACACCGTTGCACCGCAACTGGTCCAAGACGAGGGGCGCCTCAATCTTTCCTGCTTTCTTTTCATGGTTGGGAATGATGCACCTCACAAAGTTCGGATTGGTGTTCCTCAATGTGGCCATCAGTTTAGTCAACTGCTCCTTATACAGTTGGGAGACAGTCCTGAACATTCCTTTGCGCGTTCTTGCACCGAACTGCGTGTCGGTCATCGCCTGCTGCGCCATGCCGACAATCTCAGCGTCCTTCCAGATGTGACAAACGAAAGGATCCTGCGAGTTCTGAAGAAGCGACACGACGTTCTCGTTGAGCGGGTCCATGTTCTTCATGAGCCACTGGGCGGCTGAGTAGTCCACTTTACCGGCGTAGTGAATGATGGCGAAGTCTGCCACGCCGCGGAAGTCAGTCTTCATAAACTTCGGGTGCACGGAGTGGGCCGACACCAACTTCTCGACGAAGGTCTTGTCTGTCGCCTTGGGGAACCAACATTCTTCATCGAGCAAGGCCATGATGCCCATGGGTTTGTCGATGAGATCGATGGTCGGTTGGAGATCGAGACCGAAATCAATGAATTTCCATTCGATTCCTTCGCGCTGATACTCTTCCTGTTCCAATATAAACATAGTGTGGTTGAAGAGTTGCTGCAACTTCTCGTTCGTGTAGTTGATGCAGAGCTGTTCGAAGGAGTTCAATTCGAAGATTTCGAACCCTGCCATGTCGAGGATGCCGATAAACGAGGCGCCTTGTCTCTTTGTCCTGTCCAGAGACCTGTTGATCCTGTTCACCAGCCATCTGAACAAACGTTCGTAGCAAGCTTTACCGATAGCTTCAACAGAAAACTCAACTTGTTCCTTGGTTTGTGCTTTTGTGACGAAATCGCGACCCACTTTAATTCTCGGTTTCAAGAAAGCCTTCGTCATTTCCGTTACGGAAAGACCTGTAACATGTAAGGTACATTTGTCATACAAGTGTTAAACAACATCAGTACTTTGTGTTTGTCTAGTTGAGCAATGGAGCTCTGGTGTCAAGTGGCTACTACCGGGGTCAATTTACATTACAGCCTGTATACCACTACCCATCTTAAGGCATGAGATTGAAGTCTCACTTGTATTATAACGGCTGTTCTACCGTCACCCTGACTCCAGTCTATCACTAATGAGCTGTCTTATCCGAAGATCGGACGCGGGTTGTTGATCCAAAAGGGTTTTTAGTCCGTTCATATCAGACATACTTTGCATACCGTCCCCGACGTTTAGGCGAAAGCCCTTCGCTTTTTTACAATAAAATAATTTTTTCTTACACTATTTTTAATTCAAATTTATTTTCTATTTTTTAGTTGGATTTTCTATAAAAGCGGATTTTGTTAGTTTTTTTAAACTATTATTTATTTTTCAGTTTTTAGTTGAATAAAATTCAATTCACAATTCTTTAATAAAAAAAAAACAATTTTTTTTAAATATTGAATTGTCATTGGTCCTTAATAAGTATACCAAATTTCGAGTTAATCCGACGTTTTGAAGGGGGTCAAAATCATGTTCAAATATTCCGTTACAAACATACATACACACATACGTCTGAAGCTAATAAAAGCGTATTAAAATGGTCGTTTAAGTAATTTTGAAATCGCACTCGAATTTATATTCTAATACAACATATACGTACGTAATCATTTCACGTTGGAGTACATTTGAGCAGCCGTCAATACCAAGGCAGTGAACAAGACAAAAGATCATAACTCACCAAGTAAATGCGCGATTTTCTGCGCCACGGTGTTGTCGGGCAACGTGGCTTGATCCGAATTCCTTTCTTGCTTGAACTGCATCGACCCGAACAGGAGAACCGCTGAGACTATCCTAAATATCGAATTGAAGTCCTCGTTGTTCATGCCCATGATGTTCATTGACTTCATGGTGGCCTGGTACTCGGCCGCGTCATCGATGCCGGGCACCGGTAGAGCGCCGCTAGATAAAAACGGGTAGCTTTTCGCATCTTCTAGAATGAACTCGGCTTTCTGCTGCGGGGTCGCTCCCGTCAGCAGCTGATAGAAGATGTGGAATGTCCTCTCGTCCTTCGCTTGTCTTATGGCCCTCGACTTTTCTAATAAATACGTTTCGATGTTGGCACCGGCTATGAAACCGGACGCGTCGAAGTTTATCCTTATGAATTTACCCTGAAATTTAGCGCTAGTTTTAATAAAATCTTAATATATGTAAATTACGTGTCACGTTGTTTGTCCGCGATGGACACCTAAACTACTGAACCGATTTTAATATTTTTTTTAATATATGTTTTATTCCAACACTTAGGTCATAGGGTGGTTTTTATTTCGATTAATGGTCGCAATATTTATTAATTAACGATACTACGATTTCTTATGCTGTTTTAAAACCTTATCCACAGCAACGTGTGGCAGGGCTAGTACAATTATATTTTTTCTAATTGCTTGATCTTCTAAAAATCTACAAATGTTCACATTAAAATCTCTAATATAGAATAACACAAAAGCTTGTATTCGGTACAATAATCATAGGTTAAAACCAAAATTTTTACACGACAAATAACTTTATCCGATACTTACGAATCTAGATGAGTTATCGTTTTTGACCGTCTTCGCATTACCGAACGCCTCCAATATCGGATTGGCCTGCAACAATTGCTGTTCCAACTCGCCCTGCACGAAAACAATATCATATAAGTAAAATAAAATATGGAGCTACATACAAGCACTATTAATAATGAATTTCACGAAGCATTCAGGGTTTAAAGTTACTTAACTTTGTAATTATCTAAAAGGTTATGTGTTTGAGTTTTTCAAGCTTTAATTCAAAATAATTTATTGGTACGAAAGTAAGAGTAATAATATTCAATTTCTGAACGTCAAATGTCAGCGAGCGACGCCCGCCATGACACTATTCCTCATTCAAATCCAGTCGCCAAGAGCGACGCATCGATTTTATATTTCTTTTAAATTCAGTCTTTAATTTGTCATATAAGGACAAATAAATATCTCAAAAACTATAAATACATTCCGCGCTCAATTACCGCAACGCAACAAATAAACTACAATTTTCCAATTATGAAACAGTAAGATACACTGATTCTGAACTGAAACTGATTTTAAATGATGCAACAGAAGCACTGACTAGACTTGGAACGATGACGTCATACGCTATCAATGTTTACCTCGTATGTAGGTCCACTCTACATTATTTAGTTAGCATGAAACCAAGGGTTGTAATTTCGATTAAAGCTGTTATTAGGTGATACAAAATGAAGAAGCCGATCCAAATTCGTATGGGTTATATAATGGATGAGCGACCAGACTTATTCATATACAGCTAAAGTTAATGCCCTTACAAATTACAATTGGCTTTGATCCCTTAAGAGGCTGGAGCAACTTAATGTTTAATTGAAGCATAACTATTGCTATTGTAGACATTAAATGCACTGAGAGACGCTAGAGAATAGACTGGACACCAAAAAATTAACTAATTGAAACTATGTGTTGTAATTAGCGTATATAATATATAACCTTTATATGATTCTGACGTTCAAACACAATCGAGAAAATGTGAATATTCTCAATTAAAATTGCAAGAAAACACGAATAGTTTTAGAGAAACCAAAAAATATCCACATGTACAATAGTTGCATGCAATTAATATGAATAAAACATAATATGAGTAAAGAAATAGTTATCAAGAAGCAATATGTGATGAATTTTATTTGTATTTCAATTAAAATGAAAAATAAATAAGATACGATTGACAAAACTCACTTTGATAAGCCAACAAAAAAACTAATTGCATCTGTGTGCGTATGTGTTTGTGTGGGAATTTCTTTTTTTATTGCATAAATCGTTTTAATCATGTGGGTCATTTAAATTCTTTATTATCCATTAATAGGTACATATATACAAGGAAATATCCACACACAATCATAGATAGGCATATATATGTAGCCTTACTCACAACAGAAGATACTAATATAACCCAAATTAAAAATAATTCCATATAATATTCATCACATATTAGAAGTATTACAGGCAAGCGTATTAGGCGGGTTTTTTTTTCATTCGGTCTCCCGACTGATCTTGGCGCCCGTTTTACTCAGATCATGCGTGTGTGAGATATTTACGTGTTTGACTTACTATAATCAGCTGTGGCGACGGTCCCTGGTGTCAGCAACGGATCACGGGAGAAGAGAGAAATAAAATAATTAATTAGTTCTGTGTAGGAAGGAAACTTAATCCAAAATTTGTTTTAAGAAAATAGACACTTTGACGGCTTTATCAGGACTCTTAAATATATGGAAAGAAAAATATGTACATAGTCTAAAACATATGACAGAATTTTGTAATTAAAAAAATAATAACGAAACCGTACAAGTATTTTAATAGTCTCTACGATTCCCCAAAGTCATTACTTTAAGATTTGTCGGATGAAAAATATACTGGCTCAAGATTCATAGCATAATTGTTTCGATTTTTAATTGTGTAAAATGCACACTTGTAGCAATTTTGAATTTAATGTATTTATAGATAAATTTACATATTAACTAGTTCGGATTACATTCGGATCATCAGTCTAAGTAGTAAATACACCCCTTCTCCGTGGATGATCTTTTCTTAATATAAATTTGGAAGCTCGTATCTCGAGGTGGGTGCCAAATTCAATATCTATGCGCTCCGATACCAATTTGGACAAGATGGACCTTCAATTCGTCTGCCGATCTACCATAATATTGTGGCTGTTCCTGTAAAACTTACATATATATTTTGTAATTTGATTTTTGTCGGATATAATATAATTGTTTCTGTATACACCTAGCTTATTTATGCGTGTGATATTTTGACAATTTTGATTTCTTGTTCCATAAGCCACGATTATTTAATTTAATTAATACATGCTATGATAATTAAATCGCTTCACTTGTATATTTTTCATCTGATAAAGAATTCTCGTGCTGTAACAATATTACCCATGCCACCTCCAAGTGCAGGTGTACTGATAGAACTTTACAATATCTAGCATAAGACACTTTATCTAGTTTTATTTATACAATATATCGAGACATTGAAGTTCTTAGACAGACTTGTCGGAATTTAAACAAAATACAAATATAAATAAATAAGTATCATAATACAAAACGCGAATATCAAAAAGTTTACGAAAATTGTTTTTGAATAACAATTTAATCAGGGTTACTACATCTAGCGTTTTTTTTTTATTATAAAACTCTTGACATATATAATGTGTGCTTTATTTAGTGGTGAGTAGGCAAAATAGATAAACGCTTCTGAGTCCCGGGTATGAGACTAGCGTAATACAGGTATCTACTAAAATCCCTAGCAGGGTTGTCAGCCCTTTTAGTTTCGTCATTTTTTTCTTTTTTGAATCCAATTTGATCTACGATTAATTAGCACCAGTGAGCATATTATAACTAAAAACAAGACTAGCTAATTACCGAACATTGTTTTTTTTTGCAATAATCAACAAACTAGCTGTTTTGCTCTCAAAAAATACTCTTACCCTTATGCGATAGTCAAACCAATACACGTGTGACCGCTGACAAAAAAATATATAGTACCATATTAATATGCTTCAAAGTTTTAATTATTTCAGGTAGGTGGAGGAAACATACCACTATGGTTATGACTTTAATACCCAGATTTATTCAGTAAGAACTGAAATTGTTCATATTTGTTTTATTCGGGGCGACAGCAATAGACTTATAAATATAATTTAAATTATCTTGCTTCTTTTCAAAATTTTGACTGTTGTGTTCCCATTTCAGAGGGGCGACATTTCAGCGAGGCTTTGAATTTAGGATTTTAATCTAATAAAACTATCCTAGCACTCTGTAAAGGCTTCGGATAATAAGGCGCATAACATCTGGCCACTGCAATGATACTGAATAACGACCACGACCACTCTGAGTTTTTTTTTCCTACCTAAGCTGATAGCCTTGAGAGGCTATTCCAGCGAAACCTTGACTAGTAGGTGAGCTCACGGGGCTCAAACCTGACGACGTTGCTAACACGAACCCTAGCAAGAGCCGTGCTTCGCAGAATCTACCACCAGATCGGAAACGCGACCCACTGAGAAGATCCCTCGAGAAACTCAGTGGGCTCCACTCTGACAAGGGTGATATGACAAAGGAAAAAAGAGTCTCCGAATAACTTACCGCTCCTGATCCTTTAGGTTTCGAAGCGGCGACGTACGCTAAGTACTGTATGACCTTTTTGGTGTTCTCCGTTTTACCAGCGCCCGACTCTCCGGTGCAGAGTATGGATTGGTCTTCGCGATCTGCAATAACCACATGGAGCGTTTACAGAAAACAATTACGTTTTGGTTTTTTTGTAAACCGTCTACAAGCATTCTTCACATCTCGAAGCCTGCAAGGTTCGTCAATCAGATTGGGCGCTACTAATGCTCAGAAGGCTTTACATGAAAGGGTGTACCAACAATCAGGTGATACTTATCAAAACGCAACTATCGCTACTTAAGTTGCCTTTTTCATATGAGCAGGTGAGATCACGGCACAAGGCGTAGTCCCCTGCGAGGGATTGGGGGAGGTGGAGGATCTTTGCCCTCCTCGTCTCCTTTTTCCTCTCTAGAGGTACCAGAATCCGACATAATTCGGTCCATTACCCCCCTCGAGCGGAATTCTTTTATGCTAATAACTATCCCCTAATTTAACTAGTAGGCCATATTCAAAACCTGCACAGACAAAGGTACCACCACATTTCTGTTTCTTCCTTGAACCATTTCGTTCTGAAGGAAAGGACGAACGCAATACAGTGCTATTCGGACTTCCACCTCAAAGTGGCAGCGGCATTCAAGTTGTGATTTCTATAGACCAGTAAACGTCTAGAACTGGGTATTTTTATAATTTATTTTATTGCCCTTGTAGACATTGGGTTAATAAAAAGAAATGAAAATAAAAGAACAACCTACGCACAAACTGCTAAAATATTATCGGTAATGACTTTACCGTGTTTGAGTTCAGAAACACGTTACGTCCATGAGTCGAATGATAAGCAGACCAGTTTACGAGCGACTCGTTTGCCTAATTGTTCACTGATGGCCCCGCGTACTGATGATACCAGACTATGGCTTATGGGACGTCTGCGTTGGGTGTCGGACGTTCGCCAGTACGCACTTTTCGTTTTTGTATTATTTATGGAACTTCTTCAGAATACGTATATATTTATTTAGAAACTCTGATTCTCAAATCAAAAAGGAGATTTTTTTAAATTTGATTTCAGATTGTGATATTCATTCGTTTCTCCAAAACATAAAATATCATATTAATTAAATATTAAAGGGACTGCCATCGACAGGGATTATTCACAGAACAAGACAATTAAATAAGACTGAGAAAAATATACGCGTGAAGTTAATAATAAAGAAATAAGTTTCTAACTTATAAATTACTAACTTAAACTTAATAACTTAGAACTAGGCCAAATCTAGGTATATCTATTCGAATATTAAACACAAGATATGTGTTTGCGATGCTAGCAATGCTGAAGCGATTTAAAAAAAAGCAATCCTGCTCAAGGTCATCATACCTTGAAGCATGGAGCGATACGCCGTGTCGGTGATGGCGAAAACGTGTGGAGGTACTTCATGCCTCTTGATTCCTTTGTATCTCTCCATGATCTTCTCCGTGTATATCGGCAACTTCTTGTACGGATTGACGACCACACAGAAGAGGCCAGAGTAGGTCTGTGGACAAAAACATTAAAGAACATTAAAATCATTTTACAACATTTCATTATTATTTTTATTGCTTAGTTGGATGGACGAGCTCACAGCCCACCTGGTGTAAAGTGGTTACTGGATCCCATAGAGATCTACAACGTAAATGCGCCACCCACCTTGAGATATAAATTCTAAGATCTCAGTATAGTTACAACGACTACCCCACCTTTCAAACCGAAACGCATTACGCATTGCTTCACGACAGAAATAGGCAGGGTTGTGGTACCTACCCGTGCGGACTCAGAAGAGGTCCTACCACCAGTATATATTCAATGATATATCAAAATAATCAGAACGTTTCAATCCTAAAGATGCTTAGAAATAATCGTTGTCAGATCGTCGATTGTAAATTTTACAACAATAGCAGACGTAAGCAATGGACGAGCCAGATTAATAAATGAAATTAATAAAACCAAAATCAATTAATTACCATGTTTTTTATACTTGTCCGTCCATCTATCGGAGTGTACATTATTCATAGCTACAGAAATTCTCACAGCTATCGTATCGAGTCATATGAATGCGAAATATCGTAACCGGCATCGGCAGTGAAATACAGCAATAAATCTTAATAAATTAAGTGTCATACTTTTTTTATATATTTAAAAAAGATATTACTACGGATAGATTTAGTACCAATCTCCGAAGTGTGAACAATTACTTAATTAGTGGTTTGCACAGTAAAAAGAGGCATGGTTCCCCTTGTGTGGGTCTCCTCTTATTTTTTTTTTTGTTATTGCTTAGATGGGTGGGCGAACTCACAGCCCACCCGGTGTTAAGTGGTTACTGGAGCCCATAGACATCCCCAACGTAAATGAGCCACCCACCTTGAGATATGAGGTCTCAAGTAATAGTTACAACGGCTGCCCCACACTTCAAACCGAAACGCATTACTGCTCGTTAATCATATTAACCATGTCTCGTTCGCCTGCTGAACTCCTCATTTCTGAGTCTATCAAAATATTGTTAACACCCTGACAGGCTTCCGACCGTGAGGACTCATGTCATCCATCGATGACATAAAGCTGGACGATAGTAATCCGATACATTATCAAACGGACGGTCGTCGATATGGTGGTATACGATCGGCGCGCTGATAACTCGATGGCCGTGAAGAAAGTGATTTGACGTTACCGGTTCTTGAATACCAACGCTTCGAACGCAATAACAGGAATTAATGAAATATAACGAATACTAGTGGTCCCGCAGTAGTCGAAATTCGACTATAATTAATTGAAATTATAAGTTTGAACATTACTCGTATTATGATTCTATTGTCAAAGCCTATTTCTATAATCACATATTTTGCCAAGACTACACTATAAACAAATAATATTAAAGATAAACAATATTAACCTATTCTCAATTATTGGGCCACATACTTTGAGCAATAACAAAAGTTTGACAATAAACAAGGAGTATATATGTGTGTGTCAAATACATGGTAGTGTGTGTAATGTTTTTGTATTGGTTTAATGTATTATTAATGCACAATTTAAAAAAAAAAAATTGCATTCTGCACTCCTTCTCTATATTCTCTATAAGTGTGGGAAATTTCACACTCCTCCGTGCGCACAATTTTCGTAAAAAGGGGTACTAAGTTTTTGCTTCTCGTATTAATATATAGATAATTTTAGGATACGATGGCGTGTTGATGAACCAGACTACCGCAGCACGAGATCTGAGTTCAATTGACTATATCAGGTTGATATGGAATTTACATGGTATTCGTGTTCTGAACGTGCATTTGTTATCGTCTCATATGCATTTCTGGCACACATCAAACTTAATAATTCTTTGCCTGTCATTAAATGGGCACCCATGATTGCTTCGCGCCCGCGTTAGTCGAGTTAACAGAACCTACCCGCGTTAACTTAGAAAAGTAATAACTTCTATCTGGTCTATAACGAATTGTTTTCCGATTGCGGTTTATGTTATTGATGCTATCAAAAATTGTTCTCTCAAATGTAAATGAATTGTTTTTGTGGTTTACACGAGACGACACGACCGATTAATATTCATCAACGATTTTTAGACCACATGATTATTTTTAAATAAACGACATCTATATTTAAAAAAAATCATTAATACAGCGTACTGTGTGCTCAGTGCGTGTTTTTTATCGTTCTCGATAGCGTAAAAGTTAACTCAAATATGATGCTGTTCGAACAGCGCCCCTAGCGGCAAACGTAAACAAACGTTCCAACTCCATACAAATTTGAGTTAACTTTTACGCTATCGCGAACGTTATACAACTCGCTCTAAGCACGCTGGTGCCTTCGCGTTTTATATTTCAATAATAGTAAGGTCGGGTCACTACGTAGATGACGTTACATCAAGATGTCTGTGGACTTCAATATCAATGAAGTACAGTGGTAGACTTTTTGGCGTTAACGCGAGGAGTGAAGTTGTGGGATATGTTTTATTTTGTCTATTTAGTGTTTCTTCAAGGTTCAATGTGTAATAACAGTGGTTTATTAACTTTTTAGTATCTGTGAAAGTGCACAAATGTGGGAAAATGAAACAAAGCCGCTGAACGTAACTTCTCGGGCTCCTCCAAAAAGTCCACTGAAAAAGTCTCAGTAAATGACCACCATTTTACTGAGATTATATTTCATCCCATATATCATCTCATCTCATTTCGTTTCGTTTCATTCCATGTTTCATATTAATCAGCTTCATTTCATTTCATAATATCATTTTTCATATAAAGTTTTCATTAAAATTAAAGTAAGAATTGACCTAAAGGTCTTAGTTACCAGGTCATAAAATCACTTAAAAAAAAAAGTAATTATTTCATAAATAAATTCGGAAAAGTAAAAAAAAAAACGAGCATAGTATTTCTCACTTATTTACATCTAACTAATAGTTTACACGCTACTTTACTAACGAGCGGTCGAAACAAAAATTCCTGTACCCGTTATGAATGAAATCATAATTTGGATTGGAGCGATGCCAGACACGATTTGTCACAAAAGCCACAACTGCAGTTTACAAACAAAACATAAAATGAAACTTAATGAATATTAAAGGTCATAACATGACGGTTTGTCTGTTGTATTGTAGATTTAACATTTCAGTCAGGAGCGATTTGACTATGCTGCATTACATATAATTATACCTTCTTTATGGAAATTTCGGGAAACTAAAAAATACGTATATTACCGAAATTATGTTGAAGTTAAGAAAATACATTTTAACTGTCATGATTCCCGGTGGTTACCTCAAAAACTGTGAGCTCAGATTTAAAAATTATAAATTCGATATAGAAGGTCGTATTATGCTTTTTTTTTCCTACCTAAGCTGGTAGCCTTGAGAGGCTATTCCAGCGTAACATTAACTAGTAGGTGAGCTCACGGGGCTCAAACCTGACGACATTGCTAACACGAACCCTGGCAAGAGTCGTGCTTCGCAGAATCTACCACCGGGTCGGAAACGCGACCCACTGAAAAGATCTGGCGAGAAACTCAGTGGGCTGCCTAGTAGGTGAGCTCACCTACTAGTTAAGGTTACGCTGATATAGCCTCTCAGGGCTCTCATCTTAGGTAGGAAGTAAAAAAAAACTCCGGTTTGAGCCCTGTGAGCTCACCTACTAGTTAATGTTACGCTGAAATAGCCGCCCAGGCTATCAGCTTAGGTAGGAAAAAAAAAGTGGAGGGCATAACATGAACTAGAAATTAAAACAAAACAAAAACAAATAATTTCGTATCCGTCAGGGGACAAACACTAAGGGTCGTGATTCAGAAACGCACACTCGTTTAGCTGATTTAATACGCAACGTATGCAGCGGAGAAAGTCATTATGACTTCCTTGAATCAAGACGAGAATAAATCCTTATTAGTTCTGTTGGCGTTCGTAGCGAGCCCTTTGTTCCGTGTGCATTTCCAGGCACTTGTTGCTTTCATTGTAAACTAATAAAAGTCCGTTTGCTGAACCCACACTCGCAGGTTGATAGGAGAAGAGTTGCCACGCTGCCTATTTCTGCCGTGAAGCAGTAATGCGTTTCGGTTTGAAGGGTGGGGCAGCCGTTGTAACTATACTGATACCTTAGAACTTATATCTCAAGGTGGGTGACGCATTTACGTGGTAGATGTCTATGGGCTCCAGTAACCACTTAGCACCAGGTGGGCTGTGAATTCGTCCACCCATTTAAGCAATAAATAAAAAAAATAATAGATAAGCTCAGGGAATCAGAATGCATTCCTGAAAATAATATCTCATGTGAGAGATATCAGAATATACAAAGGACACGACCCAGATTTCCCGGAACTACTAATGAGTTCTGTGAGCCCGGACGGATCTCTGCCTCCATACTGTCCCGAAGCACTAATGCCTTCCAATTTAAAGGTCGGGGCAGCCGTTATACTTTTCAATTGTCTTAAACCTTATATCTACGTGGGCTTCGGTAACCACTTAACCACGGGAAGGCCGTGAGCTCGTTCACCCATCTAAGCGTTAAAAATAAAACAGAAATGCTTCACTATCAACCGTCCGTATAAAGTACTAAATCCAATGTTTACGTTACGTAAGAGTTCAAAAGTTAAACACATATGAAGGCGCACAGTAATCCGATGTAGGACGGGACCAAATCGTAAACTGATAATTATAAGTAGAGTGATGTTTGCGACTGATATGCATCATACTCGCTTTGTACTGGCCGCTAATCATTGAATTAATCAGCAGGACGCCACGTGCTCTGAGGAATTGTTCGAGACGATACCGGCATCTCGTTTTTACCATCGCACCGCCCGCCACCGGAGTAGAGTTCATCCATACTACCTGGAGCCGCTGCGGTCATCCACAGTGCGTTTCCAGAGATCTTTTTTGCCACGTACCATCCGGCTATGGAATGAGCTCCCCTCCACGGTGTTTCCCGAGCGCTATGACATGTTCTTCTTCAAACGAGGCTTGTGGAGAGTATTAAGCGGTAGGCAGCGGCTTGGCTCTGCCCCTGGCATTGCTGAAGTCCATGGGCGACGGTAACCACTCACCATCAGGTGGGCCGTATGCTCGTCTGCCTACAAGGGCAATAAAAAAAAACTAAGAGAATCTACGTGGTTTCACAATAAATTATTTATTGGAAAACTCGACTGAAAAAAAATTGTTCATTTTATTTGGAAAATAATTTGGGACCAGCGGGACTCGCTCCTCTGTTGTACCGACGCTTCCAGACCTCTAAATGCGGCTCAGCTCATATTTGCATCGCATTCGAGAATAGGTAGGAAAAAACAACCAATTTTCCTACAAAGTGGTCATTAAAATATCCATACTACGTTTAAACCTCATTCTACTGCTAATTCATATCATGAGTATTAGTTCTACTTGTGTGTTTTATAAGTGAACCGTCGAAGGACCACTTGAACAGTCGGTTAGTTCTTTTGTCGTCTATTTTATGTACATATGAGAACGGTCAATTCGTTCCTTGTCGTCTGGGTCTGGTTCATCCGTCTTTCAGGAAGTCAAAAAAGTACTGCCTGCCGCTAGTCACGTATCGCCTCGTTCCATTTCTCTCTTTATTTTTTAATTCTTGTCAAGTGTCTGTCTTAGTTCTGTGTCTAGTCGTTGTAGGTCTTATGTCCTGTCAAGGAGGTTGCACGCCACGACAATAAGTTTGGGCTAATGGAAACCACTATTTGTACCAATTACAATCCTTCGTTTTCAAATATAAATTTAACTATGCACTCAGACATTATACGAAGACGTGCACCTATATCTTCAACATGAAATTTAAACAATTTTCATAAACGAAACAATATACCGACGGAGTTCAATATCGTGTGCGAGGTAGCCAAGTCCAAAGTGAAGTCCTTCAAAGTTTCAACTTAATATTCGAGATTCTCAATTACCTAACTAGACCTCTTGTTTGTTTGTTGATAGAAAATGAAAATACAGTGTAAACAATGTTGTAGCAATTTCCAATATTACATTGATAATATTAAGAAGACTATTAAAATTTATAGAATCATTCTCCTTTAAAACGAATTTTTGTTAATTCTTTTAGTTATATCTAAAGTTTTTTGTTTTTTTTTATGAATGAGGAATTGCTGCTGGCCCAGACGCCTTTCCAGTTTCACCAGGACAGATAGACAAGCAAAGACTCAGCCAGGAGGGGTGGGATTTGCTAACAGCTGCCCGAGCGTCTCCAAAGGAGACCTAACAACTTAAGTTTTTTAGCGCTCGTTAAAAAAACCTTCAAATAGAACAGTTGCATTTCCTATTAAATGTTCATACGTCAGCACTTTTAAAATGCGACGCTTTTTTATTGCGCAGTGTTGAATTTTGAGCGCTAAGCGTTGGGCGTTACAGATTACGTCTCATCAAGAACGCCATAAAAGCGCCAACGCCGAGTTTTGACGCAACGTTTTTAAAACGCCCGTGCGAATGAGGCCTAACTGCTTCGCGAATGAATCTACTACTGGATCGGAAGTAGTTATATCCTATCTATATATTAATACGTGAAGCAAAAACTTTGTATCCTTTTTTACGAAAATTGCGCGGACGGAGGAGTATGAAATTTTCTACACTTATAGAGAATATAGAGAAGAAGTGCACAATGCTAATATTTTTTTTAAATAATGCATAAAAGATACATTAAATCAATAAAGAAAACATTACACACACTACATACCATGTATTTGACGCACACACGCATGCATACTATTTAGTGTCAAACTTTTGTTCTTGACGTCCGTGGTCAAATTGAGAATAGATTAAATATTTTTTGTCTTTATAAATATTTTTTTATAGTGTAGCCTTGGCGAAATTTGTGATTATAGAAGTATAAAATACAATCATAATAGTGTACAAACTTACAATTCCAATTAATTATAGTCGAATTTCGACTACTGCGGGACCTCTAGTTCAGATGAACAGCGTTAAAACGAAGATCGTATTTATTACTTTATAGTACGAGTTACAAAATTTTCGTTCACAAAATCTAAAGGGGCTCCTAGAGAGCCAGCTGCGTTACTAATTATGATAATACATTAATTTTACACCGCTTCCTGCAACACTAATACTGGAATGCGTGAAATTATCAACAAAATTACATTATTTGGATGTCCACTACAAGGGTTTGTTCGTGAAAACGACGTGCGTACGATAAATATCTGTTGAATTAAATTAAGCTATCAACAAGACCACATGTTAACATTTATATGGTGTTATGGGTTACAATGTGGACAGCTATTAAATAAATCATCGATTTACTGATCACCAGACGGGTTGCGTGTTCTGTTTCTTTTGTAAAAATATTTGTTTTTCAGTTCAAAAGTCAATGACAAACCTCTTTTTTGGTTTAAAAAAAAAACAGCGTGGATGGTTTATAGTTGCATCCGATATCGAATTTATAATATCGAACGTATTTTGTTATTCTCGGTAATTTTAATTAGCGGCAGTTTTAAAAACGTTTGTAGACCATAAAGAAGTCTCATTTTTTTTATTGCCGTATAGGCAAACGAGCATACGGCCCACCTGATGGTGAGTGGTTACCGTCGCTCATGGACGTCAGCAATGCCAGGGGCAGAGCCAAGCCGCTGCCTACCGCTTAATATACTCCACAAGCCTCGTTTGAAGAAGGACATGTCATAGCGCTCGGGAAATACCGTGGAGGGGAGCTCATTCCAAAGCCGGATTATTACGTTTATACATTTTTTTATTACGATTTAGTATAAGTTATGCTGGCTGCATTTATAATGTTTGAAAAGCTTAAGCGTATCTAGCTACAAGAGAACTTTGTCACTTTCGAGAGACCATTACTTACCTTGCAAAATCAAATTCCCCCGCTCACTTGAAAATATGCTTCCTAAATAATTATCACATAATATTCATTTGAAAATTAACTTTTTTATTTGAACTTTTAATATTTTTATATTAATATTACTTAAATAAAAAAATATGATGGTACGATTCCGTGTTTTCTCTTCTTCTTCTTCTGTTTGATTTTGGCTCGCGCGGCTTGCGCATTTGCCACAAAGCAAAATAAAAGCTTGGGAACTACGCAATAAAAAAAAAAATTTTTTGAAGTGAAACTTCCTTATCGGCGTTGGAAAAAAATTTACCGTCACATTTTTCGGTTACGCGTCACATTTTTCCGTTACGCGCCATCTTTTTTGTATTCATGTCTATGATAATAAAATCCTTTTGTTTAAACTTTATCTAATTTAACTTTTTTGTATTCATGTCTATGATAATAAAATCCTTTTGTTTANAGCGCTATGACATGTTCTTCTTCAAACGAGGCTTGTGGAGAGTATTAAGCGGTAGGCAGCGGCTTGGCTCTGCCCCTGGCATTGCTGAAGTCCATGGGCGACGGTAACCACTCACCATCAGGTGGGCCGTATGCTCGTCTGCCTACAAGGGCAATATAAAAAAAAAAAAAAACTTGCTATTTCACACACGACCTGATGACAGCGGACTTCATGAGGTTATGTTTGAATAATATATTCGCAAGATTCGAGAATATTCCAGTACATTCTACTATTTATTTACGTGCCCCGTTATTAACGACCAACAAGTGCCATAGATAAGTCATTTTTTTAAGCTAGATTGGTAAACGAGCTCGCTGCCCCCCTTGTATAGTAACCACTGAAGCCCATGGACATGACAATATAAACGTCCACCTTGGAACATACGGTCGAAGTCTTATCACTCTCTCTCAGCGGACGCCTATGTTAATAAAAAAATTCAAGAGTAAATAATTGGAATAAGCCGGTTTCCAAATTCCAAATTCCACTTAGGATATTCGATCACTATCAAAACAATAAAAACGTGTTCGAATACAGGTTTTCTTTTACTTTAATTGTACAATAAATAAATAAACGAAATTAACCCATAATGGATACGCGAAAACGGGTCCGTGTTTAGATAAAGAAATTTGAATAAGAATTTCGCATTTCGTAGTGCAAAGTGAATAGATTACTCAAATTATATTTAACTACATAATAAAGAGTTATTTAAATGTTTTTTTTTTTTATATACTTTTAATCAGTAAAAGAACAAATTTTACGTCTGTGATTTCTAAAGTTAGCCGTTAATGTCAAAATGAAATTTTATAATTCGATGTCGTCATCAATCAGCCATATGATTTAGTTTGATGTGGCTTTCTGATTTTCATTAAAAATAAACATGAAAAAAATTTAAGAAATAGATGATAAGCAGCATCAACCCTAGAGGTGTACAGGCAAGGCACTGCCTATCCCTACGGAGCCTCTTCAGACCTGGTTTGCAGAAAAAAATGGCTTTACACTCGAGATACACTATGAATCTGGAAGGTTTTACTGGAAGAGGTAGATCTAAGAAAAAATGGATGGATTGCGTGAAAGACGATATGTGTAAGAGGGGAGAGAGCGAAGAAATGTTATATGATAGATGAGTATGGAAGGAGAAAACATGTTGCGCCGACCCCAGGTTACTGGGAGAAGGGCAGGAGAATGATAGATACACTGAATATAAAAGTTGTGCCAAGATAGGCCATTTAAGCGACGCAGGGCTGTTTTTTACGGTTTGATTCTTTCATAAATAGGGCAACATACCCAAAACATAAGATCATACCCAAAACATTGGTTTAAACTCGATTATGACCCACTACATGTTGCCATTCGCGACCTTCCTCGAACGTACTTCCTCACTACAATGAAGCATATTGAACAACCGACAAACCAAACTCGAACCCGAGTAATTTATGTGACCATAAGGCCACTTCTACAATCATCTATCACTCCGGACCACATGTCGCCGACAGGCCGGTGCACGAAATCGTAAAGGCTGTCGCAACGGTCACGCGACTAGTTATGAAAGGTACAAAAAAGACCAGAGCGGCACAGTTTCCACGGGTCACCATACCGTGTTTGGTCATGTCAATCCGATACCGTACATGGGCACGACTAATGCTCGCCTTGATAATGCTTTGCGACTGCGCTTTAATGCGTTCTAGTTTTTTTATTTTATTTTATGACAGTATTCATTGGTGTACATAAGTCTTTCGAGCACTATTTACTGAATAGGCCTTGTCAACTACTACACTATTTGTCCATTATTGACAACAAAAAAACACTTTCAATGCCCCAGAAACTTTCTAAGTGGCTTCGTTCCATCTGCCCTCAGAACATTAATTACAATCTGATAGCGGTGGTTCTTAAAGGCCTTACTCAAACTTTATCTTCAGGTAAAACAGTTCCGTATTAACGTGTTAACGTTTGTTTCAAAAAACTTCTCTCAAAGTACCTAGAACTGTATAACTAATGTACCTATTATACATATTTATACTATAGATCGCCACATTTCTCAACACCTTGGTCTCGTCATATGTAAAAACATTTTAAAATATGTGCGGTAATAAAGCTTAAGTATAGAAACAGGTAATATTTCAAAGCGAACCTTTCCTCGACGTGTCATGACACATCATAAGACGTTTGACCCGTACGTTTGCCAAGTCCGTTTAGACCTTGTGACTAACGCACGCTTTCGGAATTCACTGACCGTTCCAGATTCCTTTGTAGAGCCTCATAAGAAACCATCAAAGTTGCAGGGTTTTATGTTTTTACGTGTGAAGTTTAAACATCAAGTTGTTATATTGGAGATTTGGAACTATGCACTTTAATCTCTTAGTTCGGTTTCTTCGTCGCGCTAACGTTTAATTGCGGCATCTATCAGCCTGCTAACTTAAGAATTACTAGGTAACTAAGATTCTTATAACAAAATAAGTATATTAATAAGTACTTCAGAATAATCGTCAGTATTATATTACGCCTTTTGCAATCCACTATCGACCAATGACCATTAGCAAAATGATCGATGTAATAGGAGCAGAACAAACAGATAATACTAGTATTACTGTGTATTTTGCTATTCAATCAATATGTAAGTTAACGTTTATCGTTTCAGATTCAATAGACCCAGGTTACAATTTCCCGATAAGTTATACGTACTAAAGAAAGTCATATAAGAATCAAGATAAGAACAAGACTACAATATCTATCTATCTATACATATATGTAAAAATGAATTGCTGTTTATTAGGAGTGGGTGATATAAATCGTATATAGATTCAATATCTATATATCGCAGCAATATCGTTGAATCCGATATCGCCCCGCACGAAATCTATATATCGATATCAGCCGATACACGATATTGCTCGATGAGATGCGCATCGCCATATCGTACCGATTCGTGAATCGAAATCTATATTTCGATATCAGCCGATACACGATATTGCTCGATGTAATGCGCATCGGCATATCGTACCGATTCGTTAATATCAGCAATATTCGTTTGGTTCGTATCGAATCGGCCAGAGTGAGTGAGCGCACGATAGGGATATCATGTGATGAATGAAACAGAAACAGGCATTATCCATACAATTGTAAACCTTATATTTAAGTTCATATGTCTGTAGATTATTCTTAGCGTATCAGCAGGATACAATTAAGGAAAGAAGTTTCAACTTTCGACCCTAACTTGAATGCAGTATAGCCTATTTGCATCGTTGAATTTAATTTCACGCGCTTTGACCTTGAACTAGAATTTTTGGACAAGTGTTTATAAATACTTAAAAGTTTTTTGTGTTTGATTTTTAAAGTACACATTTTTCTATTTTTAGTTGAATCCAAATAATTGAGTTTATTTCTTGTGTTTGTATTAAACTTTTGAAATCTACACTCTTTTGGTATATTTTGTAATTTTAAATTAAGACACAAAATACTAAAAACTGAAAATAATGTAGCCAGTCCTAAGCCTGGTAAAAGCATGAAGGAAAGTTTTTTTGATATTTTTATTTTCATGTTCTTTTTATTACTTTAAGATCATATTATAAATTGATATCAGAAAACCAACCGTATAACGTTGACTTAAATCTATATCTACTACGATATTATATCAGCGTATCGTTTCAAATCTCAAATATCATGAATCGAGAAAATCTACTAGCATCCATCAATATATAGATTCAGAAAATATATAGATTCAATATCCGATATTGATCCTCGATATATAGATACGATTCGATACGCGGCAAAACCGATATTACCCACTCCTACTTTTTATTAGTCTCGCTAAAACTCGAGAACGGCTGGACCGATTTGGCTAATTTTGGTCTTGAATTATTGGTGAAAGTTCAAAAAAGGTTTAAAAGGTAGATAAATATGAAAATGCTCGGAATTAAATAAAAATAACAATTTTGTTTTTCCTTTGATTTGTCCCCCCCGTCGGACGGAATCCTTTTTTATTTAAAGTTCATTTTATACAAAAGTTTACGTATTTTACTGATCGATTGAGACACTACGAAGTCTGCCGGGTCAGCTAGTACCTAATAAAACTAATGACTTCGCTCGGAAATCGAACGTGAACTTCGTTGTACGATGTGAGTTCGACAATCTAAATGAAATATATGAGACTTAATATTTAACGCATCACTATATAAAAATAGTCAGTTAATAAACTTCGTTGTTTCCCAAAATAATTCGGATGTTAAATAAAACTGATTGAAAGGAAACTCCAACAAGACTAGTAATAACTACAAAACGATATTTTTCAAGTAATCTTAAACACGAATCAGCAAATTTGAATCACAAAATATCAACATAACAAGGAACCGAAACTAGAACAAGACATGCATTGAAAAATAAATAAATATTACAAATCATCGCTGCGTTGTCATTATTATAAAATGAAATATTTAAAAAAAAACAATTCGCGTTCAATACGCGTTCTGACCCCAATTACTCTGCGATATCTATTCGAAATTTCTTTTTATTTTATCTTTAGACGCAAATTCAAATTCAAATTCAAAATCATTTATTTCAACTTGGATGTCATCAAAAACACACTTGTTGAATGTCAAAATGTAAAAGAAAATGTTAACTCTACCACCGGTTCCAAAAAAAGCCACAGCCCTGAGAAAAACCGGCGAAACAAACTCAGCGGGTTTTTTTTTTTGGATTTTCTCAAATATTGTCTTTTTTTTTTAAACAAGAAAACATATTTACAGTATACGAAAAAACAAGTCAAAAAAATACAATTCAAATAAATAATAATAATAATGAAAAATGAAAAGGCCAGGAGCGAACGCCTCATTCCCACGTAGTGCCATCTAGTAAAAAATCCTTAACTTTATAATATGCCTTGTTGCACATGCATTAATGACTTAACGAGTATGCTTACAAACAGAATTATTCTTTGCGATTTGAAAATATGAGTTCTAAAGCAGTCTTCTACTTATTGCACTATGTGAGGTAGGCGCAAAATCTCCTCTTGTTCCATACTATATACCACACACTATATACCTAGGTCATTTCAGACCCTTCTCACGTATATATCCCCTTTCACATAATCCAACGAAGTCTTTTAGGACGCCCGAAAATCACATTATCATCTATTTTCATACGAATTCCAAAGCAGTAATATAACGTATACCAACCAACATTGGAAGATGTGTACGGTGTTCGAAAGAAAATAAATTGAACTAGCCCATTACCTCTTAAGCAAGACTTTTTACTGGTGGTAGGACTTGTTGTGAGTCCGCACGGGTAGGTGCCACCACCCTGCCTATTTCTGCCGTGAAGCAGTAATGCGTTTCGGTTTGAAGGATGGGGCAGCCGTTGTAACTATACTGAGACCTTAGAACTTATATCTCAAGGTGGGTGGCGCATTTACGTTGTAAATATCTATGGGATCCAGTGACCACTTAACACCAGGTGGGCTGTGAGCTCGTGCACCCATCTAATCAATAAAACAAAAGATTACAAATACCACCGCTACACTGCAGTGTATTTGATGTTGACTTCATATTGTCTATGACCTCTACTAATATAATTGAGTTAGATGGACCATAAAACAAAGAACTTGATCACAGGTGAGTACTCAGCCTACTACTGTCATAATAGGTCAATTTCCGATCGAAATCAGTATCTTTGTTAGTAGTTATTGTAAAATGGTTTGGAACTTGTTGCTCAGATTCAGAGTTAGGCGTGCTTTGAAAGTCTTTGTAAAGGCCTGAAATACCATATTGCTCTAATAAGGATTTCCACCATTTTAGTAACAATTGGGCTTTAACTTCCAAATTACTCCATTACTGATCACCACTCAAAAATTTATTTAAGAATGGCAAAAACGAAACACAGCAGTTTGGCTATCCCATAATAATAAAAAATAAAGACAATAAAAAGTATTTTATATTTCTAGGAAAAATAAAAATGACTGTTTAGTGTACTAAGAACAAGTTTAATTCCTAATTCACTGAATTATTATCGCGTTCATTTCAAACTCTAACTTATGTACATACATATTCAAGTGATAAATATTTTAATTGATGTAAACATTTTCGAATTTAGCGAATATTCTAATTATCTTGGTGGTACCGACAGACAAGCACATATACTACGACATCATATAAATACTAGTTTGATTAAGACCATCATTTCATCGTACTCTACCTACCACATCAGGATGTGCTTATCTCTGTATCAACATCACTCACACTGCTATTATGGAACACAGCGGTAGTACAGTTGTTGGAATTAATCACGAGCCACGTTGATGACATTATTTATGCGAAATACTTTCGTTGAACTGAACTACCAATAAGACCGTCACAAAGTTACAATTTTAACAGACAAACGAAGCGATCCCACATTCAATTTACCATACAAACACGGAATATCCCAGCTGGAGCTCACGGCAAATCATTTGTTCATTGGTAATGCCTGAAGTCGATTTCTATCGCCACACGAGGACGTGTCATTTGTAAAAAGACCGGTGTTTCCCAAGCGTTATGATATGTCCTTCTTCAAACGAGGCTTGCGGAGAGTTATCAATGATAGGCAGCGGCTTGGGTCTGACCCTGGCATTACTGATGTCCATGAGCGACGGAATCCGGTTCCCATCAGCTGGGCCGTATGCTCGTCTGCCTGAAAAGGCAAAAAAAAACCGCCACGTCACAGCAAAAGAAATACCTAAAGAAGGATTTCATTGCTCGTGGCAATAATCGTTCATATCAATTTGTGAAGGTACTAGAAGGTACTAGAAGCTAATATCAAGAACATTATACTAAGTATTAAATTATTTTATAAATATTCTTATGCTGTTTTATAGTCGAGGTTACTGTGCATATTTTCCTTTAGGCGTTCGACTCGTGGCGCCAGTGTGAGTCTTCACATCTGTACAAACGGAAGGCAAGGCCGATCGAGGACATCGGTTAAATTCTTGCAATTGAATCCTATATTGCCGAATTGTATAGCACAAACCAAAATTACATGTTAGCAGTCGAAGCTTCGTCGGACATATGAAAAATCAAACGATACGGACTTCAAAGTGGAGTCAAGAAGATTTGGCGACACACCTGCAACTCATCAACAAACTATATAATTTTCATGTCGTCACATCAGAATTTTACTACAAAACAGAATTGGAAGTACATGATCACGAAACAACAACAATATCGTCGCGTTAAAAAGATGCCCGCATAATTTTTGCAAGCATAATTACTGGGGTCATTACTAAGAAAGTACTTTGGTTTACAACAAAAATTGTAGGGTAGCCGTTTAATCAAAGCAAAGTTCGGTGCTCAGAGAAGCTATGTGATGGATGATGGATAGCAGCCTTTGCAAATAGGACATTGGGTAGAGATACGCAACAGCCCAAGTAATTGAAACCTGAAGCCTCAATTCTAAAAAAATCTCTTTTATCGTAATGTTCATCAAATGGCAAGTATATTTTATACCTACTTGCAGAGTTTCAAAAGAAATTTAGATTAATGTTGCCAGCCGAATCGCAAGTATAATAATAATAATTATAATAATTTAATAATTATTATAATTATTTAAAAAAAATCTCTTTTATCGTAATGTTCATCAAATGGCAAGTATATTTTATACCTACTTGCAGAGTTTCAAAAGAAATTTAGATTAATGTTGCCAGCCGAATCGCAAGTAGACGCTTTTTTATTACATTTCTTTTTCTTCTACGTTTTTTTTTTTAACTAAAAACAACTCGATTAATAAATTTATGTAAAGTAATTAAAAAACGAGGTTACAGCCTTCGAGGCAACCCTTATCTATCGCCCACATAAACTTCAATATTATGCAAAAAATAATAATTAAATTATGACCCTTACTACAACACGATAAAGTTTAAAATTGATCGAGAACAATTCTAAGAACGCGTGAGTCAGAACCGACATACACACTTTTATGGAGAAACAAGCGCTCAAACAAAATACGTGACTTGTGAACCGTACCATATATGGTCAATTGTAATGTTCTGTTATAATTGGTGATGTCTGTTTGGGTTACTTATAGAATTCAAACATATTAATGACGACGACATTTTTCAGTCGTGTTGGTAATATTAGCTCTATTGCTAATTGCTGCAGTAAGGTCATTTCGAATTGGGTATGTAGTGGATGGACGTCTAGTGGATCTTCAGTGCGGTTGTCAATCAGAAGAGATGGGAATGATGCTGAGCTCCTTGGACAACTTCCGTTATTAGTAACAGTACTTAAACTTACTTAAATTTTACTAACAATCACGCCACGTTAACTTGTCACCTGATAAGTTCGTAAAGAACTTGTGTTACAGGTACCAGATAACGGAAATAAATGTAAGATTTTTATTATACACATACATATTTAATATACATCCATAACCCTGGAAAAGAAATTTATATTTATCATACAAATATCTTCACTTGGCGGGATTCGAACCCGCGACCCCCTTGTGTAGTGACTATGTCACTTACCACTACACCAGACAGCCGTTTGACAGTATCTTTATGTCGCATACAAATTTTCTTGCATAAATCTTCTCAAACTCCATTTTAAGGTCTAATGATAAGCAAAGATAAGCAATGATAAGCTTCGATTTGAATGGTAAAATATATGATTTCAACGAAATTGATGCTTCATTGGCATGTCTCAAGATAGAAAGAACATTAAATAGGTATTTCACTTCATATAGGTCAACAAAAAATCACGTTCTTATTAATAATCCTTTTAGGTTCATAATCTTCTATCATATTATGTTATGTATTATAATTTTTTCTTTGTGTGTCGGTCCTCTATACATTTAACTATTCATCCAATTATGATGGAACTTATTTTAGTGAGTACTTTAAGAAAAGTTTTTGCTGCCACACCATTACTTTTTTTTATTGCCCTTGTAGGCAGAGGAGCATACGGCCCACCTAATGGTGAGTGGTTACTGTCGCTCATAGACGTCAGCAATGCCAGGAGCAGAGCCAAGCCGCTGCCTACCGTTAAGTACTCAGGAAGCGCTCAGGAAACACCGTAGGGGGTAAATGTAGGATCCCAAGTCGTTTCAACAACTAAATGTTTTTTTTTTTATAAATTTAGCAATGTTGACAGTGGAGTTAGGCCGACTATCACTATTAATTTTAAAGGATCACACGTCCTAAGATATTCTAGCAACCACATTTCGGTGTGTCAGCTCAGTTCAACGCTCACGTGTCTATGACGTAAGCACCCTATGGAACATTTTCACGAATTCCATTTTCTAGACTACACCAAAACAAAATACACACATACACTTCGAAGCATCGTGCTCGATACAACAATGCCGCCCACGCTTCGCCCGAAACGGCATAACAAACAAAATCGTCATGATTTATGTTGATCGATCGTGTTTGTGTATGAAGACGAACGCTGATTTACAATAATGGTTCGCATTCGATCTGTTGATACGAGATGAATTTAAAGTGAATCGATTCGTTAGATTATGTAATAATGATCTTTATGAATTTTTTGATGTGGCAATTTCTGCGATGGAACACACGCGACGTAATACTTTAGTTGTGATGCGCTTGTGTGACTTTTTAATCACAGTTGATGGACAGTTTTTTTTTTTCCTACCTTATCTGGTAGCCTTGAGAGGTTATTTCAGCGTAACCTTAACTAGTAGGTGAGCTCACGGGGCTCAAACCTGACGTCGTTGCTAACACTAACCCTAGCAAGAGCAGTGCTTCGCAGAATCTACCACCGGATCGGAAACGCGACCCACGGAGAAGATCCGGCGAGAAACTCAGTGGGCTGTGTCTGAGGGTTAATTTACTCGTCGAGCCTTTCGTCGCAAGCGACGGAGGTACCTAAAAGCACCGTTAGTGGATCGGGAGGATCCGAGATGACGTGTTTGGGGCGACGTCGACTGCTTTCTATTCTTTCCGCAGGATCGAGAATGGGACACAGTCAAGGTCACTCATCATCCACGTGAAGTTATGCGGTTTCCATCAGGACCGGGCCACTGCCGCCTAGCTGGAGACATTACATCGAAGTCAGTTATGCTCGCATTATTGTTATCCCATTTTAGGCCAATGTGGTTAGTGCGAGTTTTTTAATGTTCTCGATAGCGTAAAAGTTAACTTAAATTTGTATACAGTTAGAACAGCGCCCCTAGCGGCAAACGAGGCAAACATTCCAACTCTGACTCCAACGTGACTACCTCATGACGGTGACAAAAACATATAGTTTATAATATAGAACTTTTTAAATAGAACCCCTTTACTTAGCTTTTTCGTACAGTCAGTCGTGCAGTGTCCTCACTAACAATAAGAAATAAGCAAGATATACAAAGGAAACATCCTACCACGGATCTGTTTGCAGCATCCTCTAGATGTTTATAAGTATAGATTAACAGGTGATCTCACAAGGGCACCGCAGAGTCAGAGAACCTCAATGACGACACTCATCTTGAGATATCTGTAACGATGAATGATAGAGGTCTGTTGGTCTGCTCTTGTTAAGTACTTATTTCATTAGAAAAATCCGTACCCGCCTGCGGGATTCGAACACAGCTTCGCTTAGTACGATTGCATCGGCTGTCGTATCTTTTAGGCTAATCCACTGGATCTGATGAATCGTAGTGTAGTTTCATACTAATTTATCGTCGTTTGAAAATCTCAGACGACACAATTGTCCCCTGAAACGAGGAAAAAGTTTGAAATCTGATTCAAAGACTTAAATGGACTAAGGTCCTCTCAATCTACTAAGCTGAATTAATCCCAAAAAGCTGAAACTTCTAAATAGATATATTAAAAGCGCTTCATTATCAAAGGAAGCACCGTCTTATCTCTGTACCAAAAAATAGTTTCAAATTAACAGTAGATAATTTGAGCATATAGTGGGTACTCATTTGTGGCCGGTCGTTGACTTATCAGGATGCAGGCTCCACAGTATCGGGTTCGACATCCGCTGGTGATGCACTCACTATCTTTATAGTTTTGCGATGAGTCAGCTTCTGTGGTACGTGCCGAACTAATATACAGATTCGATTGTTGTGGACAGTGATTAAATATCGGTCCTAGATCTTCTTTCAAGTGCTGATGTTTTTTTTTTCTCCTACCTATTCTAGCAACCTCGAAGGGTTATTCTAGATTCGCCGAGATAGTAGGTGAGCTCACGGGGCTCAAACCTGACGAAGTTGCTAACACTGGCCCCTGCAAGAGCATATATAAGATTGGTACTGGGTGCGAGATTTGAACACCAGTACAGTCGCACAACCCGATACGTATACACGAGGCATCTTAACCTTTAGACCACGACGACTAGTACCAGTAGAATTAAAACATAATTTTTTTGTCTCAAACTGGACACCCCTCATTTATTTGGCGATCTCATCTGCCTATCTTTTTCTTTGTCGTATCACTCTTGTCAGAGCGGTCGTGTTCGTCATTCAGTATCATTGCTGTGGGCAGATGTTATGTGTCTCACGAGCAATCGCCACTTCTTCCGGTTTGTTGTCAGTCTAGTACACTCATGGAAACAACCGCCAACCGCCGACTTGACTTGGTCGGTTCATCGCATGGGCAACCTTCCATGCGGTCTGGTATCTTCTGCTTTGCCCTAAACGACAAAGCGCTCAAGGAGTAATTTCCTCGCCGGAAGGAAATTTAGTTTTATTGGACTTATCTAATTTATCATCAGCTAAGATTGGCTTACGATAAATAAGATTAAAACCAATCGAAAACCCATATAACGTCCGATTTCGCTTTTCTTGGCACGTTGGTTATATTTACATTAGTGATTCGTCAGTGATGAAAATATGTCGTACCTACTGTGGAAGCTCGTACCCAAGGCCCCTGGTCTGTTTATTCGGCTCGCACGTACACACGTTGCTGTCATAATCCAGTGAGCAACGTTAATAATAATATTATATCATTTGATGATGTAATCGTTCAATAGAAAATAATTACATACGATATCTTTAAAGAATTAGAGGTGTGGTATTTGTGAACCATACACGTGAAACCTGATGTAATCCTGGGCGATACGAAAATTATTACATTGACAATCCTTTTATAGTCATATTTGTAGGTATATAAAAACTGTACTGTAAAACTAAGACCTTAGAACTTAGCAAAGATTCGGTTGTACATATTCTGCTGCTTTGGTTGACTAACAACATTAATGAAAACAATCGTGGACTACCTTTAACATCGATATTACAAGTGCTGATTGCTCTGAGATCTTACGCAACAGGTAATTTTAAGGTTCGTTCCATTAACGGTGCTTTTAGGTACCACAAGCACCGGGTCAACCCGTCGCTTGCGACCAAGGGCTCGACGAGTGAATTAACCCATAGACATAGCCAACTGAGTTTCTCGCCGGATCTTTTCAGTGGGTCGCGTTTCCGATCCGGTGGTAGATTCTGCGAAGCACTGCGCTTGTTAGGGCAAGCCTCCGTGAGTTCACCTATACGTCAAGAAGAAGCTGATGTAGCCTCTCAAGGTTATCAGCATAGGTAGGGAAACCAAAAAAAAATGTTCGTACATAATGTGCTTTTGTGTCTACATAGAATATCTTTAGTTTATAGCTTTCATTTGGATCATGTGGTATGGTTGTTTTAATTTATCAATAATTTTTATTTATTTTTTCAATACATGTGCATATCAAACAGACAATGGCAGCTTGACTTTAACATTATACAATGACTATAGACTACAGATCTCTATGGATTTGATGCTAGCTTATTTAAATTCTCCTCGAACTGATGACGTCATGGTGACGCAATACCTCGACTTTACCTCACTCGAGTAAAGTTGAGGAATATTCTAATGGTCGACTAAAAACACCAAACTCGAGTAAAATTTCGAGGAGTGCTCGGGCATCCTCGGCTGAATAAGAGTAGTGGAAAATTTCAGCAAGTGTCTAAGATATGGGTGTAAGACTTTCACTAGATAAATAATAATAGCACATTATTTTGAGAGTACATTTCATGACATACAAATTTACGCATAATAACATCTAGGGCACTCAAAAAAACAAAAAAAAACATACTGCCAAAGCTTTCATGACACTAACTCATTCAGTTTACAGAACAACGACTTCCTGTTTAGTTATTTAGTTAATTAAGTGCATCGTCCTGAAGGTGTGGTAATGTTTGAACTTCCATTTCTACGTAGCGTTGGAACGAACAATATGAAACAAAGGGTGTGTGAGTGTGGTCACTCAATGGTTTTTTTATGGTATATATTAATTCGGACTGACTCGGTGGTGCAATAGTTAGCAGCCCTGACTGTTGTGCCGAGGATCGTGGGCTCAATTCCCACGTTTGGGGCAGGATGACCGTGTGTGTTTGTTCCCAGTTATTTATTATTATTAAAAAATGATATTTTCAGGATTGAAAACCTTTTTACGATTTATCTTGCCCAGTTTCCAGGGTCACGCACAAAAAAAAAACGTTTTCATGTATTCACCTCGTACAACCCTAAGAAAGTATACGTCATCTTAGTTGTATTTCTAAAAACTATTTCTTACTATTTGGTTTCTTCGCTATATTAATTAAATCCTATCTTCATACCTCCATCGTCTCCATCGACTAATCAATCTCTTGTTACGACGATACAGCAACATAAATCCGTAACTCATAACTCATAAATTTTGGGTTTTGGTACAATAGTATACATTCCATCTCTTTCCTTCTAAGTTTGATTAATAACAGTTTTTCTGAGCTGTCTTTTTTCAACGAAAGGTAGTAAATATATGCTTTACATAACATTGCTATTCCAAAACTTTATATCCCTGAGTTTTGTGTACAAAAATTATCAGAATATTAAAATATCTAAATAAAATAATTATTAAACAAAAAAAAGTTGTAAATGTTCCTTCGTTGTATTCGTAAAAGTTTTTTAAGCTTGCTTAATAGACGTGAAAACGTCAGAAACTGTTGTATTCGAGTAGCTGAAATACTCTAAAATATCCGTTACAAAAAATTGTTGAAAAATTCAACGTCTAGACTTCATAGAATCTGTTATAACCGAGCGTCCGAATTGAAAATCGGTCCCCATCGATACAGACGGGTCGTGTCCAAGTTCGGAGGCCATTGCACTTAAGGGGGAAGGTCGTGGGGAGAGGGAACTGGCCACCTGCCGTCTTAAACGACCCTACAAGTGTGGCATAAATATTTAACTTTGAATCAAAACTAATCTGTTTAGCGCGATTAGTTATCGGCCACGTTAGAAATCAACTAGGAACAAATCATATCGAGGTGTGTAAGGCTGGGTTCACACGGCATTGTCCTGGGCGTTTATTTGCAGTATACGTCTAATCGAGTGAATAGTGGCACTTTTTGTTTACTAACTATGCTGATAGCCTTGAGAAGCTATTTCAGCTTCTCCTTGACGTGTAGGTGAGCTCACGGGGTTCAAACCGGGAGTGTTGCTAGCACTGGCCCTAGTAAGAGCAGCATCTTCGCAGAATCTACCACCGGATCGGAAACGCGACCCGCTGAGAAGATCCGGCGAGAAACTCAGTGGGCTAAGTGCTACATACATTGTACATAGAACCATTTATATTTCGATTGTACTGCAATAAATCGTATACCGCTTAAGCGTTTAAACGAATACTCAACGGACTTGTCAAGCAAATCGAACGAACTTTAACGTTGTATAGCGCTGTCTCGTTCACACGTTCGTTTTTACACGAATGAAAATCTACCGTATAAACAAACACCTGGGTGATTGTACGTTAAAATAACGAATACAAAGAAAACGTGCAAGACAATACCGCGGGAACCCAGCCTAATGCCATTTAGTTTGAGCGACATTTTTGCAACTTTATAGGAAAGCCATTTAAAGTTTAAAATTTAGAAAAAAATATCGTAAGACAAAAGCTTCTTCAGTTATTTGAATAGAGTAAATTTAATTGCAGCTCAATCAAAAACATAACTATTGTTGCAAATACCAAATAAAATGCACCTTTAATTACAAACATAAATATCGCGTATAAAGCTAAAAAATTTTTTTTTTATTGCTTAGGTGGTTGGACACAGCCCACCTGGTATTAAGTGGTTACTGGAACCCATAGACATCTACGACGTAAATGCGCCACCCACCTTGAGATATAAGCTCTAAGGTCTCAAGTATAGTTACAACGGCTGCCCCACCCTTCAAACCGAAACGCATTACTGCTTCACAGTAGAAATAAGCAGAGTGATGGTGCCTACCCGCGCAGACTCACAAGAGGTCCTACCGCCAGGGTCGCTTAAAGCTCGCCCTTTACCGCTCAGTATAGTAGAATTGAATACGTTTTCAACATTTTTACACCAATCGATGAATCCGGTGCAAACATTAATTATTATTTAAATCAATAATCAAATAGAACCATGACCACATGCCGGCGCCAAATAGTTACTGTTATGTTTGATTTTGTTAATTCGTTTATTGCTTAGCTTGAAAATTAAAAAAAAAAACATGTTTTGTTGACTCATCAGCCCACATTGACTAACATATCACTGGCTCGTTTCGAATGAGAAAGTCTCTTATTTTGATAGGCGCCGGTCGCCGTCTTCGCCGAAGCCGTCGCTTGCGACGAAGGGCTGGACGAACAAATTAACCCATAGACACAGCCCACTAAGTTTCTCGCCGGATCTTCTCAGTGGGTCGCGTTTCCGATCCGGTGGTAGATTCTGCGAAGCACTGCTCTTGCTAAGGCCACTCTTAGCAAAACTCCGGTTTGAGCCCCGTGAGGTCACCTACTAATTCGGTGAATCTAGAATAACCACTCGAGGTTTCTAGAATAGGTAGGAAAACCCCGAAATCAAAGGCTGTCTAGGTATTCGAGTCCTATGAGCTCACCTTCACTTCAAGTAGAGGCTGAGATAGCCTCTCAAGGCTATCAGCAGTTGTAGAAAAAAAAAACACTTTTTACCAAGTCAAAATATCTTTAAAATACTCTATATGTCTATAATAATGCATGCTCGCGTGACTAACGTAGCTAGAGCCCTCCGGCTATACAGGCGTCGTGTAGTCGCGTGCCAATTTTCCGGTCAGACTTGGAACCGGTCCGGCGCCCTTGCTGCCCTCCACGCTCGCTCTCTATCTTAAAACTAAACGGTGCCTTGTATTTTATGGCTTTTAGCTTTTAAACAGTATTGTGTAACGAGATATGATATTTTATTATTTCTTTGTTAAGTAATCTGTTGGATTTTTTATTTGTAAGTTTTTTTTAAAGTACTAATCCTAATTATCTAGCTTTTGACTTTTAATTTATTGCAATTTTTATTATATTAAATTACTAGCTTTAGGTACCAGTCCGCTTCGCTGGCCATTAAAATTAACATTATTATTTCTCACCCCCACAAAGATTCTCATCATTAACGCCCCCGCAACTGGTGCAGGGAGCCCAAAACTCATATAAATATTCATCCTATCCATTAAGTGCATGCATTTTCTACGTGGATACCAAGTTTCAAGTCAATCGGATGCATGGTTCAGTAATATAACGGAACATCCGTAAAAACCACCGTAGATTTATATATTAGTACAGATATAGATTATGCTCGTATTTATGAATGTGAAAGATGATTTGTGTAAGAGGAGATTGAGCGAAGAAATGGTATATGATAGAGGAGTATGGAAAGAGAAAACATGTTGCGCCGACTCCAGGTGAGTGGAAGAAGGGCCGAATGATGATGAAGATGATGATGTATTTATGTTTTTTTTTATTGCCCTTCTAGGCAGACGAGCGTATGGCCCACCTGATGGTGAGTGGTTACCGTCGCCCATGGATTTCAGCAATGCCAGGGGCAGAGCCAAGCCGCTGCCTACCGCAATATGAATGAATCTTTTTGATAACAGTAACAAATTCATCATTATGATATCAACCAATTTCCCTTTCGGTAACGAAACCGATCAATGTGCCAGATAATTAATTGAAACCTCAATGAATCTTTAAAGTGTTCAGCTGATGAGGTACCGTGAACAAACTTCACAACTTTCCAAAACTTTGCATCAGCCTGCCGGAAATACTCTACCAGCGTCATAGAATCGATTCATCAGCAATACGTTCGGAAATCTGCATGCGTTGTTACTATGCTTAATGCGTCACCTACATGTGCGTACATACAAGATGACTCATATATGGAGATACAAAAAAGCAAAGATATTGCTTTATTAGGAAAAGAATTTGGTAAAAACCACAATTCTAAGATATTTCACTAGAATTTTCTTCTGCGTTATGATCAAGTACTGGAAATATACATAGGAGACGAAATAAGTACAGTCATTCCCAGAATACTAAATAGCTTCAGCAACAAAGATAATGACTGACATGAAGATGATCACGTCCTGTTTGATGTATCAGTCAACGTCTTCCGTCCGAGGACGAGACAGATGGTTTTCTTATGGAAAGTTGAACAAGCTTAAACTGGATTGTGGTCATCCGTGACCAGTTTCATCTTCTGCAAGAAGCCTGCAGGTTTCTCCGGTCCCCAAGTCCCGTGTGGGGGGATCCCGAAACAAATATGAGGGCTAGGATTCGGGCGAGACTCCTATCCCGATCCACGAGAATGATTGTGGAAGCAACTAGAAAAGTCTTAAGTACCATTCCACATTAAGCAATGTAAAATGTATCCTTGGGACTTTGTAATTAAATGCAAGATTACTTGAGGCTATCCTGTTTAATCAGGTTTCTTCAAATATATGTATCCATATTATATATATAAAAAACAACAAATAATTATCGTAGATCTACATCGGAATGTTTTTAGAAAAGATTTCGCTCGCATCAAAAACACAGCTGTTGTTTACAATTTCAATTGTACATCCAAACATGCACTCACTATCATTTGAATTCCAGTAAAATATAAACAACATGAATTCTTCACACAACCCACACATACGAGTATTACCATCTAATAAATGAACTCATTGTCAACACACATGCGTGATCGCCTTATCACATATATATTATCAGAGAGGTAACTCGCATGCTACTGATGAATCATACCAACTAACATTTGGGTCAACAACACGTTCGGAGACATCATCGTTGTGGAATTCCGAAAACTAAGAGAATGGAGCGTTTTCTCTGCTTAATCATTACGATCGGAGGCCTGTTATATTACGTCATCAATTTGGATCGGAATTTCGTGATCTGACAGTATATTATTTATATTAAGTATCGGGGTAATCACGTAATCACAGCGGGTAAACCAGGTCTGTAATTAAAATTGAAATATTTATGTGTCCATGGTACTTAATCCTAATTAAAATAGTATGAAGAAATGTCTTTATTGAGTGAAATTAAAATTCACTTGTATAGCAGGAGGTAATTAGCCCTATTGGCCAAGACCGTTTACAGATTTCTTCGACTGCCAAGCCTCCTAACTGTGCTGTCGCGCCTTTTTTTCCTACCTATGCTGATGGCCTTGAGAGGCTATTTCAGCTTCGCCAGGTGAGCTCTCACGGGGCTCCAACCGGAATTTTGCTAACATTGGCCCTAGTAAGAGCAGTGCTTTGCAGAATCTACCACCGGATCGGAAAAACGAGCCACTGAGAAGATCCGGCGACAAACTCAGTGGGCTGTGTCTGTTGGTTAGTTTACTCGCCGAGCCCTTCGTCGCAAGCGACGGGTTCAACGAGAACGATGACCAGTGCTTGAGGTACCTAAAAGCAGCGTTAGTGGATCGGGAGGATCCGAAATTACGTGTTTTGGACGACGTCGGAGGGCGACGTGCTCGAGATGGAACCCGGGCAAGAGGAGTTACAGTCAAAACTACAACCAGATTCATAGCTCATCCCGAGGACGCTCGGCTTGCGGAGTCGTCGAGGCTGTATCCACTACTCCACGTCGACTGTCATGACGTATCATGACATATTCCGACGGAACGTATTCCGACGCCGCCTTCGGTGAGATAGTGGACTCATCAAAGTCAAGTTTCGCCCTCCATGACTCGTCGCTGCCGAGCATCATGGCCACGACGCTCGGCAGATACAACTTGTGTTTTGATTAGTTTTCGGTAACTGTATTCTTGCTAATTCGGCCACCCGATTTTTTATTACTTTCGAAGACCAGCCCGCCCTTTCAGCCCGCATTATGGTGGTAGGACCTCTTGTGGGTCCACACGGGTAGGTACCACCACCCTGCCTATTTCTGCCGTGAAGCAGTAATGCGTTTCGGTTTGTAGGGTGCGACAGCTGTTGTAACTATACTGAAACATTAGAACTCATATCTCAAGATGGGTGACGGCATTTACGTTATAGATGTCTCGGTAAATATCTCGATGCTCCCATCCAACTATGCGATAAAAAAAGAGTAGTCCCATAAGCATCCAGGGGCGTAGCTAAATCGCACTAATTAATCTGCTACATGTACTAATTAGGTTTTGTTAAAAAAATGCATTGACGGTCTACAAATCATATATATTAACTGCCTTTAGTTTAGTCTTAATCGGGTAAAAACACGTTACTCAAAATTAAAATTCACGATTAATCGAAATTCCGATTCCCCAGTATGATTCTTCGAAAGATCAATAATAATTGCGCAAACAAAAACGTAAGCTTCGACGATGTACGATGTCAGCTATGTAATTCGCTTGTAACCTACCTACCTACTCGCTATACGTACGTAGCTATATTTATAAACGAGATCCGTGACCTGGTTTCAATTTTAACGATAATTATTTTTATATATGAAATAAAATCCACTGTTTAAGGCGAAAACTGCGGCTTCCAGTTAAGGGGTATAATGCGCTTGCTGTGTTCTAAGTAATGTTTTTATTTAAGTCAAGTCATGTCCCGCGACTCGCGAGGCTGCCAAATACAATTTATAAAATACTAATCTATATACATATATAAAAATGAATTGCTGTTCGTTAGTCTCGCGAAAACTCGAGAACGGCTGGACCGATTTGGTTAATTATTTGTGGTCTTGAATTATTTGTGGAAATCCAGAGAAGGTTTAAAAGGTAGATAAATATGAAAATGCTCGGAATTAAATAAATATATTAATTTTGTTTTTCCTTTGATGCGTTCCCCGTCCGTCGGATTACTTTTGTTTGTTTTAAGTTTATTTTATACAAAAGTTGAGGTCTTTTATTTATCGATTGAGGCACTACGAAGTCTGCCGGGTCAGCTAGTATCTTATAAATTGTATTTACCAATTACATACCATTACCAGCTTTGGTATAGTAGTGATGGTATTAACATCAGGAACTAATTTCTGAAATTCTAAAGATCTAAAGACCGTCAAGATTGTCCGGGCGAATGAATTTAGTGCCATAACCACTTCCAGTATTTAATTCATAACGATTTTATATGACAATACTGTTTGTTGCGGTAGTATCGTGATCTTACCTTTCCTACCTAACTTCCTTTACTACCCGCGCCCTTCATAGTTCCCATCCCATATGCCAATTGGGACCTGTTGTGAGCTTGCATGGGTGTTGCGTTGTGGGTAATTGAGCGTGGACTGTATTTATTGTATTGAGATATTTATTTTACCCTTATATGACAAATTAAAGACTTAGTCTAAGAGGATTGTCTAAATGGATGCGTTGCTCTTGGCGGCTGGATTTGAAAGAGAATTGGTCGGCGGACGTCGCTCGCTGACATTTTGACGTTCAGAAACTGAACGCAGGGGTTTACAATTGAGGCTGTCAGCGCAAAAGTGGCCTAACCCACAATTTATATTCGTGTTAATGTACCTACTGCAATTTATTTAAAACATTGATGCAAAATCGACCTATCCCTAGTTTCATCAATAGATAGCAGATGCCTTTGTAAACATCATTTTAGCGCGTTTTTTTTTTGTCTACGAAGTATTGTAAAGGTAAATACGAACCTCATTATCTCCATACTAACTATGGTAAGCTTAGGCCAGTTTTGCGCTGACGGCCTCAATTATGCGTGGTAAAGGCGAGATGAGAATCTTTGTGGGGGTGAGAAATAATAATGTTAATCTTAAATGCCCAGCGAAGCGGACGGGTACAGCTAGTACATTAATAAAAAGGTTCAGCTGATACTTTTTTTAGGTTAGACTTTTGCAGCAGAAATAAGTGTAACACATCAGTAAGGCGCCCCGACCAGTAATCCTTGCCCTTTCACTGTACCCCTTATCCGTACGTACGTGTCCAAACTCTAAGCTCTGTGATGTTTTGATTACAGACAAGTGCGTTGAACCACAAAACGTAACGTATTTGTTATCGTTACGAGAAGTAAACGGCTCAACGTACGAGGGTTGCCAAAAACGATAAGAAACTCTAAAACGTGTCTTATGTCTTAAGACCTAAGGAACTTTAATTCTATTGACTTATATTTAATTTAGGATAATCCATTTATTTATTTTTTATACTGAGGCCCGTTTCTGACTTATTTTTAGTACACTTTTCAAGACATTGGTCCATCTTCAAAGCGTTACTAAGGAAATCTATGGAGACGGTTTTCAGTCCTAGACTTTCTGTGATTGATATGGTGAATCACCTTCAAAATTAGACTCATAAGTTTCATAATTTGTAAATTCAACGAGACTATCATAGTGTTAATGAATATAACTTTTACAAATAAACAAAAAAAAAATATTGCCCTTGTAGGCAGACGAGCATACGGCCCACCTGATGATGAGTGGTTACCGTCGCCCATGGACAGAGCCAAGCCGCTGTCTACCGCTTATTACTCTCCACAAGCCTCGGTTGAAGAAGGACAACACTCGGGAAACACCGTGGAGGGGAGCTCATTCCATAGCCGGATGGTACGTGGCAAAAAAGACCTATGGAAACGCACTGTCGATGAACGCAGCGGTTCCATATAATATGGATGAACTCTGCTCCGATGGCGGGAGGTGCGATGATAAAAATGAGATAGAGAACTACACGACTTAAAAATCCTTTGAATATCTTTTGAACCGAGTGTGATTCGATATTATTATGATCACAAGGAGACTGATGATGATGATTACTGATACGCACCGTTAAATTTACGAGTAAAGTGCATCTAGACACATTCTCCCGATTAACTACCAAACCAATTAGATTGTGAATTCTCGCAATTAACATAACAGCTAACTTTACAGCGGCCACAAACTTAATTCGTACAAGAATTATTCATAGAAACAGAATAACGCGAATATAATAAAATTCCCAGAACCAAGACGAGCTGAATACAAATGCGTGCGGTTCGTTATGATGAATAGGTTTCCATATAATTATCTCGCACGTGGACAAAGCGACGATATCCTATACAGTAATCATTTCTTTCATTATAGGTAGGATTTCAAAATCAGTAGGATTTTAACACATCCGATAACATCACAATAGTTTAATTACTTTAGATTAATTTCATGTACAAGATCACCAGAATGAATGAAAAGATTATTCAATCACCTTTAAGCTTTTTTAATTGCTTAGATGGGACCAGCTCATGGCATACGTGGGGTTAGCTTGCTTATCAAATCCCATAGACATAACATGACATAGACACACATAGCGTGAATGTTATTGTCTACCTTGAGACAGGAAGTCAAAATCTCAATTGTTGTTAAACGGGAACGAATAAGTGCTTAGCAGGAAAAAGAGGCAGGATGGTGGTAGCTATCCGTGTGGATTTGCAGTATGCTCTACTTCGCATGCCGTAAAGTAGGGCATTCTGTAAACTAAAGTAGGTACGTAGGTAAATAATTATTTACAAGAAAAATCTTGCATGTCGCGTGACTGCGAGTACATCATCGGACGTCCTAGAATAAGAGCACAGTCGCTTGAGAAGCTGTTAAAAACTATATTCGCATTAACAGTATTTTAAGCTAGGGTTACATTTAAGGAAAAATAAGTCACTTGCCCTCTTAAAAACGAAAAAATTTAAAATACTAAACTAAAATAGGAAATCGTTTGAAACATTTTATTTTCTTTTATTTTATCCTGATTGACATCCCTAATACCGTACGATGTGCAGAAACACAGTACACTGACTCCGCTTGAGCCGTTTTTAACTGTTTTTTTTTAACAAAACAATAATTATTTCGATCGTTTTGCTTTACAATGTGTTACGATTAATCATTTTGTGCGCATTTGTTTATTAATACCTTTCAGAATACATACTCATAGAACGCACGTAGTAATTTTCGCTTGGAAATAATGAATTACGCGAAACGACAAAACACGTTTATATTTCGATAATATTCCTGTTTAATATATAAATACACAAAGAATGCAAGCATGAGCAACGTTTAGAGCATTTAATGGTTTATTTTTAACGGGTCTACGAGAAAAATTTAAACTGCTTCTTGCGTGTTAATTATTGTGATTTTAATCAAACATTCTACTACATAGAAAATATAGAAGACGGTGTTCCTACTATCGATTTTTTTTATAACAATGACATAAAACCAAAAGCTTTAACAAATCTAGTAGCTACTCGACTCTTGGTAAGGGCATTAGCGCCCGTCCTTATTTCTAAAAGTCAGCGTGTATTTTGCTCAAAACTTAATGATGAAAAACCGTCAAATTACTGCCATATTGACATACCCATGACTCATAATAACGGTCGCAACGTTCTACACGACCAGTTTTTAATATAAAACCATTTATGTGAGCGAGCGACATGTGTGCTAATGTCGAACTATGATTCATGCAGTACCATAATAATATATATTTATTTATTTATTATTACTAGAGGTCCCGCAGTAGTCGAAATTCGACTATAATTAATTGGAATTGTAAGTTTGTACACTATTATGATTGTATTTTATAATTCTATAATCACAAATTTCGCCAAGGCTACACTATAAAAAAATATTAATAAAGACAAAAAAAAATTAATCTATTCTCAATTTGACCACAGACGCCAAGAACAAAAGTTTGACAATAAATAGTATGCATGCGTGTGTGCGTCAAATACATGGTATATAGTGTGTGTAATGTTTTCTTTAATGATTTAATGTATCTTTTATGCATTATCTTAAAAAAAAAAGTATTAGCATTGTGCATTTCTTCTTTATATTCTCTATAAGTGTGAAATGTTGAGTATGAAATATCCCTTTTTACGACAATTTTCGTAAAAAGATACAAAGTTTTTGCTTCACGTATTAATATATAGATTGTCAACCAAAACTAAGTTTCCAAACTTAAAATCCAACAACGAAAAACTTTAACTGAATGTGACATTTAGATGACAATTTTTTTTTTCACTACGACTGGTTGTTAAAACACGGGCGCATGCTTTACGTAGGTACACTTTTTTTGCTGACGTATTGCAGGTAACTAATCGATCATATAACTTCTAAAATTTTCTCTATCGCTTTGAGGAGGGGAAAAACATATCGGACAGATATTTCTTAAAGTGCAAGATGCCTAAACTAAAATTGCTTTAGGAACGCATCTAGTTTTATCATGCCTCATTAAAATCTATTGGCTGTTGGTTTAAAAGTCAGTATGCTTTTTCCTTATAAGAAATGGGTCAATTAGATTTAAAAAAAAACAAGGTATTATTATTTCATTCCTCTATATCGGTAGACGAACTCACAAACCAAATGTCCAATGGTACCTATAATGACAACGTGAATGCCAACCACACACCTTGACATAAGATCGACTTTCAATTGTTTTAAAGTATTGATTGGTACGAATAAATATACATATTGCGGCAGAATCATGGTACCTACTCGAGCGAACTCATAATACGTTCTACCGTGGGTCAGTGTTCAAATTGGTTACACGATATGGAACGCATATGCATGACTGATGATTCGCCAAGCCGTTAAAGACATAGGTCATATTATTAACCTTTTGAGCGCGAACCGTCGATAAATCGACACACTATTAATGCGTATAAAGTGCGAAATACCGACCATTTGCGTAGCTGGTATTAAATATCAACCTGTAAGAACGTTTCTTAGCGCGCGCATCTATAACATTTTTAATAACCTAACCATTTAAAATTATTTTGCTGTGAATTTACCATTTATTTTTGTAATTTTTTTAAGTTAAAGTTTTTATATGGTACTTTTTTTTTTCAAGAATCCTTTAGCAACTTATGGAAAACATATGAAACTAAGCTCAGCACTAAAAGGGTTAACATAACAATAATCGTCTGCTACACATATTTTACGTCACCGTCGCGAGATCGAACCGTGGTTATTTCCTTACTGCTACTATTGTTCCGACGTAACAATCAGTTTCACACACGTATCCTATACGACAGATTAGATCTAGTGCGTTGTGTAATCGATTTTTTTGGACATAGTAACTCGTTTAGAAAGCAAATCGATACGTAACATCAACACCTTGTGTTGTGTGTACCGTTTAATTATAAACGCTATATCGTCGCTGTCAAACCAAAATCTGCTATGAGCAAAAACTATTTTGAAAAAGAAAAAAAAAAATCTATTTTGAATTAACGAGTAAAAACACAGTTTTTTTATACGGTAGATAAGGCTGTGAACTATACGAAAAAGTCAAAAAGTAAAAATCTCAAGTGCACATACATAGCAGATTTTGGTTTGACAACGACGATATGCTAAATTATGAAGCAAAGCTATCAAGACAAAGAGTTTAAATTCCATAATTTTTATAGTAAAGCAATGTTCGACTTTTACAGCGGGGTAATAAAATTAAAATAGGTATATGTATTAGAAAAACAACTTCATAATAACTTATAGGGCGTATTCTGAACCCATATCTGCCTGCATAATAGCCTATTTCTACCGCGACGTGATTTTGTATATGTAATATAGAAGCAGCGCTTGAACAATTAAAAGTTAAAGATTTTAAATATGACAACACAATATGTAACAAAAAAGAAAACCGACCTCAAGAAAATGAGAAAAATATCAAGTCAAATATGCATTATTAGGGATAACTGAAACACTATGGGACGACATGAGTATCATCAGCTTTCAAATAAAAAAGAATCATAAAAATCCTTTCACCTAAATTAAGTTGTCAGGTAACACATACAGTTCAATTTGGAACCTACTCGTTTTGAAAGTCGGTTAAACATTGGAAATAATGGTCGGTTTATTTGTACGTTTTCCTTATAAAATAATTTTTAGTTATCACTTCATTTTTGCCAAAAAATTAGCCTTAATACCTCCAACGCACATCCCATGAAGAACATACAAATAAAATTATTAAATCAACGTGCACTAAATATAATAGTTAATTATTATCCTGTTATTGTAGTTGTAGAGACACAATGACATTCGCACATTTTCATTGGGACGTTGAACTTCCAGTGAGTTGTCGAGTTCCACTGTCGCACGAAAACGGAGCTATGCGATGCCGCATTCAGATATGTCGAAGATTTCGCTGCTTTTGAGACCGCGTGCAAGCGATGGCGCCCCGTCTGGCTTTCCGATGTTTTTCTTTTATTTAACATAAATGATTTACGACATTTTTCGTGTTCTAATTTCAGCATAATGAATTTGTTGTTGATTTTTGTACTAAGATATATAATGAGTTATTATTTTTATTGCTTAGATAGATGGACGAGCTCACAGCCCACCTGGTGTTAAGTGGTTACTGGAGCCCATAGACATCTATTACGTAAATGCGCCACCCACCTTGAGATATAAGTTCTAAGATCTCAGTATAGTTACAGCGGCTTCAGACCGAAACGCATTACTGCTTCACGGCAGAAATAAGCAGGGTGGTGGTACCCGCGCGAACTCACAAGAGGTCCTACCACCAGTAAAGTATTAATTGGGTAAATTTTTCAAAATAGCTAACGTCATAACTCATCTTAGTACTGTTTATAAATTACTTCCCTCGCCTAATCAACACGATAAACGAACGAGACTTTTTGGCGGGAACGCGAGGAATGAAGTTGTGTGATTTGTTTTATTTTGTCTATTTAGTGTTTCTTCAGATTTAAATGTGTAATAACGGTGGTTTATTAACTGTTTAATATCTGTGAAAGTGCACAAATGTGGGAAAATGAAACAAAGCCGCTGGACGTAACTTCTCGGGAAACTCTAAAAAGTCCACTGAAAAAATCTCAGTAAATGACCACCATTTTACTGAGATTATATTTCATCGCCATATCATCTTATCTTATTTCATTTAATTTCATCCCAGTTGATTAATGTCTCAAATTAATCATCTTCATTTCATTTTACTCCATATTATCATTTTTCATAAAAATAAGAATATAAATTAAAATAAAACTTGACTTAAAGGTCTTAGTTACCAGGTTAGTTCGAAGTCGTCGTGGCCTAAAGGATAAGACGTCCGGTGCATTCGTATCGAGCGATGCACCGGTGTTCAAATCCCGCTGGCGGGTACCAATTTTTCTAATGAAATACGTACTCAGCAAATGTTCACGATTGACTTCCACGGTGAAGGAATAACATCGTGCAATAAAAATCAAACCCGCAAAATTATAATTTGCGTAATTACTGGTGGTAGGACCTCTTGTGAGTCCGCACGGGTAGGTACCACCGCCCCGCCTATTTCTGCCGTGAAGCAGTAATGCGTTTCGGTTTGAAGGGTGGGGCAGCCGTTGTGACTATACTGAGACCTTAGAACTATATCTCAAGGTGTGTGGCGCATTTGCGTTGTAGGTGTCTATGGGCTCCAGTAACCACTTAACACCAGGTGGGCTGTGAGCTCGTCCACACATCTAAGCAATAAAAAAAAAAAAAAAAAAAGGTCATAAAATCCCTTAAAAAAACAAATTAACGATAGAAATGTCAAACTCAATACACCTGCCTTGGTTGAATCATAAAATAGATAAAAAAAACTTCATACATACAGTTATGAATTTTATTGCTGAAACTTTATCGCCTGTCCTGTAGTAGGACACAACGTTGCTTTGTAAATACTTGAGGGCATTTTAAAAGTGGGTGTGACCGATCATAAGATTGATTCATTATAATCCGCATTATGTTGGCTATTGTTACTTTTGAACGAGTCTTATTTGATTAGATCGCTATGACGAAAGAATTGTTTTATTATTTTACTGTTGGTAATATTACAGCGTAAATTATAAAATTTTGATTATTTTATTAGGTCATTTTGTTAACATAATTTAAAAAAAACTCCGGCTTCCTATACGACAAAATGAATTTACTCATTCAAAATTTGAAACAGAGGCAACATAGAACACTGTATTAATACATATAATGAGTCATTTTTTGTGAATAGAAATGTTTTTTAAAGGTGGAGACGGACGTCTTAGAACGTTGATTTAAAAATTGTTGTTTGTCTTTTGTTTGTTGTTATTTGTCTTCTAATTCTTTCGAGCATTCTATTCTAGATCTATTGAACTTTTCTAAGGTTTGTTAAAGTCTATGTTTTAGCTTTTATTTTATTAAAAAAAGGGTATAGTTAACAATGACTAGATAATATAGTCGTCGTGGCCTAAAGGATAAGACGTCCAGTGCATTCGTATCTAGCGATGCAACGGTGTTCGAATCCCGCAGGCGGGTACCAATTTTTCTAATGGAATACGTACTCAACAAATGTTCACGATTGACTCCCACGGTGAAGGAATAACATCGTGTAATAAAAATCAAACCCGCAAAAGTATAATTTGCGTAATTACTGGTGGTAGGATCTCTTGTCAGTCCGCACGGGTAGGTACCACCGCCCTGCCTATTTCTGCCGTGATGCAGTAAAAAAAAAAAGATAAAAATAAACCCAAGTTTCCTACAAACATTTTCAATTAAAATAGAGTTAATCATCGCTATCCTTTATTCTATAAACCGCCGAACAACGAGAAAGAAGCACCTAGCTAGCAGCTCTATATTCAGAGGCCATAATTATTTAAATTGAGTAAACAGTTTTCGTTGAAGCTTATAATCATTTATGGTCCCTTATCATCAGGTCACGACTCAACATAAACAGGAACGGTCCAAGAATTTAATTGTAAATATATTAACCAATTAGTGTGATATATTTATTATTGTGCAGTGGATTTAATTAGTGTGCGATAACGCGAACTATGTCGACTGTGTTCTCGTATTTAAAATAATGGAGCTTAGATTTTGAATAAAACGAGAATATATGGGGAGCATGTATTTACGCGAATCCACATTCCCGATCCTGCGGACAGAATGGAAAGCAGTCGACGTCGCCTAAAACACGTCATTTCGGATCCTCCCGATCCATTAAGGGTGATTTTAGGTACCTCAAGCACCGGTCATCGTTCTCGTCGAACCCGTCCCTTGCGACGAAAGGCTCGACGAGTAAATTAATCCTCAGACACAGCCCACTGAGTTTCTCGCCGGATTTTCTCAATGGGTCCCGTTTCCGATCCGGTGGCAGATTCTGCGAAGCACGGCTCTTGCTAGGGTTCGTGTTAGCAACGTCGTCAGGTTTGAGCCCCGTGAGCTCACCTACTAGTTAAGGTTACGCTGATATAGCCTCTCAGGGCTCTCAGCTTAGGTAGGAAAAAAAGAAGCGAATCTAAGGGAAGGGAACTGGCTGTAGGTTTTTTTCTTAAAACCAAAATTCTATATGTTCTATATCATTTTGTACGCTATTCAAAATTCTTGGAACGTGCTCGTCTGACGACCTTCGTGCGGGGAGGACGGTGAGGAGCTGAAGAGAGGGGGTCTTATGGCATTATTATAGGGCTGTCAAGAAATAATTTTGTTAACGTTAGGTTTTGGAACTTTTAAAGTATAATCAGAAACTACAAACGTTTAGGACCGTTTCTAAGCAGCATCTTCTTCTCAGTCGTGTCACTCTTGACAGAGTGGTCGTGATCGTCATGTAGTGTTGGAAGGGGCAGACTTGATGCGTCTCACGATGTCGCGCCATTTCTCCCTGCTCGAGGCCATTCTACTGCACTCATTTAGGGGACCTCCCACTGCAGTTTTAATTTGGTCAACCATTACGAAATATGTTAATGCTTTTTTTCAGATTACAGGAATACTTTTTATGAAAATGGTGTTTACTATATCAACAAGTCTTGTATCAACAACTTAAATAATGTTGAAGTTTTTTTTATACGTGCTTATTTATATGTATGTATGTATGTATGTATTTATTTAATTTTAAATGTCCGGTTTTATGAAATGATTTGCTTTGATTTTATGGCCTTCGAAGACAAATTAGCATACGACCCTTTTAATGGTAAACGAACACTATCGCTTTTGGTAGGCCGCTGCTACTCTGACCACAAAAAATCCACGGAGCTGTCAGCCCTACAACAAAAGACTAATTTGTTTTAAAACTTCAAACAAACCACGATCTAACGCTAGGCGTTGTCCTTGACGCACCTTGATACTCCCAGCCAGTTTTTAATCCAGAATGATCTGGCTCTTATTGACTAAGACGTAAGATCGTGAATAGATTCACTCGCGAATCTCATTATATACATTAGAAATCTGAATGTGTAGGACCGGCGGTTGTAAAATATTGTTTTATCAAGTTCCACGAATTTATAACTTGTAGAAACTTTGAATACATCTTATTCAGACATCAAGGATGACTCGTTTTTGCATGTGGTGACAATCCATCAATCCAAATAGCATACACTGCGTGCTTAAGTTACTATTCAAATTCAACGGAAAACTCATTCAGTGCCTTTTTAACCGACTTAAAAAAATGGAGGAGGTTCTCAATTCGACTATGTTTTTTTTATGCTTGTTACCTCATAACTTTTTGAATCGATTTTGATGATTCTTTTTTTATTAGAAAGCTGACGCTTCCCGTGTCGTCCCGTTTCGATTTAGTCCAGTTCTGATAATGCTATCCATGTGAAAACTATATTATATAAGTCTTAAATTTGCATGAAGTACGTGCGCGACAAATAGATGAATAACTCAATATCACGCCAACCGATTTCGATGATTATTGTTTTTAGTGTATATTACTTAATTTGTTTTGGAATGTCTATTTTTTCTATTAGAAGTCGGTTTTTGTTAAAGCATGTCTATTTAAAAATTATTTATTTTCTCTCGAATATATCAAATGTATATTAGCAAGTTTTTTTGCCTATTAGTAGGAGCGTCGTTTGTGTCATAGTAGTGCACCGTTGTACAGCTATGTTAGCAATTTAAGGAGTGTCTCAACAAACGGACATATTACATACATGTACAAGCACAGCGATAAGTGCTGTGTAACTATACTTGAGACCTTAATTACAAGGTGGGTGGCGCATTTACGTTGTAGATGTCTATGGGCTCCAGTAACCGTTTAAGGAGGTTCCGCAGGTGGGCTGTGAGCTCGTCCACCCATCTAAGCAATAAATAAAAAAAACAAGATGGGTGACCGTTGTGTGGACTTTGAACTTTTAATATTCGCCTTTCTTTGACGACTTCGCGGTTACTGTAAATGTCATTGTGCAAGTTTACTTATGAGAAATATAACCTTAAAAATATCCAGCTCATCGCGTCCTTCGTGATAAAGTAAAGGAATTCAATCGACAAACACACAAAGGACATTGTACAAACGATAAAGAATTAACTAAAGCAAATAAAATAAAGATAGACATGTTTTATGAACATTTCGATAAAACAAATTAATGGTTCTGAAAGTAATTTACGTATTTTCCGTTACTATATAGGATACGTTAATATATAGATAACATGATTCTATAATATTATTGTTCCATTTTTGGGGATTAAATTTTGAAAATCTCCCGCCAAAATGCCGGGTACCCGCGCAATCAACTGAACGCGACACTAGCGCTACGCGATGCCGCAGTATGTGCAACATTTTAAAAATGTCAGTCGTGAAATCATGACGATGCCTCCAATGAACACTACGCTAACTCCATATTCGTAGATTTACAGGAGGAGCGTTTAAGCGAAAAAAGTTGATAAAATCTTTATTATTGCAGATATATTTATGTTTTTTTTTTGTGTAACTAGCTGATTTACTCTTGCTTCGAACCCCATCAATAATGATTAATTGTAATACTTTTAACATAGTGAAGCGATTTGCGTGAAAAATTTCAAAATTTTGAGTTAGAGTAGTGTTTCATTGGAGGCATCGATGAGCTCTTGGCGGTAAGTCCGTATCTCTTTAAAACTTTAAAAATCAATAATACTGAGCTATCGTACAATTATAATACACTAGCGACCCGCCCTCGCTTCGCTTCGGAAACATTAAAACACACATGAAACCAAAAAAAAAAATAAAAAAAAAATAAAAAAAGTAACCTATGTTCATCAGGGACAATGTCGGCTTCTAATGGAAAAAGAATTTTTCAAATCGGTCCAGTAGTTTCGGAGCCTATTCGAAACAAACAAACAAACAAATCTTTCCTCTTTATAATATTAGTATAGAGTATAGATAGTGGTTCCCCGGTGGTCGAAATTCGACTATAATTAATTGAAATTCTGTTGTCAAAAAGCATTATACTTCTTTAATCACAGATTTCGCCAAGACTACACTATAGACAAATATGAATAAAGACAAACGATATTCTATTCTGAATTTGACCACAGACTATAAGTAATAAGAAAAGTTTGACAATAAACAAAGAGAATACATGCGTGTCTCAAATACATGGTAAGTAGTGTGTGTAATGTTTATATATACTGATTTAATGTATTTATTATAAATAATTTAAAAAATATATGAATATTCTGCTTCTCTATATTCTCTATAAGTGTGGAAAATTTCATACTCCTCCGTCCACGCAATTTTGGTAAAAAGGGATACAAAGTTTTTGCTTCACGTATTAATATATAGATTTATATATCACTATTAAATGTTATGTTACACGATACGTTTCGCGAGATAAACATCAAATTGTCAAAATGAGAACAAAATAAACAAGACCATTAATCACGGCGAACGGTTCTTTTGCTCTTAACGAGAACAATTTAACGTTTCGCGGCCGTTGCGATTCATCATTCGGAGATAAAAATTAAAACTGAATTTTATGAGAAACTCGAAAATATTGCAGACGGTAATTGTATTTCATTTGCTTACAATAAATCTTTATTATCATTTAGCTATTTCAGTTGTACAGGGCAATCATAACAGTGTATCACTGCATAGTATAAAACAAAGTCGCTTTCTCTGTCCCTATATCTGTCCCTATGTATGCTTAAATCTTTAAAACTACGCAACGGATTTTGATGCGGTTTTTTTTAATAGATAGAGTGATTGAAGAGGAAGGAATTATATGTATAATAACTGTATAATAACATCAATTAAATAGTGGAGAAATAAATAATAAATTACAGTTTCCGAAGCGAAGCGAGGGCGGATCGCTAGTACGATATAAGTATCGTAATTATATTATATTTTCTAATTTTATTATCACATTTAAGAGAATTATTTCACCCTGCATTGATGAATGTTACAGTTCTAATTTATCTCTGGTCAGTGCAGTGTTGTGTATCTAATCAGCTAGGTTCGTGCGAGTTTTTTTACGTACGAACACACGCGCATGATTTTAGTTCTAAATAGTTACCGCAACTGGTAGTTATCACATGTAACCACTCCAGATCACATCGCGCTAGAAATAAGCAGGTTTGGTACCTAATATTCGATCGACCCTTGAACTAGTACTTATTTCGTCTCTATCCACTTTGGGCAGTAAAAATAGGGATTTTTTACCATATTCCTGTATTGATTTACCAAACTAACAAACACTATTCATAAGACGGACGACCGTATTTAAGACTGCTTACAGTTTAAAACGTTTAGAATTTTTTTCTTTAATAAGACCAATGTTTAAAAATCTAACATATTATATATAGAAACCACATATGATATCGCGTTATAAAAAAAGTATTGCTAAGCAGATGACGTCATACAGATATATTTGGCACAATAAACCTTTAAAGAAACCATCAGCGAGACAATGATTCGTAGACCCACCCACAAATCTGTAGTTTACGCTTCCATATCTTAATAACAATGAGTTAAAGAGTAAATTTATTCGCTAAATACCTCTATTATAAAACCTCGTGTATCGAACCGTAATGGTTACTTACCTGGAAGATAAAAAAAATATTATTAGTTTAAAATAAATCATTTAGCATCAAGAATACTTACTGGAAAAAAATAGTAGAAGGTTATGTTTTTTTAAATGGTGTTCTAATAATTAAAAGAAAATAGAAATTAATCATAAAAAAGTCACTAAATTACAAACGAGATTCGAATCAGTTAAATTTTAATTGCTTTACTCTTTTATTCTTTTTATTTTCCACTAATAATAGAACTGGTTACTGGAACCCATAGACGTCTACGACGTAAATGTGCCACCCACCTTAAGCTATTAGTTCTAAGGTATCAAGTAACTTGTAACTAACAACGGCTACCCACCCTTTAAACCGAAACGCATTACTGCTTCACGACAGAAATAGGCAGGGTGGTGGTACCTACCCGTGCGGACTCACAAGAGGTCCTACCACCAGTGAAAAAATATTTTGTAATAATCGCGTATATCATCATTGTCATCCCCATCTCAGCCAAACTTTATTATTTATAACAAATTAAACTATATGTGTAAGAGGGGAGTGAGCGAAGAAATCGAAGAATAGAGGAGTACGGAAGGAGAAGACATATTACGCTGACCCTAGATGACAGGGAGAAGGGCAGGAGAATGATGAGTAACAAATAAATCTATTGAATTTCAAAGAGTACAATATATTATTATAATCTCATCTCTGCGTATAAAACCCTGAAGATTACACATCCTGTTTATCGCGATGATGTATTCTATGTATTAGTTAATGCATTCACGTAAACTGTGAATACATTAACAGCTCAATACGATTAGTGAGATATCCAAGTTTTTTAATACTTACGTTAGTAACATTCTTGATTATAACGATCAGTAGCTACCCTGTATGATAGGTTTACTTATAAAGGTCATATAGCACTGACAATATTCCCTCGTACTTAAGAAATATAAAATAAATATTTGGTAGCGGTCGTTTCATGATCTAAATTCGACTATAATCACTAAAATCTCAAGATTTAGATTCATTTTTGTATAAAACTTTCACTTGGGTGTTTTTCATGAAATTTTAAAAGAAGAAATATCTACATAATTTTATTTTTGATAGGCCAGTAATGCGTTCCGATTCGAAAGATGGTAGAAATGTTATTCAATACGTAACTAGACATAATAGTCAAAATATCGAGATCTCCAAAGAGTGACATAGCAAATGTTTGACAACGACAACCTGGGCAAAATAACAGCATTAACTGGTAAGGACTTGATGCGTAAGGCAAGAAACCGAAAATAATGGAGTGGATATGAAAGGACCTACATCAACATTATAGCAGATAAGGCAGTAATAGAGTAATCACAAGCTGAAGAAGACAACGTCGAAAACGCTTACGGTAGTGAGCTATAAATTCAGATATTTAATCTCGTGATTGCGTTTATAGAGATTCGTTCTTGTGACCCCGTCATAGCTATTAGCCATTTGGTCAAAGCCTAACGCAGCTGAGATATAGTCATTACGAACATATGGCGTTCGATTTTTCCTTGAAACGTATTGATTTAAGAGTTCAGTAGTCGCATGTGAAATAGAATTATTTTCACGTATATATGAAGAAGGTCAATAAATATGGGTCAAAAGGGCCACAATTAATTTCTACAGGATATAACAGAAAATAAACTACCAATACAGTGATTACTGAGTTGGACGTTTGTTATACCTATATTTTTAAAAGCCGCATGAACAAATGTTCAAATCATATTCCTTTAGAATAATTGACACTTGCCTGCGTTATTTAATCACAGCCGCATTATCCTGTAAGGTTACGACGACTCTATTTTTTGGCATGACATCAATCAAACACAATTAGCACACGACTTCAAAAAAAATATTACTTAGGTTCCAAACACATCCATTAGGAATACAGGAGTGGATTAACCGTACAATAGTGACGCTAACTATATTATAGCAGCAGAATCATAATGTACAACAAAAAATATCCTGCCATTGTAGATATTACCGAACAGAATTAATCGAGCAATGAAAAGCTATCTGGTTTAAGCAACATTTCGCTCAATATGCCATATTTATCATTGAAATTAAAGATGCGTTTTATTTGAGCATCAACAGTCAACAGTTTGATGTTTTCCCTGGTGGTAGGACCTCATGTGAGTCCGTGCGGTTAGGTACCACCACCCTGCCTAATTTCTGCCGTGAAGCAGTAATGCGTTTCGGTTTGAAGGGTGGGGCAGCAGTTATAACTATACTTAAGACCTTAGAACTCCTATCTCAAAGTGGGCGGCGCATTTACGTTATAAATGTCTATGGGCTCCAGTTACCACTTGACACCAGGTGGGCTGTAAGCTCGTCCACCCATCTAAGCAATAAAAAACTTCAATTAAGTTTACTCCATTCAAATAGCTGAAGAAGTTTTTTTTGTTACGATATATTTTTCCAAATTTTAAACCTGTAAAGTTGCAAAAATGTCCATTAAAACAAATAACCTTTCACCTCTCGCAATAATGTGTATGATACTACGGTGGGCGCAGAGGGTATTTAAAAAAAAAAAATTAATTGCCAACAATACGAGTATTTAACAGCTTAAAACGACATTCTCGTTACAGTGAGTATTACGAAACTGTGTAGTTGCTTCGTTCTGGTCCCGGCCGACCAGATGGCACGCCGACCCACTTCACGAAGGTCTGCATGCCGGTTCTGACACACCGTTTATGGTAACTACAGGGTTATGTAAAGCAATCGTTTCAGTGCAGCATTGTTCGATGAAAAACAGACTAGTTAAATACACACACTGTATATGTTTTTAAAAAGGTGTTATTTTTAAGACTTTTTAGTAATTTTATTAGAGACTACCCGCCCGCTTCGCTAGGCATTTAAAATTAACATTATTATTTCTCACTCCCGCAAAGATTCTCATCATGAACGCCCCCGCAACTGGTATAGGGAGTCCAACACTCACATAAATATTAGCCTATCTATGAAGTACATGTATTTTTTACATGGATACCAAGTTTCAAGTCAATCGGATGCATGGTTCAGTAGTTATAACGGAACATCCGTAAAAACAACTGTAGATTTATATTTTAGTATAGACTAGGTGACTCGGCAGACTTCGTAGTGCCTCATTCGATAAATAAAAGACCTAAACTTTTGTATAAAATAAACTTAAAACGAACAAAAGGAATCCGTCCGACGGGGGACACATCAAAGAGAAAACAAAATTGTTATTTTCATTTAATTCCGAGCATTTTCATATTTATCTACCTTTTAAACCTTCTCTGGACTTTCACAAATAATAATTCGAGACCAAAATTAGCCAAATCGGTCCAGCCGTTCTCGAGTTTTAGCGAGACTAACGAACAGCAATTCATTTTTATATATATAGATTTGCGTGTATAGTGGACATGATAAAGGACTCTGATAGTCACCGATGACCATGAAACTGTACCATATAAAAGTTAGATTTTATTATTATTACGCGTAACTCACAGGCCTCTGGTTTTTAATGGGTTATAACGCTTGGTACCTGACCCATTACACCACGGACGCTTCAATTAAATGAACATAATAAACGCGAAACTGTGTTATTAATAAAGTAGAGAAAAAATAATATTTTACAATATTGTCGGATACGTTTGCACGATTTATTACGGTGATTAGTTTTTTATTAATTCATATTATGCCCATTTAGGTAATTGAAAATACTTAATAATCGATAAAACCAGGTGGTGGACCTCCGAAACATTTCCAAGCAAGGAAGAATACGAGATTCATTATCCTTTTCAGATCTTTTTCCCTCGTTTCAGTTGTCATATGCACAATAGATCGTAATCAGGCATCTATGCAGTTTTTTTCAACGTTCACTAATGCATCATACAAATCCACAAACGGCATGCTAGTCAGTTCTATAGATCGTGACTACATATGGTCACATATCAAAATGTGTGACCATATTTAATTGTGGCTTGGATTACAACGGTAATTCACATATTTCATTACGAATTTAGTGCAGCATTTCGCTAAAAATACATTTTGTATTTGAAATACGAATGTCGTGGTCCGCCTTTTATGGATAGAACGGGACAGGTTTTTTTTTAATAATTACACTTAAGTACATTTTCTTAAGGCTTACAATTCAACATCTAAGAAATTTATTTCGGTAATAATTTTACGAATGGATACAATCAAAACTATATATGGGTCGAGTGAGGCTGCAGTTTTGGTTGCTTTCAATGACGTTGTGTGTCATTTGCAACGTAGCCTATAGCAAGCACCCTTTGCTCAATAGTTTACTATGAACGGCCAAACCAACAGAAATCCTTTTCCGTCCATTATTATTAATTTAGTATATAACAATATCTAGACTCGTTACGAAAACGAAATTCAACTACTTACACTAGACACAGTAATTCTTAAAATCATGATAACAATTTTTACGAACATAAAAAAAACTGTTCAATTAGCAAACCCAATATCTCGTGACAATACAATATTAGCGCTAAATCGCTGCTGTAAAAACTGTCTTATACAAGTCATTTGGACTGGGGAGCTTATACTGTAAGCCATAAGGTACATTTTGTATCTTTTACATATTATGACGTTTTCGTTTTATCATGCGTCTGCTTTAAGAGGAACCAAGGTTTTGCTCACAATTCTTAATTAACAGATACGGCATTCATAAACCTTTCAATAAAACAACAGCCAATATACTTTATGCTACAGTTGCCTTGAAAGGAGCAGATCATTTAGATTCTAGACTGCTCTAGAGGATGCCGCTTCTGTTGATGTCGCTAATGGACGTCAGCAATGCCAGGAGCAAAGCAAAGTGGCTGCATACCGTTTAATACTCTGCACAAGCCTCGTTTGAAGAAGGACATGTCATAGCGCTCGGGAACCACCATGGAGGGGAGCTCATTCCAAAGCCGGATAGTACGTGGCAAAAAAGATCTCTAAAAACGCACTGTGGATGAACGCTGTCACTCCAGATAGTATGGATGAACTCTACTCCGGAGGCGGGTGGTGCGATGGTAAAAACGAGATGATGGAATCATTTCAAATAATTCCTCAGAGCACTCCCATGGAACATACGGTACAAAATACAGAGGGAACCGAAGTACCTCCGGTTCCAAACGATCCTTAAAAATGGGATTATCAACAATCCGAACAGCTCTCTTTTGTATCAGGGTCCTACCTAATTAAAGTCGTAGCAATATATATAGCGTCCATAATTGCTAGATTATTATTTCATTACAATTGCAACTACAGCAAAATTTATGTCATTATTTTTCTGTGGGATTCAATAGACATGACTTTAGAAACGCAAATCACCAACTGCTGACTTAAATTAAAAAACTTATTTATAACCTCTGTCCACTGCAAAAACATAGTCCTACTTTATCTTTGACGCAGTCGGGCAATATAAAGCTGCAATTAATTCGCACACAATTCAACACACAGATAACAGGCACAAAATAAAACGAACAAACATAATTCCAATTGTGTAGAAGTTAAGACTCATTTTCCAAAACAAAATGAGTGTTGGTACTTGACAAGTCTCCCGCAACGAATTTGCATGGAACTAAGGACGTTTGCAATTAATTACTAAAACCATCTTCAGAGTCGATGAGATAATTAAATGAATTAATCTTTTGTCATTTGAATTCCAGATGTTTATGGTGCAGAATAGCTACACTTTTAGGGTCTACCTTTGATCAGCGAAACTATTCATTGGTCGTGTTGAAACATACAATCCGACTATCAATATTTGGAAGGTAAATCGGAAAAAAATTGCAAATAAGTAACTACTATTATATGATTCCAATATTGGAATTCCCATTTTGGAAAGAAGACAATAAAATCATCTCAAAGTCAAAAGGAAAGAAGAGAACAGGTGATTTGACTACAGATTGTGTTTCCAAAATGTCTGCACAGAGTAATACAGGAAGATAGTGAGATCAGCAGAACATTCTCTCTAAATGCTGAATAATTTTTAATATGCTTATATTTCCGCAATCATGTGTCGAATCGTTTACTTGCGCGTCCTACCTGGTGTCTTGGGAACCGGGATAGACCATGGGTTTCTTTGCTTCCTTACAGCAATAAAAACACCACGGCCGACCGAACAAAAATACGCTCAGTGGGAGAACTTGCTCATGTATCTACTAAAAAAACTAATTTCTGACAGGCTTTTATCAGTTTGCTTTCGTCGCGAGTAAGAGATTTCAACCAAATCATTATCAATGTCAACAACGTTAATACCGCTTCGTTGGTCAAGTGGTGACTCTGTTTACTATTCCACGAGTTCTGAGTTAGATTCCCTCTATAAGTCAATATCTTTGACAAAAATATCTAATGTTCTTTTTTTTTTAGTTTTTTTATTACATAAATTTATAATTTTACAATATAACATTTTTTTTTAATTTATTGCTTAGATGGGTGGACGAGCTCACAGCCCACCTGGTGTTAAGTGGTTACTGGAGCCCATAGACATCTACAATGTAAATGCGCCACCCACCTTGAGATATAAGTTCTAAGATCTCAGTATAGTTACAACGGCTGCCCCACCCTTCAAACCGAAACGCATTACTGCTTTACGGCAGAAACAGGCAGGGCGGTGGTACCCACTCGCGCGGACTCACAAGAGGTCCTACCACCAGTAAAATCAAAATAATTTAACATAAATCAACGCACACAGTAGAACAAATCTTCTAATGCGCCTGAGGAGGTATAGTTCCCAAGATACTGGCTACGTCGCCTCGTTGGACAGCCAGACTCACTCTCTGTGCAAAGTACCAACTAGCCAGCCTTAGCATCACGTGTAACCTCCTTCAAACGTTTGGAGATTTCATGTTAATGTTCGTATTATATATTCTTGTCTCGTGTATTACATGTTTCCGGCACACGTAACTCTAGGCTAAATCCTAGCTTCAGACTATTGGATATGGAAGGTGTATTATATAACATCTTTAATGCTTCCAAGGACACAATAGTTTCATTGGAACACAGATAAATTACTGTTTTAAAAATGTTTTATTTATTTTAATAGGATGCAGCAGCTGCAATGCAGACAACCGCTAAAGGTCTGGTTTTGTAAACGTCATTAGTTGTTGATTGGGACAACGCAAAATCACACAATAGCTAGCATAAATAGAAATTACCTACCGTCAGCATTTCGCGAATAATTGTTACATCATAATCATTCCCGAAATAAATCGGCTTTACAAACACATAATATGTACGTGCTGTTTTGTTGGCAATGTAACAATCATCGCCAAACGTCCACTTCGATTGGGATACGTTATTTTGTGTATAATATTTGTGTGCAATAATTATCCTTGTTTCAATCCACAAAATTTATTTGTGTGTTAATTTCAAATTATTAATTATTTAACTACGTACAAACATATTATGACTTATGTTGTCTCTCGATCAACTAGTGGCAATTTAGAGACTGTGCGCAAATGGACTATTGCTTCTTGTAGGCTGTTAATAATGCACTGAAGTTGTTATTGGCATGTCTGACCGTTGCTGATATGACGTAAAACACTGCATACTGCAGCTTCAAAATAAAACACCGTCAAACATTGTAAGCTCAGTCGCAACGGTAAACTTCCCCCATGTTTTCATTGCGTCTAGACAGAGGCTCGTAAAATCTAGACATTAATGGAAGGGTGGCGTCTGTTACCCTAAATAGGAGTGCCTCATTTTTTGTTTTGCAGTTCTGAAAGCTTAGAAAGTGTAGGCGCGACTGTTAAACAATTCTACGTGAAAGCGCTTGATCACACCTTAAAAAAAACCTTAAAAAGTTCTGTTTTTCGGCTTATGTAAGTTTTATTGTCCACTAACAAACGACACCATTTAGGTCTACGACGACCACGACTGGATCTACTACTAAGTCTTTGAAAGTAAAAAAGTTAATCTTGGATTGGATTAATGTGCAGCATACAGCATAACATATAATAATAAAGTCGTCTGTCACCACAAATACCGTGACATAATCGAAACATCTTAAATAAACGAGTTTTAAACCATAAAAGAAGCTTTAATTTTGTCTACACGTCGAGAAAGCCAAAGAAAGTACAATAATACGGTAATCGACTCACTCATATTACTCTTTCTGACTTAATTCGCGTAATCCATCATAAAATTTGCTTTGATTTTCATGTATCCACACACACGTACGTTTTTCAAACATATTTAAATTTAAGTCTTTAATATATCCACACTTAAATCCCTTTAATTCAATCTGAGTAATGCTGTGGTCCCTCATATTCCTACCACACAATATTTCTCTGTAAAGAAACGTGCCTGTCTTTTGAGGTTCTATGGATGGGAGAATTGCTATAACTAATCCCTCCTCTTGCCAGTGTTCCGTTAACATTAGTCGAGCCTCGTCTGATCCTTTCCAGTTATAGAAAAAAAAATCTATTTAACTTCAAGTGGACTAACAAAAAATTTTAAATTTACATAAATTCGCGTATATCATTTAAAAAGACGTAAAATCAATAATAATAACAATCATCATAATACACTAGCATTCAGTCTTCTTCATATCAATCCACATCCACATGATTATTAAAACCAGAATATTCTCTTTTTACACAGAATATTAATAATGTACGGAAAGGCTCCGAAATAGACGCCATATGTGAAAGGTACACTGCATATGTACTTTTCGGTCGGACTGTTATTGTTCAGCATTTGTTCCCATGCAAATTAATCTTAAATGTTTTTTGCGAAATTCAGGCCTCTATCAAATATCTTGTGCTCCGTATATCTTGAACTGAGCATCGAACCAAGGCCTCGATCCTAAAAGAACTTAATATCTCTCTAAGATTGTCGTTAACAGTTCAATCCAGGATTCTCCGATATTTTGGGACACGTATCGCGACGGCCACCAGAGTCTATCGAGAAACTTGTTGTTCAGGGTAGGGTCAATGGTCAAATGGTAAAAGATCTCGTGGACGAAGCCCCATGCGCTGGACTGATCAGGTGAAAATCCTTACCAAAACCCCACATAACGAGTGCGTGCGCCAAGCCTCAGTTCGGTAACTATCAAGAACAGCTGTCAAGGCTTTAATAAACAAGGATTCCACATCACCACGACCACTCTGCCAAGAGTAACCGATTATGATAATAATAGCTACGCGCTACACATATCTCATATTTACGTTATCTAGGATTCATACGCCCCGTAACCCTACAAAATGTATGTAAGCCATGTATGTAAGCCACAAAACTAATCAACGTTGTCAGCCCTATGTACGTCTGAACGCACCCCAGTCTCGTCTGCGAGGGGTGGCCTGAAAGCTCGTCGACTTTAATGCAAAGCTCGGTGAAAAATATGCGGTAGATTGAATATCCTGGTTGCAGAAAGGGTGGCGAAACTATGTAATTTAATAGCTACATGCAAGGTTATCATTTTAGCAAAAACGATACAAAATCGTGATGACTTTATCAATGGGAAATATTGAGGAGCGTCGAATGTCATCTTGCTTTTGGTATCAGTTTAGTTTATAAATGGCGAGGGAACAGACCAACATTCCCAGATGACACAAAGGTAAAGTTAAAATTATAATGAATTAAAAGAGGGCTATTTTAGGGAATGTTTTTTTGAATGTAAATTGTGTTGGTGTGCAATAAAGTGTTTTCTCTCTCTCTCTCTCTCTCTCTATTTCATTAAAAAATCTATTTGATTTTACGTGAATCGTCATACATTTCTCGCTACAGCCACAGTCAAGGAAACGTTAAATCTATACTTTTTTTGATCACAAGCATCTGTCGTGACGTAAATAGAATATGCATTAATTTAATTACAGGATCTCTGATAATAACGCCACCCGTGTTATTTAATGCATATACATGTCCGTGCTTCGAAGATAATATAGCTTATCAATAGATAAACAAGATACCTACGTGCGGTTGTTCGAGAGGAAATAATGTTGTGATCGTGAGAGAACGTACAAAATACATAATTAAAATATATACACATATGTATTATAATAATGTATTAGAGTACTAATTGCGCTGAGCCTATTTTGAGCGACCGTAGAGGTAGGTATCATTCACCATCTTGCTCATTTGTGCCACAGCCGTAACTCTAATACAACTGGGACTTAGTAATGTCTCAATATGGACATCAGCACTTAAGCTGTAGTGCCTATGAAATCTAGTAACCACTTAGCGTAAAGTAGGTTATGAATGATCTCTTTATTTATTTATACAGAAAAACTATACTAGAACAATGAAATTAAAACTGAAAAACCTTTAAAAAAATATAATATAATAACTAGACCGTATTATTAAAGGGAGTCCCTTTCGGCAAGGTTCCGAGGATACTGGCAGCGTTCCCCATTCGATCATCCATCTTCAAACTTTTTTTAAAAATTGTATAAGTTTAATAACTTTAAATTTTCTAATGGAGCTCACATTCCAAATAAATCTATGCAAATTATTTACAACTTCCCATAACTTAGAGGTCGTTGCCCTCTAAATTAGCTAATGCACTTAATTTTATGATCTTTTAAAAGTTTTGCAAATCTCTATTTCTTTTGGTATTTCAGAGAGCAGTTATACTTTGTTATTAAATTAAGATTATTAATTTTGTGGCATAAATACCTAGACAAAAGTTTTGTCGTATATTTTCATACTATATGACTATTGACCATAAAACAACCACTGTAATGCAGTTATGGGTGTATGACTTATTGGTTTCGCTGCAACCGTATTTCTTGTATGCAATATGAAAAAAGACAACGTTAAAGAAGAGATTGAGCTGCGCGAGTTGTACAAAAGCAACATAAATACATATAAGAATAACCGAAGAACGCATTGTAAAAGCATTCGAGAGTGAAAAGGACTAGTAGTCACGTTCGTTTCAAGTACCAGGATGTTAGACCATCTGTGGAGGTATAACGTACTGTATTATTCGCGTGGGCCCCTCCCTCCGCCCCGCGCACCGGGTCAATGCCCGCTGCGGCCGTTTCGGCCGACGGCGCGCCTCACCTTGACATTCATCTCGAGCACAACCGCTTCGGCCAAACGTTCGAATTAAACCGGACAACTTTCAACAATACTTCTGCGTTTAAACTAATAACGATAACGGACGTCCACAACAATTGGTCGGTTTCTTACGTACACACGGTTACATATAAAATCAATCTGCTCAGATTTATGCTAGCCTGGTACAATTAGCCTATGTTTAATCAAGAAAATTAAATTAATTTAACTCTGCAGTAGTTTTTTCTATACTTTATTAACAGTTAAGTTAGCGAACAGTAAGAGCAAGAAGACAAGAGAGAAGAGAATCGAAGAGCCTGAAATAATTTATACATGTATCATGATATTTATTGAATAACATAACTTGTGTACCGTTTGAACAAAAGTGATAAATACACGACACAGTTTACAAAAATAAATAATTATAGCTGCAATGTTTAAGGAAATATATGTATAATAATATAATACATGGTATAATCGTAGGTTGCGAATACAAATTAAATTTTCGGTTAAATATGCTAATTGAACCACGGTGTTTATTTTTTTCCTCAGCCACGTTATATTACTGACACATCCTTATTTTGAGTTTATTAAATCATGGGTATCGGTTTTCTATTTAAATGCTATTGCGTTAATTGCGTTCATCATCACCATGAGCCTATAGCAGTCCACTGTTGGACGTAGGCCTCTCCAAATGCTCGACACCGACTGACACTATAACTGGTGGTAGGACCTCTTTACGCGCGGGTAGGTACCACCACCCTGCCTATTTCTGCCGTGAAGCAGTAAGGCGTTTTGGTTTGGAGGGTGGGGCAGCCATTGTAACTATACTGGAGACCTTAGAACATATGTCTCAAGGTGGGTGGCGCATTTACGTTGTAGGTGTCTATGGGCTCCAGTAATCACAACACCAGGTGAGCTGTGAGCTCGTCAACCCACCTAAGCAATAAATAAAAAACTTGGCTAAATAAGCTTGTGGAGAGTATTAAACGGTATTCCTTAGCGGCTTGGCTCTACCCCTGGCATTACTGATGCCCATGGACGACGGTAACCACTCACCATCAGGTGGACCGTATGCTCGTCTGCCTACAAAGGTAATAAAAAAAAACAAAAAAAAAGGATATTTTCAGTGTTACTGGTTCTTTTTTGTTTGGGGGGCGTAACGTAAAATTTCATGTTAAGTCTAATTACCAATTAAATCCGTTTTTATTCATGGGAAGCCCACGGTCTGTGATCCAAAAGGCAAAGTTAGGAACAGCTAAGTGGATTTACTTCGAGTATAATGAACAACGTCACTTAGCTCATAATCCTCGATAAAAGTCACAAATCCGACGCCCGAATCCCTCACTGAGGTCAAAAGTCTTTAAATACTTCAAAAATTCTAAGTACATATGTACATTGGAGGATACATGTGGAGAGCATTAAGCGGTAGGCAGCGGCTTGGCTCTGCCCCTGGCATTGCTGAAGTCCATGGGCGACGGTAACCACTCAACATCAGGTGGGCCGTATGCTCGTCTGCCTACAAGGGCTCATTCCATAGCCGGATGGTGCGTCGCAAAAAAGACCTCTGGAAACGCACTGTGGATGACCGCAGCGGCTCCAGGTAGTATGGATGAACTCTACTCCGGTGGCGAGCGGTGCGATGGTAAAAACGAGACGTTGGTATCATCTCGAACAATTCCTCAGAGAATGTTCGTTATCGCCTAACAAACAACTGCAAGAAGTCTACTGCTGAACATGGATATGGTGCTAGCAGTTGATTGAGTGGCAGTTACGGAGTACGTTATACCGTCTCAAATATTCCTGAATACAATGGAACATTTCAACGTGACGTATACGTAACATCCACTAATGGCAGCCGAACTCCGGGGAGGCGCACAGTACAGCTCACAATATGCGTGGCCAAAAAACGAACAAACGACCTGAGCACACCATTGTTGTAAACATGAACGAGTCATAATAGGCATGCTTAAATGCACGAGGTTAAGCGGGAAAGAAACAGTAAACTCGCACAAACTTATAAAATACTTTCATATAAAAAAGGTTAGGCCTGATTTAATTTCATATTTTGACTAAGGCCAGACGGTACAACGACCCACCTTAACGAATTGCTAGTTCTTACTCAAAACAAATTACCAAATTCCGCTGATCACTTTAATAGGCTTACGGTTCAAGAAAAGTCTATGAAATGTTTAAAAAAAGACTTTAAACTTGAATTCGTCATTGGTATCAACTAATACAGAAGGAATATATTTCTAAAAGTATCCACAGACGTTCAGGTCAAGGGTATTCTATTTTCTAAACGATAGTTTAATTTCAACCAATGACTTGTTTGAAAAGTTTTCTTTATAAGTGGATCTTATCATGGGCATCTAGCGAAAACCATTATGGCGAATGTACTTGGCACTATGTGCGATAAATAGGTAATGATGAAGTGTTTTCTAAGGGTTTCGAGTAGAACAAAACCTTTTTTATGATTGAAAGAGTACTGGTGGCCCGGAGGCCTTTCCAATTTCACCAGGACAGGTGGGCGAGCAAAGGCTCAGCCAGGGGGGGGTGGGATTTGCTAACAATTGCCCGAGCGCCTCCGAAGGAGACCTAACAACTCAAGAGCAATTGCTTCGCGAATGAATCTACTACCGGATCGGAATAGCAGCCCGCTGAGAAGATCCGAGGAGAACAAAACCATTGCGATCACGGTTCTTACACTTATTACTGATATCTTTAGAAAATTTCAATTTTCTATTTTTTGATTCACGTCACCATTGACAAGTTTTTCCTAAGTCGAAGTAATGATTCAAGACATCTGTGATCTATGGCGTCGACTGGAATCTCTGACCCCCAAAGACACCTAGATAGTCATTTGATAGGTGATAGAAAAAATATAATACAACACCCCACGCTCGATTGCGTCGCTCTAATAGCTGAAAGAACACGTCCCTGAAATTTAATAGTTCCCTCTATTCATCAAGCGAGGCGCTAGCATCGTTACACTTAGTTTATGAAAGAAATACGAGGGGCATTTTAATTACATAATCTCACCAAGCACGAAAATGATTTTTGATCTTTTAGGGATTGTCTAATGTGAATTACATGAACAATAATAATATTAAAATTTGATTGAACACGTTTCGCTTGACCCCATCCAAAGGTTGTACATTGAGGCTTTAAGGAAAACATCCTGTATTCAACCACGACCTGAATGATGTCATCAATGTAATATTCGACGGTGAATAATTGTTAATTCGCTGAATATTTCATATTAATTGGATGTTTTTTTAAATGGGTTTAAATATATACAGTTGTAGGGAAAGTGTTTTTAATGGTAACTAACGGTAATCTGTTATTATTTTTGTAAGGAATCGTGCAAGGACACGAACTCACGTTTCATGCTGTTATTTATTATTTTTATTTATATTTTTATCAGGTTATCGAAGTAAGGTAACGGTAAGAATTTATTGAAACGGCCAGTTTATACCTTATTTAAATTTCGCAATCGACAGTTACAAACTTTAATGGATATTAATAAAAATTATAAATGTATATTATTATATTACAAGTATACATTCATCATCATCTTCAGCCCGTTTTTGTATTATTTTTTTATAGATTTCAGGGTTGGACGAGTTCACGGCCCACCTGGTGTTAAGTGGTAACCGGAGCTTATAGACATCTACAACGTAAATGCCGCCATCCACCTCGAGACATGAGCTCTAAGGTCTCATTTTTTACAGTACAATGGCTGCCCCACCCTTCAAACTGAAACGCATTACTCCTTCGCGGCAGAAATAGGTAGGGTGGTGGTACCTACCCGTGCGTTCTCAAAAGATATCCTACCACTAGTAAAATACCATTAATATTTTTATGCCATCATGTTCGATCGCCCGCCATTCTCACCACGTCACCTACAACTTAATCTCTGGTTTCGTCTTGCTAATTGTTCAGACCAACTCCATTTCAGATCTGCTACTATCTTACCGGATTCGATCTTACAGATTCATGCCAAACATTGAGTTGCCGGTTTGTACAACACTTTGAGTGAGTTCAACACTGTCGAATGCCATTTCGTAGTCCACGAAAGTATACATTGTAAGGCCATATGCGACGCACGGCTTATTATTTCAATGAACCTATTAAATGTACGGATACATCGTTAGCCTCTTGCTCACACACATAATACTATTACAACAAATATCGATTCTATTGTATACCGGTTTGGTAGGGGGTACTTTGCTCGAAAGGATGGTCGCCATCTTGAGCAGCTGATACCGACGGGCAGGATAGAGGGCAAACGTCCCAAAGGACGCACAGTCCCGCGAGATGGTCGGACCAAATTCGATCTTGTCTGGATATCAGGCTCCATGATACCCTCCACGAGGCCAAGGATCGCAGCAGATAGAGAACTATCGTAAAGAGAGATTGAAGCAGCGCGGGAGTCACGATCCTCAGTAATGAGAAAAACGACGCGAGGGAGGAGTACTTTACATCTGTGAAGCAATCAGGCGTTCTGCTTTGAATAGTTGGGTATCCGTTATTCCAATTGATTCCGATTCGTCTCGTGTCTCAAGATGAGTAGTGGCGTTTATGTTAAAGTATTATGATGTCTGTAAGCGCTAATCAATACAATGTACAAATATTTCATAATTTGTGTTCTTATATTCATATGTATTTAGTGCAGGATTTATAGCAATTATTTTTTAGGTTTTCGGACTGTTGTGTCCGTGTGCTTTAGTATTACTTACTAGTACTTATCAGTAGTTTTGAGAATATTCCTACAAGAAAGCAGCGGTAATTTTCGATTTGCAGGATATAACTCGTAATTAGGTGGAAAGTGGTAGATGCGCTTGCGAAGCAGCCGCGTTTGGGCTATCCGGTTTCCACTGGAGTGCTCGAGCAGTTTTTACCAAACCCGCCGATCCTACTCGAGCGCTGGAGTTCGCCTGTGCATCCTGGGCCTCTGACACAAAGGTGAAACCTCACTCACCCAAAAAAAATGACCGCAAAATCGACAATCAAAGTCCGTACATAGGAAAGGCAACGTATTAATCAATGTAAGTTCAGAATGACGCATGAAATCCTTTCATTAACATAACAATAGAGAGCACCATTAGCGGGGAACCTGATGATCGCTGTCGATGGCCGGTCAGCATTGGTAACACTGTGGTTAAATTCTATATGATATTATCGCAATGTTACAAACCTTAGATAGGTATTAACTTTTTTTTTACAGTTTTTTTTTATTGCTTAGATGGGTGGACGAGCTCACAGCCCACCTGGTTGTTGAGTGGTTACCGGAACCCATAGACATCTACAACGTAAACTTGCTACCCACCTTGGGATATAAGTTCTAAGGTCTCAATATAGTTACAACGGGTGCCCCCCCCCTTCAAACCGAAACGCATTACTGCTTCACGACAGAAATAGGGCGGTGGTACTTACCCGCGCGGACTCACAAGAGGTCCTACCACCAATTAACAGTTAATCTCTGCTGTTGATAAACAGGTTGACTTTTGTGTTAAAAGAATACCGAAGTCTAGTGCAGTAGTGCAGGTGCTGCTCGAGTACGAATGCTTCAGAAAGTACCAGCAGCTCTTAGATCAGCTCTGAGTCCAGCAGAGCGCAACACTGCTGATGTGACTTGTCTCTGTCAAGTCTCGTGATTGCTATGCTGATCAGCGACGAATACTCCCGGGTTATTGTGGACCTTTGCCAGTGCAGCATACTGTACAAACAGGCGACGAGGCGTAAGAGGGAGAGTGCTCTTCTCTGTGTGCACCAAGAAATCGTCGTTGAGTCCGAGGCTAGGATAGGAATCTTGTTCCAATGTGAACCTCTCCGTATTTCATTTTCGGAAATTGTATGGGTAAGATACTAATGCCATTGAAATTGACCAAAAAAGAAACATTCATAGCTTAGCATCGGATGGTCAGTTGTACTATCTTGTTCACGTACGTCATCTTCAAAAACTTAACTAATCTGCTTGGCTTTTGGTTTATTTTATTCTATTTTTAGAGCTGTATATATATTATAGCCTGGCATATTCCCGTATTTCCAAAGATATAATTTATACCATTAACTTTATAGCCTTGTGATTTTGCAACCATACGCTTTCGCTGTATAGCCAAGATCTTTAAGAGTTCATAATGGTATTCGAGACTAATTCAAAGCTATGCTATCTGTATTTAGGTTATAGTTTAAGACTTGATTTTAAAATGAAGATCTTAATCATTATTTATAAAATTTTGTGAACAAGAATACAGTGGCTGACTGAGGCATTTTCTACCGATCAACAAAGAGTAGTAGAGAGTCCTGTAGTAGTATTTCTTGGGATTATTATTATTGCCATTATTTCTTGGGCTGTTGAACTTACAGTCTATATTGTATTCAACCACAATGTGCCGCCATTCTCCTAAGACGTTAAAATCTTACATATATATATTTATCAACAGAGCAGCTGTACCACATTTCAAAGCTCATAGATGTTTTCTGTTACAATCACGCTAACTAGTGGTACCTATTTAAGTTCATAGTGTGCCTTAATCTCAAATTTTGATTTTCTCAAAATGTTTTCATAATTTTAGATATTCTCTACAGTTTTTGTTAATAGATAGATTTTTATACCGCATAAGTATTTTTAATCAGGCGTACTACTCACAAAATACTTAGAAAATACTGTAAGTAGTGTTATTACTAAGAATTAGAAATAAACATACACATAAGGATTGTAAGAAAAAATATAACAACGTGAGTTATGTGATAAGATAAAGTATGTGATGATATGCTTTAAGGATGAGTCGACACACAATCATGATTGTGGCGTGTAATGTTGTGTGGTTACCTAAAAAATTTTAAGGTGCAATTCCTTAATTGTTTAACAAAAAGAAACTATTTAGACAATAGTTTTGTTTTTCTTTCAATGCAACATAATTGGTACTATTAGAGTATTGACATTCTCTAATAGTAATATAAGGGTGACTTACCTCAACCAGTATTTTATCTTAAAATGAGTAATAAACATTTAAGATCTCCTTGAGATTAAAATTTTCAAACATCCTAATTGAAGCTATTGTGGAAAGGTAAGGGTTTTTTGTTTTTCGTTGCACAACACAGAACTGGTAGCAAAGGTGATACTTTTCAGGCAAATGTGAGCTACCTCCACTTTGCTTTACACGTTCTTCACACTTGAAATTACTAATGATAATGAACAAGTATTTAAGGCATAATAAATAACTAATAGTAATTTGTTATTGCATTTTTTAATAGCATCCCTGTTTTTATTTTCATAGTGACTTTATTACAGAATGCATAATTAGTATATTATATCTACTGTATGTAAAACTAAAATTGGTTTAATTATTGAATGACTGTACACTTGAGTGATTTAATATTAAAGATTTGATTATGACTCATCATAACCTAGATAAAAATACTAAATTAACTTTATCATTTAAGTACCAGGTGGTTTTTGATATGTAATAATTTAAATTTTGTTCAACAGCTGTAATGTTATAGGCTTCAAGTGAACTAAATGTCAAATATTTTGGTTTCGGTATTTGGCTTCATTTTAAGAAAATGGGAAATCCTATTAGAACATTTTTCATCATCATGTCAAAGTTATATAAATATTATCGTGGAAATAAATTTAATTTTTTAGTACTTACATAAATGAGTCCAGAATAGTATCTGTCTTTTATGTTGTGCAGAACAGAAGCCTCGTTTAAGCAGGTCAGTTCAGCCATATCCTCCACTTTATCGAACTTTGGTGGATTCATTTTCTGGATATCATCTATGGGCACCAACATCCGCTTTCCTGACTCGGCTATCTCCACTTCAACTTCATCTCCTCGCTCTCCTTTGATTCCGGCCGCTACGAATCCTTGGTTCTCGTGAGGCACCCAAACTAACCTCTTCTGCGTCCATTCCGCCTGCGTAGCTGGATCATTGAAGCTGTTTCTATCCACCGACAGATACCGGAGCTCCGGGTCGTTTCTATCCATGTCCACCATCGTGCCGCCCGATCACTCGCGGCCCGTACTGCAGCAATCCGACACTATATACAACATATACACGGTCAACCCGACCGACACCACACCTCACAACACAGTGTTTAAGTTACCAAAAAGCGCGTTCTTCTACGTTCTATACCCGTGGCCGCGCACGGCTCTGATAACTACAAAATGACGATTGTAGCCGAAGGAATCGACGACGGTTACGGGTAGGAGGGATGACCGGTCGACGCCCGAATTCACGTTGAGATTCGTCGAATTTTATTCCGAATATTAAGCGTATTCGATTTTTATAATAATTACCGATTACTTTATTTACTAAATTGAATAAAAGTACGTGTTCGAGTCAAGCGCAATAAGAAGTATTTCTTCTTTTAGGATGAAAACAATTTAAAGTAAGTACACGACGTGTTGCCGACACCTCTTTGTCGTTATAGTTTGTTTCCCTTTTCCGAAATTTCGTGATGAATGTTGTCATTCAGATTCTGTTATTGGCCGGTTTTCGCAATGAGTCAATATTTCGAAGCGAAGGACCAATAACGAACTGCCGTCAAAACAGCTGTCAAATTCTTGGTCTCGAAAGTGGAAAAAACATGTTTCATCAATTTTTGAGGTGCGTTCAAATTTGTTAATATTCATTTACCTAGCTCGGATACACAAATTACTTTTGGAAACCAAGCTAGTTTCAGTTCCAGATCCAGCAAACTAATTGAAATAGATGGGTAGAAGGAAGCTTAAATATCTATGGAAGGAACTGAAGTAGATATTTAATTAATTTAATTATTTATGTAATTAAGAAGTGTAATTAACCTAATCGTTACCCTTCGTATTGAGCTTGTGGGATGATATGTGGAAGAGCTTTTTTTTTTATTGCGCTTGTAGGCAGACGAGCATACGGCCCACCTGATGGTGAGTGGTTACTGTCGCCCATGGGCGTCAGCAATGCCAGAGGCAAAGCCGAGCCGCTGCCCACCGTTTAATGCTTGGGAAACACCGTGTAGGGGAGCTCATTTCAAAGCCGGATGGTACGTGGGAAAAAAGATATCTGGAAACGCACTATGAATGCAGTGGTTCCATTTAGTATGGATGAACTCTTCCGGTTGCGGGCGGTGCGATGGTTAAAACGAGGTGTGGTATCATCTCAAACAATTCCTCAGAGCAATCCCCGTGGAACATACGGTACAAAATACAGAGGGAACAGAAGTCCCTCCGCAGAACCAGAGGTTCCAAACGGTCCGTGAGAATGGGATTATCAATAATCCGAAAGGCCCTCTTCTGTATGAAGCTGGTATTTGGGAGACCCGGCCCAGAGAATTCGTAAGTAAGTAAGAGAAGTCGAATTAATGACACTGGTTCACAATCGCTTTTTCGCCCCATTAAGTAGGTAATCTCTCTTGGATAGAACTTGAAAAAGGGGGTGGGTAGCACCGACAGATGCAAATTTCTCGAAGACATTCAAGATTTTATTACAAACTTCGAAAAGACTCGTTACTACGAGTATACAAGGTCGAACGGCACGTTGCTGAATCCTCCAGTAGTTTGTTCGTTTTTTTAAATTGTGATATGAGTACAGTCGTGTCAACCAATGTTTATTCGTATAAAAGAAACCATTGCTGTTTAATGCTGTTCTTTTCAATGAAATAATACAGTCCATGCGTCATGATCAAATTTTTCGTCTGTAACTAGCACAATGAAAGTCTTTGTAAAAAAAACATATTATATATATTTATTTTGTATCCGTTATTTAGATCTTTTTCATTCCAAGATAAGTCGATGTTCACTGTTATTGTACAAAGTGATTCGTACTGGATGGACGTAAAGAACATTATTAAGAGGTACTTTGCTTGCATTATCTTTCGTCTGACCACTTACGCAATAAAAAAAAATGGAAAAGGACTTTTTTATAAGGAAAAGGAAAGGACTCTTTGGCGGGAGCGCGAGGAGCGAAGTTGTGTGAATTGGTTTATTTTGTCTATTTAGTGTTTCTTCAGGTTTAAATGTGTAATAACGGTGGTTTAATATCTGTAGTGCAAGGTAGAGGAGGAAGAGATCGACCGAAGAAAACATAAATGGAGTGTGTGAATGACGATATGAGTGAGAGAGGAGTGAGTGTTGAGATGACGACTGATAGTAGAGAATGGATGAGAAAAATTAGCTATACCGACCCCACCTAGTGCGATAAGATGAAGAAGATCTGTGAAAGGGCACCAATGTGGGGAAATGCAACAAAGCCACTGGAGGTAGCTTCTCGAGATCCTCCAAAAAGTCCACTGAAAAAGTCTCGGTAAATAGCCTCCGTTTTACTGAGATTATATTTCATCTCATATCATCTCATCTCATTTAATTTAATTTCATGACGATTGATTAATGTTCCCAATTAATGGACTTAATTTCACTTCATATCATTTTATTCTTATCGTATCATTTCACTTTATCATACATTAAATTATTCATATAAAAAATATATATATATATATAAAAAAGATTAGGCTATATGGTATAATACTTTTGCCTTTCCATGAAAAATAGATCTAATTTGATTATTGACATTTAAAATAAGTGTTTAATCATAATCTATGAACTATGATTGACATTTGTCATGTCAAGAAAAATTATGAAATAATTATCTAAGAGAATTGTACAGAACTGATATTATTTATATAATAAATTATAATATTACTGAATTCTAATTGCTAATGAATGACCTCTAGTTGTTATTGTTTAAAATGAGATAAATATAACAAATACCTACTGTGAAGCTCAATTAAAATCATCTGAAGTTTAGCAGTAATTTCGTCAATTAGTTTGCGGTCTTTTTAAATAATTGTGATAAAATGGCACACGTAGTTGATTTACGTTCAGACACAGTTACAAAACCAACTAAAGCTATGAAACATGCAATGGTGAACTCTGCTTTGGGCGATGATGTTTACGGTGAAGATCCGACAGTGAACGCCTTGGAGAATAAAATAGCTGCACTGCTGGGCAAGCAGGCCGCTTTGTTCGTACCGTCTGGAACTATGGCTAATCTTATTGCCAGTAAGTAGATATCATTACTGGAGATCTAACGTAAAAATTTGTGAACATACATTCCGAACACTGTGCTCACGATGTGCTGAATTGTTGTAAAAAAACATGTGAAAAGTTCATAATTTTTACGGAATTCGTTTTAATGTATATGAAATAGTTGACTTATTGTCGACATACTAGTAATATATAGAAGACGGCCTTCATAATTATTTGTATTGCATTTTACAGTTATGGTGCACTGTAACAAGCGTGGATCTGAAGCATTCGTCGGGGATCTCTCACACATTTATAAATATGAAGTTGGTTAGTACCTTGTAAATATTGTCACTATGAAAAAGTAAGTATAGCATATGTATTGGATGCCCTCTATTGAAATGTTGATATTCACTAATAGTACAGATAGGACTAGGCTGACTATTAAATCAGTTAGGAAGACCTGATGATCACTATCACTCTTTCAAGAACCAACAAAGAAGAACTGTCAAATCACACCTGCATTCTAAAATGCAATCTCAAAACCTATTTCCCACCAATAGACAAAATTTAAGGAAATAAGTATTATAAATTGTAAAATTCTCATCTACTGGTAGTTAAACTATATCTTTTTATTTATTTATTTTTATTGCCCTTATAGGCAGCATAGCAGTAGGGGGTATAATGCCCACCTGATGGTGAGTGGTTACCATCGCCCATGGACTTCAGCAAAGTCAAGGGCAGATCCAAGCCGCTGTCTACCAATCTGCTACTAATCTACTATCTTTCATCAGTAGATGTTAGGCAACAACTACAAATTTAAATTTAATTGAATTATGTACCAACAAAAAAAAACTATGTAATTATTTATTTAACATTTCCAGTGTTTATGTAAAATATGATTATTCTTGTGGTAGTTTTCTCATGATACAAATCATTTTGTAATTGTGTGGATTGTCAAGATGGAAAAACCAAATAACAATCTAATTTGCTATATATGATCCACACAATGCAACAATCAACCAATATGTTTATCTACAATAATATTATATTTGCTAGTTGAAATCATTGGGGATATTTCATTGTTGATTTGATTGTTGTGTGCTTTTGACAATGACATCTATGAGAAATAGTGATCATCTACCACCAACAGGTTAACCATTCTCTTGATTCAAAGACTGGTCTGGTTATCAACCTAAATGGGTTAAACAAGTTTTTCAGCTTATTTTGTTCTAACAAAAGATTGATTATAAAAACAAGTATAAAAAAACACCTAGAATGAGTGTGCATAAATTAATTAAAGGTTAATGCCCAATTTAGTTCTTTAATCAACAATTATTTAAATATCATGTAACCCACTGAGTTTCTTTCTCCCTGGATCTTCTTAGTGGGTCGCAATTCTGACCTGGTGGTAGATTCTCTACTAATCTACTACTGGTAGATTCTCTACCACCAGATAGAAGCAAATGTAGAAACAAAGCGCTGCTCTTGCTAGTATTCATAAATTTCTACCAGCCAGTGCATAGCTAGAATAGGCTCCCCCTGAATACCTGGGGGGGGGGGGGAGAATCTTCAACAACAAATATTTTGAAGATTAACATTAATGCCTTTTATATAATGAATTTTACAATTGTAGTTTAGATATTATAAATATATTTTATTTGCAAACAAAGAACATGTTATTTCTTTTACCCTACAAAACTGTACAAAAACAAGGTTATGACACAATAAAGTCATTGTAAATAGCAAATGATAATGTGAATAATGATAGTCATAATTAAATATGTTTTATATCTAAGCCTTTTTTTGTTACAATATTACGTAATTGTGTTTTTGTGATAACATTATTTCATTTAAAACACTTAATCTCGGATTCCTAAAATAATTGCTGAAAATGCTCATAAAATTAAGTTTGTATAATACTTTTTTGAATAATTGAATGAATAATTTTGAATTTTAATGATTCCACTTTCAAGTTTTCAATGTATGTAGATACATATAAATGGCCTAGAAAAACTTTTCTATGCTGAACTAATAATAATGTATGTAAAACAATTTCAATGTGTACCAAGTGTTATCGTCTGTAAAAATGAATTACATATTTGTGAAATTCACGGAATAGATAAATAAGGTTGGAATGGTAATGTAGGCGGGGCAAGCGTGCCACAGTTATGATAGAACAAACATAACTCGACCGATTCTTTCATTCACCGCGTTTAGTGCGCTTCGGACTACTTGGCGAACAGATCTCCGCTTTATAGTGCCGTGTTGTGCAATTATAACTTGTAAAACAAAAAATCAGACCTCANAAATTGACAAGTGTTTTTTCTTTAAGTTGGCATTGATAGAAATTTTGTTTATATTATCGTTAGTAATATTATTTAATGTTGAAAAAAATTGTAAGGCTTTCTTTTCGTCGTAGTTTCTTAGAAATAATCAATGTTATTTAAACTGTGCTAACTTAGCGCACTCTGCTGATGCATTTGAAAACTAATTCACGTTCCAATTAAGCTTCAGCATAATTCGGCATTGTGTACCACTGAGTCGCATTATGCTCTGTAATTGGAAAACTACCATTGTGTTGATATTTGTGGAATTTTTCACAGCTCGGTTTAACCAGTTAGCGATGCTACATCACAAGGTGAATTTCGTACATTTTGAAAATTAAACCTTATCTATATTGGGATACGGGTATTTTATTAATGATAACTACTTTCATATTAAAAGTCTACGGATAATTTTAACCAATTATTTATCTTATTCTTCAGGAGGAGCATCACATTTAGCAGGAGTGATGCTTTCGACCGTGGCCAATAAACCTGATGGCACTTTTGACCTGCAAGAGCTGGAGGAACGAATTAGGGGCTCGAATATACATGAACCAGTAACGGCTATGGTTGCCGTCGAAAATACCCATAATTACTGCGGAGGAAAGGTATGAAGAACCGTTTGTATCATGAGTTTCTCTCATACAATTATAGAGTACCCATGCATCAGCTCGCTGAGTTTCTCGCCGGATTTTCTCAGTGGGTCGTGATTCCTATCCGGTAGTAGATCCATTCGCGAAGCAATTGCTCTTGAGTTGTTAGGTCTCCTTCGGAGGCGCTCGGGCAATTGTTAGCAAATCCCACCCCTCCTGGCTGAGCCTTTGCTCGCCAACCTATCCTGATGAAGCTGGAAAGGCCTCCGGGCCACCAGTAATCTTTCAATCATTAAAAAAAACAATTATAGATTACAACTGTGCATGTACCATTATTTGGTTCTACTAGTTTATAATTATGTAACACCAGAATGAATTTACGATATTGTAATAGGTCTTGTAAAATATCAATTAGATTGAAAAACAATTAGATTGTGAGCTCGATCTACTTAGAATAAATATGTGGTACGGCACCAAAAGGTTATCTAACGCTTATAAATAAATAAACATAAAAATAAGAGAAAGTAAACCGCGAATTACCTTACAAACTTTGATCATTACCAATCGAATAATCTAAGTTCGTTGTCCTCTACTTGTCTCATTGTTGTCTTGCGTGGTTAGGCGTGAAACCGGGTGGCGCCGCGAGTCTGGTTGTAGTGTTGACCGCGGGAACCCCTCGTACTCTGACCGGGTTCTCACCCCGGGCGGAGGGAGATCGGACGTCGGGTGTGCAGTGGAGTCGTTTAGTGTGTTAGGGCCCTAAAATTCCTTGAGCCCGCGGTCTGCTCCCAACATCTACAGATCGTCAAGTCCCACATACCCCGTGCCCCCTAGGCGCGGAGACGTCGTAGGAGGTTCGGCCCCCAGCCCGAAAAAAAGAGAAGTTTGAGTATGTTTTATTTTTTTATTGTTTATGTGGTTGGACGAGCTCACGGCCCACCTGATGTTAAATGGTGACCGGAGCCAATAGACATCTAGAACGTAAATGCCGCCACCCACTTTGAGATATGAGTTCTAAGGTCTCAGTTTTAACAGTACAACGGCCACCCCACCCTTCAAACCGAAACGCAAACCGGCGCGCAACGGCAGAAATAGGCAGGCTGGTGGTACCTAACCGTGCGGACTCTCAAGACGTCCTACCACCAGTAATACAGAAGGCTACATCGACTTGCAGGTCCTGCCTTTGAAATTTCTTGACGACGTCGGGGCCTTGTGCAAGAAACACTCTCTGGCGCTGCACATGGACGGCGCGAGGCTGTTCAACGCGTGTGCGCACGCGCAGGAGGAGGCGGCGCGCGTGGTGCGGGACTGCGACTCCGTGTCCGTCTGCTTCAGCAAGGGACTGTCGGCCCCCGTCGGCTCCGCGCTCGTGGGGTCCTACCATTTCATCGAGCAGTAAGTTATAATGTAGCTACTTGGATTCACGCGGCATGCGTCTCGATTGATTCTATTGACTGATTCTGACTTGACTAAAAATCTGTTCAGAAGTTATAGGCGCTTTAATTTGATGTTAGATAGAGAGAGCACNGAATGAACTCCCCTCCACGGTGTTTTCCGAGCGCTATGACATGTCCTTCTTCAAACGAGGCTTGCGGAGAGTACTTTATGGTAGGCAGCGGCTTGGCTCTGCCCCTGGCATTGCTGACGTCCATGAGCGACGGTGACCACTTACCATCAGGTGGGCCGTATGCTCGTCTGCCTACAAAGGCAATAAAAAAAAAAAAAAAAAAAACGGCAATTCATTTTTATATATATAGATAGACTACTCTAAAGACCACGCTAAAAGTCTGTTTGATTAGTTTAAAGTTACTTTATTGGGCTTACAATCGTTACTTACTATTACGTCTTATTGAAAGAAAATCATTCAAAATTGGATTAAAACAAAAAAATCTTCATCTTAAGGGATCTAATTTTTCCCGATCTAAACTATATTAATAACTCTCACGATTTAAGTTCATTGAAAAATTAAATCATGTGCAGAATTGTTATTCACTCTATTGAGTTAAAGGTAATTTAGCTTGTAAAGTCGAATTAGCAGAAAGTCTGATTGCTTGATTAGAACAAACAACTTATCATAGGAGTCACTAAGTTATAAGTTAACATAATTTACTAAAGTAATGTACTTAGTGTCGAAATTTTTACAGGTTTTTAAAGTCGTAGAATTAATTAATATAATAATTGTCGGAAGTACGAAATTAATTTTTGCGCGTTCGTATAATATGTATTTGTGACGTGAATTGTAGAAACTGTTCATCCTTGTAATTCTTTTAAGCAAATTTCGAGAATGGTACATATTGATATTTAGCGTAAAATTCATATGGAGAAAGATTGCAGAAATATGAAATGTATGCATAATTTATGTTATAATAAGATTGAAATAAACTAAATAAAACATAATGAATGTAAACGTTCATATACCGTAATATTTGGCGGAGTAAATGCAATATGGATGAACCCATTACCCATATAAATAGTAAAAATAACAGAAATCATTAATAGAAAAAAAAAGTGATAAATATGATGTTCAAAGTTTTTTTTCATAATGTACCTACAAATTTATTTATTTATTATTTATTGCTTAGATGGGTGGACGAGCTCACAGCCAACCTGGTGTTAAATGGTTACTGGAGCCCATAGACATCTACAACGTAAATGCGCCACCTACCTTGAGATATAAGGTCTCAGTATAGTTACAACGGCTACCCCGCCCTTCGAACCGAAACGCATTACTGCTTCACGGCGGAAATAGGCGGGGTGGTGGTACCTACCCGTGCGGACTCACAAGAGGTCCTACCACCTATCACGGTGCGACGACCATCGCTTTCAACAAACGAGTGTATTTTTATATATTCAGTAGCGGTCATAATGAGGCATCCTGTGTTGTAGCCGTAAAACCAAAAGCCATAGACGGTACCGCTTCATCTCGGCACTCTTGATCACTACAAAGATTGGCATGATCATTTTAAGTTAAATTTGACTTCGATGAAAATAGTGCCTGGAAATTTCATTCCATATAATTATGTTAAGTTAAAAATAAAGCAATATTATTTAAGCATAGTCTATAAACAGCAGATTATATTACAAGAGAAAAAACTTATCAAAGAGGTGAATATTTTGGGAACTAAAATGTCATCAAACCCCAGAAAGAATACCAGATTCATTTAGATAATAACATCCGTTTTATGCTCAAAAGACATTTTAATAAGTTGAATTGAAAACATTTGCGGAAGCAAGAGCAGACAATAACGTTGAAATAGCTTGTTTGATATCACCAGGGTTAGGATCCCGGCAGAGTTCGCCCGCGTCATTGAGCTCTCCCGCGTCGAGCTGCAGGTCGCCCATACCTGACGAGGACGTCGAGGTGGACGTGGAACAGTGTTCCGATGGCGAGAGAGACGCGTCTGATCACGCCGCACCCTCACCCGCCCCATCTTCAGGTAAGATAAAACGAGTAGGGTGTGTATATATAACAGAGCCCTGAAACTTCGATACTTTAAGACAAATATTTTTTTGTATGGAAACTAGCGACATCTTGTATCGGATGCCCCTTAATTTATATTATGTTGTTAAAGTTATGGCATTTAATTATTGTATAACTAAACACAGAACATAAAAAAAAAATCATACAAGTCTTTATTTGCCTCCGAAAATTTACAATTCCTTCATTAAAAATAAAACATAAGATAGTTAATATGTTACTGCCATCTACAAGAGGAATGAGAAACTAATCGAAGTGAAGCCATCTAGTGGCCGACGCCCGTAAACATTTTTGTTGAGTGCTTGAGATGCTTATCTATAACTAGTTTATATGTGTTATCTATGTATATAAAATTACTACCTACCCTCAAAAAAAAAAAAAACCGAGAGAATAGTATCATGGTTGGTAAACGATTTATATGCGTGGTTTCAAGCAACCACGAACTCCGGCTTAAATGGTAGCGCAACCGTTACTAATATACAGACGAAAATTGTTCGATGAACCTCAATCATTCAACGCCCGGCTGTATGCACGTCTACTCGCTCATCCACACCAATATAAAAAATCTATTCAGCATCGGAAATGTACGGACTCATCAATTTTACATAAGTTATCACATGAAAAAACAAAACGAGTTTTTTTTCTTTTTCTTTCTATAAAACAAATGGTTATTGCCTTCTATATCACAAGTGTATTTCCCGCATTTATTAACGCATCGGTTTTTATTCATTACGCCGCAAAAAACATGATATATAGTGATAAAAAATGACTCGGAAACGAGTCTCACATAGAAATTCTCACAGTAGTATTCGTTTAGTTCCTACTTCTACGGCTAGATAGACTACTGTGAAACTGTAAAGACATGTATTTATTTGTGTGTTTTAAAGATATTTGTAGAAAGGCAGTGATATATGTTTCATCAAATCGCTGTTTTTTTTTGTTTCTTAACGCTTTTTGTACCTATCGTTTTTTTCTGAATATCATCTAGAAATCTCTGTGCTGATATCGAAGAGGACTTATAATATTTGCAATTAAATGTGGATAAATATATAGATGTTTAATTAAGCAATTTTTATGATATCTTCTTCATCTTTGTTTATGATTTTCATAATGTCGTTTACGAAGTTTAGATTATTTTATATTCCCGTAATTACCGTCGATTAAATTGAAATTTGTTCAACAAATTTCATATTCCGTTGACTACCATTGAATAAATCTAAAAATGTTTATTGATACTAACGTTTTTTTTTTACAAAGACAAATAATAGTACTGAATTCGACTTGTTGGTTTGTCACGATAATTGTAGGTGCTCGATACGTAAAACTAAAATTGTAGGTATAGTAGTAGGTAACATATTAATAATAAATTAATTGTAAATTGAAAATGATAAGCGAGATCAATGAACCCTAAAGTAGATTTAATTATATCTATGATTTGTAAAAATACGTTAGTACTAAAATAAATATTAAAAATGTTAAATAATTTGTTATGGTGACGGAAGTACATACAGGTAACAATCCTATAGCACGGTATTTTACAACACGTTTCCACTTTAACACGGATAGAAAATTTTCTCAATACTCTTTGATATCTCATATATATCTCAATACTCTATGAATAATTTGATTCGAGCCCTACATCCCAGCAGAGGGTAATGGGATAGAATGATGATGATGACTCTCTGATATCACGGTACTTCTACAACACGATAACGAGATTTTTGTTTAAAATTTGTATTTAGACAATTACATTATGCACTATGAACACAAAATATACATATGGGTATAATCGAAATTTTACTACTTAATTTCTGTGTATAACAGGTAAAAAACACATACACAGTTGAGATGTTTCATTAAAAAAAAAAACTTTCCTTTTGCTTCTAGCCTCATACAACACGGTTTCGCACAACACGTGACTTTGTAGGAACGTATCTACCGTGTTATAGGTGGGTTGCCTACAGGTTTGGTCTACAATAAAAGTATAGGTTTAGTTAATAATTAAAATAATAATGAATTGATATTTTTATGTAATACCGAAATTCGTTCCATGTAGTGTTGGTAATTTCGCTAATCTTCAATATAGGACGAATGATATTTAAAATAAATAAAAAATCTACAGAATTAGGCGAACGTGATACCCCCTCACCGGCCAGACCGCTTCCTCCAGCCACATCTTGCAATTGCGAAGAACTTCTCTCCGTGGACTGTCAATTGGAGACCAAAGAGCTTTGGGACAAGTTTCATGACCTCGGTACAGAAATGATCATCACCAAAACTGGCAGGTAAGAATTCAATAAAACTTCGCACCGAAAGAAAAAAACATTTATAAAACAGATCGTAATCTCGAAACGAACCTGTAATGAATTGCTCTGCTCATCAAAGTAATGTAATCTTTCACTCCGTTGAGATCGAGTCAAAAACAAATTAATTCAGTGTACAATCAACCCCCAACAAACGGCTCAACGGAATGGATTCATCAGCTAAAGTGGCCAATTCCGGAATAATTACTTCGCGAACCCAGCCGTCCTTCAACCCTTTAACGAGATAAATTAAAAGTACATTTTTTCCTAACCGTCGGCGTAATGCAGGGCTATAAATTCGCAAAGCCCCAAAGACAACAAACAACATGGGGGGAGGGGAAGATGTTTTTATAGTCACGCCGAGAGGTTTATCTAAATAATTGCGTAGTCGGTGGCGGTGAGCGGAAAATTGGCATTGTGTACGGACGAGCACGGGATCCTTTCGCCCCTGTGGCAAAGGGAGCATGCACCATACGACTCTCACGAGACACTCGCACATATTGATATGTCAATATAAAGAAAAAGAACATTCTTTAACAGAAGTTTATTTAATTTGAATTGTCTATGAATTCTAAGATTTATATTTTTGTATTTTTCCTTTCTGGTTTCGCTTGCATGCGCTAATTACTTTTTTATTATTATTTACGACCACAATTAAATAACGTCAATATAAAAAGCATGTGAAGCAATCATAGCTAGAGAAAAAACTATTGTTTTTAATCTCATATTACCATTTTCAAAAACTATGAAAACATATTTTATATTTTTGTACTATTTCTTACATTCAGTTCGTATTGATCTTTTCATTGGCTATGAGGCTTCGATTTTTTGGCGGAGTCACAAAAAACAGCAGAAAATCCTAATTCGAACGGGCAACGTTTAATTTTTTTATGGTCTCTTATAAGATTGTGGTTGTTCTAACAAAATAGGTTGTTTGGAGCAAGTGTACGGAATGGATATAATCCTCTTATTACGTCATATGGTATGAGCGGGGACGGAGCCCTCGTATCGCGAGTGTAGTTATTCTAAATCACTGTAACAGTCACTAACCCGGAGAGAATTTCAATCTCAAGGGATAACCTCCCATTGTTGCAACTGTAGCTACTGTGACAAACAAGTTTTAATACTTGTCATAAAAATGTGTTGGAGGAAAACGGCAATAAAAAAAATGTGACAAATACCGATCCAAAATCCTTTACTTAAAACCATGTACAATGGTCAGCGAAAGTGCATGAGTGGTATAGTAAAAAATAATAATTGAACATATAATCAATGCCGTCTAGTAACGTAACCTTAAAGAAGTAGATAAACACTATCTCTATTTAGAATTAAGAGGTTAATTAGGTAAAAAATACTCATAGATTTATGCCGAGAGGTTAGCTTCAACGCGTGTATTAAATAAAAACATCAACGCCATATAGTAGTACATTTTTATTAATTTACATTCAAGTACTTACAGAAAGAACTCAGGTTCGCAGTTCTGCAAATGACAAAGGAGCGATACACAATCGACTGACCAAAACAAAGCATAAAAAACTAAGATATAATTTTATTTTAGTATTTTATTTATTAAACCAAATCAGGAGGTTCGTAAAAGTATCAATGATTCGAAAGCTACGTATACAAGGGCTAAACAAGAGATAAATCAGACAGTCCAATCAAAATGGGATATCGGGGACAAATTATAACCGGGGAGGGTGTTGGAGCGTGTTTTTAAATTGCCCAACAATGCAATGTCTATTAATTTATTTAGTAGCCGTTTCAAAATGGCTTATCTTTAAACTGATACAGACAAAAAAAAATAGTTTTTTTTTCAAGTTAATAAATAAAAGCAAACGATCACAAGGAAATGTGTTATTTATTCCGCTTATTTTCATGCTGTGCTACGGATTGGTACGTGAAACCGGGTTCTTATCTCTTGACACTCGTAATACTTTTTATCTGTTTTTATTGGTATGCCTAATACGTTTCTTTTCAAAGGGTAAGCCCTTGAGGACCACCGGCGTTTCCCACCGTATTATCTACACTTTACCAAAATTATTTTGACTGTTGTTACGAATTCATTAATAATATATCGTTTTCATGGGATCAAATTTAGGAAATAACTTAGATTATATTAGCTGTTGGTGGTCCGGTCCAATAAATTTAGTGAATTCTACAATCTAAGTTTTTGATGCTCTATTATTTTTAGGATGAAACAAATCCAGTAATATTTTTTTTTTTATGTTGATAAAATGAGTATTTGCTAGTACGCAGATAAACCATCGAGTCGTATCGATATTGATCGGCAGGTGCCTGCGACGACACGTCACTAGCGGGGCATTGCTCACGAGAAATGTCGGGCGTCTCGATTTATTTATTTTTCATTTTTTCGATTCGTCGCTTTGATTTACAATCGGCCGCTTTACTGCCGAACGGACTTTGTTAGAGGGAACTAACCGATGAACGATTTATGTCCGCCGTGCCCGTAACGTTTCGACAATGAGTTTTGTCCAAAACATATAAATGTTAAGTCATAACGTGCCCTCTTTATGTCCGAATGTTTTATATGTTAAGTGACGTTGCTAAATTGGCTTGCGGCTTAGCTGAGCGGTTCGTCTTTCGGACGATTATCCTCAATATCTTTATGATCTTGTCAATAGGCCATTACTCAAAAAAATACGGGCATTATTTTCGACTTCCCGAGAATAACTTCAAAAGCGAGGTTAGTTTTCATTGTTTTATTTTTAAAATACGACGGCTTGTAATAGCTTCTCCTTAAACACTTTATACTGTATATTTTAATATAGTATCTATAGGTTGGACGGTCGAGAGGTGTCCGCATAAATGATCGACATCCGCAGTTTGATCGATCACCGGACTTATTAATCGTTTTATCGATTTTTAATATCGACAATTACGTACTTATAAATAATATGAAGTGGAAGTAAATGGCGTCGCTCACGAGCTATCTTTAAAAGCACAGTCACTTACAAATTATTTCTGTGCAAAAAAAATGAATTACGAATCGCCTATAATAATGTAATTTAAAAAAAAAACACATATTTTTTTGTTAAAATATCCATGTGTATTGTTTTTCTTATCTGAAAAGTAGGAAGAAAAATAGTTGCGATTTTAAAATCATATCTAACAATTTTTATTTTCTTCAATAAATTTACAGACCACAATGTAATGTTGTAATTAATTGGTGTAATACTGAAATACTGAATTGTTGTTTTGAATACAAAAGTTATTCGGTTTGTTAACAAAAGTTCGGGTTGAGCTTTAGCACCTGGCTTGTCTTCCGATTGCTTTTACCATAGACTTTAAAAGAGGACAACAAATTAATTCATTAAGTATGTTAGTTTTAAAAACGCATGAGCTTTCTGTAATGAGTAAAGTACCATTTTTAAATACCTATTTTAGAAAAAAAAAAATGCTTAGATTGGAGGATAAGTTCACGAGACACCCGGTGTTAAGTGGTTACCGGAGCCCATAGATATCTACAACGTCATTTTCCGCCATAGTACATAGTTCTAAGAGTCTGTTCACAGTACAAAAGGTTAAACGCGAAGTGTTTCACAGCAGAAATAGGCAGGGTGGTGGTATCTACCGGTGCGGGCTCACAAGACATCTTACCATCAGTCATTGCACAAATTATAATCTCTGCGGGTTTGATTTGTATTACACGATGTTATTATACCTTGACAGTGGAAGTCATTTGTGAACATTAGTTAAGAAAGCATTTAATTATAAAAATTGGTACCCGCCTGCGGGATTCGAACACCGGCGCAGTCGCATTGGTCGATACGAATGAATCGGGCGTCTTATCCTTTAGGCCACGATAACTCCAAAAGACGCAAGCGTTCAAATAATGCTTATAGCATAAATATTTTGCGTTGCTGACGTCCATTCGTCATGAAGAGGGCCGTATACTCATCCACCTACAAGGGTAATAAAAAGTAAAAATAATACATCGTCATTGAAGCAACAAAATGGCGACAAGTAAATCTTCAACCAAACATATATAATCATTTTGATTTGGTCACCGAATATTATTGTAATTTTCATTAATTTCCATATAGATGCTCTAAATATTACATATTCTATGGATCAGCAGCTTATTGTATGGCCCAAGGTGTGGAACGCTGTAAAAAATACAAAGCTTATGGCATTTAACAAACAATATTTAGTGCCGTTTTGACAGTTATTGCACTCAATGATTATTGTTGATTATGAGCGGTTATAATACAGTTTTTGCTCCGTTATAGGCTACAGGTGCACTGCTATTAAAATAAAATCGTTAACTTTACACAATCCGTTTTGAGGCTATTTTAATATCACGTTTTTATATATATATATATATATAAAAACGTGATATTATATATATATATATAAAGTCTTCGACTATGAAATCCACCTTTCTTAATATATATATATTAATATATATATATATTAATATATATATATATATATATTGAAGGTGGATTTCATAGTCGAAAACTTTAGAGTGGATTTTGTCAAATTTGATTAAAAAAAAATACAAATGTGCAGCGTTGCTGAAAATGGAAGTTGATCAAATCTATACCTATACCTATGTATGAGAAAATTAACATAAAACGTAATTAACATAACATAATAATTTTACTGGTGGTAGGACCTCTTGTAAGTCCGCACGGCTAGGTACCTCCAATACCCTGTCTATTTCTGCCGTGAAGCAGTAATGCGTTTCGGTTTGAAGTGTGGGGCAGCCGTTGTAACTGTACTGAGACCTTAGAACTTATATCTCAAGGTGGGTGGCGGATTTACTTTGTAGATGTCTATGGGCTCCAGTAACCACTTAACACCAGGTGGGCTGTGAGCTCGTCCACCCATCTAAGCAATAAAAAAAAAATATACCAACTAAAATTGATTTCAAAACATCATCAGTAAATGTAACTAAATGTATACCGAACAATGAATTGTTCCTGTCATACATTTTTTTTTAATTAATGCACTATTTAATTTTTTTAAATGAACTGTTATAAAAAATCCACAAGAGGAAACGCATGTCTCGCGTGGGCGTTCTTACCGCATTTCGCTGTCAAAAGTGTTGCATTCAACATCAAATTGTCAGTTGTTAATTGAACTTAATTAAAAATTGTAATGTTCTGCTTAAATAAGCACAAGCTCAGGGTCCGATCGCATAACTATTATATGACGCGGCCTCTTCGTGACACGGCACGAGGCCGTGCGGTGAAAATGCAAGGTGCCGTGTCTATTTTTTTTTAATGCACAGAATTGATGCAATATGTATCGGAATTAGCAATATTAGCCGGATCAACGGTATCTTAGACGCTGCTCTATTTGTGATTCCTTCAGATAAAAAAGAAGCATTAATTTAATAATCTATATATTAATACGTGAAGCAAAAACTTTGTATCCCTTTTTACGAAAATTGCGCGGACGGAGGAGTATGAAATTTTCCACACTTATAGAGAATATAGAGAAGAAGTGCACAATGCTAATATTTTTTTTAAAATAATGCATAAAAGGTACATTAAATCAATAAAGAAAACATTACACACACTACATACCATGTATTTGACGCACACACGCATGCATACTATTTATTGTCAAACTTTTGTTCTTGACTTCTGTTATCAAATTGAGATTAAATATTGTTTGTCTTTGATAATATTTTTTATAGTGTAGTCTTGGCGAAATTTGTGGTTATAGAAGTATAAAATACAATCATAATAGTGTACAAACTTACAATTCCAATTAATTATAGTCGAATTTCGACTACTGCGGGACCTCTAGTAATTTAATAATTAAGCAATAATTTGTGTTCCTAATTCTTCTTTCCTTCTGCGGGCCTACTGGAAGAGATTTCAACATGAAATAAGTAGTGCCCTTGTACTCTGTATCCTTATTGTCGTGTTTCTAATAGCTGTGTGTACAAAATATATTAAATAAAATAAATAAAGAAGCCTAATAAACATTTAAAACATTCTAGAACTTTTCGTATCAATGTAACGAAACGTGCTCCGAACGAATTAATTCGCATTGTCGTCTAAAATAGCCTTAATATTATAATCTACTAGCCACCCGCCCTCGCTTCGCTTCGGAAACATTAAAACACACATGAAACCAAAAAAATAAAATTAAAAAAAATTAAAAAAAAGTAGCCTATGTTCATCAGGGACAATGTCGGCTTCTAATGGAAAAAGAATTTTTCAAATCGGTCCAGTAGTTTCGGAGCCTATTCGAAACAAACAAACAAACAAATCTTTCCTCTTTATAATATTANCCACCCGCCCTCGCTTCGCTTCGGAAACATTAAAACACACATGAAACCAAAAAAATAAAATTAAAAAAAATTAAAAAAAAGTAGCCTATGTTCATCAGGGACAATGTCGGCTTCTAATGGAAAAAGAATTTTTCAAATCGGTCCAGTAGTTTCGGAGCCTATTCGAAACAAACAAACAAACAAATCTTTCCTCTTTATAATATTATATTATAGTATAGACTACTAACGTTATTAACTCGAGGAATCGATTTAAGGATATCGATAACAACCCCTTTTAGTTTTATGAGAACGGATCTTACGCACTCGTAATTTTTTCGTTATTAATGCGGCGTATAAAGTGCCGATGCAGTCAGAAAACAAGTACCACGTCAGACGAGCGGTTAGTTCGGTAATCGGGCTTAATAAATCTTGTATGGGGTGTTGTTGGCTGGCATCGAACGGGGGGAAGCGGACATGTGCATTAAACTTAATTGAAATTTCGTTGTTGCAGCAAGCTACTTTGCACAAAACGATACTTTAGATTCAATGCATCCCAAATTAGGATATGTCATTTTCGTATATTTCTTATTAGCAGTTTGGTTGATCGAAAATAAACGAATTCCCATTGTAAACACTTAAGATTAACAATTTTTACTGGTGATAGGACTTATGAGTCCGCGCGGGTAGGTACCATCACCCTGCTTATTTCTGCCGTGAAGCAGTAATGCGTTTCGGTTTGAAGGGTGGGGCAGCCGTTGTAACTATACTTGAGATCTTAGAACTTATATCTCAAGATGGGTGGCGCATTTACGCTGTAGATGTCTATGGGCTCCAGTAACCACTTAACATCAGGTGGGCTGTGAGATCGTCCACCAATCTAAGCAATAAAAAAAAAACTTTTGAGAATTCCATATATAAAAAAAACGGACAATATCATTTTGTACTACATGGTTTTTAGTTAGTTTAGATCTGTTAAAAATGCTTGGTAAAAAAAGCTATGGTGTTTTTTTTGTATGTTACTACGGATACATTTTATCCAAAGCAATTTAAAAAAACCAAGCAAATAATGGATTCGAAGTGGCGATAATCGATTTTTATGAACATATTTGCTAAAACTAACAGCTAAAATGGACGAAGGTACCTACCTACTTACAATTAGGTACAATTATAATAAACCTAAGTTTTGCCTGCCTATTAAGATTATAAAGTTGTATTTTATTGCTACAATGACAGAATAAAGCTGAATAATTAACTAACTACACATCAACTATTATAGTTAACTTAAAAAAATATCTAAACTACTTTAAGTGAAGATATGTGTGTTCTTTTGTACCGCATAAATCGTATCGATGATCATTAGATTTTTATATTAATAGTCGTTATCGAATTACAAATTCATTAGGGAGCCGTATAAAGCACATTGTGGTACAAAAATGATGAATGGTCAAAGGAATGGCTACCGGTTTATTCTGTTCAATGTGAAGAAATGAGATGTGGACACAATGAGACGCGTGGGTTGCGATTCGCCGCGCGCTCTCAACTCCGCGCTGCCATTCGTTTACTTGGCTACCTTCGGGGCGCATTTCGCGAATATATTGCATTATTATAAATCGATGTTAAACGGCTTTGTGTACATTTGCGTGCTCTGAGGAATTGTTTTAGATGATCCCCTCATCTCCTTTTTATTATCGCACCTCCCGCCATCGGAGCAGAGTTCATCCATATCATCTGGAGCCGCTGCGTTCATCGACAGTGCGTTTCCAGAGGTCTTTTTTGCCACGTACCATCCGGCTATGGAATAAGCTTCCCTCCACGGTGTTTCCTGAGCGCTATGACATATCCTTCTTTAAAAGAGGCTTGTGGAGAGTATTAAGCGGTAGGCAGCGGCTTGGCTCTGCCCTTGGCATTGCTGAAGTCCATGCGCGACGGTAACCACTCACCATCAAGTGGGCCGTATGCTCGTCTGCCTATAAGGGCAATAAAAAAAATTATAATGTCTTTACCAATAAAACAAGGAAGAAACTTAGATATCTTAATCTTATCTTAAAACAAAAATACTTCTATCACCATTCTGAAAAGTCATAATCTATTTGATCTTATAATAATAGTAAACTTATTGTCTGAATAGTGTACTTTTTAAATGAGAATGCTTACAAAACTCAAGCCTGCTAAGGATCGTTTAGTGGACATTAACGCCTAAAACATAATGCACGATAAATAATTAACAAAAAAAAGGTTTGAAACGTTGATGGATACCGCGGAGCTGCGCATGCGCCGCTCGATGAAAGGCTGAGGGCGAAGCCTGACGGAGATTGATTACGTAATCATGGACATCGGTGATTTCGGGAATTTCATAGACAGTAATCATCATTCATCTCACGGCTCGTTGACCGTTGCATTGAAGAGTTCCTTACGACTTGATGCTTCGAGTGTTCAGCCATATAATCAAATTTCGATGTTAATTTAACGCATCGTTTAGTGGTGCAGAGGTGGCTGGAACGCGTGTGTGATCACACGGAAGCGAGTTGACACCGGTCACTCGGGTTCAGTGTGCTTAGTGCGAGTTTTTTAACGTTCTCGACAGCGTAAAAGTTAGCTCATATTTGTATGGAATGGGATCGTTTGCCTACGTTTGCCGTTAGGGGCGCTGTTCCAACTGCATACAAAATTGGGTTAACTTTTACGCTATCGAGAACGTTAAGAAACTCGCGCTAAACAGTTCTTGGCTCCTCGAACAATGAGGTGGCATTCGGGCTGTCGACGCACAATTAGCTCTCCATTGTGCGACCGGTATTGTACGGAGTGCGCGGGCGCGGACGCCGACCCGAGACTGTTGGTTTAACTCCTACGCCCATTGTCGTGTCTTCAATCGCATTGCCATTCCGCTCTCATCGTCCTATAAACAAACTTCGCTTTTATTATCTTGGTATTAGATGCTTAAATAGATAATTATTTAACGTTCCCATTGTGAGTGCCGGTGTATTCGTTAGGTACCTGTTACGAGTCGATTAAATTTGATTGATTGCCTCGACTCACTTAATAACACGTAATGCTCGGAGCTTATTATTAATAATTGATATGTTTGTTTCGAATGTATTGGCAAGAGGTGACCAGAAATTGGCAATGTTTTTTTTTAAGATCAATCGCAGTGCTATAGTGCTTTGTGGCCTGAAGTGTATGTAGGACAGCTGTTACCGCAATACGATTCGACTTGATGTCGTGCCGCGACTTCAAGTCAAATCTGAAGCTACTGTAATACTGGAACAGCGAATTGATCCAGTGGAACTTAGGGGTGCTACGCGTTGGCCACTGTTTTGTTAAATACGTTAGATGCGATTTTTTCTCATTGTTCACGAGCCTTTTTTTTTCTTTCCTACCTAAGCTGATAGGCTTGAGAGGCTATTTCAGCAGAACCTTAACTAGTAGGTGAGCTCACGGGGCTCAAACCTGACGACGTTGCTAACACGAACCCTAGGAAGAGCCGTGCTTCGCAGAATCTACCACCGGATCGGAAACGCGATCCACTGAGAAGACCCGGCGAGAAAGTCAGTGGGCTGTGTCTGAGGGTTAATTTACTCGTCGAGCCCTTCGTCGCAAGCGACGGGTTAGACGAGAACGGTGACCGGTGCTTGAGGTACCTAAAAGCACCGTTAGTGGATTGGGAGGATCCGAAATGACGTGCTTGGGGCGACGTCGACTGCTTTCCATTCTTTCCGCAGGATCGGGAATGACACGAGCCGTAGAACAAGTGTCATCTTTTAGACGCATAAAATAAAACTATTCCACTGTTAACTACACTTTATTTCTTCTTTTTCTAAAATCTTCTTAATTAGAAATCAATTAAAAATCAACTGTCACCTTTTACGCCTTGCTCATTCAACCGTCTTCACCAACTTCCTTTTCTCTGTCATTCTGCCTGTCGTTCTATTTTCCCTTTCTTATCTTTTTCTCTCACTCACATTTTAACGCTCCGTTCCACACTCTTTTATACGTTCCGTTCTTACCATATACACATTATATCTCAATCAGTATGTCTATATCTCAAATACAAAATATCATTTAACCGATGTTAGTTTTTGAGAAACAAAAGGCGTCTTAATATGGAATGCTTCGGCGGGCCCACCGGCAGCGTTGGGTCACAGGGCGTTGGATCGCGCGTGCCCGTGTGTGGTACAATACGCGCGTAATGAAGTGGGCCGCGAGGGGGCGGCATTGTGCCACCAAACGAGCTATTGTGCACGGCCGAGCGACCCCCGACCTGCTCCTCGTTACCGATGCTCGCTCTGACCTCTGACAACGCGCAACGCGATGCCCGAAGACGATATGCGTCTCGTTATCATTTACCAGTTTTGTCAGTTAAATCGACTCTTATACCCGAATGTTCCCCGTATACTATGGTGGTAGGACCTCTTGTGAGTCCGCGCGGGTAGGTACCACCACCCTGCCTATTTCTGCCGTGAAGCAGTAATGCGTTTCGGTTTGAAGGGTAGGGCAGCCGTTGTAACTATACTGAGATCTTAGAACTTATATCTCAAGGTGGGTGGCGCATTTACGTTGTAGATGTCTATGGGCTCCAGTATCCACTTAACACCAGGTGGGCTGTGAGCTCGTCCATCCATCTAAGTTATAAAAAAAAAGCTGTCGGTCCAAGGAACAGTGCGTTTTAAGTGGTGCGTCATCTGTCGCTACTAATTGGGGTTGGTGGTTGGGTTTGTCACACGGAAGCGATATACTTCGCGCGGCAGTTGCGGTGTGACTTTTTAAATCATAATCTCCGCTTCGGGCTAGTAAGTGTAATAAAAAAAAAAACACGCGTCTCTGTCATTATTTCGGAGAAAGTGAGGGACGGGTGGTGTTTCAATAGTCGTCATATGGTGTCAGTTTTTTTTTTCAAGGCAAGCGTTAATTTTTCACAGTTACCCCTCAGTCGAAATAATTTATTTTTATTTATATCCCGGGTGGTCGGAAAAAAACTGAAACTTGTTACGGAAGTCTTAATAATTATACAAAAAAAAAAGAATCGTAAGCAAAATGTAAATCCATACACGATTTTTGCATAAAATATAGTACCTACGATTTTTTTTTGATGTGCCTAAACAAAAAATCAGAATTTTTTATATTTTTGTTTGCCTGTTCATTCGAGCATTCAAATCGATTTTATTGGAATTTTACGATTAGATCCGAAACTGTGAGTATTATGCAAACGTGGAAACAAAGACGAGCAATTAGTGAAAATCACAATATAGAATTTCAATATATGTTTGAAACTTCCAAATGTTAGATGCCCAAGTCAATTAACTAATCAACATCAGTGAATATCTATACATCTATACATATAAATAAAATTGGAGTGTCTGTTTGTAATATTGAAATAGCCGCTTTTTACTACATGCAGATGAATATTATATACGGTACATACACCAAAATAACATTTTTTACAATTTTTGTCTGTCTGTCTGTTTGTTCCGGCTAATCTCTGGAACGGCTGGACCGATTTTGCCTTTCACTGATAGGTAGCTGATGACATAAGGAGCAACTTAGGCTACTTTTTTAAACTAGGTTCGCCCCACGGCGTCACTCGCGGTACGACAATAGCCGCGGGTAATATCGCGGGACTCAGCAATCAATAATAAAATTTAATGTTTCCGAAGCGAAGCGAGGGCGAGTCGCTAGTCTTTAATATGTTTCTGACGTTAAATTCAGTATACATTACCGCTAATGCGACATAATTCTGTTCGGAGTTCCGAAGCGAACCCGCGATGAAGTTATTATTATATATTTCCACGCCGGCGACAATTCGATAATTCGAAAATGACCGGCATACGTACACAATCCGGACCGTGGTCGTTACCGAATCACGAAACTACCATGTTACTTTGATTTACGAAACGAATGTAAGTAATGCGTTTACGATAATGAGGTATAATCGCTTACTTTTAAAATGCAAACGGGTATCACGTTTTTTTTTTTTTTTATTTTTTTTTTTGTTGCTTAGATGGATGTAACACGTTTCGAACATTAAACTAAAAATTCTTTAATTTATTGAATCTTTAATATTTAATAATCGCTATATGGGTGCATGTTATAATAAATTCATTATTTCATAGCCTATTAATATGCAAATCCGTGGCTTAATTAGCGAAGCTATTTCGTAGTGAATTTATTTATTTATGGCTTAAATGGATTGACAAGCTCAGGACTTAGATAGTGTTAAGTGGTCACCGGAGCCGATAGACATCAACAACGTGAAAACAGCTACCCACTTAGAGGCATAAGTCTAAGTCTCAGTTTTATAGTACAGCTCTTCAAACTTATATAACTAGCTCACGGCAGAAATAGGCAGGACGGTGTTATCTATCTTACTCTCACAACGCCTTACCATCAGTAGGTATGCACTAATAGTTCAAACTGAACAGAAGATATTTGATAAAAGCCTGAATCGCGCTGACAACATTTTCAAGAAAACTTTCCACGTATACAAATTCCAAAAACATAACATTCGGACCGAGATCTTCGCTGTATAGTTTCCCTCAAAATTAGTTGGTTTACCTTTTATGTTTATTTTAAATAGAGTTCTAAATCCAGCTGATGTTAAGATGTTACCGAAGATCATTACAGTGCATCGTGAATGCGACAAATAACTTTACGACACTAGTCTTAATTAAATGGAGATAGCAGCTATAGTATTCCTTAATCCAAGGAAGTCGCAGAGTAAGGCACATTACGCCTCTAATAAAGGGAAAAGATAAGAAAGACGATGATGACTAATCTTTAAAGAGCAATGTGTAATAAATAGATTGAATGATAGTACCACGCTCGCACATTCCGGAACACGTTCAAATTTTTTTCTGTGGACAAAATAGATATGAATCTGAATATTTTTTTTGTAAATAATTAATTTGTTTTTTTTTATAAAACATTAGCAGCAATAACTCTATATCATGTCTCGTAATGAGTTATGGCTTGCATGATCAATTTAGTATCTGTGACGTCACGCGAAGTGATCATCAGCGTTGCCTTCCGTACAACTCACTTTAGGGTTAAAGAGTATCGATGGTTTCAAGTAATAATAAATTATATTTGCGGCAACTTGCAGACAATTAACTTAATTCAAGAGTACGTTTAGAAATACAGATAGAAAACAGTAAAAATTTAGCTATTTGTGTAGTGAAAATAACAAGTTCGTTTTTTGTTAGATGCAATTTTCAACTTCAGACCGAGTGTTTTGTTATAAATGTCAGTGGAGGTTAAGTGCGAACTTGAGTGTTCGATTCGTGTTTCCGCGTTTTTCCGAGTGGCACAATGATACAGCGGACGCCGAGAGGAAGCGAGACGCACTAGAGCGGCGTCGCGGTTTCGTACACCGCCACCCGTCCGCGCCCGTAAGCTCGTAATTTGCCTTTCTATTAGAGCGAGGGCGTGAAAAAAGGAAAGCGTTTACGGAGTGTTTAATGCGAGCGAGAGGGAAGAAATATGGCCGCCCGTCGGGAAGAGGGAAAATTTTGGTTTTCAGACAGTTTTTGCGGAGAAGTGCATCGGCTCGTGAAGTGCGAGGGGGACAGAGATGTTTGTGGAGCCGCTCCCCGGTATAATTAGCGGAAGTCGTGGCTTAGTTTACCCCCGAGCTAAGGGCTGCGGGAAGGGAGTCCCTCTATTTGTCGTTTAAGAGTTAATCGGACGAGCGATTCGTCACCCTCGGGAGAGCACGCTGCCGGCAATATTATATCTTTATTACGAGCTCGTTACACGACAACCGTCCGCCTCGAGCGATTAACAAAACATGATTATTGATAAGTTCGTATCTCATTGCTAAGTGTCAACGACGTCAGTGTTGTATAGTACCCGATAAGCGTTGATTGTAACTCAATAATTTGTTTATTGTGATATAAAAAATCCAAGATCGTGTCAAACACGTCAGGCAGTCAAATATAACCGTATGCTCGTATATTTTGTTTATTTTCAAAACTGTCCGGCGGGCACAGACTTGTAATATATCATTAGGCGAGGGGAAGTGACAAATACACCAGTAAACAGAACTCGTGTGCGGACTGTCAATTAACTTTAATAGCACACTTCGCCGCAACATGTGCTCTACGGGTAACTTATATTTGTTGCCTCTTTACGATACAAAATTATACAATGCGACATAACCGAATGGGATTATTAATTTTTGTAGACCTGTGGTTATCTCTGCGATTGTAGTTGCCTAGACATTACACGCGAATACATTCCAACAACATAATAGATATAGTGAGAAAAGATTTTCCTTTGTAATTTTTCGGAAAAGTTCGTATTTATCGTGCTCTCTCAAATAGATTCAGTACCCCATCTTTAGAGCCGTAGGGGTAACTCGATTTGACACTAAACAATATAGTTCCTTAATAATGAATATGAAAATGTCACTAATTTAATACGATCATTCATTGACAGTTCGGGTGTCATCGTATTCCGATAAAGATCCGAGACTGACCGAAGAAAAAAAATTCTCATTAAATCTATAACTGCCATTCAGAATTTATTTTTGTATAATTAAAAAATTATAAATTTACAATACATAATAAAATACAAAATTTACAATTACATAAAAATTAAATAGATTTTGTTGTTGTTGTTTAATATATATCTACAGGTATACAAAAGGTCGCCTAGTTAGGTGTAGTGGATGATGATCATGTTTAAAGTACTATGGGGCTGCTGTTTGAGAACCAAGTCAAATAAATTTGATATTTGAGATTTACTCTAAAGCGACACTCGCACACATGCTACCTACTGCTAAGGAGAAATTTTAATCTCCGCCATTACTTGTCACGACTGATTTAATAGCGTTCGGTCATCTACTTTTATGGTGGCCAGTAATAAAAATATATCCTAGTAAATACCGATGGTACTGTCCGCTACCGTTTATTATTCCACGTGAATTCCTTTCGCATTCGGTAGGATATTTTACGAGCGTGTTAGGTTAGGCGCGTAGAGAACCAATCAACGGCGAATAAGCGATGTCGGTAATTAAAGCCGATCGATCGCCTTACCTAATCAATAATCCGAGCGATAAGTCAATTAATTGCACATTCGTTCGGCCCGCACCCTCAGGTGGACCGTGAAACATTAAACCGTGCACTTTGATTATTTGACATTAGCCGTATATTTTTTTAATCGGTAATCGAAGTGGATTTTTTAATTGCTTTAATGATTGAACGAGCTCACGTTCCACCTGGTGTTAAGTGGTTGCCGGAGCAACTTTTACTGGTAGTAGGACCTGTTGTGAGTCCGCGCGGGTAGGTACCACCAACACCCTGCCTATTTCTGTCGTGAAGCAGTAATGCGTTTTGGTTTGAAGGGCGGGACAGCCGTCGTAATTATACTTGAGACCTTAGAACTAATATCTCAAGATGGGTGGCGCATTTACGTTGTAGATGTCTATGGGCTCCAGTAAACACTTAACACCAAGTGGGCTGTTAGCTCGTCCACTGATCTAAGCAATAAAAAATAAATAAATAAATAAATAAAAAAGCCTGTAAATATGTACGCCGTAAATGCCAGAATACACCTTGAAATACGAGTTCTAAGTCTCAGTGCTATAAGTAGCACATACAACGTCTGCTTTACTGCTTCAGGGCAGAAATAGACAGGGTGGTTTTTTTAATGTTCGAGAGATTACTGGTGGCCCGCAGGCTTTTCTAGTTTTACCAGGGTAGGTGGGCAAGCAAGGGCTGAGACACAGGCAGGGTGGTGCCTACCAATGCGGGCTCTCAAAACGCGCTACAGCCAGCAATTACGAAAATTATAAAAAATGTTTTAAAAACGTTTAGAAAGCGCAGATTGGCAGAGAATTCACGGCAGTAGATAAAAATGTGAATATTGCCGCTTATATTTTGTTTTTGAATTGAAAGAACAGATTGCGGTTAGATCGGCAATCAAGATTGAAATTACTAGTGTCAGAGCATATTAAATTTCTGCTCTAGATGGACGGGGTAGTAATTATATATTATCCAAGAAGGCCGCATTCTAACACCCATATTGACAGATTATCAGCATGTCATCTCAGTCAAAAACCTAATTTAAAGATTCGTCAATGTCATAAGAACACTTATCTCACGTCCTTACGGATCCATCAGATCCAATAACTCTTGCATTAGATACCTTCAGCTCTAACACTAGGAGCAGGCTGAGGAACCCCGGTAACCGTACTCGTCGAACTCGACAAAGAGGTCGACGTGCAACCTAACCCATGCATCAGCCTGCTGAGTTTCTCGCCGGATCTTCTCAGTGGGTCGCGATTCCGATCCGGTAGTAGATTCATTCGCGAAGCAATTGCTCTTGAGTTGTTAGGTCTCCTTCGGAGGCGCTCGGGCAGTTGTTAGCAAATCCCACCCCTCTTGGCTGAGCCTTTGCTCGCCCACCTGTCCTGGTAAAACTGGAAAGGCCTCCGGGCCACCAGTAATCTTTCAATCATAAAAAAAAGAACACTTATTGCATTCGTATGTCTTTTTTATATTTCAACGTTTGTAATTTTTTATGTTTTTCCATTGTGCACTAGAGAAAACTTGTCAACAAAAACATCTATGTGTGTGGCAAAACATTCACATTTATATATGCAACCAAAGAACCAACCAAACTTTTGAGTTCTACAACCAAACACATTAATTATAGCAGAACTGTGTTTATGAAAATATTCTTAAAAAACGCAGGTCTTCGAAGACTGGTTAGTTCACTAAAGCACAACGGGAGATTTTCCAGGAAGGTACTTCCTTGCGTACAAGGCCATTAATTACGTGACAAAAGTGTCGTGTGTCCATTGAAAGGCAGTTTCAATGAAGAAACTTAAGTTCGGTGTAACCGGATTTAGGGTTCAGTTTTCAGTACATTAAAACTAATGAAATATATATGTATATATATAAATGAATTGCTGTTCGTTAGTCTAGCTAAAATTCGAGAACGGCTGGACCGATTTGGCTAATCTTGGTCTTAAATTATTTGTGGAAGACCAGAGAAGTCTATAGAAGGTTTAGATAAATATGAAAATGCTCGGAATTAAATAAAAATAACAATTTTTTCCTTTGATGTGTCCCCCGTCGGACGGATTCCTTTTGTTTGTTTTAAGTTTATTTTATACAAAAGTTTAGGTCTTTTATTTATCGACTGAGGCACTACGAAGCTTGCCGGTTCAGCTAGTTTGTATATAAAAAATTGCAAATGATATTCGCAATGATATCGACGATACATGAAGACTTGGAATTGGAATATTCAAATGAAATCAACTTTATCATGGAAGTGTTAGTTATAACTGTATTTTGCGCTCTTGACCGGACTTGTTCGGAGCTGAAAGAGGGAATAATAACCTACCATTACTCATACAATACTCATGTACCACGCAATATAGAGCAAAATTCTCGGGCAGTTTTCACAGTTCATTCTTCACAAGGAATCTCTAACCCTGAAGTCTTATACATCATCATCATCATCATGCTTTCCTATTACCCTCTGCTGGGGTGTAGGGCTCGAATCAAATTTTTCCATTTATATCGGTCTTGTGCAGTCTGTTCTAGCTCCTCCCACGTCATGCCCAAGACCCTTAGCTCCTGCTCCACCGAGCGACGCCAAGTTGTTCTGGTTATACATAATCATGAAAATATTATTATTGTACCTTTCCATAGTGCATCGTTTTACCAGTGTATTTTGTAAGTTCTGTTCTATTATTTGAAGTGATATTAGTGAGTGTTAATGGTGTTAAGGCATTTTTAACTTTACTAACAGGATAATGTAACATCGTAATAATTGGCACGGAATAAAAACAGGTTCTTGAATTTACAGTACCTACAGTAAGTATAGGTCTGCGCTGTGCCAGTGTAGGTCAGAGAGTGGGTGGCATTCGCCACGATGGCACAATGGTGTTTGGGTTGGCATTCGTCACGGGGCGCCGACGACGCACGACAGTATCCAAATGATTGATGATCCTCGTTCAAAAACAACATAAAGCCTACGGAACAATAATAGGAGCCATACTTCGCTTTCGCCACTCCATTTATAGCTCTAGAATTAAAAATAAGCGTTAATTACAAGTATCAAACAAACGACAAGACAAAATAAATGAAAAGAATCGAAACTTTAGGAGATGTTATTTTAATTTGGGCAGATTATGATGTTAAGGAACGGTGAGGCGTGGAGATAAATATTCATGAATGGGTCGATGGCCCATACGGTCAAATTAGCGCGGCACTACCATCCTACTTATTCCTGTCTTAATTTTGTTACTAGTTTACTTACTTACTAGTTACTAACGGTTAGTTACTAACATATAACTGAGTTTTCGACCTCATGCCTCATGTTAGTAGGCGATGATATTCACGTTATGTTCTATGGACACAAACAAATCAGCTCTAAATACAAAACAAATAATTTATTAAATTTAAATTTTATTAACACATCCCGCTTACTTACTACAACTTACTATTATGTTAATAAGTGCGCGAATAAACATTACGGCTTTCAAGCGAAGCGCGTACTTGACTTATTGTCTAGAGAATGGCAATATCTTCGATACGGCCGCGAGAAATTTATGAATCGTCATACGTACGCGGCACCTACCCGCCGTAATCTGAGATAAGCGCGGCGATGTCTGAATCGATAGGTGCACGAAACATTCGTAATCTCCGGAGGGCTTCGTAAATAAAAATAATTTCATATCGAGAAGACAGGTGCAGCGTCGGGTTACGCAGGCGATGCCCGAGCGCTTACCTCATTAACATTCGAAGGAATTAGATCGCCGGGCCAACTCAGTACAGGTGCAGCCTGTCTCATCAACCGATCACACTTAGAACGAGTCGTGGCACTATCGCAACTGTAATCACGATATTAAGTAGCCAATAAGTTTCATTAAACATTTGTAATTTAACTAGTAGCACTGATGCCTATTTGCTGCTTAAATTTAAATATTTATGATGAAGTCACTGTCGGGAACTAATAATTATATTTTACATTATAAGTGATGTATACGTATGTATATGTATATGTGAGGCAGAACAGTGTCGCGCGGCTCTGCCCGTGTTAAATTTTGTAGTTCATAATATAAAATTACCTACTTGAAGTGCAGGATGACTGGTGGAATTTGCCAATAAAAAAGTAGAAAATTTCACGGCAATCGAATAAACAACGCACTATCACATTCTTGGCATACGAAGAAGGAAATCAACAGACAAATAAAACAATAAACAACAAAAAACTAAACAACCTTACAAATTATGATCTGATGTATAGGTGATACACAGGTTTTCGACATAAGTGCAACCTGAAAATTCGTCTTTTGTTGCCTTATAGAGCAGATATAATTGAGTCGTCTATTATCAAAGGTTCTATTATCAAAGGTCTATAACCTGTTATTTATCTAAGATGTCGTTCCGAAGAGTTTTGTGACTGCCAATGGAATACAAAGTCAATAATTCGTTTTTCTGATTTACCAATATTGTTCAAAAGTCAGATTGCCGGCTTTGATAATAGACGACTCATATGTATGATGAAGGGGATATGCCCATAGACAACAGGTTTTTCTAAAATTCACAAGTGCTCATAAACGCTGCAATAAATTGTTTAGTACAGGATGTGTCTCGCGCATAATCAATAAAATTGCAATTAAGCCATGTGTCATCGTTGAATTATTTTTTCGGAATACAAAGTACCTAGCATTTGTTAACCGATCAATAAACGATTTGTGTGCAGAGAATTAGTTCGTTTTCTTAGATAATATGATAGAATAGAAGGAGAACAACAACTTGCACACTTTAGAATTTAAAATATTTATATGTCGTGATATTGATTTAAATGACGGCGTCATTTGAACCGTTTCCTTTTCTGCCATTGCCGCCTAGTATCGAGTAGAAAAGTGTACGTTGGATGCGGTTTCGCTGCGCCTTAAAAACCACAATTACATCTAAGTAAGATTGTAACCGGATTAATACATTTTTGTTGTCGCGTGACCTGAAGTAGTTGGAGGAATTCAGGCCTTGTCATTTATAACTGCGTAACAACCTGCCCGGATACTCGAATTTTTTGAGAGGGGCGCATCGAGTTGCTTTCATACTTTGTTAGTCAAACGGTCAAAATTTCTGAACCTATCAAGTTGTATCAAGTCAACAATATATAATGGTCCCGCGTACACAAAGAAACCCTCTCCCCTCTCGTATGGAACAGCCCTTATTGCCAACCCGACCGGAACGTTACATAGGGATAACAAACTACAAGCATTTTCGTGTAGAGATCTTCATATTTGGACGTATGAGCGGCCGTTACACCAGTAGTCTACAAAGCGTAGTAATTCATAAAACGCCTCATTAAGCCTGCTTAATTTTCGTGGTTATTATTTTATGATTGTAAATTATGGAAGAGCGGTCTCGAGATAAAAGAATTTATTACATTAATATTCATATTTCGCTTCCTTGAATTCCGTATTAGTAAATTTAACGACACATTAGTGGAGGTATTAGGTAATTAGTTTCGTTTTAAAATTTTTATTAAAAAATACGGTTGATATGTTCGCTGCTGTCGAAAGCACGTCAGTCGCACGCAGCACCGAACAGCTTAATAGAGACATTTTAATCTCCCAGATTACAAGTGGACAACTGACTTGTCACCAAACTGCTAGAGTGCTTTATCGGTGACGGATCAGTGTCTTCTCATATCAATTGGAATTCAAATTGCTCGGTGTTCACTGAAGTGTAAATCTCTAAGAAAATTTGAAACGAAATTGAACTTTATTTTAAGTAATGGAGAGTGTTTTATTGTTTGAGCTATCTGGGAGCATTTGCCCGCGGCTGTAAAGCCCGATTTGCCTTTTGGTTGATACTCTACGTCTGATCCCGTTCTTAGCTAACCGTTTTGACGGGAATTTAGATTTGGGGATTGATAAAATGGTGAAACATTTTAGTTTTTCTATTCTATTTATTGGATAACACTATGTTTGTTGTTTCAATTTATTGGTACTTATTCAAATTATAGTTACTACAACACAACAAAAATACTGATTACCTTTTGGTACCATTGTAAATGCAGTTGGTGTTTTAGACTCCTTGTGTGACGAAATTACAAGACTATTTCCAATGAATACGTTGGGAGAAGTAACTTAATTAATATATTACATTTTCCACAAGTTCTTGTTATATGAAAACAAAACGTTACAACGTCAAAGTATACCAAATTTATTATGATAATGAATTAGTTTTTTAAAGAATCAATTTAAAGATATTAATCACTTATTTATTTGTGAATTTCCATTAAGTTTATATCAATACCACCTCAAGCGCTCGATACTTATACGCTAGTTCTAACTTAAGTTAGCTGGATAAAGACTTATTTCAATTGTGTACGGTGCCATCATAAATAGTGATTTTGTCAATGACATCTTAAGATACTTTTTTTTTCTACAATCAGATCTTTTTAACTATTTTTAAGTAGAGATACCATCCAGAACTGAAATAATCATAGGAAATATTTCGATGAATCACTAAACGTCAGGGGATCATAATGAAGACATTTGACACGCTTGCTGCATCACGAAAACTTTTTGATAGCTATCACGTTAAATATCTATCCATATATTATTAAGTTACCTTTAAAACGCAAACTTCGGACTGATTAATTTACTGACTCATCACGACTCGGGGGTTTAGACAGGTTGTATAGGATGCTTTTCTAAATAAAAAAGGGAACAACGGCTGTATTCAGTGTTGCAAAAATAAAAAAGCAGCACGTTATGTAAATTCTTCGATAGGTTCTTTTATATATTAACCGGCATGGGTTTTCTGATTAAACATATTTCAAGGTTGTTATAACGTGTCATTTGGAAAAATTGCCTTTCTTTATTAGATTTACTACACTGCGCTTAGCCATAAATATGTAACTAGCTGTTTTGATTTTTGTTTTTACTTCAGTAAGTCACCAGCATCAGACTATTATATATTTACAATAAGAACTAGAGTTTATTTTAGGTTTAACCAAAGTCAAACAACGGTAATTCTACGCTGGCTTTGTGAGCTATGGATAACCACATAGCAGCCAAGAAGTGTAGTCTTCGGAAGGCGATCTATACATGCAGACGTACCAAGTATGTACGTTTTGCGATGGCGGATCGGAGTTTGAATCAACAATGAGTGTGTCTGCGGTGTGCGCGAGGCGTGTCCGCGCTTCATCGATCGCAGCCTCCGACGCTCCTCGACGACGTCTGGTCCCAGCACCCGCACCCCGCCCCACCCCGCGCACGTTAGCGCCCCGACCGACTGCATTTACCACCCGCGCCACCCCTCTCATATACATATCATGTACAACATCCACCTGTCTACCCTCGCTGTCTGCTAACCAAACGACCTCGGCTAGCGCATTATGTTAATTCCGAGCAGCGAGCGCAAATATAGTGTTTTATAAATCAATTAAGTAGAGGTGTTGATCTACATCGTTAGACGTTCGCGTTTCTCGTTTGCGAAAAGCGTAATTAAATTAATTTACGTCTTGCGAGCGACCTGCAAACGTTATTTGTGCGCATTAAAACGAAATCGCGTTATAAATTTTACGCGCGCCTCGTAGCCATGTTAATGTGCCCGAGAATTTTGTGTTGTTTATTACGAGTATAACCTCGCAAAAGTTTTACGTATCGATTCCGATGAATTCGATTTAGGTATGCTGGTGGTGAATAAGTTAAAAAAAACACAGTCTCTGCTTTCATCTCCTTCAATGGGACAAAGAGAATAGTTGCCAATGATCCAAGGTATAGCATACGTTTTTGGAGTTTACTCCTTAAGAATCGATTTACATATATAGGCCCGGGGTATGAAAATTATGGGGACCAAAATCGTACTAGCATGTCACACGAAATGCGTTATGCGCCTGATTGGCTCCTGATTGCGTGATGCGTGCGCGCGCCAATCAGGAGCCAACGCGCGGCCGCGTTATCGCAGGTGACGCCGGGCTGCTGCGCCGGCAGTCCGCCACAAAGCCTCGTACTGATCGCGCGTTTCTCTCATTATTGTATTTTCATATATTTGTTAGTCGTTTGTTTTGTGTCTCGTTAATTTGTTAATAATCTGTAGTGTATCGTGTTGTCGTAATATAGAACTATTTCTCGTATTGTTTCGTTTAATTTTTTATATCCAGTAAACTCCAGTCGTGCGTCGGAGCGGACACACACACTTTTTTTTTCATATTATTAAATACTAATAATTTTAAAATGTTAGTTTAACAGTTTCTCTTATGTACATTTCGGGGTTATTATTTGTTGATGGTTTTATAAAATAATCAGACACTGAGAATCAGCCACATCTATTAAATGCTATCTATATTATGCCTGTTTACATTTATTGTATACCATAAAAAATATGTATACGATATTTTCTTTAATGCCTAAGGGTTTTAGGCATTAAAGAGGGGGTTAGGTGTGTTTTAGATTACCTAGGTATTCAGTTAATGCTCATCAGTCAGCTGCTTTCAAAGTCTTTTCAACAATTTTTTTTTATTATTATTTTATTTCACTAGATGACTAGAGATTTCATGACCCAGCTGGTTTTGAATGGTTTCATCCTGAGATGTCACTTAGAAAGTCTCAATTGTATTGTATAATGGCTGACCAAACTTTCAAATCGGAAAGCATGATTGTCCCGCGGCCCAAACAGCAGGGTGATACCCACCCGTGTGTCACCTCAGAATACACTCTATTTACTACAAATTGTAGCCGATATCAGTATTTTAAACTTATTTTAAAATGTCACTCCCGGAATGAATTCATAGAGGCTCATTACTATTCACGTCAAGGTAGCGGTGAAATTATTTAGCCCGGCCGTGATATGTGGTCACAATTTTTCCACTTCAACCTGTAACGACTTGTTGTTCAGATGCGTACCGTGCAAGATGTGTTGCGCACGTAGATCACAACAGGTCATTAATTTTGCCAGCAGCTGACTGCCTTACACTATACAATCAATCTTAGATTATGCATTTACACAAGCGTGCATATCTTTGTACAAAACGTTTGTAAAACGACGTGTTTTCGATATAGCAAAGGTTATTTTGAGCCAATTACTAAGATTCCAGATTCCAGTTGATGGTTTTGGATTGGGTTGGGATGGAGTAATTGATTTCAAAATAATAGGTGCCACCGATAGGAGAACTGGCTTATGGGTCACTTGGTGGAAAGTAGACAGGCAGAAGCATCGCTTAACATTGCTAATTATCAAACTGGCACTGTGGAGCTTTTGCCAACCTCAAAATACTCGTTTAATTCTACTTAATTGACAAATTTTAATGAGACATTATCTTAACAGTGAATACTATAGAGAAGATTCCTCTAAACGTTGTAGTAAAAGTAATTTTATCTAGACAGAACTCTATTGCGGTGACATGCCTATTATGATACAAGAAGAATGAGAATTATGCCATTACGTACTCCGAAAAAACTCCATGTTTTGAATCGATATTATATTCAACAAATTTAAAAATCCGCACTTTGTTGTCTTATAAAACTGCAACATTAGTTACGGTACCATTGTAAGTTGGAGTAGTTTTCTACAAGCATCGGCGTCACGGTGTGTTGGGTTTTATAGGCACTTCTCGGTTCATTTCCCACGTACAGGCGAGAAACGATGTCTGTCAATGTGCGACCCGGATAGAGTTACTAACCAAAATTATGTGCATTGTGCAGCCGAGCTCGCCTCACCTGGTCATCGGGGTTTCATTAGTTACAGTTAAGCGTTTCATACTTAATTACCACAAGGATAGGATTCTCCTGTGTTACAGACGGAATGAAGTAATTCGGGCAAAAACCAAAGTGATCAATATAGCTCGCAGAGTTAGTAAGCTGAAGTGGCAGTGGGCTGGTCACATATGTCGCAGAACGGATAACCGTTGGGGAAGACGTGTTCTGGAGTGGAGACCGTGAACCGGCAAAGTAGTGTTGGATGCCCTCCTGCTAGATGGAGCGACGACCTGCGCAAGGCAGCTGGCAGTAACTGGATGCGTAGAACCGAAGATCGGGTTCAGTGGCGAGCTTTAGGGGAGGCATAAGTCCAGCAGTGGACTGCCGCAGGCTGATGATAATGACGGACGGAACGTACTCATACAAGACGTATACACATCGCGCACATTTACATCGACACAATCATATCATTAAAACAATTTTAACTGAAGAAGCACCATAAGAACTAAGACAGGTACCAGAATTGTAGTAATTAAGTTAATTTAACTTAATGAGGTATGTATTAAATTTGTTATATGACGTTAATACGTGTTTAAATTTTCAATTTAATTGGTTTCACTGATGATAGGGACGGTGAGATCGCACGGGTAAGTACCACAGCAATGCGTTCCAGTTTGAAGGGTGGGGCTGCCGTTGTAACTATACTGAGACCTTAGAACTTACATCTCAAGGTGGGTGGCGCATTTAGGTTGTAAATGTCTATGGGCTCCAGTGACCACTTAACGCCAGGTGAGCTGTGTGCTCGTCCACCCATCTAAGTTTTAAAAAAACATATAGATACAGGTTACACTAGTAAAAATGTTTTGAAAAAATATTGAACCGATCCGAAATCAACGACAAACACCACGCAAGTCCTGCTTAGACTAATGGGTTTAGCAAAGCATGAAATCCTTAAAAAGCCGAAATGACAATTGTTATAGGCTGGCTTATAATGGTAATTAGGAGTTTACTACTATAGAATACAATAGTGACGTACTATGTATGTATGTATGTAAAAGAAGATATTTAAGAATACTAAGATAAGATTCCCAAAATAAATGTTTAGTAAGCATTATCGTTATTCATGTTTAGTTTAGCATTAGAATTAAAATCTCCGAGGATGTCATAGCAGCAATGAAATATATAAATCATAAAATTTTAGTATGTTTGTTTCTTTATTCGTGACAAGTTTGCAAATAGTTTGACCAAATTGTATTCGTAGGTATTTGTATTTATGACGTCAGCAGTTTCAATAAATAAGTGTAAATCGTATATTTAGCCACTATAGATTTGTGTACATACACTCAATATTGTGATCACCGAACCGAGCTTGGTCGTTGATTAGAAATTGTTCATGGAATGATAAATTGATTTCGCAAATATCACCAAATAAAATGATGTACCCAAAACGGGGTTTGTACCTTTAAATCGAACTTTTTTTTTATTGCTTACTTGGGTGGACGAGCTTACAGCCCACCTGTTGTTAAGTGGTTACTGAAGCCCATAGACATCTACAACGTAAATGCACCACCCACCTTGAGATATAAGTTCTAAAGTCTCAGTATAGTTACAACGGCTACCCCACCCTTCAAACCGAAACGCATTACTGCTTCACGATAGAAATAGGCGGGGTGGTGGTCCGTACCCGTGCGGATTCACAAAAGGTCCTACCACCAGTAAAAAAGCTGATTGAACATTAATCAATATTATCAAAAAAAATTAAATATTTCATTTAATGTTACTATAACTGCGCCTGCTGCTTCGTCCGTTATAATTGCAATTGATATAAATCTATCAATTTACGGGAGGGCTTAATTTTTACAACGACCAATTAAAATAAATAATGCCATAAAACGTAGGACTTAAATACGTTATAATCACCGTTATTTACAATAACTTTTGAGTTTACTGAGCGAATCGTTTAAGAATAATCGTAAATGCGTCTCCGTATTAACCGCTCTGGGCCGTGGCTCAATAGGAATTATCATCTCGTTTATATTCAAATATTACAAAATAGTTTTAAATTTTACGACGTTGAAAAACCAACAGATTAACAGTTTATAAATATGAATATATTATTATTAAGATATGAATGTTCGTGTCGACATTTGGACTAGCGAAATTTATTGATCCTGATTTAATATTTTTTATTGGTCTTGTATTATAGAATACGGTTTTGATAAATTAAATTCAACTTAATCTGTGACCATTTGATGGCTACAGAATATTTTGCTATTAAGTTTTGGTCATTTTAAATGATTACATTTTTTGAAGATTTTTTACATTATTTCAACGGAAAGGCTATTACTTTTGTGGCTATTATTTATATATTTTTTTAAATTTGTTGATTTCCTCAATAAAAAGCAATGTTTTACGGGAAATGAGCTTTTTTTTTCCTTCTTAAGCTGATAGCCTTGAGAGGCTATTTCAGCGCAACCTTACTAGTAGGTGAACTCACGGGGCTCAAACCGGAGTGAGGAATTGAACTAACGAGTTGCTAACAAGCTGCTTTTTCCTACCTATCCCGCCACTAGATGCTAGACTAGAGCATACGAGTTTACATATCTGTTATACGGTTATCAGAGATGAAATCTGCCTAAAACCATAAAGTTGCTGTGTCATTATCATTGTATTGCGACCACCACAGCCCTTAAACCAGACTGTATTACTGCTTCAGAAACATACAGGACCGTGGTAGCTACGCGGACTCACTAAATGAATCATTTACTGGAGGTAGGACCTCTTGTGAGTCCGGATGGGTAGGTACCAAATCAAATCAAATCAAAAAAATTTTATTCAACATAAATGAAAGTACATACTTGTTGAACGTCAAAAGAACTACCGCCAATTCACAAGAACTAGCCTCCGTCCTGAGAAGAATTGGCAAGAAACTCAGCGGGCATGTTTTTTTTTTTTTTTTTTTTAAATTATTATTTATTAATTTTTTAATATTACATTTTTTTTTTTAAATATGAGTTTTTTACAATGAGTATTATAACGTAACAATTACTACAATATTGAAATGCCCGGAGCGAGCAACTCATTCCCACTTTGTGCAATCTTCTAGATAATCATTGACTTTATAGTAAGCTTTATTGCACAGATGTTCTTTAACAGTTTTCTTAAACCTATGTATATGTAGGTTCTGAACATCTTGTGGGATTTTGTTGTACAGGCGCACAGACAAACACCCGAATGAATTTCGTATCTTATGTAACCTACTCATCGGCACAACAAGCTTGTGTTTGTTCCTAGTATTTCTATTATGTATGTCCGACTTTTTAGGAAACTCCTCAATATGTTTACGAACATACATCAAATTTTCAAAAATGTACTGGGATGGCATAGTGAGAACTTTAATTTCTTTAAATTTCTCCCTCAGGGATTCCCTTGAGTGCATGTTATAAATAGCAATACCGCCGCCTTGCTTATTTCTTCCGTGAAGCAGTTAATGCGTTTCGGTTTGAAGGGTGGGGCAGCCGTTGTAACTATACTTGAGACGTTGTATCTCAAGGTGGATGGCGCATTTACGTTGTAGGTGTCTATGGACTCCGGTAATCACTTAACACCAGGAAGGCTGTGAGCTCGTCCACCTACTTAATCAATAAAAAAAAAAGGTATGCGGGCTCACTAAATGATCTACGCCCATCAAAAAAATATAAAAAAAACAAACTTTCATAATAATTGCATATAACTTATCAATGAAGTAGAAAATTGTAAATAAAACCTTCAGCTGTAAAACAGATAGAAAAGGGACGAGATGTAGCTGTCATTAACGGAATGAAGCCATTAGAAGCGTGTAAAACAGTTAATTACTCTGTAATCTCGGGCGCAGTTGCGACGAGCTTCGACGATTGTTATGAACCACGGATAATGAAGTCTCTTGTTACAGATTGTACGTAACTTTCATTCTGAGAATAATTTATGTACTTTTTTACATTCTGATGTAAATGGGCTGTTATAAAAAATTAAATTGAGAAATAAAGTCAAAATTTCTAGTACAATATACGTAACCGCGTAAATCAGAAGGCATTAATTATTAGCTGCAAAAATAGTTCACATGGTGGTAGGAATACGTCCTGCATCACCACTATTGTATTATGACAGAAGATATCATTGAAATATTAACGAGAGCTGTGAAACAGTTTTAACTCCATCGCATAAACAAAGCCAAACATTTTCATATTTCAACATTTAAGAACTTAAAGGGTCAATTATAAATTTTTACTATGTCCGGGACAGACTGCTTTTTAGGGGATTTTGTATTTGATCTGATGAAGGTACAAAAACACAGTAGAGAGCTGTTGATGACTTTAAAAAAAACTTCCACGCAGTTCACACACGCTAGAACTAAAGACTTCAGAAATAATAACTAGTAATCTCTGTTATTCTCTCACATCTTAAATATAGATGTTTGGCTCTTTATAGTATCGCTTTTTGACTGGAATTTTCGTTTTATCGATTTTAAAATTATAACGGTGCTAAGGAAGTGTTTTTAAAAAAAAAACACGTGTGGCACTCGGAGACTGCCGCGGTAAAGCTATTGCATAGCATTTTTTATCAACTTATGCAATTATAAATCGACAATAATAATTTAATATTAAAACAACAATAAAATAAGACCACGCTATTTATAAACATTAACAGAAGCAAAACATTAACTGTCCCCTTCACACTCATAACCTAGACCGCGCGAGGGAGAGATGGGCAGACTTTTCATGATGTGCTGCGGCAGTGCGACGTCACGCCGCGCGCTTGTTCACAAACACTACACAAGCGCAACGTTTGAATGTGTTGAACGCGAGCTACATAGTAGGCGTAGTGGGGGTGTCAGGTTATTTTCGTTACGGAATTTTTTGATTCAGTCGCCGCGCTCAAGGCCCGCGATAGAAGCTATGCAATAGCTTAAAAAGCTTCCACTTTTCTGTATTACGGATATCTCGGATATGCATACGAGACAAGAAAACATCGGAACATCGATTTTTTCAGACTCCGAAGAACTGAGAATCGAAACAGGATCTCGTATGTAACAGTCAGGGTTACAATAAAAATGTGAAATCTCAATGAATTTTGCATTTTTTGAGAAACATTGCTAATGGTCCTGAGAAATCGATAGCTTCTCCAAGACAGGTGGACGAGCCCGTAACTCGATGAAAATACTGAAGCTTAAAAAAAATCGTTACAAATTCGAGTTCAACGAGTATTCTCGTTTGTAATGGAAATTAATCTAAACACAAACTAATTTACATTTTACATATTAAAGCGTTAAAAATAGCATTGTAAAAATTTACAATTTATGACGCTTGCTATTAAATTTCGTGTATAAATTAGCGAGACTCGTAAAACGATAACGGTTAACCTATCACGTAGACGGCGAGTGGCTGACGGTAGTCGGACGGTAATATTATTAGACATTTGGACACTGGCGGCCGTGTGTCTGCCGACATGTTCATACTGATAGGTAACTTCAAGGAACCGTGTAAGAATGTTATTAAAATCTACAAAAAAAAACATTATCTTTTGTTATTATTTAACAAAATATATGTTTACTGACGGCTGATTTTTCAATCGTCCGATAAAATTTATCCATTAAGCTAATTATACTCGTAACACTACCAATTATGAAAGCGAAAGTGAAAATATTGGTAATTGTATTATAGTTGTTGTATTTTATACGATTTTCGCGTTGTTTCTCAAACTTAATCAATGTTACTCCCAAGCTTTTTGAGTGTATAACATTACTAGTGTAATTCTGTTATGGGAGTACGGTGAGCCCGCGTGAATAGATGTCACTGTCTGAATATTTATACCGCGAAGTAAACGAATAGGATTAGGAGATAGCACTTCCATCAAGTTCTGTTTAAAGGAGATCGTCGCGTTCATGCCATCATATCTGTGCGTCATATTCGCTTGCAAAGCCAAAGAAAGACAGACGATTTCGTTTCTTATCATAAATTCGTTTTATCATTATTCAATGTGCACATAACTTTAGCTTTAATCTGTGGCAAGTACAATAATGCGTTTATACTATTTTACAGCGCTCACTACTATTACGACTTCCGTGTATTAGGAAAAACTTTATTTATAATTTCCTGTTACAATTGTAGAAATGGTTGCGAATGCATTCGACATGCATGAATTTTATTCAAATGTATGTATAGTGCGGAACACGCGAGCCAGTTGTAGTTGCAGCAGCAATTTGATATTTTTTCACTGCTAGACCAGATTATGGTAGCATAATGTTTAGATGTTACCGGAAGACATAGACATAGACATTTCATCTTGAGACACGACGTCGGAAATTTCATTTAATTTATAATGACATCTGCGACATCATATTTCAAGATAGGCTGTATAGTCATCAGATCAGGAACACAAATACGAGGAGCGCGTTTAAAAAAAAAAAAGCTACTGAGGCGTGATTTAAACTGGTTTTACGGTTTTATCTCGCATTTATTATTGTCATTATATTATTTCCAAAGCTTTGAATACTTTACAGCTTTCGTAGTCACGGATGACTTTTTTTCCCCACTTATTCGTTTTTTTTTTTTTTTTTTTTNATTGAAAGTTTACTGGTGGCCCGAAGGCCTTTCCAGTTTCACCAGGACAGGTGGGCGAGCAAAGGCTCAGCCAAGAGGGGTGGGATTTGCTAACAACTGCCCGAGCGCCTCCGAAGGAGACCTAACAACTCAAGAGCAATTGTTTCGCGAATGAATCTACTACCGGATCGGAATCGCGACCCGCTGAGAAGATCCGGCGAGAAACTCAGCGGGCTGATGCATGGGTTAGGTTGCACGTCGACCTCTTTGTCGAGTTCGACGAGTACGGTTACCGGGGAGTACGGTTACCGGGGAGACCTATTCGCTGGTAACTCAAGAGGCTATTCCAGCTACGCGCGGACGGATAAGTGAGACACTGACTCAACCTGAGAGAATTTGCTAACACTGGCCCTTACAAGAGCAGTGTTTCGCTGAATCTACCACCGGATCGTAATTGCGATCCATTGATAATATCCAGCGAGAAACTCAATGGGCTCAGTGGGCTATTAATTAGTTGACATTTGGATATTGTGCTAACTACCCTCTATCTTGCTATAAAAATATTATTTAAATTTCATTATAAAGTATTCCGCGTGTACTCATCGCCGCGTTAGCAACGAAATAAAAATTAACATTAAATTCGAATCTTAAAAAGTATAAAACAATAAATCTTCATACGGCTATTGCCGTTGTTGCACGCCGAACACAGAAAACTAACCTATTTCAACATTTTACAGCGTTATAAATTTACATGAGGTCATTCGGTGTTTTAATGTCGTGTCCAAAACCACACCATCGGATTTCGAACATGAGAAGTTTGAATTATGAAAGGGTCTTCGGGTGTACCGAGCTACGAATGTCAAGTACGTGTTGTTAAGGTTTATAGCGGGCTCCGCGGAAACATCATAAAACCGACCTCAAAGTCAGATTCGTATGGATAACGATTAAAGGGCACCTTGTTAACATTAACTGTTCTATAATTGCCCCCTCATATTAATTATTGTTTTATATTGGCACATGACTTATGTCGTTAGAAATACCCCAGGCTATAAACTAGTGTTTTGAACTCGGACCGTTGCGATCCAAGGCTAGATTAATTACATTGTTGTATATTAAAAATGGGCCGGCCTTCTGAACTTCATTAAGAAAGTACCTACGACTGAGTCGATTCCGTGGTTAAATGGCGAACCAAGCGCGGTAATTACTTAAATTGCCTAGCCGATAAATCAAATGATTGATCTTAGTTCCTGTAAATTTGATAGTACCGTAAAAGCGAAATTGAGATTTGCCCTTATGAATATTGCGGCATCAGTATAATGTACTAAATATATAATTTACTACTACTTTAGTTTAGTACTTCACTTAATGACTTTTCTTATCCTTATTCGTAGTTGGGCGTGTCGTAAACGCGCAGCTGTGGGTACGTACCACCATCATTCCATTTCTGATGTGAAGCAGTCATGCGTTCGATTTGAAAGGTGGGATTAATCACTATAAAATATTTTTGACGTTTCTACTCCATGTCTCAATATGGGTGGCGATATTGACGTTACTATTTCTTTGGGCTCGAATAACTTAGCATCAGCTAGGCAGCTCATCTTCCTATCTAGAACTATAATCTACTAGACCGCGATACATTTAGTGTACTAAAAAATGTTGTTCAAATTGGCTTATAATTTTACTCCATGCCGTGTTTCAATTCAATTCATTTTTATTTCCTACAAAATGTTTAGTATTTTCTTTGGTTTTCGCGAATCGCAAACATAACATTAAAACTATTTTTAGGATTTTATCTCGGGTTAATTGTTTTTTATTTTATTATTTCCGTCGTTTCGAATACATCGCTTTTTTTGTGGTTATTTTGAACCTTGGTTTTCGATTTAAATTCTTTCAAAAAAAAAGTACTTCAAACACTAATAATAAAAGTAATTACTGAAAACAAAATTGAAATCTGATATGAAACATTGGCGTTGCGGGAAAGAGATAGATAGAGCGAGCTCAGTACTCAGCATGTATGTATTTTAAATGTTTATATTTCGGTTGTCGGCAGGCCTCACAACCTGCCGGCTTTGCTGTATGGCTCCTCGCGCTCTGGGAGAAATTGTCCGAGGTGGTCTCCGGAGTGATCCGTGAGATCGCCTCGGGAGCCAGCCCTTTCGGGGCTCTCTTGTCGGGGTTCTACCGAATGATTGCGCAGTTCAATGGCTAGCCAGGAACTGCGCATCATTTATTGGAACCCCGGCGGGGTAAAAACCCGCAAGAACGATCTCTTGGTNACATTTAGCAGGAGTGATGCTTTCGACCGTGGCCAATAAACCTGATGGCACTTTTGACCTGCAAGAGCTGGAGGAACGAATTAGGGGCTCGAATATACATGAACCAGTAACGGCTATGGTTGCCGTCGAAAATACCCATAATTACTGCGGAGGAAAGGTATGAAGAACCGTTTGTATCATGAGTTTCTCTCATACAATTATAGAGTACCCATGCATCAGCTCGCTGAGTTTCTCGCCGGATTTTCTCAGTGGGTCGTGATTCCTATCCGGTAGTAGATCCATTCGCGAAGCAATTGCTCTTGAGTTGTTAGGTCTCCTTCGGAGGCGCTCGGGCAATTGTTAGCAAATCCCACCCCTCCTGGCTGAGCCTTTGCTCGCCAACCTATCCTGATGAAGCTGGAAAGGCCTCCGGGCCACCAGTAATCTTTCAATCATTAAAAAAAACAATTATAGATTACAACTGTGCATGTACCATTATTTGGTTCTACTAGTTTATAATTATGTAACACCAGAATGAATTTACGATATTGTAATAGGTCTTGTAAAATATCAATTAGATTGAAAAACAATTAGATTGTGAGCTCGATCTACTTAGAATAAATATGTGGTACGGCACCAAAAGGTTATCTAACGCTTATAAATAAATAAACATAAAAATAAGAGAAAGTAAACCGCGAATTACCTTACAAACTTTGATCATTACCAATCGAATAATCTAAGTTCGTTGTCCTCTACTTGTCTCATTGTTGTCTTGCGTGGTTAGGCGTGAAACCGGGTGGCGCCGCGAGTCTGGTTGTAGTGTTGACCGCGGGAACCCCTCGTACTCTGACCGGGTTCTCACCCCGGGCGGAGGGAGATCGGACGTCGGGTGTGCAGTGGAGTCGTTTAGTGTGTTAGGGCCCTAAAATTCCTTGAGCCCGCGGTCTGCTCCCAACATCTACAGATCGTCAAGTCCCACATACCCCGTGCCCCCTAGGCGCGGAGACGTCGTAGGAGGTTCGGCCCCCAGCCCGAAAAAAAGAGAAGTTTGAGTATGTTTTATTTTTTTATTGTTTATGTGGTTGGACGAGCTCACGGCCCACCTGATGTTAAATGGTGACCGGAGCCAATAGACATCTAGAACGTAAATGCCGCCACCCACTTTGAGATATGAGTTCTAAGGTCTCAGTTTTAACAGTACAACGGCCACCCCACCCTTCAAACCGAAACGCAAACCGGCGCGCAACGGCAGAAATAGGCAGGCTGGTGGTACCTAACCGTGCGGACTCTCAAGACGTCCTACCACCAGTAATACAGAAGGCTACATCGACTTGCAGGTCCTGCCTTTGAAATTTCTTGACGACGTCGGGGCCTTGTGCAAGAAACACTCTCTGGCGCTGCACATGGACGGCGCGAGGCTGTTCAACGCGTGTGCGCACGCGCAGGAGGAGGCGGCGCGCGTGGTGCGGGACTGCGACTCCGTGTCCGTCTGCTTCAGCAAGGGACTGTCGGCCCCCGTCGGCTCCGCGCTCGTGGGGTCCTACCATTTCATCGAGCAGTAAGTTATAATGTAGCTACTTGGATTCACGCGGCATGCGTCTCGATTGATTCTATTGACTGATTCTGACTTGACTAAAAATCTGTTCAGAAGTTATAGGCGCTTTAATTTGATGTTAGATAGAGAGAGCACTATTTTTTTTATTGCTTAGATTAGTGGAAGATTTTAACTAGTTAGCGATGCTACATCACAAGGTAAAACCCCTACATTTTGAAATTTAAACTTTATCTACATCGGGATAAGGGTAATCTTATTAATGATAACTTTTATTTATTTATTTATTTCTTCGATGGGTGGACGAGCTCACAGCCCACCTGGTGTTAAGTGGTAACTGGAGCCCATAGATATCTACAACGTAATTGCGCCACCCACCTTGAGATATAAGTTCTAAGGTCTTAAGAATAGTTACAACGGCTGCCCCATCCTTCCAACCGAAACGCATTACTGCTTCACTGCAGAAATAGGCAGGGTGGTGGTACCTACTTGCGCGGACTCTCAAGACGTCCTACCACCAGTAAGCTACTTCTACTCACGCGGCATGCGTCTTGCGACTAATTCTGACTTGGCTAAAAATCTGTGTGCCTAGTGCGAGTTTCTTAACGTTTTCGGTAGCGTAAAAGTTAAGCCAATTTTTTATGCAGTTGGAACAGCGCCCCTAGCGGCAAACGTACGCAAACGAACCCATTCCATACAAATATAAGCTAACTTTTACGCTATCGAGAACGTGAAAAAACTCGTAACTAAGCCCACTGTTCAGAAGTTGTAAGCGCTTTAGTTTGATGTTAGACAGAGAGAGCGCTATTTTGTATAGTGACGTCACTATCAAGGGCAATATACATACATACAACCAAACAAAACGTTATGAAGATACATAAAACTCTACATTAATCGCTCGTTTATTCGACTGGTCGAATAGTTTACAGTGGACGTGGTCACGAACGATATGATACGTACGATGTTAATAAGACGTGTAGTCGAAATTATATTTTTGTATCGTGTAACGAGTTTTGGAAGTGAAACTTCTATAGAATCGCTGTGATTTCAAACTCGATGAAACGAAAAAATAAGTCCATAGAGACACAAACACATAAACGTATAGGATTCAGCCGGCGAGAGAATGAGATAGAACACATTAGACGTTCTCGGTCTCCTCTTTGTGCGACTCTTCGTAGCATCCCCACTATCCTCTACTAAACATTGTCCATATGTATGCTCCTGTATTTATAAGTTTCACTTCTACCGTGTGTGACTTGCACACACACACACACACACACTTTTTTTTATTGTTTGGCACTTGATGGTGAGTTGTTATCGTCGCCCGTGGATTTCAGCAATGCTAGGGGTAGAGTCAAGCCGCTGCTTGCTGCTAAATGACTCAGACCAGTGGTAACGGCTGGTCGTGCTCTGTGAGGCTCGAGCTGTAGTGTGGTCCCGCGCAGGGCCCGGCGCGCGCGCAAGATGCTGGGCGGCGGCATGCGGCAGGCCGGCGTGCTGGCGGCCGCGGCGCTGGTCGCGCTGCATGAGGTGGTGCCGCTGCTCGCCCTGGACCACAAGCGCGCCCAGGTGCTGGCCAAGGGTGCGTTTATACGTCCATACTTTAAGGTCGACCATCTTTATTTTTGGTGGATTTATGGGTGGACGAACTTACGAGCTATATATAAAGGTGGGTGTCGGCATTTACGTTGTAAATGTCTATGGGCTCCAGTAACTACTTAACACCAAGAGGGTTGTGAGCTCGTTCACCCATCTAAGAGAAGAAAAAAAATTGCCTTTACTTTTTGGTTCACTGAAAAAAACCCAATAAATCTCCTTCAGTAATATTAACTTAAGAAATTCTAAGAATAAAGCAACTTCAGTTTGTACTAATAGCAAATATTTCATAAATCCTTTTCAGTTTAATCGAAAACAACATTAAAGTAGGTAATAACTGGAATCGTATCCTCAGTTATCGAGGGTCTGTTCCTGAAGGCGTTCACCGTGGACGCGCACAACACGCACACGAATATCGTGCTCGTGCGCATCAGTGAGCACGCGCCGCTGACGGCCGACCAGCTCGTGCAGAGGCTGGCACAGGTCTGCCTCGCTGAAACCCAGGTCGAGAACACTTTTGATACTTGCATAGACATATATCTGTGTGCTTAGTGAGAGTTTTTTTAACGTTCTCGATCGCGTAAAAGTTAACACATTTTTATGCAGTTGGAACAGCGCCCCTAGCGGCAAACGTAGGCAAACTTGCCAACTCCATACAAATCTGTGTTAATTTTGACGTAAACTTTCAATGAAATAAAATGAGTATGTCATCTATGTAGTCAAAGTCAATTAAATTGCGCATTATTAGGGATAACTCAAAAACTACTGAGCAGAACTTGATAAGCTTGGGTCCATAAGAGAGGTACTAAAATAAAATTATCAAAATCAATTTTCCTAGAAAGAATTTGTGAGGTAACACAATAAGTAGTCGAATGGAGAACCTCCAATTTCTTTTGAAGTTAGTCAACAAATACATCTCAACGCCGAATTTCATTGTTAAGAATTACAAGTGTAATGAGGAAGCATCTTTAATATTTCATATAGTATTTAATCTCTTAATACATACAGATTCGAATTATGTAGTTCAATTAAATTGTTGCCATTACTGAAATCATTCTACACTTGCACACTCATACATCATAGATGGTATGCTGCATTCTTTCCGAAGAATAAGTTTTTCAGTCAGTCAGTACGTTTGCTATTGCATTACAGAAGTCATGATAGTGTTGCCAGTAAACAATTTCTAAAATTTAAGGGAGACTGCAAGACTCCGAACGACGAAGGCGTGATCGTAAAAGCTACGGAGTTTAACTCGAAGACTATTCGATTCACTCTGCACCGCGAAATAACAGACGAAGACCTCTGGCTGGCCATCATGAAGATAACTTACGTTTTCAAAGAACTCAGTTCTAATTTAGAGAACAAATAAATAGGGTTGATGTTAAAATTAAAAAAACAACGGAACATTAGTGTTGCCATCTTTCAAACTGAAAAAAATTGCATTCGAAATATTAATTTTTTTTAACAAAAAAAAATCCTTCTTAGAACGTCTCTCTCTTGAAGTCACGTCGTGCCTTCTTATTTTCTCGGTCAAAATGTATTTTTTTTTATAAATAACGTTGGCTGTTAAAATGAATATTATTATAGTAAGCACTGAGTAATAAGCAATAAATATTTTTACTTTATTTAATAACATAAAAAATATAATAAGGCATCTATTTACCTACCATATACATGTGTATGTTAAATACGCAAGGCCGACCAAATATTTTAGATTATAGTATGTAATTACAATTTACAATTAAGCAGGGTATTTTAAAATGACATTTTAATTGTTAAGTTTATAGTGTTTATATGTTCTATGTGTTGGTAAAATTTTCAATTATAATTATTATACGTAAGTCGACGAACATTGTTAAGCATTTATAAATGTCGTGTTGTTAATCGTTATGTAATTGTTATTTTAACAATAAAATGCATTTTTGAGGGATTAAACAATTTATTGCTTTTATTTATATTTATACGAATAAATTCAAAGTTGAGATATCACACCTTTGGAATTGAAGTGGCTTAGTCCAAAATTTTTATTTTATAGTAAAAATAATTGTAATTTTTCAATTTGGATTTTAATACTTTAAGCCTTAAAGCGCATTCCTTAAAGTTTAAAGTATGCGCTTGATTTAAAAGAGACGGAAAGAGTACTTTGTCCTTTTCTAGATTAAAATTGAAATTTAATTTTTATATAAATTTTTATCTAGACTAACATTGAAATTTAATTTTCTTTTTTTACAAATTGATTGAAAACATTTTTGTAAGTCTTATAAAGTATAAAACTAATTTTCTTAAGAATTTTAGTTAAGCCAATTCAATTTTTAAATTATATTACAATTATTAAATTATATTAAATACAAAGTTCTTGTTCCGGATCTGTAATTATAAAATCTTGTATGAATTAGGTCCCGATCAGAGCCCACATTGCGGTATTAAATGATGCTTCACTACTGCATGGATCGTCCATGATGTTAGCAGGAGGCCGCGATGCTACCTATAAGGTTGGACGATCTTAACTTTTCCTTCTTAAATTCTTATTATTTCTATGGAGAACGCAGATCTATACCACCATTCCTAGGATGAGATTCCTTCAAATAATTTATCTAAAATTGTAGTCCACACATCCCAAGAAAAGGACAATTCAAAGGTTATTTAAGGTGACGCTTCCAGCAAAAAACTCAGACTCATCCTTCTGTTCCCTACTAAATATTTTGGTAAACTAAAAATGATGACTTTATTTATCACTAATATATTAATTATCACTCGTCAAACTTGAGACTCTTTATTTTTAATAACTAATTAAAATATATGTTTTATTAAAACAAAGTTATTCGAAATTTATAACAAGACCACTAAATAAAAATAATAATTTTACTCTTTGTTTAATTAATCAAATGAATTTGATAGTTCTACTCTGTCAAATTCACCACAGAAATAATGAGCTTACATAATATTATGTAACTTATGTATTATGTATGTAGGTGGCTACAAAGTAAACGCAGTGCGTAGATAAAATACCATAAATACCTGAATCGCGCTATCGATATTTGCAGGACAAGTTCCCAAACGACAGCATTCGGACCGTCTCTCGCTCGATAGAAATATCACCCTTGTCTTTATTCCCAAAAAGTTTATAATTGAATAAAAACCCTGATAAATAAAATTCTATCTTTAAAATCACTGAGCTGTTAACACTGGTCGGTGTTTCCGTTCGTCTAGTTTGTTAGCTACATAATTAATCTACCTAACATTAATCTAAGAGTATTCGAACTAGAATAGAAGTTATAAAGATCAACAACATGTTTTGGGTCCAGCCTATGGCCGCGGCGTAACGTCGTGTTCCGAGAACACATAATATTAGTTAAACATAGACACATAATCAACTCATACGCTGTTATAATTATAAACAGCCTTATGAACTGATATCAAATGGAATAAAAACGAAATGTCTCTAAAGACGTATCGCATCGTTTTGTTGTCCGGGCCGCGAGCGACTAAACGCGCGACTCATACGATAATTTCGTTCTTAATCACAACGCGTTTTGTTCATTCCACACTCTAATCAATTCGTCGTGATTAGAATATCCGTGCGAGGCGATCACATCGCTGTAATCCTCTCTCTCATACGGCTTCTTGTAGAAGTGGAAATGCGGACAGTGAGTCGGCACTATGCCCATCTTCTTCGCGACTATGCCGAGGTAGATGTCATCGAATCTGAAATGCTTCACGAACAAGCTTCCGACGTAGAGCATCTTCATCGCTTTGTTTGACACCACGTACGCCCCGGCCGTCACGTAAGGCGGCCACTTGTCCCAGGGATACTCCTCCAAGGACACCCGCCACTTGCTCGACCGGAACCGTTGCGGCGCCGACTTGAAGACGTAACCGGCGAACAGTATTCCGTCTCTTTCGCTCGCGGTCGTCACTTCGCTAACGTATTTTCGTAAATTCTGTACCGATATGTACATGTCGTCGTCGGTGAATAAGTAGTGTTGAGCTTCGGCGCAGTGCTGAAAGATCCAGCGAAAGGACATGACCGTTTTAATGGTGTTGTTGAAATAACTGTCACGGAAAGACATCTGTATGATATCTTTGAATTCTGTCATTTCCTTCGTAATATTCTTCTGTACATCTGAACTGGCATTGTCCAGGCCCAAAAAGAAGAATGTCTTCACGTTGTAGCCCTGGACATGTGGTTTTCCATAAGTCTTTCTAATTGCATCTCTGTGTCCGAAATGGTCTATAGCCGACTTGACTATTATGACTAAATCCGGTTTGTTGACGACACTGCATTGACGATAGTTGCTCAAGAACTTGTACGGGTAGTAATTTATAGGTTTAACATTCGGCTTTTGCCCTTCCAGTATTGCTTGGACTATCGGTCGAATGTCTACGTTGAGAGGATAATTGAAATCGTTATCGAAGTTCTTGGACTGCACGTAATCGCCGACACCAAAAAAATGGTAAACATATACAAGCACCAAAGCGAATACAATCAATTTATATCGGTTCTTCCTCATTATCAGTCTTTTTAACGTACACTGAGATTCGCGATATTTCACAATCTGAAACAAAATTGCTATTATGATATTTCTAATCAGCATGTTTGTTTTGATCTATGATTAATTGTGTATGTTGTGGTGACACATTTCCTTGGAATATTTCCCTGATAATATACATAGGTACAGACTAATAAACAAATAGACAGAAAAGTGAAGAAACTTGAGCAGTTACTGAATCAGTGTGCTACTACAATGTTTTCCCAGGCGTCTGGGTGCCAATTGAAATGCCGCTAGGTACTGTAAACAATTTACTGGATTTCCGTATTTTTCCGTGTTTTATCTTAATTAAAACCACTTTTACAGTTTAATAGCTCATTTATTGGTTTTACTTTTTACTATTTCCGACATTCCGAATATATGCTTTAGTTAGTTTTTATATAAAATTTGACGGTAGTTAGCACAAAATTTAAATATCGACGATTAACACCCCGGTCGTCCGTGACCACAGAAACTGTAAGGTATTAGAAACGTCTGAAATTATAAAGTTAAAACAATAAAATAAAATAAAATAGTTTCTATTCTCTTTTAGTTGATGCTTTAGGAGCGGTCTCTCGCCAGCATCATCAAAGTGCGACATGTAGCGTTGGTGTACCGAAATCACTGGTCTTAATGGATGCATTTCATGTTATTATGTACACGAATTGTTAGGATAAGAAATTTTCTCTAATTATGCCTAGTAGAGTGGTTTTTGGGTTGGTCTGGAGCGGTCTAGAGTTGCACTAGACTTTAGAATGGACGGCCTTTATTCACATTCTAATTAAGAGTTTCGTGTTGATAATCTGTTAACTGATAAATAACCATGTAATACTGGAATTGATATTGCATTTGCATCGATAATGTGTATATTTAATATATTTACCTTAAAAAAGGTAGAGGTAAGGAGCCAGGTCCATGTGTATGAAAAAGTGTCAATCGAAAAGTGACCAATGTGGGTGGTGTCACTTTAGGAAATGGTTTAATTTCAAAAAAAGCACCATAAGTTTTATTAAATATTTACCGCACATTTCATTGCATTTACAACTGCTTTCATATCAACACTTGCTACACTAGCACTATTTTGAGCTGTAATTTTCTGTAGACAGCTGAACTTATCAACCTGTCTGCCGTAAAAGACAGTTCTCCTCACCTCTGCCCTCCATAATTTACTTGCTTTTACAGGATTTTTTATAAATGGTTGTTTATTGCAAATACAACAGATTTCGGTTTTTTTGAATTAACAAGTTTATTCATCACCACGATAACTTGTAGTGAGTCCCTATTGAATTGTATAACGGCTGTCACATCTTATAACCCAAAAGGACGATTACTTCCTAACAGAAATATACAGGATGATGTTACTCATACATCCAGATTTACATCCTACCAACCAGTAATTATTTTGTAATTTGCAAATTTGGTTTTTATTACACAATGTTGTTTCTTCATAGTGAATGTCATTGGTAAACAAGAGTACATGTTTTCTTGGAACAATTTGTACCGGCATGTAGGACTTGAGTCAGCAGAGTTGCATTGTTTAATACAAATACACATTCAATGTTTATGTTACATTAAATATGTGTGAGAAGCTTTAATATGGTAAACGGGAATGAATATTTATTTACCTGCTTTCTGGGACCTTTCCCTAACATCTAGTTAGGTTGATAATATCTGAAAGACAAATAAAAAACAATACAGTTCTACAAATATTTATTTGTTATTAAACATAATTAAATAGTATAAATTTTGGTTTGTAAAATAAATGCAAGTTTTGAGAATCTCAACACTCCACTAACAGTAGAAGAGTTCCAGGTCTTACCTAAAACAGATTTATATATATTTTTTTGGATTTGTTAAAAAAGGTATATATTAGATATTGATAAATGCTTTAATATTTTTTTATTTTTAGGTTTAAATGAACATGTTCACAATATTATCATTAAACAGGGTGTTAGTTACATATTAATACTGTAGTGTTTTGAAATCCATTGAATACACAGGTACCTGATGGTGAATGGATCCCAATAAAAGTTATTTTATATTAAAATAATTTGAAAGAAGACAATTAATTAATAAATTATTACGAGGCTTAAGCAGAGCAAAGTGCAGCAGAGAAAATGACTGTTGCTTTATAACGTATAGATCGGACCTTATGCAGAGTACTGCTCCCTTGGAAAGTAAAATACAAAAAAAAACAGTCAAAAAATTTAAGATTATGCAGTAGCATACAATTTTTTTGAAAACACCGTTTGAACTAAGTGGTAGATAGTGTTGTGGTAGTCCCACCATCATATCTAAACTAGACAGCTACTATCCATAAAAAAGACCATGCTACTGAGGAATTGTTCGAAATGATACCGGCATCTCATTTTTACCATCGCACCGCCCGCCACCGGAGTTGAGTTCATCCATACTACCTGGAGCCACTGCGGTCATTCACAGTGCGTTTCCAGAGATTTTTTTTGCCACATACCATCCGGCTATGCAATGTGCTCCCCTCCACGGTGTTTCCCGAGCGCTATGACATGTCCTTCTTCAAACGAGGCTTGTGGAGAGTATTAAGCGGTAGGCAGCGGCTTGGCTCTGCCCCTGGCATTGCTGAAGTCCATGGGCGACGGTAACCACTCACCATCAGGTGGGCCGTATGCTCGTCTGCCTACAAGGGCAATAAAAAAAAGCAAAATACACAGACTAAAAAATAATAACAAAACTACATACCTTTTATACTGTTTTACAAAGATGTGTCAACAGAAGAACTGATGGACACAGGGGGCAGGTAGTGGCTTCGGATTTGAGTATGAAGACGGGCAACCTCACCATCAATGCTCTCCAGGTCACGAATAAGCTGAGTGAATTGAACTATGCCTGTGATAAATTTTTGTTAACATGTCAAACATCTGTGATAAAAATAGTATACTTAAACAGTTCATTTTTTTAAAACACTTCACAGTTGTTCCCTTGTTGCATTCAAGGACTTAAGCAAAACTAAGAAGAGATTTCAAATTTTTATATATTTTTAAATCAGCCTGTGAAAAATGTTTTGTTCTTTTATTAATTTTCCAAATTCAATATAACACGGGTTGAGATGTGTATGCTGTAGGGTTGTATGGAATTCGATTAAATAAAATATATGTAAAATTTTGCCATCTGCAATTATTGTTAATTTTAACATGCGAATTGGTAATTTTAAAATACTGTAGTAACATTAATATACAATAATCAAATTATGTCAAATATAAATAATATCACAAGAAAGAAAAACTATGCAATAAAACGAGCTCGGCATACCTTCACGAGAATTATTGAAGCCATGGTGCTTTATCGTTTCCATTTCTATTTGCACGACCATGGGAAAGACTATTTGCATCATTTTCAGCATCTCATTACCAGCTGCTTCTTTAGCTTCATCGAGTTTGGAAGCATAATCAGGCGATTCCAGGGCGTCTATAATTTCATTTAGTATTTGTCGCATTTGATCGACTGATACGCTTTGAGGCGACGACATGTTTTAGTTTCTAATCATGGCCGCATGATCTAATATTTAATTAAAACAGCTTTCTTTGAAAAGGGCCAGAAATTCAGGAATTGCTTTTTCTTGTTATTTTGCTGGATTACTTCAAATCGTAGTATGTAGATCGTGTATAATCTATGACTATAGTACAGCGTTGCCAACTCGAAATTCGTCAAGGTGGGAGATAGGGTTCTACAAGTTGGTAGTTTCCAACAAACCCTACTATGAAAAGTTGGAAGATCTACTACCTTGGTAGATCTACCACCCATAATTTTCAAGTCTTTTAGAGACCCTCCAATAAGAATATGGCATCCTTAATTTACTTTTCGATTGGATAAGACATATTTGAACTATTTTTATTAGAAATCCAGTGATAAAACAGAATTACAGGCCGCTAATATTCTTATTTTTCCCATAGTTGAGAATATTTTTGATTGTAATGCATCTTTTTTAATTTTCGAGAAGGAGAATTTTCTTCGTTTTCACTTTCACTTTCACTCATTTTGATAGTGTCCAATTGAAAAAAAAATTTACAAGTTAGATATATAGTGTAAACACAGATATGTAGAAATCGTATGTAGAAAGAGCTTTAAGATCTAACGCCGCCATGATGTTTGTTTTTTTTATTTTTTATTAAGCCGTCATGATAATATGACCTGTACACATGGAGTTAATAAGTACCTTAAATTAGTAACTCTATGCCTGTACAGCAACCTGTAACGCCCTCAATTTTCGAGTAAATTCGATGAATCCATCAAAGGGTAAAAAAGCAAGAGAAAGATTACGAAAAATAAAAAAAATATATAGTTTCAATATTATTTTCATGCAGGTTTGATTTGAACTTTTAGAAAACTTCAAAAGTTGGTAGATAAAGTGGTAGGTTTGATTACGACACTAAAAGTTAGTAGATCTACCGAAAAGTTGGTAGAGTTGGCAGCGCTGCTATAATAGTAGTGGTTTTATTTTCTAAATGGAAAGGCAAAGGTATCATACCATACCGCCTTATCTTGTATATTTTTTTTATGAAATATGATATTATGAAATTATGAAATGAAGTTGATTAATTTAATATGAAATATGACACGAATAAAATGAAATGAGATGATTTGATATGGGATGTTTTTATGAAAAATGATAATATGGAGTGAAATGAAATGAAGATGATTAATTAGAGACATTAATCAACTGGGATGAAATTAAATGAAATTACTAGATATCTTTATTTTTATCACTCAAATTAATTAATTTTGATCAATTATCGTTTGTTCGATGACTATTGGTGATTGTTCGATCATAAAAAAAATTAAATTCCCAATTATTAATAATTTTATATCTAATAAGCAAACTATCCAACCATGAGGTGAGCATTAATTATAAATAAATAAAAGACGAACAAAAAAATTTTTATATTCGTACATTAACGAATAAACAATGAACAAATAATTAAAAATTAAAAAAATCCGAAAATCAAAAACGGGGGGCCAAATTCAGTAAGCCATTTAGGTAACTACTAACTATTAAATTAACCTGTGGTATAATATTTGACAACATTGCCATTTGCCATAGATTATACACTTAATATATTTGAGAAACATTGCAAGATTTTCAAATTTTCATTGTTTTTTTCAAATCAAAAGACATGAAATGGCTTAAAAATATTTAGTGTAATTGTATTAAACATATCAGTGTAAAGAAGAGCTAGCAACAAATGAAACTTATTTTAAATTTATGAAATAAAATATATATGTTATCAATATTGGTATTGTGGTAGCTCCCTTTAAACTCTCGTAGTAAGTAACTTATACTAAAGTAATAATATATCAGTAAAAACTATTAATAAATTAAGTTAAGTTTATCAGACCTTATTTAAGTTTATCAGAACTATCAGATTTTATTTGGTGTTGTCACATTGTGGTGTGTAAGTTGTAGACATCATTGGAAATACTTTTTCTATCGGATACAATTTATGGCAACGAAAAATTAAGCCTTTTCTGAGCATGTTTTAAATTTATTGTCTATTTTCGAAGCAAAACTGACAGACATATAATATGAAGATGTTTTAGAATGGAAATTGAATAGTTATTCCTTCTATTTTGCTTCTAGAAATATCGATAAGTAAACGTAAACAATCTATGAAAGTCTGCCAAGTAACACGCAAGAAGTATTCTCTGAAGTGGCAACAAAGACTACAAAGTTTTAATTGAATTCAAATTTGTTTTTATCAAAAATCATGTACGAACTTAGAACAAACAATCCAACCTACACTAATACTATATGTCTCATCACCACATGAGGTCATTAATACTTTATCTAAAATTCTATGTACAAGGGTTCATGTATAGATTCATGTTATATTTAGATCATTTATTTCAATAAATTTTATCTTTGAAATGGTCACAAAGATAAATTATAACATACTAGAGGTCCCGCAGTAGTCGAAATTCGACTATAATTAATGGGAATTGTAAGTTTGTACACTATTATGATTGTATTTTATACTTCTATAATCACAAATTTCACCAAGACTACACTATAAAAAATATTAACAAAGACAAACCATATTCTATTCTTAATTTGACAACAGACGTCAAGAACAAAAGTTTGACAATAAATAGAATGCATGCGTGTGTGCGTCAAATACATGGTATGTAGTGTGTGTAATGTTTTCTTTATTGATTTAATGTATCTTTTATGCATTATTTTAAAAAAAATATTAGCATTGTGCACTTCTTCTCTATATTCTCTATAAGTGTGGAAAATTTCATACTCCTCCGTACGCGCAATTTTCGTAAAAAGGGATACGAAGTTTTTGCTTCACGTATTAATATATAGATTAGAATTGAATACAGTTTCAAATGTAAATATTTGAATCAGCCCTTATGCTATTAATAAAGATATCACAGGTAAAATGAAGATAATATCTATTATCATTTAATTATAAAACAAAGATAGTTAATCATAAAATAATCACTATAAAGATAATGAAATTTTGTTATTGTGTACTAATTGGGACTTTAATATATATCACCACCAGTTCTTAAACAAGTTTCAAAAATATTTGATAAAGAACCATTGGATTGTTCTCTAGGCTGCTTTCCATAAAGTTAAAAGGATTAGTAGATTTTCAAAAACACATACTCAATAAGATTGGTTAACTATATTTCCACACTCATATAGCCCGATGACTATTAAGAGTTGTGCATAAAATATTCTTGATAAAACAGTTTTCTTTGGTTTTTGTGAGTAATAAATATAGGTAAAATTACTTTAATGGAAAAAACTATTTCAAACTAAATTATCATACTAATTGGCAAATCTAAAGATTCTATAATTAAAAAAGCATATGTTTGCTTAAACCTTTCCAGTAACTAAACAATAAAAAATGGACGATGAAATAGAAGTGGACCCGAGGCCTTTAAGCTCACGCCGAAGCTTTACGCTGAGAAACTCTGCAGCAAGACAGGTCGCCGTCAACTTTATGCCATCAAGACAAATTCCTTACAGTATGTATTAAATTATTTGGTTATTATTACATCTCTTCAAATACAACTGCGTTTAAAAAACTGATTCCTTTCTGGTCTAGTCATACTTAATTAGATATCACAAAGTCAACCATGCAACCCACCTTGAGACCATAGGTTGAAGTCTCAATAGGATGGTATCTTCAACAGTTTTCCCATCCCTCAAATCTGAATGCACGATTATTACTGTCACACATTTTGCAAGTCATCAGTTCCATAAGCTTCAATCTTCTATATGTCGATGTTTTCACTACAACTTTTTAATATGTTTCATTATTTAAATAACTGTATTGCTAGCAACATGACGTGTTGAGTTAACGTGTAATTTTCATACATCCACTGTTATTAATTTTAGTTATGAAAATTAGAATAAATACCTTTGTTACTACCCTACACTCTTTGATGAAGTGCCTCGTATATAGGGTCGGAATACTCTAATAAATCTAATTATCAAATAATATAAATAATTATGTTGGTGCAATAATAAACAACATGTTTGCATATGTAAATGTTATTGTATTAAAACAGACACATTGAGACTACGTCGAAACAATACCGAAAATAATGCATTGCTGACTGATGTTGCTGAGGCAGCAGATGAAGCTGACAATGCTGATGTGCAAGCCAATATTATCGTTCGTGAGATGGAACAGCACCACCAGCTCATGGAGGACACCCCTGATGCCGAGGAGCTGAGAAGGTGAGAGTTGTGGAGTGTATGTTTTCTTAGTTTTCAATCTGCATTTATTCAGAGCGCAAGTGAACCATCAAAATGTTAATCAAAATTAAAATATTTGATTAATAATTATATTGTTATTTAATTATGCTTATGTGCTTAAATTAAAAATAAACAGTCCAATCATCCTAATTAATTAAAAATGTGATTCCAAATCCTTTTTAAAAAAAATAATACTTGTTTACTACAGTAAATACTACATTACATTGAAGAGGTAATTTCGAACAATAACAATATCTTCATAGAATCAACGTAAACAAGAAATTTATAACAAACATCTCAAATGTTCAAGTTTTAACAAGTAAAATGAAGTGATATCAAAATTTCTGTACAGCTCAATTCCTAATCACCTGGTTATTATTATTATTATTTTTTTTTTTATTGCTTAGGTGGGTGGACGAGCTCACAGCCCACCTGGTGTTAAGTGGTTACTGGAGCCCATAGACATCCACAACGTAAATGCGTCACCCATCTTGAGATATAAGTTCTAAGATCTCAAGTATAGTTACAACGGCTGCCCCACCCTTCAAACCGAAATGCATTACTGCTTCACGGCAGAAATAGGCAGGGCGGTGGTACCTACCCGCGCGGACTCACAAGAGGTCCTACCACCACTACCTTAATATATATCTTTAAACAGTTTTCACTCTGGTGAAGATTATGAACGTTATTCTTTCAGAGAGGCTCTTCGTGAGCTCCCGCAAGGTTTGACCATGAAGAGGAATGTACGAGCGAAATTATCTGCCTCAGTTAGCTTGAGGTCGAAAAGGAAACCAATTTCACTGTGGAAAAGGTTCAAATACAGAATGAGCTTTGGATGGAAACGGGTACGATGCTTTTGAATTCTCATCAGTATGGGAATGAGATGTCTGAAAGTGCTGTAACTTTGCTGAAATCATTATTTGGTATTAGCAAATAATCGCGTATTGGATTGACATTGCCTATTTACAAAATACAAATTTACTCAAGAGCACTTGAAATATATGTTGTTCTTTGTTTATGTTGTTGTGGTAGATGATTGACATTGTCAAGGAGGCCACAAACACCAGTGTCGCGGGCGCTATTATGCAGGCCGAATGCAGGCAACATTGGAGGAAGCTAGTGCAAAAACTGGACCAAGGTGGTCACGACCCTCAGTAATGAGGAAGCGACAAAGAAGAAGAAGAAGTAGATGATTGGACACCAGATTCTCTTGTATTGATATTTCCTTCGCAATCTTTTCAGACAAAAGACCGCATGCGCGATCTCGTATTTTCGATTGAACTCTGGTACGAAGCCATTCGGAATATTGAGGGCCACTTCGGATCGGCTGTCGGGTCATACTTCTATCTAGTTCGCTGGCTGTTTACTATGAACTTGCTGCTATCTGGAATGGTGATACTGTTCGTGGTGGTGCCGCAGGTCCTGCATGATAAGCCCGACAGGACTGTAAACTTCGGATTCTGGGATTTCATTAGTGGGCAGGTAATTAATTCTCTTTATGTTTGTTTTTATTTGTTTAATAAGTAATGATGTCGGATTACACATTTCATATTGATATGAAACCTGGTCTTTGTGTACTTCTTAATAATAATTTGAGGTATAATATAAATAAAAATATAAATATAATTATTTACTAACAATCACGCCACGTTAACTGGTCCCGTGATAAGTTCGTAAAGAACTTGTGTTACAAGTACCAGATAACGGAAATAAATATAATATTTTTATTACACAAATACATATATTTAATATACACCCATAACCCTGGAAATACATTTATATTTATCATATAAATATCTTCCCTTGGCGGGATTCGAACCCGCGACCCCCTTGTGTAGTGACCATGTCACTTACCACTACACCAGACGGCCGTTAAATGCCGGTATGGGGTAGTTATTATTTGAATACATGACTCAAAAGCGAATTTGATCTTTCCACTGGGTACACCAGCATCCCTAATGTTGTCCATATGAACTACCGCTTCTGATCGTTTCTTTCCGCAGTCTGTGTCCTACAATTTGCAACAGCCAAATTTCGAATCATTCAAAATATTTCGTAGTTTGCTTATTTCGCGTCTGCAAATATATTTTACTCAAGTAGATCTGTATCTACTTGAGTGAAATATATTGATATAATTGGTTTGAGCGTTAATTCTAGTGCAAGTACTGATATATTTCTAAACAAATACGTTCCTGCTTAAATAATTTTGACGACGAAGGAGCAGAGTCATAATAAACAGCACATTGTGAGCCCAGCTCCATATTGATTCTTATAGTATCTGGAAAAAAAATACTAACCTAAAATAATTAAATTTCAATGTAGTGTCAGCCCTATAACATCCATTTGTGTTGTATTGCACTCATGAGGATCATAGTCCTAACAAAAGTGCTCCGTAAAGGTCACGACCCTCAGCATTGAGAAGCACGAAGCACGGAGGGTGGTACTTATATTGATCTATGGCATTATTTTTTCAGGGTTGGTTAGAAGACTCGTTGTTGTTCTACGCGCACTACCACGACGGCGCGGTGGTCACGGCCGGACTCTCATACTACATGCCGTTCGCGTATTTCTTCACTATGGTCTGTCTGTATCTGACATGTTTTGCTGTTCTGTGCTACAGGTTAGTTAAAAGTCTTATTATTAACTAGCTGTACCCGTCCGCTTCGCTGGGCATTTAAAATTAACATTCTTATTCTCACAAAGATTCTCATCATTAACGGCCCCGCAACTAGTGTAGGGAGTCCAACACTCATATAAGTACTAGCCTATCCATTAAGTACATGTATTTTCTACATGGATACCAAGTTTCAAGTCAATCGGATGCACGGTTCAGTAGTTATAACGGAACATCCGTAAAAATCACTAGATTTAGATATTAGTACTACTTGACCCGGCAGACTTGCCACAACCGATAAATAAAAGACCTAAACTTTTGTATGATATAAACTTAAAAAAAAAACAAAAGGAATCGGTCCGACAGGGGACACATCAAAGGAAAAACAAAATTGTTTGTTTTTATATAATTCCGAGCATTTTCATATGTTTTCACCTTTTAAACCTTCTCTGGACTTCCACGAATAATTCAAGACCAAAATTAACCAAATCGGTCCAGCCGTTCTCGAGTTTTAGCGAGAGTAACGAACGGCAATTCATTTTTATATATAGAGATAGATTGACGTGGGAACTTGTTAAATTTATTGCGCTTTTCTGAGCCTATAAATCCAGGATGCACGTTACTGATAGATAGTTTAAATCTGCCAAAAAAGTTCTGAGATTTAATTTTTTGGCGCAAATTGAGATTAACTATGTATGTGGAACTTGTGCTGAGTATACGAGCTGGGACATTCAAGGTTGCTAATGCCCCACCATGAATAGTGCACCGTGAAGGTTATAGCTTCTTCTGAACGAATTCTGTCTTTTTGTTTTCTTATGATTCTTTTTATTGTACTCGTAGGCAGACGAGCATACAACCCACCTGATGGTGAGTGGTTACCGTCGCCCATGGATATCAGCAACGTCAGGGCAGAGTCAAGCCGCTGCCTACTTACCTGTACGAGGTTGTCTTATTTCATAATATACACATGTGTCTTATGAAAAAGTCAGTGTATGTCTTATGAAAAAGTCAGTGTGAAAAAGTCAGTAAAAGGTGTTGTGAGGTCAACGACCTCATGAAGTTACGACGTCCATGGCGTGTCCGAGCGACCCTCGCCTCGCGTATACCACTACGAAAATACTGTTTGTGATGGTACTCGATTTCCGATGTACCCGTCTGCTTAGCCTAATGACTCTTCCTTCTTCCACCAGAACTGCATATTCCTACCGACGTAACTTCATCGAGACCGGAGGCGGAGTGACTTTGATTTTCGCCAACAAAGTTTTTTGCGGCTGGGACTTTGGTATAGTCTCCCATAAAGCCGCCGAATTGACCTCCACAAGCATCTATAACGAATTTAAGGTGAGAATTCTTTGTTGTCCTCATTTAAGTACAAGTTGTGCCTGGTCCGCTGCGTCAGGCGTCCTGTGAGCTTTAAGTCGTACTATTATGCCATGTATGAATTTAAACAATATAATTAGTATTGATACCAATTCAAGACAAGCTTTAGGATGAATAGTGTGTAATAAAATTAACCTTCCTCCCCCCTTTTTGTGGGGTTGTTGCGGCACTCGAACGTCCTCCCAACCAGGTGTTCTGGGTTCGAAAAGTACGCATACTTTATACCAGTGTAACTGAACTAGGTTAAGGCTTTAATAAATAAGAATTCCACATGACCACGATTGCTCTGCCAAGAGTAACCGACTATGATGAACTGAACTCGGTCCACGTCATACGATGAAAAGTAGCAGCACTTATATTTAGAAACTAGCTGACCTGGCAGACTTCGTAGTGCCTCAATCGATAAATAAAAGATCTAAACTTTTGTATAAAATAAACTTAAAACATAACAAAGGAAAACCAAAATTGTTATTTTTATTTAATTCCGGGTATTTTCATATTTATCTACCTTTTAAACCTTCTCTGGATTTCCACAAATAATTTAAGACCAAACTTACCCAAATAGGTCCAGCCGTTCTTGAGTTTTAGCGAGACTAACGAACAGCAATTCATTTTTATATATATATAGATAGAAGATCGATAATTAATTTAGACAAAAAAAAATGCGTGTAAATAACAAAAAAAAACGTTTTCTGACGAATTATGTAGACTACAGCCGTAGCGTTTAAAAAAAACCAAAATTCTATTAACTTATTTGTTATAGAATTATAATTATTACAATTAATTAAACTAAGATGCTATTGAGTGGACTTGGACGATGTCAGTACCGAAGTGGCGCCAGCGGGCCCCGGCCCGGGCGGCATAGCGACGCTGCAGTGTCAGCACTTGACGCCAGTCGCGTACTTTTCCATGAACATGGAATGAGGTTGCTGCGTCGACATTTTGTAGTCACGTACGCCACTGGTTGCTAATTGCGAAATCGCGAATTAGCAAAATGCATGTAACTAGGGTCCGTAACAGACGTCATTGTATTTTTTAATTACCTTAGCAGACAGACGAGCGTACGGTCCACCTGATGGTGAGTGGTTACCGTCGCCCATAGACTTCAGCAATGCCAGGAGCAGAGCCCAGCCGCTGCCTCTGTGTTGTGCTCATGCCTGACTCATCACTTTACAACTAATACAAAACAGAAATATTTTGAACGCTATTTAACATTGTGTTTATATAATAGAACAGTGTGCTTAGTGCGAGTTTTTTAACGTTCCCGATAGCGTAAAAGTTAACCCAATTTTGTATGCAGTTGGAACAGCGCCTCTAGCGGCAAACGTAGGCAAACGATCACAGTCCATACAAGTATGAAATAACTTTTACGCTATCGAGAACGTTAAAAAACTCGCACTAAGCCCATTGCTTCTTGTAACACAGGAGACAGTCTGTATACCGTTATGGAGTGGTACCCTCGTCCACAGGAACTCCTCAGCGAACAGAACAGGAACAAAGTGTCGATGCCGGTCTGCGTGAGGATATGCCAGTACATGACCAACGTAGTGGCCACCGGGCTGGTGCTGGCGCTGGTGGTGGCCGTGAACTGGGGGCTGTGGCACATGCTGGAGGCGGAGACGGAGTGGGCGGTGTGGGAGCTGGCGGTGTCGGCGCTGCTGACGCTCGTCGTCACTCTGTGCCCACTCGTCTTCTACGGAGTTGTCAAGTCAGTTTGTCATATTGGTATTTGATTCTTATTACAACAGATTTTTTTTAAGTAATTTTATGACCTGGTAACTAAGACCTTTAAGTCATGCCTTATTTTAATTCATATTCATGTTTTTATGAAAAATGATAATATGGAGTGAAATGAAATGAAATGAAGAAGATTAATTTGAGACATTAATTAACTGGGATGAAATTAAATGAAATTAGATGAGATGATATGGGATGAAATATAATCTCAGTAAAATGGTGGTCGTTTACTGAGATTTTGTTTCATTTTCCCACATTTGTGCACTTTCACAGATATTAAACAGTTAATAAACCACCGTTATTACACATTTAAACCTGAAGAAACACTAAATAGACAAAATAAAACAAATCACACAACTTCACTCCTCGCGTTCTCGCCAAAAAGTGAACAAGAATTAAAGTTTTTATTTTTATTTATAACGGCCAATGACTACTCGGCTTTTTAGCCAAATCTCTAGTAACACTAAATGACGCAATGCTTCTGAAGTGAAAACAAACTTTTCAATTGGAATTGGGAAACGACAATCGGTGACTTTGAAAATCTCTACTACGCCACTATCGTGTGCCCGTCAAGAAGTTGTTTCAACGTATTGTCTGTCCATGGGCCAATGATGTTGTAATCCTTAGATTAGAGTACTACACGCGTCGTACGGCGGTCTACGTGACGCTGGCCAGGACTTGGCTGTTGGACATGGGCGCGCTGATGCTGCTGCTGGTGTACTGGTCCCGGTCGAACACTGACGTAAGCATTTGACGTCACAAGCCACAGTAGTGCAATGATCAATAAGCTTGCGCGCTAGTAACACTAGTGATACCAACACTTATTGGTACCTATTTCTACCATGGTGGGTAGATGACGGTATACGATAAGTATTACTGAAAAAAAAAACAAAAAAAAAACAAATAATGGGACACAGAATACGAGACATTTTGTTTTCTTTAAATAATTGTACTAAATCCTGGTCGCACAGATAAGAAACCATTCACGACTTATGTTGTTCAATACGAAATTTAAAAATCCACAGATACTGCCACGATTATCAATTTATATTATAACCGTAACATACAGACAAACTTGTAATAACTTCTAAGAGCATTTTATTTTTCGAGAAAATAAAAACCTAAATTAAAGTTATTATTTTCTTGGGCTATTGTGATTACGTAAACATAATTAAAACTACATTACCGGTTTAATCTCGCCCTTAATTTATTTATTGTCATCACATTATTTATGATGTTTCGAATATTGCTCAGTTTTCGTGGTCTTAGCGGCTTAGCGTTTGACTACAAAACAATAAATAACTATTCTTATTTAAAAAATCGACGGTACTTAGAAAAAAATGTTCAAATGTCAATGAAACTAAAGTATACGAGACGCCTAAAAAATATAGTGACAATAAAAAATGCGATTTTAAACCGTCAATGTAGTTTTAATTATAAATTACTAATATGAAGTAGTATAGTGTAATTGTTGAAGTGAAACTTCTAATGCAACAAGGTTGCGTTAAACGTTTAACGCTACCCTGGAATAGAAAGAGACATAGCGAGAGTGCATGCGTGGCACTCGAACGTTAGCAACGAGTAGCGTCTGATATTTTAACGAAGTATTTAAAAAATATACATATATTTATTTTTCTATCTATAATTTAAAATGCTAATGCTAAAGATGTCGCATCTCTTATACACAGCATTCCCTATTACAAGAGCAATCTGATTTAAGGATGAATAATGAAGAAAACCACAATACTACACATCAAAAAAGAAGTTTCACTTCATTCACGCGCACCAAGTTGCACGCGCACCATTTTTTTTGTTATATTTTTGTTGCCATTTTTGATTTTGTTTTATCGACCGAACACATAGTGCTGGGAGACGCGTTTCGGTCAGGAAGCGTACAGGCTGGTCCTGCTGGACGCCGTGGTCTCGCTGCTGGTGTTGCCAGCCATTGAGTTTATTAGAGCTTTGATATATAAGTGAGTTCGCTTTGTTTATTTGCTTTATTATTATTATTTTTATTAAACGTTTTCAGTGCGAATGTGAATTTAATCGACTCGTTTTTTAAATTTGGAAAAGCAAAGGTTATCACTAGTATAGTTTGGTTTAGGGGAACGTATAGTACGACTGGTCCCACGAATCGTCCCTCGCACGTAATATCCTAGAACAGGGCTGTTCAAACTACATATATACCTTTGCGGGCATATTAATTTTACTACAAAAGCTGGAGGGCCGCACAATAATATATTTTCAAAAACAAAATAAAATACTTTCCGGGAATTCCCCCAATAATAGTTAAAGATAGCTTCATTTTTAAATGATGTAATGGTAATGGAATGTTACAAGAATAAAGATAAATTATACCAAATATTGATTATATGTTTTGATAAAAAAATCTATTATCGAAACTATTTACATGTATTCAAAATTATTTTCTGATTCTGGACAGCCCTAATCTAGAGTAATGAGAACGTACGCACAACGTAAATGCGCCACCCACCTTGAGATATAAGTTCTAAGATCTCAAGTATAGTTACAACGGCTGCCCCACCCTTCAAACCGAAACGCATCACTGCTTCACGGCAGAAATAGATAGGGTGATGGTACTCACTGGACTCACAAGAGGTCCTACCACCAGTAATTACGCAAAATATAATTTTGCGGGTTTGATTTTTATTACACGATGTTATTCCTTCACTGTGGAAGCCGATCGTGAAAATTTGTTGAGTATGTATTTCCAATTAGAAAAACTGGTACCCGCCTGCGGGATTCGAACACCGGTGCATCGCTACATACGAATGCACCGGACGTCTTATCTTTTAGGCCACGACGACTTCGTCTACTAGTTAAGGTTACGCTGAAATGTTCTCTCAAGGCCATCAGCTTAGGTAGGAAAAAAAAAACAATCATTTCATAACAATAGCGTTCCACCAGGTTAAACCCGGACTCGTCGGCGCCGGAGTTCAACATAGCGTACAACTCGCTCACGTTGATCTACAACCAGGGGGTGCTCTGGTTCGGCCTGCTGTTCTCCCCCCTCCTGGTGGTGGCGGTCACCATTAAGTTCTTTATCCTGTTCTACGTGAAGAGAGAATGCGCTCTGAGGGCATGCCAGCCGGCTAGAAAGGTGAGGCTTTGGAAGTTATGCTATAGATTTTGTCTACGCGAGACATTGTGGCTTTATTGCATTTATAATAAAACCAATTGATTTCTTGCTAATTGCTTTAATTATAATTTACAATGCTTTAGTCGTGATTGCACGTCGATGAATGTATTATATGAATCTGACATTTTCGAAGGAAAAGGATCTTGTTCCAATAATGATTTTTGTGAGGTATCTTAGGAGTATTGTTGAATGCTGTCAGCCCGCGGTGCCGGTAGTGCTAAACGAATCAGGCGCCGCTACTGATTTGTTTTTGAGGTTTTGTCAAATGAGATTCCTCGCACCATGAGATGGACCCTGTGATCTTAGTTTAGAAGCTTCGGAAGAACGAACGGGTCAGCCTTCAAACCGGACTGCGTGATGCGGAGTTGTAGACATTAGTGGGGCGGTAGTAACTAAGCGGGTAGGCTGCGGGGTCGTTGACCCCGTGTGTCAGCTGATTTAAAAGAATACGGGAAAACAACCGTATTATGTTTAAAACGAAACGAAGTCGCTGGACATCGCTTACTAGAAAGATGTTTTTTATTTTTTTTATTGCCCTTGTAGGCAGACGAGCATACGGCCCACCTGATGGTGAGTGGTTACCGTCGCCCATGGACTTCAGCAATGCCAGGGGCAGAGCCAAGCCGCTGCCTACCTCTTAATACATTGAAGTTGACATTGAAAGATATTGAAGTTTCATTAGATTCCCACAATTTCTTAAACTTAAATGAACTTCATTCCGTTTTATTGAATTTTAGTAATAAAGCATGTATGTATGTAATGTGATCAGTAAAGATTTTCCATAACCCTATAACCCTCGCGTCCCGCAGGTGTGGCGGGCGGCACAGACGCAGACGGTGCTGTACGTGCTGGTCACGCTCTCGCTCTTCGCCACGCTGTTCGGGCTCGGCTCACTGTTCTTCAGGTCAGTCTCCACCCCCCCCCCCTTTCCCCCCTCCCATCCCATTGTTTTCCATCTGCTGCGATCTTTGAGCTCGTGGAAGGCATCTCCCTCGTCTTCCCGTGTGATGTAAACTTCTTACTTGAAATTATCAGTCATAAGTTGATGTCATTTTCAGTCAGTTTTATTAGTTATTTGTCAATGTATCTAATGTAACCAAAACAATTTTTACTGTTAATTTTAGCTTATTAAAAAAACCTTATATGCATTAAAGGTTTTCTCTTATTACACCGGGTCTCATCATCTTGCTCGTCACCAAGACAAGATCGTGACCCTCTTTCCGAGCAATGTGTCTAAAGAACTCCATTACTCTACAAATGCATATTGTAGGTCAGTCCCTCGGGACCAATCCCAGACGAGCTGATGTAGTTAACGCTTGAAGGCTTTAAGCAAGACAAGGCATTTTTTTATTGCTTGGATTAGTGGACGAGCTTACAACCTACCTGGTGTTAAGTGGTTACTGGAGCCCATAGACATCTACAAAGTAAATGCACCACCCAGCTTGAGATATAAGTTCTAAGGTCTCAGTATGGCTACAACGGCTGCTCCACCCTTCAAACCGAAATGTGTTACTGCTTCACGGTACTTCACTGCTGCACGGGGTGGTGGTACCTACCCGTGCGGACTTACAAAAGGTCCTACCACCAATAATAATTTTTGTGGTTTTTACATGAGCAGGAGTTCATCGAAGGTCTGCGGCCCGTTCCGTGGCTACGAGACGGTGTACAGCGTGCTCAGCGAAGGAGCCCTGAGGCTGTCGGAGCACCCCGCCGCTGCCACCATACTCGCCTTCTTCGGCAGGCCCGGACCTCTGGCCTTCATACTGCTTTTTCTCTGGTGAGCACCGACTGCGCACTCACTGGCCTCCTAGTGCATAGCGGTACCGTATAGGCAGACGAGCATACGGCCCACCTGATGGTGAGTGGTTACCGTCGCTCATGGACGTCAGCAATGCCAGGGGCAGCGCTAAGCTGCTGCTTACCGTTTAATACTCTCCATAAGTCACTTTTGAAGAAGGACATGTCATAGCGCTCGGGAAACACTGGAGGGAAGCTCATTCCAAAGCCGGATGGTATATAGCAAAAATGATCTCTGAAAACGCACTGTGGATGGACGCAGTGGCTCCAGGTAGTATGGATGAACTCTACTCCGGTGACGGGCGGTACGATGGTAAAAACGATATGTCGGTATCATCTCGAACAATTCCTCAGAGCACTTTCCATGGAACATACGGTACAAAATACAGAGGGAATCGAATGGTTCTCTCCTGTATGGAGTCAAATGGGAGTGGCAATGAACCGGATGTTACTGAAGCTTATGTACATCTCAATGCTACTGTGGCGGGTAGCCATCATTCAACGCAACGATATTTTACAGATGCCTAAGCCCAAAGTCGGGGTCACCAGAGTTGTAGAATAACGACGAACAAATGTTGTTGTTCGGAACTTGTATATATGCGAGCTTGTCTTGAAAATGTCGTAAGCGAGATTCAGGCATTTGTCAAATATCTTGCGTTATATTTTTTTTAAGGGATTTTATGACCTGGTTACTAAGGCCTTTAAGTCATGTCTTATTTGTATTTATATAACCTTATTTTTATGAAAAATGATAATATGGAGTGAAATGAAATGAGATGAAATGAAGAAGAAGATTAATTTGAAGAAGATTAATTTGAGACATTTATCAACTGGGATGATATTAAATGAAATGAGATTAGATGATATGGAATGAAATGTAATCTCAGTAAAATGGTGGTCACTGAGATTTTTTCAGTGGATTTTTTGGAGGATCCCGAGAAGTTATGCCCAGCGGATATGCTTCGTTTTTCCACATTTGTGCACTTTCAAAGATATTAAACAGTTAATAAACCACAGTTATTACACATTTAAACCTGAAGAAACACTAAATAGACAAAATAAAACAAATCACACAGCTTCACTCCTCGCGTTCCCGCCAAAAAGTCCTTTTGCGTTGTATGATGGCTACCCGCCACAGCTGCCATCCACCCTGACTCAAAAGCTCCGTGTTTCCTAATATATAAAAATGGCTGAGCCACCATTGTAGTCCTCAGAAAGAGGTAGAGCGTGGTAGGATATAAGCCGTTGCATGTCCCGCAGCGTGTCGGTGTACTACATGCGGGCGCGCGCCCTCGCGCACTCCTCCATGGTGGTCATATTGCGTCACATGCTGGTACTGCAGGCGAAGGACAAGGACTTCCTGCTCAACGCCATCGCTAAAGTCTCCAACGGGGGTGAGTACCGGCCGTATTCTGCTTCTGTTGCCTTCAATATGTACGAGCGGTATAGAGATAAAGAGAGAGAGAGAGATAGATAGTGAGAGAGCTAGATAGTGAGAGAGCTAGATAGTGAGAGAGCTAGATAGTGAGAGAGCTAGATAGTGAGAGAGCTAGATAGTGAGAGAGCTAGATAGAGAGAGAGAGAGCGAGAGAGAGAGAGAGCTAGAGAGAGAAAGAGAGCTAGAGAGAGAAAGAGAGAGCTAGAGAGAGAGAGAGAGATATTGAGGGAGGTTGGTGGTACCTACCCGTGCGGACTCACAAGAGGTCTAACCACCAGTAAGGATGACCGTAAAGAAAGTAATGGTCCCAAGCTCGCGTCCCCTTGTATACCAACGTCGGGATATGTTCCGCAGAGTGGTCGTACAGCCCGAAGGCGGCCGAGGGCCCGGACAGCCACACGTGGAAGTACATTAGGGACGTCAGGAAGCCATCGAACTCTGGCTTCCATTTTGACGCGTCGAGGCTCAGTCATTCGTTCGGGGACCGACCTCGGTCGCGCGTCAAGGAATACCGGCCTTATTCGCATCTGACCGAGAGGTCGAAATCGAATGACGGCGACACGGACAGTTCGTTTAGCTGGCAAGGCTCTAGCAGTCGTCTGGCACAAGCCGAAGACGACAAGAGGTGGCCTTAGTTCGCAGTCTTATATATGAGTCGTCTATTATCAAAGGTGGCAATCTGTGCATTTGGACAAAAAAATGTTATTGATATGTCAATACAGATTGATTTGAATATAATCGTCTCCTTCAAAGAATACGGTTCAAAACCTGCATTAAATAAAGGTTAATAGTTAACCTGTTATTTATCTAAGATGTCGTTCCGAAGAGTTTTGTGACTGCCAATGGAATACAAAGTCAATAATTCGTTTTTCTGATTTACCAATAATTATCCAAAAGTCAGATTGCCGGCTTTGATAATAGTCGACTCATATACACATCGACGCTTGAAAGGCAAACGTGACTAAGCGACAATGCGTGAACTTTACACTAGACTAATTTAAAGTTGAAATACCTGAAAACCAAAAAAAGGGTGCGTGTACTTATGTACGCGCGTAAGAAGTTATACTTTATTTTTATTAAATTTATTTCTTTTTTTTTTTTAATATTATATAATTAATAATTTAATAATATTTAGTATGAATTATATTAAATAATAATTTTGTCATTTATATTACTAAAAAATGGATGCTACACTTTTTTTTACGAGTGTACATGCGCGAAAGTTCACCTGCGGCTATATTCAGACTCACCAAGTTACGTCGGTCGTATTGTAACGAATCTAGCTGTAGGATTGCAATTATTTTAATAGACCTAGAAATATATATTTTTTGCGCATCGAATATGGTTATTGCCTATCATTTATGTACAAAGCAGTTATGGTCGTTTAGTCACGTTTGCCTTTCAAGCGTCGATATATAAATAAATAATTTTAAATATATAAAGTGTCTTCCTTCGTTTTGAAAATGTTGCCAAAAATGAAATTTTGTCTTCCATATTTTTTATGTATGAAAAGGTTGTGAAATTTAAATCAGTCTTGCGTAATTAAACATTTTCGCATTTAAATTAACGGCTCCAATACTTCGATTAAAATTTGGATCCGTTTACTATTAAATAAGTAAGCAATAAACATTTACAGTATTTTAGTGGGAGTGACTTGTCTATTTCCAGCAATGTGTGGGTCGTTTTATATAGTATAGAATTTGTACTGAACTTTGACGTCATTATACAAAATAATTAACTCTTTGTTATAATTTCAGCCAATTAAATGTAATAAGGTTAGCTTTTTTTGTATGTACTATGAGAATATTAATTCAACACGCGATATTTTTATTACGTTAAGTTGACAGAAGATCTCACGGTCCAGTTGATGTTAAGTGGATACATAAATAAATATGAGAACGCATATTGTAGATGAGAGGTTCCTTCAGACCGCGACGCACTGTCGCTTGGCAGTAGACAACGATGCTAACACACTTATTTATCGTTACAGAAGGTACTGTCTGTCTATAGTCTCATTTATTATAACTGTCATCTTGGAGGCATCGGATGGCCTTTCTATCAACTTCTACATGCTCGTCTTTGTCTATTTAAATATAGATTACTTTTTTATTTATTTATGGGATTTTATGACCTGGTAACTAAGACCTTTAAGTTATGTCTTATTTTAATTTATATTCTTATTTTTATGAAAAATGATAATATGGAGTGAATTGAAATGAAATGAAGATAATTAATTTGAGACATTAATCAACTGGGATGAAATTAAATGAAATGAGATGAGATGATATGGGATGACATATAATCTCAGTAAAATGGGGGTCATTTACTGAGATTTTTTCAGTGGACTTTTTGGAGGATGCCGAGAAGTTACGTCCAGCGACTTTGTTTCATTTTCCTACATTTGTGCACTTTCACAGATATTAAACAGTTAATAAACCGCCGTTATTACATATTTAACAAACAAATCACACAACTTCACTCCTCGCGTTCCCGCCAAAAAGTCCGATTGCTTATTAGATTCCTACATGAATATAGATCAGTATTTTTTTAATGCATTTGACATATGGGTCGGTCAGTGACATTGTTAAGATAGATATTATAATTCAAGGTGTACTTTAAGAAACTAAACAATACTAAACATGTCCGTGTTTATAAATCGAGATAAAAAAAAAAATTTAATTTTGCGTAACGCACTGAAATGGCTCATAAATAATTTTAATACTATAGTTTTGTTTTTGATTATACCTAAAGATTTTTAATATAGATGGAATATTGGACAAATATTTTGAAGAAACAATTTCATAGAAATACAAATAAGTTTGTTATTTAAAAAGGTTTTAACCTTATCAAAGGCGGATCTCAGATAATAATAAAATTGTCTATTTTTTTTTAATTTAAATAGTTAAATTATACAAAATGTATGTGATTAAAGAGATCGAACATTTATAAATAGAGGCTATTTTTTATATGCATTTTCTAGTATTGTAACTCTTAAAAGAGCATGTTTTATTTATTATTTATACACGTACTAAATTTATAATTAAAATGAACTACGAAAAATAATGTTTATTTTTATTTCTGTACCTCTGAGAATACCTTTTGATACTGCATGGAATGATGTCTGTCTCACCCTTCACAAAGACAGGGTTACTTAATATCTGCTAAGCTCATGACACGCTTTATCACTAGTCAAAGTTAGCGGAATAATCATTAATTTATTAAGTTTTTTTATTTCCTACTTAAGCTGATAGCCTTGAGAGGCTATTTCAGCGTAACCTTAATTAGTAGGTGAGCTCACGGGGCTCAAAACGGACTGATGCTAACACTGACCCTAGCTAGAGCAGTGCTTCGCAGAATCTACCACCGGATCGAAAACGTGATCCACTGAGAAGATACGGCGAGAAACTCAGTGGGCGGTGTCTATGGGTTAATTCGTAACCCGTCGCTTGTGACGAAGGGCTCGACGAGGGCGCTGACCGGTGTTTGTGGCACCTAAAAGCACCGTTATTGGATCGGGAAAAGTTTTTGTTAATGTATATATCGACGCTTGAAAGGCAAACGTGACTAAGCGACAATGCGTAACTTTACAGTAGACTAATTTAAAGTTGAAATACCTGAAAAAAATTCTATTTTAACGAATCTAGCTGTAGGATTGAAATGATTTTAATAGACCTAGAAATATATATTTTTTGCGCATCGAATATGGTTTTTGCCTATCATTTATGTGCAAAGCAGTTATTTACGCTTAGTCACGTTTGACTTTCAAGCGTCGATATGTATATTATTGCTTATATGAATGGATTCATCGAAGTACGTAATGCAATAGAAACATTACCTGCCTGACGGATTCGAACACCGGTGCATAGCTTGGTACGAATGCACCGGCGTCATATCCTTTAGGCCACAACGCACTCCGCAACTTATTTCGGCCGACAGTAATATTGGAAGGCAAATCGAATCGACAACATGACGTGTATTGCAAATAACTCAACTCGCAACATCCGCACCGTAATTTCGATGACCTCACTAGCCATTATGTTTGCCCTGCCTATTTCTGCCGTGAAGCAGTAATGCGTTTCGGTTTGAAGGGCGGGGCAGCCGTCGTAACTATACTTGAGACCTTAGAACGTATATCTCAAGGTGGGTGGCGCATTTACGTCATAGATGTCTATGGGCTCAAGTAACCACTTAACACCAGGTGGGCTGTGAGCACGATCACCCATCTAAGTACTAAAAAAAGTTGCGATTTTTAGTTGTTTGCGTTTGGTTTTTTTTGTCTAATTCCTCGTAGTTCTTTAACTAATACTATAGTTAATTTTGGGATTAAGTACACAATATATTTTTAACCGACTTCAAAAGAGGAGGTTCTCAATTCGACTTTCTTTTGTATGTTTGTTACCTCATAACTTCTAACTGGGTGAATCGATTTTGATGATTCTTTTTTTTATAAGGAACCTGACTCTTCCCGTGTGGTCCCATTTCAATTTAGTCCAGTTCTGATAATGGTATCCATGAGAAAACCATGTAAGTCTTAAAATTGCATTAAGTACGTGCGCGACAAATAGCTGAATAACTCAATATCACGCTAACCGATTTCGATGATTATTGTTTTTATTCTGTTGAAGTCAATTTTTTTTAAATAAAAATTTTATATTATGATATTACTGAACTTAGATTATATTATATCAATTTTAAATAAATTATAATTTAGTCAGGAAAAAAATGTTTGAACATTTATTGTCATTATTTCATATGAAAATGTTTGGTCTCTGACGTGTGAACAACAGATTTAATGAGAAGTGTGTGTTGTACATGATACCTATATCGCTTATATCAATAATGAAACTGCAATTTGATTTGTCATTATTTATTCAATTATGTAAACCATTATCGTGTTCTATCATCTCAGTAGTAAATTTTTGAAACCGTCCAAATAAATAATAAATAATATAATGAAAAATGTTGCTGGTTGCTATATTTTAATAATATATTATGTTTCGTATCGGATATTGATAAGTTTGGAATTTATAAAAATTTTTGGACATCTGAATTACACGATTTACAAATTCCCAACGAAAAGTAATCATTATTTTATTCAAACATTTTTCTGAAAATATAATCTTATTATACAATGAATCAGAGAGGCTAAAAATGGGAGTTACCAATGGCCGTAAACAAATTATGTAAAAAAAAACATTAAACTATCCACTGCTGTGTGCCGTAATCACTTCTAAAGCCTTCCATTTAATAAAACATTTGGCAACCTACCAGACATCCAAATGAAATTTTGACAAGAATATTAATATTCATTTTAATGACATCTTGTTTTTGTGGAAACACTAATTACAATGACAATATAGGTAAACAAAATAATTAGTAAAAAAAACCCGTTTTGTCAATAATACTTGTACAATTATGATAATAAGATAAAGCTAATTCCTTAATAAATTTATTGATAACCATTCAAGGGTTCCATTGCGAGTGATCCAGGCTCCAGGACCAGCCTGATATTTATTGTATCATAAGTATAATTATAATTAATGTATCATCACGAAAGGCACAGGATATTTCTCTGGTTTGTTTGTACATGGTGTTGTTTGATAACGGAAGGTAAATGACCTTTCAAGACAATACAGACAATTATTATTAAAATGTGGGTAAAAAAATATGGTTCCATTACATTCATGCATGTTACATAAAAGTAACATTATATAGCTTCATTTGATAAAGTTTTGAGCTTTGGAAGCACGTTCGAATGGCTATAACTTAAGCGACTATCAATAATAATAATGATAATAATAATAATAATCTCATTGAATTGAATTAATTCACTACTGTGATGTAGAAATGGTGATATTCATTGATGCGTTCATTCATCATTTTCTCATCTTATAATTAAATCAAATCATTGGCTCACAACAATTTTTACAATTTAAATTCATGAAATGCACGATCACTTACAACTAAACAGTCAACAACAAAAGAAGACAACGAATGCGTTCAATTGTTACAGAGTCGGTATATAGATGCAACATTTTACGTACATACGTATAATCAATATACATACATACATATATGTAACCTCTATACGATTAATCCTTAAAGAGGTTAATATGTCATTTATAACATTCTTCTTTAGATGACATAAATAGAATTTCGATTATTGAAACATTAGAACATTAGACATATAAAGATCATTTTTGCAATATTAAAATATAAAAAGATATAAAAATAATGGTGAAGCCATAGCTTTAAATGTTGTTTCTCTTTATAAGAGCAACTCAATTTGTGCTATAGTTTTACGAAGCTAAACTGTATTTTGATACAAATAAAATAATACATTATAAAACAACATTTAAAGCTATTGCTTCACCATTATTTTTATATCTTTTTATATTTTAATATTGCAAAAATGCTCTTTATATGTCTAATGTTCTAATGTTTCAATAATCGAAATTCTATTTATGTCATCTAAAGAAGAATGTTATAAATGACATATTAACCTCTTTAAGGTTTAATCGTATAGAGGTTACATATATACGAACATTATTCGAGAGGTTGCCGTGACCAAGTAATGTACAGCAAATAATTTGTTCAAAATTAAAATAACGGAAAAGGTAAATTTATACATCAATCTAATGTCAAATATATTGTGTTATTGACGATCAATCATATACGCAGAGACGTCGTAAAATAGACTTTAAACGATACGTCAAATAAAGTTTAGTTTACAAAGACAAAATATTGAACGGTCAATATTAGTTGCTGACATACACGACACACACACACCACTTGTACCGAATACAAAAATAAATTAGCGCGATCCCGCCGAGCGTCCTCGGAACATTAACTAATTAAACTAGATCACATATTATTGTTCGTTATGTTTGAGCCCTGGATTCGTCCTCGGATCGGGTTGATCCGGGACGGAGGGTCGCTACCGCTTCCTGCGCCGCCCCTTGCGATAGCCCTTCCCGTACCAGCCCCCGGTCTCTTCCCCGTTCGTCCTGCCGTCCTCCCCGTCGCCGCAGCAGGCGCATAGATACTTCCTACCCTTGATCTTGCGCCACACCCGGGCCGACAGCGAGGTCTCCCGAGGCGGCCCGTACCATAAGCAGCGACGGGAGCCGAAGTGCTTCTCGCACCACGAGCATTGGGCAGGGCTCGGAGGAGGGGTGGGGGTGGCAGGCGGCTGGGAGATTATCGTATGAAATCCGGAATACAGCGAAGCCCTACACAGCAGAACCGCGCGAGCGATGATGGCGGCCGCCAGCGAGCCGTTGCGATCTTCGTGAGGTTCAATATCGTTCAGTTTACTATCAGGCGGTTCCCTCTTCACGTCCTCCTCTTTCTTCACCAAAGGAAGAGGATCATGTTCTAGAAGTTTCCGCAGACGAGATCCTAGAGTACCATTTGACAGTTCCTCTTCTTTCTTTATCCGTTCTGTCTTGATTTCGATTCCGTTCAGTCTGGGATGAGTATTGGGAGTGTGGGCGTGGGGCGGTTCGGTGGGAGGCGGCGTGTGCCGACGACGGATACGGAAGCGACGTAATTCTGAAGTGGCTGAGCGCGGCGGGGAGTGAGGGGCGGGGCTGGGGGAGGGGGAGGGGGCGTGCTCTTTGCGGAGCAGGATCGTCGCTTCACCGGACATTAAATTTACCTTTAACAAGAAATAAACAAATTATTTAAAAAAAAATATTTTCATATTAATTTAAAATTCAAACTTGTGGTTAATTGCATATCTGATCAACTATTCTCCCATTTCATATCGTGCTGCCAATATCTTGATTAACATATCTGTAACTAACCTTAAAAGCCTTAAGAGTGGGAGCCTTCAACCGATCTGCTAGCCTCCTCAGTGGCACCTCCTCATCAGAATCCGAGGCCGATGGAGAAGACGCATCGGTGTGGTAAGCGGACCCGTCGGACGCGGGGTCATCCCGGAGTGGTGAGCGCCGCGTGGTGTGGGCCTCGGGCGCCGCCAGCGGCTCCGCGTGCCAGATCACGGGGTCCCGGGGGGAGTCGTACCGGGGGACGCGGAGTCGCAGTCGCCGTGCCACCTGGGAATAAACAAATCGAAACTGGGGGTATTGAAGAACTATGACGTCATTTGTGGTCAATAATAGTGTTACGTCGGTAAGAGTAACGCCATTTATCGTCGAATAGTCGAACGAACATCGAAGGATCTAGTAGCATCTAGAAAGCGCGAGAAGTACAACGCCATCTATTGTCGGATAGCGGAAACACAGTACTCGGCTTTTGTGGAATATTCTCAACGATTCTAGGGATTTCGTCTCAACTATAAAAGCGTTGCAGAGATGGCACGCAGCTAGTAATCGGAACTACTCGAAGGGAATTGAGAGTTTTAAAGTGTTTGTTGAGTGTTCTAAGTATTGAATACAGTTTTTAGTTGTACTTTGGTGGAATTTTATTTATTCCGAACCCCAGCGCGTAACAATAGGTTGCACCTTAATCATAATTATGTTAATAGTAGATTAAGTAGTGCAATTGTTTAATGTTTAGTGTGAGGTGGAATTATTTCCTTACATTATAGGTTAGATTAGTTTTCGTGATTGTGTGGTTTTGTTGTAGTTGTAAGGAACATTGTGTCCAAACTTAGTACTTTTGTCTTGTTTGGTCGTGCGGACATGGCTTATGTTACAAGCTAGATATTTAAGCTGTTGTTATTTATTCTGTATCTTTTAGCTTGTAATGTGTATTGTGTGCCTAATAAAAAAATAAAAAAATATTAGATATTGTGCATACTATTTTTTCTCCTACCAGGCCGAAAGTTCGACATTGCAAAAAACTTAGCACCCGTGGAGTACCGTGCCGGGGTCCAGGGGCGAGGCCCTAGCCGGGGCTGCCACTCGTAAAAAACAATTTAACTGTTTTTTAATTTTTAAACTACTACTAATTGAATAAGAACTGTCTGATGAACTCATCTTTGTTTAAAACTTCAATATTAAATTTTATTGCCTTTTGTTTATGTCACTTTTACACTTTAGTGTTTACACAATATTGCAAATTACCCGAGCACAACAATGGCGGAGAATTCAACACTAACGCGCATGCGCACTTGTACCCAGGGAGGAAAAGTTACACTTTCTTCCCTGTACAGCGGGAGGAAAACGGAACTTTCGGCGTAGGTAGGGGAAAAAAACATAACTCACCTGTCTCATAACAGTATCGCAGCGCGCGTTTATCTTCAGCTTCGCGACGGAGTCTTTGGGCGTCCATTGCAAATTGACAATGTACAGCGCCGGCCTCGACGAGGGGGCGCTGTGCATGCGCCACAGCCGACCGTAACGACGCAGGACCTGGAAACAATATTTAAAAAAATTGCAGGATTTTTGTATATCGAAAATAATAATAAACGGTGCGCGTGCAATTTGGTGCGCGTGAATGAAGTGAAACTTCTTTTTCGATGTGTATGTAGTATTGTGGTTTTCTTCATTATTCATCCTTAAATCAGATTGCTCGTTTAATAGGGAATGCTGTGTATAAGAGGTGCGACATCTTTAACATTTATATTACACATATATATATATATTTTAAATTATAGATAGAAAAATATATATATTTTTTTAAATACTTCATTAATATATCGGACGCTACTCGTTGCTAACGTTCGCTCTGTCTCTTTCTATTTCAGGGTAGCGTTAAAGGTTTAACGCAACTTTGTTGGAAGTCGCATTAGAAGTTTCACTTCAAAACTAACTTAAACCAAACGTTACGAAACTCGACATCTTCTGACACCATTAACACACCTTCAGACTAGATCCGAGACACAAGACGACATCGGCTCTAGCAGCGTGCCGCAGCGCTCCAGCCCAGTTCAAAGGCCAGGCCGCCCTGCCGCGCTCCCCGAAGTGCACTATGGAGTCCCTGAGCTCCGTGCCGCAGGCGTGGCACAGCCGCCTCGTGCCGTGCCGGTGCCGCGCCGTGCGCTCCGTCGTGTCGAACGATCGCAGGTATAGCTTGCGACACGGCGCGCACAACTCCGCGAACATATTGCCGTGAAGTTCGGCCAGCGCTCGGCGGGGCAGGCCGGCGCGCAGGTGGAGACCGTCGCAGTTCTGTGACACGACGAATTTGAGGGCTCCTCGCGCCCACAAAGCGGTTAACGCCATGTGAGTGAAGGTTGGGTTCGCTCGAGATACCTCCACGCGGCTGAAACGTTACATTGAAGAAATAATTTCAATCTGTCAATTAAATTTTGAGATATAGATGTTTTTTGTTAGTGTACGAGGAGCATCTTTACTCTGTTCCCGGGGCACCACTCATGGATTAGATATTGTATGTTGACGATATTGATAAATAGATTGATTGATAGATAATTCGAACTTATTCCAACGGCAAATTAAGCTCGTTTATAGAGGTGAGTCATCTTTTTTATTGCTTTAGTGGGTGGACAAGCTCACGGTCCAACTGGCGGCTAAAACACGGTCCTACAATCAGTAATTATGCAGTTTGTAATTTGAGGATTTGATTACATGAGGCTTTACATGATTACATGATTGATATGGAAAAGAAGAAAACGTCTGGGTTGCAAGATGAAACTCTAATTATATTTATAATTGATTGTAAGCCATATATTGCGGTTCTTTAAAAACTAATAAAAAAAATGCTAATCAACGCCATATTTATTAAGATTGTAAATTCATAATGAAATTACATTTCAATGTGACAACCAAATTAAAAAGGATAACATGGATAAACTTGGGATTTAAAACTCCAATAAAATTTTGCTGGACAGGTTTTATTCTTAAAGAAAAAAAAAATATATATATATTGTAGCTACCTGGAACTTGTTTCGCATATATTATTGTAAATGAAACCTTTTACATCAATAATTTTTAAAGAAGTTATTGAACTGCTAACAAATAAATCACACTTGGTAACAAGAACATATTCAAACCTTGTTAAATGGTGACTGAACCACTTGAAACTAGTTCACAATTTATTTCTTGTTTTACGGTAAAGGTAAGAAAAAATTAAAGCAAAGTGGTCTATCTAACACAAAACAACATGTGCAGAGGACTAAAAAGTTTGGGAACTGACATGTTTGCTTTTAGATATTTATGAATGATTTTGAAGATAATATCAATCATAAAGTTACAGCTATTTACTTTAAGATTTGTTCAGTAATCAATTATTTTTATTAAGATCTTTAATAAAACTTTAATAAAAAAAAATGTTAAATTCTCATGGCTTTCCAAATCATAATTAAACTTGTGTGAGCTAAAACCAAACTTAACTAGATTGTAATGTGTGACATCAAACTGTATTGTGTGCTAACATAATGTAAGATTTTCTTTTGCAAATATTGTTAATGTTATAGAAATAATGCTATTGCTTAGAAATGGCATTTTCTGAGAATTATAGTAAAATACTGCAATTGTCAGCCAGCATTTATTGCTCTTAAGGCCTACATTTAATATGCCTGTATGGGTTGGTACCACCACTGTACCAAGTTAGCTGTGAAGAAGTTATCTGTTATACTTCGAAGAGTGAGAAAACTCATTTGATTACAATTCATTTGAGACTTCATGTCTCATGGTTTGTAGCATTCACATTTTGATTAATTTTGTAAACTTAGAGATCAGGAACAGCATATATGTAAGTATACATAAATTTCCTTCCACAAAACGAGTTACGTCAAGTTGAGAAAACAATTCAAAATTAAGTTTCAAAAATAGATAAATTAAATAAGGATATTTACCCCACACTTTCTCCTCGTTGCAGTCGAGTCCATACTCCATGGGGGCCCCTGTAGTCAGGGATGTCAGCTGCCGTGCTAATTCCAGCTCCTGTGTAGACCTAAATATTAAAAGTTATTTTGTGTCATTAAGCAATTAAAAATCTCACCTTGCAAAACCCTACACAAAAACTTAATTTGATTTGTTTATATTCAATTTTAATAACATAAACAAAAAAAAAATTGTTAATTATTTTATTTTATTATCAAAATTAAATCATCAATAAAATAGAACGGTGGTTTATTAACTGTTTAGTATCTGTGAAAGTGCACAAATTTGGGATAATGAAACAAGAGATCGCTTCTCGGAATCTTTCAAAAAGTTCACTGAAAAAGTCTCAGTAAATAACCACCATTTTACTGAGATTATATTTCATCTCATCTCATTTCATTTCATTTAATCTAATGCCAATTGATAAATTTTTCAAATTAATCAACTTCGTTTCATGTCACTCATTATTATTTTTTTATAAAAAATTATGTAGTACGGTATGACACCTTTGCCTTTCCATTTGGAAAAATAGCATTACTACTGTCCATTAAAGAGGTTGTAATTTTAAAAGTTTATCAATATCATGTATCTATAAAAAAATTCTTCTTGCCCTAATTCCACTGTGGGGTCAGTCCATCCATATCTTTCTGAGACACCCCCCTCCCTTCCATAACTGCTTAGTTTCATACCCAGTTTCCAGTACCCACAGATATATTATCACAAAAAATATTTAATTTTAAAGTTTCATTATTTTAAGAGGTTAATATGAATTTTGGTAAATAAAATAATTTAAAGGTAATAAAATATTAATTAATTTAATATAATTTTTTTTTATAATTTTTATTCACTACAATAAAACTCAACTCAGTTAAAAGGTGGGTATTATTAATCTTACAAGATTCACTCAATTTACTATAATAAAAAAATGCAGTCATTAGATAAGTAGCATATTAACATTGCTTATGTCAATATTTACAGCAAATATTATTTGAACAAAGCCAATTTGTTAAAATCGAAATGTGAAAATGTTGTTTAAATTTTTGTATAATTAAATACCAGTCATGATACACAAGATAACGGTTCTTTATAATAACCAAAATATAATTCAAAAACAAAACTTGTTTTATGTGTCACTAAATACACATGCTGAATTTCAACAATTATAATAATTTAAACCACTCTTAGATGTTTGATTATTTTGTAAGTGTAACTTAGTTGAAGATATACAACTTACAACAAGATGCTTAGCGTTGCGCAGCGCCCTGGCCAGTCTTCGGCATTTTTCTTTCAAGACCCGCGGGCTATCTTCAACTTCGCGTGCTCGCTCTGCTGCTCTAGCCCTTCTGGCAGCTGCGGCTGCAGCAGCTGCCACAGGCCTCACTTTGGTTCCAGGAACATTAGAAGTTGACGGAGCCTGGGTGGTTTCAGCACTAAGCCTAGCGCTCGACCGCACTGCGCCTCGCCCGCCCATGGCTTTCATTAGCGCCGTAATTTAAACGCCCATGCTTCCTTAGATACTCCTATCCTTATTACCCACATGGCGGGTAGTGATAAAGGTTTCAGTTTTAAATGTTTTTATTTTAAAATATAGAGTCACCCAGTCAACACTGCACGCCTTTTACAAAATATTTATGTCAGCCATTGACGCTGTCAGTCTGTCATTCACCTCTAGGGATTGGACAATTTAAATTATTGCTTAATTCAAAGAGATGACCTACTACCTATCGATATAGTTTATACGTTATCCCTGTTTTCCGATTACAGCACAAGAGCGTATTATGCGGCATAATGCTCAACTAAGCTTCAGCATAATTCGGCATTGTGCGTCACTGAGTCGCATTATGCTCTGTAATTGGAAAACTACCTATATCATTTTGTAATTTGTCAATTTTTTTATCGAAGATTAATTATTAAAAAATGTGATATTTAAAATTTTATTTGTAATGAACTTTAATGAACAATAACAATAAAGTAACTTAAAATATTTACAGCCAGTAAATCTTAAATTGTCTTATTATTTTGTCTGACTATATTACATTACATGCATTATCTATGATATTACTCAGAAGAACAAGTGTGGCGGACGACATCTTCGGTTTTCTGGTATTATTTACTTCTCGACTTTTTATTACCCAAATCCCGTATCTCATCAAGTTCTATCCTTTTTAAGTATTTCTTCGTTTGTCATCCTATAATCATCATGGGATTTCTGGTAGTCTACGGATCATCCACGGGATCTACAATGACTGTTCTAAAAGTGTAAAAAAAGTTAATTGACTCTCGACCAACTCCATGGCGGGGATTGGATAAGTAAAATTTTACGAGTTACCTTTTTGGTTAATAGCTAATATTGTTTTTTTTTCAAGTTTACTCATTTAATATTGGTAGCTTAATAAATTTATAAACATCTCTTATAGAATTTCCGTCAAACTGAAGAGATATGATAAAAAGTGTAAAACGGTAGTTTTTTAACTGTTTTGCATTTGTGACAATGCACAGCTATAAAGTTAAAAAATGAAACAAAACAGCTGGACATTGCTTTTCGGATTTTTGAAAAAAGTTCACAAGAGTCTCTTTAAATAACAACCATTTTACTGAGACTTTAATTCACCCCATTTCATCTCGTTTCATTGAATTTCATCCCAATTGATTATAGCCTCACATAAATCAACTTCACCTCATCTCATCCGTATCATTTTTGGCTGCATATTATTTTTCATATGACAGAGCATCTAAAAGATTGGCTGCATGGTGTGACTTTTGCCTTTCCTGTTGGAAAATGAAACTACCAGTCTGCTACTGACAGCTAATAGTGTTGACATTGACAGATACTTTTGTGTTTCTTTTGGACCCTTTGACAGGTAAGATTAGACGAAAATTCTTGAAATCAGTAAATTAATCCTATTTAATCGTGTGATTTTCATTCTGTTATAAAATATATTTTCACCCTTAAATGAAAAGTGCCGTGGTTAAAGTGATTTGTGATAATTTTTTTCGTTAAAAGTGTATATTTCTCTTACAGTGCTGGTTGAAAACTATTCGTCTTCAACATGGTAAGAAATTTAAATATTGAACCAATTTAGAGAGTAAAGCATTACATAAAGTCTCAAATAACCATTATTTTAGTTATATTAACGGTCATTTTTGCTTATAGTCGCAGGAGTGGCCAATAAACAATGTTCTTATGTTGTAAACATAGACACTGTATAGTTTATTTTCTAACCTGTGTTATTATTTCAGCCGCGTGAAATCAAAGATATCAAAGACTTTTTAATTAAGGCGAGGAGGAAAGACGCCAAATGTGAGTATTTATAATTCTAACCTAACCTATTCTAAGGGTCTAATTAAAAAAAAATACATTCACCATTAGGAAGGTGATAAAGAAATAGAAGAGTAAAATGATATTATAAGAAAAACAATGAAGACCTTATTAAAACTAAAAAAATAGCAATTTTAATAATTTAAAAACAACATTTATTTGGGATAGATTGGCAGGTCAGTTCTCATGATATAACCTTGACATTCAGTATTTATTAAGCAGCTTTTTTCAAAGACATAAATCATCAAAGTATAGAAAATTTGATTAAACAATCTAATGTATTACTGGATAATTAAAATGCACAAAAATTGGCATGCATGCATAAGACGCTATTTTTATTTTTATACATTTTTCCCTCCTATGCTAATAGCCTTGATAGGCTATTTCAACATCTCCTTGACATATAGGTGAGCTCACTGGGCTCAAACTGGGAGTGTTGCTAACATTGGCCCTAGCAAGAGCAGTGGTTCGTAGAATCTACCACTGGATCGGAAACGCTACCCACTGAGAAAATCCAGCGAGAAACTCAGTGGGCTGTGTCTATGGGTTAATTAACTCGTTGAGCCCTTTGTCGCAAACAACGGGTTCGGTGAGAATGGTGATTGGAGCTTGAGGTACCTAAAAACACAGTTAATGGATCGGGAGGATCCCTAATGACGTGTTATTATTTATGAAATGCTCTATTAATATCAAGTAAATAATCATTACTGTTTCAGCGGTCAAAATAAAGAAGAACCCTGAGAATGTCAAGTTCAAGGTTCGATGCTCAAGGTTCCTGTACACCCTGGTCATCACTGACAAAGAGAAGGCTGAGAAACTTAAGCAGAGTTTACCTCCAGGTTCATAATCTTGTTTTTGTTACTTCTATCTTCTCACATTGGTTTGTGTATAGCTGTGTTGCGGCCTAGTCTGCAGCAGTCTCTTATAACACTTTAAAGGTCTACTAATTACATAGGTGAATAAGCTCATAGTTCATTGATATTCAGTGATTACCAGAGTCCATATACATCACAAAATGAACTTTTAAACTAACCGTCTCTTTCGTTGCATTAAATGTAGATGTAATCCAATAAACCCTGAAAGACAATAACTGGTTTGATCAAAGTTTTAAATTACACAATTAGCAATCACACACTAAAAGAAGATGCTAATATTAGATAAAAACATTAAGAAACGTTCCTAAAGGTACATATAGCAAGGAGTTTTAGGTTATATGAAGCTAGACTGAATAGATGTCTCCTGTTCTGGTAAATCTGCAAAGGCCTCCGAGCCACCAGTAATCCTTCAATCATAAAAAAAAGAATAGATGTACAAGTGCGCTTGATAAAACTGTACACAATTAAAATTAATTGTCATGGGTGTTTCAAAGAATTTAATCTTGATATACTAAAGAGAAAAAAGTAGAAAAGTTGTTCATTCAATAATTTATCAAACTGGCTTTGGTTACAACTCAAATACTCATATACAAATATCTCCAACCCTTTTTTATGATTGAAGTATTACTGGTGGCCCAGAGGCCTCTCCAGTTTCATCAGGACAGGTGGGCGAACAAAGGCTCGGACAGAGTCTCCAACCTATGAAATACAAATACTGAGATGAGTTGGATTTTAATCACAATTTGATTAACTATTAATAAAAAAATGTGGCAGAATGTGGCTTTCACATAAATTATTTCAAATTTAAAATATATTTAATGCATATTATATTGTAAAGGCTCTGCAATAAGCATCAATAATATTTTAATTGTAACAACCAATGATGAAACAAGCAAAAATGAAATAATAGTTAATATAAGACTCAAGAAGACTAAGCTTTTTGAGTTAGTTTAGTGTTTTTTCATATTCAAAATAGGGTATGGGTGACGTAACTAAAGAACACATATATAAAGTGTTTAGCCTTAATAGAAACCAGGTGAGGTAGGTCAGTGGACTTTATTCTTAGAGACATTACTTAAAATAGTTGTTTATGTTAAATTAAAATTAATTATTAGCCTTATTGAGCTAGATTGTAGATTGTATTGTACTAGATTTTGGTAAATTACATAAATACAAAATAAAAAACAATACAAACAAAATTCTCACAATTTTTTGTAAAGTTAAGACTTAATTTCAAATTGTAACTAATGAATTTGTACAATTGTTTCAGGTCTCCAAGTTAAAGAAGTAAAGTGATGTAACTAGGTTAAAGAAATAAAAAAAATACAAAATTATATTGTTTTTTCATTATAAATACTCTATTACATACTACTGGTATTTGCGTAGGTAGACTGTCAATTGGATATTAAGTGAAAATCTGGCCCACAGACACAACAACTTCAAAGGACGAAAGTACGTAAGGACGACATCCATGCTTCTTTAATTTTAAAAGGAAATTACAGTATCAGATCATTGTCTTTAAATACCATTTGAAAATTTAAAACAATATGATGAGAAAATAAGAAAAATGTATTATTGAAATTTGTAACAAATTACAAATGAAACACCGTTTTGAAAATATGCGATGTGTCTTACAATTACTGTTTTCGAAGTTTGGCTACGTTTCAGCATATGAAGTCTGAGAAATTATGCATTTCGCATTTCCCTCTTTTACATAGGTGCGAATTAGGATTGCCGGTCTGACAAAAATAAAAACTGATCTATTTCAGTCGAAGTATTCATTTTTTCATTGCCTAATCGAATTCACTGCCCTTCTGGTGTTAAGTGGTTACTGGAACCCATGGAACCCATTGACATTAAAATGTGTATACCGCGACTCACCTTGAGACATGAAGTTAATGTCTCAAATGTATAGATTTTTTTTAATATAAATAAAACGAGTATACCGCTCACCTGATGGTGATTGGTTACCGTATCCAGCCTTCGACACTCGTATTTTTTATTTTTGTTTATGGCTTAGATTGGTGGACGAGCTCACAGCCCACCTGAGGTTAAGTGGTTACTGGAGCCCATAGACATCTACAACGTAAATGCGCCACCCACCTTGAGATATAAGCTCTAAGGTCTCAGGTATAGTTACAACGGCTGCCATACCCTTCAAACGGAAACGTATTATTACTGCTTCACGGCAGAAATAGGCAGGGTAGTGGTAGCTACCTGCGCGGACTCACAAGAGGTCCTACCACCATTATAATTTTGCGGGTTTGATTTTTATTACACGATGTTATTCCTTCACCGTGGAAGTCAATCGTGAACATTTGTTGAATACGTATTTCGTTAGAAAAATTGGTACCCGCCTGGGATTCGAACCGGTGCATCGCTCACCACGAATGCACCGGACGTCTTATCCTTTAGGCCACGACAACCTCGACTTTGCGTCATCGCTGGATATTTAGTTTTAATAATAATAATAGTGGGTAGGTATGAAATCTGAACTTTAATAAACCTAATGGTAATTGTAATCACTTTGACATTATCGAACGGTATACTGCAAATAGGTCTATTAAACACAGGTCTAAACTTTGGCTACCGGGCACTTGACAACGTGATTATTATTTTCTCGTAAATTGTGCGCAAGACTTATTCGCTGTGTGAAGAATTTTATTTACTATTCGTAATAGTTGTAGTAACAGTTGCTTTTGAATGTATCAAATATCTGATCTCAGTAAGGTATTAAAAAAAATCACAAATGAAAGTGCAACAAAACTGCACCAAAGATAAAATTAGTTTTAAGATGAAGCTCTACCTTTTATGTACCTAATAAGATTCCGTTAATTTAAGCTTCCTGATTCCGTAACAGTCGCGTGCGATCTTGCGTGTACTCCTATTTATGGTCCAACATAATAATTTTATACCATCTATACTTGACCGAAAGAAAGGAAGTCCTGGCTTGTTCTTATAATTGTCATTTAATCCACGCTATCTGGTAACTGAAATCTGAAATGTATATACCCCAACATCTATAACGCTAACAAAACAGGCATGAGTTAAGAATGTTACTTATTGATTGATTTGTTTTTAATTAGTCTACTTGAAGATTGGTTTCCGGAGGTTTTCGATGGGTTACCTTTGTATTGACTTGAAGGATGGTCACCACGGAACAACGTAAATGTCGCCATCCAACTTATAACATGATGTCGAATTTCTAATTGTATAGTATTATATAACGGCTGTGACATATTTAAAGTGGGAATGCATGATTCCCATATCATACCAGATATAGTCAAGACTAGCGACCCGCCCTCGCTTCGATTCGGAAACATTAAATTTTATTATTGATAGCCGGGTCCCGCGATGCTACCCGCGGGTGACGCCGCGGAGCGAAGCTTGTCTAAAAAAGTAGCCTAAGTTACTCCTTATATCATCAGCCACCTATCAGTGAAAGTTTCGTCAAAATCGGTCCAGCCGTTTCAAAGATTAGCCGGAACAAACAGACAGACCGGGATAAAAATTATAAAAAATGTTATTTTGGTGTATGTACCGTATATATATTAATAATATGTATGTAGTAAAAAGCGGTTACTTCAATATTACAAACAGACACTCCAATTTTATTTAAATATAAATATAAATATTTTACTAACAATCACGCCACGTTAACTGGTCCCGTGATAAGTTCGTAAAGAACTTGTGTTACAGGTACCAGATAACGGATATAAATGTAAGATTTTTATTGTACACATACATAAATTTAATATACATCCATAACCCTGGAAAAGACATTTATATTTATCATACAAATATCTTCCCTTGGCGGGATTCGAACCCGCGACCCTCTAGTGTAGTGACCATGTCACTTACCACTACACCAGACGGACGTATTTACATGTATAGATGATATAGACCAAGCTTGTTTGAGCGGAAACTAAAGCCAAAAGGGACTACAAGATGAACACCGTTGCCCAGAGTTAATTACACCTTTAACTCATATCGGCAATCCTGTAGGTACGTTAAAAAATCATCCATCGCCAGGAATAGGCTAAGCGAAGAGCTTTTGTTTTTATCTGTATGAACCCTACGAAAACATCATGAATTGTCATGGCTTAAATGATAAATAAGACTGTCGGTATACTCGTAAGACTATGCCGTTGTTCAAACCCTGCAAAACAGGTACCAATTTTCCTAATGAACTATATACTTAAGACATTATCAATGATTTCAACCGTGATTTCAACCATCGTCCACCTGTCCTGGTGAAACTGGAAAGGCCACTGAGCCACCAGTAATTCCTCATTCATAAAAAAATGATTTCAACAATGAAGGAATAACGTCATGTAATAAAATTAAAACCTGTAAAAAAAAGAAAATTTATGTAAATACATGGGTGCGGTATTCACATCCTTGATGTCTATAGGCTGCGGTAACCGATTAATACCAGACAGGCGGTGAGTTTCTTCACTCGTCTAAGCATTATTTGTGTATAAAATAGTAAGATGAGTTTACGCGGTAAAAATATAGTCGTCGCCTTATACAATCTGCTTTTAACGCGTACCTATATCTTTCTGAACTGGAACAGGCGCGTCTCTGCAAGCCACTGTAAACATAAACAGCACGAGTAATCAGCACCTCGCCGAAAATTCGCACTCTTTATGGAAATTTTATATTCAATTTAGCTTGCGGTGAGCTTTGGAGTAAACCAGTAAGGTTCTTGCTACAGTACAATGCGTGCGAGTCTTGCGAGTCAGCGAGCTTTGAGCGATTGTTTCTTGTTAGCTACTCCTGCAATGTGTTACAATGACAGGCTGTATTGAAATATTTAAAATACAAAAAAGCATTGACCGGATTAAAAGTGCTATGCTAAAATAAAATAAATATAAAAAACAAATTTTAATATTTTTATAGTAACAAATACTCAAGGTTTTATCGTTCAAAATTTAAAATTGGCTTACAAGCCACAAACTCGCAATTGAGATAGAAGGTCTATTTAGCGAACTCCAAAAAGCAAAGAACAAGAGTTACTAGACCGTCGGTCCGTATGTTGCAATCATTTTACTTAGGGAGTACAGTGTGCTTAGTGCGAGTTTTTAAAAGTTCTCGATAGCGCAAAAATTAATTCAAATTTGTATGCAGTTGGAATAGCGCTCCTAGCGGCCAACGTAGGCAAACTTTGATTTGAATGAACTTTTACGTTATCGAGAACGTTAAAAAACTCGCACTAAGCACACTGGCCTCATATATAAAAATATAGGTGTATTTAATAAGTCGCTAGGTTAAAATTCACCGCAACAACAAAGATAGGTCCGCATACGTCACTCATGAATGAATTAAAAGTAGCGTGCTCAAGTGAGAGCCATAGACTAACGAGCGAACTTCTGTCGACTTTATGGAACTGTGGGATCTCATAGACTCATAGGTTGCGTGATGATTGCTAACTTGGATATCGCTCTTTTAGAATTATAGATTCACCGCGTCTGTTTAGTTAAAGAGAGGCGCAAACAGTAGTATGCCGTTTGTGTTTTCACTAAGTCGTTGCGTGTTTATTGTTGTAGCGACTTGCTAAGTAAGCTGTGGCTTAATTGACATTGACTATATTCTTTGACTATATACAATTTAGTTGAAAACATAACAATTATTAGGACTATCTTTTAAAAAATCCATGGATTTAGTCAAATATAGACCCGATTTGCGACTACTTTTAAATAAATTATAAAAAATATATATTGTTTTATTTTTATTTTTGCTCACTTTTTTAGTAAAGATCATGTACATAAATAATAATAATAAAAATGAATTAAAATACTATAATATATTTTTTAAATTATTTTCTATAATCTCACTTTTTTATTATTAACATAATACAATTACATTACATAATACAATACATAAAACACTTTTTTTTCCTGTCGATATAAGTATTCGGTCGCATTTGGATTATGGCTGTCGCATCTCGGAATACCTTTGTGTAGTGTAGCATCGGGCTTGGCGTCGCGGCTCGTGCCTCGTCGTCTGAGCATTACTTTGTGAAGTCTTGTCGTTATCATAATTATGTTGAACTCGCGATATTTCAGAATTGAGTTCTGCCTCCCGACTTTATTACGTTATCAACTCACAAGCGTTAACATGATTTCGTATTGAAATTTAAAAGGAAGATGTCAAAAATTTGGTCTCTAAATTCGGTCTTTGGAATTTTATTTTTCCTTTTTTTTACTTGTACTTGCAAACGAAGTGATGAAATTTATATTTTTCATATCGTTACTAGGATGATTTGAAACCGTAACGGAACAAACTTGTTTCAAATCTTCAAATCCCACAGTTTTTTTAGGAGGCATAGTATACTTTTACAATCAAATCCTTTAGGTACTACTTTTTGTTTAAATACGAACATCAATTATTAGGATATTTTTTTACCTACCTATTCTAGTAACCTCCAGGGGTTATACTAGGTTAGCCGAGCGACTGGCGAATTTGCTAACACGAGTCCTAGCAAGAGCAGTGCTTCGCAGAATCTACCACTGGATCGGAAAAGTGACCCACTGAGAAGATTCGGTGAGAAAATCAGTGGGTTGTGACTGAGGGTTTTTGCAGCAGTGGCAGCTTATGAAATACTTTGATAGCATGATTTTTTCATAGCAGAACTCTGCACGGTGAGTAGACTACGTAACAATGAGCTCACGAAGATTGGTTTTAAACAATACTTCATTCAACAATAATAATATTATTCTAGAAATAGCAATTCTAAGGTGGAACCAATTGCATCCGCTTCTATGCTTCCTTCAGCACTCCCTCATCTAACGAAGATGCGAGTATTTAGATGTATAAGGTGTCGTAAGGTCAAATGAAATGGCAGATGGTTTAGAGTAACATTATATTATAGATAAGCGCGTTACTGGTTTTGAGGATAGACGAAGGGTTTATGTGCAACTGGAAAAGTATTAACTATGATGAATGTCTTTTAGATTCCCTTAGAGACAAATGCAGTCAGTGTCAACCTGATCGTATGTTTTTTTTTTTGGTTAGATGGCTGAACGAAGTCACGGCCCATATGGTGATAAGTGCTCACTGGAGTCCATAGATGTAAAATGACAGATGAGGTCGGCTGTCTCGGTTGTCACACTTGATTTCTTTTCGGCAGAAATGAGCAGGATTGTGTTGTTTGTCTGCGCCATCTCTCAGTACGCCTTACCCCTAGTAACGTCCAGCTGGCGATTTCAGTACAATACTGAAAGAACGTTATCGTCCATTTCTTTCTGATTTCCTTAGTTGCGGGAAGAGGCACATTGTCGCGCCAATCTAGGCCGCGATGTCGGCTGTCAATGTGTAGCTTAACATCAATGTAGCCTATCCCATCCCATCTAAAGAGAAGAACACATCTGCGCAAAACACCGAATGTAGTTTTCTCGACAACTTTGTAAACGTTAAAAGATTGAAACGTAAAGCGTTTAAGCCGTGTGTTGGTCGCAGGTGCCTGTCGGGATAACGACATTGATAATACAACGACTGGCTCAGTTTTATCGTCCAATCCGGGCCCAACCGGACCGGAACTGATTGGGCAATCCGGATAACAGCCGACATGCTCAAGTTAACTTTACATTGCTTTCTGCAAGGGGTTAATTGGTGTTTTAAATGTATTTTTGATTGGACGAACATTGTTTGATTTAAATTTAACTGATAAAATCACGTTTGGTAATGCAGTTATAGTTGCCGTGTCGTTAATCTCCTGTCTACAATATCTATGTACTATGTAACTCAGAAGAATTGACATTGGAATCAACATTTATGTACCAATGATGCGGGACCTGGGTTTAAAGGTAAGTATTTTGTAAGAGATTATATTAACCTATGTAGAATTTCCCTACGTTTTTATGCTTTTCGAAGGCACACGAGAATATGGTCTACTTGATGGCAAGTAGTTGACGTTACTCATAAGTAAATAATAAATAACTGGGTACAAATCACGTACGGCCCCAAATTAGGATTCTCTGTGTTATGGGCATTGGAGACCGAAATATATAGTTATATACGTTTAATTAAATACACATATAGATAATCAATATCCAGACAAAGAGCAAGCAAACCATCACACGAATGTTTGCCTGATGTGGGAATCGAACCTACGACTTTTGGCACAACAGTCAGGATCGCTAACTTAGCTCTTAGCTAAGGCAGCTTAGCTTTGTTCCGGCAGTGCTGAGGTCCATTGGCGACGGTAAGCTCTCACGATCAGGTGGGTCGTATGCTTGTCTGCTTATAAGGGCAATAAAACTACTAAACCACCGAGTCAGTCATGGACAGCAACAGTTCTAGAACCACAGCCATATCGATGCCTACTGTTTAGGGCTCTCCTCAAATCAGCACGAAGGCTAATCTTGGGTCTAACTCAATGGTATTTATTTATTTATTTAATGGATCACCAACAAATGAAACACTGGCTTAAACATAGGGTACAAAAATATCAAAACATGACATGTGCTCACTTAATTATAGGTAATCACAGCTAACATCTAGTTCTAGTACCAAATGATTATAAAATTAATTAAATCTGAAAGAAAAAACAAAAAATAAAAGGAACAAAAAGAAACCAGATAAAAATTTTAAAAAGAAAAAATCCATCAATAAACTACATAAAAACAAATAACATGAGAACAATTAACATGGTTTAGGAGCTAAATAGTTATATAGCTAATTACGATTGGTCCACTCCTCAATACCTAATAAGTATCTACATAAGTATTTTTTTTTGTACGCCGATTGTACTTTTTTGTGTTTAATGTATCGCACTGTTTATTTGTTTTTTGGTGTACAATAAAAATACTCTCTCTCTCTCTTTTTTTTATTGCTTAGTTGGGTGGATGAGCTCACAGCCCACCTGATGTTAAGTGGTTACTGGAGCCCATAGACATCTACAACGTAAATGCGCCACCCACCTTGAGATATCAGTTCTAAGGTCTCAGTATAGTTACAACGGCTGCCCCGCCCTTCAAATCGAAACGCATTACTGCTTCACGGCAGAAATATGTAGGGTGGTGGTACCTACCCGCGCGGACTCAAAAGAGGTCCTACCACCAGTAAATGCATTCCGATGATGTCCGGTGCATTCGTATCTAGCGATGCACCGGTGTTCGAATCCCACAGACGGGTACCAATTTTTCTAACGAAATACGTACTTGACAAATGTTCACGATTGACTTTCACGATGAAGGAATAACATCGTGTAATAAAAATCAAACCCGCAAAATTATAGTTTGCATAATTACTGGTAGTAGGACCTCTTGTGAGTCCGCACGGGTAGGTATAACCATTCCGCCTATTTCTGCTGTGAAGCAGTAATGCCTTTCGGTTTGAAAGTTGGGGCAGCCATTGTAACTATACTGAGACATTAGAACTTATATCTCAAGGTGGGTGGCGCATTTACGTTGTAGATGTCTATGGGATCCAGTAAGCATTTAACACCAGGTGGGCTGTGAGCTCGTCCACCCAACTAAAAAAAAAAGGAAGCATCTGAGATTTATTTTATTACGGTTGCAGGCTGACAATCATATGGTCCGCCCATTAGGTAGTCATCGCCATCAACGGATGTCAACGATGCCAGTTAAGCCGCGACATAAAAATGTACACTTTTTACTGTTTCCATTTTAGATCACAGTTTTCACGGGCGCGTTCTAAACATTATAGATTTAGCGACGTCCATTAGTGAAGCGGCCCCGTTTTAAGCATCCCTATATTTTGTAATTTCCTCGTAATCTTGTGCACTGAGCCGTCCGCTAAGCGAACGTTTTATGTAATTAAACCCCTTCAACGAGTGAAACCTTGTTAATGGTCATGTAATTCAAATCCGGGTGGGTTTCAGCGCACTGTTTGCCGACATCCTATGTAAATAGGCGGCGACTTGCCTGGCCCGAGGTTTGTTTGGCGAAGACCTAAAGCTCAGTGTGACAGTACCGATTGTTTCCGATCGCACATAAATAAATATAGCAGCTTCAAAAGCGCGATTAGTATTCGTTGATGTAATCACTGGCACATATCAGTATTTTTGAATTATGGGTCAGCTCATGGGTTCATTATAGAATTGAGAAATCTTATATCTCAAATTTTTTTTTATTTTTTTCCCCTTGTAAGTAGATGAGCATATAACCCACCTGATGGTGAGTGGTTACCGTCGCTCATTGACTTCAGCAATGCCAGGGGCAGAGCCAAGCCGCTGCCCACCGTTAAGTAGTCCCCACAAGCCTCGTTTGAAGAAGGATATGTATGACATATACATAAAGGAACATAGGGGAAAACCGTGGAGGGGAGCTCATTCCAAAGCCCAAAGCACTCCCCATGGAACGTACGGTACAAAGTCTAGAGGGGACCGAAGTCCCTCCGCAGACCCAGAGGTTCCAAAGGTGAGTGGCGGCAATCATTGTGTGACATCAATGGCTTCCAGTAACCACTTAACACAGGCGGGCCGTAAGCTAGTTCACCAGTCTAAGCAATTGACAATGTGAAATTAATTTAAACAGAATGCTTCCCTTTCTTCCTTATTATTTGCAATGAATGAAAGAAGAGGACAATATTAACGCTATTTCCGTAAGCACGTGATGCAGACATATGATGATAAGTTTAAATCGAGTTTCCGCAGTATAGTTTTAAATGATCTCTATCCAGTTCGGGAGCTTACACAAAACTGATCGGACCTATATCAACTAGAGATCTTGATTAAAATACAATCGAAGGGCTCTGTTTGTTCCAACTTAATGAGGACCATTATCGTTCGTGTTCAGTCAAGTTTACAACTCGAGACTTCGACAGGAATAGCCAGCTCCAATTTATATTGACTTAAGGACTTCGAATCTTAGTCTAAATACTGGTTGATGTCCAGTTTTGAAACAGAAAGCTTTTCAAACGTAAAGCTAGAATTTATAAAATCAAGTATTGATTCTAGTTTGTAAGTCTTGAAGTTATTTAAAATGTTGATTAGCTTATTTTTGTAGTAGTCGTCATTGAGTAATTGGAATTGTACTAATATCATAAACACTAGACGCACATACGCATTGAACCAAATCTGGGGAGTTCTTGATTAATAAACAGAGGAGAAAATGATACTGATTTTTTTCTATTTGCCTTTTCACACATTCTACTTTGTTAAGAAAGTACCGGGAAAAACTAAACATTTTTTAAAAGCTTTTTCTAGAATTTAGTTTAGTTCTCGCTTTTATGTCTTCTACCAAATGGAAACAAGTGTCGCGAAGTTGTAATTCGAAATTAGAAAAAAGAAAGAAGCCAGCTGGAGTCATATGTGGTGAACAAGGTTGCTCGATGGTATGTGTTGATTTTTAGTGCAGAATTTCGTTCGCAATTATAGCTTGGTGCGAAGACCCTTTTTTTTTTTTATTGCCCTTGTAGGCAGACGAGCATACGGCCTACCTGATGGTGAGTGGTTACCGTCGCCCATGGACTTCAGCAAAGCCGCTGCCTACCGCATTATCGTGGGATAAAATTCAAGAATTTTCTTTCAACAAATCTGGCTTTCTGCGTCGAATTTCTTCTCTTAAGCGCCGTATAATTTTCTTTATTTATCGTTTGACCTTCCGACAAGAATTCCGAGGGCACAACACCGCGACAGTCAAAGAAAACAATCAACATGACTTTGACTTTTGATTGACTTTGGCGTGGTTTTTTCGGTTTGTTTCCGTTGAAAGGTGCCACTCCAAAGCTTGCTGACTAGTTTGCAAGTCAAACCCGCAAACCCAGGTCTCGTCACCTTATTCCCAAATAGACTGAGTTCATCTATCCAGCATATATAATTTATCTAATCAACTCCAAGCATTTTGTTAGAAGCCGAACTCTGTATAAAACAGCGCTTATAAATATACTTTTAATTAGATTTCGCCCTTGCTCCTCGTCAATGTTTCCAATAGTATTAAAAAGAAATTATGTAGTATAACATTTAAAACAATATTAAATGAGGCTGTATCGGTGGAGTGTGCGGGAATGTGTGCTCGAGTCCGGGGGCGATACGGACGCCAGTCTGCCCCGGTCTGTCTGACGGACTAGACGCGTTTGTGTATCATCATTTACGAGAGTGTAGTCGTGATGTGATTGTGTGTCGTTTAGCATATAGAATACGGGTTTTGTAAGTATCTTTGGAAATTTACTTTTCTAAAATGTTCTTGATAAAATTATTTGTTAATAGTACATATGTATTTACGTTACTTATAACTTAAACAGTTTTCAAGCAAATCTAATTTAATGTGAAAATGAAATCAATGAATAAATGTTAAAAAAAAATATATTTTTTTTACGCCGTTTATTCGGCTGTAACTGAAACATTCGTAACGTCTCCAAATTTTGTGGATAATACTAGCAGAATAATCGAGGTTAAATATGATTAAAAGTATTTTTATCATCGAAAATAAATATTTAAAAAAATTAAGCATAAACTGACAACAATAAAACAATAAAAAGCTCAACCGAATTTTCCATTATCTAGATACTATACGAAGAATTTCTCTATTTCATCCATCTTTTATCATATACGCTCTAGTACAATTATTTGAGCTATAAACTTGTTATAACAATTTAATGAATAAAATCGGTACGTCAACCCGTTGGACGGTTGCAATATGTAGTCAAATAAAACAGGATTGAAATTGACATACTTAAGATTTAAATGGTAATCTAAATCTGGTCTTCCGAGACACAAGTGCAGGAACAAATTTTAATTATTGGTGGTAGGAATAAAGGAAAGGTGGATTTTACTCATCGACTTTACAAAAAGTGGAGGTTCTGTGTTCAATTGTACGTATATTTTTTATTTTTGTTCACCAATATCAACTGAAATTGTAGCTCCATTTTGAAATTTATTTTTTAATTAAAGAGGTGTGTGCGCTCTCGAGGTAATCCTCTGTCACTTTCTTGTTCACTGGTGGTAGGACCTCTTGTGAGCCCGCACGGGTAGGTACCACCGCCCTGCCTATTTCCGCCGTGAAGCAGTAATGCGTTTCGTTTCAAAAGGTGGGGCAGCCGTTGTAACTATACTGAGACCTGAGAACTTATATCTCGAGGTGGGTGGCGCATTTACGTTGTAGATGTCTATGGACTCCAGTAACCACTTAACACCAGGTGGGCTGTGAGCTCGTCCACCCATCAAAGCAATAAAAAAAAACCATTGTTAAGTTTAGTTGATGTATTTCGAATTTGAAGTCTGTGCCGGCTGAAGTTAGCTATCATGCATGTGTAGTAAGGTTGCAAAAAAAAGGGTTGCATTGTATCGAGCCATTATGAAATCGGACAGCTGCACATAGCAACAATTTAAACAGTACGGCAAGTACGATTAAGTAGATCGAAGCACAACATTATACAATATTAACATATTATATATATTATATATATACCATATTATATATAACATATTATATATATACATTCACAATATTAACACGGGTAAAAGTATTTTAATTTGTTTTTAATTGATTTCGTTAAAATTTCAATAAATATAGCTTCATAGGTAATCAATGACTTAGTATTTTTTTTTATTTAAACCATGACGTACTCATACGCTCTGTCAAACCTAGAACTACGGACATGTTTTTAACCGAGCAAACAAGATCTGATATCATTATAAAATTACAATCATGTTAAATGAAACTTGGTTTGTTCGCAAGGACTTGATCAAAAAACTTCAAGTGTTTGTGAATAAGTGCCTGCGTCAGATTTTGAAAATCTTTTGGCCTGAGAAGATCACTAACAAAGAGCTGTGGAGGATCACTAGGCAGACACCAATGGAGAAGGAGATCCTTACGCGGAAGTGGCATTGGATTGGTCACACTCTGAGAAAGCCCGNCATCTTCATCACAATAATCAGCCTTCATTTGCGGGTTCATGGATATCCACACTTGTCGTTTCTCATGTCGTTTTTGTAATGTAGCCTTTACTTTCTGAAAGATTTCGGTCTGTACTATTTTATCGTGTAATTTTACAGGTTGTAACTTATCTGGGATCGTAAAGGTGCGGCCATCGAAATCCGTGATTGTCGTTATACAAATAGTATTTTTTTTTACATCTTCACTGGCTTTAACCATGAACTCGAATTTCAATTTATCCATTTTTCTTGGTAACTAGCTGTAGAAATGTTGTTTTATAATGTATTTATTTATTTATATCAAAATACAGTTTCACTTTGTAAAACTATAGCAATTGAGTTGCTCTTATAAAGAGAAACAACATTTAAAGCTATTGCTTCACCATTATTTTTATATCTTTTTATATTTTAATATTGCAAAAATGCTCTTTATATGTCTAATGTTCTAATGTTTTTTTAATAATCGAAATTCTATTTATGACATCTATAGAAGAATGATATAAATAACATATTAACCTCTTTAAGGATTAATCGTATAGAGGTTACATATTTATAAATGTAAATTAAAATACTATTTTTTTTAATTCTTTTCAATAATCTCACTTTTTTACTCAATGTATCAACATGATAAAACTTTATTCGGTGATTTTCAAAAAACACTTTTTTTCCTGTCGATATAAGAATTCGGTCGCATTTGGATTATGGCCGTCGCATCTCGGAATACCTTTGTGTAGTGTAGCATCGGGCTTGGCGTCGCGGCTCGTGCCTCGTCGTCTGAGCATTACTTTGTGAAGTCTTGTCGTTATCATAATTATGTTGAACTCGCGATATTTCAGAATTGAGTTCTGCCTCCCGACTTTATTACGTTATCAACTCACAAGCGTTAACATGATTTCGTATTGAAATTTAAAAGGAAGATGTCAAAAATTTGGTCTCTAAATTCGGTCTTTGGAATTTTATTTTCCCTTTTTTTTACTTGTACTTGCAAACGAAGTGATGAAATTTATATTTTTCCTATCGTGATTTGGAACCGTAACGGAACAAACTTGTTTCAAATCTTCAGATCCCACAGTTTTTATAGGAGGCATAGCATACTTTTACAATCAAATCCTTTAGGTACTACTTTTTGTTTAAATACGAACATCAATTATTAGGATATTTTTTTACCTACCTATTCTAGTAACCTGCAGGGGTTATACTAGATTAGCCGAGCGATTAGGCGAGTTCATCCTGGCGAATTTACTAACACGAGCCTTAGCAAGAGCAGTGCTTCGCAGAATCTACCACTGGATCGGAAACGTGACCCAATGAGAAGATCCGGTGAGAAAATCTGTGGGCTGTGACTGAGGGCTTTTGCAGCAGTGGCAGCTTATGGAATACTTTGATAGCATGATTTTTTCATAGCAGAGCTCTGCATGGTGAGCAGACTTCGTAACAATGAGCTCATAAAGATTGGTTTTAAACAATACTTTATTCAACAATAAGAATATTATTCTAGAAATAGCAATTTTAAGGTGGAACCAAAGTGCATTGGCTTCTGTGCTTCTTTCAGCGCTTCCTCATCTAACGAAGATGCGAGTATTTAAATGTATAAGGTGTCGTAAGGTCAAATGAAAATATCGTGAACTTGCAATAACATTTATATTTGAAGACACTAATAGCAGATGGATTAGAGTAACATTAATAATAAGCGCGTTACTGGTTTCGTGGATAGACGAAGGGTCTGTGTGTAACTGGGAGAGTATTAATATATTATTATTAACTATGATGAATGTCTTTTAGATTCAGTTAGAGACCAAAGAGTCAATGTTTACCTGATAGTTTTTATTTTAATGCTTATATGGGTGGACGAGCTCACAGCCCACCTGGTGTTAAATGGTTACTGGAGCCCATATACATCTGCAACCTAAATGCGCCACCTACCTTGAGATATAAGTTCTAAGGTCGCAAGTATAGTTACAACGGCTGCCCCACCCTTCAAGCCGAAACGCATTACTGGTTCACGGCAAAAATAGGGAGGGTAGTGGTCCCAGATGTGAATGCTGTCACCCACCTAGCTAGATAAGGTCGAAATGTCAGTTGTAGCTCGGCTGTCCTTCTCTTCAAGAACACTTGATTTCTTTTCGGCAGAAATGAGCAGGATGTTATTGCTTGTCCGAGTCATCTCACAACACGCTTTACCTTACAGCTGGCGATTTCAGTACAATACTGAAAGAACGTTATCGTCCATTTCTTTCTGATTTCCTTGGTTGCGGGAAGAGGCACATGGTCCCGCCAATCTAGGCCGCGATGTCGGCTGTCAATGTGTAACATCAATATAGCCTATCTCATACCATCTAAAGAGAAGAACACATCTGCGCAAAACACCGAATATAGTTTTCTCGACAACTTTGTAAACGTTAAAAGATTGAAACGTAAAGCGTTTAAGCCGTGTGTTGGTCGCAGGTGCCTGTCGGGATAACGACATTGATAATACAACGACTGGCTCAGTTTTATCGTCCAATCCGGGCCCAACCGGACCGGAACTGATTGGGCAATCCGGATAACAGCCGACGGGCTCAAGTTCACTTTACATTGCTTTCTGCAAGGGGTTAATTGGTGTTTTAAATGTATTTTTGATTGGATGAACATTGCTTGATTTAAATTTAACTGATAAAATCACGTTTGGTAATGCAGTTATAGTTGCCGTGTCGTTAATCTCCTGTCTACAATATCTATGTACTTTGTAACTCAGAAGAATTGACATTGGAATCAACATTTTTGTACCAATGTTGCAGGACCTGGGTTTAAAGGTAAGTATTTTGTAAGAGATCATATTAACCTATGTAGAATTTCTCTACGTTTTTATGCTTTTCGAAGGCACACGAGAATATGGTCTACTTGATGGCAAGTAGTTGACGTTACTCATAAGTAAATAATAAATAACTGGGTACAAATCACGTACGGCCCCAAATTAGTGTAAGTAATTCTCTGTGTTATGGGTATCAGAGACCGAAATACATAGTTATATACGTTTAATTAAATACACATATAGATAATTAATATCAAGACAAAGAGCAAGCAAACCAATTCATCACACGAATGTTTGCCTGATGTGGGAATCGAACCTACGACTTTTGGCACAACAGTCAGGATCGCTAACTTAGCTCTTAGCTAAGGCAGCTTAGCTTTGTCCCGGCAGTGCTGAGGTCCATTGGCGACGGTAAGCTCTCACGATCAGGTGGGTCGTATGCTCGTCTGCTTATAAGGGCAATAAAACTACTACACCACCGAGTCAGTCATGGACAGCAGCAGTTCTAGAACCACAGCCATATCGATGCCTACTGTTTAGGGCTCTCCTCAAACCAGCACGAAGGCTAATCTTGGGTCTAACTCAATGGTATTTATTTATTTATTTAATGGATCACCATCAAATGAAACACTGGCTTAAACATAGGGTACAAAAATATCAAAACTGACATGTGCTCACTTAATTATAGGTAATCACAGCTAGAATCTAGTTCTAGTACTAAATGATTATAAAATTAATTAAATTGAAAAAAAAACAAAAAATAAAAGGAACAAAAAGGAACCAAATAAAAATTTTAAAAAGAAGAAATCCATCAATAAACTACATAAAAACAAATAACATGAGAACAATTAACATGGTTTAGGAGCTAAATAGTTATATAGCTAATTACGATTGGTCCACTCATCAATACCTAATAAGTATCTACATAAGTATTTTTTTTGTACGCCAATTGTACTTTTTTGTGTTTAATGTATCGCACTGTTTATTGTTTATTTGTTTTTTGGTGTACAATAAAGAATACTCTCTCTCTCTTTTTTTTTATTGCTTAGTTGGGTGGACGAGCTCACAGCCCACCTGATGTTAAGTGGTTACTGGAGCCCATAGACATCTACAACGTAAATGCGCCACCCACCTTGAGATATCAGTTCTAAGGTCTCAGTATAGTTACAACGGCTGCCCCGCCCTTCAAACCGAAACGCATTACTGCTTCACGGCAGAAATAGGTAGGGTGGTGGTACCTGCCCGCGCGGACTCAAAAGAGGTCCTTCCACCAGTAAATGCATTCCGATGATGTCCGGTGCATTCGTATCTAGCGATGCAACGGTGTTCGAATCCCACAGACGGGTACCAATTTTTCTAACGAAATACGTACTTGACAAATGTTCACGATTGACTTTCACGATGAAGGAATAACATCGTGTAATAAAAATCAAACCCGCAAATTTATAATTTGCGTAATTACTGGTAGTAGGACCTCTTGTGAGTCCGCACGGGTAGGTATAACCATTCCGCCTATTTCTGCTGTAAAGCAGTAATGCCTTTCGGTTTGAAAGTTGGGGCAGCCATTGCAACTATACTGAGACATTAGAACTTATATCTCAAGGTGGGTGGCGCATTTACGTTGTAGATGTCTATGGGCTCTAGTAAGCATTTAACATAGGTGGGCTGTGAGCTCGTCCACCCATCTAAGAAAAAAAAGAAGCATCTGAGATTTATTTTATTGCGGTTGCAGGCTGACAATCATATGGCCCGCCCATTAGGTAGTCATCGCCATCAACGGATGTCAACGATGCCAGTTAAGCCGCGACTTAAAAATGTACACTTGTTACTGTTTCCATTTTAGATCACAGTTTTCACGGGCGCGTTCTAAACATTATAGATTTAGCAACGTCCATTAGTGAAGCGGCCCCGTTTTAAGCATCCCTATATTTTGTAATTTCCCCGTAATCTTGTGCACTGAGCCGTCCGCTAAGCGAACGTTTTATGTAATTAAACCCCTTCAACGAGTGAAACCTTGTTAATGGTCATGTAATTCAAATCCGGGTGGGTTTCAGCGCACTGTTTGCCGACATCCTATGTAAATAGGCGGCGACTTGCCTGGCCCGAGGTTTGTTTGGCGAAGACCTAAAGCTCAGTGTGACAGTACCGATTGTTTTCGATCGCACATAAATAAATATAGCAGCTTCAAAAGCGCGATTAGTATTCGTTGATGTAATCACTGGCACATATCAGTATTTTTGAATTATGGGTCAGCTCATGGGTTCCTTATAGAATTGAGAAATCTTATATCTCAAATTTTTTTTTGTCTTTTTTCCCCTTGTATGTAGATGAGCATATAACCCACCTGATGGTGAGTGGTTACCGTCGCTCATTGACTTCAGCAATGCCAGGGGCAGAGCCAAGCCGCTGCCCACCGTTAAGTAGTCCCCACAAGCCTCGTTTGAAGAAGGATATGTATGACATATACATAAAGGAACATAGGGGAAAACCGTGGAGGGGAGCTCATTCCAAAGCCCAAAGCACTCTCCATGGAACGTACGGTACAAAGTCTAGAGGGAACCGAAGTCCCTCCGCAGACCCAGAGGTTCCAAAGGTGAGTGGCGGCAATCATTATGTGACATCAATGGCTTCCAGTAACCACTTAACACAGGCGGGCCGTAAGCTAGTTCACCAGTCTAAGCAATTGACAATGTGAAATTAATTTAAACAGAATGCTTCCCTTTCTTCCTTATTATTTGCAATGAATGAAAGAAGAGGACAATATTAACGCTATTTCCGTAAGCACGTGATGCAGACATACGATGATAAGTTTAAATCGAGTTTCCGCAGTATAGTTTTAAATGATCTCTATCCAGTTCGGGAGCTTACACAAAACTGATCGGACCTATATCAACTAGAGATCTTGATTAAAATACAATCGAAGGGCTCTGTTTGTTCCAACTTAATGAGGACCATTATCGTTCGTGTTCAGTCAAGTTTACAACTCAAGACTTCGACAGGAATAGCCAGCTCCAATTTATATTGACTTAAGGACTTCGAATCTTAGTCTAAATACTGGTAGATGTCCAGTTTTGAAACAGAAAGCTCTTGGAAACATAAAGCTAGAATTTATAAGATCAAGTATTGATTCTAGTTTGTAAGTCTTGAAGTTATTTAAAATGTTGATTATTTTATTTTTGTAGTAGTCGTCATCGAGTAATTGGAATTGTACTAATATCATAGACACTAGACGCACATACGCATTGAAGCAAATCTGGGGAAATATTAATTGATAAACGGAGGAGAAAATGGTACTGAAATCTTTTCTATTTGCCTTTTCACACATACTACTTTGTTAAGAAAGTACCAGGAAAAACTAAACATTTTTTAAACGCTTTTTCTAGAATTTAGTTTAGTTCTCGCCCTTATGTCTTCTACCAAGTGTCGCGAAGTCGTAATTCGAAATTAGAAAAAAGAAAGAAGCCAGCTGGAGTCATATGTGGTGAACAAGGTTGCTTGATGGTATGTGTTGATTTTTAGTGCAGAATTTCGTTCGCAATTACAGCTTGGTGCGAAGACACTTTTTTTTATTTTTATTGCCCTTGTAGGCAGACGAGCATACGGCCTACCTGATGGTGAGTGGTTACCGTCGCCCATGGACTTCAGCAAAGCCGCTGCCTACCGCATTATCGTGGGATAAAATCCAAGAATTTAATTTCAACAAATCTGGCTTTCTGCGTCGAATTTCCTCTCTTAAACGCCGCATAATTTTCTTTATTTACCGTTTGACTTTTCGGCAAGAATCCCAAGGGCATAACACCGCGACAGTCAAAGAAAACAATCAACATGACTTTGACTTTTGATTGACTTTGGCGTGGTTTTTTCGGTTTGTTTCCGTTGAAAGGCGCCACTCCAAAGCTTGCTGACTAGTTTGCAAGTCAAACTCGCTGACCTAGGTCTCGTCACCTTATTCCCAGATAGACTGAGTTCATATATCCAGCATATATAATTTATCTAATCAACCCAAAGCATTTTGTTAGGAGCCGAACTCTGTATAAAACAGCGCTTATAAATATACTTTTAATTAGATTTCGCTCTTGCTCCTCGTCAATGTTCCCAATAGTATTAAAAAGAAATTATGTAGTATAACATTTAAAACATTATTAAATGAGGCTGTATCGGTGGAGTGTGCGGGAATGTGTGCTCGAGTCCGGGGGCGATACGGACGCCAGTCTGCCCCGGTCTGTCTGACGGACTAGACGCGTTTGTGTATCATCATTTACGAGAGTGTAGTCGTGATGTGATTGTGTGTCGTTTAGCATATAGAATACGGGTTTTGTAAGTATCTTTAGAAATTTACTTTTCTAAAATGTTCTTGATAAAATTATTTGTTAATAGTACATAATTGTATTTCCGTTACTTATAACTTAAACAGTTTTCTAGCAAATCTAATTTAATGTGAAAATGAAATCAATGAATAAATGTTAAAAAAAATATATATTTTTACGCCGTTTATTCGTCTGTATCTGAAAAAATTGTAATGTCTCCAAATTTTGTGGATAATACTAGCAGAATAACCGAGATTATATAAGATTAAAAGTATTTTTATCATCGAAAATAAATAAGATATAATAAATTAAGCATAAACTGACAACAATAAAAAGCTCAACCGAATTTTCGATTACCTAGATACTATACGAAGAATTTCCCTATTTCAACCATCTTTTATCATACCGGCTCTAGTACAATTATTTGAGCTGTAAACTTGTTATAACAATTTAATGGATAAAATCGGTACGTCAACCCGTTGGACGGTTGCAATATGTAGTCAAATAAAACAGGATTGAAATTGACATACTTATGATTTAAATGGTAATCTAAATCTGGTCTTCAGAGAGATAAGTGCAGGAATTTTTTTTAATTATTGGGTGTAGGAAAAAAGGAAAGATGGATTTTACTCAGCGTCTTTACAAACAATGGAGGTTCTGTGTTCAATTGTACGTATATTTTTTATGTTTGTTCACCAATACCAACTGAAATTGTAGCTCCATTTTGAAAATTATTTTTTTAATAAAGATGCGCTCTCAAGGTGATCCCATTGTATAGTTTAGTTGATGTATTTGACATTTGAAGTCCTTTAATTTGTTTTTAATTGATTTCGTTAAAATTTCAATAAATGTAGCTTCTTAATCAATGTATTAGTATCCTTTGTATTTAAACCATGGCATACTCACACGCCCTGTCAAACATATACCATGGACATGTTTTCAACCGAGCAAATAAAATCTGATATCATTATAAAATTACAATCATTTTCATTATATTGCCTTCCGTATTAAAATAGATCTTATTCAATTGGTCGTTTTGCTGATTGGTGAATGTTTAGTTCACATTGTATATTTTCTAGTTTTTCTCGTATGTGGTTTTGGAAATAATTTTTACCTCGCATAATCCGTTGAATGAGGACCGTTTAAAACCGTTTACTTAAATCACTTAAACTTACGCTTACTTTAATGATTGATCTCGTGTTAGCTGATTTCAATGGTTCTTTTTCCCTATCGTTATAAAATAAATTATGATGTTCACTTCGGATAAGTGTTATTTTTACGTTAAATCGATCGCATTTTCTAGAAGTCCAGGCTAAAAAATTGTGTGTTGCTATGCTTTAGTATTGTAAGGAGTATTTTAAAAGCGTTCTATCTATGTAATGTTAGTGATACTATATATATAATTATATATAGTGATAATAGCATCTGGCTAGATGGTGCGATGACCTCCGCACGGTGGCCGGCAAGAAGTGGATGAGGAGAGCAGCAGACCGGGCTCAGTGGTGTAGATTGGGAGAGGCCTATGTCCAGCAGTGGACGACTGTGGGCTGTTGATGATGATGATGATGATGATGTAATGTTACCGCTGCTTATTACATATGCGACTCAAAGGACGAGGCAACGTAATATCATCATCGTGCGAAGCTAGTCTTGTCCGATCCCTTCACTCACGGTCACTGTCTTCATCAGAAACGTCAATTGCGATGAAGATTTCGATGATCGAATTAACTCATAAACACAACCCACTCACTGCGTTTCTGGCCGGATATTCTCAATGAGATTCTGATCGGGTGGTAGACTTTGCAGCGGCACTGTTCTTGCTAGGGCTAGTGTTAGAAAATTATCTCGGGTTGAACCTCTGACCTCGTCTACGAAAGAAAAATGTTCAGAAATTACAGAAGCTTTTCTAATGAAATACGTACTCAACAAATGTTCACGATTGACTTCCACGATGAAGGAATAACATCGTGTAATAAAAACCAAACCCGCAAAATTATAATTTGCGTAATCACTGGTGGTAGGACCTCTTGTGAGTCCGCACGGGTAGGTACCACCGCCCCGCCTATTTCCGCCGTGAAGCAGTAATGCGTTTCGGTTCGAAGGGTGGGGTAGCCGTTGTAACTATACTGAGACCTTAGAACTTATATCTCGAGGTGGGTGGCGCATTTACGTTGTAGATGTATATGGGCTCCAGTAACCACTTAAAACCAGGTGGGCTATGAGCTCGTCCACCCATCTAAGCAATAAAAATAAAAATAAAGTTAAAATTGTTATTTCGATAAATAATCGCAGTCAAAAATCGTTTTAAACTTTACAATCCCATTTAGAAATAGTGAATAAAGATTACTTTTTATAGCTAAAATAAACATTGTAAATCGATTAACGAATATGGTAGATTCTTAGGTTGCGCCATATCTTGTCACTTGTCATATTTGGGGCTAGCTAAACAAACTGTGTAAAAAAACTTCAGAGGTGTCAAGGGACACCCGGATGGAACGAAGTTCCTTTCGATTAATTAGTGAAGGAATTGTAATTTTTTTTTTAAGTTATAATAATAAATTACGGCATTATGAAGAAGAAAAAAACAATACTATGAACTAAATTACTATTGTTGAAACGCTATCTCGAGAAACTGTACTCATTACGCGGACCAATCGGATACGAGCAATGTCACGTGATAAGCGCCTACAAGTTGATTGGTCAGAATGACGGATCTAAAAAGTGTCGTGACAACTTTTCGTAAGAATTTTTTCCGTCTAGCCCCCGTTCACAACGCGCGATAAGGAGCTTCGTTCCAATAAAATAAAATGTAAACACACTAAGCTTAGTTAAAGACTCTAAGGTTATATTAAAAATTCTCTAATTTCTTTTGCGGTAATTTCAAAAAAAAATATCACCTAATTAACTAATTGTTTTTCTTGTCATTCAATTGAAGTTTTCCTCATTGAACGAAGACTCTTTTGATCTCAAGAAATTATATAATGTCTTAACTGACAATATTCAAAAGGAAATTGTAGAAAAAAAAACCATTTTAAGTTACGAAAAAATTAATATGCTGTTTAGGAACAAAAAGACGTACGTACTTATATTTATCACATAACACTATAGAAGTTTGAAAAATTTATGTGGCTTAATTTTTTTATTGTTTTTTCAGTGCATAGTTGGGTGGACAAGCTCACGGTCCACCTGATGTTAAGTGGTTACCGGAGCCATAGGTATCTACAACGTAAATGCCGCTACCTACCTTGAGACATGAAATCTGAGGTCTCAGTATAGTACTTAGTTAATTAGTGAAATGCATGTTAGTCTTATCGAGCGTGGCTGCAATTTTGGGGTTTGGATTCTGTGGTTGGTAGAGTGTACTGTGAGGCCATATGCTGCTCTTTTTTGGGAAAACATTCACGTGTTCTGGCTTCATAGGTGATGCAGATATTACGTAGTAGAATTATGACTTCCATTTTACATTTTTAATGTAAGTGTCGACAGATTGTGATTTATATGGGCTATGGTAATCACATGAAACCAGGCAAGCCCGCTTTTCCCGTCTTTAACGGAAAAACAAATATTAATTTAGTTTAACGTGTTTTCTTTATGTATTTTTTAACGTGAGGTGTGTTCACGAGTGCTCAGCGTTGACGGCCAGTCAGCAATGTATTTTGTTAATGATATTATGGCATCTGAGTCGGTTGCTGATCTATACGAATTAATTAATGAAAATTTTTTAATGTATATTATCGCGATGATTAATGACAACTAAATTAATGACATTTCATGTGCAATCCTCATTAAACGGGCATTAAACTGACATATTTTAGTGTCATAATTAAGGATTTATTTTACGACTAGACGCACGAAAGTATGATTAAAAAAAAATCGATTGTCTGTAAAGTCAGTTTACTGACGGTAGTTGAACGTGACAACGTCATAAGAAAATACTGATGGAATGGTTTCATTTTTTAATTATCGCAATTATCGTTGTTATCAACAATTGACACCACATTCACTTTACCCTGAACTTCATACTTGACGAAAACATGTAAATGTATTATTGTATAGCAGCTGTCCACGCGGATGCATCGCTCACTCAAGTAGGAGAGAGATAGATGTTGCACGCTGCCGAACGCGGAGGCCGATTGGGCCTCTTTGTCGCTCGTTGCGCGCTCTCGCTTGCACTTCAAGCCTTAAATGGAACGCCTCAATGAGTCATGTTTTTTCGTGCGTGCAGCCGGCCCCATCAAATTATAAGACGATGTCACGTCAAAATACAAATAAAATTCTGAAGCTGCATAATGTTGGAGAAAGCGATGACTTTTTACCACCATTACCGGGCGATATACAGAGTACTTTTTTTTTTTTTTTATTGCTTTGATGGGTGGACGAGCTCACAGCCCACCTGGTGTTAAGTGGTTACTGGAGCCCATAGACCGCTACAACGTAAATGTGCTACCCACCTCGAGATATAAGTTCTAAGGTCTCAGTATAGTTAAAGCGCCTGCCCTACCTTTCAAACCGAAACGCATTACTGCATCACGGCAGAAATAGACAGGACGGTGGTACCTACCCGCGCGGACTCACAAGAGGTCCTACCACCAGTGATTACGCAAATTATAATTTTGCGGGTTTGATTTTTATTACACGATGTTATTCCTTCACCGTGGAAGTCAATCGTGAACATTTGTTGTGTACGTATTTCATTAGAAAAATTGATACTCTCCTGCGGGATTCGAACACCGGTGCATCGCTACACACGAATGCACCGGACGTCTTATCCTTTAGGCCTCGACGACCTTAAACCTTACCTGTACCTTAATTTAATACATGAAGAGCACATGATCCTTACTCATTTTCTTAATACGTCAGTACATTTAATTGAACAGAGTTCGAACAATTCAATTAATTGTTCAAATTCTACGAAGGTTGGTGTTGAATGTTTTCACAGAATCAGTGGGAAGAAAATATATATTTTAGGCATACTCGATCGACTTTTGTATTTCTGGGTAAAATGTACGCTAGAGATATAAGAATTTTATTATCATAGTAGCTATTTTAATGATCGTTGTTTTTTTATTTGTCAAACATAGCAGACTGTCGAGCGATGAATAAATAAATAGTTACTAGGAACAATTCATGCACGGTCATTCGGCCCCAATTTAGGATTTCTTGTGTTATGGGTAGCAGAGGCTGACAAACATACTTATAAACGTTTGAAAATATAAATATAGATAATAAACATCCTGGTTACTGGTGGTAGGACTCTTGGAGTCCGCACGGGTAGGTACCACCGCCCTGCCTATTTCTGCCGTGAAACAGTAATGCGTTTCGGTTTGAAGGGTAGGGCAGCCGTTGTAACTATACTGAGACCTTAGAACTTATATCTCAAGGTGGGTGGCGCATTTACGTTGTAGATTTCTATGGGCTCCAGTAACCACTTAACATCAGGTGGGCTGTGAGTTCGCCCACCCATCTAAGCAATAAAAAAAAAACATCCAGACAAAGAACAAACAAACCTGTTCATTACAAAAAAAATTAGCTTGATGTGGGAATCGAACCGCCGTCCTTCGGTGCAACAGTTAGGGTGCTTACTGCTGCACTACCGAGACAATCTCATAAGGCTTAAATAACAATTTTAGGAATCACAATTCACTATAATGCTACGCCGGTAAGAGCAACGTCATCTAGCGTCGAATAGCAGAAACGAATATCAAAAGAACTAGAAAATTCGAGGAGGATCGAGAAGTACATCTTTTGTCAAATGGCGGAAACGCATATCGAAAATACTCGACTTGTCAGGAATGTTCTCGGCAATTCTAGGGATGTCGTATTGTCTATAAAAGCGTTGCAGGGGTGTCACGAAGCTAGTTAGTAATCGGATCTACTCGAAGCGAAACAGCGAACGGATCACCTGAAGCGAAGTGAAAGAAGTGAATTGAGAATTTTAAAGTGTTCTAAGTGTTTAATATAGTTTTAAATTGTAATTCGGTAGGATTTTTATTTATCCCGAACCCCAGTGCGTAACAGTTATTTTGGTGATCGTGATCTAAGTCTTTTTAGCACATGAAATTTTAATGGCTCACAGCTCATCCGGAGCCATGCGAAAGCCATTGAAATATTTAGAATAAATTTTCTTCACTGCTTTCGAAGGATAAATTAGAACAAAACAAAATGAGGATTAAGGTTCCTGCTTGTCTATTCTCAGCACGTCCTGTATTTTGAATACACTATCAGAGGACAACGGTATTCACTTACCAATATCCATGGAATTTGTTAGCCAATGTCAGGTTGGGTAGTGAGCATTTTTTTTTCTGTCAGCCCACAGACGTCCACTGCCGAACATAGGCCTCCGCCAAGCCTCGCCACAAAGATCGGTCCTGTGCTGCTTGCATGCAGTGGATCCTTGCGAACCTCAATCGGTCCATCTTGTGGGAGGCCTACCCACGCGACACCTTCTAATTTTAGGACAGTTTAATTAGAGAATAGCACCCTACGTATCGCAAAGATAATACCATATGTAACCAATCGATTTACATAGTTCGTCCTTTAATAATAACGGCTCGTTACACAAACAAACATTATGAGATTAACGAGGCCGTTTTTGTGAGGGGTCTGATTGAATTTTATAGTTTTTCAGCCATTAATATTCATGGATAGTTTGATTTGTCTCCCGTTTTATTGATTCATGAAGGTTTCATGGTGTTCGATTGGTGTTGATTGGTTTCATTGGCGAATATGAGCAGCACTGAGTGACAATCGAAAAAATACAATCGAAGCTCAATGTCGATTATATTTGGAAATACCAGTAATATTAGCTTCTATTGTACGATAAGGACTCTGGTGAATCAATCCTTGAAAAACGGCATATTGGATAGTGATATTGAGTCAAAGACTTCCTTAGAGGGGTGCGTCGTAAAAATGTTCTCTGTAAGCGCACTTTAGGAAAGCACTGCGATTTCAGGCAAGCAGAGGAACTACGAAGTCATAAATGCACTAGAATACCGACTTCTATCAGAGCTGCGATATCGTCTTTTAATAGATTCTGATGTTAACAGTATCCGTCCGAGCGACCCCTTTAACGTATTCTTACTACTGTTACGCCGGTAAAAGTAACGCCATCTAATGCCGAATAGTCGAACGAATATCGAAGGACCAAGAAGCACTTAGAAGTTCCAGAACATAACGCCATCTATTGTCAGATAGCGGAAACACAATACTAGAATTGTGTGGAATATACTCGATAATTCTAGGGATGTGGTGGCTATAAAAGCGCTGCAGAGACGGCACGCAGTCAGTAATCGGAACAACTCGGAGCGAAACAGCGAACGGATCACCTGAAGCGAAGCGGAAGAAGCGAATTGAGAGTTTTAAAGTGCTTGTTGAGCGTTTTAAGTATTCTAAGTGCTAATACAGTGTTAACTTGTAATTCGTAGAATTTTTAATTTATCCCGAACCCCAGCGCGTAGCACTACTAAAGATAGTTTACGGATTAATAATTAATTAGCTTACATATAACTAAAAGATTACTTGGTGGGAAACTTTCACATTATCAGACACTATCAGACACTTTTCGTCGTCGACGTCGAACGTCGTCAGAAGTCGTCGTGGCCTAAAGGATAAGACGTCCGGTGCATTCGTTGTTGCGATGCACCGGTGTTCGAATCCCGCAGGCGGGTACCAATTTTTCTAATGAAATACGTACTTAACAAATGTTCACGATTGACTTCCACGGTGAAGGAATAACATCGTGTAATAAAAGTCAAACCCGCAAAATTATAATTTGCGTAATCACTGATGGTAGGACCTCTTGTGAGTCCGTACGGGTAGGTACCACCGCCCTGCCTATTTCTGCCGTGAAGCAGTAATGCGTTTCGGTTTGAAGGGTGGGGTAGCCGTTGTAACTATACTGAGACCTTAGAACTTATATTTCAAGATGGGTGGCGCATTTACGTTCTAGATGTCTATGGGCTCCAGTAACCACTTAACACCAGGTGGGCTGTGAGCTCGTCCACCCATCTAAGCAACAAAAAAAAAAACACTAGTAACGAATTGTTGATTTTTGAATTAATGAAAATTGTACATAAATATTTAAAAAAAGATATCCGAACGAACCTTCTAACGTAACGCTACGCCTTGGCTACGACGTAGAGGGTCTACACAAACAAACGAGATTAAAATAATTTACCCTAATTTAATCCTTCTAATAGCTTATAGGGAAAATATGTTGGAAAATTTTACGCGGCTTAATGATGGATCATTACAGCTGTCATACTTTTCCGGTTTCCACGAGGGTTTCCGCGCAAATGACAGATACAACCTGTTTTTTGGCAATTAAAAGTAAATTTATCTTTCTGACCGTAGGTTTTTTTAAGGCTGGATTAGACTGCAGATAAAGTGAAAGTTCTAGATTCTGTGAAGAATAGTGTAGTATCTTTAATAGCATGTTCTATTAGCTCACACTCCCAGCTATAGAAATCATCGTGGCCTAAAGGATAAGACGTCCGGTGCATTCGTACCCAGCGATGCATCAGTTCGAATACCGCTGGCAAGTACCAATTTTTTTAATGAAATACGTACTTAACAAATGTTCATGATTGACTTCCACGGTGAAGGAATAACATCGTGTAGTAAAAATCAAACCCGCAAAATTATAATTTGCGTAATTACTGGTCCTACAACCACCTCTTGTGAGTCGGCACGGGTAGGTACCACCACACCGCCTATTTTCTGCCGTGAAGCAGTAATGCGTTTCGGTTTGAAGCCATTGTAACTATACTGAGACTTTAGAACTATCTCAAGGTGGGTAGCGGCATGTACGTTGTAGATGTCTATGGGCTCCGGTAGCCGCTTAAAAACAGGTTGGCCACCCACCTAAGCAATGAATAAAAAAATATCAGCAAAAATAATACAACCTCTCAAAAATGAATAAACACAGCTTTATAATAAACAGCGCTGGATAATATTTCTTAAGTTTTTGGAAACAATTATTTGGATATTAAAATATTAAGTTACTTATGGAGAATTTAGCTCTTAACAAGACGTTGATAATATCAGGCCTTTTTCCTCAGGAGAGCTAAAGACTAGAATAGAGGATAGGATCAGACTACACGAGGTCACAGAATATGGAAAAGATGTTGGTACACAGACAATCTTTTATAATGTGACGGTCTTAAATCTTCAAAATCACGAAATTATGGACAGTCAATTACATTTTCTATAAAATGGGATATATAATTAATTATTTAAGTGCTCTGACCAGTATTAATTTTAACCGTTTTCGAATGAATCATTCTTCATGTGTTAGGATTATAATTATTGTTTTAATGCTAGAATTATTTATAATCATCTTGTGTTCTTTAACTGCTTTTTATTGCTATTGTTGACCGACGAGCGGCACACTTGATGGTAAGTGGTTATGAGTGGCCATGGATTCTTTCTATTCGCACACTCTTGACAGAGTGGTAGTGGTCATGCATCAGTCGGATCCTGCGATACCGATGCTCTCGCGATGCGACGCCATGTGGCACGCTATTTTGCAGAGTGAGAGCAATGGTTTTATTTATTTATTTTTATTGCTTAGATGGCTGGACGAGCTCACAGCCCACCTGGTGTTAAGTGGTTACTGGAGCCCATAGACATCTTGAGACACACCTTGAGACATAAGTTCTAAGGTCTCAGTATAGTTACAACAGCTGCCCCGTCCTTCAAACCGAAACGCATTACTGCTTCACGGCAGAAATAGGCAGGGTGGTGGTACCTACCCACGCGGACTCACAAGAGGTCCTGCCACCAGTAAGGAGTTTATGTTGGAATGAGTCACAGATTTTTGAGGTCGGTTCATCGTGTTGGAAATCGCCCATGGATACCAGAATCTAGATGCTATAGGTGAATTTTACAACTTTGGCTCTACTCCGAGTGCGGACGATGGTACAAAGTAAGTAAATACTCGGAACACTCCTGACGGAATATGCGATAGAGTCGACATAGAGACTCTCTGGAATCACAACGTCTCCAATATGTCAGAGAGACTGAGTTTCCCGATTATTCGAACAGCTGACCTTTGAAGAGAGTCTAATGGAAGAAGTTAGTATTCGGGAGACCAGAAGCGAGTGCAGTAGTAAAAGTCTCTAGCGCCTTTGAGTACTCATTCACTTTATTTAAGCATTTAGTATTTGAAGCCGATTTGGCTTTTATTCTAAGTGATATCTCAACAGAATCTCAATCACTCTATGACCGAGAATCTCAACAGTAACAGCCGACTGAAGAGAGACTCCTTGGAATCCAAAGGTCCATTAACATACTTCAATAATGTCACGTGTTGTGACTATGTGTGAATATTTATTATATTATTAATTTTGTTTCGTTACTTAATACTCTAAATAATAGCCCAGCAGCTTTAAGTTATGAATGCAGTAAACAAATATCTTGATTTAGAAATGATTCTTCAATACATAATTAGTCGTCGGCGAGTCGTCAATTAATTAAAACTAGTAAATTTAACGGTTTAGTTTTGACACTTTACAAAAAATCTAATAAAAATAATAATTGCGGACTGAACTGTAAAAGTAGTTTTAATTTTTATAAAAAAAACGCCTTTCTGTGCTTTAATTGTCGCTTAATAAGAGCTACCATGAATGCATCGATTAATAGAATCAACCCACAAAGTATAATTTTCGTAAAAATTGGGCGAAGGAAGTTGTTTTTTACATTTCATCGTCGAATGATCTCACAGCTCTTCTGTGATTTTTTTTTAATGCTTAGATGTATGGACGAGCTCACAGCCCAGTTGGTGTTAAGTGGTTACTGGAGCCCATAGACATCTACAACGTAAATGCGCCACCCCCCTTGAGATTGAAGTCGTCGTGGCCTAAAGGATAAGACGTCCGGTGCATTCGTATCTAGCGATGCAACGGTGTTCGAATTCCGCAGGCGGGTACCAATTTTTCTAATGAAATACGTACTTAACAATTGTTCACGATTGACTTCCGCGGTGAAGGAATAACATCGTGTAATAAAAATCAAACCCGCAAAATTATAATTTGCGTAATTAATGGTGGTAGGACCTCTTGTGAGTCCGCACGGGTAGGTACCACCGCCCCGCTTATTTCTGCCGTGAAGCAGTAATGCGTTTCGGTTTGAAGGGTGGGGCAGCCGTTGTAACTATACTGAGACCTTAGAATTTATATCTCGAGGTGTGTGGCGCATTTACGTTGAAGATATCTATGGGTTCCAGTAGCCACTTAACACCAGGTGGGCTGTGAACTCGTCCACATAGGTAGGCAATAAAAAAAAAAAAAGATACAAGTTCTAAGGTNTAGGTACCACCACCCTGCCTATTTCCGCCGTGAAGCAGTAATGCGTTTCGGTTCGAAGGGTGGGGTAGCCGTTGTAACTATACTGAGACCTTAGAACTTATATCTCGAGGTGGGTGGCGCATTTACGTTGTAGATGTCTATGGGCTCCAGTAACCACTTAACACCAGGTGGGCTGTGAGCTCGTCCATCCATCTAAGCAATAAAAAATAAATAAAAAAAAACTGTTCTTGCTAGGGCTAGTGTTACAAAATTATCTCGGGTTGAACCTCTGACCTCATCTACGAAAGAAAAATGTTCAGAAATCACAGAAGCTTTTGCAATACCGTAGTCGACTATAATAAAATTTATCCTTTCTATGTAACGTAGAGAATAATAAGCTTTATTGTACATCAAATGAACACATGAGAAGAAAACATCAAAAGAAATCATGCTATGTGTGTGATGGTCTTGATACTAAAAGTAATCTTTCGCAGAAAGCCTTTATGCAGACAAGATTCAGTGAAAGTGAATTTGAGCTGTGACACGTGTGATTTGTAAAATTACAACGTAAATCGAGAACAGTAACATTATTTTAAACTCATAGTCGTATTTATTTCACTTTGATTGAAGTCGACGTGGCCTAAAGGATAAGACGTCCGGTGCATTCGTATGTAGCGATGCACCGGTGTTCGAATCCCGCAGGCGGGTACCAATTTTGCTAATGAAATACGTACTCAACAAATGTTCACGATTGACTTCCACGGTGAAGGAATAACATCGTGTAATAAAAATGAAACCCGCAAAATTATAATTTGCGTAATTACTGGTTGTAGGACCTCTTGCGAGAGTCCGCGTGGGTGAGTACCACCACCCTGCCTATTTCTGCCGTGAAGCAGTAATGCGTTTCGGTTTGAAGGGTGGGGCAGCCGTTGTGACTATACTGAGACCTTAGAACTATATCTCAAGGTGTGTGGCGCATGTACGTTGTAGATGTATATGGGCTCCAGTAACCACTTAGCACCAGGTGGGCTGTGAGCTCGTCCACCCATCTAAGCAATAAAAATAAAGTTAAAATTGTTATTTCGATAAATAATCGCAGACAAAAATAGTTTTACACTTTACAATCCTATTTAGAAATAGTGAATAAAGATTACTTTTTATAGCTAAAATTAACATTGTAAATCGATTAACGAATATGGTAGATTCTTAGGTTGCGCCATATATGGTCACTTGTCATATTTGGGGCTAGCTAAACAAACTGTGTAAAATAAAATAAAATGTAAACACACTAAGCTTAGTTAAACACTCTAAGGTTATATTAAAAATTCTCTAATTTCATTTGCGGTAATAAAAAAAAAAACACTTAATTAACTAATTGTTTTTCTTGTCATTCAATTGAAGTTTTCCTCATTGAACGAAGACTCTTTTGATCTCGAGAAATTGTATAATGTCTTAACTGACAATATTCAAAAAGGAAATTATAGAAAAAAAAAACATTTTTAGTTATGAAAAAATTAATATGTTGCTTAGGAACAAAAAGACGTACTTAAATTATCACATAACACTATAGAAGTTTGAAAAATTTATGTGGCTTATTTTTTTTTTGTATTTTTAGTGCATAAATGGGTGGACGAGCTCACGGTCCACCTGAGGTTAAGTGGTTACCGGAACCATAGTCATCTACAACGTAAATACCGCCACCTACCTTGCTACATGAAATCTAAAGTTTCGGTATAGTACTTAGTTAATTAGTGAAATGCATGTTAGTCTTATCGAGCGTGGTGGCAATTTTGGGGTTTGGATTCTGTGGTTGGTAGAGGGTACTTTGAGGCCACATGCTGCTCTTTTTTTGGGAAAACATTCACGTGTTCCGGCTTCATAGGTGATGCAGATATTGCGTAGTAGAATTATGACTTCCATTTTACATTTTTAATGTAAGTGTCGACAGATTGTGATTTATATGGGCTATGGTAATCACATGAAACCAGGCAAGCCCGCTTTTCCCGTCTTTAACGGAAAAACAAATTTTAATTTAGTTTAACGTGCTTTCTTTATGTATTTTTTTTTAACGTGAGGTGTGTTCACGAGTGCTCAGCGTTGACAGCCAGTCAGCAATGATAATTTGTTAATTATATTATGGCATGTGAGTCGGTTGCTGATCTGTACGAATTAATTAATGAAAAAAATTGTTTTTATACTATCGCGTTGATTAATGACAACTAAATTAATGACATTTCATGTGCAATCCTCATTAAACGGGCATTAAACTGACATATTTTAGTGTCATAATTAAGGATTTATTTTACGATTAGACGCACGAAAGTATGATTAAAAAAATCGGTTGTCTGTAAAGTCGGTTTACTGACGATAGTTGAACTTGACAATGTCATAAGAAAATACTGATGGAATGGTTTCATTTTTTAATTATCGCAATTATCGTTGTTATCAACAATTGACACCACATTCACTTTACACTGAACTTCATACTTGACGAAAACATGTAAATGCATTATTGTATAGCAGCTATCCACGCGGATGCATCGCTCACTCAAGTAGGAGAGAGACAGATGTCGAACGCTGCCGAACGCGGAGGCAGATTGTGCCTCTGTGTCGCTCGTTGCGCGCTCTCGCTTGCACTTCAAGCCTTAAATGGAACGCCTCAATGAGTCATGTTTTTTCGTGCGTGCAGCCGGCTCCATCAAATTATAAGACGTTGTCACGTCAAAATACAAATAAAATTCTGAAGCTGCATAATGTTGGAGAACGCGATGACGTTCTAACACCATTACAGGGCGATATAAATTGTACATTAACTTAATACATGAAGAGCACATGATTCTTACTCGTTTTCTTAATACGTCAGTACATTTAATTGAAGACAGTTCGCAATTCAATTAGTTGTTCAAATTCTACGAAGGCTGGTGTTGAATGTTTTCACAGAATCAGTGAGAAGAAAATATATATTTTAGGCATACTCGATCGACTTTTGTATTTCTGGGTAAAATGTACGCTGGAGAGAGAGAATTTTATTATCATAGTAGCTATTTTAATGATTGTTGCTGTTTTATTTGTCAAACATAGCAGACTGTCGAGCGATGAATAAATGAATAGTTACTGGGAACAAATCACGCACGGTCATTCGGCCCCAATTTAGGATTTCTTGTGTTATGGGTACCTAAGACTGACAACGGGACAACCATACTTACATAGGTTTAAAAAAAACATATATATATAGATAATAAACATCCATACAAAGAGCAAGCAAACCTATTCATTACACAAATGTTTGCCCGATGTGGGAATCGAACCCCCGTCCTTCGGTGCAACAGTTAGGGTGCTTACACCACCGAGTCAGTCACATGAGGCATAAAATAACAATTTTAGGAATCACAATTCACTATAATGCTATGCTGGTAAGAGCAACGCCATCTATCGTCGAATAGCAGAAACGAATATAAAAATAATTAAAAAAAATCGAGGACGCTCGACAAGCACAACGCCATCTATTGTCAAATGGCGGAAACGCATATCGAAAATACTCGACTTGTCAGGAATGTTCTCGGTAATTGTTGGGATGTCGTATCGACTATAAAAGCGTAACAGGGGTGTCACGAAGCTAGTCAGTAATCGGATCTACACGAAGCGAAACAGCGAACAGATCACCTGAAGCGAAGTGAAAGAAGTAAATTTTTTAAAGTGTTCTAAGTGCTTAATACAGTTTTAAATTGTACTTCGGTAGGATTTTTATTTATCCCGAACCCTAGTGCGTAGCAGTAATTTTGGTGATCGTGATCTAAGTCGTATTAGCACATGAAATTTTAATCGCTCACGGCTCACCCGGAGCCATGCGAAAGCCGTTGAAATATTTAGAATCAAATTCCTTCTCTGCTTTCGAAGGATAAATTAGAACAAAACAAAATAAGGATTAAGGTTCCTGCTTGTCTATTCCCAGCACGTCCTGTATTTTGAATACACTACCAGAGGACAACGGTATTCACTTACCAATATCCATCAGGTTGGGTAATGAGTGAGCAATTTTTTTTCTGTCAGCCCACAGACGTCCACTGCCGGACATAGGCCTCCCCCAAGCCTCGCCACAAAGATCGATCCTGTGCTGCCTGCATCCTGTGAATCCCTGCGAACCTCAATCGGTCCATTTTGTGGGAGGCCACGCGACATCTCCTAATTTTAGGACAGTGTAATTAAATAATAGGACCCTACGTATCGCAAAGATAATACCATATGTAACCAATCGATTTACATAGTTCGTCCTTTAATAATAACGGCTCGTTACACAAACAAACATTATGAGATTAACGAGGCCGTTTTTGTGAGGGGTCTGATTGAATTTTATAGTTTTTCAACCATTAATATTAATGGATAGTTTGATTTGTCTCCCGTTTTATTGATTTATGAAGGTTTCATGGTGTTTGATTGGTGTTGATTGGTTTCATTGGCGAATATGAGCAGTACTGAGTGATAATAGAAAAAATACTATCGAAGCTCAATGTCGATTGTGTTTGGAAATACCATGAATATTAGCTTCTATTGTACGATAAGGACTCTGGTGAATCAGTCCTTGAAAAATGGCATATTGGATAGTGATCTCGAGTGAAAGACTTCCTTAGAGAGGTGCGTCGTAAAAATGTTCTTTGGAAGCGCACTTTGGGAAAGCACTGCGATCTCAGTAGAGGAACTACGAAGTCATAAATGCACTAGAATACCGGCTTCTATCAGAGCTGCGATATCGTCTTGTAATAGATGATAACAGTGTTCGTCCGAGCGATCCCTTTACTACTACTACTACGCCGGTAAAAGTAACACCATCTATCGCCGAATAGTCGAACGAATATAGAAGGATCTAGAAGCACCTACAACGCTCCAGAAGTACAACGCCATCTATTGTCAGTAAGCGGAAACAAAATACTCGAAATGTGTGGAATATTCTCGATAATTCTAGGGATGTGGTCTCGGCTATAAAAGCTTTGCAGAAATGGCATGCAGGCAGTCATTAATCGGAACTACTCGAAGCGAAACAGCGAACGGATCACGTGAAGCGAAGCGGAAGAAGCGAATTGAGAGTTTTAAAGTGCTTGTTGAGTGTTTTAAGTACTCCAAGTGCTAATACAGTGTTAACTTGTAATTCGGTAGAATTTATTATTTATCCCGAACCCTAGCGCGTAGCACTACTAAAGATAGTTTACGGATTAATAATTAATTAGCTTACATATAACTAAAAGATTACTTGGTGGGAAACTTTCACATTATCAGACACTAATAATACGGATTGTTCATTTTTGAATTAATAAAAATTTAAAATAAGTAATTAAAAAAGATATACGAACGAACCTTCTAACGTAACGCTACGCCATGGCTACGACGTAGAGGGTCTACACAAACAAACGAGATTAAAATAATTTACCCTAATTTAATCCTTCTAATAGCTTATAGGGAAATTATGTTGGAAAATTTTACGCGGCTTAATGATGGATCATTACAGCTGTCATACTTTTCCGGTTTCCACGAGGGTTTCCGCGCAAATGACAGATACAACCTGTTTTTTGGCAATTAAAAATAAATGTATCTTTCTGATCGTAGGTTTTTTTAAGGTTGGATTAGACTGCAGATAAAGTGAAAGTTTGAGGTTCTATGATGAATAGTGTGATATCTTTGATAGCATATTCGATTAGCTCACACTCCCAGCTATATCAATCGTCGTGGCCTAAAGGATAAGACGTCCGGTGCATTCGTATCCAGCGATGCATCAGTTCGAACCCCGCTGGCAAGTACCAATTTTTTTAGTGAAATACGTACTCAACAAATGTTCACGATTGACTTCCACGGTGAAGGAATAACGTCGTGTAGTAAAAATCAAACCCACAAAATTATAATTTGCGTAATTACTGGTCCTACAACCACCTCTTGTGAGTCGGCACGGGTAGGTACCACCACTCCGCCTATTTTCTGCCGTGAAGCAGTAATGCGTTTCGGTTTGAAGAGAGTGGGGTAGCCGTTGTAACTATAAGTATACTGAGACCTTAGAACTATCTCAAGGTGGATGGCGGCATGTACGTTGTAGATGTCTATGGGCTCCGGTAGCTGCTTAACAACAGGTTGGCCACCCACCCACCTAAGTAATGAATAAAAAAATATCAGCAAAAATAATACAACCTCTCAAAAACGAATAAACACAGCTTTATAATAAACAGCGCTGGATAATATTACTTAATTTTTTGGAAACGACTATTTGGGTATTAAGATATTAAGTTACTTATGGAGAATTAAGCTCTCAACAAGACGTTGATAATATCAGGCCTTTTTCCTCAGTAGAGCTAAAGACTAGAATAAAGGATAGGATCAGACTACACGAGGTCACAGATAATGGAAAAGATGTGGGTACACAGACAACCTTTTATAATGTGACGGTCTCAAATCTTCAAAATCACGAAATTATGGACAGTCAATTACATTTTCTATAAAATGGGATATATAATTATTTGTTTAAGTGCTCTGACCAGTATTAATTTTAACCGTTTATCGAATGAATCATTCTTCATGTGTTAGGATTATTATTGTTTTAATTTTTTTTATTTTTATTGCTTAGATTGGTGGACGAGCTCACAGCCCACCTGGTGTTAAGTGGTTACTGGAGCCCATAGACATCTATAACGTAGACGCGCCACCCACCTTGAGATACAAGTTCTAAGGTCTCAGTATAGTTAATGCTAGAATTATTTATAATCATCTTGTGTTCTTTAACTGGTTTTTATTGCTATTGTTGACTGACGAGCAGCCCACTTGATGGTAAGTGGTTATGAGTGCCCATGGATAGCAGATACTACATTCTAGATGCTGTAGGTGAATTCTACAACTTTGGCTCTACTATGAGTGTGGACGATGCTAATAAGTAAGTAAATTCTCGGAACACTCCTGATGGAATATGCTATAGAGTCGACATAGAGACTCGGTCTCTTCAGGACCATAGCGCCTCTAATATGTTGGAGAGACTGAGTTTCCCGATTATTCGAACAGTTGACCTTTGAAGAGAGTCTAATGGAAGAAGTTAGTATTCGGGAGACCAGAAGCGAGTGCAGTAGTAAAAGTTTCTGGTGCGCCTTTGAGTACTCATTCATTTTATTTAAGCCTTCAGTATTTGAAGCCGATTCGGCTTTTCTTCTAAGTGATACCTCAACAGAACCTCGTTCGCTCTATGACCGAGAATCTCAACAATAACAGCCGACTGAAGAGAAACTCCTTGGAATCCAAAGGTCAATTAACATGTTTCAATAATATCACGTGTCGTGACTATGTGTGAATATTTATTATATTATTAATTTTGTTTCATTACTTTAAATAATGGCCCAGCAGCTTTAAGTCATGAATGAAGTAAACAGATATCATGCCACTTAATACTTAAAAAATGTTTTTGTAGCTTTAAGTTTTAAAGTAAATAAATACTTGATGTAGAAATGATTCTTCAATACATAATTAGTCGTTGACGAGTCGTAAATTAATTAAAACTAGTTAATTTAACGGATTAGTTTTGACACAATTCAAAAAAAATAATAAAAATTATAATCGCGGACTTAACTGTAAAAGTAGTTTTAATTTTTATAAAAAACAGCTTTTCTGTGCTTTGATTGGCGCTTAATAACAGCTACGATGAAAGTATAATTTTCGTAAAAATTGGGCGAAGGAAGTTGTTTTTTACATTTTATCGTCGAGTGATCTCACAGCTCTTGTGTTAGTAAGTAATTTCTGAACATCATAAAAACCATAACTTAAATCGCACTATACTGCTTTAAACATGAGGTCGACTATTCTTTCAAATATGAACACATGACTGCTTCATGACGGAAAAGAGGTGGAAAAAGCCTGGATAGCTATAATCTGGTCTAAAATTTAAACTTACATTTCATGTCTTAATGTAGACAGCTATGGAACATTGGTAGCCACTTATTTTATTTGTCCAAACACGACATAAATGATATAAAGATAAATAAATAACGAAATATAATAAGATCATTTCCGATATAGTCTGCTATCTGTGACAATAATGGTATTACTTACTCTTTGTCACGACAGAACAGAGGTCCACAATAAAGTGAGATTTGCGAGGCAAAGGGCCTTTTCCCACCTAATTAACTGTCGCCAACCGTTATAAGGGTCTGGCTTAATTGGCTATCGATTTATACCTAACTCTGCTTATTGTTTGATCATTTTACCAAGTATTGAAAAGATAATTGAAGTCTGAAAAGTACATGTTCAGTGGAGTTTGGAGTCTGGTTATTTCTGTTTGATAGTATAGTGTTACGCGCTGAGGTTCGGGATATATAAATGTTCCACCAAAGTACAACTAAAAAATTTATTCAACACTTAGAACACCTAAAACACTTCACAAGCACTTTAAAATTCTCAATTCGCTTCTTCCGCTTCGCTTTGGGTGATCCGTTCGCTGCTTCGCTTCGATTAGATCCAATTACTGACTGATTGCGTGACATCTCTGCAACGCTTTTATAGTCGAGACGAAATCCCTAGAATCATCGAGAATATTCCACACAATTCCAGTACTGTGTGTTTCTGCTATCTGACAATAGATGGCGTTGTACTTTTCGGGCGTTCTAGATACTACTAGATCTTTTGATATTCGTTCGAATATTCGGCGATAGATGGCGTTACCCTTACCGGCGTAAAAATAGTTTATTGTTCGTTTCCAAACGATTCTTGTTCACCATGTGGTTGTCTGGAAGTGATCGCGATTAGCGATCATACCGCCAATTGTACTTTTTTTTGTATTTAATTTTTCGCATTGTTTATTCATTCTGTGTACTTTTTGGTAGTCTACATAAAATTTTACCATAAATCGCGAACCGGGTGTTGTTAGCATCCGAACTTATGCGTCTGACTCTTGTAGTTGAATATGTGTGGGCTATGTATTGCATTCCATCCCGGCCAAACTTTAATTTAGCGGGATTTCTTGGAACATCAGCTACAACAGTTTTCGACCGCGGTGACCAGGGAATAGTTTTCGTTGACGGTTCCGTCGGTCAGGCATCCTTGAGTGGCTTAATAGGTCAGCTTCGACAGCCCCATGCAACCAACCTGCCCTCTCACAATAAAAAGTTTAGTAGTAAAATTATTATTTTTATTGCTTAGATGGTTGGACGAGCTCACAGCTCACCTGTTGTTAAGTGGTTACAGGAGCCCATAGATATATACGACGTGAATGCGCCACCCACCTTGAGATCTAAGCTCTCAAGTATAAGGTCTCAAGTATAGTTACAACGGCTGCCCAACCCTTCAAACCGAAACGCAATATTATAAAAAATAAATGTCTTATTTAAGTTATATAAATATTTAGGTTCTGAAGATAAGCTGTTTCATGGTTACAAAAAAAAAGAAAATTAGCATATTGTGAGAAATAGTTGATACTACAGTATTCTTTATTTCTATAAGTCAAAGTTTAGACGCTTTCTCCACATTTACCTAATGAATCGAGATTTAAATAGAGGTGAACACAAATTACTGCCGAAACGAATTCAAACCGAACCCGAAAATAAAGATAAATTAGCGATTACTACCAGTAATGGAGCGTGCTGTGAGCTTACCTGGGTAGGTAACACAATTCTGATTATTTATGCCGTGAAGTCATGAGTTTCATTTAAAGGCTAGGACGACTGTGGATATCTACTCCTATTGAGATTTTTTATTTTATTGCTTAGATGGGTGGACGAGCTCACAACCCATCTGGTGTTACAACCCACCTGGTGTTAAGTGGTTACTGGAGCCCATAGACATCCACAACGTAAATGCCGCCACCCATCTTGAGATATAAGATCAAGGTCTCACGTATAGTTACAACGGCTGCCCCACCCTTCAAACCGAAACGCATTACTGCTTCACGGCAGAAATAGGCAAGGTGGTGGTAGCCACCCGCGCGGACTCACACGAGGTCCTGCCACCAGTATAGACCACCAGTAGGAGATATCGGATCTCAAAAAAATATAGTGAACTACACAATGAAGTGATCATCGTACGGTTGCGGTAACTTTCAAGTTCTTAATAAAGCTTTACTGTTATATAATAATACATATATATGCATATATATTTTCGCCATGTTTATTCAATGAAGCTTTTTACTTTATTTGCGAGCTGAGGTATGTTGTTGTTATTTTGAGGCTAAAAGCTTTTAATGTTCGTTTAACGCACTCGCCTCGTGGTAAAGCTTTGGTGCTTTTGGATGTGAAAATAAACGTATGGACCTGTTTTTCTCATTTTATTTTGATTTTTTATTAGTGTAGATTGGTATACGGTCGTAGGTTGAATAGAATTGATTGTCGTAGATTGAATCTAACACGAACGTATCTGCCTCGCGGCAGATATAGATAAGCTTAGGGTGTAAGATAGATTTCATAGAGGGCAGAACACCAGTCAGATGGTCAGATGTGGTTAGGAAAGCGGTTGGGCGTAGTCATACGGTCCATGTCACCCATGACCAAGCACTATGGCGGAAAGTCACATGTGGTCTCGATCCTCAGCAGTGACGGAACGATGAAGAAAAATGATGTGTCATCACATAAATAAACAACCAGCACCAAACCTGAAAACGTAATCAGCGGTATTTTTGTTTTTCCGTTTGAAGGGCGCGGCTGCCAGTCTACAACACAACTGACCCTTGTACCTCATTTTTCAAAGTTGGTAGTGTAATTTCGATGCCCATTTTTTCAAAGTTGGTAGTGTAACTTCGATGCCCACTTTTTCAAATTTGGTAGTGTAATTTCGATGCCCATTTTTTTAAAGTTGGTAGTGTAATTTTGATGCCCATTTTTTCAAAGTTGGTAATGTAACTTTGTTGTCCATTTTTTCATTCACGTTCTGATGCCCAATAACAAGTCAATACCAAGTGAGCCGTAAACTCCGTCTACATATCAATAGTCACAACGAAACTCCTTTCAGTCATATTTTTCATTCGTTTAATTCGACTTTTGCATATGGAACATTAGATTGTCAAGAACAATGTTGGATATAGACCGCCTTACGCCGGTCAGTCTGTATGAAAATGGAGGAGTCCAGTCTACCTTGGACCTTGTTGAATCTCGATGTAAAAAGCTAATTAACTATTATTATATATGTATGTATATGTATATATGTACATAATTGTGTACATTTTGTAATTTAATAAAAATTTCAATGCACCTACCATTATTTACTCTGCCCTACCTTTGGCTGACTAGTAGAGAATGCCTTAGGTATTAAGTCCGTCGATTTAAATTTTACAAGAAGTGTAATCTATACTAATATATAAATCTACAGTGATTGCTACGGATGTTCCGATACAACTACTGAACCGTGCATCCGATTGACTTGAAACTAGGTATCCGTGTAGAAAATATATGTACTTAATGGATAGGCTAATATTTATATGAGTGTTGGACTCCCTACACCTGTTGCGGGGGCGTTAATGATGAGAATCCTTGTGGGGGTGAGAAATAATAATATTAATTTTCAATGCCCAGTGAAGCGGACGGGTACAGCTAGTAAAAAATAATAATAATGAAAGTTCACTAAAAAAAAAATAAGAGCACACGGTACTTTTTTCTCAGAAGGAGGCAAAGGTTTCCCTAATCAAGATAAATGGATTATGTTCAACACAATATGAAAACATACGATTTCATTAATAGCGTTTCGCGGTGTGCTCCGATTTAATTTCGTCCTGAAACCGGCCGAATGCGCGGCTCAAGCAAATCTGCTTCATCAAATAACGGAGTCCTTGTTTTGGGATTGCTTTTTTTTTTGTAGAAATATACAGAATGTATTTGTGGAAAGTCGAAGTTAGTCAATATATTTTTTTCGGCTGAGCGTCGATCGCAAGAGCACTGTGATCGTGTCCCAAAGATGATATATTTAATGTGTTTTTATCGCTAGTTGCGACTAAGATAAGATACAAATTAGGCAGATGGGAGAGCATTTTTTTTTAAAAGGTTTTCTTCACTTGTTTTACACCTTCAGGTACGACTTCAACAACTAAGGAACGACTTTGTTTGATAAAAATCAAACATGCATAATTTCTACCGTATTATGATCCTGAAGTAGAAGTTGTCGTGGACTAAAGGATAAGACGTCCGATGCATTCGTATGTAGCGATGCACCGGTGTTCGAATTCCGCAAGCGGGTACCAATTTTTCTATTGAAATACGTACAAATGTTCATGATTGACTTCCACGGTGTAGGAATAATATCGTGTTGTAAAAATCAAATCCGCAAAATTGTAATTTGCGTAATTACTGGTGGTAGGACCTCTTGTGAGTCCGCACGGATAGATGCCATCACCCTGCCTATTTCTGCCGTGAAATAGTAAAGCGTTTTGGTTTGAAGGGCGGAGCAGCCGTTGTAGCTATACTGAGACCTTAGAACTTATATCTCAAAGGGGTGGCGCATTTACGTTATAAATGTCTATGGGATCCAGTAACCACTTAACACCAGGTGGGCTGTGAGTTCGTCCACTCATCTAAGCAATAAAAAAAAAGTGTACTTATATACTACACATTGTAAGTACAATACAGACTTCGAGTTTCTTGCCGATCTCTTCTCAATGTTAAAACTGTATTTCGGACTCGGTGTTAAGCAGAGCCCATGCGGGTGTTCTCTAATCGTGTTTGTTCTTATGATCTATATATATATAAAAATGAATTGCTGTTCGTTAGTTTCGCTAAAACTCGAGAACGGCTCGACTGATTTGGCTAATTTTGGTCATGAATTATTTGTGGAGTCCAGAGAAAGTTTAAAAGGTATATAAATATGAAAATACAATTTTGTTTTTCCTTTGACGTGTCCCCCGTCGGATGGATTCCTTTTGTTTGTTTTAAGTTTATTTTATACAAAATTTTAGGTCTTTTATTTATCGATTAAGGCATTACCAAGTCTGCCGGGTCAGCTAGTATTTGATAAATATGGTAGATTTTTGTGTACTTATCTACTACATATTATAAGTACCTACAGTGATAAAGTACAAACTTGCCGATCTCTTCTCAATGTTGAAACTGTATTCTATTAGGATTTGATGTATCTATTAAATTTTGTTTCAACAAAAACACTTTGATGTTGATTTCAAGAAAATGTTTTAATTTATCTATTGCGATTACAAAATCTATGTTAAGACGAGCGTCTTTCAAGAAGGCGCCTCGAAAATACATTTATCTAACATTGGGAACATCTATCCTAGCTTTGCTTCTTTATAGCGCTCTACAGGATAAGACGCTTAGACTGCTTGTAGCGAAATATAACTATCCTTATGACTGATAAGTTTTCAATACCATTTTTTTTCAGAAAATCAGTCAAATAATTTAATATTCTAAAGTTATCACATTAAAAACTACGAGTATATTACAGTGACACTGTAATTTTGTATAATAAAAGATTAAAATTCGTATATTATAATACTATCAAGGTTGTCTAGCACGTCATTTTGGATCCTTCCGATCCATTAACGGTGCTTTTAGGTACTTCAAGCACCAGTCATCGTTCTCGTCGAACCTGTCGCTTGCGACGAAAGGCTCGGCGCGTAAATTAACCCACAGACACAGCCCACTGAGTTCCTCGCCGGATCTTCTCAGTGGGTCGCGTTTCCGATCCAGTGGTAGATTCTGCGAAGCACTGCTCTTGCTAGGGCCAGTGTCAGCAACACTCCGGCTTGAGCCCCGTGATGTCACCTACTAATTCGGTGAATCCAGAATAACCCCCCGAGGCTACTATGATAGGTAGGAAAAACCCAAAACCAAAGGTTGTCTAGGTATTCCTTATACCTCTATTAGTATTGTGCGCTCTGTGTACAGTCTCATAGTTATTTAGATATAGACCAAGAGGTGGTTATATTGCGTACAACACTACCCATTTGCAATTCGATATTTATTGACAACTAGTTAACTAGGCTATAGTTTGATAAACATCCAAAATTTATCAAAGAAGACCAAAGCTAAATTGCTTAATACAAAAGTTATTACTTAGGACTGTAGCATAAAATTAATTGATAGCGTAAAGTGGATTAAATCAACTTATGTCTTGTCAACTAGTTATATTATTAAGAGAGTTTTTGAGGCCCCATGACCTCATACCTACTCGTACCACGAATCTACTAAATAACTAATCGTACCACTATCTGTTCGCACTAAATAATAAGTAACTTCACAACTTAAAATACAGTCCACTCTTTTTGTTTATATGATCATTATATTTATTTTGGTCAAGCAAATGCATAACACAACGTCACCTAGACTAAACTTAGGCCAACCAGACGAGATAATAAACGTAAACAAGCGGACCGTTACTGAGTTACATTGCGATAGCGAGGGATTATTATCTCTGTCCTTATCACTCGTACGCGCAGTTATGGCGTCAGTTGGTCGACAACAGCTGTCGTTGTGTGTTTCGTGGTACAGGAAAGCACTGAGTACCGCAGTTGTCAACATTTGGTCCNTTAGGCCAACCAGACGAGATAATAAACGTAAACAAGCGGACCGTTACTGAGTTACATTGCGATAGCGAGGGATTATTATCTCTGTCCTTATCACTCGTACGCGCAGTTATGGCGTCAGTTGGTCGACAACAGCTGTCGTTGTGTGTTTCGTGGTACAGGAAAGCACTGAGTACCGCAGTTGTCAACATTTGGTCCGCCATTTTATAAAAGTTATAAAGTCATGTTATAAAAGTCGAGGACAATTTTTACAGCAATATTGACAACATGATTGATAATACAATAGATAGTTTTATCATAAACACAGCTGACTCGGACTCTTCCGACGAATCATCTTTGTCTAGTACCGATGACAGCGATTAAAATTCGAACTTTGTAATAATTTATTTAAATAAAACTGTTTTTTACTCCTGAAACTTTGTTTACATTTTTATCTCGTCTGGTTGGCCTTACTTTAACCTGTGATAACGTTTCACTTAACATCGAAAGCTCCGGGCCAACAGTTATTTTAATCCACCACTTAATTTATGTGCTAAAGGTCGCGCTTGTGGGTTGCAAGGTACAAAAGGTTAGGCCTGGTAGAGGGGAGAGGAACAATAGAAAGGTTAACGAGAGGGCATTCAAATATTTCCTTTATTGCTGACACGTCCGTGGATTTGTATGTACAAATCCTGGAAGTGACGTGTGGTCGCTTTGTAAGTTACTGCGCTATCGGTATGGCGAACTACGAGGACTACGCGAAAATGTACATAAATGTAGATGTACTTATGTAAGTATTATGTAATAGAAATACTAGGAACAAACACAAGCTTGTTGTGCCGATGAGTAGGTTATATAAGATACGAAATTCATTCGGGTGTTTGTCTGTGCGCCTGTACAACAAAATCCCACAAGATGTTCAGAACCTACGTATACATAGGTTTAAGAAAACTATTAAAGAACATATGTGCAATAAGCTTAATATAAAGTCAATGGTTATCTAGAAGATTGCACAAAGTGGCAATGAGTTGCTCGCTCCGGGCATTTCAATATTGCAATAATTGTTACGTTATAATTAATGCATCTTGTAAAAATGAATATTTAAAAAAATCTAATATTAAAAAAAAAAGACAGGCCCGCTGAGTTTCTTACCAGTTCTTCTCAAGACGGAGGCTAGTGTTTGTGAATTGGCGGTAGTTCTTTTTGACGTTCAACAAGTGTGTACTTTCATTTATGTTGAATTTTTTNGGGAATTTCAATATTGCAATAATTGTTACGTTATAATTAATGCATCTTGTAAAAATGAATATTTAAAAAAATCTAATATTAAAAAAAAAAGACAGGCCCGCTGAGTTTCTTACCAGTTCTTCTCAAGACGGAGGCTAGTGTTTGTGAATTGGCGGTAGTTCTTTTTGACGTTCAACAAGTGTGTACTTTCATTTATGTTGAATTTTTTTTTTTTTTTTTACTGTTGGTAGGATCTCTTGTGAGTCCGCGCGGGTAGGTACCACCACCCTGCCTATTTCTGCCGTGAAGCAGTAATGCGTTTCGGTTTGAAGGGTGGGGCAGCCGTTGTAACTATACTGAGATCTTAGAACTTATATCTCAAGGTGGGTGGCGCATTTACGTTGTAGATGTCCATGGGCTCCAGTAACCACTTTACACCAGGTGGACTGTGAGCTCGTCCACCCATATAAGCAATAAAAAAAAAAAGATTTGATTTTGTAATGGTCAGATAAACTCACCGCTTGTCTAATGCGAAGTATTGAGAGAAGTCCACAGAAGTGGATGAAGTCCTTCATACGCGAGTCTAAGTCGGGATAGCGGCTATCCTACTCTTTGAACTATAACGTAAGACTTAGACGTAAGAATAGTGTCTTTGAACGCGGCGCGTCGGCCAACCGACATAGATAAAAGATACAGAAGTTCACAAATTACTTTTCAAGATATCTTTTACAAGGGTATGTTTTATTTTCTAATATTTAAATGTAAGTGGCGGTAGGACGTATTCTGACCACGGTCGCCGGGCTGAGACCTGACTGTGTTGGATATTTAAAATAGACAAGCATAATAGAGTACGTCGTCGTGGCCTAAAGGATAAGACGTCCGGTGCATTCGTGTTGAGCCATGCACCGGTGTTCTAATGAAATACGTACTCAACAAATGTTGACGATTAATTTCCACGGTGAAGGAAATACAGCCACGTTTAATAAAAATCAAACCCGCGAAATTGTAACTTGCGTAATTACTGGTGGTAGGACCTCTTGTGAGTCCGCATGGGTAGGTACCACCACCTCGCCTATTTTCTATCGTGAAGCAGTAATGCGTTTCGGTTTGTAGGGTGGAGCAGCCGTTGTAAGTATACTGCGACCTTAGAACTCATATCTCAAGGTGGGTGGCGGCATTTACGTTGTAGATGTCTATGGGCTCCAGTAACCACTTAACACCGGGTGGGCTGTGAGCTCCTACAACCATTAAAGCAATAAAAAAAAGTATTCTAATTCTGTTGTATATTCTAAAATATTGTGAGTAGGTACTAAACTTTGTTACGAACGAAGGGTTCGTAGATTGAGTTAGACATATATTACTCTTGAAACTTTAGTTTATATCTCAACATGGCTGCCGTTATTCATGTTTTGATGTCTAATGGGATCCGAAAACCAGTTAATATGCCAGAAAAAAAAACTAATCATCATACATTTTCAACTCACCAATCAAATAATTGTGCATAGTTATTAATGGTACGCAACTCTTTAGAAAATTGAAATCGAAAGTATATTTGGTAAACACACATCACCTCTGGAGGCACGAGTTTAGTAGGGCCGGCACATTAATTGAATTAGTTTTTGGTAATATCTTAATTGTTAGGGCGGGTTGGGCCGGACGCGGCATGGGACTATAGGGCTGACTTCGGTCAGGGACGTGAATCATTTTGATAAAATTAATTTAATTTATAAAGGGTTACCCCACCGGAAACCTAAAATGCTTTATGGTAGAAATAGGTGATTCGGTGTTGTTTTAAGCCCCCGCAGGTAGGTACCATTATCCTGTATTTTTCTGTCGAGTAAGAAGCAGTCCTGAATTCCAGTTTGAAGGGTGGTAGAGTCATTTTACAATGTAACTGGAACTTCAGCTTCATGTTTTGAAATGTATGGTTGTATTCAAATCAAATTTACGTGACGACTAATTAGTGATAAAATTTAAAGATCTTACCAGAGATTTATCTTTAAATCGCAGAGCACAGGCAGTTACGAAATAATATACTAACACTATTTTATAAATTAGAATTAATTACGCGGATATTTTAGTTTTTTTTGTTGAAGTACAGCACTAGCTGCGTGTCTCCGCACTAGTAATGTTGACTGGTTACTGGTTACTGGTGGAGGACTCACTCTCTTCTTATAAAGATTCTGTCGTAGTAAAGTTTTTATGAATAAAATATAGTTTGTGATAAATAACAGAGTTTGCTTATTCTTCCACATAAAATATACACATTTTTTTATTATCGAAATCTCAGTTTTGTTAATTTTTATTTTACTTTACGAATCGACAGATATTTTTTCACCTATTGTCACTGTCTATGTCTATGTTTACTTTGTTTTTGTTAAAGCGTTTCGATATCCATCAACTTCAACAATTAGAACGATAAAAATACTAAAAAAAATAATTAAAAATATTAAAGGTAATGGAGTCAAAACTCGAATAGGACAACCCTGAGAATCGGTAACTTTGCCGTAATTGGTTTACTCTGTGGAAAGTGAAACTAGCCGAACCCGGTGGATTCGTTTGTTGGTTTGTCCGAATAATATCTCTCGGGTATGAAAGTTTAAATATTTAATATTTGTTCTTAAGAGCTGCATATAATTTTGCAATGTGTAATTTATAACTCTAAGAGTCTATTTATTGTAGTAGACCTTAACGAGAACAGAGGCGTGAGCTTTAAGCAAGTTTAAAACAGAAATCACTGGTGCTAGGACCTCTTGTGAGTCCGCGCGGGTGGGTACCACCACCCTGCCTATTTCTGCCTGCTAAGTAATTAAGCAAATTATAGTTTTGCGGGTTTGATTTTTATTACACGATGTTATTCCTTCACCGTGGAAATCAATTGTGAACATTTGTTGAGTACGTATTTCATTACAAAAATTGGTACCCACCTGCGGGATTCGAACACCGGTGCATCGCTTCAACACGAATGCACCGGACGTCTTATCCCTTAGGCCACGAAGACTTGTTCACGAAGANATGCTCGTCTGCATACAAGGGCAATAAAAAAAAAACTCGAATAGGACAACCCTGAGAATCGGTAACTTTGCCGTAATTGGTTTACTCTGTGGAAAGTGAAACTAGCCGAACCCGGTGGATTCGTTTGTTGGTTTGTCCGAATAATATCTCTCGGGTATGAAAGTTTAAATGTCTAATATTTGTTCTTGAGAGCTGCATAAAATTTTGCAATGTGTATTATATTTATAACGCTAAGAGTCTATTTATGGTAGTAGACCTTAACGAGAACAAAGGCGTGAGCTTTAACCAAGCTTAAAACAGAAATTACTGGTGGTAGGACCTCTTGTGAGTCCGCGTGGGTGGGTACCACCACCCTGCCTATTTCTGCCTGCTAAGTAATTAAGTAAATTATAGTTTTGCGGGTTTGATTTTTATTACACGATGTTATTCCTTCACCGTGGAAATCAATTGTGAACATTTGTTGAGTACGTATTTCATTACAAAAATTGGTACCCACCTGCGGGATTCGAACACCGGTGCATCGCTTCAACACGAATGCACCGGACGTCTTATCCCTTAGGCCACGAAGACTTGTTCACGAAGACTGAGCGGTCAACAGTTTAACATTGTGCCTTCTATTTTACTACCGCTTATTTTTTTACGCCAAATATTTCTAGACCTTTCTGTTGTATTTTACAGAGAACAAGCTACTGGTATTTTGAGGTCGACCGGTTTGTTCCACTTGAATTTTCTACTACACGATAAGAAAATCCCAGGTGTGAGATGAGCGCCAACTGACTTCGCTATTGCAGTTAGATTTATTTATTTCAATGATCCCGCGTTTAACTCCTTACTTGGAATTCATGGGTTTTGTTCAATCTTATAAATGTTTTGACACTATTTGTCATAGTTGGCACGTTGACACTGCCCAGAGCGTGTTGAAAAACTTGAACTTTAATTATATTTGCGATTCGCCAAAACCGATGAAAATACTAGCCTGCAACAAGCGTGTACCACACTTCACAGATCCTTAGTATCATTATATTAACTGCCCAGCATCAGAGTTGGCGTCATCTCTTCTTTACCAAAAGGATAAGGATTAACTGGTGGTAGGACCTCTTGTTAGTCCTCACGGGTAGGTACCACCACCCTGCCTATTTCTGCCGTCAAGCAGTAATGCGTTTCGGTTTGAAGGGCGGGATAGCCGTTGTAACTATACTGAGACCTTAGAACTAATATCTCAAGATGNTTATATTAACTGCCCAGCATCAGAGTTGGCGTCATCTCTTCTTTACCAAAAGGATAAGGATTAACTGGTGGTAGGACCTCTTGTTAGTCCTCACGGGTAGGTACCACCACCCTGCCTATTTCTGCCGTCAAGCAGTAATGCGTTTCGGTTTGAAGGGCGGGATAGCCGTTGTAACTATACTGAGACCTTAGAACTAATATCTCAAGATGGGTGGCGCATTTACATTGAAGATGTCTATGGGCTCCAGTAACCACTTAATACCAGGTGGGCTGTGAGCTCGTCCACCCATCTAAGCAATAAAAAAAATAAAAAATCGCATAACCTAAAATTTCGTATCGTATAAATTTAGTAAACTTTTAAAACAACTGTACCAAAACTAAGATTCAATTGTTGGATTCATCGAAGCGTGTTGAAGCACTGGCTTCGAGAATGCAATGTGTTGTTTGCGCGAACACACAGAAATTCATAAAGATGTCAAGTTTTAAAAGTTTTGTCGTGTAGCAAGCAAGCGTGGCGCGGGTTCCGAGCCAATACGCTTGTATGGTATATACAGTATGTTAAGTTTTATTGCGAAATATTGACAGAGTAGAAGCGACAGCGGCCGATATTAATCGTTGTCGACCTAATTGAGGAATAAGTTTCCATTTTAATTTTGTAACATAGACCGGTGGTAGGAGTAAAGTATGAAAGAGGAGTGCATGCGGCAGAGATGCGAATGTTGAGATGGATGTGTGGAGTGACAAGAATGGACAAGATAAAGAATGAGTATATCAGAGGAAGTGTGAAAGTGGCCCCGGTAAGCAACAAATTAAGGAGCGGACGGTTAGCGTGGTATGGACATGTGATGCGTAGATAGAAGAGAATGGAAGAGAAAAATTAGCTGTGCCGACCCCGCCTAGTGGGATAAGGTGGAGAAAAAGAAGAAGAAGACTGGTGGTAGGACTTCTTGTGTATTATTGGTGGTTGTAAGGCCGTACGGGTAGGTACTGCCCTGCCTATTTCTGCCAAAAAACAGTAGTGCCAAACGCATTTAAGGTTTCACGGCAGATTTGAAGGACGGAACTGTAAAAACTGAGACTCAAAACTCATGTCTTAAGGTGGGTGACGGCATTTACTTTGTTGATGTCCATGCTCTCTGCTAACCACTTAGCATAGGAGTGGCCGTGAGCTCGTCCACCCAACTCAGTAATAAGTAAAAAAATATTGTTAGAGATGAAAATCAGAAGAAACATGAGGCACAGTGTTGGTTAATTAACTTTAATATTAATTGTTCTCTCTCAAGGCACCAATTAATAAATTCATTTACAAAAATCGCTAACTTAAATTGACGGAAATCATCAACATTAACGAATATAATCATAGTTATAATGCGAATAAAATATGTACGTTCACACGTAAAAAAATATTTTTCGCATTGTTTAAATTTGATGTTCCTTCATCGGGCTTAATACATTTTCATCGTAGCTTGTATTCGGTACGGTTTACTTCAAAAACATTTTAATGTTATCATACTGTATGTTATGTATTTTTGTATGGCACATTTTTCGGAGCCATAGCGCTCGATACGAAGTTGGAAATACGTGTAAAATATCCTCAACAAGCGAACAGTTTCGCAACGTAACCCTTTGAACTTTGTCACATTCAAATAAAACTTAGATTGTATTGTTTTTTAAATTTATCGTTTATTTATAATTGTTACAGGGAATGCGGTGTGTTTTTGGAAATGTTTATTTTGTAACGAGGAAACCATAGCCAATAAATCTAATTTAAAGTTGTTATAATGTTAAGCTTAAATGTTTTTTTTATTGCCTTCGTAGGAAGATGGTCTTATAGCCCACATAATGAGGTGCCGGCATTTGGCTATGTTACCGTAATTTGTAGTTGGAATATTAATTTTTAAGCTGAATTAGGCAGATGGGTTTTTACATTCAACTGATTCTATGTTATAGGAGCATTATGAGGTATGTAAATGATGTTTTAATCGATTTACATGACGGCAGTCGTTTCTTTCGATCCAATGCCTGTGACTACTTCATCATCATCATCATCATAATCATCAGCCTACAGTCGTCCACTGGTGGACATAGGCCCCTCCCAATCCAGACCACTAATCCCAGTCTTCTGGTTACTATACTATACTGACTACTTCTTTATGGAATTAATAAGCACTAGTTGTCCCGCCGTAGTCGAAATTCGACTATAATTAATTGAAATTATAAGGTTAAACATTTTTAAGGTTCTATTGTCAAACACGATTACAATACTATAATATAGGTAATCACAGATTTTGCCAAAACTACACTATAGATAAAATAATATTAAAGTCAAACAATATTAATTTATTCTCAATTTGTATGTAACTGTTGCATATTCTCATTATCTCATAGATTTAAAACAATAATTATACTTCACTACTACAAAAGTCTGAAAATTGACAATGAACAAACAGTATATTTATATGTGTATGTGTCAAATACATGGTAGTGTGTGTAATGTTTTTTTTAATTGATTTAAAGTACATATTTTTTATGTATAATTTTGGAAAAAAATTTATCGTTTAGCACTCCTTCTCTATATTCTCTATGGGAAATTTCATACTCCTCTGTCCGTATAATTTTCGTAAAATGAGGTACAAAGTTTTTGCTTCACGTATTAATATATAGATATAATAAAGGAATCTATAGTACATAATAACGAATTACTATTCAAAACTCTCTCTTTGAAAAGCTGAAATATTAAAATAAATAATCGACTTGGTGGCTTAAACGTCGAGCTATAATTACATAAATTATTCATGTTGTTTGATATATTTTAGAATCAGTTTTTCTATTCTAATTTTTGTAGCAGCGGAAAAGGCTTGTATTTCGTTGATAGTGTTACGCCGGTAAGAGTAGTGCCATCTATCGCCGAATATTCGAACGAATATCGAAGGCAGTAGCATCTAGAACGCTCGAGAAGTACAACGCCATCTATTGTTAGATAGCGGAACACAATACTAGAGTTGTGTGGAATATTCTGAATAATTATAGGGATGAGGTATCGGCTATAAAAGCGTTGTAGAGATGGCACGCAGTCAGTAATCGGAACTATTCGAAGCGAAACAGCGAACGGATCACCTGAAGCGAAGCGGAAGAAGTGAACTGAGAATTTTAAAGTGTTTGTGAAATGTTCTAAGTGTTGAATATAGTGTTAAATTGTACTTTGGTGGAACGTTCTGCTTATCCCGAACCCCAGCGCGTAGCAATAATTATATAGTCTTCATTTGTTTCGACTTAGGCAAGGTGCGATGCAGCAATGGTCGGCGTGCTGGATCCACGCGGCGCTCGCTGTGATGCTGTTGCCCGGAGCGAGGGCTCCAGCCCGTCCCTGTCCAAGGAACTCGCTCTGCTACTGTCGCGCGGACCACTTCGCCTGCAACTATGTTCCGTTCCATCGTTTCCCAGAAACAGGTAGCCTGTGATGCGGCTTATTCTTCTAATACTTACTTTACTACTTTACTAATACTTACGTTACTGGTGGTAGGACCTCTTGTGAGTTTACTGGTGGTAGGACCTCTTATGAGTCCGCGCGGGTAGATACCACCGCCCTGTTTACTTCAATCGTGAAGCAGTAATGCGTTTCCGTTTGAAGGTTTGGGCAGCCGTTGTAGCTATACCGAGACCTTAGAACTTATATCTTGAAGTGGGTGGCGGCATTTCCGTTGTAGGTATCTATGGGCTCCCGTATCCACTTAACACCAGGTGGGTTATGCAAGCAATAAAAAATCAATAATATGCCATCTAAGCAATAAAAAATAGTTAAAATAATAATAGGAAAGCGTGTTAGGAATCAGCAAGCATTCATGTCCTGTTTATCTCGTGAAGAAACTAAGCCTTCGAATTTGAAGGTACCGAAAAAGAAAGATTTTTAACGGTAGGCAGCCGCTTAGCTCTGCCCCGGCATTGCTGACCATATGATCCATAAGCGACGGTAACCACTCACCGTCAGGTGAACCGTATGCTCATCTGCCTACTAGGACAGTAGAAAAAATGAAAGATTATTACTTCAATACTTTAACAATAAAAAATAAAAACATAAAGTTTTCCTGTAGAGCAAGCATAGTTAAACTATGTCTGTTTTCTAGATCCAGAAGTATGGCACGTGTCAGTGTCGCAAGCTCGCTTGGGTACCCTGGGTGAGGGTGCACTGGATGGGAGACGGCTGCGGACCCTGGTGCTGGTAGCTTCACATCTATACCACATAGAACCCGGAGCTTTTTCGTACGTATGGACATAAAACTGGGCACAAAGATTAGGCTTTTGGTCATAGTCTTGATTAGAGTGACATTGGGCTGTAATGGAAAAGACATATCTTATAAATTATATTGTTTAACAGATTGTTATCATATTTTTTATTTTCTACTGTTCTGTTCTCGAGAACTAAGCGGCGTTAACGATATAATCACGTGATTGAATATTGGTAGAATCTTTGGAATAAATAAACTTCGAACTGTTTATTTACGTCGTAGATGTATATGGGCTTCAGCAACCACTTAACACCAGGTGGGCTGTGAGCTCGTCCACCCATCTAAGCAATAAAAAAAACCACAGAAGGTTTTTCTAATCTGTTTTTGAGTGTTACGAATGTAACTCGATGATTAGCTCTAATAATATGCTCAACTATACATTCTATGGGGCTTGCAACAGCGCTGAAATATCAAGATCTCACTAAAGCTACTCACTCACTAATTATGTTGTTTAAAAACGAGCATGACACTTTTAATTTTCGTAATAATTTTCTTATTTTTTTTCAAATATACTTCTACTATATCTATATCTTCGTTGTCTTTGACAAATAAAAAAATTTCAATCATTTTCTATTGCATTCTGAAATTAAGAATGATTTCGTGATGACTTCATTGATTGATTATACTATTTATTAATGACTCGTTAAATATTATTGTATAGTGTAGGTAGTGTTATAGTGTAGGTAGTGTTTGAAATAAATCGAGAGGCATCTTTCTGAAGTCGTATAAGAAATGTTTTCCAGGCTTACGATTTATTGTTCACTAAAAAGCGCGGAAATTACTGGAGCTTTGTTTGTTTAAGTTCTGAAATCGTGCTTAGTGATCGACTGCATTAGGTATTTGGTAACAGTAAGCACGGTCGTACATTACAGAAAGTATTTCATTTGTTTACCTCGCATGCCTTGGATTCGTTTTTACAGTCCTCAAAATATCAACAGTGAATTTGTAGCTGTAATATTTGTGGTAGTGATATGTTTAAATACAAATATTTACGAAATTGTTCAGTAGTAGCATTAGTGGATGTTTCTGTTATATAGTTAATACACTTTGAAACCAGCTCTGAACGTTGCATCATGAGGTCTCAACTGTTTATAAACCCTTAAAATAGAAACGCATCGATGCTTTGTTGCGAAAAGAAATAGGACTGTTTTTTTTATTGCTTATTTGGTTAGACGAGCTCACAGCTCACCTGGTGTTAAGTGGTTACTGGAGCCCAAAAACATTTACAACGTAAATGCGCCACCTACCCCGAGATATAAGTTCTAAGGTCTCAGTATAGTCACAACGACTACCCCACCCTTTGAATCGAAATGCATTACTGCTTCACAACAGAAATAGGCAGAGCAGTGGTACCTACTCGTGCGGACTCACAAGACGTCCTACCACCAGTTAAATGCTGTACCAGCCTGTATATCCAACAACACGTTTAATCAATCCTATTATTTTTCTTCACAGGTCAATGACGTCAACATTGGCATCCTTGGATTTAGGCAACAATGAATTCACAGAAATCCCTATCGAAGCTCTTCGAGAATTAAAAGTGTTGAATTGGCTCAATTTGCAAAAGTAAGGCTGTTTTTTTTTTAAATATAAATCTCGTTTTGTTACATTTTCTAATCATTGTTGTTTGTTACAGCAATTACATTAGCGAATTAAATTCGGATTTTGATTGGGGTTTCTTATCCGATTCTTTGAGCAGCTTATCATTAAGCAACAATCATCTGTATATCCTGAACGAAGGTTCATTATCGTCACTACATCAGCTGGCCCAGCTCGATCTTGACGGGAATCGATTACATGCCGTTAACCCGAATTCGCTGCCACAGTCATTGGCATTGCTTCGTCTGTCTGATAACATATTGACATACTTCCCATGTCTAACGTTGGCTGGGTTACCACGTCTACTACACCTTCACCTCAGAAATAACATACTAAGACCTTCCTTAAACCACACGTGCAGGGGTGAACGCACCAAAATAGAGTCATTAGATTTGAGTCACAATGAGCTGGATGATCGTTTTGTCCTTAGTTTCCAGCACAGATTACAGCTGAAGCAATTAATTTTGGACTTTAATGATTTTACGGCCATCCCTCCCTTCGTTATGGACAGCGGTCGGTTAGAGAAATTATCAATTTCTTACAATAAATTAAGCTATGTGTCAGATGCGATGATCCATGCATTGAAAAGAGATTTGGAAAGATTGGAACTGGATTACAATGAAATAGCTATTCTATCAGGTAGTGTTAAGGAGATGGTGAGACTTAAGCATTTGTCGCTAGCTTACAATCACCTAGAAGAGATCAATGATCTTCCTCCAAATTTGTATTCTTTGTCATTGTCCGGGAATTTCCTGTTGACTTTTCCAGTGGGCTTAAGTACTTTAAGTCCTGCGAGTCTGGCCTATTTAGATCTCGGATATAATCAAATATCGGTCTTGTCCCCCGAATCCTTCGGTGTGTGGTCGGAAGCACTCGTAACTCTAAATCTCAAAGGGAATAGGATCACACAGCTCGTGGCGGGGTCCTTCCCTTTAACTTTGCCCTTAAGAGAACTTGTACTCAGCTTCAATGACCTTTATTACGTAGATCCAAATGCTTTCGCAAACCTAACGATGTTGCAAGTGCTGGAACTATCTTCGACTTTATTCAGTGGAGAATTTCCAGTGTCTTCGTATTTCGATAATCTGACTTGGCTGAGTTTAGATAACAATAACGTTCATTACGTCTCGTCCGGGGACCTCCAGAACTTTCCCTCACTACAATATCTCAATTTAGAGTTCAATAAGATAACAGAGTTTCCTAGTGAAGTCACTCTAACGTCTGATCGATCGAACAGACTTAAAGAACTGAGACTATCATATAATTACATAAGCAAGATAAATTCGGAATTCCTCTCCGATTTAGTGGAGTTGCAAAGTTTAGATTTATCGTATAATCGCGTGTACAATATTAGCGAGAACGGTTTCTCGAATTTGCACAATTTGGTTTATTTGAGCTTGTCCGGGAACGCTGTGGAGTTCATAGCGGAACGCGCGTTCCGACGCTTGCCCAAATTAGAGGCGTTAGACATGCACGAGAATAATTTACTCGTATTCTCTACGGACTGTTTCGAAAATGTTTCCAACGATGAAACGAACTTTTCGGTAAACGTTAGCCGAAATAGAATATCCGTGTTGACCGGCGGGCTGGCCGTTTCAATAAATACACTCGATCTATCCTTTAATTTTTTAGAGAGCGTCTCACGACATTTTTTCGACTCAATCGGACCAGCCTTGCGACAGTTAATTGTTTCGCACAACAGATTAATGCACCTCGATAACATTGCGTTTGGCTTCCTGCCATCTCTAGAAGTATTGATGTTACACGATAACAGTATAAGTGCTATTAAAAAGAAATCCTTCGCTGAGATGTCGTCGCTTCAAATCCTGGATCTCTCACGTAATAAAATCAGCCAATTAGCTGTAGAGCAATTTCATAATATGCGACGCTTAAGGCATCTGCGCTTGGCGCGAAATGTCCTGCGATCTTTGCCACGAGATGTATTTAAAAATACCATTCTCGAACATTTAGACCTAAATGACAATCATATTGCAATATTTCCCAGTAGTGCTTTGGCTCAAGTCGGTTTCACTTTAAGAAGACTGGAACTAGCTCAAAACCACCTAGAATATCTCGACGCGGCGATGTTCCACGCTATCGCTTTTCTTCACGAGCTGACACTCGCTCGTAATACTCTTACAGTACTTTCGGATAACACATTTGCTGGATTAACCAGACTGCGACAGTTAGACTTATCACATAATCCCGTCAAGACGAATTTCAAGGAACTGTTTCACAACCTTCCTCGACTGCGCAAGTTGATCCTCGCCGACGCCGGCCTTAAGAGTATACCGCATTTGCCACTTGCTAATCTAACTGAACTGGATCTGAGTGGTAACTTCATGTCATCGTTTCGGGAGCCTGAAGTGAGGCGATTGATGAACCTACGCGCGCTGAACTTGGCAAGAAATAAATTTACGTCATTGCAACCAGCCATGTGGGCGGCGTTACCGAAATTGTGTAACCTTGACGTCTCACAGAACCCTATAGTCCGAGTGACTCGTGGATCATTCGAAGGTCTCGATCGCTTGCTACATTTACGGATGCCACAGCTAAGGCAGTTGGAGGTGGTAGAACCCCGAGCGTTCAGACCATTAGTTTCTCTTAGGACTTTGGATTTAGAATCGCCCATTGGATCAGGTCGAGCAGAAGCATCTCTTGCCGATATTTCTCTATCAATACCCACACTGGAATCTCTTTCTGTTTTGGTCAGAGAAAGTGTTCTCGATACCCAACTACATGGGCTAAGAGCACCGAAATTGCGGTCCCTTGAGGTGCACGGAGTGGCGTTGCGTCGTGTCTCTGCGCATGCGTTTGTATCTTTGGGCCAGCAGCGTGCCTTGACTCTACGATTGCGTCGAACTAGCATCACTGCACTCCCACCAGGTATAGTGAAACCGGTGGCCCGTGTCCCACACTTAGCACTGGACTTCAGTGCTAACCAGTTAGTTACCTTTGGTCCGGCGACACTCTACCCAAACTTGACTGGTTGGAACCGTCTCGCAACAAAACTCCTCCCTGGTAAGTTAATAGAAAACTGTTTCTTACAAGCTAAGCAGTAATGTGCAGTGTTTGGAAAGTTTTTTTTGTGTAGTAGAAAAATAGAAAAAACTTTAGGTCTACTTGGTGAAAAGTGGCCACCAGAACCCATTATCGTCATACCGTGGATGCTGCTACTGCAAAAAACGAGATAGATGTCTCAATTGTATTGATTAGTAGTTGAGTCTAAGCAGCGAAGTAAGCCTTACGAAATATCCTTTTCTTATAGTCATCCATCAAGTATCTATAATGTTTATTCTTCTTTACCAGGAGGCCTCATACTATCAGAGAATCCACTCCGTTGTGGTTGCTCTGTATCGTGGGTGGGGGCTTGGTTGCGTCGTTGGACAGCTGAGGTTGGAGGCTGGTCAAGAGACGGTCGTGATGCAGCACGACGTAGCGCGTGCATGATATCCGGGACATTAGTTCCACTCCTGTCTCTGGAGGCAGATGAGGCGGAGTGCCATGCCAGTGCACTCTCAAGCAGAGCATTAACACATCGTCCACACACAATGAGATCATTTCAATGGATCGTGTTGCTATATGCTCTGAGTTAGTGAAAACAATCTACTGTGTGGTGGTTAAAAATCCTTTACGGCTTAATCACGCATTTCTCTATTTATCCATTAAAATTTTTAGAAGATACAACAAAGATCCTATTTATTTCAAAAAATTGTCCCCACTATAATGAAGACTAAAATATTTGTAGCTCCCGTAAAATACATAAAGTAAACTAGATTAAGCCGTCAAGTATCTTTAACCACTTTTACGCATTGCGGGAATCTAATAACATAGTGTTCAACTAACTGGTGTTGTGAACTTAAATAATTAATTTACTACTTAAAGTGATCGATGCGACATATCAAAATTTACGTATGTAATCATTTAAATTGTGATTGTTTTTTATGAAATGTCAATTCAATAATTCTATTGTTAGACACTCTGACTTTACTTTCTCGATACAACCTCATTTACTTTCTTCATTTGACGTTGTCCTTGACTTAGAATATTGTAAAGCATTCTAAGCATTGAAAAATGTAAAACAATAGCAATGAACGTGAAATTCCACAGTAAAATAATATTTAAGACTAATGAGGTATTTACAGTACATACAAAGAGTTTTGATTCATTTCCTGATGAGTTTGTTTCTGAAACAGCGATTAGAAAAACAGGATGTGAGATATCATCGATCGATCCATGATGGCCTGTATGTGTTGGGATAAGCTCAAATGTCGAGAAGTTTTTTAATTTTTTTATTGCCCCTGTAGAGGTATCAGTTCTCGAGAAGTATCAAAATACTATAAAATGGGTGCCCAGACGTCTCTCCACCGGCATCTGGCATCGTCAATCACGCACGTAAAACTGACTTTTTAACATTTTTGTGAGAACCAGCGTCTAATGCACTGGTATCACGTCAAAACAAATGTCAGACAAAATGTATTTACATACAATTCATTATTTAAATAAGTAGGTTATAGTTGCAGAAAATAAAAAAAATATAAACGTCAAAATATTTAAGCAATTTGTCATCAAGTACAGACGCTAAAGCGGTACATGAATGAAATAAAAAGAAAATCGTTTGAATTGTACATGGATTATTTATTTTTATTTTGCGACCACAAAGTCTGCCTTCTGAATTTTTATGTACACATTTTTTTAACGAGCTTCGGACGGTAAAACTCTTTAAGACTTCAATGCTTAATCTTTTGATTTACAATCATCCAGGGGTCGTTGCTAGTTATTTGCATGCGAGAAGCCTATTACGACCAGCCTAGACGGAAAGTTGGTCACTGGCTGAATATTAACTACTTACAGCCATGCCTCCAGGAATGAGATGTAAATTTTAGTCCAATAACATCTTTCATACTTCGGAATTAATGATTCGATCAGAAGACCTCACATGAAGAGTCACGAAAATGCGACAGCTCTTCTTACCTTTTTTAATACGCTTTTATTAAATTAAAAAACTTAAATCAACTAAAAAATGAAATTTAATAGTTTAAAAAAACAAAAAAAAATACGCTTTTATAAAAAATCCAACTAAAAAATAGAAAATAAATTTGAATTAAAAATAATGGAAAAAAAAATCATTTTACTGTAAAAAAGCGTGGGGTGCTTTTCGGGATATTATCAAAATAATCCTTCTACTCATATCTGTTCATAAAATATTTATAACTACTGACACCATGCACCCCACGCTTTTTTTACAGTAAAATCATTTTTTCTTAGAATATTTTTAATTTAAATTTATTAAAATTTATTTTCTATTTTTTAGTTGGATTTTCTATAAAAGCGTATTTTTTTAGTTTTTTTAAACTATTAATTATTTATTTTACGTTACTTTTACTTCTTATATATTAACTACCTCGGTTACCGTTTGGTAACATGGTTAAATGAAGCTTCAGGTCAATGAAATTCAGCATTCGACTTTATAATTGTCGTCGAATAGCTCTGACGTTAAGTAGTTGCCAATGAGATCCGCTAGCCCTATAGCTGTAAGTGGGTGCTGACCACGAACATATCTTCCTATAAGCTCTGTACTGTATAGCTAAGCGTCTATTTTTCTTCCCCATAGCACACTGAGACAAGAGGCCGCCAGTCAAATAAAAATATTATCAAATGAAATATTCATTGCGACCAGCCAAATTTTATCAGTTTTAATCTAGTCAAATTCTGAGCCTAGTTTCTCAAAAAAATTGTAATATTTGTAAATATATAAACGTAGACGATAAATTTAATGTGTAAAATTTTATTAAAAATCGATATTTGAAATAATATTTCGAGCACTGTCATTGTTTATCGATTTAATTATTTAATTTGTTTTATAAGATTGTTTACGGATTTATTGTTTTAGTTGTTTACCTTAGAAATACATAATATATTTGAGGGATCCGAATCGTGTTTTTTAAATTCAATTTCTAATTCTTTCAGTGTTTTAGTCATCACAAATCCCCCGAATTTATTGTATTTCTGTTAGGATTTATTATTGTCTGTGAAAATATTTTTTAATTACGATAAAAATGTACATATTACATAGGTTTGTTATCTTAATTATAAACGTTATTTAACTAAAATATTATTTTAATGTAAGCGCACATTTTGATTTCTAACCATTATTTATTTCGAGGAAAATAAAAGTATTTTTATATACTTGTTGTTTCATTGTATTATACTTAATCGTTATTGGCGGAGACATTATAAGTAGGTGTACTAAAAATTGATACTTTTAATACGATTGATGATTACTTGAGGATTTTTTCCATAACAAAAAAAGTTTTCGAACGCTCTATCTTTAAGATACAAAATCTTTCTAATCCATGTTTTGAGAGCTGGTATTACGGTCCGTCTGGGTAGATACTACGGTTGCTTATACCTCGAAAATTAGTCGCTACTTCGATGCTATAGAGTTCTTTTTTGAGAATTCAATTATATAAACTATAAAATGTTTTACGTTTTTCCCGTACATCTGCATGGAATTCAATAAAGTGTGAGCGCAGCGGACTGTTACAGTGGTACATCGTAATGGCGAAAATTTTGTTCTGTGTAAATACAATACTGGACGGTCGTTACGCGGCTTGCGGTCGCGTTTGGTGCCGGTCAACACAGTGTAGGGACAAAACAGAAGGTAAATTATCTATTCGAAACAAAGAAGATATTTGATATAATTATTGTTGGAATCACATGTTGACCACTCGATATTTACAAAGAAAATATAAAACTGGTAGTAGTATGTTACTGGTGGTAGGACCTCTTTTGAGTCCGCGCGGGTAGGTTCGAAACATAGCAACCCTATTTTCCTCACCGCGGCGGAAGCGGGGGAGAGGCGTGGACCTGCAAAATAAAACGACGTGCATCAACGAAAAACACACAATCATTGTCGGTCCCGTAAAATTGTACTAGCTTTGATCCGATTTAATAAACCAGCTATTTGTTTAATTTGAATAAGCCTTGCATCCAACAACTCATCGCAACAGCGCCAACAGTACCACCGCCCTGCCTATTTCTGCCGTGAAGCTTTTTTTTTTCTTACCTAAGCCTTAAGAGGCTATTTCAGCGGAACCTTAACTAGTAGATGAGCTCACAGGGCTCAGACCTGACGACGTTGCTAACACGAACCCTAGCAAGAGCCGTGCTTCGCAGAATCTACCACCGGATCGGAAACGCCGTGAAGCAGTAATGCGTTGCGGTTTGAAGGGTGGAGCAGCCGCTGTAACTATACTTGAGACCTTAGAATTTATATCTCAAGGTGGGTGGCGCATATACGTTGTAGATGTCTATGGGCTCCAGTAAACACTTAACACCAGGTGGGCTGTGAGCTCGTCCACCCATCTAAGCAATAAAGATATTATTAAGATAATAATTATGAAGTAAAACAGCAATAAAGGCTTATTTTATATTTATTTATATTCAACTATCTATACAACCATGTTATTAAATACCTTAGTCACCGTATAAAGAACATTTAAAATTTTTTATTGGATTAAATATAATATTTTAAATTTTTACTTATACTCAAAACTACTACTCAAAAATATGTCGTCTGTTGACTCAGCTGAGGAAACCTATTGATTGATTTTTCTTGAGTAATATTCTAATTTACAATATTGATATAGCACATATCATATAATGGTATATCACACACCAAATCGTAGCTCGTCTTACAGCTCTATACTTTTTAGTTGTTGTACTGCTATAAGATATACTATGCGCGTTGGGGACGAGTATGTAGCGGCATTGTTTTAATACAAAACTCTGCAAATACAATCGGTGTGTACAGATTAACGTTCTCGCCTTTTTGTGGTCTATTGTTTAACTTATAATTAATTGAGACTCCTATACACCACCCCATCGTCTCCCATAGTGGCTACTAAGGGATTCATTGTAAAGTGGACATCAGCGTTCTTTAAGTATTTTATCTGCATATTGCGATGACCAATTGCTATTTACTTGTGGAGGGATCGCTGGAGTAGACAGGTTCTGGAGTGGAGACCGCGTAACAGAAAACGTCACGTGAGACTACCTGGCTAGTTAGGGCGATGACCTTGGAACGGTGGCCGTAAGAGATGGATGAGGAGAGCTCAAGACTCGGCTCAGTGGCGTGGACTGGGAGAGGCCTATGTCCAGTAGCTGATGACTGTGGGCTGATGATGATGGTAATGATGCGGAGGGCATGTTGTAAGTGTTACACAAGTAAGTCCCAGCATCTTGACCATTGCTGGGGCGCGCTAGGGCGGCATGAAATTTAATGGGGCGATATTATTGAAAATTTGCATAATTACTGGTGGTAGGGTGTCTTGTTACCCCCATGGGGAGGTATCACCACCCTGCCGGTTTCTGCCGTCGAGCAGTAATGCGTTTCGGTTTGAAGGGCAGGGCAGCCGTTGTACAGTAAAACTGAAACTTTGAACTCATAAGTCTTGGTAAGAGGTCGCATTTACGTTGTTGACATCGATGGCCTCCGACAACTACTTAGCACCAGGTGGATCACGAGTTCATTCACATCTAAGCAATAAAAAGGTGGTTTTTCTTAGGTTTTAAATGTAAGTGTTTATCAAGAGCCCGTTTTCGAGTCGTCTTCAAGAGCCTTGCGTCGGTATTTAAGCTCTCATTTAGAGGACCTTAAGAAAGATATTTGAGGTAGCGTAAGCTAGGGTAAGAGCTGAGCGGAGAACTAATTCTGACCGTGTCCTCTAGATTTGTCAACCGAGATACTGTTCAAGGCACTACAAGAGAATAATTAGAACTTATATCTCAAGGTGGATGGCGCATTTACGTTGTAGATGTCTATGAGCTCCAGTAAACACTTAACACCAGGTGAACTGTGAGCTTGTCCACCCATCTAAGCAATAAAAAAAATAGCCTAATGGTTTTCTGATGATTCTGTTGGTTTTAGATAGACCTGTAAGCCCTATATTTTTTATTTTGTATATAGGGTGTAAGGCAAGTGTATTGAAACAATGCGATGGACCGGTGTTCGAATCCCGCCGGCAGATACCAATTTTTCTAATGAAATACGTACTTAACAAATATTCACGATTGACTTTCACGGTGATGGAATAATATCGTGTAGTAAAAAACAAAGCCGCAAAATTATAATTTGGGTAATTACTGGTGGTAGGACGACATGTGAGTCCGCACTGGTAGGTACCACCATCCCGCCTATTTCTCCCGTATAGCAGTAATGCTTTTCGGTTTGAAGGTTGAGGCAGTCTTTGTAACTATACTGAGACCTTAGAACTCATATCTCAGGGTGAGTGGCGGCATTTGCGTTGTGGATGATGGACATCCAGTAACCTCTTAACACCAGGTGGGCTGTGAGCTCGTCCACCCATCTAAGCAATAAGTAAATTAAAAATAAGCACAAATACATACTATTATATGAAGCTTAAAGCTTATAGACCCGTAATAGAGGGTGGAGGCTGCTGGCCGATATGCTTTTGTTTCTCCGCTGACCGTGCCTCCGTAATTCATTCTAATTGTAATACATTGCTTGCAGCACGCCGGAGGCCAGGCGCTAAATCTGTTAAAACATAATAGTGTCTCGTTTAGGTATGTTAGTGTGTATAAAAATGAAAAGGCAAGATGAATTGAGTAGAAATGTTTCTGAGAAAATAAATCGATCGAATGACCAGAATTCCTTTACAATATAATTCTTGCCAAAGAATTCCAGATTGATTCCAGAGATAGATGATTTATCATGAATTGAGGATTTTCTCCGAAAGGCTTTTTTTTTTGGTCAGGGTGAAATCGCCGGACTCCCACCCTCCACTGGGGACGGAGGGCGGGGCATGTCGGAGTCGAACCGACTAAAACCTCCTGTCGCTCAACAACCCACGTCCGAGCCTTGCATGAGACAGAACTCATGAAAAGGCAAGGGGAGGAGAGTGAAGCGTTTAGTGTGGAGCACATCTCTCCTATCACCCTCCCCCTCGGGACGCCGGTCCAGCGATCGTCGGCGCCACGACCACCAGCCCTCTCGGTCGGCAGGCTGTCCGAAGCCCGCCTAGATGGCACCGGTTTGAATGGGTTATCCTACGAATAACCCCGCTGGGTTAGAACCAGCGTGGGTCGACGATAGTCGGCCTTCCATCACCCGGATGCTCTTGCGTAAAACGCGTGCAGAGCAGCTTGCACGTCGTCTTCTTAGGCCCCCTTCGCCGGGCCCCAGACCGACATATGAGGGGGACTCCCCGAAAAGCTAACAGTCTCTGGTATATTATACAATTTGCATTAATACATGTAAGCTTGTAAACTGCATGTTGTGTACGTGGCCATAGAGTAAGATGATATATAAGAATGACATTGGCACTGACACACTCAGATAGAGAATTTGATCTTAACCGTGAAGTGATTTATGAAATATTGGAAGTAAAAAACCTTTAATTGTCGATTTTTCTATTTTTAGGTGAATAGATTCACAATGTTTAAATGTNGAGGTACAGGACAGGGCCGAGTATGCTGCCTTGTGGCACACCAGAAGTAATCTCATGCATTTGTGATAATTCTCGGTTATGTTTAATCTCAAAACATCGTCTATTAAGATATGACTTAATAATAACGTAATAGCTATGTGGCAACATTTTTTTCAATTTGAATAGCAGTCCATCGTGCCACACCTTGTCAAATGCCTGCCCAATATCGAGAAAGGCAGCTGAGCAGTACTTTTTATTTTCAAGTGTTCCACTTATGGCATCCACAAGCCGATGAATCTGTTCAATTGTTCCGTGCTTTTCACGAAAGCCAAATTGATGTGCGGGAAGGACGCTCGGCAGGTGTTTTTTCATCCTGTTAAGAATTATCTTTTCAAAAATTTTACCAATGACTGGAAGGAGGCTTATTGGCCTATAAGAACCTGCATCGTGAGGTGGTTTTCCAGGCTTTGGCACCATCACCACTTGGGCTATTTTCTATTGACAAGGAAAGCACTCCAGTCTGATGCATGCATTAAAAATGATAGTCATGAATGTTATGCCTTTTTTAGGAAGATGTTTAAGCACAGTTGCGTCGATTTCATCATAACCTGGCGATTTTCCGTCTTTCAGGCTCTTGATTTCATTAGTTACTTCCGTCGGGCTTGTGTATATTAACGGTAGGCACATCTGCAGTGGAGAATTCAGATAGTTCAAAACTTCATCGTTGTGCGTTAAGTTTAATCCCGGGAAAGGCTTAAACACTAATTTGAGGTGCTCTGCGAAAGTTGAGGCCTTCTCAAAATCAGATCTGGCCCAGCTTCCAGTAGGTGTTCTAATAGGTGGTACATGCATTTTCGGTCTTTTCATTTTCCTAGTAGCTTTCCATAGAGAATAGTTGGTGTCTGGACTTGGCTTTAAATTTCTTAAGAACGATTGTAACTCGTCTTCTTTCATTGCTTTAGTTAGGTATTTTAATTCCTCAGAAGCTTTATTAAAAGCGGTCTTATCAGCAGGATAGCCAGTGTTATGCCATATTTTGCACAGATTCCGCCTCCTAGCTACCATATCCTTGATGTGTTTGGGGTAATGGTGCAAAACCACAGATGGGAATTTTCTTTGCGGCGTAGATCCGTCTAGTGCCTTGTGAATAAGTTGATTTAGGTTTTCTACAGCATTCTCTACATCTCCAGTGGATTTCAAAGGGATGTTTAAATTCACATTATTGTTGATGTACTCTTGGTAGGTTTCCCAATTGGTATTCTTGTTATATAATTTAGGTGGGTATTCATTAAACAAGATAGTAGAGTTTATGTTAAGAATCACTGGAGTGTGATCAGAGGATAGATCAGTACAAGATTTGACGCTCAGCTGTGTTTGGGGCATGTTCTTGGTGATAAAGAAGTCAAGTAAATCCGGCGTTTTCTTTCGATCAGTCGGCCAGTAGGTTGGCTCACCTTGAGACAAGCAATATAAAGACAGTTCTATAGTCGTCTGGAATAGCTGCCTGCCTCGTGGTAGAGTCAGCCTTGAGCCCCAGTAGGTGTGTTTAGCGTTCCAATCGCCGCCACAGACAAATCTACTCCCCAAACTTGAGAAGTAATCCTTGAAGTCATCAGCATTAATATTGTATCTTGGAGGACAGTATATAGCAGATAAAGTTGTTTCACTGTTTTTGTCTTGTATTCTGATAGATGTAGCCTGTATTTTTTCAGTTCTGTATTCTTCTAGCGGGTGGTGTTTAATACTTTTTTTAATTATAACTGCTGTACCACCGTGGGAGTTACCAGAGGGATGATTTGTAGAATGAACAACATAATCTTTTATTCTAATGTGAGTTCTATGAGTAAATCTCGTTTCAGAAATAAGTGCTACATCTATTTTTTCTGTCCTTAGGAAGAATTCTAATTCTAGACATCTGTCTGATAACCCATTGGCATTCCAAGTAATTATACGTAAATTATTGATCATTTGGACACTAGGCGGGATATTAATTGAATCATCCGATTCATCATGCTGTCTATCATGTTAGTCATGATGGTTTGAAATTTATTAAACATGCTGTCTATGAGCTTATTCAATTCGCTGCTATCAATCAAGTGGGATTCAGTCTGTTGTTTATTATTATTGGAGTTTACTGCATCTGCATAAGTTTTAAATATGTTTTTAGCATATTCTGCTTTCCTTGGCTTTTCCTTGTTTGTTTGTGAGGCTGAGGTATCTTTGATTAAATTTTTGGGCTTAACCTTTAAAATTTGTTGTTTATATTGTTTGTATTTGGTACAGCCTTTGTAACTTGCAGGATGTTTCTCTTGGCAGTTAACACATGTTGCTTCAGTATCTGGTGTCTTTTTACAGTTTACAGTGGGATGATCTTCTCCACACTTTACACATCTATGTGGTCTATAACATTGGTTTTTACTATGACCAAACCTCTGACATCTCTTACACTGTAGAATCTCTGTTGTTTTGTAAGGAGCTTCAAAAGATACTTTCATATTATTTAATCTGTTTACCTTGAATACCTCTTTGTTATTATGTTTAGGTTCAAGGTCAATATAGAACAACGGCAAGTCTTGTTTAGTAGTTTTATGTCGAACATTAACAATATTTCTGACTTCATGGCCTAGATCTCTTAATTCAGATTTGATAACTTCCGTGTCCTCAGTTGAGTGAAGCCCACGGAGAACGACTCTGTAAGCCCTTTCGCTTTTGAGCTTATATGTATAATGACTGATGTTGTTTGTAATAAAATTATCCCTGATCTTCTTGTACATTTCTATATCTCTTGGTAAGATTTTTACTACATGTCCTGACCTCAAAGTGGTCATAGTATATGTCGTTGTGTCATCATTGGTAATTTTGTTCAGTATGTCCTTGAGGGTTTTTATGTATGCCACACCCGTAACAAATATAGGTTCGGGTCTAGGTATTTTTGGTTTAGGATCGCTTCCGTCTTCGTCGAGTATCTCTAATGTTTCAAATTGATTATGGGTTGGTATCGGATATGTGGTTTTCTGTAACTTATTACTGTTTCCTTTTAAATCTGAGTGCGATTCAGTTCTCTTCCTTTTTATTAGAGGAACCTGGTCACTCTGCCATGTACTATGTTCAAGGTCTTTAGTTGTGGTTAGGAATAGCGTAGGTTCTTGTTCTTTATTTATGGCACTTAATGAGTTACTTCGTGTTCTTTCAAACATGCTGCNTCTTTATTTATGGCACTTAATGAGTTACTTCGTGTTCTTTCAAACATGCTGCGGTGAAAAGTTTGTTGTACCATATTAGGTAATTTTGGTTTATTCGTAGGGTTGATTCCATATCCATCAGATCGCAAAGTTGTGCCCCCCCCAGAATACGAGGGGCTGCCTGAGTTAGACTCAGGGAGGGATTCTCCGGTATTACCGGTACCCTCCTGTGGTAGTTTCTTTTTCAAATTTGCATTCATTTGGCTTCCTTATTCTTCCTACTACTCTAGACGTTTTAGAGATTATTTAGATCCCCAGGCTTGCCATAGCCTCTTCCAACCAATTGCTTGGCAGGTTGTATGGTTATACCGCCATTTCTCGGTCGCCATTGCCTCGTTTGTTATCTAGCAGGGAGCACCACGGAAACCGATTGGTTTCCGCCGCCATCCGGCGCGCGCAGGTGAGGTTGACTGTAGGGTCGGTGAAGATGTTGTTACCGTTCTCCCCTAACTCCCCTAAAAAATCGATCGAATGACCAGAATTCCTTTACAATATAATTCTTGCCAAAGAATTCCAGATTGATTCCAGATAGATGATTTATCATGAATTGAGGATTTTCTCCGAAAAGCTTTTTTTTTTTGGTCAGGGGGAAATCGCCGGACTCCCACCTTCCACTGGGGACGGAGGGCGGGGCATGTCGGAGTCGAACCGACTAAAACCTCCTGTCGCTCAACAACCCACGTCCGAGCTTCGCATGAGACAGAACTCATGAAAAGGCAAGGGGAGGAGAGTGAAGCGTTTAGTGCGGAGCACATCTCTCCTATCACCCTCCCCCTCGGGACGCCGGTCCAGCGATTGTCGGCGCCACGACCACCAGCCCTCTCGGTCGGCAGGCTGTCCGAAGCCCGCCTAGATGGCACCGGTTTGAATGGGTTATCCTACGAAATACCCCGCTGGGTTAGAACCAGCGTGGGTCGAGGATAGCCGGCCTTCCATCACCCGGATGCTCTTGCGTAAAACGCGTGCAGAGCAGCTTGCACGTCGTCTTTTTAGGCCCCCTTCGCCGGGCCCCAGACCGACATATGAGGGGGACTCTCCGAAAAGCTAACAGTCTCTGGTATATTATACAATTTGCATTAATACATATTATAATAGTAATAGAAAATCGTAGTGCCTTAGCACATAAAATATTTTACGAATAAAAACTCACACAAACAAATGTTAGAAGTCAGTTTAGATATTTGCCTAAAATCCACAGAAAGAACTTAGCACAGACAAAAACCTCGATAAAAGAATTTGGTTGGTGAAGCGATTGGCCGGTTCTAAGTTGGGAAACTGAAAAACATGGCGCGCAGGGGGTCGGGACCGGGGTCCCATCCGTATCCCGGCCCCCTAAGAGCTTCGGGCTCCACCCGCTTTGTGCGGGGAGGAACCTAGGCGTGGGGGGGCGTGGTAGGTCACGTTCCCCCGACCGCTCCGGGGGAAGGTGTAGCGCGGCACTATCAATCGGGCTCTTGGCCCGTCGACCGAGGGAACCGGCGGTCATGTTGCTGGCGGCCACCGGTCCGGCGTCTGGGGGACGGCGGGATGGATGTAATGTGCTCTGCGTAAACCCTGTCCCGCCGTCTCAATAGCTCCGACTGGGTTTCCGCCCGGTCCGGGGTAGGGCGCCGGCTGTGAGCGGCAGGAGTTTTTAGTGAGGTTCGACTACCACATACCCCGCCTTCCGTGCGGGTGGGGATCCGGCGATTTTCTCCTGTGGAAAAAAAAAAAAAAATAATGGTACGAATTCGATGTCTTACCGACTTCAAGTGTAGATGTCTCAGGTATGAAATAATTTACTATTTTTACAAATACATAAGAATGTGCAAAAACGATCATTTATATCAAGTTAATAATGTTACGCCGGTAAGAGTAACGCCATCTATCGCGGAATAATCGAATGAATATCAAAGGGTATAATAGTAGCAACTAGAACGCTCGAGAAGTACAACGCCATCTATTGTCAGATAGAGAAAACAACAGTACTCGACTTTTTTTAGAATATTTTCGACGATTCTAGGGATTTCGTCTCGACTATAAAAGCGTTGTAGAGATAGTACGCAGCCAGTTAGTAATTGGAGCTACTCGAAGCGAAACAGCGAACGGATCACCTGGAGCGAAGCGAAAGAAGCGAATAGAGAATTTTAAAGTGTTTGTGAAGTGCTTAAAGTGTTGAAGTTGTACTTCGGTAGAATTTTATTACAATAATAAAATAACTTAACATAATTATGTATTTATAAAACAATAACAATTAATACATTGACATGACAAATTAGGGTCAATAGAAATTATATTTGCAGTGAGATGCAGAAGACAAACAAGGATATCGTACAAGTAACTTAAAGAATTAGATACAAGCCTTTTTTGAAGTTGCTGAAGTTGAATGCTTATTATTATTTTGTTTGGCTCTAAAAGCTTCTTTTTTTAAGTTTTTTAAGTCATTATTTATTTTACTTACCCTCTATAAAATAGCTTTATTTCGCACTCTCTGCTTCTATGATGTTCTAGTATACTTGTATAGGAACACTTCAAACAAAAACCGGGTTAGGGTGTCGGCGTAACACAAGCAATTTGTCAGAGGCGGCGGGGCTTCGAGCAACACGCTTTATTTTTGACAAAACTTTCACAGTACCTACCGTAAAGCTAACACTCAATCAAAGTTTCTTCCCTTTTACTGGTAACATGTTTTTATTATTGTCTTAAACGCTGAAGCAATTAATTTTCTAAGCGGTCGTTAGCGCGGTCGCCGCCAGTTCTTGTATCTCTCGAACAAATAAGATTAAATTTGATAGGATTTCGCGATTCGTAGGCGTGATTGTAAAATTGTTTTATAATTTGTTTTTGTTTTTATGAAATTTTCGGTATGCTTGTACATACTTGACGGCACTCCGTGGAGAGCGAGATGAGGACTGCCGGCATGACCTGGAGTGAGGTCAAGGAGTCGTGACCTAAAGGATAAGACGTCCGGTGCATTCGTATGTAGCGATGCACTGGTGTTCGAATCCCGCAGACAGGTACCAATTGTTCTAATGAAATACGTACGTAATATATGTTCACAATTGACTTCCACGTTGAAGAATTAGCATAACGTGTAATAGAAATCAAACCCGCAAAATTATAATTTGCGTAATTACTGGTGGTACGACGCTTTCCGAGTCCGCACGGGTAAATAACACCACCCTACCTATTTCTGCCGTGAAGCAGTAATGCGTTTCGGTTTGAAGGGCGGGGTAGCCATAGTTAAAGGTGAGACCTTAGAAATCACGTTTTGAGGTGAGTGGCGGCATTTTAGATATCTATGGACTCCGGTAAACGTTTAACATCAAGTGGGCCATGAGCTCGTCCACACATCTAAGCAATATAAAAAAAGATAACATTTGAGGGCTCTATGTACCATCGAGGTACCCTAGGATAACAACAACTATCGTAAGCCCGCAGACATGGGATAGAAAGTAACTATTAAATGCGTTATTACAATAAGTAGCCACCTTAGAAGTAATAATTTACGGGAGTATTATGATTTAAGATTTTAAACGACGCCTAGTATAGAACTCATTCGAAAGTGAAAGTTCAGGCGGTCCCTAAGGATTTGAGAGACCTTGGCAAGTAACAAGTGACTACGATCTGGTAGGTAAGACGCTAATCTTTTTATATTTTTTTATGATTTTGGCTCCGATAACAAATTAACACTAACTTAACACGTGCTGTGTGTTCACCTTTCTAAAAAAAGAACAAGTTTTACATCATACACGAACATTAACAGAAAGACGAAATTAGACCAGATAACCACATCCGCGGTATACAGTCTTCGGTCCCCAGATGAAACGGGCGATTGTTTTAGTCCAGGAAAATAATTTAGAAGGAAAATCCGGCGGAAAAAAGCCAGAAAGTTTATCATTTTATTATAACATTTACATTATAGAAACAAAACAGTGCGTCCCACGGGATGAAGGGATGCTAAAGGGGGTTCCTAAACGAATTACAATTCAATTTCTATTTTACGAGAGAGAGAGACTATTGTCCCTGGGCGCTTTTTATTTTAGCGAATTCGTAAAACTTGGGCATAAATAAAAGGTTACATTACATTGGACGTTTAGCGATTGTTTTGAAATACGTATTATTTTTTTATTTATTTTTATTGCCCTTGTAGGCAGACGAGCATACGGCCCGACCGATGGTGAGTGGTTACCGTCGCCCATGAACTTCAGCAATCCAGGGGCAGAGCCCAGCCGCTGCCTACCGTTAAAAAATGTGGGACTCGTTTTATGAGAAGTTGATGTGTGTTATTTACTAGCTGATAGTCGTCTCGCGTTTTGAGCAGAGTTCAAAATCGAAGTCTTTTTATAAATAAGAGATAAGAAGATTCATGGTATCTGCTCATAGGAACTTTACGTTACGTACTATTAATGGTGGTAGGGAGTCTTGTTAGTCCACACGGGTAGGTACCACCACCCGCACAGAACTTATATCTCAAGGTGGTTAGCGCATTTATTTTGTAGATGTCGATGGGCTCCAGTAACCACTGAACACCCATCTAAGCAATAAAAAAAAATTTACCAGCATTTCCACAATTATGCAAATTAAAAATGCAAAACAAGAAAATATTATATATGTCGGGGAAGCCACAATTATTAACACCATCGTCAGCCATCGTAGGGGCGAATAGGGCGATCGAGCTCAGAAATATTGAGTACACCAATCATGTTTGTTGTTTTAGAACAATTTAGAAATCTTCTCTTGACGTTAGCAAACGAAAACGTATGACAGTTTTTAAGACGGAGGCACCGCTCTTCAAGAAGGCCGGTTGGTGAGTGTGATGGCGTCTACGCGCTTCCATCGACTAGGCTCTGTTGTAGCACGAAGTTAGCCGAGTTCCAACGATGCCTCAATCGTGCTGTTATCTCTCGGGAATCGTGCTGAGTTTCGTTTAGCTACCAAACTAATGACCGTCTCCGACATATAAAACTGTAAATTGTATAGCATTATTTATAACCCTCAGACACAGCCCACTGAGTTTCTCGCCGGATCTTCTCAGTGGGTCGCATTTCCGATCAGGTGGTAGATTCTGCGAAGCACGGCTCTTGCTAGGGTTTGTGTTAGCAACGTCGTCAGGTTTGAGCCCCGTAAGCTCACCTACTAGTTAAGGTTACGCTGGAATAGCCTCTCAAGGCTACCAGCTTAGGTAGAAAAAAAAACATTATTTAACTCTAGGTTTTTGAACTCATCGCCATAGGTAAGTTCACTTTGAAATACACATATGTATTTCGTTTTTACAAAAATTTTAATATTAAATGCTGCATTAAAAGCGATTTCTTGAAGTAATCCCGTAGAGCGCTACGAACCGTAGCAGCGTAGCGAACTCGTAGCTCCGTAGCGACGCGTCCCGGATCGCACATTTCGATAAAACTTGGACGAACTCTAAAGCCTTCTGAAATCCAATTTAAACTTAACCGAAATTAAATTTAAGAGATTTACCTCCTTATGAATTATTTATTTTACTTCAAATAATGCTTTTAATGTTACGAACGGATACTGTTTTCTTTTGTTAAATCAAATGAGTTTCTAATTTAGTGGCTGTCTGTTTTCTTCCTTATTCTATGTAGACACATTGAACACAGCAGTGCTCAGATTAAAATAACAAAATACATTTTAGTGCAATGTTTCTCTTTATTTTTGTTGGGTAATTGGGAGAACGCTTCCCCTGCTGTTGTGTGATCACCGAAGTCCATAGACATCAACGGCAATGCCAACTTGCCATACCAGATCGACTTTTCAATCTTAATTAAATACTATCCTCCTATCCATACAAACCATAACAAAGGCTATGAATAGTTCTACAGTGGAGTTAGAATTTTTTTACAACAGACAAGATAGAGGTCATGTAGTCCCAGCACCTAAGGATCACAGGGTTTACATGCCAAATGATATGTTTCTAATGAATTCCTGGACAGGCATTGTAATAAGTGTTCGCCAAATGATTGAAATTCGACAACTTTAATACTTAGATCTTCCCCTGACATTATGAAACACGGATAATACTGACACTTACTAATAGCTAGTGATCATAACAAAAGAAACCGTTTGAAAAACTGTGGAGAAGATTCCATAATAAAATCTTTTTGAGTTTCATTTTGAATTTTCTTTGTCATTATACTGTGTGTTAGGAGACCGCTTCCAGACTTCAGACTCCAGCAAGTTTATTGTTTTGACTCGTTTTTTAAAAATAAAGTATTTTGTATTTTGTATTTTGCTTTCGAATACGAAGACAGACGGAAGTACTAATGACAACTTTGATGAGGGGACGGAAAAAAATCCATTTAAAAAAATCATATTTTTAAAACGTTTTATTAGCATTATTTACGCTCGATCATGTTAGTACAGCTAAATGACATGATAATTTCATAAAAATACATTAGTTTACTAAAAAAAAAACAAGCAATGAAATTATTTTTCCATCCCTTCATCAAAGGTGTCATTAGTACTATCGTCTGTAGTAAAGATCAGCGAATCTTGTAATGGATAATTAGATAACAGTTTTGAAGTTTTCGCGGCCGAAAAGATAAGACACCTGGTTTTTTCAGTCTTCGTTTTCGGAAGCGGTCTCCTACCACCCAGTATTATTTTGTGTATATGGAAACCCAAGTCAAATGAACTCCTAGATCTCAAGATACTGTCAGTGTGTTCTGTATAAAATACAACATGAAAGTTTGAATATACGACAAACTTAATCGACGAGAAGATATCCTTAAAAGAATTGACGGTAGTATGATATTAAAATTTCCACAAATAACAGCTAAGTAGACGACTAACGCTACCACATAAATTGTATATATACAAAATAATAACTGTATAAAACAGTCGAAACGCCAGGATAATATAATGATAATAAAAAAGGCGAGAATTAATTGTAAAACTAAGTCTGATTCGTATTTATAATAAATCTTATTTAAAAGTTTTATCTTTGTCTGTCCAAGTCTAGATTGAGCTGCCGTGATAGCTCAGTATGGGCAGACTAAAGCCACCAAGTTTCTCTGTTATCTAAATCCTGTGGCACCACGCTCAAGACTTACTACCTTCTATAACCAAAGTGAGATTACCTAACAAAAATTCATAGCGCTGCAACATCTAATAGGGCCCTTATTATTTACAAAACAGGTTCGCTCATTTATTTTTATAACTCGCCTTTTAACTAGCGGAAAAGCGTGATAAAAGTATATTCAAGGAACACAGCCCACGGAACAATGTATGCCCGAGTAATCCGCGTTATGGTTTCGTTGTTAAAATCAAAGCGCTCGAAGGGAGTTTTTTTAATGGAATTGCTGATTTTTTTTTGTTTCTATCATTATTACTAGCGGAATAATGCAAGTCTCTCCAAAGAATGGGGGGTTTTGACTAATGATTTTTTAAATAAACATAAGTAAATGAAATATGTTAACAGGGAATTTGAAAATCGTATCAAAAATGCGTATAAAGATCTTTCAAATTGATTGAAGCCAATTATTTGTTATAGAATGTGATGCATATTTAAGTTTATGACATTAGACTATTAATATGTTGATGTGTGAGAGAGATAGCGATATGTTCTTACTGCCCACACTTTATTCTATTTTTTTTTAAATTGCTTATCGAGCGAGCTCACAGCCCACTTGGTGTTAAGTGGTTACTGGAGCCCATAGACATCTACAACGTAAATGTGCCACCCACCTTGAGATATAAGTTCTAAGGTCTCAAGTATAGTACAACGGCTGTCCCATCCTTCAAACCGAAACGCATTACTGCTTCACGGTAGAAATAGGCAAGGTGGTGGTACCTACCCGTGCGGACGCACAAGAGATCCAGTAAAATGCTAAATGCATTAATAGTAGGATTATTTTATTGGTAACGCGATTATGCTGTCACAAATACACCTATATATCGAGGGTTGAAAGACTATTTGGTTTAAGCGTCATTTTGGTTAATAAGCGACATTTATCTTTGTAATTAAAGGTTCGTTTTATTTGGTATTAGTATCAACAATTCGATGTTTTTAATTTAACTTCAATTATGTTTATAACATTCAAATAGCTAACGAAGTATTTTTGTTATAACATATTTATATATTCCTAGCTGACCCGGCAGAATTCGTAGTGCCTCAATCAAGATAATGTATAAAATAAACTTAAAACAAACAAAAGGAATCCGTCCGACGGGGGGCACATCAAAGGAAAAGCAAAATTGTTATTTTTATTTAATGCCGCACATTTTCATATTTATCTAACCTTTTAAACCTTCTCTGGACCTCCACAAATAATTCAAGACCAAAATTAGCCAAATCGGTCCGGCCGTTCTCGAATTTTAACGAGTCTAAAGAACAGCAATTAATTTTTATATATAGAGATATATAATATTTCTTAAACTCTAAATGGCTCTCCTTTAATGTTGCCAAAATGTCGCTTTAACCAAAAATAGCCTTACACCCGTCGATTTACTTAAACATATTTCGTTATGAAAATCTGGAAAATAATTATCATTCCAAAACATGTAGCTTCCGTTCAAAACGTTAAAGCGCATACTCAACATAACCAACTTACGTTACGCTATCTAAAGCCACTGATAACATCGCCGTAACTGTAAAACTATGCGCTGTGATACTCGGACACGTGCGGCTAAAATTGTTTTAATTAGGAAAACTTTTATACTTAACGTACATTATGTTGCTGGAGATGGTAAAAGGGACCCAGCGAACCCTTCTATTTTTTTTAATGCTCCTATATGCTTGTTCACGTTACGTTAGGCGCTTACCAGACGCCATTGGCACCGCAGTGTGAATTCTGTTGCCTATCATGAGATAAGTAATTAATTATAAAAATTGGTGCCTGCCAGTGGGATTCGAACACCGACATAGCGCATCGTTCGATATGAATGATCCGGGTGTCATATTTATTTATTTATTTATTTATTACACTTCGTGTAAAATTTACATTGGCGGATTTAATGCCTAAGGCATTCTCTACCAGTCAACCAAAGGTAGTGCAGAGTAAATAATCTTATCTTTTAGGCCACGAACACTTCAAAACTGTTGTCTAAGTACCCATTAAAAGATTCGCTGGATTTAATTACATTGAAAATAGCAATACATTTGTAATGTAATTAAAGTAATAACTATAGCAATTCCATCCGTTTGGGTTCCGTTTCAAATAAGTAGTTACATACAAAATGAGACTCCGAATGTAATTAAATGAGTTGTTGGTTTTGAGGTCAATCGTGTACATAAGCAATGAATTCATTTGTCTCTATACGTTATATACTCCCTGAATTCTAATCACGCAGGAGCCAGTCACCGTCGACGCCCTAGACACGTCTTTACAGATCCATCAGATCCAATAACCTTTGCATTAGACGCCTTCAGCTCTAACACTAGGAGCAGGCTTAGGGACCCCGGTAACCGTACTCGTCGAACTCGACAAAGATGTCGACGTGCAACCGAACCCATGAATCAGCTCGCCGAGTTTCTCGCCGGATCTTCTCAGCGAGTCGCGTTTCCGATCCGGCAGTACATTCATTCGCGTAGCAGCTGCCCTTGAGTTGTTAGGTCTCGGCCTTCGGAGGCGTTCGGGCAGCTGTTACCAAATCCCACCCCTCCTGGCTAAGCCTTTGCTCGTCCACCTGTCCTGGTGAAACTGGATAGGCCACCAGTAATACGAGGCATAGTGTACGCTAAGTATAGCACAACAACCGCGTACTTTGTGGGCTGACCATAGTTGAGTGGCGGTAAAATATTTCACAAAATGAAGCGACGCAACAGTTACATTTAGTAGATCGACCGGCCTGATGCGGTCTCGTGAGCTTTAATTACACGCTCGTTTCGTGGCCTGAATGTTTGAGGCTAGTTTTAATTTATTCGTTCATAATATGATTGTGGTGTAATATGTTTTACTATTTTGAACAAGTTTCTCATTGAATCATCGTTTACAGTATATTGGTTTTGATTTAACTAAATTAAGTGAATATTTCTAGATAATTAATTTTAATGTAGAACACGTAAAGCAATCCATACTAATATATAAATCTACAGTGATTGCTACGGATGTTCCGTTATAACTACTGAACCATGCCTCCTATTGATCTGAAACTTGGTGTACATGTAGAAAATGCATGTACTTAATGGATAGGATAATATTTATATGAGCGTTGGACTCCCTACACCAGTTCCGGGGGCGTTAATGGTGAGAATCTTTGTGGGGGTGAGAAATAATAATGTTAATTTTAAATGCCCAACGAAGCGGACGGGTACAGCTAGTAATTTTATAAGATTATTCATATTCAAGTCATCTGTAAAGGTAAGCAATACGGATCTAACGCTGATTCGATTTTCTTATTGAAAAAAAAAGCAAGATATCAGTAATTGATACTGCCAACATATAAATTTTTATATTAAACACGGGTCATAGATTATGAATTCGCGCGGGTAGATTGATTTGCCTATTTTAGAGGAACGACTGCTATACAATACAAATGAAATTTCGACCACATACCTCAAAGTGTCTCAAAGCAATCAGCTTAAAACATCTTTTGTCTACGATATCGATTGAATACAATGTGAACTGTAATGTACGCCGCCCGTGCAATAAATAAAACAAATTTCATTGGAATTTTCACCGTATTCCTGAACGGAAAGTGAACAAAAACAGCGCTCGGTAATGTTACGTTAAAATAATATTTCACACAAAATATATAAGGGTCGAACTTAAGGATTTTGTAACTGGAGGGGTCTATTATTAGTCGAAAGGATTCTTTGGTTCCTTAGCTTGGGATTAAATTTTTTTTGGAGCTCATGAATATTAGCGCGTCAATATTGCTTCTGCTCATCTTTGGCTGTTCTATCGTTCAAACAAAACCATAAAATTGCATCTCAAGAAAATAGTAAAAAGTCAGTCTTTGAGAATAAAACAGTGCACTGTAGCACCAATAAAATACTTCTAAAATTTAATGGCAAGAATTCATCGGAACAAATTTAAAAAAAAACTTTATCTTTTTTTAAAGGTGGTCTTAACACTAGCATCTGATTCCGTCCCTGTAATATACGTCACACGTGCTGTGGGTTGAGTGCTATATCATAACGAGTTTGATGTTCCCATGAACGCTTCCTGCGCGCCTTGTGACGTCACAGCCGGTCGGTATGTGAATGCAACAGTGATGCGTTATTTTATACGCTGATTTAATATATATTTCGTTGAAGTTCATTTCAAGAATATATTTTTGACGTGACAACGTCTTATAATCCTGTGGAGCCGGCTGCACGCACGAAAAAACATGACTCATGCGGCGTTACCTCGCTCTGAGGCGTTCCATTTAAATCAGTATTTTCTTATGACGTTTTCACGTTCAACTATCGTCAGTAAGCCGACTTTAAAGACAACCGATTTTTTTTGTCTTTGTAAGCAGACGGCACACGGCCTACCGCCAAGACTTATATAAAAACATAGATCTTACTAGTCCTTATAAATAAATAAAGCAGACGAATGTGTGATTTAACTGATGTCCTGGATAAGGAAGTCGTCGTGGTCTAAAAGATTAGAGGCTCGGTGCATTCGTATCTAGCAATGTGACGGAGTTCGAATCCCGGAGACAAGTACCATTTTTTCTAATGAAATACGTACTTGACAAATATTAATGAATTACAAGGTGTGATAAAAATCGAACCCGCAAAATTACATATTATAATTTGCGTAATTACTGGTGGTCTTGCCATCCGGGATAGGTAGGTACTACCATCCTACCTATTTTTACCGTGAAGCAGTAATGCGTTTCGGTTTGAAGGGTTAGGCAGCCGTTGTACTGTCAAAACTGAGACTTGAATTCATGTCAAGAGGTATAGCCAGCATTAACATTATTGATGTCTATTATGTAAATGTACTGGCGGTAGGACGTCTTATGAGTCCACACGGGTAGGTACCACCGCCCTGCCTATTTCTGCCGTGAAGCAGTAATGCGTTTCGGTTTGACGGGTGAGGCAGCCGTTGTACTGTCAAAACTGAGACTTGAATTCATGTCAAGAGGTGGGTGGCGGCGCATTTTAATTTTAGATGTCTACGGGCTCCGATAACCATTTAACTCCAGGTGGGCCGTAAGATCGTTCACCCATTTACACTATAGAAAATGCTGTCTATTAGGCCTCTCTTCCAATTTTTAGTTTCAAATCAAAATCAAATCAAAAAATGTTTTATTCAAACATAAATGAAAGTACATACTTGTTGAACGTCAAAAGAACTACCGCCAATTCACAAAAACTAGCCTCCGTCCTGAGAGGAACTGGCAAGAAACTCAGCGGGCATATCTTTTTTCTTTTTTTTTTAATATTAGATTTTTATTAGAGCCTAAAGAAGGACATGTAGTGACGCATGAGAAGTACCGTGAAGGCTAATTGTCACGCTATTTTAGAACTAGTTGCGATGCTATTTGAATAAAACTTTCCTTTCATTATTCTAATGTGGATATCCAATGTAACTTGGAAAGTAACTTTAATAACGAACTAAAATTTATCTAGTTACTTACAGAGAGCTAATGCGCCACCGTCCGCACTGAATCATATATTTAATAGCCTCTAGAATAATGTTGATCTCTGTTGTGAGGCCAATTATGTTCTGCTTAGGGGCATCAAGCTTTAATTTCACCTATACACTATTTCAGAACTATTAACATATAATAGTACACATCATCTATCAGCATATTAATTACCAGCAGCCCGCTCCGGCTTCGCTTGGGTTTTTAATAAAAAATTCCACGTTGTCTTATTTTTTAAATAAAAGAACACTTATTGTGGCATAACTATTAAAGTTAGACATATACTGTCGCGACATTTTTTGTAAATAATAATGTGTTCTACAAAGTCGTATTACAGTATTTTATTTTATAATCAATAGTTTTCGCAGGGCACGCGATGTAAAGAATATTTTAGCTAATTTTTTTACACCTTGGGTTACATTATTGGAGTTTTAGTAAGGATCCCAAATTTTTTTCAAAAATGTTATAGCCTATGTCACTCGGGAATAGTGTAGCTTCCAAACAGTGAAAGAATTTTTCAAATCGATTCGGTAGTTTCGGAGCCTATTCAATACAAACAAACAAACAAATCTTTTCTCTTTATAATATTAGTATAGAGTATAGAAATAGATAATGAAATCAATAGTGGTTTAATAGGTAGGTTGGTATTTTCTACATGTTTCGGTACGACATACTGTGACTTAGTGGGTTTTATCGCTAAATTCCGTCTCTATAGGCCCAGTGGGACCAGATACCGTTTTGTTTGTATCTTCAATGCGATATATTAGATTTTTGGACATCGCATGAAAACACACGCTTCTAGTCTATCGAGTGAATTCAAGTGTTAGACATCGAACATAATACAATTAATTTAAATTAACTTAAATAGTTATCACCATCGCGCTGTGACGAAACATTCCGGCTTGAACCACGAGACATCCACTATGATTGCATACTGGCTGTCTCGTGTGTGAATTGTATTGACAAATTATTTTTTATTGCTTAGATGGATGGACGAGCTCACGGCCCACCTGGTGTTAAGCCCGTCATGACCTATGCAAGTGTAGTGTTCGCTCACGCGGCCCGCATACACTTAAAATCCTTCCAAATCATTCAATCCCGTTTTTGCAGGATAGCCGTCGGAGCCCCGTGGTTCGTCAGGAATGTCGACCTCCATGACGACCTGGACTTAGAGTCCATCAGTAAGTATCTGCAGTCGGCGTCCATGCGCCACTTCGACCAAACCGGCACGACACGAGAACCCTCTCATCGTGGCCGCCGGTAACTACATTCCCGATCCTGCGGACAGAATGGAAAGCAGTCGACGTCGCCCAAAACACGTCATCTCGGATCCTCCCGATCCACTAACGGTGCTTTTAGGTACTTCAAGCACCGGTCACCGTTCTCGTCGAACCCGTTGCTTGCGACGAAGGGCTCGACGAGTAAATTAACTCTCAGACACAGCCCACTGGGTTTCTCGCCGGATCTTCTCAGTGGGTCGCGTTTCCGATCCGGTGGTAGATTCTGCGAAGCACGGCTCTTGCTAGGGTTCGTGTTAGCAACATCGTCAGGTTTGAGCCCCGTGAGCTCACCTACTAAAGTTAGGGTTACGCTGACATAGCCGCTAGGGCTATCAGCTTAGGTAGGAAAAAAAAAAAAGGTGTTAAGTGGTTGCCGAAGCCCATAGATGTCTACAATGTAAATGCCGCCAACCACCTTGAGATATGAGTTCTCGGGTCTCAGTATAGTTACAACGGCTGCCCCACCCTTTAAACCGAAACGCATTACTGCTTCACGGCTGAAATAGGCAGGGTGGGGATACCTACCCGTGCGGACTCACAAGACGACTACCAGTAAACAATTGAGACATCGATCTCATATCTGTAGGTGCACTATCAAATTTGAGTCATTACTAATTACAACAGTTATCAATCACTCATGTCACACACACACACACAGGCGCACACGCTACTACTAAATTATCATTATCTAAACACCTTATTTATCACTAATTATCTGCTTCGCCCACGCGAAAGTTCACGTGGGCAGAAAGGGGCAGTGGGATGAAAGGGACCCTATGTACTCTCACAGAGCTCAAACAATTTCCATATCGAATTTTGTCAAAATAGATTCACTGGTTTGGGCGTAATACCGTAATAAAGACGCAGAATTAATTTGACATAAATAAAATTATTTGCTAGTTAACTTGTAACATAAAACAGCATTTAAGTAAATTTATAAAATCTTAAAAAAGCGACTAATGGTAAGCTTTTTGCGACGATTGATCTTAATGAAATAAAGTCTATCTATTTTTCTACATAGAAATCCACGACAAATGGTTCCGTAATGTGCGCGAACAAACAAACACTGGCCGTAGGACCTCTTGTGAGTCCGCGCGGGTAGGTACCACCACCCTGCCTATTTCTGCCGTGAAGCAGTAATGCGTTTCGGTTTGAAGGGTGAGGCAGCCGTTGTAACTATACTGAGACCTTAGAACTTATATCTCAAGGTTGGTGGCGCGTTTACATTGTAGATGTCTATGGGCTCCAGTAACCACTCAAGACCAGGTGGGCTGTGGGCTCGTCCACCCATCTAAGCAATAAAAAAATAAAATAGAAAATAGTTTTTGCTCTTCCTCCTCCGATTACTCTTCTTTAGTTACTCCCTTTCTATTTTTTTTATTTCCTTCCATCAATCTACAGACACACTGAATGTTCTTGTTTGTCACAATATGTATTACATGGAGTTTGATTGTGTTTAGTTTTCTATAAATGTATTTATGTAGGATTGGTAAGAACGGAAAGTATGAAAAGTGCGTGGAACGAATCGTTAATATATGACTGAGAGAAAACGGAAAGAAAGGGAGAAGAGAATGACGGACAGAAAGACACAGAAATAGGAAGATGGCGAAGGCGGTTAAAAAATGAGCAAGCCGTAATAAAAGTGTTAATTAATTTTTAAGCTATTGCGTAGGTTTTATCGCGGGCTTTGAGCGCGGCGACCGAATAAGGAAATTCCGTAACGAAATAAAACCTAACACCCCCACTCCGCCTACCGTGTAGCTCGCTTTGAACACATTCACACGTTGCAGTGTAGTGCTTGCTTCTGTAGTGTTTGTGAATAAGGCGTGACGTCGCACTGCATGCGCATCATGAAAAGTCTGCTCATCTCTCTCTCGCGCGGTCTAGCTTATGAGTGTGAAGGGGACAATTAATGTTTTGCTTTTGTTAATGTTTATAAATATAGCGTGGTCTTATTTTATTATTGTTTTAAATTATTAGTGTCTAATTATAATTGCATAAGTTGATAAAAAATGCTATGCAATAACTTTACCGCGGCAGTTCCCGAGTGCTACACGTGTTTTTTTAACTATTATTATAANCTCTCGCGCAGTCTAGCTTATGAGTGTGAAGGGGACAATTAATGTTTTGCTTTTGTTAATGTTTATAAATATAGCGTGGTCTTATTTTATTATTGTTTTAAATTATTAGTGTCTAATTATAATTGCATAAGTTGATAAAAAATGCTATGCAATAACTTTACCGCGGCAGTTCCCGAGTGCTACACGTGTTTTTTTAACTATTATTATAACGGAAGATTTTGGAACCGTGGAAGTTTTATTTTAAGCGCTGCGATCCCTATTCTACATTTATATATCTATGAAAAGCACTAGAGGCTGTAGCGGATCATTTTTAGGAGCATTTTGCTTTTACCCGAAGCTCTCACAACATGCTCCTAATCTTGAGCACTCGTGAACACGTTTCATTATTTTACTTCAGTATTACAGACCCGATAAACGTGTCATTACTTTACTTATATCCCCGTTACTCCGTAGAAAGGTATCCTCGGGTTTTCCGCACCGCAAGGTCGACCTTCCGATCTCCCGGGACTACCAGGTTCAAGCATTACCGTCCTCGTTCAGCGGTAAAAATATTACAGCTTTTACCGCTCTAGATTGGTATTATTTAGTTATATTATAATATTTATTATTGGTATTGGTATTTTTGGTATTGATCCATAGTCCGGTAAAATTCTCAATTTATTTATGATAAAGATACGTTGAATGCACATTGGTGGTAGCGCAGCTGCGCTAGGTGGTACCTTTTTATCGTCTTATAAGTCAATCGTGAACATTTGTTGCATACGTATTTCATTAAAAAAATTTGATTTGCTCGCGGGATTCGAACATCGGTGCATCGCTCGACACGAATGCACCGAACGTCTTATCCTTTAGGCCACGACGACTTCATACCTTATCTCCGTCTATTCCTGCCGAGAAGTAACTGTATATTTGTAGGGTGATATAGCTATTAATAAATACAATTTGATGTTGTGTCATAAAGAGGGTAAAAAAGTTTAAGTTATGAAATGAATGACAAAACAGTTAGTTCTGGGCGAATCGAATGCGCGTCCATTCATATTTTTCAACAAAAATAACTAGTGTATTATTAGCTCGTAACTAAAGTAATCAAATAGTGAACCAGTCTACAATTTTCTCAAACTCTACAAAGACAGGTTCATCCAGTTTCGAAATCCGAAATAACAAATATAGGTATTATACATTGATACTGACTTTCGAATAGAGATCAAACTCGGGCAGTACCACTAGAGGTATGATTCCGAACTACGCTACACGCAGTAGTGTTGTCGCGGCACTACTGGTCCCTATACAATCTCTAAAAGCTTATATGAGACTAGCGGCCCGCTCCGGCTACGCTCGGGTCTTTAACAAAAATTTCAACGATATTTGACGTTGTTTTATTTTTTTAAATAAAAGAAAACTTATTGCAGCACAACTATAATAGTTTGACATTTGCTGTCGCGACACTTTTTGTAAATAATAATGTGTTCTACAAAGTCGTAGTACATTATTTTATTCTATCATCAATAGTTTTTGCAGGGCACGCGATGTAAATAATATTTTAGGCAATTTTTTTACATCTTGGGAGTTTTAGTAAGGATCCCAAATTTTTTTCAAAAAATATTATGGCCTGTGTCATTCGGGAATAGTGTAGCTTCCAAACAGTGAAAGATTTTTTCAAATCGGTTCAGTAGTTTCGGAGCCTATTCAATACAAACAAACAAACAAATCTTTCCTATTTATAATACATATTAGTATAGATTACATTCCGAGCTAGGGAGCAATGTCACGGCAGTAATGTAGCGGCGGCACTGCTGCGCGTCAGTGTCGCCCTACCGCAGCGACAGATGAAAACATTCACGTAGGTACTCTTGCTGCGGCGGCAGACGCGTCACTACTGGGCAGCAACTTAGTGGTAGCACTGCGGCAATAGCAATGCTGCTTGTTGCCGATTTCGGAATCATACCTTTAATCAACGATAGACTTCAACCCTTTATCTAAAACATCTGAGTCGTCTATTATCAAAGGTGGCAATCTGTGCATTTGGACAAAAAAATGTTACTGATATGTCAATACAGATTGATTTGAATATAATCGTCTCCTTCAAAGAATACGGTTCAAAACCTGCATTAAATAAAGGTAAATACTTAACCTGTTATTTATCTAAGATGTCGTTCAGAAGAGTTTTGTGACTGCCAATGGAATACAAAGTCAATAATTCGTTTTTCTGATTTACCAATAATTGTCCAAAAGTCACATTGCCGGCTTTGATAATAGTCGACTCATCTATTCGATAGACGATAGGAAGATCGAGAATTGTTTTGTATACCAACAGGAAAAAATATACAAGATAACTCATCACTAACTATTACATTCCTTTAGTGTTAAAAACAACAATTAAAGTTGAGAATAAATAAAATAAGCCATTTTAAAAAGCTTTTGGTTGTATTTAATAAATATAGTTATATAATATTGAACAATACACATAGTATCTTAAAGATACTAAGATACTTTTTCACAAGTCTTAACAATAACGAGGGTTAATAATAGGTCTAAGGTATTCGAATTTTAGAAATGTTTTCATGGATTAACGAATTTCTCGAAAAAATATTTTTCATAAACCAATTTCAAAATGTCTATAATTTAAAAATAAAGTCGCCAATTAAATAAAACAGGGCGAGTTTCTAGAAACTTCTAATAAGTCTAACGAATTATATCGTAATCGACATCGCCTTTAGCGTTCAAGGCGATATAAAACTGGCTGCAGTCATTCTACAACGTTGCCACATTCAAAGTAATGCCCGATAATTGCGATTATTATTTGGATACAACATAATTATGCCCAAAACGAAAACTGTGTAAATATAATTCTTTCACAGAACACGCGTCGATAGAGAATTCTTTCATTAAATCCTTATTTTAATTGGCGTTCAAGAGGGCTGGACCCACTCGAGCGTATATTATCACTTACCTGTTGAGTTTCTTGCCAGCGGGTCACGATTCTGATCCGGTAGTAGATGAATTGGCGAAGTAGCTGCCCTTGAGTTGTTAGGTCTCCTTTGGAGGCGCTCGGGCAGCTGTTAGCAAATCCCATCTCTCCTGGCTGAACCTTTGCTGGCTCACTTGTCCCGGTGTAACTGAAAAGGACTCCGGGCCACCAGTAATTCTTTCTTCCTAAAATATATACATCATCACCTTCGCTTGTGGATATCCCATAATAGAATTACAACCTTGGCCTCATGTGTGCCTTGGTAAGTTAGGAAAGGTGAGCCTGTCTGCACAATGTATGTCATTGACTGAACAATAACAATGTACGTAGCTACTTTTACTGTTTAGTATCGTTTTTTTACTGTCATTAAATTATTTTAGAGGCCATGAACGATGACCGCAACTCTTTTATTTATTTATTTTTTATTGGATACATTGGTGAACGAGCTCATAGCCCACCTAGTGTTAAGTGGTTACCGGAGCCCATAGCCATCTACAACGTAAATGCGCTACCCACCTTGAGATATAAGTTCTAAGGTCTCATGTATAGTTCACCGGCTGCCCCGCCCTTCAAACCAAAACGCATTACTAGGCAGAAACAGGCAGGGTGGTGGCACCTACCCTTGCGGACTCACAAAAAGTTCTACCACCACTAAAGACTCTGTCAGTCTTCCGTGCCTACGAAAACCGCATATAGTTTGAAACGTCTAAAATGATCCTTTATAAGGACAATAAAAAAGCACGAGAGCAAACGATGAATGAGGCTTTAATTATGTCTAAAAATTGCGAAATTAGGAGCAAATGGTAAACCTATATTATTATTTTATATTATATTTTTTGACCGATCTACAGATGTATTCTTTGAGTCACGCTTTACGCAATGCGTTAAGAGCTACTACGTCTACGAGCACGAATGATCCCATTTTGGAGGTCACTGTGCGGCTAGTTTTTACACAATATTTCCATGTTGTTCCGTTGAATCTGACTTTGAATCAATGGTAGACGATAGCTTCATTAGAGGCACCAATTTTAGAGAATTTACAATGTATATTTTTATTTTTTTATTATATTATCTATATCTATACTAATATTATAATCTATACTAATCTATACTAATACTAATACTAATAATAATATTATAAAGAGGAAAGATTTGTTTGTTTGTTTGTTTCGAATAGGCTCCGAAACTACTGGACCGATTTGAAAAATTCTTTTTCCATTAGAAGCCGACATTGTCCCTGATGAACATAGGCTACTTTTTTTTAAAAAAAATATATTTTATTTTTTTGGTTTCATGTGTGTTTTAATGTTTCCGAAGCGAAGCGAGGGCGGGTCGCTAGTAAATAATAATAAAACCAGAGACTGACATACATAGTTGTATACNATAGGCTCCGAAACTACTGGACCGATTTGAAAAATTCTTTTTCCATTAGAAGCCGACATTGTCCCTGATGAACATAGGCTACTTTTTTTTAAAAAAAATATATTTTATTTTTTTGGTTTCATGTGTGTTTTAATGTTTCCGAAGCGAAGCGAGGGCGGGTCGCTAGTAAATAATAATAAAACCAGAGACTGACATACATAGTTGTATACGTTTAAACATATACATAAGTAGACAATAAACGCCCACAGAAAAGCAAACAGACCAGTTAGTTCATCACGCGAACTATAAAATATACCAATATAAAACATTAAAGCAAAAATTTAAGGCTGCGGGTGGTGGTGTCTATGAAAAAAGTTTATTAATACAAAAAAATAAATAAACCATTAAATTATTGTATTTTGCTATCGTGTAATAACGGAACATGACACCGGGCTCTGAAAAATGAAAAAAATAATTCAGTATTGTACACTTGTAAAACAATTGACCTTCAAATTTTTAAAAATTAACTGTGAAACCTACGAATAAATACTTATTATTTATTCGTAGTGTGAAACTGATCTATATATTAATACGTGAAGCAAAAACTTTGTATCCCTTTTTACGAAAATTGCGCGGACGGAGGAGTATGAAATTTTCCAGAATATAGAGAAGAAGTGCACAATGCTAATATTTTTTTTAAATAATGCATAAAAGATACATTAAATCAATAAAGAAAACATTACACACACTACATACCATGTATTTGACGCACACACGCATGCATACTATATATTGTCAAACTTTTGTTCTTGACGTCTGTGGTAAAATTGAGATTAAATATTGTTTGTCTTTGTTCATATTTTTATAGTGTAGTCTTGGCGAAATTTGTGATTATAGAAGTATAAAATACAATCATCATAGTATACAAACTTACAATTCCAATTAATTATAGTCGAATTTCGACTACTGCGGGACTCCTAGTTAATATTAATAACCATAGATACAACAACGAATTTAATTTAATAAATCGCGTAATTTAATAATAAAAACTGTTTCTTTACTTATGCAGTTGTTTTTTCACAATACTGGCCATTGGAAAAGTAATTCACGTAGAACTGGCAATAAATCCTAAATTCGAATATATTTATAATACCAGGCAAATACACATCGGTGACAAGGTTTTAAGTGGACGCAAAATAAATGCATACATACATACATGCGGAGCTAATAAAAAAGCTTATAAATATAATAAAAGTCTTCACCTAAACAATTAATAACTCACTAGCTAATTTCGCTTTCAGTTAATTACACATTTAAAGGTTGCGCTCGTAATCAACCCGTAAAGGTTAATGAAGAAAGTCATTATTGCCGGAATATGATCGTTAAAATGATATGACATTTGGCAGCCGTCGCCTTCTCTGGTTTACCTCTAACTCGTAAAAGAATTATATTGGACGGTAGTTTTTATGCTGCGCTATTTTACTAGAATATTATAGTTTTATTATCTAGGAATATACCTGATACGGCCACCATCTTATACTAGGATCCATACTAGCTGATAGATACAAATCGATGGGTGAAAGGCTTAAGCGACATTTCTTTATCTTCGTAGGTGCGTTTTATTTGGTATTAGCATCAACAGTTCGATGCTTTGAATTGAACTTCTATTATGTTTACTCCATTTAAAAAAACTGAAGAAGGGTTTTGTTAGGTCATTTATTCCAAATTATAAAATTTAAATGGCTCTCGTGAAAATTTCACCTGTCGATATAAAGTCCTTCTATTATTAGCAGTAAACATTAAGATCACTGCATACCCTAAGGTGTGTAAGTATAAGCTAACTGAATTAGAGAGGCAATATCGAATGGCATTGAAGACAGCGGGTAACCTTCCTCGCAATACGAGTTCAGAAGTAATCTGGGAAATGCTTGATGAGGATCCGTGGTACATACGTGCCAGGGACCTTCATGAAGATATGCTCCGCAAGTTAAAAGATCAGCAAATCCCTGGACTTACACTCCCTGGGAATAAATATGATAAACTGAACCACCATAATCCTATGTTGCCTAGCCTGCGCGCAGGCGAAATCGATTATGTTGACAAAAAAGAAAGAGGCAAACCGCTCTCCAAGCGAACGGTCCCTCCTCGTATTCCTATCCTTTAGCTTTAAGACTGATGTAAATAAAATATATAGCTTATGCGTGAGCCAGTTCATGTATGAACTGACCCCTATTAACTTTACTCTTAGATCTTAGTTTAGACATATAGGTAAATAACATCGCCTGAACTTGGCAGGCTATTGAATTGTAACGCTAATTATAAAAAATAAAGTTGATTCTATTCTATTCTATTCTATTCTTGACCCCGCCTGACTGATTCGCTGTATGACATTAGTTCGATAAACGCGAAATCCTAGTAAAATTCAGATGGTGAATTTACGTACCATAGAATACGACGTCTAACTTATCGACCAAAGTGATACAATGAATTTACTGGTGGCAGAACTTCTTGTGAGTCCGCGCGGGTAGGTACCACCACCCTGCCTATTTCTGCCGTGAAGCAATAATGCGTTTCGGTCTGAAGGGTGGGGCAGCCATTGTAACTATACTGAGACCTTAGAACTCATATCTCAAGGTGGGTGGTGGAACTTACGTTGTAGATGTCTACGGACTTCAGTTAACACTAAGTGGCTTGTAAGCTCGTTCAACCATCTATGCAATAATAAAAAAAAAACAACAGCAAATCTTTATCCTGTAAAATTGTGATGTTTTTCATTTGTTTCAGGGCTTTAATGTCTAGGGCTCTTTTAAAATAGTTAAAACTTTAATGTTACGCGTCAGAATAGGCAATAGCGTCACGTACAGACATGTATCGTTTAGTTTACAAAAAAAAAAAAAAACTATTAATTTCTAGTCAAAACGAGCGATCTACATGCACTGTCTATGAAAATAAGTCTAGCCTCTGTGTGTGTTTACCTAAAGTTATTTTTTCTAATTAGGAGCACGCTAACGTTGTACACACACATTATGTGGGAACGTACAAACGTACGATATAAATAATTAGTACAGCTGTCGATCGTTCACTGCGTGTTTAGTGTTACGATGCCCTTACCATTTGTTTTCGCAAGTAGATATATGTTTTTGACGTGACAACGTCTTATAATTCGATGGAGCCGGCTGTACGCACGAAAAAACATGACTCATGCGGCGTTACCTCGCTATGAGGCGTTCCATTTAAGGCTTGAAGTGCAAGCGAGAGCGCGCAACGAACGATAAAGAGGCACAATCAGCCTCCGCGTTCGGCAGCGTTCGACATCGGTCTCTCTCCTACTTGAGTGAGAGATGCATCCGCGTGGACAGCTGCTATACAATAATACATTTACATGTTGAAGTATGAAGTTCAGTGAAAAATGAATGTGGTGTCAATTGTTTATAGCAACGATAATTGCGATAATTGAAAAATGAAACCATTCCATCAGTATTTTCTTATGACGTTGTCACGTTCAACTATCGTCAGTAAACTGACTTTACAGACAACCGTTTTTTTTTTAGGATTGTAGTATTACTGGTGGCTCTGTGGCCTTTCCAGTTTCACCAGGACAGCTGGGCGAGCAAAGGCTCAGCCAGGAGGGGTGGGATTTGCTAACAGCTGCCCGAGCGCCTCCGAAGGAGACTTAACAACTCAAGAGCAGCTGCTTCGCAAATGAATCTACTACCGGATCGGAATCGCGACCCACTGAAAAAAAAAACCAGTGAGAAACTCAGCGAGCTGATTCATGGGTTAGGTTGCACGGCGAACTCTTTGTAGAGTTCGACGAGTACGGCTACCGGGGTCCCTAAGCCTGCTCACTAGGAGCAGGCTTAGGTTAGAGCTGAAGGCGTCTAGATATATGTCTGAAACTAGATTCATTGCTGATTCGAGTGTGACCTAAAAACCATTAGTTTGATTTACAAGAAATTTTAGTCTCAAAAAATGATTGCAAGCCGTGAAATCCGTAATAATATGTATTATATTTTTAAGATAAAGCCGCCGGGCCTAAATCAATATAATCAATTGAAATGTATATGGCTTAGCGGAGCTCGAATAAAAACTTAATAAGTGATGCGGCTCAGGTTTCCTTGGACAAATAAGCAAAGTGACAGTGGAACAAAGTAGTGATTCGTGGCAGAATCATGCATGGAATTACATACAAACAGTCTTCTGGACATTGTAATGTCGAGTAAGATGGAGGGACTGCTAATTAATAATCTTTGCAGCAGGTACTTGGGAAATACTCAATAGTCAGACAGTAATGTGTTAGATTTTTAAGTTATAATAATAACATAGATTATAAGTAATATTTCCTAACAAAATGTATGGTTTCTTATTGAAATAAAGATTTCATAACAATAATAATTACATAAACAGCAGAAGTAGTTTACGTGGTGGTAGCCACTCATATCGAACTAACAGTAGTCGTATTGTTACGCGCGTTCTTGGGTAGAGCTATTCTTATAAAAATATTATTTATATACAAATTCTACCCAAGTACAAATTAATACTCTATTTAATTTAAAGCACTTAAAACACTTTAAAATTTTCAATTCACTCCTTCCGCTTCGCTTCGAGTAGAACCGATTACTAACTATCTTCGTGTCATCTCTGCAACGTTTTTATAGTTGATACGACATCTCCAAAATTATCGAGAACATTCTTGGCAGGTTGAGTAGCTTCAATATAGTTTCCGCTATCTGAAAATAGATGGCGTTGTACTTCTCGAGCGTTCTCGTTTTTTTCTAGTTCCTTTGATTTTCACTTCCACAATCCAACGGCAGATGGCGTTGCTCTTACCGGCGTAACAGTATAATAACAATAGTACGGGTCAACTAAACGTAATTGTCGACCGCTGTCACGTAAGCATCGGTTGAATATTGTATGAGCAGCCGCCATACAAATCACAAATCACAGCTATACGCGTTTTTGTGTTACGTAAAAATTATTAATGTTAATTTCAGGTGAAATTTTGTTACAATTTGTTGAATATGTAACAAATTTACGAATAATTATGCAGGCTGTGTCTATAAAATATAAAGTTAAAATAGAGTTTTCAGTTAGAATGTTAATTCATATCCTAAGGGCACGCTTTGCCCTCGATTCAAGGATATAGAAAATATATTAGTTTTGTTATTGTACAAAATACCGCACGTATACGTAGTGGCTCGTATATACATATTTCGTGGAAAACGACTTATTAAGATATTAAGATATTGTTTTTATTTTTATTTTATTTATTTCATTTACTTCAGATACCTAGGCGGCACTGAAAATTTCGGGAATTAACGAAGTGACACAACATTACTATTTAAAAATGTATTTATTGCTTTTCGAAGTATTCTCCGCGAAATTTAACACATTTTTCCATACGATGGAACCAATCATTGAAGCAACCATTCCATTCGGAGGTTGGGGTCTCCAAAATGGCCGTTTTGTAGGCGTCCACAGCTTCTTCAGGTGATGAAAATCTCTGTCCACGCAATTTATTCTTTATTTTAGGGAAAGTATAGAAATAGGGCTTAGGTCGGGGCTGTACGGCGGATGGTCTAATAATTCTATGTTTTCTTGCTCTAAAAACTCTTTTGTTCTGTGCGCGGTGTGAGAACTCGCATTGTCGTGATGGAGGATGATGCGGCGGTTGCAGTTCTCTTTATGGAGTTCAGAAACGACCTGTGGCAAACAAATGCTAGCATACCATTCTGCATTAACCGTTCTTTGTCCCTCAAGAGGAATAGTCGTAACATGGCCGGTTTTGGAGACAAACGTGGCCACCATTTTTTTTGCAACACTCCGTGAACGAACAATTTTTGTTGGCTTTAACTCATTTTCGAACACCCAAACTCGTGACTGGTTTTTTGTTTCGGGTTCGTACGCGTATATCCAGGATTCGTCACCTGATACAATGTTGTATACAGCATTTGAGGATCCTGCGTGGAATCTTTCGAGAGTTCTGACGCACCAAGTAACGCGAGCCGCTTTTTGCTCTTCACAGAGCGAATGCGGTATCCATCGGGAAAACAACTTTTTTACACCTAATTGTTCATGCAAGATTATTTGTATTTGACTCATGCCAATGTCTAAAGTTGCCTGAATTTCGCGGTATGTCACATGTCGATCTTCCTCAATCAGCTTACGCACAGCATCAACGTTTTCTTGGGTGACTGCAGTTTTTGGACGACCTTGACGGGGATCATCACTGAGCTTGACACGTCCACGTTGAAACTCAGCAAACCAGCGATAAATTGTGGTTTTGGATGGGGCTTCATCACCAAATGCAGAAATCATCCGGTCAATACACTGTTTTTGTGTTAAACCACTTCGAAAGTCATAATAAATCATCGCTCTTGAATTTTCTCCAGTCAATTCCATTTTCTCAACAACTAAACAAGTTTGACAAAGCCTCGTGACAAGACCGAGAATCTTTTTTTAAATAAATAAATGGTATTCGATTTTTAAAACAAAGGAGTTTTCAATTAAAAAGATTTTAATATGACAGGAACAGTGGAAATATTCTATTCTCGATACTTTTAGTTACTACATCAATATTACATTAAAAATAACACTTCACATAGTATACAAAAATAAAATAAAAAACAACAACAATTTCACAATCAAATTAAAACAAATTTATTTTAACCTTAGGCTGGTTTGAATACAGAGTGCTCAACATGCACACTAGTCCAGTGTTTCATTATTTGGGCAGTCCAGATCCATCGGCGTGGCGAACAGCGTTTTGATTATTATTTAAATTATAATATGTTGTTTCCATTGTCATAAAAAACACGTGTGGCTCTCGGGGACTGCCGCGGTAAAGCTATTGCATAGCATTTCTTATTAACTTATGCAATTATTATTAGACAATAATAATTTAGTATTAAAACAATAATAACATAAGACCATGCTATATATAAACATTAACAAAAGCAAAACATTAACTGTGCCCCTCACACTCATAAGCTAGACCGCGCGAGAGAGAGATGGGTAGACTTTTCATGATGCGCATGCATTGCGACGTCACGACGCGCGCTTATTCACAACCACTACATAAGCACAACGCGTGTTGAACGTGAGCTACACGGTAGGCGGAGTGGGGGTGTTAGGTTTTATTTTCGTAACGGAATTTCTTGATTCGGTCGCTGTGCTCATAGCCCGCGATAAAAGCTATGCAATAGCTTAAAAAATAGGGTAGATTAAGTGACGCCAGTATACATATAAAGGTAGTAACATGGACAGAGTCGAGTGAGTCACAACGAAACTGTCGGCTTACTCAGTTGTTGTGAAAATTATTTATGGAGAATTTCAATAATATAAAATAATTCATTAGGCTTTTTTTGACTTTTATTGCTATGAACTCGGTTCCACCGAATACCAATGATGATGAAACTGCCGCTCAGCCATGTCTGGCGCCGTCATATATAATATTTGAGTAAAGATGATCTATTAAGACACTAAAAAGCACAGCCGGAGAACTTTCTTGTAGGTCTTCGAAGGAACACGAACCTACGACCCTTGCTGGGCTACGAGCTCTACTTTAGTCTACAATTTAAATGAGTGGAAATAGACAATTAGGGCATGTTGTCGAAGCTCGCAAAGGTATAGCTATACTCTATTCCAATTACGAAGTCCCTTTTGAAACTTCTTAGAACGTAACTCTTCATGTTCCGCATAATTTGAAATAACAATCATTTTTTGTTCATAGTCGTTAACATCATCTATATATTAATACGTGAAGCAAAAACTTTGTATCCCTTTTTACGAAAATTGCGCGGACGGAGAAGTATGAAATTTTCCACACTTATAGAGAATATAGAGAAGAAGTTCACAATGCTAATATTTTTTTTAAATAATGCATAAACGATACATTAAATCAATAAAGAAAACATTACACACACTACATATCATGTATTTGACGCACACACGCATGCATACTATTTATTATCAAACTTTTGTTCTTGACGTCTGTGGTCAAATTGAGAATAGATTAAATATTATTTGCCTTTGTTAGTATTTTTTATAGTGTAGCCTTGGCGAAATTTGTGATTATATAATTAGTATAAAATACAATCATAATAGTGTACAAACTTACAATTCCAATTAATTATAGTCTAATTTCGAATACTGCGGGACCTCCAGCTTAAAAAAATCCACAATCAATCTAAATCATTATACAATTAATTCACACACATAATAATAACATCTGTCTCATGGGACTTCGTAATTGGAATACAGTATAAGTATTGGAGAATAGAACAATAGAACCAATTAAAGTTATACTTTAGTCTTATCTCAACATCAACACAGTAATGATATCTATGAACTCTGATGATCAGTTAAGGTTAGATTGTCTTAGTCAATGACAAGTAACATTTCCTTTTTTTCCTTAACATTTCCTTTAGATTTTGTAAGTTGGAGTAATGAATTAAGCTAAGCTTATTATAGTACTCAGATAAATTCAAACACATTTAATTTTCTGGTACAAGTAGTTGCTTTTCACTCTCTGGTCCTCACACTGCTAGTTCTATACCACGAAAACTTTTGCTATGTGTATGTGTAGCGCCTTCATTCTACAAAAGGTAACTAAGTTGAAACTTTAGCCGGCTAATTGTTTCGGAAATGTCGTTGTAAATTTGTAGTATTTCACTTAAATATATATATTATAGGTCAACATTTTGTAAGATTACTGGTGGTAGGACCTCTTGTGAGTCCCCACGGGTAGGTACCATCACCCTGCCTATTTCTGCCGTAAAGCAGAAATGCGTTTCGGTCTGAAGGGTGGGGCAGCCGTTGTAAATATACTGAGACCTTGGAATCCATATCTCAAGGTGGGTGGCGGCATTAACGTTGTAGATGTCTATGGGCTCCGGTAACCACTAAACACTAGGTGAGCTGTGAACTCATTCACGAACCTATGCAAAAAAGGATTAGTTTTCGTTTTCCGTCTATCTGTTCTCGTGTCGCTTGTGTAAATAAGGTTTTCTCGTGATACCATCAAAATAGTATAACAAAAAGGTATAACAGATGAGTGCAATTTATAAATGTAATTGTTAAGGTTTATTCACAGCCAGAACTAATACTGTATTGAAGTCTGGCAGCTCACAATACATTCATTATGTGTCGTAAATGTGAACAAAAGAAACTAACACCGGCAGTAGTTGAGCCTGAACAAGGCCGGAACCTGTGACACAACCAACAAGAAAATTGTGCGGTTTCGATGACATAGCACTAAACAAACACAGAAGGCTCAGTTTGGCAGTTATAATTGGCACTTCAATATTTATACGTCTCAAAAAGGTGAATTCATTAAAAGATTCACAGTAATGAAAATAATATTTGACTCGACGTTTGAAAGTCACGAATGTCATTAAGTTATTAAATCATTTAATCTCACTTTTGTTATAGTGACATTTTGAATACTTAATTTTCGAGATTACGCGGCTACCAATCAATTGAAGCTTTGGGGATCGCTTAACGACAAAGGGGAAAATCTTCCACCCAAATTGCTTGGTAGACCGACGGTCCTAATGTTGTTGTTGGGAACTTGTACATACATATGCGAGCTTATCTTGAAAATGTCGTAAGCGAGATTCAAAGCATCAGTCTTGTGTTCTTATATCTTTTATTATATCTTATATTTTGTGTTCATGTGTGTGGTAGTAGCGGCTGCGTACGGTGCGTCATTGCTAGCTATATAAAAACAAGAAATGTTTGTCACAAGAACAGATAATATTTGACACGATTTTTTTTTCTATGTAAGTATATTATTAAGTTAGGTTATATCGATAGGAATTTAAGTAGGATAAATACATTGTGCTATGAACATAGCATTTTATACCCCAAATATAACGTAAGTAATATAGGTAAGTAAGTAGGTACCTGTATAGAAATCATTAAATCTATATACCTAAATAACAGTACTAAATGTAAATAGATATTTAGGTAGCCTAGGTAGCCTAGGTAGGTAAGTAATTAGGTAATAGGTAGTTTATCCTGTTACAAATTAAACAGTAATGCAGATTACCTATGTACCTATGTAGTTTCACTACACAGATACACTGATATTGCATATAAAATTGAGGCTTCTGTAAGTTATCGGTGCTTGGTATCTCAAAATGCTTCACGGGTGGTGCAGTGGCGGGCGGATTACGTACCGTCTGCGATAAGGCCTCCCTCAATCATAATATTAAGGCAATGTGTGCATTCTGCATTAGAAATGTTGAAACATTTTTCCTGCACGAAATTCGCAAACTGAAAACGCAAAGGAACATAGAAATTGCCGAAATGAAATTTTTTTCGCAAGCTACTTTGCTTTAGCTGGGTTCCAGGCTAGTGGTTTTATGGAAAATTTTGTATTGTGAATTTATTTTATGTTAGTTGTGGATATTAGATTCCGTTCTATTAAAAGAAGAGTGACGTCAGAGCTCACGAAATGTATTTTCTTAATGCCCTGATAACGATATATGTGGTGTGAAGTAGTTAAAGAAGCCGGCTCTCCCCTTGGGATTTGAAGATAATATAGAAGTTTATTATTTATTTATTATTGTTTTTTTTTTATTAGTTGGGTGGACGAGCTCGCAGCCCACCTGGTGTTAAGTGGTTACTGGAGCCCATAGACATTGCCGAAATGAAAATTTTTTTCGCGAGCTACTTTGCTTTAGCTAGGTTTTAGGCTAGTGGTTTTATGGAAAATTTTGTATTGTGCATTTATTTTATGTTAGTTGTGGATATTAGATTCTGTTGTATTAAAAGAAGAGTGACGTCAGAGCTCACGAAATGTATTTTCTTAATGCCCTGATAACGATCTATCAGGTCTGAAGTGGTTACAGAAGCCACTTCTCCCCTTGGGATCTTGAGATGTTATAGAGGTTTATTAATGCTGTAATTGTTGTTACTTTTTTTTTATTAGATGGGCGGACGAGCTCGCAGCCCTCCTGGTGTTAAGTGGTTACTGGAGCCCATAGACATCTACAACGTAAAACGCGCCACCCACCTTGAGATACAAGTTTTAAGGTCTCAAGTATAGTTACAACGGCTGTCCTACCCTTCAGACCGAAACGTATTACTGCTTCACGACAGAAATAGGCAGGGTCGTGGTACCTACCCGAGCGGACTCACAAGAGGTCCTACCACCAGTACTGCTCCACCTTTAAAAGTTCGTTCATTAGTAATAATTTTTTCCTTCGCATTATTTGAACATCGGTATTGTCGCATCGCCTAATATAAGCCGGAGTATTATCCTTTTATGCGGGCGCATTATTATTACGTTAACACCTTTTTATTGTTATTTGCCCGGCCGCTGAATTTTATTGATATACTAGCTGACCCGGCAAACTTCGTAGTGCCTCAATCGATAAATGAAATAAAACAAAAGCAATCCGTTCGACTGTGTCCCCCACACATCAAAGGGAAAACAAAATTGTTCTTTTTATTTCGAGCATTTTCATATTTATCTACCTTTTAAACCCTCTCTGGACTTCCACAAATAATTCAAGACCAAAATTAGCCAAATCGGTCCAGCCGTTCTCGAGTTTTAGCGAGACTAACGAACAGCAATCATTTTTATATATAGTGTAGATAGATAGATAGATAGATTATATTCCATCTGAGATTGTTCTACATATTTGATGTTCGAAGTCTGAGTAAAGCAGTTATTGTCTCATAAATGTGTTGCTTATAACACAGAAGAAAATAAGTTGTTTTTTTGTTACACTTTGTAGGTCTGATGATGAGTGCTTACCGTCGCTCATGGCCGTCAGCAATGCCAGGGGCACAGCCAAGCCTCTGCGCAAACCTCGTTAAAAAATTCCCGAAATTTCATTCGACCCAGAAAAAGAATGAAAAAAACCAATAAAACCTTTCAGCACTTAATTGAAATTCTCAGTATTTTTGTACTTAAATATTTCGTTGGTTCATTGCTTGGGGCAGCGGCAAATAATTTCTGTCTAGCTATCAGCTTTATAATTAAAATTAAATTACAATGAATACTAACCCTGGTGTATAGTTCTGTTGTGTAGAATAGACAGGCGGATCAGCTCTTTCGTCTTTTTTATTGCTTAGATGGGTGGACGAGCTCACAACCCACATAGTGTTAAGTGGTTACTGGAGCTCATAGACATCTACGACGTAAATGCGCCACCCACATTGAGATATAAGTTCTAAGGTCTCAAGTATAGTTGCAACGGCTGCCCCACCTTTCAAACCGAAACGCATTACTGCTTTACGGCATAAATAGGCCGTGTGGTGGTACCTACCCGCTCGGACTCACAAGAGGTCCTATCACTAGTAATTACGCAAATTGTGATTTTGCGGGTTTGATTTTTATTACACGATGTTATTCCTTCAACTTGGAAGTCGATCGTGAACATTTGTTGAGTACGTATTTCATTAGAAAAATTGGTATCCGCTAGCGGGATTCGAACACCGGTGCATCGCTCGACACGAATGCACCGGCCGTCTTATCCTTTAGGCCACGACGACGTACTCTATTATGCTTGTCTATTTTAAATATCCAACACAATCGGGTCTCAGCCCGGCGAGCGTAGTCAGAACACGTCCTACCGCCACTTACATTTAAATATTAGAAAATAAAACATACCCTTGTAAAAGATATCTTGAAAAAAGTAATTTGTGAACTTCTGTATCTTTTATCTATGTCGGTTGGCCGACGCGTCGCGTTCCGAGACACTATTCTGTGATATTACGATATAAAAATAGGTTTTGAATACAATTTATTAGCAAAGAGACTGCTAGTATGGACGACTGTTAGTATGGATGACTGCAAAATTAAGATTAACCGTTCAGGTAATTAGGTTCATAATAGCTTAATTCATGCTTTTTGTTCGTAATGTATTACAAGTAACGAAACACAAAATTAGTTCAATATTATTCGTTATTTATATTTATTATTGGAACGAAGTTCTTTATGGGACAATGCGGAGGGGTACCCTAACTGGGAAAAAACGTCCGTAACGTAAGATTTTTATTAGTAATGCACACAGTGTACGACTTAACTTTGTAATAACGTACAAAAAATATTTTTTTTTTTATGATTCATTGACCACGATCTCAGAGCGTTCGTTTGCGCAATACACTAAGTCTTATGCACACAACCGTGAATGAAGTGTACCACAATAAGTTCGCACGTTAATGAATGACCGCGGGTTGTTGCGAAACCTCCAGTTTTCTTTATACCTCGAATAGAACTTAAAATTAATATTTGTATAATAAGGAACTTCGTTTCTATCCGGACCACACATCTTTTTTTATAGTTATACTAGCGACCCGCCCTCGCTTCGATTCGGAAACACACATGAAACCAAAAAAAAAAAAAAAGTAGCCTATGTTCATCAGGGACAATGTCGGCTTCTAATGGAAAAAGAATTTTTCAAATCGGTCCAGTAGTTTCGGAGCCTATTCGAAACAAACAAACAAACAAATCTTTCCTCTTTATAATATTTGTATAGATATAATTATTATTATATATAGCGTTCTGGTTCGTTCGTTTGATATCAGTAAATGTCGAGGAAGCTCAGAATAGGCCTGTTCGATATCTCGTGGAAGAAGTCAGCCCGGGAATACACAGCGCCGGTTATCTTTTCGCGTGGTCGCCCCTCCGCTGCTTTCCCTGGATCGCAGTATAAATTTATCGTCCTTTAAACTTTTTATTCGTATCAATAAACATGAACGTGAAATTTTATGCTTGTTTAGGCTTTTATTTTGGGCGAATCTCGCCGGCGGGCCGGCCGCGCGCTTGTGTTATGCAGGCTGTATATATTATTATAGCGTAATTTAAGTTTCATCTTAATATATACTAGAGGTCCCGCAGTAGTCGAAATTCGACTATAATTAATTGGAATTGTAAGTTTGTACACTATTATGATTGTATTTTATACTTCTATAATCACAAATTTCGCCAAGACTACACTATAAAAAATATTAACAAAGGCAAACAATATTTAATCTATTCTCAATTTGACAACAGACGTCAAGAACAAAAGCTTGACAATAAATAGTATGCATGCGTGTGTGCGTCAAATACATGGTATGTAGTGTAGTATGTGTGTAATGTTTTCTTTATTGATTTAATGTATCTTTTATGCATTATTTAAAAAAAATATTAGCAAGAAGTGCACTTCTCTATATTCTCTATAAGTGTAGAAAATTTCATACTCCTCCGTCCGCGCAATTTTCGTAAAAAGGGGTACAAAGTTTTTGCTTTTCGTATTAATATATAGATATTTCTTCTGTGCGGGTGGGTGTATGTCACTGAGCTTCTCCTAAACGGCTGGACCGATTTTAATGAAATTTTCTGTGTACCTTCAACTGGATTCGAGAATGGTTTAGATTTACAAATCAGCCCGGCAGATGGCGCTGCAATCAGTATCTAGGTTATTTATCTTTCCCTGAAATAATTATATTATATTGCAAAATACCGTTTGCCGGGCCAGCTAGTGTATTTATAAAACGTAGATACTGTAATATTTAGGTGTCCGAGTCACAATTGGAATGGAGTAATAGCTTGTTTCCTACTAAAAGCGTCTTAAGCGACTATGAACGTAAGGATTCAAATCTTCTGGCAGTATTTTGAACACATAGCGCGTTTTCTCGTACGTTTTATACGGTATAGGAATTATTAAAGATAATAGAAATAATATTTGTAAATTTGCGTTATTATTTGTGGTGGGACGTGCTGTGAGCCCTTACGGCTGGCTCACGGGGAAGCCATGCCTTGTGGTATAAAGGTTACAATAACATTTAAGTTTGTGTTATAGAAACTTGCTTGTTTGATAGAATATTCAATGATAAATTTAATGCAACTAAATAATTTATCGTGTCCAAGAACTCTTGCAGCCACTTCTGATAGGCAAGATTTCAAAATGACCCGATTGAATACATTTATTTTATTAAAGTGAAACTTTTATTACATCGTTTCAAACTTTTTCGTCTGTGTGTTGCATGTCGCGTGACGGTCGGCCGCGGAATAGGGATAAAGTGAAAGGCGCTCGTCAGAGCAGCCAAGGCCAATACGGCGGCGCCTATAGTTCGCAGCAGCTGACCGTGTAGTGTATAGACTATCATTACTCATTTGTGCCAGTGCTCCAAGCTATTTTGTTTGTTTTTGTCAGTGTTTCAAATCAAACCAAATCAAAAAATTTTTATTCAACATAAATGAAAGTACATACTTGTTGAACGTCAAAAGAACTACCGCCAATTCACAAGAACTAGCCTCCGTCCTGAGAAGAATTGGCAAGAAACTCAGCGGGCATGTCTTTTTTTTTTAAATATGTTTTTGATTTTTTTTAATATTAGATTTTTTTTTATATATGATTTTTTTACAATGAGTATTATAACGTAACAATGACTACAATATTGAAATTGAATGTAAATCTTGTTTGTCAGAGTTAAATGTCTATAATGTGAAAAAAAGTTTCTTTTACCGTGGTTTCATAAAACAACACAATCCTTTTTTTTTTAAAACGAGCTAAAAAAAGCAAGCAGTCTATCTTGTTTTATAACTCTGAATTCGTAATGGCATCGATAGAGAGAATTTTGTTTAGGAATCTAGTGATATTGGCAGGAAGAGCTCGCAAGCGTCAGTGTCGGGTAAATGTGCAGCTAAGTGCATTAATTATACATGCTTCGAACTACCGGTGTTCCCCTACCATCGGCTCCTAAATCAATTTAAGTCGCCACGGTGTGATTACAACTAAATGCTGTATGAAAACACTGAATTGTTGATATCCAGGCCCCAGGCGTTATTGATTAGCGCCATAAGGAACTTCATAAAAACCTAAATTACACACACTATAATTATTATTTTTTCATTGCTTTGATGAGTGGACGAGCTCACAGCCCACCTGGTGTTAAGTGGTTACTGGAGCCCATAGACATCTACAACGTAAATACGCCACCCACTTTGAGATATAAGTTCTAAGGTCTCAAGTATAGTTAAAACGGCTGCCCCGCCCTTCAAGCCGAAACGCATTACTGCTTCACGGCAGAAATAGGCAGGGTGGTGGTACCTATCCGTGCGAAATCACAATAGGTCCTATCACCAGTAGACGATTTCTACGATTGGTACGACATACCCAGAACCCGCCAGGGTAGATATTATCATCATCATCATCATCAGCCTATAGCAGTCCACTGTTGGACAAAGACGTCTCCAATTGCTCGCCACTGAGCACGACCCTCGGATTCTCTCATCCAGCTCCTGCCAGCCACTCTGCACAGATCATCACTCCACCGAGCCTGAAGGCGTCCTGCTCTGCGTTTGCCAATTCGCGGTCTCCACTCAAGAACGCGTTTACCCCAGCGGTTATCGGTTGTCCGGCTAATATGGCCAGCCCATTGCCACAGTAGGGTAGGTATCACATCTTACCTATTTCTGATATGAAGCAGTCATACATTATGTTCGAAGAACGGCCATTTCAAACTTGATACATGAGGAAATAGTCACGTTTTGACGTCCACAGATTCTAGTAAGCACTCGACAACAGGAGATCCGTGAGCTTATCGTCATAGATAGCTTTTAGGGAAATAAATTCAATTGATTGTAGTTTAATACAGATATCTATACGAATGTTGTAGAAAGAGAATCAAAGATGAGACTACAAGAAAAATGATTCTAGTTTAATACAGATATCTATAGGAATATTGCAGAAAGAGAATCGAAGATGAGACTACAAGAAAAAGAAAACTTAGATCGAGTCCCTACCAATGTGATTTTTGTTAAAGTTTAATGATTGCCTACCTTATAATGATTGCCTACTTTTAATCTAAAAAAGGAAACGCTTCTTTTGTCATTTTTCGACGTTAAGGTGCAGTAGTATTCAAAACACAATATTAAACCGTAAGCTAGTTTTACTTATGTACGCAGCTCTTGAATAGCAAAGTAAATACGACTTTATGTTCCTAATGTCGAAATATGTTATATGGATATGTTCGAAAGAATGGTACACCATGTAAATGCAATTTGTTTGTGGTGTTTTAAAAAATTAGGTCTTGTTTTGATAAATTTGACGTTCGTTATCAAGTATCAATGCGTGAAGTGAAACGAGAGTAAATAATACAAATTTCAAATTTATCATTCATGTTCATTACTATTTTTGTATACAGCGGCTCATTCCCGATCCTGCGGACAGAATGGAAAGCAGTCGACGTCGCCCAAAACACGTCATTTCGGATCCTCCCGATCCACTAACGGTGCTTTTAGGTACTTCAAGCACCGGTTACCGTTCTCGTCGAACCCATCGCTTGCGACGAAGGGCTCGACGAGTAAATTAACTCTCAGATACAGCCCACTGAGTTTCTCGCCGGATCTTCTCAGTGGGTCGCGTTTCCGATCCGGTGGTAGATTCTGCGAAGCACGGCTCTTGCTAGGGTTCGTGTTAGCAACGTCATCAGGTTTGAGCCTGGAATAGCCTCTCAAGGCTAACTGCTTAGGTAGGAAAAAAAAAAATACAGCGGCGGGAAGCGACAGTAACAACTGACTGTCAGATGGGGTCCATAAGGTCGTCTAATTGCAAAGACAATAAAAATTATATCGTTATTAAGCAACTCATTACGACCCCTACTTCTTATTACTAAAAAGTAGGGGTCGTAGTGTGTCTAGGAAAGGCGACAACGATTATGCTAACTGCGGTAAAGTTTGGAGCTGCAAGCCCGATGTTCTCACAATTAAAACTTTGCCCGGCGGCCGAGATGTGAAGATCAAACGTGGTTCTGAACTAAACAAGTTTTATAATTTTTTTGTATGTCATTTACAGAGCAGAGTTTCTAGAAATTTTTTTATTGCTTAGGTGTGTGGACGAACTCACGGTTTACCTAGTGTTAAGTGGTTACCGGAGCCCGTAGACACCTACGATATAAATGCCGCCACCTTCATCGAGACATAAGCTCCAAGTCTCAGTTTTTACAGAACAGCGGCTGCCCTGCCCTTTAAACCGAAACGCATTACTGCTTCACGGAAGAAATACGCAGGGCGGTGGTACATATCCGTGCATACTCAAGACGTCCTACCACCAGTAATTACGCAAATTACAATTTTGCGGATTTGATTATTATTACACGACTAAAATAAAATTATTTTATTTGTGAACGAAATTAGAGACTTACAAATCTAATCTTTTTTTTCTTATTGCTCTTCTGGGCAGACGAGCGTACGGCCCAACTGATGGTAGTGGTTACCGTCGCCCATGGACTTCAGCAATGCCAGGGGCAGAGCCAAGCCGCTGTCTACCGTTAAGTACTTTCCACAAGCCTCGCTTGAAGAAGGATATAATCAATGCAATAATCTAGTACATTAAGAAATCCTAACTAACTTACTTAATACGATAAACTACACTATTTAAATGAAGACATTAACTTGAGTACACATATATCGTAGCACGTGCTACGGCGTAGCCTCGTAGAGAACGCGTAGAGCTACAAATACGTCGCCCAAGGGTTTTTTGTTGCATTCGCTGTGTAGTGTTGTACATGTTTATGTTTGTGCTTTAATTGTGTATTTTATGTTTTCATATGTTAAGACGCTGTTGGACTAAAAAGCGTATTCTGATTTTAGTAGAGCAAGTTTAACTAAACTTTTGTGTTTCTAGGAAAATGAGTGGGCGTCTAGCATTTGCATACAAAAGACTTCCAGAATGAAAAAACAGTATTGTTATATATATTTTTATCGCAACTTTCTTAAATTTTGTTTTGTTTGGAAACTGTTTATTAAAGAGCTTTCAAATTTATTATAAAAAAAAAGAACACAATATTCCTAACCTAAAAGTACATGTTATTATCCGCAACATACTTCGTCAGGTTACAGAAATAAAGTTATCAGCAACATGCTTCGTCAAACTTTTTTTATTATGTATTATGAGTCTCAGGTATTAGTGTAAGCGCTAGTCAATACCTCTTTTATATTGAGTAGTTTTGTATTTGCATTATTATCTGTAGTAATGTTGTTACCTTCAACGGTGTTAGTTTTTGCGTATAAAATAAGAACACAGGAAGAAATTCTGGTGCACAGTCTGTGTAATACTATGTAATATTATTAACTTACGATAATTAGAATTAGTTTGTAGCATTAATGACTTTCTAATGAATGATTAATTTGTGTATTAGTATGATTCTAAAATTCCTTGTTTGATAATTATACATGCGTGACTTATCAAGTATTATGCACAATTTTCTTCATTTTTTTATTTATTGCTTAGATGGGTGGACGAGCTCTCAGCCCATCTGGTGTTTAGTGGTTACTGGAGCCCATAGACATCTAAAAAGTAAATGCCGCCGCCCACCTTGAGACATGAGTTCTAAGGTCTCAGTATACTTACAACGGCTGCGGTTTAAAACCGAAACGCATTACTGCTTCACGGCAGAAAACTAGCAGGGTGGTGGTACCTATCCGTGTGGACTCAGAAGAAGTCCAACCACCAATAAAAACAAATTAATACCAAGCTGTAAGATTACGTATTCATCTCGTAAAATAAAGAAAGAAGCCGGCTAGGCTATGGACAGATAACCTCACGGCATACATTGTACAAAGTAGTCTTCAAAGTTCGTAGATACTAAAGTATTTCCCGAAATCCAGCACGTTTTGAGTGGTCCGTTTTCATTAAACTTATAATATAGGGCATAGACACTCATTAATGTTTTGCGTGTTACGTGACTGGAGTGTAAACTAAGAACAATCATCGATGCTCTAATCCTTGCACGAAATTGTGTTACATTCAGAGACGGAATCAGGTTTTGTGAAATGGGAACCTTTATGAAATTATGACTCGTTTGATTTTGTGTGAGTGGGCTAGGTTAGGTTATGTTTGTGCTTTAATTGTGTATTTTATGTTTTCAAATGTTAGGACGCTGTTGGACTAAAAGCGTATTCTGATTTTAATACAGTAAGCTTAGCTGTTATGTTTCCATAGATAATACGCATAAATTAGTTATAAGATAAGCAACTCAAGCACTCAACAAAAATGTGTACAGGCGTGGGCTACTAGATGGCTTCGCTTCGATTACTTTCTCATAGCTTCTGTTGATGGCAGTAACATTTTACCGACCAGTCGTAGCTGGTTTTCATTGTTAATACAATGGTAAACTGGCTTCGTTGAGTAAATTTTTTGATATTTTCCTACGTGGTCGTTGCAAAGTAGACACCAAAGTTCGCTGTGCAGTCGGGCAGCCCCGCAATGCAAGTTTGAAGAACATCTAAACTCCATCATCAAGTTAATGTCGTGTCCATTACTAAGTTGCGGACTAAAAAATTAATGGTCTAAGTCTGAGAAGAGCTTCTATTTCAACGAACATGTTTGGGGTATACGGCACCATATATACACATAAATTAGTTATAGATAAGCAACTCAAGCGCTCAACAAAAATGTTTACGGGTGTCGGCCACTAGATGGCTTCGCTTCGATTAGTTTCTCATTGCTCCTGTAGATGGCAGTAACCTATTACCTAACTTTTAATGAAGGATTTTGTAAATTTTCAGAAACAACAAGTTGATAAAATTTAATTAATTTGTCTATAACAAATAAAGACTTGTATGCTTTTTTTTCTTTTTCTGTGTTTTGTTATACAACAATTAAATGCCTTAACTTTAACAACATAATAATATATGTTTAGGGGCATCCGCTACAAGATGGCGCTAGTTTTCATACAGAAAAATACGTGTCTTACTTATTATTTTTAATTTTAATTATATAAAATAAATTTTAATTATTATTTTTATGGCAACTAGCTTTATTGTGTATTGTGAGTCTCAGGTAAGCGTTAGTCAATACCTCTTTTATATTCAGTAATTTTGTATTTGCATTATTATCTGAACCAATGTCGAGTAGGGTCTGTAGGGAATTAGGAGGCGAGTGGACACGCTTTTTGTTAAGTGATTACCGAATCCTTCGCAGCGTGACCCCATACAAAATTGGAGTTCTAATTGTGTAATATAGCGACTGTCTCGTTCTTCCAGCCTGAAGGTACCTACCCATATGAATTGACAATACGACTTGCTAGCAGTAAAAGCCGGTTGGTGGTCGCAGTGAAAATGAAATATAAAAATATGATTAAGTATCTATCTATATATCTATATATATAAAAATGAATTGCTGTTCATTAGTTTCGCTAAAACTCGAGAACAGCTGGACCGATTTGGCAAATTTTGGTCTTTAATTATTTCTGGAAGTCCATAGAAGGTTTAAAAGGTTAATAAATATGAAAATGCTCGGAATTAAATATAAATGACAATTTTGTTTTTCCTTTGATGTGTCCCTCGTCAGACGGATTCTTTTTGTTTGTTTTATGTTTATTTTATACAAAAGGTTAGGACTTTTATTTATCGATTGAGGCACTACGAAGTCTGCCGGGTCAGCTAGTAGAAAATAAATTTTAATTAAAAATAGTGTAAGAAAAAATGATTTTATTGTAAAAAAACGTGGTTTGCTTTTCAGGATATTAACAAAATAACCCTTCTACTCATATCTGTTCATATAAATATTTATAACTACTGTTACCATGCACCCCCACGCTTTTTTATAATAAAATATTTCGACACTATTTTTAATTTTTTAGTTGAATATCAATTTTCAATTATTATTTTAATATTGAATTGTCATCGGCCCTTAATAAGTATACCAAATTTCGAGTTAATCCGACGTTTTGAAGGGGATCAAAATCATATTCAAAAATTCTGTTACTTACTAACATACAGACGTCTGAAACTAATAAAAGCATATTAAAAAGCTACATTCTTTAACAATAGTGCGGTAGTAGGTGATGACGGAATCGAGTGGCGATAGCAAGCCCAGTGGTCAATAACCAGTCCTGAACTTACGACAGATAGTTGGAGCGTAATGATGCCACCGGGTCACGAGCTCAGGAGGACTTGGTGAGTGCGTCCCATTGTGACAGGTCAACATCAGTATTCAGATCGTGAATCGATTAGTTGCGGGCAGCGTTTGCCCCTGCTCACTACATCCAGACATATTGTTGACCGACCCTTGTCTGCTGTTTGAACGTATTACTGGCGGTCAGCGTAGCTCGTCAATATTTTGAAAGTATCACAAAACACAAATTCAAAATTTTCAAAAACGAGTTAAAATAATACAATGTTTGGAGTCTCCTTTTAAGCGTGCAAGCCTGTACTAGGCGACTCCGCTCTGCCATAAAAGCACGTTATATACTACTATATTACTAATTATATATAACCAATGTGTGTGTGTGTGTGTGTGTAAGTGTTAAGTGTGCGCGCGCTTATATATGTTTTACTTTAATTTATTTAGAATCACAAAGAGATGTATTTTCTTAGATTTTGTAGAGTCGTAAATTTGTTCCGTGCAGTCACGATCCCATTACCACGGAGACAGCAATAGTTTAGTAGAAGTAAAGAGACCGATTTTAATAATAATAATAAATAATAAAATATCTTTATTTGATTCCACAATAATTAGTGCTTGATTAATTTAATATTTAATAATTATATTACTAAGTAACCATAATAAATCTACTACTCATGAAGTTTAATCTCCTTCTAATGTGGTCTCCCTCAGGGTAAAAGCCACCTCCAAAGAATTCCGTTTTTTCTTATCTTTAGCAGTGGTCATCCAGTCTCTTCCTGCTTTGGATACAATCTCGTCCTGCCACCGGGGACCCGGGCGACCTCTTCCTTTTTTATATATTTTTTTATTGTATAGATGGGACAAGCTCACAGATCACCTGGTGTTAAGCGCTTACCGGAGCCCATAGACATCTTTAACGTAAACGCGCCATCCACCTTGAGATATGAGTTCTAAGGTCTCAGTATAGTTACAACGACTGCCCCATCAGGCTGCACATCGGCAGAAATAATTAGGGTGGTGCTACCCATGCGGACTCACAAGAGATTCTACCACCAGTAAACAAGAGGTCATGCTACCAGTAATTGTCACCGTATCTCCCAACATGGCCATCCATCTCTATTTGAGAATTTGAGAGAAGTGTAGAGCGTCCTTTAGCTTGGTTATTTTCCTGTTTCTAACTCTATCTCTCAACCGACTCGATGACAACGCGATTTTAATACACGTATTTAATGAGAAACTTCGAAGCGAAATTGCATTTCCATAAACATTAACAAACAAACAATCCGACTGACTGGCTTTTGTTCTGTCACTCGTTAGAACGAAAAAAAAAAAAAATATTGAAGATTAAAACCTCGAATCTGGTTCATAATCGAATCCGGGAAACAAATCGAACGGCCGACACGTTGATTGCTGTATAATCCGCTCGCTGGCCACAAACAGCGGTAAATACAAACACACAAACGAGTGAAGCGTTCTATTGTTTGAAACTTCATTCGCGGCTCAATTGTTTAGAGTTTAACAATATCATGAAATTTGTTTACTATCATCTATTAGATTTTATAGTTTGTTGGCCTGGAATTGAGTGCTTTTCTATCGAGTGCCTAGTGGTACAAGGCAGGGTGTCAGGTGCTCAAGTCGTCGTGGCCTGAAGGATTAGACGTCCGGTGCATTCGTGTTGAGTGATGCATCGGCGTTCGAATCCCGCAGGCGAGTACAAATTTTTCTAATGAAATACGTACTCAACAAATGTTCACGATTGACTTCCACGGTGAAGGAATAAATAACGTCGTATAATAAAAATCAAACCCGCAAAATTGTAATTTGCGTAATTACTGGTGGCAGGACCGCTTGGGAGTTCGCACGGGTAGGTACCACCACTTTTCTGTCGTGAAGCAGTAATGCGTTCAGGTTTGAAGGATGGGGCAGCCATTGTAACTATACTGAGACCTTAGAACTTATACCTTAAAGTGGGTGGCGCATTTACGTTGTAAATGTCTATGAATGTCTATGGGCTCCAATAATCACTTAACACCAGGTGGGCTGTGAGCTCGTTCACCCATCTAAACTATAAAAAAAAAAGTTGAACATGCAGAAATATAACATTTTCGATGCGTGTTTCCGCTATCTGATAATAGATGTCGTTATTATTCTCGAGCGTTCTAGATTTTACTAGATCCTTTGATATTCATTTCGGGTATTCGGCGATAGATGGCGTTACTCTTACCGGCGTAACAGTATGATGGGTGTTCGGTGCTCTGAATCCCAACGTATGACCATGTTGCGGCGGAATCTTTGGTAAGATAAATACGTGCATGTTCATCAGTTTTCATTTGCAAACAATAATAAGAAAAAAAAGATCTTTCAAAGTAACACGTTACGTAGAGATTACCGAAAGGCGGCCACGATTCATTACGTCGATTGATAAACGAGGTTTCCACTAGAGTCTCTCGTTTCGAATCCGTTGAATTTGCTCGGAATATTCAAGAAATGCGGATCGAGTGCCTCGTAGTTCGGCCGTTGACTTCAATTGGGCGATCGTTGCTGTAAATTATGAAGACTTTATCTCTTATCGTGAATTGAATGGCATTTACTTTAATGGTATTTTAGCTAGTACATAGCTCAATACGTACCTAGTGGTTTCAACACGTATAGCACTGTAATGTTATAAATTATTTACAAAATATTAAATGGAATTTGTAAAATATGAGTTTATGGAGATTTAGTGGGTTGTGATTTTGTTTGGGGTTGTTGCAAAAATGAGATACGGAGAAGGATCGGAATGGCAAAGGGGCCATGGCGCAACTTAATAAGATAAGGATGGATAAAAACATCTCCCTGAAAACCAAGAGCAATCTTGTACGCACTTTAGTGTTCTCCATATTCTTATATGGCGCAGAGACTTGGACCATGAAGAAAGCTGATCGCGACCGAATTGATGCATTTGAGATATGGTGCTGGCGAAAGATGCTAGGAATTCCCTGGACAGCACATCGCACCAACGTGTCGATCCTCCAAGAACTCCAGATAAAGACGAGGCTTTCTACCATCTATCTGCCTAGGTAGAGTTCTGGAATACTTTGGCCACATTACAAAAAAGGATCACGGCAGCTTAGAGAAGCTAATGGTGACTGGCAGGGTGAACGGGAAGAGACCACGATGTAGAGGACCGAGACGTTGGACTGACCAGATCCACACTACACTCGACACCACAGTTCACGATGCTCTACACTCGGCGTCAGATAGAGGCAAATGACGTGGAATGGTCCGTAATAAGCACTTGTTGCGAGGAGGTGATCACGACCCTCAGTATTGAGTAAACCGAAGCAAGAAGAAGAAGAAGAAGTGAGTTCTATGAGACGCTGTATGAATCTTTATTTAAGAATAGGTTTTTTATTTGTGTCTAATCAATTATTTCAATGTTAAATAAAGTATAGTAAAATCTTTTTTTTAACATATTGTTAATTAAATTACCATAATTGATGATTTACATAATTTATTATCTGGTTTAAATAGTAAAAGAAACAGCTAAGTACAATTTTGGCCTCTGCTTGTGAGCCGATTTATATAATATTTATATCGGTGACTTTAAACGCCTTAACAATGCAATTAATTTTCATCAAATGAAGAATCATTCTCGAATTTCGATTCAGCTCATAATTTTATTCATTTTGATCTAGAATAAGATGTGACTTAGCAAAAATGTTGAGACTAAGATTAGTTAAGATTGTCACTGATTTTCGCGTGTATTGTGGGTCCGCACGGATAGGTATCGTCCTAAAGCGTGTATTGGTACGAAGCAGCCATACGTTTGCAATTGAAGGGGGAGTTAGCCGCTATGATATAATGTACTTCATATTTCAACCTTCAACACTATAAAAAAAGACCAAATTTTCTACGTGCTCATTTATCGATTCGCCATTCCCTACGTATCGCAATAAAATATATAGCTAAAACATCCTGAAATAAATTCACCCGTCTATATATTACGGAGTAACCATAACATTTCAAATTATCCGACTACAAACATCAAATTACTTGATGCATGCATCTACAACACTAATAAATTCAAAGTAAGCAGCAATTTAGCAACATAAAACTAGCAATCTACTTAAGTGCTCGCTCAGCAACCGCCGAGCACTTGTTGAGGTGCTTCGTCGGCGGTTTCAATGGAAACTGCGTATTCTACAAAACAATTTAACGGCCGTTTGGTGTAGTGGTAAGTGACATGGTCACTACACAAAGGGGTCGCGGGTTCGAATCCTGATCCGCCAAGGGAAGATATTTGTATGATAAATATAAATGTCTTTTCCAGGGTTATGGATGTATATTAAATATATGTATGTGTATAATAAAAATCTTACATTTATTTCGGTTATCTGGTACCTGTAAACACAAGTTCTTTACGAACTTATCACGGGACCAGTTAACGTGGCGTGATTGTTAGTAAATATTAAAAAAAAAAAAAAATTAATCTTTGCTTTCGTAAATCAATTTATAGTTAAATGAATCCGTAAAACGCTTTTGTTTCTCTGTAATTTTCTGCTTTAAAAAGCATTCGATTGTGATTTTATATGTAACGCGAGTCTTCGAGACAGCTACCGAGGTTGAAGCTATAAAAGTTAAAGTAAACTTGACGATATCTCGTCTCAAATATTCAGGCTGCATAATCTCGCGACTAAGCCAGGTTTTGTTATGTTGTTCTTTGTACACATTTGTCGGTAAACAGCTCGAGTCTCGCGTGTGTAATCGTAAAATTCAACTGTATTACGCATTCATATGAATATATAGTGGCGTCTTATTTTGTTTTTCTTTCATAAGTATTGCTTTGAAGTGATCGCTAATTCTGGTGCCTATATCGCTTCCGAGAGCCCTTATTTAAAAATCAGCAAAAATCAATACTATAATTCTTACAATTATTTCAAATTTAAAGTAAAATTTAATTGTAAAAGGTTTTAACTATTTTGCTAGAGTTAGTTAGTTATACGGCTACTTTCTTTCGTTTCGATTAGCATAGACTTCTCAGTGTAATTTTTTCCGCGAAATAAATATAGTTTTTTTTTTTTTTTATTGCTTTTGTGGGTGGACGAGCTCACAGCCCACCTGGTGTTAAGTGGTTACTGGAGCCCATAGACATCTACAACGTAAATGCGTGGTGGTAGCTATCCGTGCGGACTCACAAGAGGTCCTACCACCAGTGATTACGCAAATTATAATTTCGCGGGTTTGATTTTTACTACACGATGTTATTCCTTCACCGTGGGAGTCAATCGTGAACATTTGTTGAGTACGTATTTCATTAGAAAAATTGGTACCCGCCTGCGGGATTCGAACACCGGTGCATCGCTACACACGAATGCACCGGACGTCTTATCCTTTAGGCCACGACGACTTAAGATTAAGTTATTACGAAAGCGTTTATGCGTATTTATATATTGGCAACAAATCATTCTGGATAGTCGATCGATACCTATTCATTGAAAAATATACCTTAATTAGCAGCTTCTTATATATATTTTTTCTTTCACCCAATCTTTTTAACTATACTATCGTCTTTCGGCCGTCGTGCTCCGACTACCTGGCCTTCGTAGCATCAATCCAGTATATAGGTCATGCGGCACCTCGCAAGCCAATAGAAACTCGGTAACAGTAGACTACATCTAAACAAATGTCAACAAGAAAGTAGACAAACCATATACAATATTTCCAACTGGAATAGGATTCAAAAAGATTTACGTAACATTCAGAAGCTCTTCAATCGATACGAAGTTAGCGTGAAAATAAATCAGGAGCCTTTTCTGACCCGTAGTTTGAGTTGGTCCGGGACAAAGACGAAGTTTGGCCGTAGTCCGGGATCGGATGCATTCGCAAAAGTTCATAAGTCGGACGCGTGCAGTCCTTCAGTCTAAAGTTTATGGTGTGCTCTTTAATGAATCAACAGCTTCTGATTTATTTGAATAGTGAATATGGCAATTCGGTTGTTTTTAGAAGAGGGAGACAGTAATAACACTATTAAGCCGTGAAGCAGTAATGCGTTTCGGTTTGAAGGCTGCAAGGCAACGACTGCTCTGTCCTACAAGCCCTGGCCCTCTAAGTGTTTCGGGTCCCCCTCACATGTCGGTCTGCGGACCGGCGAGGGGGACTTAAGAAGACGACGTGCAAGCTGCTCTGCACGCGTTTTACGCAAGAGCATCCGGGTGATGGAAGGCCGGCTATCCTCGACCCACGCTGGTTCTGACCCGGCAGGGTATTCCGTAGGATAAGTCACTCTAACCGGCGCCATCTAGGCGGGCTCCGGATAGCCTGCCGACAGAGAGGGCTGGTGGTCGTGGCGCCGACGACCGCCAGTCCGGCGTCCCGAGGGGGAGGGTGATGGGAGAGATGTGCTTCGCACTAAACACTTCCCTTTCCCCCCTTTGCCTTTTCATGAGTTCTGTCTCATGTGAGGTTTGGACGTTGGTTGTTGAGCGACAGGAGGGCGGAAGTCGGGCGATTTCCTCATGACCAAAAAAAAAAAACTCGTGCGGACTCACAATACGTCCTACCATCACCAGGCTGGAGCAGTCTTTGTGCGGGTGGGTGGCGACATTGACATTGTTAATGTCTATGGGATGCGGTAACCACTTAACATCAGGTAGACCGTGAGCTCATTCAGTTATCTAAACTTTATAAAAAAATAATCTATTATTTAACGAATTTCTCATTTCATAAAAAAAATCAGTTCCGCGCTGGTAACACTGTGTATGTAACCGCAGGGGTCCCGAGTGCGTCGAGGGCTCATTAAATTCAAAAGGTGTCCACGACCGCCCCGAGCTAACCCATAATACTTACAATAAAGAAAGCTTCTAAGAACCGGGGCAGCAGTTTCGGATTACTTAAAAAAATATTGCACGTTTTTTTATGTCACAAGATTTTTAAAAGATCTTCGTTGTATTAGCGCTTGAATGAGTCGAGGGTTTACACGATAACGGTATCCTCAAGATCCTGTCACTGCTTTCCTAAGATATCGGTAGTACTATTATAGTCATTGATTTCCTTTACCAAAGGACTTAATTCCTAAATTTTTTATTATTTTTACTGCTTACATGGATGGACGAGCTCACAGCCCACCTGGTGTTAAGTGGTTACTGGGGCCCATAGACATTTACAACGTAAATGCGCCACCCACCTTTAGATATAAGTTCTAAGATCTCAGTATAGTTACAACGGCTGCCCTACCCTTCAAACCTAAACGCATTACTCCTTCACGGCAGAAATAGGCAGGGCGGTGGTACCTACCCGCGCGGACTCACAAGAGGTCCTATCACCAGTTTATGTTCATTTCGTATGGTAAATGCTGGCGGCAGTGTATATTGCAAGGTCGCACCGATAGCACGAACCCGTACAGCTGAAGATCAGCTACAGTACTACAGCATTATAGAGTACTAGCGACCCGCCCTCGCTTCGCTTCGGAAACATTAAAACACATATGAAACCAAAAAAAATAATAAAAAAAAAAATTAANGAGGTCCTATCACCAGTTTATGTTCATTTCGTATGGTAAATGCTGGCGGCAGTGTATATTGCAAGGTCGCACCGATAGCACGAACCCGTACAGCTGAAGATCAGCTACAGTACTACAGCATTATAGAGTACTAGCGACCCGCCCTCGCTTCGCTTCGGAAACATTAAAACACATATGAAACCAAAAAAAATAATAAAAAAAAAAATTAAAAAAGTAGCCTATGTTCATCAGGGACAATGTCGACTTCTAATGGAAAAAGAATTTTTCAAACCGGTCCAGTAGTTTCGGAGCCTATTCGAAACAAACAAACAAACAAATCTTTCCTCTTTATAATATTAGTATAGATATAGATAACAGCTGTTGTACCAATGGAATAGTGATTTAAATTCAAAAATTAATTGCCAATTTGACTATGTTTCTTATATATTTTTTATTGCTTAGGTACGTGATCGAGCTCACGGCCCACCTGATGTTAAGTGGTTACCAGAGTCCATAGAGATCTATAACAAATGCCACCACCTACCTTGAGATGTGAGTTCTAAAGTCAGAGTATTTATAGTACAACGGCTGCCCCTTCAAACCGAAACGAATTACTGCTTCATGGCAGCAGTAGGCAGGGTGGTGGTACCTACCCGTGCGGACTGACAAGACATCCTATCACCAGTAAAATTGTGCTGTCCTCTTCACGAAATCCCCGTGGGAGAGATTGCCGTATGGAACTACTAAGTGACTATCAAGGATATTATATAGGATATTCTTTAAGTTAGGATATTATCAAAATAACCCTTCTACTCATAAATAAAAATAAAATATTTCATAAAATATTTATAACTACTGATACCAAGCACCCCACGCTTTTTTTTTAGAATAAAATCATATTTTTTACACTATTCTTAATTCAAATTTATTAAAATTAATTTTCTATTTTTTATTTGGAATTTCTTTATAAGCGTATTTTTTTTAGTTTTTTTAAACTATTACTTATTTAATTATTCATTTTTTAGTTGAATTTCAATTTTTTTAATATTGAATGCTCATCGGTCCTTAATAAGTAAGCCAAATTTCGAGTGAATCCGACGTTTTTAAAGAGGTCAAAATCATGTTCAAAGATTCCGTTATATACTAATATACTAACATACATACGTCTGAAGCTAATAAAAGCGTATTAAAAAGGTGTTTTTACTATAACAATAAATTATCGACCAGTCGTAGCTGGTTTTCATTGTTAATGCAATGGTAAACTGGCTTCGTTGAGTAAATTTTTTGATATTTTCTTACGTGGTCGTTGCAAAGTAGACACCAAAGTTCGCTGTGCAGTCGGGCAGCCCCGCAATGCAAGTTTGAAGAACATCTAAACTCCATCATCAAGTTAATGTCGTGTCCATTACTAAGTTGCGGACTAAAAAATTCATGGTCTAAGTCTGAGAAGAGCTTCTATTTCAACGAACATGTCTGGGGTATATGGCACCATAGATGTTTACGGGTGTCGACCACTAGATGGCTTCGCTTCGATTACTTTCTAATTGCTCCTGTAGATGGCAGTAACATATTACCTATCCTATATTTTATTTTTAATGAAGGATTTTGTAAATTTCCAGAAATCACAAATTGATCAAATTTTATCAACTGTTCTATAACAAATAAAGACTTGTATGATTTATTATTTTATTTTTATTTTCTGTGTTTACTTAAACAATAATCGAAAACCTTAACTTTAACAACATATAAGTTTAGGGGCATCCGCTACAAGATGTCGCTAGTTTCCATACAGAAAAAGTCTTAAAGTATTGTCTTAAAGTATCGCAGTTTCAGGGCCCTGTTCGGCACAACACGGCACGAATATAACAAATTCAATTAATATGTATATGTCGGAGCATCAGTGGAAATAGCTGTGATATATTAGATTGGAAACTTCAGGCTAATTACGGATCTTCGGTCCATGATCCGTGTGCAAACATTCAAGTTAATCGGACGCCTTTATATACAAACAAATATAATATATAAAATATTATATAACCTATTGTCTACGCGAGACAATGTGGCTTTATTGCTTCTATAATAAAACCAATTGCATTCTTGCTACTTACTTTAATTATAATTTACAATGGTTTAGTCGTGATTGTTCGTCGATGAATGTATGAATGTGACCTTTCTCGAAAAGGAAGGATCTTGTGCCCATAATGATTATTGTGAGGTATATTAAGAATATTGTTGAATGCTGTCAGCGCGCGGTGCCGGGAGTAGTAAATGTTCTGGTATGACGTTTTGGCTAGCTTGCTGTGCTAAACGAGTCAGGCGCCGCGACACCTATATATTGTTTGTCGGCGCAACGTTACTATTTAGTTAATTAAAAATAGTTAAACATTCCGACTCGAGCAGCCGAACGAGGCGGAGCTCTCTGTTTTGAATGCAATAAATTGAATTCATTGGAAAAGTGATTACTGTCACTGTGGAAGGCAATAATAATGATGAAGAGAATGGCGTCAATGACGTCATCATTTTAAAAACACCATGGAACCAGCCAATCCGTCATATATATACATACCAAGCTAATAAAATCGTCTTAAAAACATTATATCCATATGCAAGAATAGGAACTCCGCATTTTAAGTCACTTTTAATACTATTCAGACTGATTTTTCCGATCTCAAAAGAATGTTACAAAAACAACCAACATTAATAATCTGTTAGGGCGGACTTATAACAGGAGATTTAATAATAAAATGAGTGATAACACAAAACCTTCTATCTGTCCTCGGTAAGAAAGGACCATCAAGATAGACAAATTCTTCCACTTAACATGGCCGCGACCTATGCCGGTGATATCGGTCGCACACCGTTCTTATCCTAATACATTTTTTCCATGACTCGTTTTATCTAAGAACGAACTATTTTATTGTTTTTGTAATATTGGACTGGGCAATGTTTCTGTTTTATGTAAAACTATTTTGATATGATATTGACGATCGAGTTTATTCTTGATGGTGTGCTAATGTTTTAAAGTAATGGCTGTTTAAGGCAAAGCTTTTTTAGGAACACTTATGGCGGTGGCTATCATACAACACAAGATATATGACTGATATATGTAACAGCTTTTTTTTCTATTGCTTAGATGGGTAGACGAGCTCACAGCCCTGGTGTTAAATGGTTACTGGAGCCTATAGACATCTACAACGTAAATGCGCCACCCACCTTGAGATATAAGTTCTAAGGTCTCAGTATAGCTACAATCACTTACATCAGGTGGGCCATATGTTCATGTGCCAACAAGGGCAAAAAAACCATTCGAACTTACGTAATCTGCTGTACTTTATTGGCTTAAATACGTTTATTACAGTCTCGTTAAATATAGTATCAAATATTTTGGAAGTCGTCGTTTAAGCCAAAAACTTCTAGCGACTGACATAGGGCGCTCTAATAATAAATGCTAACTAATTAGCTGTTAGCTAAACAGTCCGCGAACAAATAGGACTACCATTTTTTCCCCACCTAGCTGAGAGCCTTGAGAGGCTGTTTCAGCGTAACCTTAACTAGTAGGTGAGCTCACGGGGCTCAAACCTGACGACGTTGCTAACACGAACCCTAGCAAGAGCCGTGCTTCGCAGAATCTACCACCGGATCGGAAACGCGACCCACTGAGAAGATCCGGCCAGAAACGCAGTGGGCTGTGTCTGAGGGAGACTACCATACGTTGTTTTGCCGCATTTATCCTGGTTTTACTGTAAACTCTTAAGGTCGTTATTATACAGGTCGTGGTGTGGTTTGCTGACAGGCATTAAAGAATTGGCACGTTATGAGACAGGCGGAGATCAAAAATTTGTACTTGCCTGCAGGATTCGAGCACCGGTGCATCGCTCGACACGAATGCACCTGACGTCTTATCCCTTAGGCCACGACGACTTGTTTCAAATTCAAGTTCCGAGTTTTTTACACGATTTTATTCCTTCGTAGCGGACATCGTTTGTGCACATGTTTGCCGGATCTCCTCAGTTGCCGGATCTTCTCAGTTGCCAGAGTTTCTCGCCGGATCTTCTCAGTTGGTCTCCTTTCCGATCCGGTGGTAGATTCTGCGAAGCACGGCTCTTGCTAGGGTTCGTGTTAGCAACGTCGTCAGGTTGAAGTCCCGTGAGCTCACCTACTAGTTAAGGTTACGCTGAAATAGCCTCGGCTATCATCATAGGTAGGAAAAAAAGAAAAAAAAGCACATGTTTTAGGCGACGGTAAGCTACGAAGATCCTTAAAATAATGGAACCGGATTTGAGCCCGATTTGAACTCCATGATCGCCTCACTCGATACGAGTAAACTAGATATCTCATCGTTTAGACCATGAGGCCTAATGATGATTGAATTATAACTACATTTATTGTCTGTCAGCACAAAAGCAATCTATCAAATTACCACAGCGCCGGCTTCAGTTATACGTATTTTAAAACATTTTTGAACTGATAACGATTTGCTCTTACAAACTCGACAGAAGTTAGTGCATTAGTGAACAGAAACAAGAAATGGGTCGTCTGGCCACCGCTTGGGCCACGAGAAAGTCTAGCGAACTTACAAGTTAAATTATATCGGTTTAACTTTGTCAGCCGCGAGATACAGGGACGGATTCGATCTGGTTGAAAGATATGATTTTAACCGATTTGGTTTTTAAGCTCATATATATCTCTAAAAAAAACGTCAACTTATCGTTCATTTTGCTTTAAATGATATCACAGGTTTTATCGTTTCTTCTTCCTACGATATGACACAGAAGTAAAATTTATTTTTGCAAACAAATACGTATTTTCCCTAGTTTGTTTCCTTTGAACCTTTTAGTTGGCCTCTACTAATGTATCTCATACTATATGCAGAACTGAAATGAAAGAGTAATCCCATTCATTTCAGCCGTTCAAAAACTGGACCAAGGTGGTTACGACCCTCAGTAATGAGGAAACGACAAAGAAGAAGAAGAAGTTACACGGAACTGTTTTAAATTTCATTGAATATTTAAAAAAAAACATAATTTAAAAAAAACAAAACTGTTATAATATTTAAAAAAAAAGACATGCCCGCTGAGTTTCTTGCCAGTTCTTCTCAGGACGGAGGCTAGTTTTTGTGAATTGGCGGTAGTTCTTTTTGACATTTAACAAGTATGCACTTTCATATAAAATATGTTGAATAAAAAAAAAATAAAAAAATTCTTTATCTAATAAATCCATGACTTCTAGGTCTTTCATTCTTTTAGATCATTCTAATGTGTGTTTCAATTGATAGTTAATCAGATGATAAGTTGGTAAAAGAGTTAATAACGCTAATAAAACTGGGACGATGTGCCTTTTTGATCCCGCCTTATTTATTATTAGGCGTTGTGATATTGCCTTTTTGATCCCGCCTTAGTTATTATTAGGTTAAATAACTGACCCGCCCTAAATACGTCCCTGGACCGAAACACCGAAGCAATTATAACAACTAAGAACAACGACAAACATAACGCCTCGCGACCGTGTTTACTGACGTAATATTGCCTTTCAATTGTACTTAAACTGTGTTATTGTTATGTTTTATATACACGTATGTATGCTCATAATCGAAACGAAACATGAGCCGGGTAACAATAACAATATTCGATCATTTCACATTCGGGTCGTGCTCTCAATATTAGTATTGCCAAGGAAATCGGTGACGATTTTGAAGTAAAACTGTTCTCTTGCCGCCAGTGGGAAATTAAATCAATTGTACAACGCAAAAAATACTACACTGAAGTATAATGTGTTATTCTTCAGAAAATACTTGAAATGAATATGCTTCCAAACAAACAATGAAGTCGTCGTGGCCTAAAGGATAAGACGTCCGGTGCATTCGTGTAGAGCGATGCACCGGTGTTCGAATCTCAGGCGGGTACCAATTTTTCTAATGAAATACGTACTCAACAAATGTTCACGATTGACTTACACAGTGAAGGAATAACATCGTGTAAAAAAAATCAAACCCGCAAAATTATAATTTGCGTAATTACTGGTGGTAGAACATCTTGTGAGTCCGCACGGGTAGGTACCATCACCCTGCCTATTTCTGCCGTGAAGCAGTAATACGTTCCGGTTTGAAGGGTGGGACAGCCGTTGTAACTATACTGAGACCTTAGAAATTATATCTTAAGGTGGGTGGCGCATTTACGTTGTAGATGTCTATGGGCTCCAGTAACCACTTAGCACTAGGTGGGCTGTGAGCTCGTCAACACATCTAAGCAATAAAAAAAAATAAAAAAATACCATCATGAGGGCTGTAAGATCGTCTGCCTACAAAGGCAAAAAAATAATAATATGAAAATGTAACAAAGATTGTTTTTTGGATTCGTATTTCGCCCAGAAGCGATACTAGTTGTACAAACATCAATAATACCAAGTAACCTGAGATAATTTTTTCATCATTTCGTGTCATTAATATTGTGGGTAAAGTAAAAATAACATCTCCAATTTCTCAGAGAACGCTGTCGTATTTTTTTCTGTCGAAAGAACCGTTTTCCTTTAGGCTTATTTGAAAGATTTTATTATTCTGCGAATCTAAAGATTTTTTATTAATATAAATTTTGTCTCGACTGAAAGAATATGACGAAGTTTTTTTACGTTTTCGGAAAAACGGACACATGTTCCATCTTACTAATATAAATGAAGATGCTATTAACATGGTAGCTGACAGTGATCATGTGGAAAAAGAAATTACGTATATGGGTCGACTAGTTCAGAACCCGCCACATATGTTAAGGTTACTGGATATCGTAGGCAACTAGGCATAAATGGGGCCAAACTTGAGACATGAGGTCGATACCTCAATCATGTAGCATACCGGCTATTCTACGCTTCAAATGTTAATGATTGACTGCATTGTGGTAGAAATAGGTACACGCTGGTACCTGCCTATGCGGGTTACAACACCAGTTTTCGTGTTGGGTGGTGGCAATGATATTGTAAATGGAGTTCCAGTCTCCAGAAAGTGCCAGGTAGGCATTGATCTTGTGTACCAGTAGTCGAACTTCTAGCCGTGATCATCACTGAGTTATGTAAATCATTACATAGTATAAAACAAAGTCGCTTTCTCTGTCTGTCCCTATGTATGCTTAAATCTTTAAAACTACGCAACGGATTTTGATGCGTTTTTTTTTAATAGATAGAATGATTGAAGGTTTATATGTATAATAACATCCATTAGATAGTGGAGAAATCAATAATAAATTACAGTTTCCAAAGCGAAGCGAGGGCGGGTGGCTAGTCATAATATATAATGTAAAAATCGATATGTGAACTAGTAGAAGTTTAAAACAATTTTACGTGTATATAATCAAAGAATTTGTAACATAAAAGTGTTTTCTAGAACTCAACTCTGTCTAAAATACGTAAAGAGACTTATTTTTAGTAAGAACAATAATTAATATTGCATTCTGAGCTTCATTGTTAAATAGCACAACGTTAACTTTGAACAAACTGACAGTTCCACAGAGGACACCATAAAAGTTAATTAAAACGTTGACGTACTGCGGTCTCTAATATCTAGCTCGTTAATGAGAATGTCTAGACCTGATATACAGTTAAATATACAGCAAAATAATCAGTTCCTTCTTTTTTCTTTGAGTGGCCGAAGTTGGTAGCGCAGACCGCGGGCCCAGGGGTGTTTTTAGGGTCCTACCGCTCTAAACGACTCCCCTGCACTCTTACACCTGACGTTCAATCTCCGATCTCCTTCCGGCGTCAGAATCCGGCCAGAGTAAGGGGTCCGCGGTCAACACTACAAACCAGACTCGCGGCGACACCCCGAGGACGCCCGACCGACGGGTCGTCGAGGCGATAGTCGACTACCAACGACGCCGGTCTCCGCGGTATAGCAACAAGTAACACTTCTATAACGCGGTAGATACGTTCCTACAAAGTTTCGTGTTGTGCGAAATCGCGTTATATGAGACCGGAAGCCAGTACAAAATTGAGAGTATTTTTTCTGAATGAAACATCTCAACTGCGCTTGTATGTTTTTTTTACTTATTACAAAAGAAATAGGAGTAAAATTTCGGTTTTTGCCGTATATTGTGTGTTCGTAATGCATAATGTAATTTTCTAAATATATAATTTGAAACAAAAATCTCGTTGTCGCGTTACAAAAGTACCGTATTATAAGATGGTTTTGGGATTTTTTTCCTTTTGTGTTATAATGAAACCGTGTTGTAAAATACCATTTTAGAGGAAGAGGAAGTTACCCGTATAGAAAAAACATTGAATGGAAAATCACATCTCATTGTTAAAAACGGTATTTTATAGCTTAACGTAGCAACAACTTGTATGAATGTGATTGATAATTACGCAACTGATATTACAAACGAGGACCAAACCATATATAGTTTTAGACATGTATTTTATTAAAACACAGCGTGCGTTTAAAAACCAGGTGGACTGACGACTTAGTGCGCGCGGCGGGAAGTCGTTGGATGCGGAAGGCGGAGGACCGCATTATGTGGAAGGCATTGGGGAAGGCCTATGTCCAGCAGTGGGCAGATAAAGGCTGATGATGATGATGATGATGTGCGTTTAAAAATCCCTATCGTTTTTCTTTCTTTTTACGAAAAGATGATTAACCAAACCCTCAAAATCGTTTCTAAAATGTCATTGTAAGATTAATAAAATTTATACAATAAAAATGAAAGTTAGGATAATAATATTAAATAGCAACAGCTTATCTGGCACAAAACGAAAATTCCCTGCAATATGGGAAAGAGAAAATGATACACTTTTAAGAAAATAAACAGGTAAATATTAAACACATCCAGCCAAAAATAACCAAACCTGCTGATCACACGTATTTGGGAATCGAAACCACGACTCACGGCCAAGCAATCATGACGGTAAGTACTATGTCACCAAATATGTGAGTCAAGGGCATAAAATATATATTCATCAATCTAAATACCTAGAAACCCATGATATCTACTACTTAGGTATGGATTAAACGTTAAGAAATATATTAATATTCAACATTTGAATTTCTGAATGGTTTTAATGTAATATTGTACAAACACCCTTAGTAATTATTTCTGCAGGCATATATACAAACAATTAATGTCGAGATCCAAACAAAAATATCAAAAAGGTTACCTTACCTTTGTGTGTCTGTATTTATAAAGAGATTTTAGCGAATAGTATACATTTCGCCTCAAACTACTGTCGGGATATATACCGAATAAATAAGTACATAGTAAATAGACAGAATATAAATACTACAATGTTTATATAATCTTGTTGTAACATGATTATGTCATAACTGCCAGAAGAAATCTTCACAGATTAATACAGATGAGAAATGGTTCTCTATTATTTGATTGTAGAAATTCGTCTGTATAATTGTTTATTTTGTGGCCTAAAAGATATGAGGTCTGATGTATCAAGCGTTGCGACAGTGCCGGTGTTCACATCGCCTACCAATTTTTCAAATCCATATGTAGCATACTTCACCATTTTTTTTTTTTTTGGTCAGGAGGAAATCGCCGTACTCCCACCCTCCACTGGGGATGGAGGGTGGGGCATGTCGGAGTACCACCACCCTGCCTATTTCTGTCGTGAAGCAATAATGTGTTTCGGTTTAAAGGGTGGGGCAACCGTTGTGGGTCGCGATTCCGATCCAAGGGTAGATTCTGGGAGGCACTGCTCCTGCTAGGGAAGACGTTAGCAAACTCTCTCAGCATGAGCCCGTAAAGTCACTTATCCGTCCGCGCTCTCTGGAATAGCGCCTAAGGCTACCAGCGCATAGGTAAAAAAGAAGCGTCCACTATCATCATGAACATTGTGTAACAAAAATCAAACCCGAAAATTTTTTTTTTCGCAATTACTACTCGTAATCAATGACATGTCCTATGATGGTTACGTGGCCCGGTAATTACTGTGATGTAAAAGTTTAGTGTATCTTTAGGGGAACCGGATGATATATTGTATACCTTTAAACATATAGGTACATATATAAATAATAAAAACGCAGACAAAGCGCAAACAAACCTGTTAATTATACGAATGCATGCGCGATGCGGGAATCGAAGCCACGTAGCACTATATAATCACACTACTGCATCACCGAGTCAGTCAATTATATGAGGATTTATCTATATATTAATACGTGAAGCAAAAACTTTGTATCCCTTTTTACGAAAATTGGGCGGACGGAGGAGTATGAAATTTTCCACACTTATAGAGAATATAGAGAAGAAGTGCAGAATGATATTTTTTTTTTAAATAGTGCATAAAAGATACATTAAATCAATGAAGAAAACATTACACACACTACATACCATGTATTTGACGCACACACGCATGCATACTATTTATTGTTAAACTTTTGTTCTTGACGTCTGTGGTCAAATTGAGAATAGATTAAATATTGTTTGCCTTTGTTAATATTGTTTATAGTGTAGTCTTGGCGAAATTTGTGATTATAGAAGTATAAAATACAATCATAATAGTGTACAAACTTACAATCCCAATCAATTATAGTTGAATTTCGACTACTGCGGGACCTCTAGTATATATAAAAACGTATAGTAACATGCGGTACTCTGAAGATCTTTCTGGAATATCCACTTCGGTACAGCGGCTATCGCAAAACGGATTTCACAAATCCCGGTCGTAACTGATCCAAACGGATATGCACTTTATTATTTTCTTGCCGACCAAACCGTTTTAAATTAGATATTTTATTATTACGTTTCAGTGTGGTTATCTATATATGTTTGATTTTGTTAGTTTATAGCTTTTTATACTGCAATAAGGCGGAGGTTCATATAAAAGACGCGTGCATATTAATGGTTTAGACGAATCTCTAATTAATTTTGATGTTAAATGAGAAAGGTACGCATTTAAAATTTGATTTTATTATAAACGAAAAAAATTATGTAAACATTTGGTAAATCTATATATTAATACGTGAAGCATAAACTTTGTACCCTTTTTTACGAAAATAACGCGGACGGAGGAGTATGTTTTCCACACTTATAGAGAATATAGGGAAGGAGTGCAAAAAGCAAAGTTTTTGCTTTACGTATTATTAAATAGATATCATAGTACTATTTTCGAGTTCACGTGAATACAACCGTAGTGTATATCGTGTTTCAGCTTGTATCAAAGCGAATTGCTATGAATATAATATAAACGGGATAACGATACATGCACTTCTCGAATATTCTGTTACTATTGGTACTCGAATGTAATTTTGGAATTTCATATTTTTTTCTTTTTTTTTCTTATTAGGGTGCCCACAGCCCAGCTGGTGTTAAGCGGTTACTGGAGCCCATACACATCTAAATGCACACACAACGTAAATGCGTCACCCAACTTGAGATATGAGTTCTAAGGTCTCAGTATAGTTAAAACGGCTGCTCCGCCCTTCAAGCCGAAACGCATTACTGCTTCACGGCTGAAATAGGTAGGGTTGTGGTACCTACCCGTGCGGACTCACAAGACGTCCTACCACTAGTAATAAACATGTTGTTCTTTTTTAATACGTGACCTTTGTGCCCGCTGATGTATCTATATGGCGCTGTTCAGGTGTGCTTTGGGTATTTCGATAGCCCGGACGACTGAACTGTCTATACGTCAAACTGGGCTGGCATCTTGTGGGATGAAGTGACGGTATACTTAGACCGTATCACGCTGTTTCATTTCCTTGACTTTGGGTTCTATATAGAAACGCAAGGATAACGAACGAGGTATTTTTAATTAAAATTAAAATAACAATTAATAGCGACATTACCAATTTATCTATACTAATATTATAAAGCTGAAAAGTTTGTTTGTTTGAACGCGCGAATCTCTGGAACTACTGGTCTGATTTGAAAAATTATTTCAGTGTTAGATAGCCCGTTTATTGAGGAAGGCTATATATAACATCACGGTAAGACCAATACAAGTTGAGCACCAATAAATAATGTTTCAAAATAAGGGGTTTAAATGACTCCTTAACATTATATAATTAAAAAATATTTTCACTTTCTACGTAAATGAAGTGGGGGGTAAAATTTAGCGTTACTATTCCAACTAACCAAGTAACTATTCCACGCAGACGGAGTCGCGAGCAAAAGCTAATAAAATGACGTATGGACTTACTCTAGTCCAGGATTCCTTGTGCGTGGATACTACAAACTACAGACACTTGAACAAAACTGGATTTCCTGCCTCGGTTGTTGTTATTGTTTCCAAAAAAAAATATTCTTGGTGGTGTGTGGTGGTGAGTGGTTAACGTCGCCCATGGACTTCAGCAATGCCAAGGGCAGAGCCAACGTGCCGCCTACTGTTAAACCGATATATCGGTTGTATATCAGTTAAACCGATATACGATCACGAACAAAGAGTAATAGCAGAGTTTCACAGTTCAAAGTGAATATCAGTCGACTGAAGTCGTCGCATACATAGGTACTGGACCAGAGCTGAACCCGCTAAGAGACTACTCGAGTGTAAACGATTCTCGAATTCGAACCTTAAGTCTTAAGCGTTAATGATTGAAATCGAATGACATTTAATTTGATGTAGCTCGTTTTCTAATCCTTTTGCTTATGTTAGTTTTAGGTTAGCTTATATCGATGGATTTATGTATTTATTAATTTCTCTACGATTTAATTCGGTACGATTCTAATTGCTATCTAGGTACGCCTGACGGTCTCATCAAATTTCAAATATATAATTCTATATAATGAAATATTTATTATAGCTTTAAGCTACTACACCAGCTACCTGAAGCCACCGCCTTCAAGAGTCCTTGCAAGTTAATCTGGCTCCGGAATGAACCTCTCTTCGATGAACCCTGAGCTTTATGTCATACCTAACATGGTTTCAAAAGAGCTATAACGTAATACTAGCTTATTACTGGTAGTAGGACGTCTTGTGAGTCCGCGCGGGTAGGTACCACCACCCCGCCTATGTCTGCCGTTAAGCAGTAATCCGTTTCAGTTTGAAGGGTGGGGCAGCCATTGTACTTTAAAAACTGAGATATTAGAACTCATTTCAAGGTGGCATTGACGGTAACCACTCAACACCACACCTGGTGTTGAGTGCTTACCGAAGCGAACGATCATCAATCTAGACTCTAGTATGAGAACAGTGACCATTTACGATTAGGATTGCCGCGAGTACGTCTGCTTTTGATTATAATAAAAAAACGGATTCGTGATAAGAAATAACCTTATCTAATAATTTTCCTCTAAGTTTCTATTTCTTTCTAATCTGATACGTTCCGAAATTGTCCAGATTTACCTTATTATATTAAAAAAAGGTTTGTATCGTTTGACTTCGGACATCTTTTATCCTTACTATTGGTTATTTCTGCACAAAAGATACGTTTTGTACCTAAGCTATAGTCAATACTTGGTTGCTAATAAACATTTTTTGTAATTTATTCCACCTTACCAACATTAAAATTTAGTATTTCAAATAAATTTTCCATGTTTCGAAACCCGCAGAGCTACCGACTGATGCAGATGAGAATAGCTACAGAAGCCAAAGAGCAATGAGTACCGAGCATCATCATCACGACTATATCAAGTCTGTTGATGTTGTCTGACTGCAAAGAGAACGAAATGCTTATAACAAAATCAATGGCACCAAAAATAACGCATAACTATAAAAGTCATAAAAAAAAAATCCGAATATTTATAAAATACTAGCCGTACTCGCCCGCTTCGCTGGGAATTTAAAATTAACATTGTTATTTATTGTCATTATTATTATGGAGTGCAACACTCATATAAATATTAGCCTATCCACTAAGTACATTTTCTACATGGATACCAAGTTTCAAGCCAATCGGATGCACAGTTCAGTAGTTATAACGGAACATCCGTAAAAACCACTGTAGATTAGTATGGATTTAACTGAATGTGAAATTGAGTCACTAAAGTGTATTTAAATAAATTACTGCTAAACTTGAAAATTTATCTACACAAAATTAATATAATATATTCTGGAAATTTGTATATTAAGTAGTGTATTTGGTGTAGATTATACAAACTAGTTAAAAACCAAAAATAAACTAATAGAATAAAGACGAAATACAAAACTACGAATATCTATCGGAGATAATACGAGAGCTGGGAACTCCCTCGTGAATCACGATTCATTCAGAAATAAATCATCCAAAGAATAATTGAATGACCTCCTGAGATATCTACGTACTTTATTTACTTTAGATGAAAAGCCGCATTAATAGATCGATGCCAAGACATACAGCAGTACAATATGAAAAATTATGAAATATGATTATATTTTTTTAATTTTTTTTTATTGCTTAGATGGTTGGACGAGCTCACAGCCCACCTGGTGTTAAGTGGTTACTGGGGCCCATAGACATCTACAACGTAAATGCGCCACCCACCTTGAGATATAAGTTGTAAGGTCTCAGTATAGTTACAACGGCTGCCCCACCCTTCAAACCGAAACGCATTACTGCTTCACGGCAGAAAATAGGCAGGGCGGTGGTACCTACCCGCGCGGACTCGCAACAGGTCCTACCACCAGTTATTACGCAAATTATAATTTTGCGGGTTTCACTTTTATTACACGATGTTATTCCTTCACCGTGGAAGTCAATCGTGAACATTTGTTGAGTACGTATTTCATTAGAAAAATTGGTACCCGCCTGCGGGATTCGAACACCGGTGCATCGCTTCAACACGAATGCACCGGACGTCTTATCTTTTTAGGCCACTCTTATATTATATTATCTTACTAGCGGCCCGCTCCGGCTCCGCTCGGGTCTTTAACAAAAATTTCAACGATATTTGACGTTGTTTTATTTTTTTAAATAAAAGAACACTTATTGCGGCATAACTATAATAGTTAGACATATGCTTTCGCTACACTTTTTGTAAATAATGATGTGTTCTACAAAGTCGTAGTACATTATTTTATTCTATCACTAGCGACCCGCCCTCGCTTCGCTTCGGAAACATTAAAACACACGTGAAACCAAAAAAAAAAAAAAAAAAATAATAATAAAAAAAAGTAGTCTATGTTCATCAGGGACAATGTCGGCTTCTAATGGAAAAAGAATTTTTCAAATCGGTCCAGTAGTTTCGGAGCCTATTCGAAACAAACAAACAAACAAATCTTTCCTCTTTATAATATTAGTATAGATGTTATTCCTTCACCGTGGAAGTCAATCGTGAACATTTGTTGAGTACGTATTTCATTAGAAAAATTGGTACCCGCCTGCGGGATTCGAACACCGGTGCATCGCTTCAACACGAATGCTCCGAACGTCTTATCTTTTTAGGCTCGTCTCTTATATTATATTATCTTATATTATCTATCACTTTTCTATTTGTGAACGAGTAATCGACATTATATGGTATTCATTAATTGATGTACTGTTTTAGTTACGTGTTTAAAAATATCTCTGACATCAGCAGTGTAATAAATTAACTCCTAGTTTGCGAAGCACTTGTTGTCATGTTTTGTTTTATTAAGTCAGTATCACACCCTGTAGCTCAGAATTTTAAATCAGTATCAAGCTTTTTTTCCTTTTATTGATGTACAAAACAACTTACAACCATAGAAATTACAAGTTTAAATATTTAATATAGCAATCTGGATTGCAATTCAAAACAGGTGCATACAGAAAAATTATAACAACTGAACAGATGCCTAAATGCCTTGTGTGTATATATACATGTATATACATACACATACGCTCACATACACACACACACACAACCGCGCTTTCAACCTAGCATGAGTATATAATATAGATTTTTAATAATAAAAATGAAAAATAATTTGATTCCATCGTACTGTGGTGGCTTGGTGGCTTTTACAACGTCCGTATTCTTTGAAGGGGAATTCAATAAGTAGATGTCGCACGCAAAAATAATATGTCAATGACATACGTCGTATCCTACCACAGAGTAGAGAGACGACCGTCAGTCACATTTAGTAAATTCATTAAGTTAGATTGTTAGACGAAGTCATAGTCAGGTAGTTATCGGAGTTGTGGAAGGATGAGACAACCAATTGAGACTATGACCTCATGTCTCAAGGTAAGTGACGCCATTGTCGTTCTGATGCTAATGGGCCTACACTGGTTTTGTTCGTAAAGTATAAATTTTCCACCGCAGTGTTAATAATTTTGGTAGGTATCACACTCAGTACCTATTTTTGTTTCTAGAGGCATCCGGTTAATTAAATATTTGTTTATTTATTTATTTATTTAGTTACCCCAACAAAGTTATCATCAATACAAAACATTGACAAATTGACAAAATAAGTACATGATAGATCAATTATTGGTGCAATCGACTGTGCAATAGATGACAAAAATCTTGAAATTATAAAAGCAAGAATAATTGAATAAAAATAAATTAATAATTTTAAGGAATATGAATTTAATAATATATGAATAATAACTTTTCACTAAGTCACAAATGCTTTAATATATACACTTATTAGAAAAATACCAATAAAATGCCAACACAGGCATGTATTAATAGATAATATTCTACTGAATTGACTACCACAACGGCAACTGTGGATAGTATGTAAGATTAAATATGTCAAATTCAGTTTTGATCTCGCACAGACATCCGGTTTCGTTAAAATATCCGAGTCGACTGATGGTCGGAGACAGGAGTCAACGCTAAAAAATATATTACGTCGGATTTGTAACTCCACTATCACTTGCTATCACAATAATGTGTTTATTGCAGTTTTGTTTTTTTGTTTTGTAATCCAAAAGAGGTGGTAGGACCTCTTGTGAGTCCGCGCGGGTAGGTACCACCACCCTGCCTATTTCTGCCGTGAAGCAATAATGCGTTTCGGTTTGAAGGGTGGGGCAGCCGTTGTAACTATACTGAGACCTTAGAAGTTATATCTCAAGGCGGGTGGCGCATTTACGTTGTAGATGTCTATGGGCTCCAGTAACCACTTAACAACAAGTGGGCTGTGAGTTCGTCCACCCATCTAAGCAATAAAAATAAAAAAGTTTTGTGTTTTTATGAGCTGGCAGTGGCGTAGCGTGGGTAGGTGTGAGGCTTAGACGGTGGATGTAGAAGGTCACAGAAATCCGCTGCAGGACTGGTCGTTTTGACGACGCTTACAGGAGGCCTATGTCCAGCCGTGGTTGTCTGTGGACTGAAAAAGAGGAGAGTTCATGACTCACTTGATTAATAGACAAACATCACAACGTGATTTCCAGCATGAGATCAAAATCACAATCGTATTACAAGTTGCATCAAGTCATGTTATCCCAACGGGTAAGACATCGGGTATCATATTGTCGAGCGATGCGACAGTGTCGGTGTTCGAATCCCGCAGGCAGGTACAATTTTTTTAATGAAACGCATTTAACACATGCTCACGAATTACCTTCACGATAAAGGAACAATATTCGTAGCGCATTTATGAACCCTCACCCGTATGTACCGCCATCCTGCCTATTTCTGCCCATTTCAGACTTATATCTCACGCTTGGATGAGTGGCGGTAAACTCGTTGGTGATCTCTGGTTGATCTGGACCAGAGGGCTCTAAGCGCCTCTCAATTGTACTCAATGAAAAAAAACACTATACTTAAAACAATATTGACCATTCGGAACCATTCGAAACCGATTTATATAATGAAATCATCCGTGAACACACAACAAAAAGTGTCCCGTGAAGAACGAGAAAATAAGCGCTGAACAAATACAACATAAGAAGAAGAAAAAGTTAAGAAAGATGGATCGCGACGACTCGTTGCAACCTTTTCTTTCGAATATACCTTGAAACGTCACACCGTAGCGAAGGATGCCTTTGACGAACTTTTTTTTATAAACTTACATTTTGCATTGCGATAGTTTAAAATCAGTCTTTCGTATTTCCGATCTGGTTATAGATTGGACAGGACATATGACAAGGAAAAGCAGAATGAAATGGACTGAAATGGACTAAAATTATAACAAAATGGCAGCCACGTGGTGGCAAAAGAAAAAGCGGTAGGCAAGCTAGAAGATGGATAGTTGATATCAAGATGATTGGAGGGACAATCTGGTCCGGAAAACCTACCAATAGAGAACAATGGAAGCAGCTGGAAGAGGCCTATGTGTCACAGGGCACGCTGATCACTGAACCAGGAAACCCGATGTATTAGATTTAAGTTAAAACAATTTGCTACTGTGTGTAGATATCATTGTTTAGTATAAGCAATAAAGGCATATAAAAAAAATTAGATTCATTCACGAAACAGCTGCTCTTGAGTTGTTAGGCCTCCTTCCGAGCGCTCGGGCAGCTGTTAGCAAGTCCCATCCCTCCTGGCTGAGCCTTCGCTTTCCCACCTGTCCTGGGGTAGCTAGAAAGGATTTCGGGCCACCAGTAATCCTTCCTTCCTAAAAAATATTGATAATGACAAGACATTTTAATGTAGCATTAATATTTTTTCTCTAAATCAGAACTCACTTCAGCTCGTATCGAGGTGTTGTCATATGTGCCTTTTTAGATGAAGTGGAAATTGGTTGGCTTTTGCTTATACGTTGGGTGGTAGATGGGCAATGTCGGATTTGAGTCTGCCGAAATCCTTAGTCGCTTAACAATCTATTTCCTCAGAGAAGATAAAACTCACTAGAAGCAGGGACAAGGTTGTAAATCAAATATCATATTTGATGTAAAGATTACACTTCAGTGTGTTAGGAAGTCAATAGCTAAGCTTGCACGTACAGATCATGACATTTCGAGATGAATTTACGACAGTTTTTTGTTTAGACAAACGAGTTGTGTTCGCGCGAGAGTCGAATACAATGCAATTATTGGTTTTTTGTTTGTCGCAAATTATTTTTTATAACTTTATAATAAAATTTAATTCGCGTATGTCTTTATGAAATTTATAATTGGCATGGAACATCATTAATAAGCAGTCACCGAGCGGATATAATTGTAAAATAGGTGGTCTTATCACTAAAACTTTGATTTTTTTGAAGTCGTCGTGGCCTAAAGGATAAAATGTCTGATGCAGTCGTATCTAGCGATGGACCGGTGTTCCAATCGTGCAGGCGGGTACCAATTTTTCTAATGAAATACGTACTCAACAAATGTTCACGGTTGACTTCCACGGTGAAGGAATAACATCGTGTAATAAAAATCAAACCCGCAAAATGTTAATTTGCGTAATTAATGGTGGTAGGACCTTTTGCGATTCCGCACGGGTAGGTACCACCACCCTGCCAATTTCTACCGTGAAGCAGTAATGCTATTCGGCTTGAAGGGCGGGGCAACTGTTGTACCGTTATAGATGAGACCTTACAACTCATGTATCAAAGTGGGTGGCGGCATTTACATTGTAGATGTCTATGGGCTCCGGTAAACACTTAAAATCAGGTGGGCCGTGAGCTCGTCACCCATCTAAGGAAAAAAAACATACCTACATCTAATATGACTTACATCCCAATATACTTACATACACATAATAGTTCAACAGTATGCTAAAGGAAAAGTATATGCCCAAATAAACGACACCAAGCAGTTAAGTAATTTTCCTTCATCATGGTTTTGAAGAAGTTTAAACATAGATTTGATAACCTACAGTATTTGATCTAGTTTCGTTGGGAGAGAATTGAGTTTGTACTGAACAAAGCCATGTTTTCTCATAAGTGCGTCTATTTCATTTCTCGCGGTACATTGCCTCTAATCACCTAGATTCCCAATCGCAACGAATAACCGTCAACGGTATGACGATATTCTATACAACACACGCTTTTTCAGTCTGGGTTTATACTTTAAAATAACACAGGGAGGATACAAAATCGAATAACAAAACTTTATGAAATACAATAAGCTTACTGGTGGTAGGACCTCTTGTGAGTCCGCGCGGGTAGGTACCACCACCCTGCCTATTTCTGCCGTGAAGCAATAATGCGTTTCGGTTTGAAGGGTGGGGCAGCCGTTGTAACTATACTGAGATCTTAGAACTTATATCTCAAGGTGGGTGGCGCATTTACATTGTAGATGTCTATGGGCTCCATTAACCACTTAACACCAGGTGGGCTGTGAGCTCGTCCACCCATCTAAGCAATAAATAAAAAAAGCTATTTAGAATCTAACATAGAACTCATTAACGTGCCACGTCAATGAAACATTGATAGTTAAAATTGGAGTCGTAATTAGGGTAGGCAGTAAACTAAAGTACTGAACTGAGAAACGTCTATAAAGCCGAACTGACGTAGCAGATCTTATGATCGGAAATCTAGAATTTACAGAGGTAGCTTTATGAGGATTCCGAATCAGGCCCCATTGAATTACCTTAGTTTATGACTGAATACAAAAGGATACTTGATAAGTTTTTTTTTATCGTTGGTAGCCTAGGGGCTATTCCAACTTCGCACCGACCGGTAAGTGAGCTCACGGGCTCAACTTGAGAGAGACCTGAATCTCGCTTACGACATTTTCAAGATAAGCTTGCATATATAATAAATTCCGAACAACAACATTCGCACCGTCGGTTTTCCGAGCAATATCCCACACTCGGTGGAAGAATTTCCCTTTGTCTTATACCCTCCACTTGCGTTTCCACACGTATTTTTGGGATATTGTATCGCTTTTTTTTCCTACCTAAGCCTTGAGAGGCTAAATCAGCGTAACCTTAACTAGTAGGTGTGCTCACGGGGCTCAAACCGGAGTGATGCTAACACTGGCCCAACAAAAGCAGCGCTTCGCAGAATCCACCACCGGATCGGAAACGCGACCCACTGAGAAGATCCGGCGAGAAACTCAGTGGGCAAGGCTTTATAATTAGCTCCCCTTTGTGGTGTTTCTCGAGCGCTAAGACACATCCTCCTTCAAACGAGATTTGCGAAGACAACCCAGCGGTGGGCAGATACTGGTGGTACGACCTCTTGTGAGTCCGCACGGGTAGGTACCACCACCCTGCCTATTTCTACCGTGAAGCAGTAATGCGTTTCGGTTTGAAGGGTGGGACAGCCGTAGTAACTATACTTGAGATCTTAGAACCTATATCTCAAGGTGAGTTGCGCATTTACGTTGTAGATGTCTATGGGCTCCAGTAACCACTTAACACCGGGTGGGCTGTAAGCTCGTCCACCCATCTAAGCAAAGAAAAAAAAACTTGTCTGTTCCTCTGGCATTGCTGACACCCACGAGCGATGGTGACCACTATCAGGGATAGTGGGATTAAGGGAATAAAAAAGTTGTATTTTACGACACCCACGAGAAGGGGAGACGGGTTGATGATATTCCATGCCGCCAAAGACCTAAATATCAAACCTCGTATAAACGCCACTTCAGTGTGTGTCTCACCATTTGTGGTAATACGCATGTTGAACTTAGCCCAGAGCGTATAATAGTTACAGGTTAGATACACAATGATATTGTTACGCGCTGAGGTTCGGGATAATTAAATGTTCCACCAAAGTACAACTTAACACTGTATTCAATACTTAGAACACTTAAAACACTTCACAAACACTTTAAAATTCTCAATTCGCTTCGTCCGCTTCACTTCAGGTGACCCGTTTGCTGTTTCGCTTCGAGTAGTTACGATTACTGACTGACTGCGTGCCATCTCTACAACGCTTTTATAGCGGATACCACATCCCTAGAATTATCGAGAATATTCCACAAAAGCCGAGTACTATGTTTCTGCTATCTGACAATAGATGGCGTTGTACTTCTCGAGCGTTCTAGATGCTACTAGATTCTTTGTTATTCGTTCGACTATTAGGAAATAGATGGCGTTACTCTCACTGGCGTAACAATATCATAAGTTATGTTGGTGTAGCGTAATCCATAGAAATGGTGTATCAAACATCCAGATGCACAGCAAAATAACCCTATTCGTTTTCCGAATGCTAGCCCGTAGTGGGAATCGAACCAACGACCTTAGATACACGGGAGTTAATTTCTGAGCCATCTGATAAGTCACGAAAATTATAATAAAAAAAATATTTTAGAAAATCCTTTAAAACCAACCTTTAGATTGTTTCATAATTGTGATAATGCAATAATTTTAAAGCATGAACCAATTTATATTTTTAAAAAGTACGTGGCTAACGTTTGACCAATGATTTGTTATTACAAGTAAATTCACAATACAATTCAAAAGCATTTGTTATTTTCAATTACGGAAGGATTACCGGTCCTAATTAATTAGGGACATAGCCAACATTTAGCGTTTGTTGAATGTTGACATGTTTAAATTGCACGAAGTATTTATTGTTGCTAATTAAATCTATAAATTTATCCCTTTATTTATGTTTGTATTTTGCGAATAAATTCTGAACGTATTTAATTCGTCGTGAACAAAAAAAAAAAACAATTATTTCAACGCCTTGTAGCTAAATTTAAGAAGTCGTCGTGGCTTGAAGGATAATAAATTCAGTTTACTAGTATCGAGTGATGCCACTATGCCTATGTGGGCAATTTTATACATTATCGCTTTTTTTTATAATACCCTAAAAGGAACTTGTGTTTCATGATAAATCGTAGAGGATGCGAGTTCATNATTTGTTATTTTCAATTACGGAAGGATTACCGGTCCTAATTAATTAGGGACATAGCCAACATTTAGCGTTTGTTGAATGTTGACATGTTTAAATTGCACGAAGTATTTATTGTTGCTAATTAAATCTATAAATTTATCCCTTTATTTATGTTTGTATTTTGCGAATAAATTCTGAACGTATTTAATTCGTCGTGAACAAAAAAAAAAACCATTATTTCAACGCCTTGTAGCTAAATTTAAGAAGTCGTCGTGGCTTGAAGGATAAGACATTCAGTTTACTAGTATCGAGTGATGCCACTATGCCTATGTCTTTGCAATTTTATACATTATCGCTTTTTTTTATAATACCCTAAAAGGAACTTGTGTTTCATGATAGAGGATGCGAGTTCATAATTCAAGAGACTCCAAGTGATTACGGAACTTAAACAATTTTGTAAATAAGTAATAGAATCATGATGGTGTAGTACCCGAGAGAGCATCTTTGTGTGAGGTATGTATAGGCAATTACTATTTTCTGCATTAAAGCTGTAATGGGGGGTGTAAGAGCTGTTTTTACAATGAAATGATGACACCACCTCATGAGTATATATCTACTTCTATACATGAGCTTCTGTAGCCCGTCAACACATATAAATTCGTGTACCCATTTTTTTTCCCCACTTAAACTGATAGCCTTGAGAGGCTATTTCATCGTAACCTTAACTAGTAGCTGAGCTCACGGAGCTTAAACCTGACGACGTTGCTAACACGAACCATAGCAAGAGCCGTACTTCGCAGAATCTACCACCGGATCTGAAACGCGACGCACTGAGAAGATCCGGCGAGAAACTCAGTGGGCTGTGTCTGTGGGTTGATTTACTCGTCTAGCGCTAGTCTCTGTGCAAGTTCGTCAACCGTATGACAATTTGAAATCGCGGATCCAAACGTTGAATTGGAGCACGTTATTGCTTTATCGCATAACAGTTGTCACCGCTAAAAGTGACAGTGATTACTTGTGTGAGCTCATAATAATCCCGACCATATCAAAATATACGCCAATATCTAACTGTTAATATAAAGAGTATGGATTTACAATTTAAGGAATTTTTGGTGTTAGCGTCTCAAGAAGCATTACAATTTGTATTCATTTTCGGATGCCGTAGTTCGCTTAGGGCTTGTGCACACCACGCTTTTTAAACGCGCCGTCGACGCGCGTTTGTAGCGATACAGATGCGCGTGTGTATCGATAGAAACGCGCTGGCATTTTGAGTTTTTAAGCAGAACATCGTCAACAGTAGCAAGATGGCGTCGGTCGAGACAGCATTGATTGCATGCGCTTTGTTTTTTTTTTAAAACGTGGTGTGCACAGACCCTTACACGCTACATTGAGGCTTAGAAGTTTGTAGCGTGTTCTGAAGTCTCTAAATACTGAATTAGACAATCTCAGTTCTGAGGTTCGAGTATCCACTTTGCAGTAGTTCAAGAGGCGACCCTTGGGACGAGGTAACCGCATCGAAACGTGTATGTAAACATATGTACTTTATCTATTTTCGAGGCTTGTGTTACCTATAAATTTGCTCAGGTTTCCGATTGGATGCAAAGTTTATTGTTAGCCGATTTCACACGGACTACTTTTATAAAATTGTTGCGATTTTTAGTTGTATGCGTTTGGTTTTTTTTTGTCTAATTCCTGGTAGCTCTGTAACTAGTACTATAATTAATTTTGGGATTAAGTACCTAATGAAGTTTTAATAAATTTATCACACAGCGTTTTTATTGAATAGATTGGTGAACGAAGGAGAATGCCGCTATCGTCTTGAGGTATGAGGTCGATGTCTCAATTGTATTATATAAAAGCTATCTCATCGTTCAAACTGCCGTGCGAGGACGGTTGTACCTACCCTGAGGGTGTGAGGCAGGTCACCATTAATTACTCTTTATAAATTTTGCCGGTGTGAAGGTACCTTTAATTCGATGATGCATCGGTTAGAGAGTTTATCTTTCTTCTTAAGACGACGACTATTTATTTTGTTTTTAGATTAACTATTGAACATTTTGTTGTTTAATATTCTTAACTCTGTAACTCTTCAAAATGTTACTTTTTACAGGGTTTTCACTAATGTTGTTTGCAGGTTAAATTTCACAATTTACTAATTACGTTTTCGGTCGGCTTCTGAGGGCCCGGCGTCATCCCTACCACCAATGGAACCACTGCATTTATTTACACATCCGGAATTCTTTTTTTTTGCTGCGTACTTTCCATTTCTTATATGAATTTCCCATTACTTTATTTTCTGGGCGCTACGAAATGCCTTTATTCTAGTGAAGTTTCGTCTGGTGGCATACAGTGAATTGTCCACCTGCCATTGCTGATGTCCATAAACAACAGTGACGACTAACAGTCAGGTGCCTTGTACGATTCCAATGGAGATACAGAGACTTGCTTCGCTGAAAAAACAATAGACCGGTTTCAATAGAGGTCAATGCTTTTTTTTTTAATTACTAGTGCCAGCGATTATAGTTCCCGCCTCAAAACAAATCAACGTCACAACAAAGGTTCGTAACAATACACGTGCGAATACGTAAAAATCAAACGGCGTGGAGCGCTAACTGCCAGTTAACGATGTTCGTAAATCAATCGGCTTTTTGCAGTTTGCACGGCTCGATTTGCCATTGTCGAGCGGTGGTGCTCAAACTATCAGGTTCTTTTCTTGTATTTCCACGTTTTTGTAAGCAAACGAGAGCGGGCTACTTATTGGAACGAAGTTTCTTATGGGACGATGCGGAGGGGTACCCTAACCGAGAAAAAGCGTCCGTAACGTAAGATTTTTAATAGTAATGCACACAGTGTACGACTTAACGTTGTAATAACGTACAAAAAATAACATATTTTTTTATCATCCATTGACCACGATTTTATTTTCTTTATACCTTGAATAGAACTTAAAATTAATATTTTTATAATAAGGAGCTTCGTTCCTATCTGGTGTCCCGCGACGCCACACATCTTTTATTTGTTTTTATAATAAAACAGCTTAAGCTGCCAAACGAAGCTGTGGTTGGTAAGAATGAAATTCCATTTACTACCCGTTAGCATCGGAGATACTTCGTATTTCGATGATAGGTAAGACATGAAGAGGACAATACAAGAGGAATTACCTAATGAATGAGAGACAACCAGAACAGTCCTATTAAATATAAACAATTTGAGAACCGACAATGAAATCAAACATCCTTTTATCCGAGGCTTTAGATGGTTATTTCGTTTCAATTCAGTTTATTCGTACAGTAAAAGTTTATTGCTATTAATATTTACGTAAGGTAAGTATATGTTTGATACGAACAACACATGAACAGGCTATATTACTGCGAATCCAGTTTTGAAAGGGGGTATATTCGTAAAGTATACCTTATTGCTGATAATAGAGCCTGTACGGGTAGACACCATCACTCTGCCTACTTATGCTGCGAAACAATAATACGTTCTGTCTAGAAAATTTTGTTAGCCATTCTTTTTCTTATTCTTCTTAGTGTTTTCCCGATCTAGTGCGAGGGTCCCCTTTCCTACATAAACTTCTCCACTTTGCCCGATCTTCGGCATTCTTCTGGATGAGGCTATTCTCCTCCAATTCCCTTTTTATAACATCCAGTGATTATATTACACAATCGTGACTTTGATCTCACTCATTCGCGTGAATGGTGGCGTTAAAGTTATAATGTCTATGGACTTCATAAGCTACTCAGCAGCAAGTCTATCGCGATATCAAGATCTACGCGCTCACAGACAGGCTGATTGAATCGGCAAGACAGTTGCTGATTGAATCTGGCTGAAGAAGGACCCAGTTGAGTTGTTCTGGAGAAGGCTTCTGGAAAGGAAAAAAGGTTTCTTAGAAATCACAAAGGGGTCACGAAGACCCAACGACAAGCAGTCAGTCAGTAATCGGAACTATTCGAAGTGAAACAGCGAAGGATCACTTGAAGCGAAGCGAAAGAAGCGAGTTGAGAATTTTAGAAGTGTAGTTAAGTGTTTTAAGAGCTCTAATTGTTGAATACAGTTTTTAGTTGTACTTTTGTGAAATTTTATTTATCCCGAACCCCAGCGCGTAACAATATTAAGGTTACGGAAATAGTTCGAGTCGGAAAGTCGGAAAATAGTACGAGAGGACTTCGGTTGTGTAAAAAGTGTTTATTAATCATGTTTACGACTCATAAAATAAACGGGAAAAACAAAATTCTGTGTACACAAAGAGCTCTGCTTGAAGTTTGCAATGCCACGCCCCGCCCGTTCTGCACACGACTTGAAGAATGGCGACACGCCGTGTGCTATCCGTAGTGTGCGACTATGTTGTTGAAGACGACACGAGAACCTTTGTCTCTCTCTCTCTCTCTTTCTCTCTCTTCCCAGCTATTTATCCCACGTGGTGGTGGGATCAGCTTTCCTTACTTTACTCCTCCACTTCGCTCTGTCTTCGACATCCTCGTCAGCAACATTGCGTTTTATCCTTCAGCACTACGTCCTTCCACCTTGTCTTGGGTCTACCTCTAGGTCTACGACCGGGGAGGTCGAGCAGTCGTGCCAAATTTCCGACGTAGTCAGGTGGCTTCCTTTTTACGTGACCATACCATCTCCGCCTACTCTCCTTGTCGACGATGTGATGTACACCGAGACTTCCACGCACGTACTCGTTGCGGAGTTTATCGCTTATATTATATTAGCGTGAACGTGAAAACAGGATGAACTGGAGCGCAGGACTGTTCTCCGGTGGATTTTTTTGTTGTTGCTTTTATTACTATGATGGTGAGTCGGATAAGATATTAAATTGTTTGAACGGTTAACATCTGTCAATAATAAAAAAAAATTACACATTATTGAAAAGTTTTAGGTGAATTTATAGAAGAAGAAAAGGACAGCAAGACATGGAGAAGCATAGTGTACCGAGTGATCAACATTTCGAGCTAGACATGACCTTCAGCAATCAAGAGGCCGACTTAGAAGAAGAAGAGGAATAGAACATTATTTTCCTGCGAAAGCAATAAATTTTACGGCCCATTTAGCTTAATCCTCTTTGTAATTGCATCGCCCATTGTCAAATATTACTTTAACATTTGATTGAAGGAAAAAATCAAGTCATAGTCCTATTACGCCTGATCTCGATGCGGGAACACTTCGAATAATTGATGAGTGTGATCAAATGATACCCCAAGAACGCACAATTGGGGGTTGCAGTAAATAGGCATGAACCAGTAATAACGTGACGTCGCTAACAATGGGCACGAGTTATTCAAATCAAGCGCAATGCTGTGCACATCGAGGCACGTGGAGGGCGGAGTGTAGATTAGACTTCGCCTGGCACGGACAATTGAATTTTACACAACTTTTGTACAATGTAATTTGTGTAAAAATCGGGAATATTCATGGGGAATGGAGGTGATCAAAACAGATGATTTATTCTCATCCGGCTATTTTTTATTGCTTAGATGCGTGGATGAGCTCACGGCTTACCTGGTGTTAAGTGGTTACCGGACCTCATAGACATCTACAACGTAAATGCCGCCACCCACCTTGATACATGAGTTGTAAGGTCTCACTCTTAACAGCACAACGGCTGCCCCGCCCTTCAAACCGAAACGCATTAGTACTTCACGGCAGAAATAGGCAAGGTAGTGGTACCTACCCGTGCGGACTCATAAGAGGTCGTACCACCAGTAATTATGCAAATTATAATTTTGCGGGTTTCATTTTTATTACACGATGTTATTCCTTCACCGTGGAAGTCAATCGTGAACATTTGTTGAATAAGTATTTCATTAGAAAAATTGGTACCTATCGGCGGGATTCGAGTAACACGCTTGTACTTAAATACCTTATTTGTAGATGAGCTGTCTGCTTTCCATAGCAACAATTGACTTGTCTGAAAGTACAGTTTTTTCATAAAATTGGCTAGAAATTGCTGATAAACAAAAACCGGCATCGTAATCAATAAGTCCGCAAACGTAGAGTACAAATATAAATAATTGCGAATGTAAATGAAACAATTGGTTTTCATTAGAGCAAGCGGAGTGTCCGGGGTTGGCCAGTTCAGTAACATCCATATTCGTTACTTTATAATAAATATATCGACGGAAGAAAGCGAAAATGTCGTATCTTGAAAAATCCAACTGTATACCAAAGCCATAAATCAATGTATTAAAATTAATATATTCAGGATAGGATTTAGATACCACACCATACTAATTTTCAACTTTCTATCTCTATAGATATAATATGAGTTATGAATTTTTTAAAGAGTTTTATAGCTCTGGTGTAAAGTTGGCTTTTTGAGGTACAACAATTTTGCTTTCTTCAGTCGACATATTAATTATATATTAATGTATCTTTAGTCTGTTAAACATATATTAAAATATCTTTAATCTGTATCGAATACATGATATTTTTTTTATTATTTTAAACAGATATGTTTTGTTATTGTTTTTACAATTATGATTTCATATTGAATACTGCATAATTAAAAATACTAGTGGTCCCGCAGTCGTCGAAATTCAACTATAATTAATTGGAATTGTATGTGTGTACACTATTATGATTGTATTTTATACTTCTATAATCACAAATTTCGCCAAGAGTACACTATAAAAAATATTAACAAAAACAAACAATATTTAATATATTCTCAATTTGACAACAGACGTCAAGAACTAAAGTTTGACAATAAATAGTATGCATGCGTGTGTGCGTCAAATACATGGTATGTAGTGTGTGTAATGTTTTCTTTATTGATTTAAAGTATCTTTTATGTATTATTTAAAAAAAATATTAGCATTGTGCACTTCTTCTCTACATTCTCTATAAGTGTGGAAAATTTCATACTCCTCCGTCGGCGCAATTTTCGTAAAAAGGGATACAAAGTTTTTGCTTCACGTATTAATTAAAAATATGATCTTCACACATGTATGTATGTAGACTAATGTGACGCCGATTTATAGCATATTTTTTAAATCTAAAAACTAAAGTAGTCCTTTTTTTTATTCCTTTGACGTGAACGTTTTCACGGCCTACCTGGTGTTTAGTGGTTACCGAAGCCCATAGACATCTACAATGTAAATGCCGCCACCGATCTTGAGACATGTGACGCTCCAATAAAAAGTTCATATTACAGTAAATTTAATAATCTTCATTCTCTTTCCCTTCTCCCAGTCACCTGGGGTCAACGCAACATGTCTTTTTCTTTCATACTCCTATATCATATACTATTTCTTCGCTAACTCCCCTCTTACACATATTGTCTTTATTTATTTATTTATTTATTGCTTAGATAAAAGATTAAGCAAAATTATAATTTGCGTAATTACTGGTGGTAGGATCTCTTGTGAATCCGCACGGGTAGGTACCACCACCCTGCCTATTTCTGCCGTGAAGCAGTAATGCGTTTCGGTTTGAAGGGTGGGGCAGCCGTTGTATATATGAGACCTTAGAACTCATATCTCAAGGTGGGTGGCGCATTTGTGTTGTAGATGTGTAGGGGCTCCGGTAACCACTTAACACCAGGTGGGCCGTGAGCTCGTCCACCCATGTAAGCAATAAAAAAAGGCTAAAACATTGGATGAGATGTAATTAAAATCTGGACTCTGGCCAACGGTCGTATATGTGAGGAATTACAAAAAACTAAAGGCAAGTCCATAATTGTACGAACGTGTACAAGCGTCATAGTCGGGCTTTCAGTCGATCTGACGCTCGAATAGGCACTGCATTAAACGCGGTCTCATTGCAAGCGATTAGCGATTTAATTATCGGGACCGTTCAGAGTTAACAGAATTGTTTACTTTTAGCAATTGAAACACAAGTTGCCAATGCAATCAATACATACAGGTAATCTGCAATCTGTTTCTGACGCGACGCAGAAATTTTCAATGATTTGGGGCATGAGATAATCGTTAAACTGTAGAGTGAAATTATGACCTCATACCTCATAGTGGGTGACGGCGTTAACGTATTGAACACTGGACGGGTCGTGAACTATTTCACCCGTCTCCATAATAAAAGTAATATAAAACTTTAACTATTGGGGAGAGAAGGGGAATATTTTATTGTTGAACTTTTTTATGATATTTGATGCTCATTGCAATATAATCATAAAAATTTCAAAATCATCAGTGATCATGAGCACAAGTCACGTCTATATCACAAGAATTACTTAGTTAAATCGAGAGTATGAACGATTTTGATCAAATGTACGCATTCTTTTACTGGTAGTATCAGCATAAAACCCAAAAAGTTGTTTGCAAATATATCTTCTGAGTTGGTCCCTTCATTGTTGAAGGACGTGTCTAGTTTGGAACGTTGATCACTCCATGCACTAGGTTTAATTAAGGCGAAACGCATATTTAATCAATGTATTGTTGGGTCTCGAATATTCTGCTAGTGTGAATGCTTTGGCTCGGTTTCGCAAAGTCGAAGGTGTAGTTGTGTTGCGATAAAAATTATTTCTAATGTTTTTTTTAGGATTGCAGGATTACTGGTGACCCGCAGGCCTTGCCAGTTTCAGTAGTATAGGTGGGCGAGCAAATGCTCAGGAGGGGTGGGATTTGCTAACAGCTGCCCGAGCGCCTCCAATGGAGACCTAACAACTCAAGGGCAACTGCTTCGCGAATGAATGTACAACCGGATCGGAATCGCGACCCGCTGACAAAATTCAAATTCAAATTCAAAATCATTTATTTCAACTTAGATGTCAGTATAACACAATTGTTGAATGTCAAAATATAAATAGCAATGTTAACTCTACCACCGGTTCCAAAAAAAGCCACAGTCCTGAGAAGAATCGGCGAAAAAAACTCAGCGGGCTTTTTTTTTTTGTTTTTTCTCAATATTTTTTTTGTTTTTTAAATAAGTGACAGTATTTGCAATAAACGAAAAAATAAGTCAAAAAATACAATAACAAAATAATAATAATAATGAAAAATGAAAAGGCCAGGAGCGAACGCCTCACAACAAGATCCGGCATTTCAAATGGTGGGTCCCGCTCATCGCCCACAGTGACAACCAGGCTGTACTCAGGCACGATGTGGCGTTAATTTAACGCTAACCGCGGCGGTCGGGCCGGCCGCTATAAGCTAAGTACCCTGGCCTCACGCCAACTCACATATTATGCAAAAACATCACTGGATTCCGAACGTAATACTTAACGGGAATACCTTCGAGGTCCTTTTTAATTTAACATTTCGTTGCTAATTTAATCAGATGTCTTTTGCATATTTTTAATGATTGCGATATAAGCGTTAAAACGATTTAATGGTATATAAACATAGCGCTCGGGAAACACCGAGTTTATTCCGAAATCGTGGCAAAGAAAGCTTTGGAAACGCACTGTGAATGAACTCGGATCAATTTTTTGAAACTAAGAAGATACCTCCATTCACATTTAAAAAAATCTTGTAATTAAATTTCCTAAATTAGATGGATACTAATTTAGGACTACATTTTTTAGGAATACGTTTTGTAAACGGGAAAATGTTGAGATCGACAGTTTGGCGGCTTTTACTGCGAATGAGAGATTTGTCACCAAACGGATGTCGTTGCTCGCTTGAAGACGGAGAAGTATGAAATTTCCCACACTTATAGATAATATAGAGAAGGAGTGCAAAATGTGAATGTGTTTTTAAAATTATGCCTTAAAAAATCAACTAAAAATACATTATATCAATTAAAAAAAACATTGCACACACACTACTATGTATTTGACACACACACGCACTATTTGTTTATTGTTAAACTTTTCTTATTGCTTATAATCTGTGGTCAAATTGATAATGGATTAAATATTGTTTGTCTTTATTAATATTTATCTAAAGTGTGGTCTTGGTGAAATCAGTGATTATAGAAGTTTTTATTTATTTATTTTTATTGCTTAGATGGGTGGACTAGCTCACCGCCAACCTGGTGTTAAGTGGTTACTGGAGCCTATAGATATCCACAACGTAAATGCGCCACCCACCCTGAGATATAAGTTCTAAGGTCTCAAGTTACAACGGCTACCCCACCCTTCAGACCGAAACGCATTACTGATTCACGGCAGAAATAGGCAGGGTGGTGGTACCCACCCGCGCGGACTCACAAGAGATCCTACCACCAGTAATAACGCAAATTATAATTTTGCGGGTTTCATTTTTATTACACGACGTTATTCCTTCACCGTGGAAATCAATCGTGAACATTTGTTGAGTACGTATTTCATTAGAAAAATTGGTACCCACCTGCGGGATTCGAACACCGGTGCATCGCTCAACACGAATGCACCGGACGTCTTATCCGTTAGGCCACGACGACTTCAAACAGTATGTGACTTAATAGTATACAAACTTATGATTTCAATTATTTATAGTCGAATTTCGACTACTGGGGGACCAGTAGTACAGTTTAATTTTCAACTAAGCAGGTTATAGTTGAAAATTTCCTAATTTAATTATTGGAGTATATTTGGCATTTTAAAATATAACAAAGCAGCTTACTGCAGTGTTATCGAGCACAAGAACGCTAGCACCTCCCGGAGGGTGTAAATTAATATCTTGCCGGATATTGAGGCGCCGCGCCACTTCCGCTCCTCCTTACTTCCGGCAAGCGATACGGGTCCTTGACAGGACCAGAATTAGAAATCTCTTGTTCATTAGCTTTTTCCTACCTTGACGGGCTATTTCAGCTTCGCCTTGACGTGTAGGTGAGCTCACGGGGCTCAAACCGGAAGCGTTGCTAACACTGACCCTAGCAAGAGCAGTGCTTCGCAGAATCTATCACCGGATCGGAAACGCGACCCACTGAAAAGATCCGGCGAGAAACTCAGTGGGCTGTGACTGTGGGTTAATTTACACGTTGAGTCAACCCGTCGCGGCGTCGCTATGCATTAAATATAGACTAAAATTCTATGTGTGTGTCTTTTTCGAGCGTACTGCAGTTCTCTTTTTTTATTGCTATATGAGTGGACGAGCTCACAGCCCACCTGGTGTTAAGTGGCTACTGGAGCCCATAGACATCTACAACGTAAATGCGCCACCCACCTTGAGATATAAGTTCTAAGGTCGGCTGCCCCACCCTTCGAACCGAAACGCATTACTGCTTCACGGCTGAAATAAGCAGAGTGGTGGTACCTACCGCACGGACTCACAAGAGGTCCTACCACCAGTAAAACCAGTCTCTGTACACCTGTGCTCTGTGGGCTGACTATACGCAACGCGCATGCAGCGCGATCCACGTCCAGTTCAATAATGCTTTCAGGGCTGTGTTGGGCTGCCCCGATTCTGTAGCGCCCTCGGGTATGTTCGCAGTGGCTCATACGGATTGCTTTCATGCGATCATACGCAAGCGTTCACGTACTTACGGATCCATCAGATCCAATAACCTTTGCATTAGGCGCTTTCAACTCTAACACCAGGAGTAGGCTTAGGGACCCCGGTAACCGTACTCATCTAACTCGACAAACAGGTCGACGTTTAACCTAACTCATGCATCAGCTCGCTGAGTTTCTCGACGGATCTTCTCAGCGGGTCGCGATTCCGATCCGGTAGTAGATTCATTCGCGAAGCAATTGCTCTTGAGTTGTTAGGTCTCCTTCGGGGGCGCTCGGACAGCTGTTAGCAAATCCTACCCCTTCTGGCTGAGTCTTTGCTCGCCCACCTGTCCTGTTGAAACTGGAAAGGCACTAGTAACACTGCAATCACAAAAAAAATAAAAAATTAAGCGGTGCGCATCCTTGGTACGCAGAGTACGTGCCAGCTCCAACACGGTCCTGGCCATGATTGCCGACAGACTGCACTGACCCTATACAAGACACTGTTGTAGTAAGCAATCTCTCGTTAATTTAACACAGTGACTGTTATAGTGGCGGTTACTCAGTTAACATTATTTCATTATTTATTGTATTACCTAGTTCCTTTATTTAATTTTAATTTTATATTAGTAGTTGACAATTTTAATTTGAATAATTTTGATTTCATTTGATTTGATTTCATTTTTGTTTATTTTTAATTTTAATAATTCTGATAAATTGTAATTTTAAATTTATTGTATTTTGATTTAAATATGATGTTTAATTTATAGGCTTAAGTTGCCTGAAATAAACGCACTTCATCTCATTAATTTGATAACGGTAGATAAGCAGACAAATTCACGGATTACCTGGTGCTAAGTTGTTATAAGACCATCGCTCATTTAGTGCAATAAAAAAAACGAAAAACGTTCGGAATTATACACTTGAATGCACTACACCATAACATACTACTTTACTCCATTCAAAAACCAAATTATAAAGTGGATCCCTTCTGGAAAACGTAGCCAAATGCATGTACGAGTAGTTCCGGTGATTTATTGCTGTAGTGACATAAATAAAGACCAGAGGACGCGCGCGATCCACATCCACAACGGAATGCAGCCGGCGTCAGTCGACATACTTCGAATTTAATTGAGGGTCCATGGAAAATATACTTTCAATAAAACAAAATTTTTACTGGTGGTAGGACCTCTTGTGAGTCCGCACGGGTAGGTACCACCGCCCCGCCTATTTCTGCCGTAAAGCAGTAATGCGTTTCGGTTTGAAGGGTGGGGCAGCCGTTGTGACTATACTGAGATCTTAGAACTATATCTCAAGGTGTGTGGCGCATTTACGTTGTAGATGTCTATGGGCTCCAGTAACCACTTAATACCAGGTGGGCTGTGAGCTCGTCCACATATCTAAGCAATAAAAAAAAAAAACTTAATTTAACAAAATAAAGCGAGTATATTATCAATCAAATATGGATTATTCTGATAGGATCTTGATAATAATATTTAAACAGGACCGCATGTGAAGCTTTCATACAATAAGTAACACAAAGTAACGAACCTCCTTTTATGAAGTAGGTAAAACATGTGACCGTACCTACCCTACTTCAGTGTTATTTATATTACTTACTAGCTGACCCGGCAGACTTCGTAGTGCCTAATCGATAAATAAAATACATAAACTTTTGTATAAAATAAAATAACAATTTTGTTTTTCTTTTCATGTGTCCCCCGTCGGATGGATTCCTTTTGTTTGTTTTAAATTTATTTTATACCAAAGTTTAGGTCTTTAATTTATCGATTGAGGCACTACAAAGTCTGCCGGGTCAGCTAGTCGTCATATGTGTGTAAAATGTTTGTAGAACCATTAACATTGGTTGGTAACCGCATGCCAACGAATTTACAAGTCAATTCTAACCATAAGTCGGTCTGTAAGCCACGTAGATTGATCAATTCAATGGCAAAGCGTGTGCCGCAAATAGCCTATTACGGCTATTAAGTGAAGTTATAGTAATTTTAGAGCAATTTCGTTTTTGTCTGATTTAATGAAGTGTGCTTAGACGAGACTAATGTTTTTATACACCGAGTATTCTTATTTGTGGATAAAAATGAACGGTTTATTTTTGTGTCAGCTTTTTAATTATTTTGTCCCCACAGACACTAGAACTCGAAAACCGCTACGCAACTTAAAATGATATTGAAATTTCAATGAAAAAGTTAAACCGATATTTATAATTGCTTTTGCAACTGACACAAGCACAGTTTGAGTACACCTCAAACCACAAAATTGTTATTGTTTACAAATTGTTGTTAACTGTTCAAAATATACACATCGGGACAATGGGTAAACCTAATGCTAGAAAATTTTCAGACCGACCCGCCATATAGATAAATCGAAAAAGTTTTTTATTTATTGCTTAGATGGGTGGACGAGCTCACAGCCCACCTGGTGTTAAGTGGTTACTGGAGTCCATTGACATCCACAACGTAGATGCGCCTCCCACCTTGAGATATTCTAAGCTCTCAAGTATAGTTACAACGGCTGCCCCACCCTTCAAACCGAAACGCATTACTGCTTCACGGCAGTAATAGGCAGGGTGGTGGTACCCACCCGCGCGGACTCAGAAGAGGTCCTACCACCAGTAAATAAACAAAGTTGATAACAAAGACAGACATTAAAAAAAACTATACTGTGCAATATAGAATAAATTTCGGATTGTGGTTTACTATATAAAATTACGCGCTGGAGCTCAAGATAAATAAAAACTTTCACTGAAGTTTTGTCTTTAAAACTCTATTTAATTTAATTATCACAACATTTCACAATCCGCCATATACTTCTTTTACTTCGCTACAGGTGATCCGTTCGCTGTTTCGCTTTGAATAGAACTGACTACTAACTGCCTTCATGTCATCTTTTTTATGACTGATGGTTTACTGGTGGCCTTCATGTCATCTTTTTACACACAAGGACAGGTGGGCGAGCAAGGGCTCAGCCAGAAGGGGCTGGATTTGCTAACAGCTACCCGAGCGCACCCAAGGGAGACCTAACAACTCAAGAGTAGCTACTTCGCGAATGAATGTGCTATCGAATCGGAATCGCGACCCGCTGAGAAGATCCAGCGAGAAACCCAACGGGCTGATGTTTAAGTTAGGTTGCACGTCGAACTCGAACTTCGACGAGTACGGTTACCGGGATCTCTACTCCTAGTGTTAAAGCTGAAGGCATCTAATGCAAAACTTATTGGATCTGATGTATCCGTAAAGACGTGTCTAGGGCGATGACGGTGACTGGCTTCTGCGTGATCAGGCTTCGGGGATTCATGTCATCTCAGCAACGCTGTCACAGTCGACACGACATGTCTACAATTATCGTGACCATTTCCGACAGTACTAGTCGTTTCGATATCCGTTTTCGCTATTTGACAATAGATGGCGTTACACGCCTTGCCAATAGTGACGGATGTATGTGATATATTTCTGCTATTTGATGACAGATGGCGTTACTCGTACCGGCATAACATTGTTAGCAAGATTAAACAAAAGAACTCGAGTTCGTTGTTCTACATTTTTGAATGAATAAATATGATAAAACTAAAATCGTCGCAACACTTTTCGTCCAGATGTAAACTCATTGAAAATATGTTTGCAACAGTCGCACAATACATAATAGTTCAGCTGCAGTCGGCCGGTGAGTCAGCGCTCACCTTCACTAACGAATTCATTGTTCCTCTAGCATCCCTTATCCTCCACACGGCAATGTTCGAGTGCTAACTAATTAATATACATGGCTTACGACATGTATCTATTAAATTTTCATCTTATTATTTCAGGTCTGCGCGTCCACTTCAAAGTAAACCTCTTTTGTTATGAAGTCGCTACTAAAGAATTTTGAAGGTTTAAATTTCGATATGTGCTTAATAACGGAGTCATTTGGAGGATGATGTCAAGGTATCTAAATGTTGGGAGTCTTGAACAGAGCGAAGTGATACTTCACATTCAACCTCTCTCATAGAACCTCTGTATCTTTTTTTTTTATTGCTCTTGTAGGCAGACGAGCATACGTCCCACCAGATGGTGAGTGGTTACCGTCGTCCATGGACTTCAGCAATGCCAGGGGCAGACCCAAGCCACTGCCTTTTTTTTTTCGGCTAGAGGGCCGAACCTCTTACGAGGTCCCCGCGCAAAAGGGGCACGCGGGGTATGTGAGACTCAACGATCTGCATGGTATTGTGAGCAGACCGCAGGCCCAAGGATTTTAGGGCCCACCCACTAAACGACTCCCCTGCACTCTTACACCCGACGTCCGATCCCCTCCGAGGTCAGAACCCAGATGAGGTAGGGGGGTTACCGCGGTCAACACTACAACCAGACGGCGCGGCTCACCCCAAGGACGCCCAGCCGACGGAGCCTTCGAGGCGAATCGAAGGCTCTGAAACGTCGGCCGTTTGGTACGGCAGCCCGTCAGGCCGCCCAGACGGTGCCGCTGATGTCCCGGAATACCCCGCTGGACCAGAACCAGCCTGCCGGGTCGGGACGCGATACACCGTCGACCGGTCGCTCTATTACTCCACGGCAGCGCGCTAGAGTGCTGGTAGCGCGCTGCGCGGCCTCACCCCCTCAGGTCGCCCCTTGACCTTCACCGAGGGGAGGCCGCTACCTACAGGGGCCGGGACGTACGGGCGTATTCCCGCCTCCGGCCCCCGGACCCAAGCCGCTGCCTAACACAGCATTATTTTACTTAGTAAGCAGTAAATTAATGTACGTACCTGCAATGTATGAAAATTTGGTCCTTCTTAGACGATCCAATGATCATGTCCAGATCAAGGAATTAAATTTGTTTTTGAACTTTCGACTATAAAATTGTCTATGCTCAAATATCATAAAGATTATACATTAGAACCAAATTGAAATTACGATAGATGACCACGTTTTAATACAGTTTTGTAAGATATTATATATTATAGTTATTACTAGGACAGTGCTCCTCGGCACAATGCCACGTCGCCAGCTTTCTAGTTCAATTTGTGCTTCCGATCGCCACCTACTCTCTTGCACTAAGCTGTTTCACGAACCACACTGTGACGATTGTTTTGCAATTGTTTTAATTAATTCATCACATCTTGGTCTTGAAGTTTGATTTTACAAATAAACGAAAACCAGCCTTATCTCTAAAGCTTTACGAGTGTTTGTTTTCACGGCTTCCGGAGCCAATAAGGATCACAACGCAAATACCACCACATGCCTTTAGAAATAAGGTCTGAATCACTCACTCCCCTTCAAATGGGAAGGGATTAGTGCTTTCCGGTAGATATAGCCGGGGTTGTGATAGCTAGATGTCAGTCACTCACTAAGCGCCCTGCCACCAGCAATTACGCAAATTATAAATTTTGCGGGTTTCATTTTTGTTGTACGATGTTTTACGTTCGTTGTGGAGGTCTTTTGTGTGAGCATATGTTAGGTACGTATTTTATTAGGAACAATTGGTACCTACCTACGGAATTTAAACCCTTTTTTTTTTTATTGCCTTTGTTGGCAGACGAGCGTACAGCCTACCTGATGGTAAGTGGTTACCGTCGCCCATGGACTTCAGCAATACCAGGAGCAGAGCCAAGCCGCTGCCTACCTATACGACCTATATACGAAAGTCCACAGATCGCCTAAACCTATAAGGCCACGGCGAATTCAAACGTAAACATTATAAGCTTAAAAACCCAAAACGAAATGAACTCAATTAAAGAAAGAGAGATTTATCAAATGACAAAGCGACTCCGTAAATCCAGTCTCCGTTGGCTCCCTTTAATTACCGCAGCGGGAAAACGACAAGAAAAATTAATTAAAGGACAAAACACGGACATAATTGCCTACTTCGCCTGCAAATTGGTTCTTTATTAGGGGGAAACTAAGATCCCATGGAACTGGAGATAGTGTTGGCAACCAAGTTTTGATTAGATTTCTTTATGAGGTTTTCGAAGGTAGTTTTGTATCTAATTGATTCAGTTGTCGAGGAGACTTTTTGGCGGGAACGCGCGGAGTGAAGTGTTGTGATTTGTTTTATTTTGTCTATTTAGTGTTTCTTCAGGTTTAAATGTGTAATAATGGTGGTTTATTAACCGTTTAATATCTGTGAAAGTGCACAAATGTGGGAAAATGAAACAAAGCCGCTGGGCGTAACTTCTCGGGATCCTCCAAAAAGTCCACTGAAAAAATCTTAGTAAATGACCACCATTTTACTGAGATTAGATTTCATCTCATATCATCTCATTTAATTTCATCCCAGTTGATTAATGTCTCAAATTAATCATTTTCATTTCATTTCACTCCATAATATCATTTTTCTTAAATTAAGAATATACAATAAAATAAGACATGACTTAAAGGTCTCAGTTACCAGGTCATAAAATCTCTTTAAAAACAAAATCAGTTGTCGATGTTCGCTGGTAAACGAAAAGAGTTTACATAGTGGATCGCTTTGAACATTTCAAGACCAAAGTAAAATTTAAATAAACTATTGACACATTTCTGAGAAGAACTGCAGTTTGCTTACTAATTCGTATGTGTCTTTCTTATTGTCTTATTGCTTAAATCCATTTGTTCTGGAAACCGATAAATGTACTTACTAGTGTGTACTTATTTCGACTTTTTTAACGTTCTCGATAGCGTAAAAGTTAACTCAAATTTGAGTGGCGTTGGAATAGCGCCTATAGCGGCAAACGTAGACAAATGATCCAACTCCATAGAGTTAACTGTGACGCTATCGAAAACGTTAAAAAGCTCGCACTAAGCACACTATTCTGTCGCTTAACTCGACAGTGGCTGGACGGTACTTTGGCAAGCAGGTTTCCTCAAATGGCAATACATCTGCTTCTACTTATTGTACGGATGACAACAAAAAAATACCTAATATATATTTTTTTTCAATTAAACAGTGAGTCAACTATTTTAGAATAAGAAAGTCGACAGATGATACGACCAGAATTAAATCTTCCGGATGATACGAAATTAAACTTTGAAGAAGTGCGACGTTGATTTATGGCTTTGAGCTTGGTTGTTTGATCAAAGAATACGAATAACAGAAATGCCTTCAGTTAATGACGATCTGATTGCATCAGAACAATCGTCTGATAATGTCATGACCCTTTAAGAAGCATTGTATTTTTTTGGTCACCTAACATTAGTCTTATAAGCCTTTATGGGTCTAGATGTGCCTATTTCTTGACACAAAATAGGAAAGCATTGAGATTAGGAGGGTGCGACAGTCTTTATACTACATAATTCAGACTTAGATCTTATGCTAACAAAAATGAGCTATTTCTTCAGATCGGAAAAAAATTGATACCAACCAACATATCAATGTCAGTTTCCTTACTAGTGGTAGGGAGTGAGTCTGTACGGATGAGTAGCGTCTACCTTCCTACTTGGGGCGCAAAGCAGTCAAGCGCGTTATGACGTCTAGCTGAGCTGCTATCGATATATTGCGACCTTTAACCATAAGCAAAAACTTCGTTGATTTTCGCTTGTCAAAGATGACCGGATTCTACATACATTTATTCTATGACTGTATCACATTGCAATCATTAGCCGAGTCGTAAAACTGAGAAGCTTGAAAACGACTTGTAACTTGATAAATTCTTGGACAGAGAAACAAAAGGTTTGCAGAGACTTTTGAGTCGCCTTTAGTCTCTTCTTTTAGAAGTCTCTCTTTGAGTATAATAGTCAATCTATGTTTTTGCTTTAATATTATTATTAGCGTCACAACAAGTGAAACTATTTGCTTGGACATGCTACTAAACTTTATGATCGTCCGAAGGACATAATTACACCAACGCCTCGATCCTAAAGGAACTAAATATCTCTCAAAGGTTGTCGTCAACAGTGCATGCAATCCAGGATTCTTCGATATTTTGGACACGTATCGCGACGGCCAGCAGAGTCTATCGAAAAACTTGTTGTTCAGGGTAGGGTCAATCGTAAGAGATCTCGTGGACGAATCCCCATGCACTGGACTGATCAAGTGAAATACCTTACTGAAACCCCACTTAACGGGTGCGTGCGCCAAGCCTCACTTCGCAAACTATGGAAAACATCTGTCAAAGCTTTAATAAACAAGAATTTCACATGACCACAACTGCTCTGCCAAGAGCAACGGACTATGATGAAAAGGACGTGAACTCTCACGGCATTGTACTAGTAAAAGGTGGATAATGTCTGGCTCAATGTTGATACTTCAAACTCACACAGGGCGGTCGTCTGTGAGTGAAAAGCAACGGCCGCCGTGTAATTTCAAATATGTGTCTAGAGGTAAGAGTGCTTAAGATTATAATGGTATGTCCATCTATCAATCTGTAGACGTTGGTATATGCTATTCGAGCTACTACAACTATTTCTGTATGGTAGTATAGTATAAGACGGTATTTTGCCTGTAGCAGTTCCAACATTATCACAATTTACTTATACAAGTCTTTCTAAGATGTTGCAGCAATTCAAAAAATTACTTGAAGCAAAATTACAATCAACTCATTTTATCGCTTTCTCATCTCAATCGTTTTTACACGCTTTCATTGCTTTCATCCGTACATATGAGTGTACGAATGAATGAATGAAATAACAAAGTAACGCGAGTCGGATCTGTACCACCATCCTACTTATTTCTATCGCAATGCATATCGACGCTTGAAAGGTAAACGTGACTAAGCGACAATGCGTGAACTTTACAGAAGACTAATTTAAAGTTGAAATTCCTGAAAAAAATTCTAATTTAACGAATCTAGCTGTAGGATTGAAATAATTTTAATAGACCTAGAAATATATTTTTTTGCGTATTGAATATGGTTATTGCCTATCATTTATGCACAAAGCAGTTATTGTCGCTTAGTTACGTTTGCCTTTCAAGCGTCGATATGCTCCAGTTTCAAACTAGGATTTCGATTTTGGGTCTTAAAAGAAACACTTGACCGTTATTTAGTGGTCGTTGGGTGTTAGCTCGTGTTAAGGTCATAAGATATAATAAAAACAAAATTCCCAAAAATATTCTATAGTAGATCGATGGCTTGTACCATTATACTTGTTTAGTGGACGAATTGTATAGTTACTATTGTTACGCCGGTAAAATCAACACCATCTGTCGTCGAATGGCGGAAGTGAATATCAAAGGAACTGGGAAAATCGAGAACGCTGAGCAGTACAACGCCATCTATTCTTAGATAGCAGAAACACATATCGAAGCTACACGACCGTTGCAGAGGTGATTCGAAGTAATTGGATCTACTCGAAGTGAAACAGCTAACGGGTCACCTGAAGCGAAGCGGAGGAAATAAATTGACAATTTTAAAGTGTTCATTAAGTGTTTTAAGTTAAATAGAATAGCCTGCTGACCGAGAGGGCTGGTGGTCGTGGCGCCGACGACCGCCAGTCCGGCGTCCCGAGGGGGAGGGTGATGGGGGATATGTGCTCCGCACTAAGCGCTTCACTTTCCCCCCTTTGCCTTTTCATGAGTTCTGTCTCATGCGAGGTTTGGATGCTGGTTGTTGAGCGACAGGAGGTTTTAGTCGGTTCAACTCCGACATGCCCCGCCCTCCATCCCCAGTGGAGGGCGGAAGTCCGGTGATTTCCTCCTGATAAAAAAAAAAATACTAATTTGTACTTAGGTAGAATTTTTGTTTATCCCGAACCCCAGTACGTAACACTATTATAATATTATAATTGTGAATGTTTTTAATATATTTAAATAGAATAGTTTTATCTGATAATGACCTATTTTACTTTTATTATAAAACAATAATTTACCTTCATCAGCTGTAAACATCTCAACCATACAATCAGTTCGTAAGTGAAAATCCATGTAAAACTTATTAATCCATAAAATAACAGGGTCCAGTCATTCTGTGCGAGGGTAGTGGCCGAGTCGCGTGCACCAGCTGTGCTCTCCCACGGCGCTGATGAAAATCAAATTATTTCGGCGTTTAAATACACCGCTGTAGTACAGAGGAGTATGCTTTATGAGTTCATAATATATTTTCATAATTTTCAACGACACCAGATGTGCTTGTAACGCATCCGGGACATCAGCAATGCTAGTGGTTTACTCATCTCACTGCTTCGTAAAAAAAAATTGAAGCCAGATACGTTATAGACTTTGGGGAACATTGAAAAAAGAAAGGTTCTTTCCACGTGTTTAGTAGCACCTAGAACGCTCGAAAAGTACAACGCCATCTATTGTCAGATAGCGGAAACACAATATTAGAAATGTATGCATTCTCCATCATTCTAGGGATGTGTTATCGGCTATAAAAAGGATGTAGAGATGGCACGCAGTCAGTTAGTAATCGGAACTACTCGAAGCGAAACAGCGAACGGATCACCTTAAGCGAAGCGGAAGAAGCGAATTGAGAATTTTAAAGTGTTTGTTGAGTATTTGTTGAGTGATTTAAGTATTCCAAGTGTTGAATACAGTGTTAACTTGTGCTTTGGTGGAACTTTTTATTTATTCCGAACCCCAGCGCGTAACAGTATTAACCCGTGTACATGCCAGAGCGTAAATGTGACGCATTGAAATAGAATCGAAAAATGATTAAGGTTTTGGCAAGATTATATCACTTCGTTTCATTTTATTGAATTCCCTCAACATTTTTTCTTAAAAGGTATTTGATCGGCGCATCCTAAATGTTGGTCGCGCTTTTGTTTCGATCCTACAAGCGTAGGGCCACAAGAATAGCGGTGGATCAGCCTTTGAGTGCTAAATACGTATTTAGTTACAAAACGGTTGGCAGCGGCTTGGTTCTGCCTCTGGCATTGCTGACGCCCATGGGCGACGGTAACCACACACAACCAGGTGGGCCGAACAGACGTGTGTCTGTCTATAAGGGCAATAAAAAAATTGTAGTTTTCTCCCGGATTTGAACTTCGACATAGCCGAATCCTTAAATCACGAAGACTTCCACGATCAAGGAATAATATCGTGTCGTTAAATATATGTATGTATTTTTTTTGCTAGACACTTTAGTACCATTATATTACCGATCTCTGATTTCATATTTTTTTCATTTATCAAATTTTTTTGTAAGGTTTGTTGTAAAATAATTTAAATAAAATTTATCATGTTAAAGTTAAGGCAATTTTCGGATTGCCAAATTTTAATAGGATCACTGTTGGTGGGAGCAATGGCTGTACTGGGGACGCGACATAATAAAAAAGGCGGTAGTCTGAAAAAACGGGACAGAAAGCGATGTATTCAGTAGTGAGCAGATGTATAAATATTGTACAAGTGGAGTTACAAATAAAGCAATACAGAATTAAGTGAACTACTGCAATCTGTGTATTATTTCCTGACTATTGGAAGCGGAGTTCTAAAATATAAAAAACACATACACAACTTTGACGGAGACGCTATTTTAGTGGACGCAAAATAAAAGCCTGCAACTAAATTTGCTTAAAGACGGGCACAAACCGTGGCCTGGATGCGGGCCAACTTCGCTCCGAATAAAGATATCCAAATCCAACGGGGGATTCGGCGAGATTAAACTATCTTATCTGCTTTTAAAAATTACCGACGTACGTGGCTTTGTTAGGAATACATTAAAGTATTTTACATAGACGAAGACGAAAACTTTGAAATGTGGTGGTAGGACCGCTTGTGAGTCCGCGCGGGTGGGTATCACCACCCTGCCTATTTCTGCCGTGAAGCAGAAATGCGTTTCGACTTGAAGTGTGGGGCAGCCGTCGTAACTATACTTGAGACTATACTGAACTTATATCGCAAGGTGGGTGGCGCATTTACGTTGTGGATGTCTATGGGCTCCAGTAACCACTTAACACCAGGTGGGCTGTGAGCGACTTCATCCATCTAAGCAATAAATAAAAAATGTAATTAAAAAATTAAAATTAAAAAGAAAATCAAAATCGACTCTTTGGGAACTCTTTTATGTCTAAATCGTTTGTTTAGGAATTTTTGAATGTCTAAAAATGGATGGCAGTATTTATGTTTCATAATCTACGGGCTCTTGCGAATACAATTGAGTGTGACTCGTGAAGATGATTTTGCTGACCTTTCGTCCATGACGGTGACATCTACCCGAACATGGTCACAAAACAAGCATTTAAAAACCAGCATTTATCGTGCTACTCATTATCATTGTTAATTCCTAATCTTAAGCCACACAAGGTGTAGGCGCATAATACGGCTTACGTCCAGTAGTTATTAACTTATTCTAAATTCTGCAGGATAATATTCCTATATCTTCTTCTGAGTCGGTCTTTGCATTGCTGAAGGTCGGGTCTAGGTTGTTGTTGATCACTCGACTTTGCTTCCCCACGTCTTCCTGTCCTCGGCGGACTTTAAGGCCTCGGTTATTGGCAGGCCGGTGAGCGTCTTTACCAGATCTGATCAGCGGGTAGGTGAGTGTACGCGTGATCTTCTCCCGTCAACTTGACCAGCTACCATCAGCTTCTCTAAGTTATAGGGGCATCTGCAAGCGATGTGACCGAAGTACGTGACAATGCGCTGAAAGCAGATAGCGGACACCTCTATGGTTATAAGAGTTAATAGTAGTGGAATGTAACGGTTAATGAATGTAATGGAATGTAAAGAATACATTTCCCTTCTTTATTCTTGAGAAGCTTGTTTGAGATGATCCCCTAATCTCCTTTTTATGATCGCACCTCCCGCCATCGGAGTAGAGTTCATCCATATTATCTGGAACCACTGCGTTCATCAACAGTGCGTTTCCAGAGGTTTTTTTTTGCCACGCACCGTCCGGCTATGGAATGAGCTCCCCTCCACGGTGTTTCCCGAGCGCTATGACATGTCCTTCTTCAAACGAGGCTTGTGGAGAGTATTAAGTGGTAGGCAGCGGCCTGTCTCTGCCCCTGACATTGCTCAAGTCCATGGGCGACGGTAACCACTCACCATCAGGTGGGCCGTATGCTCGTCTGCCTACAAGGGCAATAAAAAAAAGCATTATTGGTAGCAAATGCCATGCAACAGATTAATAAAATGAAATAACACGCCCAAAATAAATTAAATCCAATTACATAAATTCCCCAAGGCTGTTAACATAATAAACTTATCTGTTTACAAGCATGTAATTAAAGTTGGAACAAATTTCTAATTACAAAGAGCACATTACGTACGTCTCAGTGCGCGTAGCACCAAGAACGCAGACAATTCTCCTCGGTTTGTTAGCCAAGCTCAACAAGTGATACCGATAGAAATTCTACTCTCTACAGTCTCAGCTTATGAGATACTATATTTCAGGGATTAATAAGGTTTTTTTTTAATGCTTAGACTAGCGAACCGCCCTCGCTTCGCTTAATTTATTATTGATTTCTCCACTATTTAATTGATGTTATTATACATATAATTCCTTCCTCTTCAATCACTCTATCTATTAAAAAAAAACCGCATCAAAATCCGTTGCGTAGTTTTAAAGATTTAAGCATACATAGGGACAGACAGATATAGGGACAGAGAAAGCGACTTTGTTTTATACTATGTAGTAATGAGTGGACGAGCTCACGGCCCACCCGGTGCCAAGTGGTTACTGGAGCCCATAGACATCCAAAACGTAAATGCGCCACTCACCTTGAGATATAAGTTCTAAGGTTTCAACTATAGTTACAACGGCTGCCCCACCCTTCAAACCGAAACGCATTACTGTTTCACGGCACGGTTCTTACGCGGGATCGTGTGCACTTACTAGTATATAAAAATATGTATGGTGTCGTGGGACACTGGATAGGAATGAAGTTCCTTATTATAAAAATATTAATTTTAAGTTCTATTCGAGGTATAAAGAAAATAAAATTGGAGGTTTCGCAACAACCCACGGTCATTCGGTAACGTGCGAACTTATTGTGATACACTTCATTCACGGTTGTTTGCATAAGAGTTGATAATGAATGATAAAAAAATAGCTTATTTTTTGTACGTTATTACAAAGTTAAGTCGTACACTGTGTGCATTACTAATAAAAAATCTTACGTTACGGACGTTTTTTCCCGGTTAGGGTACTCCTCCGCATCGTCCCATAAGGAACTTCGTTCCAATAATTATAAAAATGTAACAACGAGACAGAAACAAGTTAGGTATTTGGACAATCCCACATCTGGCAAAGTATCAGAACAATACAGCGTGTGTCGCTAACAAAAGAATATTAAATAACAACATATTCCCTTATCCATCAGGTTGAATGACAATGTAAATAAAAGCAATGATTCCATGGAAAGAGTACGAAAAAAAATCAGCTCGAATTACTTCCTAAATTCTTCACACGCTTCCTTCTAACTTATAAATACAATTTTATGCCTTAAATAATAAGCTTTAAGATTCACATTGGCGGTGAAGTTCGAAAGAAATTCAGATGAAGACTTAGTAACACAACAATCTGAAATTCCAAAATTCTATGAATAAGAAACACTTAAGTATAGGGCTGATGGAAAATGTAATATTTAAATAGTTCCTTTGAAGTTGCTTTGACGGTTTTGTTCATTATGGGTTATCCTATTGTGTGGTAGGGTCACACGTAGATTGATATCTCTATTAGAGGCATCCTTGTCCGAAGGGTGGGAGACCTTATTCAATTTTTTTAATATTTCGATGTCATATTTTAAGGTTCAACCCGCAAAATTATAATTTGCGTAATTACTGGTGGTAGGATGTATTGTGAGTCCACGCGGTTATATACCCTTCCTATTTCTGCCGAGAAGCAGTAATGCGTTTCGGTTTGAAGGGTGGGGCAGCCGTTGTACTGATAAAACGAAGACCTTAAAACTCAGGTCTCACGGTGGGTGGCGGCATTTACGTTGTAGATGTCTATGGGCTCCGGTAGCCATTTAAAATCAAGTGAGCCGTGAGCTCGTCCAGCAACCTAAGCAATAAAAAAACAGTAAAAAAAAGGTATTCACATTGTGAGTTATATGGGCTCCATTGATTAACTTAATTGCCATTTGACGCAGCGGTAATTCTACAAATTAAAAATGAGGAGTAAAGACTTCTTAGTTGCAATACTACTACTGAGTTACTCCTTCCCATAAGTTGTATAGTTCAACAATTGTACATACTTTTTTAGTCGCATTAAATCGAACCACCCTTAAGTTCAGTCACCACATGGAGAAAAAGAAAATTTATTAAACACTAGCTGACCCGGCAGACTTCGTAGTGCCTCAATCGATAAATAAAAGACCTAAACTTTTGTATAAAATATACTTAAAACAAACAAAAAGAATCCGTCTTACGGGAGACACATCAAAGGAAAACTTTTTATTTTTATTTAATTCCGAGCATTTTCATATTTATCTACCTTTTAAACCTTCTCTGGACTTCCACGAATAATTCAAGACCAAAATTAGCCAAATCGGTCCAGCCGTTCTCGAGTTTTAGCGAGACTAACGAACAGCAATTCATTTTTATATATATAGATAATACTGTATTCTTCGATTTAAGGCGTGAGACAAATTAAAACAGCTTCTACGATTTAATATTGACTGTATTGATAAAGCCGTTTCACGTCGGGATCTTGGAACTTACTTGTTTTTGCGATTCGATTTTTGGATTTTTCGAAAACTATACAATGGTTGGAACCAATGTCTAAAGCATATTGGCCAACTATCGACTTGTGCTCCTTAACTCTTAAGCCGGAATGTGTTTAAAGCAATTATCTTCGTTTATTCTCCAAGTGGGAGCCCTGGTTAAATGGCTCATGGCCGGGAGGGGCGAAGTCGATGCTCCTCAAAACGTAATGCATTATTTATAAACTTATTCCTACACGTAAATCGAGAGAATGCTTTTTCAATTTCTTATTTACTGAGTTTATTTCCGTTATGTTTCTCGGATGTGTTTTTACTAAGTTCTTTCTACGAATGTTACTAATCATTAAAAACTTATTATTATCGCAGAGTATTACTGGTGGTAGGACCTCTTGTGAGTCCGCACGGGTAGGTACCACCACCCTGCCTATTTCTGCCGTGAAGCAGTAATGCGTTTCGGTTTGAAGGGTGGGGCAGCCGTTGTAACTATACTGAGACCTTAGAACTTATACCTCAAGGTGGGTGGCGCATTTACGTTGTAGATGTCTATGGGCTCCAGTAACCACTTAACACCAGGTGGGCTGAGAGCTCATCCACTCATCTAAGCAATAAAATAAAAAATAATAATAATAGCAACGTAATTTTCGACCTAAATAAATCTATTCATCATTTTTAGAGGTAAAGCATTTTAACAATGAAAAATCAGGTTACAATAGACATATCTTCAGAATATGGTATCAAAATGTCTTAACAATAGGCGTCAGTCTTCTAAGATTCCGATTTCTGATCGAGAATATCTAGATAGTAATACTGATAAATAAGTATTATCTATTGCCATTGTAAGCCATCGACGAGTATACGGCCCATGTGACGGTAAGTAGTCAACATCGCTTAGATATCAGCAATGCCGCTGTCTACTTGGTTGTTTATTATATTTTAAACAAAGATAGCATTAATATTTATTATACATAAGTCCATAATTTGTTGAGCATTTTGAATGCAGGAAAGGAGAAACGTAAAGCTTGAACGTCCTATTAACATAGCTAAAAAAACATTTCAAATAACGTATTATTAGTGTAATTTCTGTCTGTAATAAAAAAAAAATGTATAAGTATATGGCGTCACGCAACGATCCATATATGTGTCTGCCTGTTTATAAATCAATAAAACGAATACATCAACCTTTATTTATTGTTGTCAAAAATACTTTTTAACAATGCGACAGTAATAACATTTGATTATGATCGATAATAATGAAGAATTACCAATCGATTAACATGACAACTGACAAGTCTGTCATTACCATAATGTACGTTTGAACGCGACGACATCAAAATAACTAATGTAAAGGGTTTCTTTTGTTAAAATATGGCTTTGCTTATAGAAAAGGGTAACTCATTGTCATTCGAATTTTGTATATTATGTACTTGTATAATCAAAATCAAAGATTCTGTCAGGTATATAATGTAATGACGACACCGGATGATTGATCTGGCTATTAGATTTGTTAGCAGTCCAAGCTCACGACGTTCTTACGAGTTTTTTCAAATGGCGTACTGTGAACACGCATGGAAAGGTAACACAATCCCGCCTATTTCTATAAAGAGCTAATCATATATTTCAGTTTTAAGGTCAGTTTTAAGGTCTTGTCATTATGAAATACATTTTTTTTAATTTCCTATCTGACCCGGCAGACTTCGTAGTGCCTCAATAGATAAATAAAAGACCTAAGCTTTTGTAGAAAATAAACTTAAAACAAACAAAAGAAATCCGTCCGACGGGGGACACGTCAAAAGAAAAACAAAATTGTTATTTTTGTTTCATTCCGAGCATTTTATATTTATCTACCTTTTAAACCTTCTTTGGACTTCCACAAATAATTTAAGACCAAAATTAGCCAAATCGGTCCAGCCGTTCTCGAGTTTTAGCGAGACTAACGAACAACAATTCTTTTTTTTATATATTATATAGATTGCTTAGATGGGCGTACGAGCTCACGGCTCACCCGGTGTTAAGTTATTACCGGAGGCCAACTTAAATACCGCCACCCACCTTGAGACATGAGTTCTAAGTTGTTCTGAGGTGGTCCCTCCGAGCATCTCGGAGGAGGAGATTCGTGCGGCCGTGTCGAGGATGCGGAGGAAAGACGCGGCCCCCGGCCCTGACGGTGTTCACGGTCGGGTTTGGGATTTGGCCTTCGGTGCCCTTGGGGACCGGCTCGTGCGGCTCTTTGAAGCCTGCCTCGAGTCGGGACGGTTTCCAAAGCAGTGGAAGACGGGCAGACTNAAAAAAAAAAAAAAAAAAAAAAAAAAAAAAAAAAAAAAAAAAAAAAAAAAATTCTAAGTTGTCACTTTTTAACAGTACAACGGCTGCCCCACCCTGCAAACCGAAATGCATTACTGCTTCACGGTAGAAATAGGCAGGCTGGTGGTACCTATCCGTGCGGACTCACAAGATGTCCTACTACTAGTAATAAAACTAAGATTTGTATGAATGTATTATGTTAGCCCTAGGCGCGAATACCTCGCAGGAGATTCGCCTGTCTGCCTGAAATAATGGTATTTATTCCGTGACGATCTTTTAGTGGGATGGTATTAGCTGAATCGTACAGCTTGTGCACATAACTAGGTTTCGCAGTAACGAAATGGTGATCATCCAGAATCCTCACTCCACTCCACGTATCATAGGATAATACCGGCCAGACCAAGCCAAATTCACGAATACTCCATGTTTCTGATGAACGAATCTTTAACAAGATCTCCATATCAGTATTTCAATAATACTACATTACCTAAATCCACTCTCACGTCTCGCGAGACCCTTCCGAAATAACATAGCCGAATGTGTTGCTCACTGTATTGATGCATATTGTAGTTACGCGACGTCACGTTAATATTCATAGGCAAATACTATAATTGTTTTAGATGCAGAGTTATCACTATTGGAGCCGACAGGAATATAAATGATATAAGTCGTCGTGGCCTAAAGGATTAGAAGGAAAGGTGAATTCATATATAGCGATGCAACGGTGTTCGAATCCCGCAGGCGGGTACCAATTTAACCAATCAAATACGTACTTTACAAATGTTCACGATTGACTTCCACGGTGAAGGAATAATATCGTGCTATAAAAATCAAACCCGCGAAATTATACTTAATCACCGTTCACTTGTTGAAAGCACTATTATCGTATGCGATCCCATGGCCTTGTGTAAGTGAAGTATGTCGGTACATAGTTGGTTTGCGATGTACACCGTGACATCCTTTGGGAAATTTAACTATCGATCTTTGAGAACACTATTTTACACTGTTCGTATTGAATTCCAAAGCATAATAAATTTTGATAATAATAATATAATAAAGGTCATAATTTTTTGGTTGATACATAATAAATTATGAGCTGTTATGATTATTTAAAGCCCACTGAGTTTCGCGCCGGATCTTCTCTGTGGGTTGCGATTCCGATCCGGTGGTAGATTCTGCGAAGCACTGCTCTTGCTACGGCTAGTGTTAACAAACTCTCTCAGGCTGAGCCCATGGGCTCACCTACCCGTCCGGGCGTAGCTGAAATGGCCTCTTGGGCTACCAACGAATAGGTAGGAAAAATAAAATATTACATATATTTCAAAAACCTAACAGCTTAAGTCGAGTTACGAGATCCTCTCTCGGGAAGTCTCCAATGTTTATCATAAAACAATCGGCTTCAAGGGTAAGTTTTCTACATCGAAACTTCAATACTTTTGCTTCCAGCTACAGGGAGTGGATTAAGTCTACGAATTGAATGAAATTAGTTATGGTTGGTCGTTAGTTAGATTTACAAAGTGAGCCGGTGTTAATTTCAATATAAACGACGGCTTCTTTTGTTTTGGTGATTTCTATGAGACTTGTTCTTGTCGCGTTGATGATTTCGGAAACAACTTTCAACCAACACGCCACTAGTCAACGGAGTGAAGATTTAACCGAATCGCTATATTAATGAACAATTCGTTTCCAGATTTAGTTTTCGCCGCGTTACAACTCTGAAACGAACCTACCCGATGTTTCAACTTACAAACGAGACTTGAAAAGAGTCCTTAAAAGCCAAAACGCAGGATTCACTTTTCTCGGTCTATTAGCAACATCTAGTTTGCCAACGAAAGCGATAAAAAAAAGGTTAGTTTATTTCGCCGCCTCCACTACTCAGCGAATTAAAACCTGAACTGCAACTAAAAGTATTCTTTGAGAGCGAGTATTAATTAGTCGTTAAGTAAATTACTAAACTTTGGAGCTATGCTTTTAATGACTTCGATGTTTTAAGAAACGGTCCACTAATTACTAGAGCGTTTTATTACGTAAGAAAACAGCACGCCCGGTATGGAAATGATCGTCTTGGGAGCCTCCGCGTATAGTCGAGGAGTCAGTAGCGCGACGAATATATTTTATTGACTCTAGATCGTTTTGTTCGTGTTTCAAATCACACAGCTCGTCTTATAGTGAGTATTATCATCGTCCATGCACATCAGCTGTGGTAGTCTGGCGCTGACGACTGTCATAGTTCAGGAAGTAACAAACACAGATGATACGTAGCTAAACATTTCCACCTCCTTTCCTCTTTCGTTCCGTATAAACAAACCCGATTCTTTAGCACGTTTTCTTTTATTTAAAATCAGCGATACCTCGTTACGCCATTAGCGGAGCCGGGCCTCGCTCGGAACCCGAACTTCATACATATGTATGGAATTATGTCACGTCTCCCACATATCTTACATTAAATGGCGCGCAGCTCTCGTGTGGAACTTTTAAAATCGTGTTTCAATTTATTTATCAATGTTTCGTAAGATTTTTTTTTAAATTCTGAATTCTAAATAATTTATTACTGGTGGTAGGACCTCTTGTGAGTCCGCGCGGGTGGGTACCACCACCCTGCCTATTTCTGCCGTGAAGCAGTAATGCGTTTCGGTTTGAAGGGTGGGGCAGCCGTTGTAACTATACTTGAGACCTTAAAACTTGTATCTCAAGATGGGTGGCGCATTTACGTTGTGGATGTCTCTGGGCTCCAGTAACCACTTAACACCAGGTGGGCTGTGACCTCGTCCACCCATCTAAGCAATAAAAAAAAAAAAAAAAAATAGCAGTGTTTCCGAAGGATTTGTTTTTTGGAACGAAGTTCTTTATGAGATGATCCGGAGGGGTACCCTAACCGGGAAAAAACGTCCGTAACGTAAGATTTTTATTAGTAATGCACACAATGTGCGACTTAACTTTGTAATAACGTACAAATTAGTAATGCACACAGTGTACGACTTAACTTTGTAATAACGTACAAAAAATAACATATTTTTTTATCATTTATTGACCACGATCTCAGAGCGTTCGTTTGCGCAATACACTAACTTTTACGCAAAAAGCCGTGAATGAAGTGTGCCACAATAAGTTCGCACGTTACCGAATGACCGTGGGTTGTTGCGAAACCTCCAGTTTTATTTTCTTTATACCCCGAATAGAACTTAAAATTAATATATTTATAATAAGGAACTTCGTTCCTATCCGGTGTCCCACGACACCACACATCTTTTATTTGATTTACAATGTGATTGATGCTATGCTTTCCGGATAACGCAATTGTAACAAAATTTAATTGAAATTCGACCTTATTTCTAAAACTGTGTAGTGGTATTAACGTTGTGGTCTATGGACTCCAGTAACCATTTCATATCAAGCGCCCTGTGAGCTAGTCTACCCACTAAGGCCATAGTAAAATTGAGTAAAAATTTTCTTAATATCAAAACAAAGCCAACACTTAAAGTCAATTAGTACAAAAAAATGTTTTTAAATTAACTGTAACAGGTACCCGTCGTATTAAAGTGTTCTGAATGTCGACCCGCGAACAAGATTGAAGAAGGAAATTGAAACCTCTTGTTATTTATTTGTTTTATATTTATTTACGGGACCAGCCCGAGATCGTATCCCCTCATGAAATCACCAACAAAAATAACTTTTAGCTGCCTGAAAATAAAGCAGACTTTCGCATTCGTAAATATTGAGATGTAAGACTCTTTCGTTGCGTCACGTGATTTATTTATCTTCAGCCTTCAGACTTCTTTGCAAACGAGAGGGGATTGTTTGAGCGTAAGTGTCGAGATAAAGTAGATGGGGTTGCACGTTTCAAAATTTTACTCGCTTGTAGGGAGAATCTAAAGTTTTATTAAATTTTAAGGAGGTTCATTGTAGACCGCGAGATCTTGTATGATAGCACTTCTTTACTGGTGGTAGGACCTCTTGTGTGCCACCCTGCCTATTTCTGCCGGGAAGCAGTAATGCGTTTCGGTTTGAAGGCTAGCGGCCCTCTACCCGAAAAAAAAAAATAAAAGAAAAAAAAAAGGGCAGCCGTTGTAATTATACTGAGACCTTACAACTTATTGGGTGGCGCAATTTACGTCGTAGATGTCTATGGACTCCAGTAACCACTTAACGCCAGATGGGCTGTGAGCTAGTCCACCCAAATAAGCAAAAAAAAAAGAAACACACACTCATACATATATATGCTCACACATATACATACACAAATACAAACACACAATGTAATATATTAATAATATTGCTTCTTTACACATAAAAAAGAATAAGCAATTTACATAATTCGAGATGATACCGGCATCTCGTTTTTACCACCGCACCGCCCGCCACCGGAGTAGAGTTCATCCATACTACCTGGAGCCACTGCGGTCATCCACAGTGCGCTTCCAGAGATCTATTTTGCCACGCACCATCCGGCTATGGAATGAGCTCCCCTCCACGGTGTTTCCCGAGCGCTATGACATGTCCTTCTTCAAACGAGGCTTATGGAGAGTATTAAGCGGTAGGCAGCGGCTTGGCTCTGCCCCTGGCATTGCTGAAGTCCATGAGCGACGGTAACCACTCACCATCAGGTGGGCCGTATGCTCGTCTGCCTANAATTAGATAAAGTTTAAACAAAAGGATTTTATTATCATAGACATGAATACAAAAAAGTTAAATTAGATAAAGTTTAAACAAAAGGATTTTATTATCATAGACATGAATACAAAACAGATGGCGCGTAACGGAAAAATGTGACGCGTAACCGAAAAATGTGACGGTAAATTTTTTTCCAACGCCGATAAAGAAGTTTCACTTCAAAAAAGCTAATTGTTTAAAAATGCTCCTTAATGAGGCGTTTGAATGAATTTAATATTTCAGCATGTCGTATAGATACCGGGAGAACTTTCCACAAACGAATAGCTTGAACGGTGAAGGAATGGTCGTAAAACCTTGTCGAATGCACTGGCATTATTAATTTTTATATTTTTTTATTTTTATTGATTAGGTTACTGGTTACTGGAGCCCATAGACATCTACAACGTAAATGCACCACCCATCTCGAGATATAAGTTCTAAGGTCTCAGTATAGTTACAACGGCTACCCCACCCTTTGAACCGAAACGCATTACTGTTTCACGGCGGAAATAGGCAGGGTGGTGGTACCTACCCGTGCGGACTCCCAAGAGGTCCTACTAAAATTGCATGCTCATAATTGCATGTTTTCTGATGATCTCAGGGATACAGTATGTGTATCACGGATAAACTCAAAGCGTCTTTGGAGGTAAGAAGGAGAGGAATGATTAAAGAGAACAGGATGATGGAAATTAAAAAGAGCGGGGCTAGTTGCTTATTATTGCCTTGAAACAATCACGCCGTACAGCTGGGAGGTTGGAATAGCATTAAAACTAAAATTTCAATATCACATCTCAAGTTGTAGGGTGGAATCCATGTTGTGATGTCTACGGGATCTAGTAACCATTTTATCCTATTTTCTCCTCTATAGTATCCACCAGGCTAATTGTGAGCTAGTCCGTTCATCATCATCATCTCAGCCTGTCCACTATCTACTGCTGAACATAGGCCTCTCCAATCGATATCCAGTGCGGCTGGTCCGTTGCCACTTGCATCCAACGTGACCCAGCGATTCTCACCAGCTCGTCGGTCCATCTGGTGGCCGTACCACAGTGCGCTTACCAGTACGTGGTCTCCACTCGAGGATCTTTCTGCCTCATCAGCCGTCCGATCTTCGCCTTATATGGCGTTTATTTCACTATTCCGTTCGTTTACGCAATAAAAATAAACAAAAAACAGCGTAACAACGTTATCTATTGATACGTAAAGCAAAAATGTTGTATCCCTTTTTACGAAAATTGCGCGGACGGAGGAGTATGAAATAGAGAAGAAGTGCACAATGCTAATATTTTTTTTTAATAATGCATAAATATACATTAAAACAATAAAGAAAACATTACACACACTACATACCATGTATTTGACGCACACACGCATGCACACTATTTATTGTCAAACTTTTGTTCTTGACGTCTGTTGTCAAATTGAGATTAAATATTGTTTGTCTGTGTTAATATTTTTTATAGTGTAGTATGATTTTGTGAATTTGTGATTATAGAAGTATAAAATACAATCATAATAGTGTACAAACTTACAATTCCAATTAATTATAGTCGAATTTCGACTACTGCGGGACCTATATTAATAACATTAATTTACAACATCTTAATTAAATACTCTGATCTAAATTAGGGAAAAATATTAAGAGGAATTTTGAAATATAAAGGCAGCAACATTACAAAGAAAGAACAAAGAGACAGTTCGTCGTTAGAACAATAAATGTTGATAATGAGCAGGGAACTAACTGCTAGCAAATTAAGCAACGACTCGAGAAACAAAAATAACAAGCGTTTATTTTTTTTTAAGAAGTCGGGTCTCTGACTCGTTTATTTTCTCCTCTGTATTGTGCGCGTTAGTACGCGATTTTTTTATAGCATAGTGATGTTTTGTGTTTCGATAAATCTGTTTATCAATTCCAACTATTCTTTTTTGTTGCTTTATTATTTCATTTGTAGTTAATGAACTGATAGTTTGGTGGACTAAAACAGCTGTTCGACAAACAAAAAAAAGTTATATTACAGAAAACATATGTTTAGTAAAGAGAAAAATATGTATCTTAGCAGCGTCTCACGGGATTTTGCTAGAAAATTCAACATCGTGTTCCAAAGTGGGCGGCGGTATTTACTTAGTGATGTCTACGGTCTCTGATAAAGAGCAATAACGACGTTTTCTGTTAAGAAAAGGTATATTTACTATTGAATAATCATTGGTAAACAGCTCATGTAGATGAGTGTTCAATGAGTCTCAATTAGATTAACGATTGAGACAAAGTACTTCTTTCTGGTACTTCTTTCTGGATAAATACATTAACATTAACAAACTTGCACACAAACTATCAGTATGCTTAGTGCGAGTTAGATAGATAGCGTAGATCTTAACTCAATTTTGTATGCAATTGGAACAGCGCCCCTAGTGGCAAACGTAGGCAAACGTTCCAACTCCATACAAATTTGAGTTAACTTTTACGCTATCGAGAACGTTAACTCGCACTAAGAACACGGTTCTTAATCTAAGGAGGGAGCATCTGGGGCTCACCACCAAGTATGTACGAAAATAAACTCTCAAATCTAAAAAAACAATACATATAATTAAGACAATACCTCTCTTTTCTTGTAACTATTTTTTAACTAAATGTATATATTTTATACATACAATAATATTAGAGCTAATATAACAAAGATGACTTGAACCAACGGACCATGGGCGAGTTACGACTGGACGATGGCTATCGACCCATTGTGTTAGTTTATCGATAGCAACAAACATCGGTAAACTCCGGCACTAGCTTGCCACAAGGCGTCACCGTTTCAAACAAAACTCGCAGAGCCTAGATTCAGCGTCGGCCGTTTGTACTCTGCGCTTTGATAAGAAACTCAAGGATCCGTGACGTGTATTAAAAATGCATGTAGAATTGAGATCGCACCGCTTAAAATAAGACTAATTGTTGCGCTTTTATTGTTATTTTCCCAAATCTTCTCTATTAAAACAATTAAAAATCAACTGACATCTCTTTTATACCTGGCTCATTCAATTGTCTTGGGCATCTTCCTTTTCTCTGTCATTCTGTCTGTCATTCTCTTTTCACCTTCTTACCGATAGAGATAAATAGATAGATCTCACTCACATCTTAGCACTCCGTTTTATACGTTCACACTCTTTTATACGTTCCGTTCTTGCTAATCCTACATGTAAATAAATTCAACGGCCCTAAGATAAAAGTCAGACACACATGTAGACCACAAAAATATTTCACGGAAAGAATGAATGAATGAATGAGAATGAATGAAATGACGTATCATTCTTGTATCTCAGTCGTAAAATCCGTGGACGTAAAGGACGTGGAGATAATATTATTCTATGATATCAACAAGTTATGATAAAAGATACGAAGAAGCAAAAAACCTTAATGTGTTATCTTCATCTTAAAGAACTAATCTCACGCGATCCTATTCACGTGAGACGGCCTGAAGCGACACGCCTTAGACGAGGCACTGTACAAACGGAACTGCTATCAACATTTCATCAGCCCACAGACCGTTTGAATGCTTCACAAGAGGCGACGAAGCCATTCACGATGCCACAAACTGCAGTTCATGGGAAAACGCAAACTTTTCTTTGCCAAATTAGATATTATCTTTATAAAGTCTTCGTGGGCGTAAGGGGAAAAAATGCCCGGTGTAATTATATCGAATGATGAAACTGACAATTTCTAATTAAATACCTATGTGTTTACAAAATAATATCGCTTCATAAACAGCCATATCACATAAATTATTTTATTTTTATTTTTGATGTTAATGCAATGTCGATTGCACCTATAATTGAGGTGACATCTGCCATGAACTTTTGTCAATTTGTCAATGTTTTGTATTGATGATCACTTTGTTGGTGCAACTTATTAAATAAATAAATAAATAAATAAATTGTGTAATAAAATGAAACTGCAAATCTTATAGATATGTACGCTCCTGGCTGAGCCTTTACTCGCCCACCTGTCCTGATGAAACTGGAAAAGCCTCCGGGCCATCAGTGATCTTTCAAGCATAAAAAATTAATAAAAAAGATATGTACGTAGTATTGTCCTATTTATATCGTGTTTATTTTTTATTTTATTTTTTATTGCTTAGATGGGCTGACGATCTGACAGCCCACCTGGTGTTAAGTGATTACTGGAACCCATAAACATCTACAACGTAAATTCGCCATCCAACTTGAGATATAAGTTCTAAGGTCTCAAGTATAGTTACAGCGGCTGCCTAAACGCATTACTGCTTCACGGCAGAAACAGGCAGGGTGGTGGTACCTACCTGGACGGACTCACAAGAGGTCCTACCACCGGTTCACAAGAGATCTGATTGACCGGTGGTAGGACCTCTTGGGAGTCCGCACGGGTAGGTACCACCACCCCGCCTACTTCCGCCGTGAAGCAGTAATGCGTTTCGGTTCGAAGGGTGGGGTAGCCGTTGTAACTATACTGAGAACTTAGAATTTATATCTCGAGGTGGCTGGCACATTTACATTTTAGATGTCTATGGGATCCAGTAACCGCTTAACACCAGGTGGGCTGTGAGATCGTCCACCCATCAAAGCAAAAAAAAAAAAGATCTTACCACTAGTGTTTGTTTTTGTGCATGCGTGTATTTTTTGTCACTTAAATTGAGAAATCAACACACGACCCACCAAATGCTAAACAGTCATCGGAATCCATAGACATCCTAACGTGAATGTCGCCACCCGTCTTTGAGACTTGAGGTCCACGTCTCAAATGTACAGTTGTGCCACAACGAAACTATTTAAATACTATCTTAGATCTTGTGACATAGGTTCAAACTGGCCCCGGAATTGCATGACACCCTTCAGAGCCATCCGCAAGATGATTGGTGTAAACCAATACTTAGGTAACGGCATACTAAAGTTGTATGCTGTACAGCAAGATGATCAAGAAACTGGTGTCGACTAATAAAACTAGATAATAACTAGATAAGACATACCGTCTTATCTAGTTTTTACATTATTAGTTATTACAGTTAGAACTAGACCTAGTTATTACAATACATAAAAATGTAACTTCAATTAGATTGTTAATAAAGGCTATCTTAATAATAATAAAGTTATACCAAGCTCCATCCAAAATTAAAATGGTTTTTATCCGAAATTCTATGCCCTTTTATTTAAAATCGAGCTAGCATTGCTGATATTGATTCGATGCTCGAATACCCTTAGTAAACCCGTTAAGCTTTAGAGCTTTTTTCCATAATACCTACAATCACTTGCAAGTAAACATCGAGGACTGGTCGAGCTTTCGATAAGAGCTCGACAGGCTTTCACGGGCGTTGTTTATCCAACAGCCTGTTCTGCCATTAACGAGATTTGCTCGACGTAAAAAATGCTCGGAATTTGTGGACCGTCGGCACTCGATTGAACCAGGTCGGGCTCGGTCAAACCAAATGCATGCATCGTCCGCTAGTTTGAGTTGTGGAATTCACAGCTTTAATTTAGTGACAACCCTGGGAAAGTCTAAAATACAAGAACATGTTAACGCGAATATATTTAACAAAGAATCAGGTTGTAGGGTTGTTAGTTTTATTTTCTAAGGTTTTCGTAAATCGTTTTTATCATTTCATTATTATAACAAAGGATTGTGTGGTTTTACAATATATATTTTTTTCATTGGATAAAAGGATTGTGTGGTTAAAAAATATCATTAATTATCATTAAACTGATGGAAATCATAGGATCTTGTGACTATCAATCTGTGTCGACTTTTGTCCACTGTTGTAGAATCTATCGTATTTTCCTACTTAAATAACTTAAATACTTTAATCCATTAAGTTCTAATCTGATGGTAACACGTAATTTTATGGGCCTTAATTAGCAACAAGCATCGGGGCTATGTGCTTTTAATGAGTTTATTTTTAAAATGAAACCAGTGCTGTAGGTCATAAAACAATACAGAGCAATTTCAGAGCATAAGTCGTCGTGGCCTAAAGGATAAGACGTCCGTAAAAATTAAGCCCGCAAAATTATACTATGCGTAATTACTGGTGTTAGAACCCTGGCTATTTCTGCCGTGAAGCAGTAATGCGTTTCGGTTTAAAGATATACTGAGACCTTATAACTCATATCTCAATGTGGGTGGCGGCATTTACGTTGTAGATGTCTATGGGCACCAGTGGCTACTTAACACCAGGTGGGCTGTGCCAGCTCGTCCACACATATAAGTAATAAATAAATAATAAAAAAATTACTATTACCACATTGCCGTCTACTACTACTACTACTACTACTACTACTTACTAATCCGAACGGATGGGCACTACAATCCTGACTATTCCGGCCGCTAAGCAATCACGCGTTCAGATCGAAGAGTAGAAAATTTTATCAGCGCCTTTTTTTATTTTTTATTGCTTAGATGTGTGGACGAGCTCACAGCCCACCTGGTGTTAAGTGGTTACTGGAGCCCATAGACATCTACAACGTAAATGCGCCACACACCTTGAGATATAGTTCTAAGGTCTCAGTATAGTCACAACGGCTGCCCCACCCTTCAAACCGAAACGCATTACTGCTTCACGGCAGAAACAGGCGGGGCGGTGGTACCCACCCGTGCGGACTTACAAGAGGTCCTACCACCAGTAAGAAGCCTTGAAGACTTAAATATTATCCCTGAAGCTTTCAACGCTTAGAATACAAAATACGTTATACTAGACAATTTCTAACACGATGGCTTAATTAATATAAGTACTTTCAGTAATAAAACTAATGTAATTACACAGAACAGTATGAGGGTACATTTCTCGGTAACGACTTCTATCGGATACTGCGAGTTGGGACGCGAATAAGACATAGACGCTGTGGTATTTCACCAGACTGTGTACACATAGGGCTGTCTAAGAATCTCGATTTTCTGAAGATTTTATTCTTGGACTTGTTTATTTATTAATTCAAACGTCATTTCGAATAATTTGAGTCCTGTCATTTCGTTTTAAATGTATTTATTTTTGTATTAAGTCAAATACCACCTAAAAAGATGCGCCTAAAAAGGAAATGCACCAACCCTACAGCTTTAATAATAAGACAATAATATTTTTCTTTTAAAATGTTTTATCCTGGGCGGCATTTAAGGGGCCACGTTTATATGGACTACTATATACATTCAGTGTCTCAACATTGTGAGTCAGTCACGGTGTTCTGTAGAAGTGTCAAATTAGTTGTGGTACCTACCTGGGCGGACTCACTGTCCTTCTACCAGTAATTAAACATATATTACTGCTCCCTAACATCTATCACTCTCTTTTTAATTACCCTGTTGGTCACAGCAAATATGTAATGTGTGACTTCAAATCAAAGCACAATAAATCAAATGAGTCGACTATTATCAAAGCCGGCAATGTGACTTTTGGACAATTATTGGTAAATCAGAAAAACGAATTATTGACTTTGTATTCCATTGGCACTCACAAAACTCTTCTGAACGACATCTTAGATAAATAACAGGTTAAGTTAATACTTTATTTGATGCAGGTTTTGAACCGTATTCTTTGAAGGAGACGATTATATTCAAATCAATCTGTGTTGACATATCAATAACATTTTTTTGTCCAAATGCACAGATTGCCACCTTTGATAATAGATGACTCAAATATCACTGGTGGTAGGACCTCTTGTGAGTCCATACGGGTAGGTACCACCACCCCGCCTATTTCTGCCGTGAAGCAGTAATGCGTTTCGGTTTGAAGGGTAGGTAGCCGTTGTAACTATACTTGAGACCTTAGAACTTATATCTGAAGGTGGGTGGCGCATTTGCGTTGTAGATGTCTATGGGCTCCAGTAACCACTTAACACCAGGTGGGCTGTGAGCTCGTCCACCCATCTAACGAATAAAAAAAAATCTATTGTCTCAATCAGATATTCACACATCGACAGCCCTATGATGAAAATAAATCGCGCATTCACACGCCACACGTACTTTCTAACGTTGTTATTTCATTCTCTTATCAACATGATTAAAGACAAAAGTCCCTTAATTACATTTAATAACTTTAAAGACGCTCCAAAGATATTTCTAGTCTGTGAAGTTTTGATTATCTTAATTATGTGTGATTAAAACAAATGGTCTACTTTTAGAAAGTGTTTTTGTCCTATGCAGACTTTAGATTTGATTATGTTGTTTTTAAATTAATTTTATGGATAAAGCCGTAGCTTTATTGGTACTTGATGGAACATGAACACTGATCCCGCCAATTTCAAGTGTATTGAGAGACGATATTTATTATTTATTGAAAGGTAATGAATGGATTATTGTACGCTGTAATCCAAATATATCTTTACTATTGAAAGGGTATATTTTAATCGTTACACAATTGGGTCTTCGACCTCATGGCTCAAGGGGGTAGCCTCATTCACGTTCTGATGTCATTAATATCTATTACTAGAAATTACGTGAATTATAATATTTTAGGTTATGCTTTTGTAATACGATGTCATTCCTATATTGTGGAATAATTAGTGTTAAGTATTTTTGTGAGAGAAATTAATTAGAGAATAGAGAATTTAATACTCTCCGACATGATTGAGGATCAGCATAGTCGTATCGGTCGATACTGTTATGCCAGTAAGAGTATCGCCAAACAGTCGAACGAATATCGAAGGATCTAGCAGCACCTAGAACGCTCGAGAAGTACAACGCCATCTATTGTCAGATAGCGGAAACACAATACTCGAAATGTGTGGTGTATACTCGATAATTCTAGGGATGTGCAGAGATGGCATTGGGAGGCAGCGGCTTGGCTCTGCCCCTGGCATCGCTGAAGTCCATGGGCGACGGTAACCACTCACCATCAGGTGGGCCGTGTGCTCGTCTGCCTACAAGGGCAATAAAAAATAAATAAATAAAAAGATTTCCATTATATTCGCATTAGACGATATTCTAATTTATTAGGTTTTTACTTACGGAATTGCCTTTGGCTTACAGAAAGTTAAAGGCATTGATAGCAGCAAAACCAAGCGGCGCTAGCTAACAATATGATCTACTACTAGTAAAATAACTACTGTAAACTAATCCAATATTGATTAACACGTTGAGCGCCATGTGTATCTTTCTGGAAACACAAAGTACCACCTTTAGGGGCCGCGTGTCTCCTTTAGGAAACACGAGCAGTACTTTATTCGTAAGTTATGTCTAAAAATAACTTTTGATCAAAACGTCGTACAAAAAACCCACTCACACCGAAATAACCGTGGAGGCCAGAGGTATTAGAATTCATAGTAAAATGTATTGAAATGTGTTTCCTGGTGGACACACTGGCCTAAGAATAAAGTACTGCTCGTGTTTCCTAAAGGAAACACGCGGCCCCTAAAGGTGGTACTTTGTGTTTCCAGAAAGATACACATGGCGCTCAACGTGTTAACCTCATTTTTCACTTCATTGGACATATAACTGCAACGTTCGGAATACTTGTGATATTAACGGCAAAGATTCTAAGAACGGATGATGGAAATAACTTGAAACGGACACAAAACGTCAACATACTTAAGATAGTTTAGCAATAGTGCACGCAGCAGACTTCAGGAGACTTCTGAACCAGTACAAACTCAGTTTAATTAAGGTCTCCGGAGCCACACTGCAAAAGTTATAACCTACTGCTTCCTTTGTGGTTTTCTTTTAAGGCACGCCATACGCTTTAAAACTATCTAAATATGTTGAAAGTATGTTTAACTGCTTAGCAAGTTCGGGCTTGTCAACCATTGATCCGAAATAATTATTATTATTTTCCAGCGCGTAATTAGTACTGTTGTTAAGTGGTTTAAGTTTTTTTTTATTGCTTAGATGATTGGACGAGCTCATCTGGTGTTAAGTGGTCACTGGAGTCCATCTACAACGTAAATACGCCGCCCACCTTGAGATATAAGTTCTAACTAAGGTCTCAGTATAGTTACAACGGCTGCCCCACCCTTCAAACCGAAACGTATTACTGCTTTACGGTAGAAATAGGCAGGGTGGTGGTACCTACCCGCGCGGACTCACAAGAGGTCCTACCACCAGTAATTACGCAAATTATAATTTAGCGGGTTTGATTTTTTTTACACGATGTTATTCCTTCACCGTGGAAATTAATCGTGAACATTTGTTAAGTACCCTATTTCATTAGAGAAATTGGTACCCGCCTGCGGGATTCGAACATCGTGCATCGCTAAATGCGAATGCACCGGACGTGTTATCCTTCAGGCCACGACGACTTCTGCCAAGTCGACTGACAATGGTTCAATTTATTATAAAAAAAAAGAACACAATATTCCTAACCTAAAAGTACATGTTATTATCCGCAACATGCTTCGTCAGATTACAGAAATAAAGTTATCAGCAACATGCTTCGTCAAAAAGTACAATACTTACTTTCAGCTGCGAGCGTCGTCATATGTAACATAAAGGTCCACGCTAACAGCAATGCGCGCGTAGGCATCGGNACCTTTTGTTTCATAGTCCCAAATTGCAAAATCTTCCAAAATATGTCCGGTTTGTCGTCTTCTTGATGGATCCCACTCACTATTGTACCATTCACAGAACAAAAGCAGCCGGGTCAAGTCAAATTCAGTTTGATAAAAGTTTCTCACATAATAGGAGTCGAAAAACCAGCCAAAATCAACAATAATAATTGTCACAAACAATGTCACTACACACTTGTCCCACAAACAATAAGGCTTCACTGTTTTTATATTCAAACTGCTGATATTTAATTTTAAAATAATTTGTGTTATCACTTAAGCCGCGTCCGCTACACGCCCCCGCCCGCTACATGGTTCAATTGGTGTTACCCTGTTACTGGATCTCAATAGAAACAGTAATAACGTCCGTTCCGTTTACCATTTAAATATCTGACCTGGAATTTTCAATAGTTTTCCAATGTTTTTTCTTCTTTAAAACCTGAATGTTGATGAATGAACCCCTGTTCTTCGCGGCAGAAATAGATAAAATGATAAAATAACCCATTCAGGCGCCCACCTAACCAAATATATGTTCTAAAAATAAGCGTCCTGTAAGTATAAAGGAAGCCTAAACATCAATTTCGTGGCGGTATTTATAAAGTTGCACGGTTAGCTCCGTGGAATGCTTGTAATTATGACGAACCCACAGTACATTCGTCTAACAATGTTGTTCTTCGTGTTTGTAACGCTTTTGTACTGAATGCGAAATTAATTAATTTGTTTTGTTTAACGTGAAGAGAAGCGTATGAGCGATGTGAATTTAATTAATATGTAATTATAGTTTGAGAGCGGACGGGTTCCGGACTGCCTGAGCGGCCGGGCCTAATGAGTACTTAGTCATTTGGGTGTTAGGTCAATTCGGCAGCAGGGATTAAAGTTAAAAAGCCACTTTTCTACTCTGAAAATTTACATATTTATACTAATACTAGCGACCCGCCCTCGCTTCGCTTCGGAAACATTAAAACACACATGAAACCAAAAAAATTAAATTAAAAAAGTTTAAAAAAAGTAGCCTATGTTCAGGGACAATGTCGGCTTCTAATGGAAAAAGAATTTTTCAAATCGGTCCAGTAGTTTCGGAGCCTATTCGAAACAAACAAACAAACAAATCTTTCCTCTTTATAATCTAGACTAATATTACTTTTTTTTTTAAAAAAATTATTATTATTTTTTTGGTTTCATGTGTGTTTTAATGTTTCCGAAGCGAAGCGAGGGCGGGTCGCTAGTATGTAAAGAAAAGCCTTTGTTATGTAATTTTTGTATAAAGACTTTGAAGCTTTTTAGTTTAAAAAAAAAAGATTTTTCTGAAGATTGACTCAACTCTCTGTTATTAAAAAAAGGCGTTTAGTTTTACTTAATTCAATAATACTGTGTAAAATAATAATTTGTGGAATATAAAGGTTTTAAAAATTTGTTTTGTTAATATTGTACAGAAAACGCAATTATATATTTTATTATTCTTCAACCATTTTTATAATATTCCACATAGTCTTAAGTTCTTTAGTTTTCCTTCTCAAAAACGTATTTTATTAATGTAACTTGACAGCAATCATTTCACCACCTAGACGTTAAATAAATTTATTTATTTAAATATCAAAGAACCATACCCAGAAAGTCTAGTTTATGACATACGATTTTTATTCCACAGTTTTCGATAATAGTTATCAAAGGTTTCAGGCCCCGGATATAAATAAGATGATAATGCTCCTAGAGATATTAAGGTGTATTTAATGGATGAAAGTTTTAAAAGTTTTTTTTTAGATAAGGAAAAGCGGATTGTGATCAAATTGGAATTTATAATTAGAGTTCCTCGTTTAAAGAACTCTTAGATTGACTTTCCAATCTCAACCAAAAGTTGAAATTTGAATTGCGACTACCGTTTTGTTTCATTTAAAAAATGTATAACATTTACGTCACTTTGTATTGACTTCCACGGTAAAGGAATAACATCGTGTAATACGTCACTTTGTATTGACTTCCACGGTAAAGGAATAACATCGTGTAATAATAATCATACCCGCAAAATTATAATTTGCGTATATACTGGTGGTAGTTCCTCTTGTGAGTCCGCGCGGGTAGGTACCACCACCCCGCCTATTTCTACCGTGAAGCAGTAATGCGTTTTGGTTTGAAGGGTGGGGCAGCCGTTGTAACTATACTTGAGACCTTATAACTTATATCGCAAGGTAGGTGGCGCATTTATGTTATAGATGTCTATGGGCCCCAGTAACCACTAAACACCAGGTGGGCTATCAGCGCGTCCATCCTGCTAAGCAATAAATAAATAAAAGAGCTACATAACAGTGCCTGGTATCTAATAGTTAGATGTGAGGTTTCATCTTCGGCATTCTAAAAGCAGTTTTAAATATAATTTAATATAGGAAAGGAACTTTAAATTATGTGAGCTAGCAATGTAAGTCGAAGTTTTGAAAAGATCCCACGCCTCGTTCGCTCGTGGCCGCTGACCTTCATCTAATTCTGATTGTGTTACATTGCGTGCAATATAAAATGTTGTATCAGAGACAATTTTTTAATTTATTAATGACCGAATCATGAAATTCCGTAACGAAAAAAACCTAACACCCCTCACTCCGCCTACCATGTAGCTCGCGTTCAACACTTTCACACGTTGCGCTTGTGTAGTGTTTGTGAATAAGCGCGTGGCGTGACGTCACACTGCATGCGCATCATGAAAAGTCTGCCCATCTCTCTCTCGCGCGGTCTAGCTTATGAGTGTGAAGGGGACAGTTAAGGTTTTGCTTTTATTAATGTTTAATATAGCGTGGTCTTATTTTATTATAGTTTTAATATTAAATTATCATTGTCTAATTATAATTGCATAAGTTGATAAAAAATGCTATGCAATAGCTTTACCGCGGCAGTTCCCGAGTGCCACACGTTTTTTTAGTGCTCAATCAGCGAATACAGACAGACAGCTAGAGGTCGATACTTTTGTATCTCCAAGGAAATGCTTTTCTTAAAGGGCCGAAGTGATTTTGTTTGTCCGAAAGTCAATTTGGTGTGTCCCTTTATAATATAAAACGTTTATCGTCATGATATTCGTTTTGAGATCCGTTTTATCAGACGTTTCGAGGTCGGAGGCATGTCGAAATTGTCAGTCGCTTGTCGCCCCGAGCCCGTTCGAGCCTTTTGCCCTTGTCTCCGTCGTTACCCAGAGTATACCATAACAAAAGGTCAACTATGAATTCCTTTGCCATTTGTGACTCTTCATAAAAATTGTAATCCTACTTTCAATGCCGACCACCTCGAACTGCGATTACCATTTGCGTCTCTAGTAACTATTTGTTTTTCTACTTCTGCTGATGGGGCATTTTGCAAGTCTTTTCATAGATAGATAGTCCAGGTAGATAATCAGAATATTTACTTAACGAATCAATAGTGATTTACATCTTGAAGTGTCGGGTAGCAGCTGTAGGAATGCATTTAGTATTCTTACGTCTCAAAAGGCGATGACGGCTATGATATTTGTGGGTTACAACATCCATTAAGCTGTGACTGACTTCTTTAACTTAACTAAACTAACTAGTGGACCTTCGGTAGTCGAAATTCGACTATAATTAATTGAAATTATAAGTTTCAAGTACAATATTAAGATTCTATTATCAAAGACTACTTTAATCACAGATTTCGCTAAAATTACACTTTAGGCAAATATTAATAAAGACAAACAATATATTCTATTCTCAATTTGACCACAGACAGTAATCAATAAGAAAAGTTTTACAATAAACAAATAGTATACATGCGTGTGTGTGTGTGTGTGCGTCAAATACATGGTAGTGTGTAATATTTTTTTTATTGATTAAATGTATTTTTTATACATAATTCAAAAAAACATTAGCATTCTGCACTCCTTCTCTATATTCTCTATAGTGTGGGAAATTTTATACTTCTCCGGCCGCGCAATTTTCGTAAAATGCGGTATATACAAAGTGTTTGCTTCACGTATTATTAAATAGATTACTGCGTTTAATATATATTACTGGGTTTCATAATGTATATTTTTATGACAGTATTCGTGACATTAATTGAGTCGTCTATTATCAAAGGTGGCAATCTGTGCATTTGGACAAAAATTTTTTATTGATATGTCAATACAGATTTATTTGAATATAATCGTCTCCTTCAAAGAATACGGTTCAAAACCTGCATTAAATAAAGGTTAATAGTTAACCTGTTATTTATCTAAGATGTCGTTCCGAAGAGTTTTGTGACTGCCAATGGAATNATAGATTACTGCGTTTAATATATATTACTGGGATTCATAATGTATATTTTTATGTCAGTATTCGTGACATTAATTATAGACTGTGGCACAGGATCCGCTTTGCATGCAGCCGACTGCGGGCCGCGGGCTCTTATCTGCGTCGTATCGGATAAGCCCGACCTCTCAGCCCTCCATATGTACACCACACGAGACGTATATAGGATGTTTAAAACGTTTCGACATTCAGGAAGTAAGGTAACGTAATTATTGCACACGGCTTCACTCGTTCTGCCCGTGTCTTTGTAAAGGAGATCTGACGTGATTCGTTCGCTTGCCAACATTTTCAAACGCCCCCTTTTGTATATACTGGTAATTGGTTATCGTAACACTAAGCACGGCATAATGATTCATACTGTATTATTTCGAGCTCTATTTTTCCTATCCGTACGCTCTTGACAGAATAGTCGTGGTCATTCATCAGTTGGATCCTGCGATACCGATGCTCTCGCGATGCGTCGCCATGTGGCACGGTGTTTCGCAGAGTGACAGCAATCGTTTATGTTGGAGTGAGTCACAGATTTTATGAGGTCGGTCCATCGTGTTGGAGATCGCCCGCGAGATCTTTTGCCCTCGACTTTCCCTTGCACCACCAACCGCTCAATGGAGTCCTCATTACGAGTGATGTGCCCGAAGAACTTGAGGATTCGTATTTGGACTGTTGACGATAGAGCCCTTTCAGGACCGAAACGTTGGTACGGTGCGCGGTCCACGGAATACTGAGGAGACACTAAGAAAAAAAGAGCTCTATTACAACGGCCTCATTACTTCAAAAATAGTCGAAGGTAAAGATGACACGATTCAATGATGTAACAAGATAATTATGTCCGGCTGTGACTTATAATGTTCTGCCTGTGTGTGTGTGTGTTTGTGTGTGTGTCTATAATGTGGTTGGGATCTCAATAAAAATGTATAAAAAGCCGCTGCAGGCTATCATGGATTTAATATTATTGGAAGAAAATGAAAAACCGCCTAGCAACACTGCAACAGCCTATTTAAGTAGTAGCGCTCACTGTGTTCGCTCCACGTCATTTCGGATCCTCCCGATCCACTAACGGTGATTTTAGGTACCCCAAGCACCGGTCATCGTTTTCGTCGAACCCATAACTTGCGACGAAGGGCTCGGCAAGTAAATTAACCCACAGACACAGCCCACTTTCTCGCCGGATCTTCTCAGTGGGTCGCGTTTCCGATCCGGTGGTAGGTATATTTTGCGAAGCACGGCTCTTTGTTAGGGTTCGTGATCGCAACAACGTCAGGTTTTAGCCCCGTGAGTTTACCTACTCGCCCGATTACGCTGATATGGTCTCTCAAGACCATCACCTTAGGTAGAAAAACAAAAGTGTTCGCTCTCTTTCTCGTCAGCTGTCGTAGCGTGCGGAAACTGTCCGAACTCGTCTTGATCTTGCTAATATTGATTGATAATAATATCTGTCTAATATAAATTATTTTTAAAAACCCAACATTCGTTTCTGTTTATTATAATATAATAATTATTTCAGTTTTATTTTTATTAGACAACGTTCCTTAACAATTAAAGATACACGTTCAGATCATATTCTGTATTTAGGGAATCGTTCAGATCGCGAACTAAACATATTTCCATCACTTAATACGGTCACGATTTGCAGATATTATATAATTATAGTACTGGATGTTACCGGCGGTTTCGCCCGCGTGCTCAAGAATGCGTGGCAGTGCGTATGATATGTTGTTGTTTTTTTATAAGAGGTAGCCTTTATCACTCTTATTATCTTAATACCTTACGTTTAAAAAAGTCACGTCAATATGTCGCCTCGTTTCCGCGTGAAATTAGGACAAACACAGAATAAACACAAAATCACATTTACAATTTTAGTATGAATGCCGATATGAATATTTATTTCAAAACGTGTTATTACAGTACCTATTATTGAACGTGTGTAATATCAAAAGAACGAAATCTTCGTTTAACCATTCAAAGTAATGGTATATCGCAGCAGACTGCAATTGCACTAAAAAAACCCGGAACCAATAAAGTTAAGATTAGTTCTTGAACGTCGCAATCCAATAAGCCACTATCCAGATTGCAATTGTAATGTTCAATTGAAAGGAAGCTAACTTAAAAACCCTAGTATTTTCAAAGACCGTGAGCTAGGAATCTAACAGTTTTATAATAGTCTTTTCGCATTATAGTTTGTATGAACTTGTAATAAAATCTCTTTGGCTATACTATTTGTATCTGGCTGGATTTGGTATCATTAAAAGTTTAAATTTTAAAGAAGATAATTTCAAATTCAAATTAGGAAAATGTGTGATTTTTATTTATTTTTCGTACTGTCAAGATAAGTGGGCATTATTCATTATGAGCTGTTACCACTAGGCAGGACCATCGATTCTGAACTCTACTGCGAACAACTGATGAGATTAAAGCAAGAAGTTGAGAGAAAGCGGCCGGAATTATTCAATAGAAGGGGTGTGGTTTTTCATCATGATAACGCTAGACCTCACACATCTTTAGCCACTCAGCAAAAATGAAGAGATCTTGGCTGGGAGGTGTTAATGCATCTACCGTATAGTCCTGACCTTGCACCTTCAGATTTCTACCTGTTTAGGTCTCTTCAGAATTCTTAAGGCAGGGTCAGGTTAACATCACGAAGAGAAGACTGCCAAAACCAATTGTCGCAGTATTTTGATCAGAAGCCCCAAAATTTCTATAGCAACGGAATCATGTCCCTACCTACAAGATGGCAAACAGTTATCGAACAAAATGGTACCTACATACTTTAGTTAAATGTAAATAAACTATATTAAAAAAATTTGTGATTTTTTTTAAAAATGCGACGAAACTTTTTACCCTACCTATTAATAATACTATTTATTTAACCGGATAGCATTCTCATATCGTGTAATGGAACGAAAATCAAAATTATCTGAACACGCGAATAATTTAAAATGTTTTTAAGAATGACTTCTATAATACAGTACAAATTAAAACTAATTAACTATATTTAACACTTAGAACACTTACAGAACACTTTACAATTCGTAATTCATTTCTTCCGCTTCGCTTCAGTCTAACTGCGTCTGCTAACTGTCTTCGTATCATCTCTGCAACGCTTTTATAGACGAACTGACTGACATCTCTACAATTATTGAGAACATTCCCGGTAAGACCCGTCGTTTCGATATGTAGTTCCGATATTTGATAATAGATGGCGTTGCACTTCTCGATCGTTCTCGATCTTACTAGTTCTTTTGATATTCGTTTCTGCTATTCGATGACAGATGGCGTTGCTCTGACCTGCGTAACAGTAAGATTTGTAAATCATTTGTGAAACTTAATTTCTAATGTATATCTTCATTCGCCGCGAAACAATTTATAACATTGGTGTTGGTGTGAAGAAGGTCATCTCCAGCTCTTCTTCCAGAGGTTATTAATAGTCGGTGACTGGTTATAAAGAAATCCGCGCACGACTCCTCCGGAAAAGAAACGCTGATTGAAATTCAACCGGAGTCTGGGAAACGACTGCGGCCGTTTTTTTTTCTTCTTTTTATTAAATCACGAAAGACGGTTTTTTTCTATATTATTTTGGAACCTGAATATCGTGCCGATTGTTGTTTTCCAGAAATATTCCGTGACTTGCAAAGTAAAGATGTAATCTCCGCCAAATTTCAGGATTCCTATACATACCTACACGTTGCCGTAGCGATCGAAATACAGCGTCGAGAGATATAATTATCTTAAGCCTTGTCTTCGGAATTTCTCATATTAATTTTTGAGTTTTTTACTGGTGGTAGGACCTCTTGTGAGTCCCCACGGGTAGGTACCACCACACTGCATATTTCTGCCGTGAAGCAGTAATGCGTTACGGTTTGAAGGGTGGGGCAGCCGTTGTAACTATACTGAGACCTTAGAACTCATATCTCAAGGTTGGTGGCGCATTTACGTTGTAGATGTAGATGTCCAGTAACCACTTAACACCAGGTGGGCTCTGAGATAGTCCACTCATAAAAGCAATAAAAAAAAGATTACGTTTGCGTTACGTTAAGCTCACAAAAAGTATAGTTTTCTTATCGGCCCGTCGCCAATCGAATCTGCTAGGTATCGGTTAGGTATTAGTGAGCAAATTCCTTTATTTATGAGCGCGACATTGACTTTTAAAGTGATTAATTTTGTTCAGAATGCGGCGACTTTGGTCGCTCCCGTTCCTCGCACTTTAGCAAGTCAGTTTCAACTTAGGGCTGGCGTAAACTATAAGAGTTTTGGAATTTGAATTGGAGGCCATAAATATCGAAGCGTGGATGCTGCCGCCCAGCTTATAAATATAGGTCAATGGCCCAATTACAATTGAAAAGTTATCCCACCTTGGAAAGTCTTAGTTCAACGACAACAAAATCCGACAGAATCACGACATTTTTAGTATAATTATTAACCTATCGCTTATTCAGAGTAGTTCCGGCGTTTTGTATGCTTTACAGTCTACGTGGTGTTTATAGATAGCTAGAAAGTACATATTTTTATTGTAGAAAGTTGAACGGGAGTGTCAACAGTTATTTGCCTTAAAAAAATAGGCAGAACGATAGGCAGGGCATGCAGAATGGTAGGCAGCGGCTTGGCTCTGCCCCTGGCATTGCTGACGTCCATGAGCGACGGTGACCACTTACCATCAGGTGGGCCGTATGCTCGTCTGCCTAAAAAGGCAATACAAAAAAAAGATGTGTCGTGGGACACGGGATAGGACACCGAACGAAGTTCCTTATTATAAAAATATTAATTTGAAGTTCTATTCGAGGTATAAAGAAAATAATTATTGGGGTATACATTTTTATTATGATTTATTTATTGATAAAAATTATCGCAAGGGCCAACCACTCCGCAGTGCAATGGAGCAGCCTCGTCCCGGGGGAGCCGCCTACATGATCACGGTATCCCCTACGCCAGGTAAGTATGATTTAGCAAGAGAAATACGTGAACGTCTATTAACTGTGTAATATCTCGTCACCGCGATTCAGGAATTGTTGAATTTACATGCAGCGACATCTGTTGATAGCAAACTAAATAGAAAAAATCTTACGTTACGGACGTTTTTTCCCGGTTAGGGTACCCCTCCGCATCGTCCCATAAGGAACTTCGTTCCAAAAAAAAAGCTGACATTAAGAGCTATAAATGTTATACCTATGACTTCGTAGTCCTCTTAAAATATTTAAACAGGTATTGAGGATTATTAAAAAAATATAGTTGATAACAGCAGACAGCCCTAGGCCCGTTGCCTGCGTCGCTGGAGAAATCCATTTCCGAACAACGAGTCACCCGCTGTGCGGTATGATTGGGACACAACGAGAGATAAAAAAGTTAATGGGACAATATTTTCTGTTGTATTGCGGGAAAATATCAATGATCTGTATATATATAAATTGCTGTTCATTAGTCTCGCTAAAACTCGAAAACGGCTGGACCGATTTGGCTAATTTTGGTCTTCAATTCTTTGTGAAAGTCCAGAGAAGGTTTAAAAGGTAAAGATAAATATGAAAATGCTCGGAATTAAATAAAAATAACAATTTTGTTTTTCCTTTGATGTGTCCACCGTCTGACGGATTCCTTTTGTTTGTTTTAAGTTTATTTTATACAAAAGTTTAGGTATTTTATTTATCGATTGAGGCACTACGAAGTCTGCCGGGTCAGCTAGTTCTACAATACATTTTGCATTCAGTTTTCAAACAACATTTTATAAAGTTGAAATAATCTTTTTATTTCAACATTAAGTAGGTAGAGTATTCTTGAAGTATTCATAAGATGTAGTGATATGATTATTTTATTTTGATGATTAAAAATTGTGATGACTTAGATGAGATGAGATTAAACTTATGTTCACTGTCGAACTCCTTGTTGTGCACTCGATGATGGGTTAGACTACCTTTGTTCCTGTTTTTTTTTAATTGCTAACATAGGTGGACGAGCTCACAGCCCACCAGCTGTTAAGTGGCTACTGGAACCCATAGACGTCTACGACGTAAATGCGCCACCCACCTTGAGATATAAGTTCTAAGGTTTCAAGTATAGTTATAGAGTATATTTACAGAAAGTGCTATATTTTCGATCAGTTCAAATTGGTGGCTATTGTTAAAGTATTGCAACACTCGCCCTAGCAAGAGAAGTGCTTTGCTAAATCTACTACCGGATCGGAATGGCGACCCACTCAGATCCGGCGAGAAACTCAATGGGTATAACAAACATACTTTTTATTACATACTTAACATACTACATACATACTTAACATACTTTTCTTTAGTTCTCATCTTTTCCATTCACCTTTCACAAAGTGAGTTGAAATCTACCTAGACTTGGTGGTGGACTTTTTTACACCAAAACAAACGTAATAGAAATTTCGTAATTTACTATCATTTTGTTGAAATGAAACTTTATTTAAAAAAAATTTTTTTAATGTTGGTAGTGGTGATGTTGGTAGTGGCTGCCTATTTCTGCCGTGAAGCAGTAATTCGTTTCGGTTTGAATGGTAGAGCAGCCGTTGTAATTTTACTTGAGACCTTAGAACTTATATCTCAAGGTGGGTGGCGCATTTACGTCGTAGATGTCTATGGGCTCCAGTAACCACTTAACACCAGGTGGGCTCTGAGCTCGTCCACCCATCTAGCCAAGCTACATATAAAAAATTTTTTTTTATAAGATTTCTCATATTCGTCAATAATATTCATGTAAAATATAATTACGAATTCGTAATGATTATTCTACTATATATCTTTAGACTAACCTAATGTCTCAAAGTCAAAGGGCAAAGGAAGACCTGTCATAGTGATGCAGTGATCTTATCCATTCATTGAAAGTCTAGTAAAAAATATAATCAACAAAAATGTTAATGTAATCTTTGTTAATTTCAATTATTTTAATAATTTAATAAATTAAGATTTGCTTTTAGAATTCAACAATATTATCTAGAAATTTAAAATAGTCAAATTTATTTACGATGTTTTTAAAACTCATTGTAACATTAACTTTACGAAACCGTTACGACAACATTACAATAACCGCGCCGAGTATTTCTAAGTCAGTTTTTATTTTCAACTTGAATTTGTCGAATGGAATGGTTGCCAACATAACGCTTGTTGAGGAAACGGAAATAAATACAATACAAAGTTGAGTGGAGAAATAAGTTTCGCGTCACGAAATAGTTACGAGTTTGATGTATACATACAGTACTTTATTGAAGGGTTGTGTTGGTAGCACGACTTGCGATTCTAACAACATTTATTATATCTGCAAGGATAGATGTAAACTGCGTCCTAATGTGTTACACGCTGCGATCAGAAATACTTTATATGGATATGTATGAGCTCCGGGCCTTTTTTTGGAATGAAGGATTACTGGTGGCTCGGAGGCCTTTCCAGATTCTCCAGGACAGTTGGGCGAACAAAGTCTCATCCTCCGGAAGAGAACTAACAACTCAAGGGCAATTGCTTCGTGATTGAATCTACTTTGGTTGGGAAGGGTTTTTGGAAGGGAATTTGGAAGGGTGGGGCAGCCGTTGTAATTTACTTGAGACCTTAGAACTTATATCTCAAGGTGTGTGGTGCATTAACGTTGTAGATGTTTATGGGCTCCAGTGACCACTTAACACCAGGTGGACAGTGTGAGTTCGTCCACCCACCTCACCTATAAAAAAAAATCCGGCGAGAAACTCAGCGGGCTGATGTGTGGGTTAGGTTACACGTCGAACTCTTTGCCGAGTTCGACGAGTACGTTATCAAAGTCCCTAAGCCTTAGTATGCAAGAGTTAATGGACCTTATGGATCCGTAAGGACGTAAGCTCCGGACCTATTTCTACAGACCATCATAAATACTGTTACAAAAAAAAACCGACTTTCCATTTGAATTTGGAATCTGTCATTCTCAAATGAATATTCATTGTATTTTATCGTTTTTGCGCCAAACATTGTCAAATATTGTTGATATTAAAATGGAGTGAAATAACGAAGAGAGCCGAATTGCTGATTATAAATCTTATACCTTTAAACGAGCAATTCTTCTATATTAATATATAATCTGAATCTCGAAAACGGCTCCAACGATTTTCATAAAAATTAGTATACAGGGGATTTCAGGACAAATCGATCTAGCTACGAATTATTTTCAGAAAATGTTGTTTTAATCGTGTTTTCAATTTTCAACTTTATCGATTGACTCTTCCCGACATCTACTGGTGAATAATAATACTATTAAGCTATTTCAGCAGATGGCGTTGTTAAGCCCCCCGAAGCCAATGAGTGTTTGGTTTAAGGTTAGACCAAGAAAATTAATTGTTAATTTATATTATTTGTCTTTTTCATATAAAATATAAAAAAAATACCGAGCATAGCTCGGTCATCGTCTAGTTTACTTAAAATAACAGCATTACTTAAAGTAGGTATGGGGTTTGATGCAATTTTCGAAATTCTCCCTCTCTTGTTTTTAGTCGGATGTTTGTGTACCAGGCTATTAATAGGCACGAATCTAATGCAACGTTCTCTGTTTGTGTCATAAAAATGTAAAATTCGTATTGAAAGGTGATCAAAGAAGTCATTGAAATAATATCGCCCATCAACCAAATCACTTAGGTGTTGCGACTAATAAAATTAGAGACGCTTTGAGTCTTCATAATTGATTAACCATGAGACAATGTTAACTGATGCCGCCATATCATTAAGCAATTTCAACGTCTTAATATTCTATTATAACCGTAACATTATTAAGTCTTTCGGAGTGCACAGAAATTATCTACGCAGCCGAAGTTTGTCAAAGACTTTGACGGCAAACTTTTAACGAAGATTGTAAACTTTATTATCGGAGTGAGGCTGTTCTCGCTAATTAACAGATTGCTTTGTAAATTTTTAAACGAATTCATTTTATTAGAGATTCGTTTATACAGCACGATGTTCCGTATTATCTTTATTGATCTTTACTAAAAATAAAATTTACGGAATTTGATGTAATCGTGAATAGTTCGAATACCGTTTTCATTGCTTTATATGGCGGGCTCGCATACCACCTTGTTTCAAGCAGCCGCCAAAGCCCAGACACGTTCCAACTTGAATTCAGCCACTTAACTTGAAACATGTGGTCGAAAGATTAATTATATTTTAACAGCTCTTCCATTGTTCAAAGCAGAACCCATGACATGAGATGCTGGTACCTATCCGAGCTAGCTCATAAGACGCCCTACCACCAACTTTCACTTTACTGTTTTGGAACGAAGTTCCTTATGGGACGATGCGGAGGGGTACCCTAACCGGGAAAAAACGTCCGTAACCTAAGATTTTTATTAGTAATGCACACAGTGTACGACTTAGCTTTGTAATAACGTGCAAAAAATAACATTTTTTTATCATTAATTGACCACGATCTCAGAGCGTTCGTTTGCGTAACACACTAACTCTTATGCAAACAACCGTGAATGAAGTGTACCACAATAAGTTCGCACGTTACCGAATGACCGTGGGTTGTTGCAAAACCTCCAGTTTTATTTTCTTTATACCTTGCATAGAACTTAAAATTAATATTTTTATAATAAGGAAGACCTAAGGAGGTGACGTTAAGCTGCTCTTCATTCGTTTTGCAGAAGAGTAACCAGATGGTGGATGACCGCACTCCTCTATGCTGGTAGTAAATCAGCGGAGGTACGGGTTTTCCGTGCCGTCTAGGCGGGCTTCAGATAACCCGCCGGCTAACGATAGAGGTTTTTATTGAGTTCAACTCTGTAATTTAAACGGTTGCCTCGTGATAAAAAAGTACGTATTGTTACGCCGGTAAGAGTAACGCCATCTATCGCCGAATAGTCGAACGAATATCGAAGGATTTAGTAGCACCTAGAACGCTCCAGAAGTACAACGCCATCTATTGTCAGATAGTGGAAACACAATTCTACAAATGTGTTGAATATTCTTGATAATTTTAAGGNTTCAACTCTGTAATTTAAACGGTTGCCTCGTGATAAAAAAGTACGTATTGTTACGCCGGTAAGAGTAACGCCATCTATCGCCGAATAGTCGAACGAATATCGAAGGATTTAGTAGCACCTAGAACGCTCCAGAAGTACAACGCCATCTATTGTCAGATAGTGGAAACACAATTCTACAAATGTGTTGAATATTCTTGATAATTTTAAGGGTATGGTATCGGCTATAAAAGCGTTGCAGAGATGGCACGCAATCAGTCAGTAATCTGAACTACTCGAAGCGAAACAGCGAACGGATCACCTGAAGCGAAGCGGAAGAAGCGAATTGAGAGTTTTAAAGTGTCTGTTGAGTGTTTTAAGTGTTGTAAGTGCTAATACAGTGTTAACTTGTAATTAGGTAAAATTTTTATTTATCCCAAACCCCCAGCGCGTAACAGTATTAACTTAGAATTATTGGTACAAGCTAGGCTTGCGAAGAGTGCTCAGCAGTTTGACCCCTGGTATTACTGATGTCTATAAGCGACGCTAACCACTCACCATCAGCAGACCCGGAAGCTGGTCTGCATAAAATGGTAATAAAAAAACCCGAATAGTCAGAAATGGTTGCATCACACAACTGCACCAATAAACTGTAAAACTTATTATGTCTTACCACGTCATTTAGCTAGTGACATTTGGTATATTGTTTTACAAAGAGGTTTGTGAATATTCCCAAATATAAACATACAATCGCCTCAATTTTAACACACAACGGCATCAACTTGACGTTGTCTGTGTCCTTCAGTCGCTGAGCTACCCTTTGACTAAATATCAATAGAATATCCACAATGGACGCCGTCAGTCGATGTCGGCCGAAAGCCTATAATAAAATGATTCGTGGAACATTTCATAGGCTGCTTCTAAAGTTAGACGATGGCAAAGAGCATCAAGGTAAGAAATGCTTCCGATGTTTTTCCACACACGATCTCTGGAAGCCTAAACTCAAATTATCCTTACATGCGAATTTTCCGACATTAAAACCATAATGTGGTTTTATGTGTAATGAATTATAGAATTTACCAGACCATTCTAAGGTACGACTTTTTTTTTAAATGTTTCAGTATCACTACATAGTATATTAAATAGTGGAGAAATACTGTTATTTTTGAAGTTTCTAATGTGATGTCGTAATAATTATACTTTTTCCGCTTACATTGCAAACGCAGGCCGATTTTGACGAGACTTTCACTGATAGCTGGTAGCTGATGATATAAGGAGTAACTTAAGCTACTTTTTTTAGACTAGCTTCGCCCCGCGGTGTCACCCGCGATACTACAATAACCGCGGGTAGCATCGCGGGACTCGGCTATCAATAATAAAACTTAATGTTTCCGAAGCGAAGCGAGGGCGCGTCACTAGTCAGTAATAAACTAGTTAACTACTGTACCTTCATTTGTTTCCCTAACTGCACTTAGGTCTTTTACTTCGTGGTGAGGAATGAAAGTGTTAAGTATTCGAAAATAATGTGATAATAATAAAAACCGGAGATTAAACCGTAACAATATTTTTGTGCTAGTAAACCACACACACAACTTAGCCTTCTAACGTTGAGATTTACGCGAAGTCAGAAGTGACGCCAGAGCCATCCCACATAAAATTAAACTTTACCATTCTACGCTACGAGTTCTCTGTCCTTTTGTCGCCAACAGACACGGGCAACGCTTTATCAGAACCACATTTAGCGTGAACGCAGCTTCCTCGTCAAAGTTTCGACCGAACAAAATTATTTTGTAAAGCATCCGATGAATATTTGACAGGGTATACGAGTATATATAGCATAAGATCGATCATTTTAATGTTTAAATTTTCGATTGAATTCGATTGATCATGTTATAATGTAGGTATGTATGTTATGAAGACACTGCTGGACAAGGAAGGGTAGTGCTGAATCCGGGCTTATTGCAAGCCAAACTTGACATGTGAAATAGAAGTCTCTCAGAAATAAGAAGACTTAATAAATTTTAAGGTATCGACAAGCAATTATTACATATATTTGTGTGTACACACCCAGTTGCCAGAGCAGAGTTTGTCATTACTATTTGGTGCAATTGCGTCCAACCGCACGGTGCAATGGATTGTTTGCCCCACACTATAAAATCGGTGTTTTTTAATTGCTTAGATGAGTGAACGATGTTTCTGTGAACAAATGGAATTGTAATGGAGAAGATACCACTTTGTGCTGTTATTGTTAAAAATGAAAAAATCAAAGAAGAGTATGGCATCGAAACCTCAGTGTATACAAAAAGATTGAGAAGTTAAAAGAAGACTGCAAGAAGATAAAGAAAAAATATTACAACGAGCTAAATAAAGAAAATTGCAAGAAGTAGGAGAAAGAACCTTACCAGATGCCACACAAAATGGAATACTGTATAAAGAGAAGAACGGACGTATACTTATCGTGGTACCAAAGAAGATGCAGACAGAAATTATAAGAAATATGTTCAGCAGTGGACGGACAGCTATAGGCTGAGGGAGAGAGAGAGAGTGAACAGTGTGGGCATTGCACCATACGAGTATTGATCCTTCCCCTTGAGAACAAGGTGGGAAACCTTTAGGGCCAAGTCTCGACTGTACAGTGTAACCGCTGTCCCACCCACCCTTCAAATCGGAACTAAATATTGCTTCCAGGTACAAACAGGATGGGTGATTGACCATTTTTTACGTTGGAGATCCCACCATGTCCCGTCGTCTGATCCCCGCCGGAGACAAGACTCGGGTCAGGGATGGGGCAATCCCACGGTCAACACTAGACGCATGGCTCTCCCAAGGACGACCGGCTGGACGTAATCGTGATCATGGGTAATGACAACTACCAGAGCACAGTAGCAGAAGTAGTGCGGTAGTGTGTAATAGTAATCCTCAGTGGGTAAGTAGTTGCGACCACTGACAATAAAAATATCACCAATAAAAAATCACATTTATTTCGATAACAAAATTTTTAAATCAGTTTTAGTAGGTAGCAATAGGATATGGCTCGTTTCACCATCAAGAAATGATGTATAAATAAAAACTAGTCTACCTTCACAGATTTTAATTAAATTATGCACCTTTATATCACCTTGGTGCATCATTTCTTGTTCCTCAAAAGACATTTACTTCGCCGCACCTTGGCGTGATTAATGTGCCCGAGAATGCACCTACATTAATTCTCATGAAACTGTTTACATAGAATTTGTGTTTTGGCGTGAAAAATAGCTTACTCTATAATTGGATTCGAGTTATATTTCTTTCACATGAACGAGAAAACGATGTTAGGATTCAACACGTCTTACCACCGTAAAATCTTACACTTATATTTTATTCTGAAACACTTTAAGCTTTTCAATGCTCTATTAAAAAGACCATCTTTCAAAAGATCCCGTAAAGGAACCGCCAAGCTCACGGACGTAAAACCAATTCGCAGCGAATCAACTTTCCTAAAAGTGGGAATATTATTCCGTAGCACCGTGCGCCACCTGGCGGCGTTATGCGCTAGTGGATTTTCCATTTTCTCGGTAATATCAAGGTGGGCCCACATCAACTAAATGAAATACTGCGGTCGACAATATGAGGCAACCAGTAGAGCGAGTCTTGTACAACATACGTCGAAACGGGTTAGTTTATTATAATATTCCTATGTTCAATTAGGTACACTACTTAAATTAAAATTAATAGTACTACTGTCTTCCGTTTTCGTTAGTCGATAAAAAATACTTTTTGCGGCTTAATTTCGCGTTTTTATTGACACTAGTGCTCCCGCAGTTGTCGAAATCCGAATATAACTAATCTTCTCTTCTCTATATATAAAAATGAATTGCTTTTCGTTAGTCTCGCTAAAACTCGAGAGCGGCTGAACCGATTTGGCTAATTTTGATCTTGAATTATTTGTGGAAGTCCAGAGAAGGTTTAAAAGGTGTAAATATGAAAATACTCTGAATTAAATAAAAATAACAATTTTGTTTTTCCTTTGATGTGTCGGACCGATTCCTTTTGTTTGCTTTGAGTTTATTTTATACAAAAGTTTAGGTCTTTTACTTATCGATTGAGTCACTACGAAGTCTGCCGGGTCAGCTAGTTAAAATTATAAATATGAACATTATAATGGTTCTATTGTCAAAGACTTCTACGAGTATAATCACAGGTTTCGCCAAGACTAAACCATAAAAAAATAATATTAAAGATAAACAATAATAACCTATTTTTTATTTGACCATAGCCACCCATTTATTTGACCATTTGACACTAGTGCTCCCGCAGTTGTCGAAATCCGAATATAACTAATCTTCTCTTCTCTATATATAAAAATGAATTGCTGTTCATTAGTCTCGCTAAAACTCGAGAGCGGCTGGGCCGATTTGGTTAATTTTAGTCTTGAATTATTTGTGGAAATCCAGAGAAGGTTTAAAAGGTAGATAAATATGAAAATGCTCGGAATTAAATAAAAATAATAATTTTGTTTTTTTATTATTATTTTTTATTGCTTAGATGTGTGGACGAGCTCACAGCCCACCTGGTGTTAAGTGGTTACTGGAGCCCATAGACATCTACAGCGTAAATGCGCCACACACCTTCAGATATAAGTTCTAAGATCTCAGTATAGTTACAACGGCTGCCCCACCCTTCAAACCGAAACGCATTATTGCTTCACGGCAGAAATAGGCGGGACGGTGGTACCTACCCGTGCGGACTCACAAGAGGTCCTACCACCAGTAAAAACCCCAGTAAAAACCTTTAGGGTCCCCACATCGGACGGATTCCTTTTGTTTATTTTAAGTTTATTTTATACAAAAGTTTAGATCTTTTATTTATCGATTGAGGCACTACGAAGTCTGCCGGGTCCGCTAGTAAAAAATAAAGACAAAAATGTAAAACAATAATCACGATTAAGACTTGAACCAATTATAAAACTAAATCGTTTTTAAATTACATTCCCAAAGACAGAACTATCGACTCACCGGGAAGGAGTTCAGTTAAAGTTTCCGTTAGATTGATATCTAATATTCGTTTCAGTTTTACAGCGAACGATACGATTTTCTAAATATTATTTTTATAAACTTACGCTGAGGTAAAAGAGTCATTTGTGATAAAATTGTTGTCAAAAATTTGCGAATTCCGATTTTTTTTCCCAAAAGAAACATTAAATGATTTTCAGGCAAAAAAAAATTAACAGTTGTACAGACTTAATATTTTATTCAAACTGTGTAACAGTAAGAAAATAATTGTTTTAAAAGAATGAAAATGAGAAGAAAGCTTTATACGGTCCAAAATCTTTTCATAGGTTTGTAGATTCTTCTCGATTCCCAGTAGCCCCTTCTATTTTTCAGTCCACAGACGTATATTGTTGGACATAGGCCTCCCCCAAGCCTCGCCAAAACAGTCGGTCCTCCGCTGTTTGCATCCAGCGGGATTCCGCTCTCAACTCCCGAGTCTCAACAGGTCATCGGTCCACTTGATGGGAGGCCTTCCCACTCGTCGCCACTCGAGAACTTGTTGGCCCCAGCGGCCATCTGTTTGTTCTACGATCAATGTGCCCCACCCACTTCCACTTCAACGTCGTAATCCTTTGTGCTATGTTGGTTACCATGGTTTTCCTGCGAATCTCCTCATTTCTCAGATTTGATCTTGCAGAAAAACTCCAGGCATTCCTCTCTCATTGCTATTTGGGTAACCTATCAAAAAGTTACACTTCACACTAGGTAAACCTCAACTGAACTACCCTAACCATTTTATAGTAATTATGCAGAACTTTATCGACTCACCGTTCTACACACAAGATCTTCTAATTCTCCGTCACTCACAATACGCAATTGCTATCTTTAGCAAAGAAATCCACATACAAATTGGAACCAATTTAGCTTATATGGAAAACGTATTGTATTATAAAATCGTATCGTATTTTAAGTCGTATCGTGACGTATAACAGCTCTCTGTACTAATACGGAGACGTCTCAGGTAGACACGGACTGCACTACGCTATCTATTGGTGCAATTGTAAATATATTTCCGCTAGTTAAATCACCTCAGAAACGAGTCACGAATAACATTGCGCACGACATTTTGACTTTTACGATTCATTGCTAAATTTTGTGCGCCAGAAGGGTTAGTTGTTAGTTAAAGTGCAAAGTTTAATTGTTATTGGGGAATTTTCACGTTGAGCAAAACTGTTGTTTCGTTTTAAAGCTGCCTTCGTGTTAAGGTTGTCGGAGACTAATTTTTTAGGATTTCTTTGTCAAATTGAAAACAACTAAAACCCTTTTGGAAGGAAATCCTATTGCTGCTTTTTTATTTACAAGATGTTGTCGATTTGCTGTCCTTAACCACTTTATTAATGATACACAGCACATTATTTCACATAGAAAGTTTGCCTTATACGCATTTTAGCTACATTCTTTTTATTTACTCTAGCTTGATGCAGAAACTCATGGCCCACGTGGTTTTCATTCGTTAGCGAAGCCCATAGACATCAACACGTGAATGCTGGTCACGGTATTAGATCGAAGTTGCTATCTCATTATATAACGACAGTCCCATCCTTCAAGGCAGAATGTATGGCTACGCGGCATATATTGACATCATTCAGTATTACTAGTTTCAAGGTACCTTTGGTTAGTTGCCTCAGAGAGTCACGGGCTTCCGCGTGACCAGTGATGTCCGGGACCACACGCCCTGTGCCCTCCACTCACTGATACTGTATTTAAACATTCTCATTTTTATATTATAATCGAGTTGAATATAGACACAGTTGATTCCTGCCGGTGCGAGATACGTTAACTGGCTTACTGTAACTCTAACAATCTTAACTTTTTCTAATAATTAATTCAATTAGCGATTTCCATCAACAAAAACATACACAGTACTGTCATTCAATTTGACAACAAACAGATAGGTTCCGTGTGAGCTAAATTAACAGCTACAACATTGCGACTAATGGATTTCCTATACAAATATTACTGGACGCGTTTTCGTTTCCGTCTTGCACGGTTGACCCAGCACCATCAGTGAGCCCTAAATAAATTGTCGGCTATTCGTGGCGAAGCGGTCTCACGAGCTTTTGCAAAAATAGGCCGTATGTGCAATGGTGGCTTTTTAGAAGAATGTGCCTGTGAAGCCCGATCTGTTTCTAAGTAAGAATTTGAAGCATACTGTTATATTCTAGCCTTGGCCTAATAGTGCCCACAGCACTAATCATATGCAAAGTCAGTATTTTTGATTGATCCTAGCATATTTATTGGAACTTGTGGTCCCCTAGTGGTCGAAATTCGACTATAATTAACTGAAATGATAAGTTTGAACATTATTGTGGTTCTATTGTCAAAGACTATTAAACTTCTATAATCACAGATTTCGTCAAGAGTACTCTATAAACAAATAATATTAATATATTCTCAATTTAACCACGGACTTTACAAAAAACCAAAGTGTATATATGCGTGTGTGTGTCAAACTCTACCATTTTGGGTATGATCAGTGACATTCGTTATATTGCCTACATACATTAGGAAGTGGTCACCAATATACACAATCATTGGAAATGGCTGGAATACAGCTTAGCCGCAGCCTAGCATGAAAGCCTTCTTCAGACTTAAATTATCTATTTATCTATATATATAAAAATGAATTGCTGTTCGTTAGTCTCGCTATAACTCGAGAACGGCTGGACCGATTTGGCTAATTTTGGTCCTGAATTATTTGTGGAAATCCAGAAAAGGTTTAAAAGGTAGATATAAGTATGAAAATGCTCGGAATTAAATAAAAATAACAATTTTGTTTTTCCTTTGATGTATCCCCCGTCGGACGGATTTTATTTCTTTTAAGTTTATTTTATGCAAAAGTTTAGGTCTTTTATTTATCGATTGAGGCACTTCGAAGTTTACCGGGTCAGCTAGTATGTAATAAATAATAAAATGCTGAAATCAATGTTGATAATAATGAAGACATTAGTAACATTCGTCTAAGCATGAGTAAGGTCAAGGTTTCGTTGGAAGCCGGTCGATGATTCCATTATTTCGGTCACGCGACCTGTCACCACTCACAGACTGATTCATTATTTATGGATCCGGGAAAATCTGAAATTATTCGGTAATTTCTGTAGGGTTGGTACAGTATTTATTTTTGCTTATTCTTTTTTTATTTTATTGCTTAGATGTGTGGACGAGCTCACAGCCCACCTGGTATTAAGTGGTTACTGGAGCCCATAGACATCCACAACGTAAATGCGCCACCCACCTTGAGATATAAGTTCTAAAGTCTCAAGTATAGTTACAACGGCTGCCCCACCCTTCAAACCGAAACGCATTACTGCTTCACGGTAGAAATAGGCCAGGGTGGTGGTACCTACCCGTGCGGACTCACAAGAGGTCCTACCACCAGTATAACGGGTAGTATTTGCTACATAAAATTTTATAGTAGGCTCTTTAAAAATAGAGACAAAGATATACATATAGCCTGCGAGAGAATGGGATAAAATACTCCTCAAGATTTTACTTCTACCGCGTAGGAGCTGCAAATATGTATTTTAAACAATAAATTGCTTCTAATGAACTTTTGATATTATTCTACAATATCAGTGTGTAGTTCAAGAAAGATTTTTTGTACGAAACGACTTAAAAAGAAGAATTTGTAACACGAACATCGTTTGAATTACAGATTCATCATGGTAGTCATCGTGGCCTAACGGATAACGGCCGTTTTCAATAACCTATCTATCCCTAGTTTCAGTTACTAAAGATAGACAAATCTATATTTTTGTCCTTACTTACGTTCCAATAACCTATCGACGGACAGCAGTTCCTATCGGATTTATCTATCCATCGTCGGGAGGACGGATAGCCTGCTAAAGATAGAACGCTCATACAAATCGTGCTTACTTCCGTTTCAATATGAGTTTTAAGTAACTCTCCGGTAGGCGGCGCTATCTCTAGTATGGGCATTCGCTTATCTGTCAAAATCGGCCGGTTACATGTTTATCTTGCTATAATTTAATAATTGTTTCTCTTCATATTGGCATATTTTAGCAGTGATGATAGCGATATGGAATTATTTCAAATGATAATGGATTGTGATGCAGATAGTGATAGTGAGGCCGATATCATATGGTTAGGAAAATAAAGATCGTCTGAATTACATGGCGAAGATCAATAATTACGAATTTGACTATAGATTTCTAAGCAAAGGTGTTGTGAATGAATTGATTAATTTAATGAGACCATATTTGAGTGTAACGTCAAAAAGGTAAGATAAATTTTAACCATAAAAGTACTCGTTATTACAACTTATATTTGTTTATAGCAATAGCAAAATTATACCTAATTTTTGTTGTGTTACAAAATCACACTCAACAGGAATTCTATAATACTGCTGGATTCCCNCTAATATAGTAGGTAAACAATAGAAAAACAAACAAAAGAAACTGATCACTGCTTATTGGCAAACGGACTGTCAAAACGTTTCGTTTCATAATTTCGACTAGGATAAAAATAGCAATACGTCCAATTTAAAAAAATCTACATATGTTTTTATTACTTTTTGTTATAAACAAATGTGTTTATGATAGTCTACAATATGCTGGTTAAAGTATAGTTATAATTTAGAATAAAATAAAATAAGTCTTGATCCTGATGTTGTTTCGTATTTGTAGTAGAACGAAACGTATCAAGAGGCTCGGATAAATCGGAGGGAAGAAGCTATCTACTGTTGGTTAAAGAGAGATAGCACTTATCCGTGATTGTGAAACGCAAATTATGGATAGATACGCTCTTGCTGATATTCGGAGATAGCTATCTATCCGAAAACTCAGATACGTTATTGAAAACGGCCGTAAGACGTCCGGTGCATTCGTGTTGAAGCGATGCACCGGTGTTCGAATCCCGCAGGCGTGTACCAATTTTTCAAATGAAATACGTACTCAACAAATGTTCACGATTGACTTCCACGGTGAAGGAATAACATCGTGTAAAAAAATGAAACTCGCAAAATTATAATTTGCGCAATTACTGGTGGTAGGACCTTGTGAGTCCACGCGGGTGGGTACCACCACCCTGCCTATTTCTGCCGTGAAGCAGTAATGCGTTTCGGTTTGAAGGGTGGGGCAGCCGTTGTAACTATACTTGAGACCTTAGAACTTGTATGTCAAGGTGGGTGGCGCATTTACGTTGTGGATGTCCATGGGCTCCAGTAACCACTTAACACCAGGTGAGATGTGAGCTCGTCCACCCATCTAAGCAATAAAAAAAAAATTCAAATCTCATTTCAAAAAAAATATTGTTAACTTAAAATAGATTAGACAGCCCTAGCCACACACGATTAGGAACGCTGAAGTCGGAATATACTAATAGCATGTGTTTCTAACCCTAAATAAACTGTAATATACTTATTACAATAAACTTATTATATGCTAATGCGACAGTTAATGTTTCCTTAATACATTGAATAACAATAAGGTCGATTTTCTTTCGCTGATCTCTAGATCACGTATGATCATCCCACGTGTGGGATTGTGGGTGTCTACTGCTCGTTGCCCCAGCATTGAATCCCTGATGAGATAAAATATAGAAAGAACAAGAACAAAGTAGCAAACGGTTTTCGGTTACAACTCTGTACAACATAATTGATGCCTAAGTAACCGCTCAACAATACCAACTAAATGATGAGCAATAAAAAGATACATCTTCAGAATTACTCGCAACCAGCAAAACGAGGAGGTGAGTCTTTAAAACGCTATTTATAAAGAAGACAGATGAACATATCCACTAGTGGCGCTAGTCAGATACACTGTAGTTGGACGATAAATCCTAATCTGTAATTCTAAATGTGGGTAGTTGGTCGTCGTCTATAAAAGACAACGTGAATAGACGCTCGCTCCATACTACCAGAACTATTTATATAGATTATAGGTAATAAATACATTTAAACCAATTTCGATTTTAAAAATTTACAATTCGAATAGTTATAATCATTGACATAAGAACAAAGTGAAATATCTTCGTTTTAATAATACATAACCGTGATACGTTACACATCTGTACTTATATTTTGTTGCGCCGTGGGTCATCCGTCGCATCGGATCGCAGCTAATGACCCGTGTGATTGGCTGAACGGTATCCAACTTCGACCCCGACTGCACCTGCTTTTTGATAGCCTCAATAATAAATGTACACTGCGGATGTGTCCACCTTGCACAAATTAAAATATTACTTTGAAGCTTTTGAGGTTTTTTTCCTACCTAAGCNCTGTACTTATATTTTGTTGCGCCGTGGGTCATCCGTCGCATCGGATCGCAGCTAATGACCCGTGTGATTGGCTGAACGGTATCCAACTTCGACCCCGACTGCACCTGCTTTTTGATAGCCTCAATAATAAATGTACACTGCGGATGTGTCCACCTTGCACAAATTAAAATATTACTTTGAAGCTTTTGAGGTTTTTTTCCTACCTAAGCTGATGGTCCAGAGAGACCATGTCAGCGTAGCCGGGCTAGTAGGTGGGCTCAAACCTACCAAGAGCCGTGCTTCGCAGAATCTACCACCGGATCGGAAACGTGACCTACTGTGAAGACCCGGTGAGAAACTCAGTGGGCTGTGTCTGCGGGTTAATTTGCTCGCCGAGCCCTTCGTCGCAAGCGACGGATTCGACGAGAACGATGACCGGTGCTTGAGGTACCTAAAGCGCCGTTAGTGGATCGGGAGGATCCGAAATGACGTGTTTTGGGCGACGTCGACTGTTTACCATTTGGTCCGCGGGATCCGCTATGTAGTTACCGGCGGCCACGTTAAGAGGGTTCTCATGTCGTGCCGCTTTATCGAAATGAGCTTTTGAGTTCGCTTCGTGTTAAAATGAAGAATAAGTATCTCTCCAGGACTGTCTCGGAGTCAAAACTGATGACACAGGTACTGCCCAAGATATTGCGAACTTAATAAACCAATATAAGGCTCCTTCCGATAAACGAAACGAATGCAATTACCTAATAACGAAAAAGCGGGATGACCTTTCCCTTGAACTAGTGAGGACAATATTACAGATTATGGAACTTGACACTAAAAATCAAATAGATTCACAATTTTTGAATTTATTAAAAAGCTAAATAATGATATTGAGTTGTCAAAATAAAGGCTGCGTTGAATTTTTGTACTTTTTGTAATTTTTATAAACATAGTTAAGGTTTACAATAGCAAACATCAGTGTCAGTCACCATCAGAACTGCATAACTACAATAAACTAGAGGTTCCGCAGTAGTCGAAATTCGACTATAATTAATTGGAATTGTAAGTTTGTACACTATAATTATTGTATTTTATACTTCTATAAACACAAATTTCGCCAAAACTACACTATAAAAATATTAACAAAGACAAACAATATTTAATCTATTCTCAATTTGACAACAGCCGTCAAGAACAAAAGTTTGACAATAAATAGTATGCATCCGTGTGTGCGTCAAATACATGGTCTGTAGTGTGTGTAATGTTTTCTTTATTGATTTAATGTATATTTTATGCATTTTTAAAAAAAAATATTACCATGTGCACTTCTTCTCTACATTCTCTATAAGTGTGGAAAATTTCATAATCCTCCGTCCCCGCAATTTTCGTAAAAAGGGATACAAAGTTTTTGCTTCACGTATTAATATATAGATACTAAACTGTCCATTTGCTTAGTGTTTCGTTGTATTTACATTGACGGATGCTAATATACCGAGGTTCAATCATAGCAGATAAACATATCAAATGGAGAACGATTTCTTTTTATTGCTTAGATGGGTGGACGAGTTCACGGCCCACCTGGTGTTAAGTGGATACCGAAGCACATGGAAATCTACAACTTAAATGCCGCCACCTACCTTGAGATATGAGTTCTAAGGTCTCAGTATAGTTAGAACGGCTGCCCCACCCTTCGAACGGAAACGCATTACTGCTTCACGGCAGAAATAGGCAGGGTGGTGGTACATACCCGCGCGGACTCACAAGACGTCCTATCACCAGTAATTACGCAAATTGTAATTTTGTGGGCTTGATTTTTATTACGCGATGTTATTCCGTCCCTGTGGAAGTCAATCATGAACATTTGTTAAGTACGTATTTCATTAGAAAAATTGATACCCGCCTGTGGGATTCAAACACCGGTGCATCGCTCGATACGAATGCACCGGACGTCTTATCCTTTATGCCACGACTTCATACCAATACCAATAGTACCACCATGACACCAAACCAATTATTTTTCGTTTACCTAACTGGTGACAGTCTCGCACAGTACAATTGTTCCGTGAATTTCTCGAAAACTCCTTTTACGAGAAAAAGATACAGCTAATTTTCCCTGAATCTCCTGCAAAGCCTTTAAACGCTCATGTCAAAACTTTATAAGCTGATTTAAATTATTAATAAGATCCGAATAGGTAGGGATTTTCATCATTTAACCTATCGGCTGTCTTATTCACAATATCATTTCGCCGCCTGTCTTCTTCTATCTGAGTTTACTCATTAGTGAGTGTAGGTTCCTTCATAAAAAAAAGGTTCCTTCATAAGCAATCTATTTTTTTTGGGTCTCTTGTCTTTCGCGTCGAGTCCTTACCAGCTATTTTGACCAGGTCATCGGTCCACTTCATCGGTTAATCATACCAATACATCTGACTAATACGCTTTTATTAGCTTCAGACGTATGTATGTTAGTATGTAACGGAATCTTTGAACATGATTGTGACCCCCTTCAAATCGTCGGATTAACTCGAAATTTGGTATACCGGTGACAATTCAATATTAAAAAAAAATATAATTTGATTTTTTTTTTGAAAAAATTTAGTTTTTCTATAAAAGCGTATTTTGCTAGTTTTTGTAAACTATTATTTATTTATTTTTAAATATAGCAGCGACTTACATGCCTAAGGCTGGTTCCGTCGTTAATTGATCGATTATTACCGCGCTGAGCCGCGACGACCCGCGACCCTCTTCAAAGAGACAACCTGACAAATTGTGGAGCGCCCTATCTGCGCTGCGGTCGCTTGATGCATTCTGATGTATGTGAAAGGATTTGTCGTTTGAAAAACAGTTTAATTGCATAGATTAGCTAAGGCTTTAGGCCGTGTACATGTACTTTATACATACTTGACGTGTTCTGTTCAATGTAGATACTAGATAAAAATAAAGGTTTACAGCTTAGCACAAAATAAAAACACAGCTTAGAATCATTGCTTTTCACTTGAAAAGTAACCGTTTTTGAGATTTGTTTACGACATATTGTGTTTTAATTCTGATAATGAAATTGACCCCGTCAAACAGTGTATATGCACATTCTCGGTTTCACCTAAATCAAATAATATCCAATAATAATACGTAGAGAGTAGCTATCATAGAAAACAAGATGTTTGATAGATGCTTGAATTTTCAAGTTAAGTTTGCATATACAAATGTGTGTATTATTTGCATATTCAAGTTCTGGACAGAAAAAAATCCTGGCCGTCAGTCTACCGAACAATTTCACCAACTTGGTGGAAGATCTTTCCTTTGTTTTAATCTCAAAAAAGGTAATGAAAATATGCATATCACCAAAAACGTGAATGTCATTATTGAAAAGTAAATACTCACCAAGACGCATTGAGTCGAAGTTGTTGTTGTTGTCCTAGGGTACCCCACTGATACATAGGGCCCTCACAAGTTGTCTCCATTTGACCTTGTCTTGCGCTTGCTTCTTAGCATAGAGTAGTATTGTCGAAGTATTATTGCAATTGTCCNAGGTAATGAAAATATGCATATCACCAAAAACGTGAATGTCATTATTGAAAAGTAAATACTCACCAAGACGCATTGAGTCGAAGTTGTTGTTGTTGTCCTAGGGTACCCCACTGATACATAGGGCCCTCACAAGTTGTCTCCATTTGACCTTGTCTTGCGCTTGCTTCTTAGCATAGAGTAGTATTGTCGAAGTATTATTGCAATTGTCCCACTCTTCATCCCGCAATATATTCTTCCTTCGCGGTAAAATAGGACGGTGGAAGCTGCGTCTATGGGCTCACAATACCAAGGAAACCATCAAAAAGAATGTATGTGTCATTTACAAAAAAAACTACATAATAATCTAAATTGCGATTTCGGTTACAATTTCATTGACGCCATAAAGCCAATGGCTGGGATAATCCAAGTTTATGGGGTCCTCTGTGTGGAATGGCACATTATCCACATAATACGCACTATACATTATCATAGTCGGGAAATTAATGTCGTCTGATAGTTTCTTTACGCTATTAGGCTGGTCGACAAAGATATGACGTATTTGCATAATCTGTGTGTCCTCAAGTTAATTGTAAGCGTATTTTCCGTGGGCGAGAAACTTTACGATCACTAAATGATATATTGCTATTAAAAAATACCGTCTTGTAAGTACATAGGCAAGGTATAGTAAAAAAATATAACACCACGGAACTCAAAGATAATTTCAACCCATAGAGACAGCCCACTGAGTTTCTCGTCGGATCTTCTCAGTGGGCCGCGCTTACGATCCGGTTGTAGATTCTGCAAAGCACTGCTCTTGCTAGGGCCAGTGTTAGCAACACAACCAGTTTGAGCCCCGTGAGCCTACCTACACGTTAGGGCGAAGTTGAAATAGTCTCTCAAGGCTATCAGCGTAGGTAGGGAAAAAAAGACAATTATATGTAACAAAAAGAAGACAACAGGGGCGGCGAGGTTTGAGTTGAGAACTATTTTTCAGACAAAATCAAATGTTTCACAAATGGGATTTCCGGAAAAACTAACATCCTCTCAACTGCCCGAGCGTCACGACATGTTTTATTTAGAACAAAGCGAAAGTATCTTAAATCACGGCCGGCTACACTCCGAACAACGCCGATGTCATGGATGGCAGCGTCCTTCAGCTAGAGACGCGTGTACTGCTACTCGTCTTTAACAAAAAAGATGTGTGGTGTCGTGGGACACAGGATAGGAACGAAGTTCCTTATTATAAAGATTTTAATTTTAAGTTCTATTCGTATAAAGGTATAAAGAAAATAAAACTGGAGGTTTCGCAACAACCCACGATTATTCTGTAAAGTGCGAACTTATTGCGGTACACTTCATTGACGGTTGCTTGCATAAGAGTTAGTGTATTGCGCAAACAAACGCTCTGAGATCGTGGTCAATGAATGATAAAGAAATATGTTATTTTTTGTACGTTATTACAAAGCTAAGTCGTACACTGTGTGCATTACTAATAAAAAATCTTACGTTACGGACGTTTTTTCCCGGTTAGGGTACCCCTCCGCATCGTCCCATAACGAACTTCGTTCCAAAAACCTTTGATAAGAGTTTTTAATCAGATCGAAGATGTGGAAAAATCTAGAAAACAAGAACAAACATTTAAAACGTATTTATGGGTAAGAGACAAATGAAATAAATAAAACAATTCTTCATGTAAGGAGTGTAACACGTGTAAATTTTATCTTTTCGTTTCTCCGTCGGATATCTTTTTCACGGCGAGTGAGCCCGCGTCGTGTCGGCTATGATTTACGCGGCCCGCCGGCATTGTCTCGCCGGATTGTCAGATAAACGGATATCCGACTCATATCCGCGCCGTATCCGCGCCTGATCCCTGTCTCTCGCTCCGAAATCGAGGCATCGCGCGCACACTTCATTTACATTTTACTCCGTTCCTTACTAACTTGAAAATGGTTACGTATTTATTTTTTTAATACTGTAAGACTTTTTATCTCATGTTGTATATTTTTATGCGTTTAAGTTGACAAAGCAAAATTAAAAAGGCACGCGTTCTTAAATTTTATTGGTAGCCACAGTGATGACTGTGTGAATTATTTGTAGAGTATAATTATTTGAATTTATTTACTGGTGGTAGGACCTCTTGTGAGTCCGCGCGGGTACGTACCACCACCCTGCCTATTTCTGCCGTGAATCAGTAATGCGTTTCGGTTTGAAGGGTGGGGCAGCCGTTGTAGCTATACTTGAGACCTTAGAACTTATATCTCAAGGTGGGTGGCGCATTTACGTTGTAGATGTCCATGGGCTCCAGTAACCACTTAATACTAGATGGACCGTGAGCTCGTCCACCCATCTAAGCAATAAAAAAAAGACAGGATTTTAAGAAAACTTTGCACAACGCATTAATTTCCATTTTTCTAGTAAAATAACGATAAAAATTACAGAACGTACCTAAATCTTTGTACAGGATTAACTGTCAGTCTAACAATAACTAAGAAGCTGTGATAGAATCAAGGATTGCGTGCTTAGACTAACTTGAAGTTGCTTCAATTCTTTCACTCATTTGACACTATAAACAATTCATTGATTTACTTTACAATCAATACTTGCTAATGATTTTCACTTTGAAAATTACTGTTTCATGTAGAATTTTTGACATAAATATAAGTAATTTCACCTTTTAATCTCGGGTTCATAGATCTATACTAATAGTATAAAGCTGAAGAGTTTGTTTGTTTGAACGCGCTAATCTCAGGAAGTACTGGTCCGATTTAAAAAATTATTTCATGTTAGATAACCCAATTATCGAGGAAGGCTATAGGCTATATCACGCTAAGACCAATATAAGCGGAGCACCAATAAAAAATGTTTCAAAATCGGGGTTGTTTTTACCTTTTGAGAGCATCCTCTGCGTGCGCTGCAGAAACGGTTAAAGTTTCGCTAAAATAATGTACGACAGAATTGTTTCCCTTTAAAGGATCTAAAAATAAGTCCGCGACAACATATATCTATATGTTAAGGTTAGCTCACTATAACTTTTTTTATGCTAACCAAATTTGTTCTAAAATAAAGCATTATTTTTGAACTTCTCCACGCGGACAAAGTCGCGGGCAAAAGCTTTACAGTTTTTTTGCTTACAGAATCGTTCGAGATTAAGCCGAAAATAGCTAATTTATTTTTTTCTTGTATTTTTATAATATTAAATTGTTTTGCGTTACTTCACTAAATATTTAACATCGACCTCGATTGATTTAAATCAACTGCATGCCCACAGAGCTGATAATAATTACCTTATCGCTGGAATGCATTACAGACGCCTTTGAGAGCCCACACATGTAACTATAACAAAGCCTTTGTGTTCCGTATCAATTATTAACAACAATATTAATGTTCATTTTGGTACCCATTACCTGAAATATCCGTCTCAAATTTGATTATTGGGCTATACGGTATCGGCATAGAATAACACTATCCCATCTCTTCCCGTGGCGATCGTAAAAGACGACTGAGAGAGGCAGCAACGTTCTCTGAATATTATATTGGAATATTGCGATGGCCAGCCGGCATTTACTCGTAATAAGAACTTAGTGAGTCCGCGAAACTTAGTTATACCATAATACAGATAATTTTCAATTGTCTTTCCAATTTCCGGATTCAACAACGGTTATTTCTTCAATATGAGGCTTACGCTGAAAGACCGTGAGAGTTATTAACAGGCCAGCTACCATGAGCACCCGTAACGGCATTTTGATTGCAACAACTTCAGAAAAATTAAAAACACCACAGTCTTTAACCACTTTAAACACCATAGTCTTTAACCTACAATTCTTACAAACTAACGCAGGGCTTATTGCATATCGGTGTTGTTTATTTATTATTACTTAGGACAGTCAGACTATTTCAGACGACTACTGAGGTCTAACGACAGCAAAAGGTGAATTGAAATTTAGAATAATCGCAAAGGATTTGAAACATCGTAAATAATAAAATGAAACAATCGCGAGGTTATAATTAACCCAAGGTAAATTTTACCGCCCACTTCAAGACACAAGAACTCCATTGCATTATAATAGTTCTTGGGACACTTTAAGGACTGACGTCCCTTGACAAGGCAGCACTTATGTCAAGGTGTTTCAGTAGTTACCGTGTATCACCAGGTCTATGGTCGATTCCGATTCGGTAGCAGATTCATTCGCGAAGTGCTTGAGTTGTTCGGTCTCCTTAGGAGGCCGCAGCTGTTAGCAAATCCCACCCCTCCTGGCTGAGCCTTTGCTCGTCCGCCTGTCCTAGTGAAACTGGAAAGGCCTCAGGGCCACCAGTAATCCATCCAATCCAGATCAGAAGAATACGCTTCAAACTGTTCATTAGAAATCTATGCGAGTTGTTCAACAAAACCTGGAGAGTTTGCGCAAGCAATACTGGTGTTTTAATAAGTTTTGACGCGTTTGAGATTTGTACTTTTAAGGTACACATAATTTTGTTACATTGTAAAGATTTTGTAAGAGATTTAAGTGCGTTTTGTTAATCAGAAAAATTATAAATTAATCAAAATAAAAATTTCGTTAATTCTGAGCTGGTAAATAATTCAATTACGTTCAAGGAGTATGAACAGATGGCCGTTGGGGACAAAAAGTTTTCGAGTGGTGACCTCAACGGAAGACTGGGCAGGGGTAGACCCCGTAGACCTCCCTACACGGTTAACCGACGACAGCCGCAAGAATCCGCTAGATCCCCAGCACAGGAAGGTATTTATGCCGAACTTTGGCAGAGACGTATCTCCAACAGTGGATGTCTGTGCATTAATAATCTATCTTCTATCTATCTATCTTCTATCTTTTTATTCTTTATATATAAAAATGAATTGCTGTTCGTTAGTCTCGCTAAAACTCGAGAACGGCTGAACCGATTTGGCTAATTTTGGTCTTGAATTATTTGTGGAAGTCCAGAGAAGGTTTAAAAGGTAGATAAATATGAAAACGAAGGGAATTAAATAAAAAATATAATTTTGTTTTTCCTTTAACGTGTCCCCCGTCGGACGGATTCCTTTTGTTTGTTTTAAGTTTATTTTATACAAAAATTTACGATTGAGGCACTACGAAGTCTGCCGGGTCAGCTAGTGATGGATAAGTATGAGAACACATACGGTATTTCTTATTTTAATTTGATAGTAGTAAAAGTTTCTTTATAAGTGACCAGATTGTTGTGTTTAATCTCTTTAAATGATTCACAAGTACTCACGTACATGTATATGGACTAATTTATAAGCTCTGCTTTGAATTATGAACAGGATTTGGAATTTTTAAAGTCTTCGATCGATTTCGGTGATAAAAACAAATTAAATCGAAAAATATTTCTAACAAATTAATATCGGATGAAGACATAATCAGTGGCGGACTTGCCCTAGGCCCGGGCCTAGGGCGGCCAGAATTAGGCGGGCCCCAATCGTGTCCAAAAAAACTTATTATAACGTATAGCGGGCGGACTGCACTGCATAATGCAATCTATACCACATCCTTAAATACTCTATTATCATCTCAGCTATTGTTATTCATTATACTAAACTTATGGTTACTTTTACCCACACTTCCCACCCGCACTTGCGATAATAAGTAGCTCCGTACAAATTAATTGTGTTTAATTAGATATTGAAATATTTAACTCGCAAATAAGTGTTGAAAGTTGAGAAGACTCATGTAAAAGTTATCATAACCAAGTATGCCAAGTTGGCAGAGTATGTTAGAGCAATAACTAGTTGTAACAACACATTATGTACCATATTCTTGCGAAATAAAACAATTTTTTTTCCTAAATGTTTAAATCTATTTAGATAAAAGATGGCAATAAAGTGATTTCGTTATGTAGTCTATCTGGTGGATGCTGAGAAAGGGACGGCTGAGGGCTTGGGGCCTAGGGCGACCGAGACTGCAAATTTGCCACTGGACATAATTATGATACAATAATTTATAAATACCACATCTTTAGGTTATAAAACCACATCTTTAGGTACACGTAGTGATTACTTGCTCAGTGTTAGGTACATGTTCACTATGTCATATTTGTGATGCACTCACTTTTACATTGTCATAAGATTGAAAGTAAAGGTTGACAGTTGGTGGACTATGCATTAAATCTGTTAATAACATGGAGGATGGTAGCGTGCGAACAGTCTTCTAATCTTCACGAGTGTGGCGATAATAATAAATTCTGTGAGCTCCTTACGTTATATACTCAAGAGAAAATGCTTAGTAAAATTCTCCTAACCTCTTAGGCTTTCACGGTTTAACGAATCAATCATTTTAATGTTGCACACTTTTCTTTTTTTCGTTTTCTTTGTAGTCCCTGAAATAATGTAATAGATATACACTTACGAAACATTATATATTTGCTTTTAATTTAATTCGCAAATATGTAGTTTAATTACATAACTTATGTTTAGCGCTACTTTCTCAATGCATTATTTATGATGTAATAATGAACTGTACTAAGTACATAGTATTTTTTTAAATAAATACTAAAGTATTTGGTTTTTACTACCGCGTCCACTAGAAACGTCACGTATGTATTTATTTAATTTTTTTATGCTTAGATGGGTGGACGAGCTCACAGCCCACCTGGTGTTAAGTGGTTACTGGAGTCCATAGACATCCACAACGTAAATGCGCCACCCATCGTGAGATATAAGTTCTAAGGTTTCAAGTATAACAAAACGGCTGCCCCACCCTTCAAACCGAAACGCATTACTGCTTAACGGCAGAAATAGGCAAGGTGGTGGTACCCACCCGCACAGTCTCACAAGAGGTCCTACCACCAGTAACTGATTCAATTTCAAATTGATTAATCACAAAATATGTATATATATATATATATTTATGTATATATTTATGTATATGTATTTATTTAAGTACTATGTATGTACTATGTATTATGTATGTTATATATACACATATGTTTAATATATACCTTCACACTACACCTACCAAGCTTCATCTCTGCACTCCCCTAAGGTAGACTGTTAGAGAATGCCTATGGCATTAAGTCCGCCTTTATACTTTCTAGTATAAGAAGTTATAAATAAATAAATAAATAAATAAAATAAGGAAACAGAAAACACGGCCACATGCAAACTATGTGATGCAGTTTGGTAGTTCAAAAACGAATAGTTAAACATTCTCGCAGTATACTTAACACACATAGAGCCGCCACGATCCGGCAAAATGAACTAAAAGCTCGAACAAAACTTTATTCTTCAACTAATAAAGGCGCGTTAAATAATTTCTGCACTGCAAGTCAAGACTGGCGGGAGTCGGCACTATTGTTCTAAATAAACATTAACTTTTCAATTTGGCTCCGACGGCCGCTGTTAAATTCTTAAGAAGTCTAGACTCAACTTCGATTGCCTGTTAACGTTCTCATGAAGGAGCCTTTTTAACGCCGAGAGTTCTTGTGGTCGAGTCGTGTTTATAGAATACGATATATCGTTACGATATCGTACGATTAGAGTTGCGTTTAGCATATTGTCAATTTCAATGCCGTCACGCTAGTTATAGATATGACCATCTCACTTTATGTCTTCCGTAAGTTGAGGAAAGGTAAAAGTAACTCAGGTAAAAGTATATTGCAAAGCAACTTCAAAAAAATGCTGCTTTACTTTTTTTTCTACCTGTTGGTGGGCTTAAACCGGGAGTGTTGCTAGCACTGGCTTTTACCACTGGATCGGAAATGCGACTCACTGAGTAGATCCGAGGAGAAACTCGATGCGCTGAGTCTATGGGTTAATTCACTCGTCGAGCCCTTCGTCGCAAGCGACGGGTTCGGCGAGGATGGTAACCGGTGCTTGAGGTACCTAAAAGCACCGTTAATGGATCGGGAGGATCAGTAATGACGTGTTTAGGGTGACGTCGACTGTTTACCATTCGGTCGACAGGATCAGGTATGTAATTACCGGCGGCCACGACAAGAGGGTTTTCATGTCGTGCCGCCTTCTTAAAGTGAAATCGTAAGCTTTCCGTACGTAAAAAAACACTAAATATCGTGGAAACTAAAAGTGCTTAAACTGATACCATTTATAAAGCTGTTATATTTCCCAGAACGAATAGTTCTGAGTAAGATTTCACCGCGTTTTAATGAAGTTCAATATTAAGAGTGAGTGTGTTCAGAAAAAGTTGATATTAGACGGTTTATTTTTGCCTCCAACGATATGTAATGTTTTACAATAACAATAATAAATACATATCGGAGCGTCGCATATGATTGTTACTTCGTTAACTCGTCAGGGCAGGAGTGCGTTGAACTTATGGAAACGGTGAAATATGTAGACTGTACTGTTGATTTTAAACTGCTTTATTTATACAGACGGTTATATTGCGTAAACAATCAGAGATTATAATAATAATTAGTGATTTAGAGCCAATGGTTTGTGAATGACCGCCACGTTCGACCGCCATGACAAACGCAACTCCGTTCGGTGTTGCCTGCTCTAAATTAAAATTACCATTTAGTCGGATTAAAAACGATTAATCGTTATTGAAATAATACAACAATTTACCATCGATTAAAATTAACAAAATAAATTATATACCTCAAAATTAACTGGTTTTCATTAAGTAAAAATACCAAACACCGTTTTATATAAATACATAAATGGAAATGGGAAACGGAAAAAAATCGGTTTCGTAAGCAGATGGGATCCTCGAATTCGTAGATAAATTCTTATATAAATTTTAAAAAGTTTTATTTTTATTAAAAGTTTTTTTTTGTTTTTAATATCAGTCATTTTAATATTTGGTTTGGATTAAAATTTAGCTAACATTCATCTGACTACGAAACCAGTGTGTGATGTCCAACACGCCATAGCCTACTTTATTTACATATTATTATAATTTAGCGAACTTCTGAATTACAACCAAAGTAGTTCTACATCACAATACATGTTATTAGATCAAGGAAGTAATACTTGCATCTAGATATCCCTAAGGTCGGCTGGAAAGCTCGAAAGCGCGGGTGCGCGATTTGAATTATCTACTAAATCACACTAATTGCTGTTTGTTAATCTACATACGAAATGTCTTGTCATGTTTTAGAGTATCATCTTAATTTCTTTAGCTTATAGAATCTTAGAGGACATTTACAAATATATTCTTGGTCCCATTCTGGTAACGTTAGTAATAATGAATGCATTTTTTTTCCTACCTTTCTAGTAACATCGAGGCGTTATTCTAGATTCACCGAACTAGTAGGTGAGCTCACGGGGCTTAAACTGAGAGTGTTGGTAACACTAGCCCTAGCAAGAGCAGTGCTTCGTAGAATCTACCACCGGATCGGAAACGCTACCCACTGAGAAGATCCGGCGAGAAACTTAGTGGGCTTCATGAATGCGATGTGACTTGTTAAATAGAAGCCCCCGCTACTCCAGTGGAATAGACATCAACCCAGCGAAAACACAGCGGTGCTCTTTCAAAAGGTGAACTCAAGGCGTATCTCCTCCCGCATTAGGTATTGTCAAGTCGCCGTGGCCTAAAGGATAAGATCCGGTGCATTCGTATCTAGCGATGTACCGGTGTTCGAATCCCGCTGGCAAGTACCAATCTTTCTAATGAAATACTCTACCAATGTTCACGATTGACTTCCACGGTGAAGCAATAACATCCGTGTAGTCAAAATCAAATCCGCAAAATTATAATTTGCGTAATTACTGGTGGTTAGACGTCTTGTGAGTCAGCATGGGTAGGCACCATCACCCTGCCTATTTCTGCCGTGAAGCAGTCATGTGTTTCAGTTTGAGGGGTGGAGCAGCCGTTGCTTATACTGAGACCTTAGAATTCATATCTCAAGGTGAGAGGTGGCATTTACGTTATAGGTGACTATGGGCACCGGTAACCCCTTAACACCAGGTGGGCCGTGAGCTCGTTCACCCATCTAAGCAATAAAAAAAAAATCCCCGCAATTTCGCACTTTTCACCAAAAGTCGAGACACGCAATTTCACACTTTTCACCAAAAGTCGAGACTCGCATTTCGTGAAAGGCTCTTGGCACCCTCGATGGTGATCTCGAATAAAGATGTTTCCTATTTCACTATGTTTTAAACGCAACGGCTAGAACCATAAACACAGTTTTTGTTGAAACAGCATAATACGTTATAAGTGACGTGGTAATTAGCGTTTACATGATGATACAATTAAAAGTGAATGAGTAGTTTCTATCATTATTATTATTGCACTCTATAGAAGCCAAGTTGAAGCCGATAGACAATTACATTTTGTACTTGAAGGCGTTACGGTTAATATTAGGAGCATCTTTTTTGCTATTGTTACGCTGGTAAGAGCAACGCCATCTATCGCCGAATATCAAATGAACTAGTAACATCGATAACGCTCGAGAAGTACAACGCCATCTATTGTCAGATAGCGAAAGCACACATCGAAGCCACTCGAATTTCCCAGAATGTTCTCGATAAATCTAGGGATGTCCTATCGACAATAAAAGCGTTGCAGAGATGATACGTAGAGGAGCTAGTAATCGGATCTACTCGAAGCGACACAGTGAATGGATCACCTGAAGTGAAGCGGAAGAAGTGAATTAAGAATTTTAAAATGTTCTTTAAGTGTTCTAAAGTGTTAATACCGTTTCAATATGTACCTCGGTAGAATTTTCTCTAGAAGGTTCTCGGTAGAACAGAATGTTTATCCCGAACATCAGCGCGTAACACTGTTTCCACCTCGACATTACAAATGTTAATAGGATAGTAAACTGTTAATTAATATTCTTGCTTCCTAGTTTCCTTTTTTGAACAAAGAGAGTTTATTGATAATATAAAAAAAATATCAACGTCCTTACTTTGAAATGCGTCATTATATAAGTCCTTCGTCGGCACTAGAATCTACTAAACACATCCTACCGCTGAGAACTCTTTTTAAACGTGAAGTAGGACATGTCCAAGAGATTCTGAGGAAAGGGTTTCATTTAAATTTTTTTTCTCGCAATATTATACTTAAACATGCCTTTGTGGTCTTTTAGTTGGGTATCATCACATAAAAAATAATGTTTAGGATTAGATTATAACTGATTTCAATATTCCTGCGATATATTGCTAATAACAATACATTACGGAAGACACTTAAGTAAAAATAAATATCAAGGCTGTAAATAAAATGTATGCCATGCAGATTACGGAAACTCAATGTCGGATTCATTATCCTAATCTTCTGCGATGATGATCAGAACATAGTAATACGACAACAATATTTGAATTCGCCAAAAATTAAGATTACACCTTCAGAAAATACAATTCGATTCAATTTTTTAATTTGCATAATAGAAAATTAAAATGTGTATTTTGGCCAACAGCACGGCGGCGCGGCGGCGTTGGCAAGGCGCCAGCCGAGAATCCACGATGCAAATACTAAGCAACTGCAGCACCGACGCTCCTAGACACTTACAGATGTACTTACATCGCGAGCTTTCTCTTAAAGCTCCATGCAAACTGAGCTTAAAGCCTGCTTAGCGTCATCGTGTTAATAAATGAAATGTTCTAAATTCATTTTATTCTCAATGATTTTCTACTTGAAGATAAAATTAAAAGTATTAAGCAGTACTTATACTTTAATTCGGTTGTTTTAATTGGAATTTTTTTAATTGCACAGGAGTCGTTTATTGGGTAGAGCCTTAAATATCGTCCTTGGGGCCGCGGTCCGCTCCTAACATTTGCGTACTGTCCGACCCTTAGGCGCGGCTAGCTATAAAGAGGATCGGCCCCCGAACAAGAAAAAAAAAATTAACATAATAAAATTAGATATTCGGAATGTAAGTTCGGAAGTCGTCGTGGCCTAAAGGATAAGACGTCCGGTGCATTCGTATGTAGCGATGCACCGGTGTTCGAATCCCGCAGGCGGGTACCAATTTTTCTAATGAAATACGTACTCAACAAATGTTCACGATTGACTTCCACGGTGAAGGAATAACATCGTGTAATAAAAATCAAACCCGCAAAATTATAATTTGCGTAATCACTGGTGGTAGGACCTCTTGGGAGTCCGCACGGGTAGGTACCACCACCCCGCCTATTTCCGCCGTGAAGCAGTAATGCGTTTCGGTTCGAAGGGTGGGGTAGCCGTTGTAACTATACTGAGACCTTAGAACTTATATCTCGAGGTGGGTGGCGCATTTACGTTGTAGATGTCTATGGGCTCCAGTAACCACTTAGCACCAGGTGGGCTGTGAGCTCGTCCACCCATCTAAGCAATAAAAAAAGGCATTAACAAAATATAATAGGAGTATGTTGCAAAAGACGACGTTCAATAAAACAAAAAAATATATATTAAAATTACCGTTGAAAAATATTCTGGAAGTAACAAAGCCAAGTATTAGGTCTGAGTGCTGATCAGTTTGTGGAATATAAAGTATTTATAATTCTTCGAAGACCTCGCAGAGCTTTAGGGTCCAACGATGTGGTGCAAAAGCAAAGCTAACAGCGATTCTACAGGAGTCTCTATTGTATCGTACTGTCGATAAAATTTAGAATCATTAAACAAAGTATATATATATATATATATATACCACAAATATATATTTATATAGTACAAATTACCCTATGTACCAAGTATAATTCTCTAATACTCGAAATAAATTCGTTTTCCTAACTGCATTAAAAACGTGAATAGAATAACGATATTATGGCGGAGGTCGAGCATACATACGGCTCATCAAGTGAAAACTGGTCAAGAGCTCCTGAAGGTTCACAGTGACATAGTCGCGTCAGTACTATCAGTCAGTATAGAAGTCGTCGTGGCCTAACGGATAAAACGTCCGGTGCATTCGTGTTGAGCGATGCACCGGTGTTCGAATCCCGCAGGCGGGTACCAATTTTTCTAATGAAATACGTACTCAACAAATGTTCACGATTGATTTCCACGGTGAAGGAATAACATCGTGTAATAAAAATAAAACCCGCAAAATTATAATTTGCGTAATTACTGGTGGTAGGACCTCTTGTGAGTCCGCACGGGTAGCTACCACCACCCTGCCTATTTCTGCCGTGAAGCAGTAATGCGTTTCGGTTTGAAGGGTGGGGCAGCCGTTGTAACTATAATTGAGACCTTAGAACTTATATCTCAAGATGGGTGGCGCATTTACGTTGTAGATGTCTATGGGCTCCAGTAACCACTTAACACCAGGTGGGTTGTGAGCTCGTCCACTCATCTAAGCAATAAAAAAAAAAATAAAAAAAAAAAGTACTAGTCACCTCAGTACCAGCGGCCGTTCAGGAAAATTAAATACAATACAGGAAGCAGAGGCGACACACCTATGGTGTGGGTGCAGGGCGCAACGGTGGGTATTAGAGGACGCATTTTGACCTCGCACTTAATATAATTTTTTTTATTGCTTAGATGGGTGGACGAACTGACGGCCCACCTGATGTTAAATGGTCACCGGTGCCCATAGACATCTACAGCGTAAATGCCGCCACCCACCTTGAGATATGAGTTCTAAGGTCTCAGTTTTAACAGTACAACGGCTGCCTTACACTTGCATTACTGCTCCACTGTAGAATAGGCAAGGTGTTGATACCTACCCTTGCGGACTCTTAAGACGTCCTACCACCAGTTAATAGAGGCTTCTAGGGTATTTATTGCATACGGACACTATATGGGCTAGAAAGACAAATATGGCAGGAGGAAGCCATATCCAGTTTCCATTCCAGTGGCCATTTTGAGAGTCTATATTATAAAGACCTTGAATAAATAAGGGACGGTAATGATGATACTGAACTGGACATAGCTTCACGCCATAAAGAACCTTACAAATTTTTTTCAACACGTCTAGAAGACTAGGAAGGAGGTGCCAAAACACAGGCTTGCCAATTAAGTCTCAGTTGCATTGTGATAACTTCAGAGTAAAGTAAGACTTCTTCTGGAGTATATGGAACCAAGCTGTGCAGACTTAAAACAGGCTTTACAACCAGTGTTTAAGATTCAAATTAGGAAGTGGAGTTCAAGGTAAAATTAAATGAGAATACTACTGCTTTGATGGATAGGTAGACCGCTAATAATCGGATAGACCATTATTAAGTAAGTGTTTTTCGTCATAATATTGCGGCACCTGTAGCTTCTAAAAGTCTACAAATTAAGCCGTGCCAAATTTCCGCGCCATTGAAATATTTAAGTACCTTCTTTGGAATTCGGATAATTATCATAAAATTAATTTTGATTCTGGCTGTCTGTCTCCATTTAGCAATTTATTACGAATAATGACTTAAGCCGTTGCTTAATAATGAGGAAATTAAAGCAAGATCCAAAGAATGAGATCTGATCACAGGGACAGCTTTTAATTAAGTATAGAAGAAAGAGCCGATCGTATGGAATACTCTGAATTTATGTAATTAATGTATGTATGTATTTAATGTATAATTTAATGTATGTATTTAATGTATAATTTAATGTATGTATTTAATGTCGTTTTTCTCATTCTCGCATTCAGGAATTTAAATGTTTATCTGTATTAGCTGAAACTATTACGTTCAGGAAAATTTAACATTAATTTTCCCACACCCATACGGCATTTGACCTGGTGGCGCCTTTGGTATGGACATGAAAATTTGTTTTTATTGGATAGTCGCATAAACGGCTCACGTGATGTTAAATGGTGCCAGAGCCCGCATGAGTCACAGCATGACCGCCGCAGCACACCTTGACCATTGAGGTCTATGTCTTGATTTTAGGATTGTATTTTAATTACACAATACTGCTTCTTTATCGTCACAAAAATTTATATCTGCATGTGGGATTTGAGCACGGTCATAATTGTATCGCTTAATAGGAATACACAAGTCGTCTTACGTGCTAGGCCACGGCAGCTTCGAGTACTAATTTCATCTTCTTCTTAGTCGAATACTTCATTGCTGAAGGTCGTGTCCTTGAAAGCCCTTCGTGGCTCTTTGTACCCTCAGCTTCCATTTGCTTCGGTTTTCGGCTTCTCTCAGGGCGTTCGCAACAGAGAGTCCAGTGAGCGCAGTTATCTGATCCGACCAACGGTTTGGTGGCCGGCCGGCGGATCTTTTCCCTTCTACCTTGCCCACCACAATCAATCTTTTGTCTGGTGGCCGCCGAGCAATATGACCAAAGTAACCAAGAATCTTCTGGTAGCAAATCGTCGACAGTCTCGCTTCTATACGAAGTTGCTCGAGGACAGATTTGTTTCTTCTCTTGGCGGTCCACGGTATGCGGAGCATTCTTCGCCAACACCACATCTCGAACGCTTCTATTTTGAATAATTTCATAGTGAAGCGATTTTTTAAAACTACCCTTATATTCTAAATCTCAACTTAATTTATACTGCCAGTAATCTCCGCATCAAACGCTACCTTATGATAAAATTACGCGTAATTCGAAATACAAGAACGCGTGTATGAAAAATCCTTGGAAAATTAGATTTTTGAAAGTGAAAAAGGCAGTAATTTGTTTATCTATTATCTGATAGCAAAAATAAATGTCTATGCTTGAACTCTATGCGGAATAGTTGTGATAAAACTTAAATCGGTCGATGTTGATACTCCAGAGAGGATCACTGTCGTATATTATTGACCATCAACTATTGAGCAAGTGTACCGTCAACGTACGCCAGGTGAAGAGCGTGTAGTTTCAAGATATTGATCTATTTCATATCAACGAGTAGGTACAAGCGGTGTGCGTATAGTTACAAACCAAAGGCTGTTATTCAAACATTTAATGACTACATCAAAGGAAGCCTTACCTTAGCCGTACCTAAAAATCTTTTGTTTTTATTGCTTAGACGAGGGGACGAGCTTACAGCCCACCTAGTGTTAAGTGGTTAGTGGAGCTCATAGACATCTACGACGTAAATGCGCCACCCACCTTGAGATATCAATTCTAAGGTCTCAGTATAGTTACAACGGCTGCCCCACCCTTCAAACCGAAACGCATTACTGCTTCACGGCAGAAATAGGCAGGGTGGTGGTACTTACCCGCGCGGACTCACAAGACGTCCTAGCACCAGTAAATTTACTTTGGTACTTGAAAAACATAGTAGAATTATTGAGGTCACAGTAACTAAAACCCTATTACAATAACAACAGAATTTAGTCTCAGCGTACCCGCACGAATGTAATGCCAAACGATTCCCGGATTCAATAAGACAAACAAAGGACAACAAAACTAAAGTAAAGATAAAAAAAATATAGGTCAGTCAGACGGTATCGTCCCCTTCTCAATCTGTAATTTAACAGGAAAGCCAATAAAAAGAAACAATAAACGACCGGCCCTTCGGCGCGGCGTCCCGTGGATTGCGATCACTTTCATAATTTACAAGGCCTGCTCCCCCAGATTCCGCATAGAAGCGCTCTCAAGCAGATAACTGTCAATAGGAAATCCATTAGATTCTCGAAATATAAACGCCGGTTACAGCAGTGCAATTGTTCGGCAACAAGTCAACTAATCTAAAACTCAACTTTTTTACTGGTGGTAGGACCTCTTGTGAGTCCGCGCGGGTAGGTACCACCACCCTGCCTATTTCTGCCGTGGAGCAGTAATGCGTTTCGGTTTGAAGGGTGGGGCAGCCGTTGTAACTATACTGAGACCTTAGAACTTATATCTCAAGGTGGGTGGCGCATTTACGTTGTAGATGTCTATGGGCTCCAGTAACCACTTAACACCAGGTAGGCTGTGAGCTCGTCCATCCATCTAAGCAATAAAAAATAAAAATAAACTCAAGAAGGACTACTTTAGTATAGTAGAAAATTTTGACGAATATTTTTTTCAAATAAATCGTATCTTTGGCTTAGGCGATTACTGACGAGATTGTACTGACTCGTGCAGACAGTAATAGTTCATATTACCTGAGTACTTAAAGTAGGACTTAGGGTGCAGGAAAGTGGGGAGGCGACAACAGTTGCCTTCGACATATCGCTGGCAAATTTCACACTAACAGCTATGGTTATGTGACATTTAGACTGTCTCTTAGGACGGGGCTTTAGATTATACATTATAAACGACAGCATAAGATTACATAAGGCAATTCGTGAGCAGTTACAGCCTCAAGTCCTTATTTAATTAGCCTAATCCAGATTAATTCCCCTGGCCTAATTATGAATTTAAGTCCCACATCTATTCGCGTTCAGAGCATGGTCGACGAATTAAATAGAGATAAAGTTCCAATATCAATTCACTAAAATTTCAAATTCATTTCAATTTCAAATTTAGTTTCAAATTTAACTAAAATATGAATTTACTGAAAAAAGAAATATTTACAAATATTTTGATTTTATAATTATATGAATATAACAACAGCACGGGACTCCTGGACGTGAACGATTCAATCTCAAAACGATAGGCTAAAGTCTAAATTAATTACAATCACTCTTATCCGGATTTCAAATGCGCGATTGCTTTGCCACATAAGTAAACTAAAAAGACCAAATCGCTATATCTATACATTAATACGTGAAGCAAAAACTTTGTATCCCTTTTTACGAAAATTGCGCGGACGGAGGGGTATGAAATTTTCCTCACTTATAGAGAATATAGAGAAGAAGTGCACAATGCTAATAATTTTTTAGAGTAATGCATAAAAGATACATTAAATCAATAAAGAAAACATTACACACACTACATACCATGTATTTGACGCACACACGCATGCATACTATTTATTGTCAAACTTTTGTTCTTGAAGTCTGTTGTCAAATTGATAATAGATTAAATATTGTTTGTTAATATTTTTTATAGTGTAGTCTTGGCGAAATTTGTGATTATAGAAGTATAAAATACAATCATAATAGTGTACAAACTTACAATTCCAATTAATTATAGTCGAATTTCGACTACTGTGGAATCACTAGTCTGATACAAAACAAACACACTGTACCAGATACGCTACAACATGCCCGACACGTAAAGAACGCAAATCCATGTCCGAAACGCTTTTAAACTTTATTTCTCGTCGTAAAAACCAGAGTGGATTGTAATCTCACAGACCTACTTAAGCTTTACTATTTAACAAAATGAATTTCATCATTATGAATCTTCTCTGTCATGGAACAATCGAGAATTTTATATGCATCAAAATTAAAATTAAACCTTTAACATACCTTCATACATACAACAACAACTATATTCATACTTTATAACCGGTGGTAGGACCTCTTGTGAGACCGCATGCGTAGGTACCACCATCAAGCCTATTTCTGCCGCGAAGCAGTAATGCATTTCGGTTTGAAGGGTGGGACAACCGTTGTAACAATACTGATACCTTATAACTCATGAAAAAAAACCAAAAACATTCATACAACAGCCATACATTCATACACATTACCGGTGGTACGGCACATTACATAATCACACGGGTATGTACCACCATCCTACCAATTTCTGAAATAAATACATGCGTTCCGGCCCGACGGGTATAAAAACTGTATAACAAATGGCATTAGGACTTCCACCTCTGCGGAAATCACGCTGCGATGTCTATGGACCCAGGATCACTGAACGTCATACAGGTGAGCTTGTCCACATTTGGTTCTAAAAAAAATCTACAATAAAATAGAATACTAACACCAACTGGTAGGTCTGGTCTACCGTCGACTCGTTTGACAGCAAGCAAACTTTTAAGCGTCATTACCTCAGCTAAGCCAAAGTTATTTTTACACATCCCTGAATATTTTCAGTATTCGACAGCATCCGTTAAAAAACTCCAGACTGGCTCATGTTACATATTCATGAAGTTAAAAAACCAAAACGAACCAGACTACAGTTTTTTTAGATAGACTAGATTTATTCATCATGTTTAATTTCATTAAGTAAACTTAATTCCAAAACTAATTCATGTTTTGTATTCTCCTGTGCTTAACGTTTAGTGAATAGTTTATCACGGAAACAACATCTCCTTCGATCAATTTATGTGAATATTTAGTACCTACTATCAATAAGTACATGAGAGGTGCATAATCAGTACCTTAGACAAGATATTGATTTATGTCATTAACGGAATTAGTGATTAGTAAAACTGTTCTACCCAAGCAAAACTAAAATCGACATATATTAAGGAACACCAAATATGTAAGACAAATCAAAAATATATAAATTCCATTGAAAATATGACTTATAATATTTATCATAAGCTAGCTGACCCGGCAGACTTCGTAGTACCTCGATCGATAAATAAAAGACCTAAACTTTTGTATAAAATAAACTTAAAACAAACAAAAGGAATCCATCCGACGGGGTACACATCAAAGGGAAAACAAAATTGTTATTTTTATTTAATTACGTACATTTTCATATTTATCTACCTTTTAAACCTTCTCTGGACTTCCACAAATAATTCAACACCAAAATTAGCCAAATCGGTCCATCCGTTCTCGAGTTTTAGCGAGACTAACGAACAGCAATTCATTTTTATATATAGATAATAGATAATTTTTTTTTTATTCTTTATTACATCCATACCTATACCTATTAGGTTAAGTCGGCTTTCCTTTTTTTTGTTTTAAATAATCTACAACGAAAAAAGTATACACAAAGATAAGCTTAACTCCGACAGGAGTTTCTTTCCAGCTACTATCAAATCAGTGAAATGAAACTTTTGATGCAAACATTTTTGATGTGTACAATACAATGAAATTAAAATTAAATTACTTAGTTCTATCGTCTTTTTCAGTATTGAACTGAAGAGTACAGAACTGAATGTACTACAATGAATGAAAGTGTAACAGACAGAGCATTTCCAAAAACAACTATAAAGATGTCCTCAAAAGAATTTACCGACGCGGACTGTCACCAACTCTCACATTATACAACCGAACTTGTTTGAATATTTCAGGCACGTTTCATTATACGCAAAGTTTTGGGACCGTTTTCAATACCTATTGAATGTTGCTGTCCGAATATTTTGAGTACAATACAGTAGCTTCAATATTTCGAATAGAATTACGTGACAAATTGAGGTGTTACGCCATTTGTAAGGGCTGTTACGGGTACCTAAAGCGGCTGGTGGAGAGCTCGTGAACAATATGTGCGGTCGAACGGGGTTGAGGGTTGGACGCAGAACGCGGAGGCGAATTTTACGTGTTCAATATATAAAACTCGATAATGTACTGGTGTCAAAATTCAGCTACAGAAATCATTTAAAAATATATAATGAATAGGTAACATAATAATAAGATCGAGGGACTGCTAATTAAATCAGCCTTTGCGGCAGGCACTTGGGAGAAAAAAAATGTAATAAATAGTCAAATAGCTATGAGTTAATGATAATAAAAAAAATGCCTAGTATAAAATATTATCATTACATTACGTACACTTACTCAACTTTATTAATGAAAATCCTTATATTTCTGTAATAAAGAGAAATTAAAATAATTTTAAAAAACAATAAATAAGGAGAGACTTTTCAAAACTGGCGGGCGGGTAGTTGTTTATTAAATAACAAAGAAACTTTTGAAGTCACGGCCACTCGATCAACTTAGGGCGTGCGAGGGAGATAGTTGCTCCCACAAGTACTCATTAATCTGATAATTTACAACTGTTATCCAAAACGGATTTACTGGTAATCTGCAATGAATAAAACCTCTATAAAACATTATTACTTAAATTTATATTACTGGTGGTAGTACCTCTTGAGAGTCCGCGCAGGTAGGTACCACCACCCAGCCTCTTTCTGCCGTGAAGCAGCAATGCGTTTCGGTTTGAAGGGTGGGGCAGCCGTTGTAACTATACTTGAGACCTTAGAACTTATAGCTCAAGATAGGTGGCGCATTTACGTTGTAGATGTCTATGGGCTCCAGAAACCACTTAACACCAGGTGGGCTATGAGCTCGTCGACCCATCTAAGCAATAAATAAATAAAAACTACAAGTCCGGTCCTGTTCAAGCTTAAGTTCTTTTACAATAAATAGCCGTCAAGCAAGTATTTAGGGGGGCGAACCCGTTGATTGTGAGCGCCTGTCCGTGTCACACAGGTGAGAGCATATTGCCGACCCACGTCACACCCGTGCCAGATTACAAACTATTACACGCACTTGTACGTAATTGTGGGTCTCTAGTTCGGTTTCGTTCGTTCTTATGTAAAATAAAAATAATTATCTTACTACTGTGAGGTTCATAGGGAGAAGATAGAGGAGGAGGCGTGTGCGCTGGTTGTGTGTTGCGTGTTGTCCTCCATAAACCTCATCGGTGCGGTCAATAAAACACTACGTATAATTACATGTTTATTCGCGTCAGGACCGCGGTGGATCGCTGCACGTTGACCACTGACTGACTAACGTATGCTGCTTGTGGCGGGTAACCATCATACAATGCAAGATAATTGATAGATGCCTGAATCTCGCTTACGACATTTTCAAGATAAAGCGCATATATACAAGTTCCGAACAACAACATTCGGACCGTCGGTCTACCGAGCTATATCATCCGCTCGGTGGAAGATCTTCCCTTTGTCGTTAAGCTCCCCAAACTGCTCATTACTATATGCACAATAACTGCATAGTAAGCTAAGCAGGGCGGGGTCTCATTCCCCTACACTACCATAGACTGTACTGACCTCTCATAGATCGTTATGGAAGACCGCGTGAGTGGTTTTCTATTTTGACCGAATCCACCGTTTTAGCTATTTGTGATGATCATTGGCTCCAGTAAGCGTTGAATGAGTCGTCTGCACGTTCATTATAGTCAATAACAAAAAAAGTACATTAAAACATTTTTACTACGTATTATATTAGTAAAGATGGGCAGCCGATGTTTTGGTTAATCTGATTGTGAGCTGTTGCCCGATTTCATAAACAATACAACATGCGGTATTGTACTTTTCTTGAGAGGACACGAGAAACGAGGCCCGACTTGGTGAGGGCTCCAATATGCCAACATACCATACCATACCTTTGCTTGCCATACCATACTATTGCTTACTTGAAATTTATATCAAATTTGCCTTTTATTAATTTGACGAGTTTTTTTTTATTTAATTTTTATTGCTTAGATGGGTGGATGAGCTCACAGTCCACCTTGTGTTAAGTGGTTACTGGAGCCCATAGACATCCACAACGTACCTAAATGCGCTACCCACCTTGAGATATAAGTTTTAAGGTCTCAAGTATAGTTACGGTCCCCCTGATGACAAATGGTTAGGTTGGGTTGGCTACCATTTACCCCTCTACTGTATCATTCAACTTTCTACGGAGAACAGACGTCGGGTGTGAGTGCGAAAGGGGAGTCGTGGTGGGTTTCGCGGGCCCTAAACATATCCTTGGGCCCGCGGCTTGCTCACAATATCTGCAGACCGTCAAATCCCACATATCCCGCGTGCTCCGCTCGTATGTGGTTCGACCCACTGCCCGAAAAAAAAGGCGTTTGCTACCATCATACAATCTCTTTCGGGGACATTAGATTTTGAAAATAAAAAACTTGGAAACAAAAATCTTTTCAACAAGATATTAAATTGAATATGAGAGAGAAATTGAAAGTTATTAAAAATTATTAAAGAATGAGATTCATATGAAATCAAAATATTTGCAATATAGCCTACATACTCGTATCCTCAATTTATATTTAGCCCTTCCTATTTTAGGTACTAGTAGTGCCATCTATTGCAAAATACACGCTAACTCTTACAGCGTGAAGTTGAAATGAAGAATGTTAATTTAATTTACTAGTGATATGGATGAAAAATCAAAGGATGTAATGTCTCGTGTTGATAACACAAAATACAAACGATGCCTTTGTTTTTGTCTTCACTAACGAGCTCAAAACACAAAGGAAATTTTCCATCTGCGATTCGTTCAAAAATAATTAGGTCAAATTGTTAACGTAAATTTTTTCTTTGAATTTAATAGTTGCTCTTCATTGATCCACAAACTTGGTCCAAATTGATAATTTAAGTATGATATTTAGATCTAACGTAAAACTGCCTGGCAAATTTTAAAACAAAAATTGAAATTGTTTGTGTTTCGTTCAGAATGGCTCATGTCTATGTTGAATGGCCGCCTGTCAGCTGTAAGTACATCGGCTGAGAATCTGTCAAATGGTGAATAGCAAAGCAGGAGCGGTAGTGAGAATATTTTGTAATAAATATGTCTTTTTATTCGCTTTATCAAACACTTAGGTAATCGCCGCGGCTAGCCGTAAGCTGTAGTGTATTAAGAGTTNCTGTTTGTGTTTCGTTCAGAATGGCTCATGTCTATGTTGAATGGCCGCCTGTCAGCTGTAAGTACATCGGCTGAGAATCTGTCAAATGGTGAATAGCAAAGCAGGAGCGGTAGTGAGAATATTTTGTAATAAATATGTCTTTTTATTCGCTTTATCAAACACTTAGGTAATCGCCGCGGCTAGCCGTAAGCTGTAGTGTATTAAGAGTTTATATACAAAACCGGTGTCCATGCAAAATGGGGTCTAGGGACAGGGACTCGAAATCGCTACAGGACAAGCTGAAAGTGTTCTTCAAGAAAGGTGCATCGGGTGAGTACTGCGCGTGTGTTATGGTATTCGGAACGTGGCTGTGGTGTGTTTCGGGTTTTGTGGTGTAATATGTTGAATCTGGGCGTATGTACAGCGCCGCTAGCGGCTCGCAGCGAGCTGGTGTCGAAGGAGGTGCTTCATGAGTTGAGCGTCGAAACGCCGCTGCACCGACGGCTCCGTGCCATGAAGGATGTTGGCGACAAGGTCATTCAGGGACGCGTGGAAGACGTGAGTTCTTAAATCTACCTTCATTTTGTTTTTGTTCATATAATCTTTTCTATCCTATGCAACAACTTTAGTTGAATCAAAACATAATAATTATTTAAAAAAACAACAATTTCAACAGATTGCTAATTTTGGTATTCACCTACATTATTTTTATAACATGACTAAGGGCCCTAAATTGTTATATTGAAATCAAATTGTTCCACTGCTGCACTCCTCCATAAAATAACAAATATACTTCCCATCCATAAAATAGTGAATAATAAAAATTCCAATAATTCATATTAAACATTAATTTATTGAGAAACAAACACTATAAATCAGTTCACAACATTTTGTTGTACACATCCTTATGACTAATTACTATGTAATTTGTAACATAATTTTATGTTTGCATTATTAAAAAGGAAGAAAAATAATGAAACTTTGTCACTGATCATAAAATAAATCATTTCTCGAATAATATTTAATTGCAGCATGCTATTTGCTTTTACAATCACTCAATTGACACTTTTTACAAACAACTCCCTAATTAAAAAAAGAAATGATACTTACCTTAGTACTTTACCAACCGGTTTTGTCAGGTTGCCACTCAGTAAGGACCAAGTTAGTTCTGTATGAATTTTATTATAACTCATACAGATATGCAGAGGTTAGTACATATCTACTAACAACATCACTAAATTGCACTGAATGCAAATTGAATGCATTCGTATCAATCAATGCAACGGTGTTCAAATCTGCAGGTTGTACCAATTTTTCTAATAAAATACGTACTTAACAAATGTTCACGATTGACTTCCACTGTGAAGGATTAACATCATGTAATAAAAATCAAACCTGCAAAATTAAAATTTGCATAATTACTGGTGGTAAGACCTCTTGTGATTTGGCACGGATAGGTACCACCACCCTGCCTATTTCTGCCGTGAAGCAGTAATGTGTTTGGTTTGATGGATAAGACAGCTGTTGTAACGATACTGAGACCTTAGAACTTATATCTCAAGATGAGTGGCACATATAAGTGTAGATGGGCTCCAGTAACCACTTAACACCAGGTGGGCTGTGAGCTCATCCACATGGGTAGGTCAATTTGATTACTTTGTAATTAAAATTATTTAAAAATAGAAGTTTTCATCGAAAGCATTTTGCTATCCAGATGAACAGAAAAGAGTACCATCTATAATACCTTCCCCCTAGTCCATAGTTAAGGCCCTCACAGATGACTTATTAGTATTTAATGACTATAGTATTTCCTGTTATGTACAATGAGTATATATATAGAATTTAATAATCATTTGCATAATTGCTGGTAAGATATGCTATATGGGTTGTGAATTTATTGAATTGAATGAAAACATTGTGTTGAATTGCCATTACTGAAATTTTCCATCTTTAATATGTAATCCTTATCATCTGAATGATGTGACTATCTGAGCCTATGAAAAAGCCACAAAAGCATAAAAATTTGAATAACACCCTTGCCAATAATGATAGGCAAGGGAGTAGTAGTGTGGAGATCCACCGTCAGTAAGGAATATATACTTGATGCCAAGAACATTTACATTTTCTCAATAGGGTGGTGTTGAAAAGTTATGGTCTTGCACTCGAGACCTCCTCTACACGGATAATACCGAAGCCCGTCACACAGCCCTGGGGTTCATGAGATGTATCGCTGAAGGACAAGCAGAAGATCTACAAATAATGAGGACAATTTTCTTCAAATTCCTAAGGGAGACACACCCGTCTCATCCGCCAGACGACTATCAATTACGCTTTAAACTACTCTATACATTGACTAATAGCGGGAAAAATATTAATTGTTTTGAAGTGGATGTAAGTAAAAAATAATCTTTATTCTTTTTGTTCAATCAATGCAGTTAGCTGAGGGAAAACTGTGACTTTGTTTCATTGGAATCTCATATATCCTACATATTTCTCTTTATAGAAAGGGGCTTCATAGGATGCTGCTATTAGGCTAAAAAGAAAAAGATACACATTGCTACATTTAAATGGAAAGTGATGAGAATCTAAAAAATTGACAGTGTGAATATATATTTCAATTTTTTGCTTCTCTGAGCATGATTTCAGTGAAACAGCACTCAAAACAGCTGTAGTACACATTTACAAATACATATTTGTAAACATTTCACTAATTTCCAGTGATAATAATTGATTTCAGATTGGAGAGTTCTTATTGGAATGGCTGCCTCAAATTCAGACACCATCAAATACAGTTGAATTTTTACAGCTAATCGTAAATGTAGTAAAATTCAATGCTACATATCTGGACGAACACATTGTACATGGAATTGTCAAGTATGCAGCTTGCTATAAAGAAATATTTACATTTATTTTAAATTGTAAAATGGATAACCCAGCTCATCAGGTCTTAATTGGTTTAGTTGTTGGTATATAAACAGAAATATCTCTCAAGGACTCATAAATTATTTCGAAATCAAGATTATTTTAATAAAATTTTCTGAAACAATACTTTAATTTTAAATCACCATCTAAGAAGGCAGATCTCTAATAGTCTCTAACTTATGAATACAACTCACTGAGTTTCTCGCTGAACCTTCTCAGGGGGTCGCAATTCAAATCTGGTGGTAGATTTTGTCCACCCATCTAAGCAATAAAAATTCAAAAAATAAAAAAATCTGCAAAGCCCTGTGAGCTAACTTATTAGACATAGCGTAGTTGGAATAGGCCCTTAGGCCACCGACGAATAGGTATTTTTTATTGCCCGTGTAAGGAGACGAGCGTACGGCCCACCTGATGGCGAGTGGGTCCCGTCGCCCATGGATTTCAGCAATGCCTGGGGCAGAGACAAGCCGCTGCCTACCGTTAAGTACTCTCCACAAACCTCATTTGAAGAAGGATATGTCATAGGTAGGATGTAATGCCAGGCCGTGGTTTTCCTCTGTATGGTATGATGACGTTGACTTCCGTGTGAGAAGGTGCCCAATTAATATTAAATGATCCGTAAGCTCATAATTACGGGTCGCATAGAGGGCAAGCGCGCCGTGGGCAGAACACCAGCCAGATGGTCAGACTAAGTAAGAGAAGCACTTGGTGGTAGTCTGTACAAGGCAGTCCATGTCACCCATGATCGAACACGGTGGAAGAACGTCACATGTGGTCGCGATCCTCAGTAGTGAGGGAATGATATAGAAGAAGAAGCTCACATTTTAAAGTCTAATTAAAGTTGAAATTCCTCAGCAACGCATGCCACTTGTGCGTATATTCCCCGGAGGTGACAGTTGTGCAGCAGTGCCTCTCCTTGCTCGAGGCTGTCGTGTCGTACTCGCTGCTGCCCCGGGCGTCCCTGCCGACGTTTGTCGGTGCTCTGTGCCGGACTGTCAACATGGAACACTACTGTCAAAACAGTTGGAAGGTACGTTTGATTTACTGGTGGTAGGACCTCTTGTAAGTCTGCATGGATAGGTACCACCACCCTGCCTATTTCATCCGTGAAGCAGTAATGCGTTTCGGTTTGAAGGGTAGGGCAGCCGTTGTTACTATACTGAGACCTTAGAACTTATATCTCAAGGTGGATGGCGCATTTACGTTGTAGATGTCTATGGACTCCAATAACCACTTAACACCAGGTGGGCTGTGAGCTCGTCCACCCATATAAGCAAAAAAATAAATAATGAAATCAGTTTATGTAGGTCAGTAGGTATGTGTATCTTTCCCCCTTACCCATTACATAAGAGATATCGCAATCTTGAGTCCATTGCCTTTATTAATCTTGCATTCCTATTTCTGCTTCGAACCAATCGTGCATGTTTGATGGATGGGATAAGTGCTATTGAAAAACAGTTGAGCCTTGACGTCACAACTCAAGGTGATGACAATATTGACGTTGTGGTCTACGGGATCTGATCCCTGCTACTAAAACATATTGTTTTCCTTCTTGCATATAAATGGCATATTTTAATTCGTTTCATTTGTACCCATAAAATATTTGGCAAGCATTTAAGTTTTTCAAATCAAATTTTCACAAGCGCTTCGAATTGAGATATCTATCCAAGAGAAATTCCATCTCTTGTAATAAATAAATGATTATGTCGGTCAGTTGATGCGGTACGTGGTGGGCGGAGACATCGGTCCGGCGGCCGTGCAGCAGATGGTGTCGCTGCTGCAGTCGGGGGCGGAGGCCGGGGCTGCCAGGGGCGCCGTGTTCTATATCAACATGGCACTGTGGGGGCCGCAACGTGTGCCCACGCTCAAGGTGTCATTTCTGGCCGTCCTACCGGCCTTTCTGAAGGTTTGTATTTTGCTGTCATCCACTGATATATGTAATAATTTTTAGTGGGAGCTAGTCATCACTCGTGCCATTCCACATTTGATTAAAATAATGAGAAATGTAAACCAATCAAACCAAACCAACAATGTAATTCTTTAACTCAGTACAGGTGTCAGAAGTAAAATTTGTTTCAACCGAAAATCATAAAAGAGAACATTATTTAAAAACGAAATTATGGCAAAAAACTTTTTTCAAATTCATCTTTAAATTTATGCTGTCGTGGCCAAAAAACTTTTACTATGAAAAGTAATTTCATTTTAATAATATCAGAAAGTATAAAGCAATATAGACCAAAAAAAACTTTTTGATAGAAATGAAACAAGGGATATTTTAGTGAAACCAAAAAATAGTCAGTAGAACTCTTTGATTGACTAGATTGCACAGAGCATTAACAATGTTAATATTTAGCTCCAGCGCTGCTAGAAACAAAAACATTGTTGGGCTAAGGACATGTAATAAGAGAAATGTTTCAGGCGCTGGAGGGTCGCCAGGCGGTGGTGGCGTACGAGGTGGTGGTGGGGGTGGCCAGCGTGGTCACGCGAGCCCCCCACGAGCTCTACGAGCCGGCCTGGGACGTGCTGCTGAGGATCGTGCGAACCCTGCTGCAGCTCGACAGTTAATATCTGACTACCCTACTTTACTCACTAATGTAACACACTCTAATTTGTCGAGACTAATCGCGCCACACTTGCCGTGCAGTGGTAGAGCCGTGGCTTAATAGGAAGATACGTGGTGATCAGAGATGAAGATAAAGTAAATATGTACTACATACGCGTTTATGAATGACTTTTGATAGAAGAGAACATCGCTTAGAAATCTAATTTATAAAAAAAATATCATTACTAGTGGCAGAAATCACACTATGAATAGAGATCGCTACCAATTTTCAGTAGTGACTTCAATCGTGAAACAGAAGCGCGCCTGCTTGAAAGGCAGAAAAACGAAATACTTATAACTCGGGATGAAGACCTTCAAGAGGAAAGCCCTGTTTTACCCGGTAAATGTATAATCTAAATGAATAATTTGTGTCGAACAGAATCGTACGACCCCCCCAACGACTTGATGCACTCCCGCCTGCACAACATCATAACGTCGATCGAACAACTCCAGGAGTCCGGCCAGTACAAGGGCGACGCGGAGGCCCTGCTGGACCTCGTGGACAGCTGCGGACACGAGCGCCCGGTCAGTCACGTACTACTAGCAGTCCCCTAGTACTCGAAATTCGACTAGAATTAATTGAAATTATAAGTTTGAGCATTATTATGGTTCTATTGTCAAACACTATTATACTTAAATCACAAATTTAGCCAAGACTACGCTATAGACAAATAATATTAAAGACAAACAATTTTTTTTTTTTATGACCTGGTGACAGAGACCTTTAGTTCATACCTTATTTGGAAAATATTCATTACTTTGGGGTATTAATTTATTTTCAATTTGAGCACAGCCTAAACAATAACCTACGTTTAACAATAAACACAGACTTTATAATGCAAGGTATAGATAATGCAAGGACTACCCCTTAAGTGGGCATATGTTTAGTGGTTGGTCATCCTCAGGAATCGTCCACGATGCAGCTGATCAGCCAGCGGGCGGGCGCGCTGTCCCCCACGGGCAGCGAGTGGGTGGCGAGCGCGCTGGCCCTCGCCGACAAGTACATCCGGAACGAGTCGCGCCTCAACGTGCGCCTGCACGCCCTGCACCAGATCATGGCCTTCATTACCAGATACGGGTCCGTCATCCAGCGCTTGCGGGCCCATTTATGCGGAATTTACATTATGAAATTAGTATGGGTGGACGAGCTCACAGCCCACCTAGTGTTAAGTGGGAGCCCTTAGACATCCACAACGTAAATACGCCACCCAGCTTGAGATATGAGTTCTAAGGTCTCAAGTATAGTTACAACGGCCGCCCCACCCTTCAAACCGAAACGCATTACTGCTTCACGGTAGAAATGGGCAGGGTGGTGGTACCTACCTGTGCGGACTCTCAAGAGGACCTACCACCATTAAAAGTAAATAGTTTCGTAATGTAAATTCGCCCTTAGTGACTATGCGGCGTGACGCTGTTGTTTTGCAGCTACGTATACGGCGAGGAGCTGGTGGAGCTGGTGGGGGTGCCGGTGCTGAGCGGGTGCGCGCTGGACGCGGACGTGGCCATGCGCGCGGCCGCCGCCAAGAACCTGGCGCTGCTGGCGCGCAACGGCACCTCCGAGTCTTGCACCGACCTCATAGATCTCCTTGAAAAGGTGAGCTTTTAAATAATTATAATTTGCGTAATTACTGGTAATACCTCTTGTGAGTCTGCACAGGTAGATACCACTACCCTGCCTATTTCTGCCGTGAAGCAGTAATGCGTTTCGGTTTGAAAGGCGGGGCAGCCGTTGTAACTATACTTGAGACCTTAGAACTCATATCTCAAGCTGGGTGGCGTATTTACGTTGTGGATGTCTATGGGCTCCAGTAACCACTTAACACCAAGTGGGCTGTGAGCTCGTCCACCAATCCAAGCAATAAAAAAAATAGTTAAATACAGTCAGGATAATATTTTTAGCCTTTATTTTCAAGTTAGAAGTTTGATTGTAATATGTAAGAAAGACTTTTTGGTGGGAACGCGAGGAGTGAAGTTGCGTGATTTGTTTTATGTTGTCTATTTAGTGTTTCTTCAGGTTTAAATGTGTAATAACAGTGGTTTATTAACTGTTTAATATCTGTGAAAGTGCACAAATGTGGAAAAATGAAACAAAACCGCTGGACGTTACTTCTCGGGATCCTCCAAAAAGTGCACTGAAAAAATCTCAGTAAATGACCACCATTTTACTAAGATTTCATTTAATTTCATCACAGTTGATTAATGTCTCAAATTAATCATCTTAATTTCATTTCACTCCATATTATCATTTTTCATAAAAATAAAAATATAATTAAAAATAAGATATGACCTAAAGGTCTTAGTTACCAGGTCATAAAATCCCTTAAAAAAATAAGAGTTGTTATATGTAAGCAGCGGGTTGGTGAGGCTCGTGTGGCGGTTGCAGATCCTGAACCGTCCGTTCGAGATGTACGTGACGGACGTGGCCATCCCGGCGGACACGGAGGTGTGCGACCTGCGGCTGGCGGCGGGCGGGCTGCTGGACGTGCTGCGCGCGCGCCTGCTGCACGCGCCCGCCGCGCCCGCGCGCTGCCTCATCGTGCTGCTCGACCACCTGCACCACCACTACCGCCGCCCGGCGCTCTTCCTGCACCACCCCGACATCCGCCTCAAGGTGATCCTTCCTCTGATATTACCTATGAACTTGCCGTTTACTATACAGAGAGTTAGTCTTCTTGATAAATATTGTTACGGGCTGGGGTTCGGGATAAATAAAGTTTCACCAAAGTACAACTTAAAAACTGTATTCAACACTTAAAACACTTTAAAACTCTCAATTCGCTGTTTCGCTTCGAGTAATTCCGATTACTGACTGACTGCGTGCCATCCCTACAACGCTTTTATAGCGTATACCTCGCCCCTAGAATTATCGAAAATATTCCACACCTCTCTAGTAGCACTTTCCGCTATCTGTCAATAGATGACTACTGGTGGTAGGGTTCTGTGTAGAAGCCCGCCCGGGTTGGTACCACCGTCCTGTCTATTTCTGCCGAAAAACAGTAATACTGTGTTCCGGTCTGAAGGACAGGATAGCCGGTGTAACATACATAAGGCTGCCCATCCAGGCCAGGATAGGCAGCGCATCTGAGTCACTAATGTATTTTGGATGTCTATGGGCGACGGTTATCATTTCCCATCAGATCAGCCGTAAGCTCGTCTGCCTATCGAAAGCAATAAATAAAAAAAAAAGATGGCGTTATAATTCTCGAGCATGGATCTTTCGATATTCGTTCGACTAATCGGCGATAGATGGCGTTACTCTTACCGGCGTAACAATATTATTAACGCCAGTATTGCAAAACGCAACTTCAAACGTAAAAGCCTTTTATATAATACTACTAGATACAATACTAGATGTATCCCGCGACTCTACTTGGGTTCAATTTAAAATTTGAGTTGCAGGTTAGAGCTACTTAATTTTGTAGTTATACTCAACAAACAGATTGTCCGATGCAGAAACATCTTTTATAATCGGAATGAGGTTGAAGTGAGATACCTATTTATGATTTGAAGCAATAATGCACTGCAATATAAAACACATTTTATGTACATAGTATGTTATACATATTATTCATCGATAGTAGCTGCGGATTTGTGGATCTGAAACTGGCACCTGTGACAGAGAAGTTGAGAAGTGCGCGTTTGGGATACTATGGACATGTGATGAGACGAAATGAAAATGAGATTGGTAAGAGAGTGTTAACTGTGAATGTGAAAGGATGTAGAGGAAGAGGTAGACCTAAAAAGAAATGGATGGATTGCGTGAAAGACGGTATGTGTAAGAGGGGGGTGAGCGAAGAAATGGTATATGGTAGAGGAGTATGGAAGGAGAAGACATGTTGCGCCAACCCCAGGTGACTGGGAGAAAGGCAGGATAATGATGAGTAGCTGCGGATCGTATGTCTAGCAACCACTACAAAAAAGGGCTTAAGTGGTCAGCGGACGACCCACCGTCTTATAAGTGTCTAACGGACACCGACAATGCCAGACTCACATTCATACTGTTAACCTCGTTCGGACTGGTGGCGGGTAGCCATCATACAACGCAAGATATTTGTCAGATGCCTGAACCTCGCTTACGACATTTTCAAGATAAAGCGCATATATACAAGTTCCGAACAATTACAGTACGGGTGGAGCAGCCGTTGTAACTATACTGAGACCTTAGAACTTATATCTCGAGGTGGGTGACGCATTTTACGTTGTAGATGTCTATGGGCTCTAGTAAACCACTTAAAACCAGATGGGCTGTGAGCTCGTCCATCCATCTAAGCAATAAAAAAAAATAAAAAACATTCGGACCATCGGTCTACCGAGCAATATCACCCGCTCGGTGGAAGATCGTCCCTCCGTCGTTAAGTACTCCTACAGGATTAATTATAATTATTTGTACTAACTACATTACAGATATTTGAAATGATATTCTGCTTACGGGCGAACACGCTTAACTTCGTCGGCTTGCTGCCTGAAGGTCAGTTTTCGAGTCGAACCCGCGTCGTATGTTCTCCGTTCCTACTGGTCGAGCCCCTAGGAGTGCGCGGACAGCAACATCAGAACCATCAACACAGAGATGTACCTCCGGTATGTGTTCAGCGGAACGTTTGTCTTGATCATTTATTTAGTTTTCATTTAACAGTTTTAGATTTTTTTAAATTAATTTAGTCCGCACCGTCTCGTCTACTTAGTACAATGAATAGTTTTATTCACTAATTGCGACTTGTTTTAATTGTGACAAATACCTGAAAAATTGTAAAGTACTTTTTAGTCTTCACAAGTGCCTTAATCTATACTTCTATACTAATATTATAAAGAGGAAAGATTTGTTTGTTTGTTTGTATTGAATTGGCTCCAAGACTATTGAAACGATTTACAAAGTTCTTTCACTGATGGCAGGCTACACTATCCCCGGGTGACATAGGCTATATTTATTATATTTTCAAAAAAATTAGGGATCCTTACTAAAACTACAATAATGTAACCCAATGTGTGTAAAAAAATACCTATATTTTCCCGGTTATAAAAAATTCCGGCTAAAAATACCTAATTTTTTTTATATCGCGTGCGCTACTAGCCAAGCGAAGCCGGGGCGGGCCGCTATATCTTAATATATATAAATCACGTGTCACGTTGTTTGTCCGCGATGGACTCCTAAACTACTTAACCGATTTTTAATTAAATTTGCACACCGTGTGCAGTTTGATCCAACTTGAAAGATAGAATGGTTTTTATTTCGATTAATGGTCGCAAGATTTATTAATTAACAATAAAATTATTTCTTATGTTGATTATTGTTATTAATTGTAAGTTTCATAAGTCTAAAAGAGATGGCGCCTTAAATCTGTTTTTACAGACAATTAATTGTAATACTGTCTGACGTTAATATCTTATAGATGGCGCTGTGTTAAAAATATCAACGTTTCACATAAGCTACAATGTAATGGTATAAACACCACGTGTTGCTGAGGCTAAAGTATAAGTGAAACTTATTTCGTAGTAAACGCAATACAGTGAAATCGAATTGTTCTTACTTTGTCAATTTTTGGTATTCGCATAGCCGGCCACGTGTTATTTAGAAACAAAAACCTTAGCCACAGCAACGCGTGGCCGGGTCTGCTAGTTATATATCGACGCTTGAAAAGCAAACGTGACTAAGCGAATGAATTTTACATTAGACTAATTTAAAGTTGAAATACCTGAAAAAAAATTTTTTTAACGAATCTAGCTGTAGGATTTAAATGACTTTAATAGACCTAGAAATATATTTTTTTGGGCATCGAATATGATTATTGCCTATCATTTATGTACAAAGCAGTTATTGTCGCTTAGTCACGTTTGCGTTTCAAGCGTCGATATGTAGATACAAGCTGAGTAGTCGTGTGCGCAGGGCGCGTGCGTGGTGCCGGCGGCCCGTGCGGCGCGCGCGCTGTGTGCGGCGCTGACGCGCGACGCGGAGTGGGCGGTGGTGGGGCGCGTGCTGCGGGCGCTGCCGCCGCTGCTGCACGCGCGCGCGCTGGCGCTGGGCCGCCGCGCGCACGACCTCGACGTGCTCGCCTCCACGCTCTGCTCCATGGTGAGCTCTCTTATTGCACGTTATTGTACATTATTGTACGCTGACAATAGGCTATAGGCAGCGGCTTGGCCCTACCCGTGGCATTGCTGAAGTCCGTGGGTGGGCCGTACGCTCGTCTGCCTACAAGGAAAAAAATAATATTTCAAAAAGGTGCGCTAATAGCATTCTCTTGATTCAACTTGAAGTCATCGTCTCCTAAAAGATAAAACATCCTGTGCATTATATATCTAGCGATGCACCGGTACTCGAATCCCGCAAGCAAGTACCAATTTTTCTAACGAAATGCGTACTTAATAAATGTTCACGATTTACTTCCACGGTATAGGAATAACATCGTGTAATAAAAATCAAACCCGCAAAAATTATAATTTGCGTAATTACCGGTGGTAGGACCTCTTGAGAGTCCACGCGGGTAGGTATCACCACCCCGCCTATTTCTGCCATGAAGCAGTAATGCGTTTCGGTTTGAAGGGTGGTGATACCGTTGTAATGTATTGAAATCTTAGAAGTAATATCTCAAGGTGGTGGCATTTACTTTCATTTAGAGTAGATATTCGGTTAAGATGGGCTCCGGTAACCATTTAACACCAGGAGAGCCGTGAGCTCGTCCACTCATCTAAGCAATAAAAATAATAAAAAATAAAAATAAGCCGTGGTCGTGTTTACAGAAAAATGAAAAGTTTGTCCGTGATGAACATCTGAACTAATGAACCGATTTTAATGGAAATTCCGATACCTTGTGGACTTTAGTCCAATTTGGAAGACAGAATAGTTTTTAACCCGCTTTATAATCACACTTTTTGAAGTTATACTTCTTTAGAACCGTACCGAGAATTACCGAATTTATACGATGTCAAGAAAAGGGATGTCCAATATGCGTGTTTGAGGATGTTGGTTAATGGATTTTTTTTCAAATTGATTAAAATTTAAATAAAAAAAAGAAATAAATTTAATAAAAATAAAGTATAACTTCTTACGCGCGTACATAAGTACACGCACCCTTTTTTTGATCGCACTTTTTTATTCACATACGGTAAATGATTATTAATATCTGTGAGCTCTACAGGTTTTTAAAAGATGGCGGTGTACAACAACTTGATGTTTTAATGTCCGGGTATATAATAGATGACGATGTATTGAAAATCTAAACTTTTTTATGCTACATAATGTTTAATCCTTTTACGTAAAATAGACAGTGCGTCAATAGTTTCCAAAAATCTATGTTCTTTATATAATTAGCCATAGTCACAACGAAGTGTGACGGTTTTTATTTAATAACGCAGGATGCTTACAGATGGAAAACATCCTTTCTCTCTACCTAAATAATTAAAAATGTAATTTTTTATGTCTAATTTAGCATTATCTAGTGGGCTATGCGACTGTACGTGCAGCCCCATAGACATAACCCACTGAGTTTCTCGCCGGATTTCTCAGTGGGTCGCGTTTCCGATCCGTTGGTAGATTCTCCGTAGCACTGCTCTTGCTAGGGTCAGTGTTAGCAACATTCCGGTTTGAGCCCCGTGAGCTCACCTACACACGCCAGGGTAAAGCTGAAATAGCCTTTAGAGGCTATCAGCATAGAAAGAGAAAAAAAAATAAAAAAAATTGTGCAGATCTCAGACCGCAGCCTGAACTTCCCGGAGTGCCTGCGCACGTGCAAGGGCGGCAAGCTGCTGGTGTCGGAGTTCCACGGCACGGCGCTGCCCGCGCTGGCCGCGCTGGCGCCCTACCACAGCTGCCTCGAGCCGCAGACGCAGCAGCGGATCGTGCGCTGCCTGCTCAAGTACGGCATGGGTCAGTGTCTCGCCCCGCGCCGCCCCGCCCCGCCACCCACTCCCAACTAACCCCTCGTGGTTGTCGCCAGTGCTGCGCTCGCCGCAGCCCTACATCAACGCGCTCACCATCTTCACGCTGGAGACGCGCGACACGATGGTGAAGATGCTGCCCGAGGTGCTGCTGGACCTGTCCAAGATCTCGGACACGAAAGCCATAGCGAGCCCCATGCTGGAGTTCCTGTCGAGTGAGTGTCCCCCCCCCTCCAGCCCCCCACTGCGCGCTCTGGCCCCGGCTGACCCCGGCTGTGTTGCAGCGCTGACGCGGCTGCCGAAGGTGTTCGCGTCGTTCGTGGAGGACCAGTACATGTCGGTGTTCGCCATCCTGCTGCCCTACACCAACCCGTCGCGCTACAACCACTACGCCGTGTCGCTGGCGCACCACGTCATCGCGGCCTGGTTCCTCAAGTGCCGCCTCTCCTACCGCAGGAACTTCGTCAGGTTCATCATACACGTGAGTCCATACCCAGTATTAGGTCAATAATAATATCTAATGCTAAACTTTATATAATTATTACATTGAGTTTCGATATTCTCCNTGCCCTACACCAACCCGTCGCGCTACAACCACTACGCCGTGTCGCTGGCGCACCACGTCATCGCGGCCTGGTTCCTCAAGTGCCGCCTCTCCTACCGCAGGAACTTCGTCAGGTTCATCATACACGTGAGTCCATACCCAGTATTAGGTCAATAATAATATCTAATGCTAAACTTTATATAATTATTACATTGAGTTTCGATATTCTCCCTTTGTATGTGATGAGCTTCCCATATAAACCTTCAACACCTAAATAACCACTTTTAGGGGTAAATATGCGTACGCGCCGATATATGACGTGTACTATTATTTGTAGCTGTATTTAATTTTATTAAACATAAATGACACTAATACAGAAATAGAAAGGATGCTCCCAATTAATGTTGAACTATCCAACGTGCACAATAAAGCTAATATTACTGTATCCGAACCCGTTATAATGTCGTAAAAAATAAATATTAAATTTAAAGTGAATATTTGTGTAAATAGTATCATATAAGACAGACGCAGAATTGCAGCTAGACAATTTTACATTTTACAATTCGCAACATTTAGAAACGATTGCTTATTATAAATAAATCGTTTTCACCCACGGATGTCATAGTTTATATCTCAACCTACAATTACGTACTAGGTACTGATTGAAGGTTGGTCGTGGTATTGTCTGAGACGTGCATTAGAGAGCGCAGGCTGACCCGCGCCACTCCGCAGGGCCTGCACAACTACATCATCATGCCGTTCGAGGAGCAGCTGCAGTACAAGAGCAACTTCCAGCACGGCGCCGCCAACGAGGACTCCTCCAACCGGCAGCGGAGCTCCAGTCTGGTACGTGCCCCTCCACCGCAGCAGAGCGTCGTCCCAGCTTAAAGTGCTATAATATTATAGAATTGTCGAATCCGTGCTGATTTGTTGCTCCGTCTGCAAATGTAAACCCTAACCCAGGCCTGAGCCGCCTTCGGAACTACAGTACTTCCTTAAGGGCCGAGTCACACCGGAATGGCAGCGGCCCCCGGCGTCGCCGCTGGCGGCCTCGCGCGGCCTCCATACTGCACGAGCCTAGTCTCTTGACTAGTTTAGTTTCTTCATTCGGCAATGATACTCGTGTGCTTCAAGTGAACATGATGGAATTGCTTATTATATATGAGGGCAGAACCACCGAAAAGACGCATGAGGCGCGCGGCGGTGGCTGTGTCGCGACCTTTTCAAACTTTTCAAGCGAACTGATTTTTTAAGTATATAGATAAAGTTGAAAATTATTTCACACTGAAAGTGCTCGCCGCGACGCTGCCGGCCGCTGCCATTCCGTTGTGACTCGGTCCTAACAGTTGGGCAAACGGTCCTCAGAGACCCCGGTGCTGACGCCGCTCTCCCCCGCAGGGCTCCCGCGCCGTGCCGCAGGTGGCCATCGGGCGCGCCGGGCCCTCCGCCTCCGCCGCCTTCCACGTGGAGCTCACGGAGACGTGCGTGGACCTGCTGGCGCGGTACGCCACCACGCCCTGCACCGTCAAGCCGCAGAGGTACGAGCCGCGCCCCCCGGGACGCCGCGTCGACATATATAAACGAACACGATGCAATCTCAATTCCAGGAGCGATCTCGCGGAATTTCTGTTCAACGGCGGCCAGTCGATGACGTGGCTGGTGGGCCACAAGCTCGTCACCATCACCACGTCCGGCTGCCTGCAGAACTCACTCAAGCAGGGACTTTGCGACAGGTGAAGAACTATTATGAATATTTAATAAAATTATTATAAATGTTTGTGTCAAGTGTCGTTGATGTAGTGACAAACCGTTGTCGTGGCCCGCAGGTGCGCGGCGCTGTGCAAGCAGCACGCGGAGAGCGCGGCCGGCCCGCTGCCGCCGCTGCGACCCGCCGCCTCTGCCGCACCCGCCGCATCTGCCGCGCCTGCCGCATCTGCCGCGCCCTCCGCGCTCGCCGCCAACGCCGCATCCGCCGGCGCGTCGCAGGTAGTGTTCTCACTCATATTGTAAATTTGTTAATCTCTATATATAAAAATTAATCGCTGTTCGTTGGTGTCGCTAAAATTCAAGAACGGCTGGTCCGATTTGACTAATTTTGGTCTTGATTTATTTGTGGAAGTCCAGAGAAGGTAGAAAAATATTAAAATACTCGGAATTAAATAAAAATAGCAATTTTTTTTTCTTATTATGTGTCCCCCGTCAGACGACGGATTCCTTTTGTTTTAAGTTTATTTTATACAAAAGTTTAGGTATGTTATTTATCGATTGAGGCACGACAAAGTCTGCCGGGTCAGCTATCTATATGATAATGATTAATTGGCCCTTACCGTAGTTTAGTTTACACATGTCCCAGGTCAGACCGCAGTCACCCAGCGGTCGACATACACAACCCGCAGTAACGTTAGTTCAGAGAGCTAGTTCTTTTAAAAATGTCACTGATGACGTTCCAGACACAGCTTAATGAGTCGACGAGTGACAGCCAGACAACCGAGGACAGCCCGTCGCAAGCACAAAACCCGCCCGAAGTAAAACGGTAAGCTTTACTACTTAGCTTTTGCAAGTTGCCTTCCAGAATCTAATACTGAAAGAAACTTATCTTCAATAACTTTGGTGATTTTAAATTTGTAATTCGATAGTTCGGCTCTGTCTGACCTCGACCGTGATATGAAACTAAATAAGTTCGAAAGAGGTCGTATATTCCAAATCGAATTTTTTCGTCTGTCCGTTTGTTTGTTTGTTGATAATTTCACTTAAATATATTTAATGGTTTTTGTTGGTATAAACTTGGCCCGGTTTTGGGGGAAGGGATAGACGATTGAGCTTTACGCTTTCTCTTGGTGACTCCAACTAACGCTTAAGAACACGCAATAAGGTCTATATTTCTGCGGAACTGGGTTGGTGAAAGTTGGTCGTGCGACTGAAAACTCTACAATACTTCTAAAATCGTGTTATTTTTTTTTCAATTTCAATGATATTATTGTCTACTTATTATTTTACTTATAAATGTTATTGACTTATTAAAAAGACGATAAGACACGCTCATATAGGTCAATACCTAATACCTATAATTAAACTGCACAATAGTCGATAATCCGACTCTCCGCACATTATACGTATTAATAAAGAGTCGATCTATCGACGATTCGCTCTGTAAGAGCTAAAATCATAACGTCGAAAGTAACATTAAAACTACAACTTTATCATATCCGAATTATCCTATGTCTTTATCCTGTTTTTTTTTTTTTTTTATTGCTTAGATGTGTGGACGAGCTCACAGCCCACCTGGTGTTAAGTGGTTACTGGAGCCCATAGACATCTACAACGTAATGCGCCACACACCTTGAGATATAGTTCTAAGGTCTCAGTATAGTCACAACGGCTGCCCCACCCTTCAAACCGAAACGCATTACTGCTTCACGGCAGAAATAGGCGGGGCGGTGGTACCTACCCGCGCGGACTCACTAGAGGTCCTACCACCAGTAATTACGCAAATTATAATTTTGCGGGTTTGATTTTTACTGCACGATGTTATTCCTTCACCGTGGAAGTCAATCGTGAACATTTGTTAAGTACGTATTTCATTAGAAAAATTGGTACCCGCCTGCGGGATTCGAACACCGGTGCATCGCTACATACGAATGCACCGGACATCTTATCCTTTAGGCCACGACGACTTCACTTGTACTTCACCTATGACTGTGTGTGACTTCACCTGTGACTGCACTTGTATTAGACTATGCAAAACTAGACGAATGATCCGTCCTCTTCTAACACTTGCGTTAGAGAGAGACAGAACAACTTGCGGGTACGCTTCGTTCGTCTAAATAAACTAAAAACATTTTAAAATTTAAAATAGTTGTGAGTTTTCAGTCGACGCCAAACTAAGGTTTTCCGAGCTTGCTTCGTGAATAACAAGGGGCTTTTTATAACCGGTACTACCGCCTACACCGCACGCTATACTTCTATTATATTATAAACAGAATAAAAGAGAAAAAATATTTTTTTCTTTCTGATCAATCTTTTATGGAGATGTAAATTTACATAAATAATCGCGTTCGTGAATCGTTGATGACCACACGTAAAATACTCCATATGTGGCAGACTCTTTATATCAAATTATGAATTCAAAACATAATCGCGGCCGTATTCAACAAAATCATTAGCACCATCATAGTTGAAATTTTAAATGAAAATGATTTTTGGTTTGCTCAAAATTGGAATAAATATTTAATGAAATTGATTTATCGCGTTTATTCGTACACATGACGGGCAGTCAAAGCCAGGGTGGCCACACGGCGAGGTATTAAGTCCATCTCTCGTTTATATTGGATCGGTGGCTACCCTACCCTTGCCTCAATCAGTGTGGACGACACGTCCTTCTTCAAACGAGGCTTGTGGAGAGTACTAAGCGGTAGGCAGCGGCTTGGCTCTGCCCCTGGCATTGCTGAAGTCCATGGGCGACGGTAACCACTCACCATCAGGTGGGCCGCATGCTCGTCTGCCTACAAGGCCAACAAAAAAATAAGTCCTACTGGTCAATGCGTACACGTGGTGTGGGCGGGGTGCGGTGTGAGGCAGCGTGTGTGTGCGTGTGTAGCTACAGCAAGCGGTCGCTGCAGCACAGCCGCTCCACGGAGACCAGCTGCTCGTCCCTGTCGTGCTGCGACGCCCCCCTCCTGCCGCCCACCAGCGGACACACCACCAGGTCCAAGCGCCCCTACTAAAACGACTAATATGCTTTCGTACTATTTGACGGCTCATGGAAACACCACGCGAAAGTATAAAAGGAGACTCCAATCATGTATGGTTTTGGCTCGCTTTTGAAAAGTTTTTTTTTTTTTTTATGTAACATTGATGTATGTAGGTCTGAGGATTCAGTCATCCCCTCACAGTCCAGCCGTACCATGCGAGGGGTCTAGTTACACTTTTTTTTACCGACCTATTCTAGTGACCTTGAAAGGTCATACTAGATTCACCGAACGAGTAGGTGAGCTCACGGAGCTCTAACCTGAGGACGTTAACACTAGCCCTAACAAGAGCAGTGTTTCGCGGAATCTACCACCGGATCGAAAACGCGACCCACTGAGAAGATCCTACGAGAAACTCAGTGCGCTGTTACACAATGATACAATAACATTACCTAATGGAATAATTTTTATTTATTTATTAAACTTCATGCATATTAATGTGCGTTTGCGGACTTAATGCCTAAGAAATAATCTACCAGTCGACAAAGGGTGATACAGAAAAGAACGTAATAGGTATTTCGGTTGATAATTCAGGGAAAAATAAATGCTATACAATATAGTCTTACTAAATATAAATTTAAATAAATACATAGAATATATAAACATTAAGCATATGAATTTAATAAATATAAATACCTAAAATACCATACTAAAAAGTACATATCTAAATATATATACACCATACAGTTAAATATTAATTTTGAAACGACTCAGTTGATTTACCCCGGCCGACCTTATAGATATGCCGGAAAATATCGGGAAACAACTTTAAAGGTACTAAGAAAAGTTTAAAAGGGACATGAAAATAAACTTAAATTTAATAATCACAACATACTATTTACGACGCCCAGAATTAACAACAAAAATGGAATAACGTGAGGAACAGCTTTCAAGATGTGCCTTATAGTAAAGATTCCCAATATTCTTAATATTTTCGTATTAAAACATGAAAATTAAAACAAAAACTTTAATTGTATCATGCTTTTACATACGACGTATGTAAAAAAATATAGCCAGTCCATTTGACTTATGCATAACTTAAAACGGTGTTTGAAAATACTTATAATTAAGTTGAAATATCCTCAAACGAGATTTAAGAAGAGTATTACTATAGTCCTAACGTAGGCAGAGAAATTTTCCGTTGCCAAACTCTATATTAAGTCGGGCGTGCAGAATTCTTAGCCAATTAAGCTACAACAAGCTACGCGAAACAAGCATCTTGTTCTAGAAAGTGTTTCCATTAGACATCAAATATGCTTTGCATGCTTTTGTGCAGTTAGATTTGCGAATGGCTAATATTAAATCGGGAATCACGCTCGCTTCATTCAGTATACAAACGGAAATTATCTAGTAGTCATGCTTAGATGAGGCAACGAACATAAAAACATCTCGATCAAACTTCAAGGAGCGCACTGAAGAAGGTGAGTACATACTCCGCTAAAGACGTCTTGTTCACATTTGTGTTTTGAACGTATATAAAATAACTGCAATGCTATAAATGTGTATAATGCTGTATGTTACATTAAAAATAACGCTACAAATATTACACTACTGTCTGCTACCTTTATGACTCAAGTTTTAGAACTGCTAATTAAAAGAAAGATGTGTGGTGTCGTGGGACACCGGATAGAAACGAAGTTCCTTATTATAAAAATATAAATTTTAAGTTATATTCGAGGTATAAAGAAAATAATTATTCGGGCTTACATAATGGTTTATAAAAAATATATAATATAAATATGTTATTATTTGTACGTTAATACAAAGTTAAGTCGTACACTGTGTGCATTACTAATTTGTACGTTATTACAAAGTTAAGTCGAACACTGTGTGCATTACTAATTTGTACGTTATTACAAAGTTAAGTCGAACACTGTGTGCATTACTAATAAAAATCTTACGTTACGGACGTTTTTTCCCGGTTAGGGTACCCGTCCGCATCGTCCCATAAGGAACTTCGTTCCAAAAAAAAGCGAGAATCTCGTTCATTGACAATCCTTATTCTGTACATAAAACGTAGAAATAATGTCGTGTTTGATTGAAGAAAAAGAGTTATATAACTGTATAAGTAAATTATTTCACAGACAAAATTCATCGGAGAACAATAAGACAACAGATCCTCTAGCCGAAGTCCTCAACCAATTCTCACAGCGCTTCGAAAGGATATCCAAGGAGGTGGTAAGCATTCACTGAAATTAAGTAAATAGCAGACTGCTTAAGGTACTACACACTCTTCTATGGTTGAGTTAAGACTTTGCAGGTAAAGTTTCTGGAACTACCAGGAGGTGAGTTGTTTTTAAAAAAGGTATTTTTTACTAGTTATATAGTTCTTGTCCTTATTAAAACACTGCTTGAATACTCCCAAGCGCTCATGGTAAAGTGCATGAGCATCGCTGACCATTCATGATTAGGGTTGGGCTATATGTTTGTCTACTTTTAAAGTCGATAAGAATATGTAATCCACATTAGCGATCTATAATAGATTCAACCGTAAAATGATTTTAACTTTTATACTTTATCGCCTGTGACGTCACTGTTCTTTTTTTTTAATGCTTAGATGGGTGGACGAGCTCACAGTCCACCTGGTATCAAGTGGTTACTGGAGCCCATAGACATCCGCCACCCACATTGAGATATAAGTTCTAAGTCTCAGTATAGTTACAACGGCTGCCCCGCTCTTCAAACCGAAACGCATTACTGCTTCACGGCAGAAATAGGGGGGTGTGGTCCGTGCGGGCTCCCAAGACTTCCTACCACCAGTGTTCGTTTCCAATGTCGACCGAGAGGCACGTCTGATGGTGCAGAGAGCCAGCGACGACAATATGATGAGCCGGCACGCTCCGTACAGGACACGGACGACACGAGCTGGTCGCGCGTGGGCGAGCTCGCGGGAGGGGGGGCGTGCCCGTGCTGGTGCGGGGGGTGGGCGGAGATACACGTGCGCTCGCCAACCGGGGACGTCAGCTGGGTCATGCGGGTGCAGAACCAGGTGAGGGAACGCAATCTCTAACACGTAATAACGGTGAGGTCTCACACAAATACAAATGGAATCCATCACTTGTTACGTCAGTTCATTGATTCCAAATTTTACACAATTTTAAACAATATTCCAAATCGTCCCTGTCAAACCTAAATCTGCTATGTGCAAAAACTATATTTTGAATTAACGACTAAAAACATTTTCGTATAAAATATTCTAGTTCTTTCAGCTTTTGTGTATATTTTGTAATGAACTATGTATAATAACGTATCGTATATAAAAAATTTAAGCCTCCGGAACCATTTTGATATCAATTTTATTAGTATTACCCTAAGAAAAACCATTGAAAATTTGTATTGGATTTGGAAATGATCCCGCTTCCCCCCAATTTACGGTAGGCAGCGCCCTTTTTTTTCTTTTGCTTACTTATGCTGATAGCCTCTCAAGGCTATTTCAGCTTCTTGACGTGTAGGTGAGCTCACGGGGCTAACCTAACCGTGTTGCTAACATTGGCCCTAGCAAGGGCAGTGCTTCGCAAAATCTACTACCGGATGGGAAAAACGACCCACTGAGAAGATCCGGCGAGAAACTCAGTGGGCTGTGTCTGGGTTACGCAGCGCCGTTGAAGCGCCTATAACATGAAAAAATAATAAGTTATTTAAATGTAACAGATGAACTGGGACTACCAGCTAGAGTCGCCGCTACAAGAAGTGGCGGCGCTACTCAACCCGATGATATTTCATCCCTCGCCGCCCCCCGCCGCGCCGCCCCCCGCGCCCTGTGTCGACCCCCCCGCGCCCTACGCGCCACCGCCATCTAGCGACGACAACAAACAAGAACAGGTAAATAACATTGCAAAGTCTTATATTTCTTCTAACTGGGTTTGTATCTTGTTTTGGATTGTTTTTGTTTAAAACTATAATATGCATAAGGTATTTATACATTTTAAAGAACAGGAATAATTAAATATTTTAAATTGTTCTGTTCTTATTTATTTTATTGCACAACCGCTAGAGGTAAGTAAAAAAACTCGCACTAAGCACACTGAGCACTTGCAACGTCGTACGTCTTCCACACGCCAGAAAACAAGTTAGCTGCCTTTCGTCTAAAACTAAATTATTATTTACTCTTTACCGTCTCTCCCGGCAGGCGCAGTCCCGGGCGGAGATCGAACCGTCGATCCGCTCGACCCTCGACCTGCACAAATCCAACTCTGATACCGTCGTGTCCAAACCGCTGCTGCACCAGCCCCACAGGTACCCACTAGTGACGTACACACGTACTCTTATCTCACTGCTCCTGGTCAAAATTCTAGGTCCGAGTAATAAGATTGTTGTCTTGTCATCATTGTTTGCTTTCATAGGATTTCTTGGGAGAGGTAGTGCAGTGGTTTAATTGAGAGAAGCCGAAAACCGAAGGAAATGGTGACTGATTGTACAAAGAGCCACGAAGGGCTTTCAGGGACACGACCTTCAACAATGAAGTATGCGACTAAGAAAAAGAAGTCTCGTCATCAGTCACTGGTCTCATTCTTGTCTTACCCCAACAGCGGTGTCATACAATTGTATCGTATGCTAAGGGCCCCTGAACACAAATGTATATGTAACGATGTATTGGTGTCGGCGGCACAGGATGAGTACGCAGCCGATCAACATCCCCGGGTCTCCGCAGAGACAGGGCTCGACCAGCGCCGCGGGCGACGACGACATCCTGCTCCTCGCGCAGGAGGTCAGTCGCTCATCTAGATCATTCCTTACACATTCTTAGAGGTCGTCGTGGCCTAAAGGATAAGACGTCCGGTGCATTCGTATCGAGCGATGCACCGGTGTTCGAATCCCGCAGGCGAGTACCAATTTTTCTAATGAAATACGTACTCAACAAATGTTCACGATTGACTTCCACGGTGAAAGAATAACATCGTGTAATAAAAATGAAACCCGCAAAATTATAATTTGCGTAATCACTGGTGGTAGAACCTCGTGTGAGTCCGCGCGGGTAGGTACCACCGCCCTGTCTATTTCTGCCGTGAAGCAGTAATGCGTTTCGGCTTGAAGGGTGGGGCAGCCGTTGTAACTATACGTGAGACCTTAGAACCTATATCTCAAGGTGGGTGGCGCATTGACGTTGTAGATGTCTATGGGCTCCAGTAACCACTTAAAATCAGGTGGGCTGTGAGCTCGTTCACGCATATAAGCAATAAAAAAAAAAGAAAATGCATCAATATAATATTGTAATTAGGCCAAACCCCGCCTTTGTTGGCAAGTCTAGTACCGTGTGCGGTTGTCTGTGCCCAGGGGAAGTCCCGCCACCCGGTGCGTCGCTCGAACTCTTCTCCGGAGATGTCGTCCTCGTGGAAGCTGAGTGCGCAGCCTAAGCTCCAGGACGAAGAACTAGACGAGATGATCCTGCTCCCGGGAGTCGAACCCACGTTAGTGTGATTACTCTCAATATACTACTTTCAAAAATTCAAAATTATTAAAGAAATAAATACTCTGGTTAAGGCAATGTGAACAGCGAAACGATTAGTTAATGTGAAGTCCGCTATACTTAGAGATTTTCAGAAACCCCACCTTAAGTGGAACATATAAATTTGTAAATTATTTTACAGAAAATAATCTGTTGTTTTTTTGGCCTTACACCCCGTCTTCAGCTAGCGTGTGCTCACAACGAGACCCCGCACTATATTCTATTAGCGTTCCTTGTATTTACACATGTAACCAAACAGTCGATGTGGAATGCTTAACGACGAAGACAATATCTTCCACCGAACGGGTGATATTGCTCGGTAGACCGACGGTCCGAATGTTGTTGTTCGGAACTTGTATAGTATATGCAAGCTTGTCTTGAAAATGTCGTAAGCGAGTTTCAAGCATCTATCAAATATCTTGTATTGTATGATGGCTACCCACCACAGTCAATGTAAAGCAAATGCACTCTCTTACTATATTTTTTTTTTTCAATGTGAATTACCTTGGGAGCTTATCACCGAGCTTTGGCATCGCGGGTGGGGTTAACGCGGTATCATGTATACGTCCCCCCTCGGTTCCCCTCTCGACTGACCGGCGGTCCCCCCCAGGACGCCGGCCGCGTCCATGCACGCGTCGAAGAAGGCGGCGAAGAAGAGCGACATGCGCGTGTCGTGCGAGGCCATCCCCGAGGAGATGTGCGGCACGTCGCCCCTCGCCGCGCACCCGCACCTCGTCACATACAAGTCGGACCCCGGTGAGTAGACACACATCAACAACGTAAATTCCACCTCCCACCTTAAAACATAAGGCTTAAAATATAAAAAAAAAAAACTTGTTTGAAGTCGTCGTGGCCTAAAAGATAAGACGTCCATTGCCTTCGTATGTAGCGATGCATCGGTGTTCGAAACTCGCAGGCGGGTACCAATTTTTCTAACGAGATACGTACTTAAGAAACCTTCACGATTGACTTCCACGGTGAAGGAATAACATCGTGTAATAAAAATGAAACCCGTAAAAATATAATTTGCGCAATTGCTGGTGGTAAGACCTCTTGTGAATCCGCACGGATAGGACGACCACCCTGCCTATTCCTGCCGTGAAGCAGTAATTCGTTTCAATTTGAAAGGCGCGGCAACTATTTTAATTATACTGAGACCTTAGAACTCATATCTCAAGGTGGGGGGTGGCATTTACTTGTAGATGTCTATAGGCTCCGGTAACCACTTAACACCAGGTGGGCTGTGAGCTCGTCCACCCATCTATGCAATAAAAAATAAAATAAAATAAAAAACCTAATTCTTTCACCTTAAAAAACTCTTAACAAAAATAATAATAAATATTTATCAGGAGTATTTATATGCCTATGCCCTTTAAACTATTGCTTTAACAATACGATATTTTATAAAACAAGAAATGGCTTACTGCTTATTGAATATTAATGATTGTTATATTTTAACATTATGTATTCCATTGCGCGCTGTGGGCCCTTACTATGAATTTCTTTTGTGGCTATTCTTTTCTCAGCATTGAATCTCACCTAAATGTGTCCAATTGCAATGCCCGACCCCATCACTGTGGTGCGATAGGATCACGCAATGATGGTACATACCCATTAGAGCTCACAGTACTGTGTTGCCAGTGATTTCTTATTATTTAAATATGTATTTATTTGTGTTCTTTGTTAACCTAATGATACAGGGTGTTAAATTTTTTTTTGCTTTTAACATGAAAGTCGTATGTAATTAAAAAAGAACATTTTATATAGACTAACTTTTAGCATTTTCTTTAATATTTAAGTAATATTTTTTGTTGTTTGTTAACTTAATGATACAGGGTGCTCAATTCTTTTTTTTTTGCTTTTAATATATTTTCTTGAGGGTTTAGTCGGTCAGGTTTATTTATAATCGAACCAGTCTCGTCAAATAACTGCATTGTCGCTGAACTACAAAAACTAGCCTTTGCACAAAATCACCTATTTTAATTTTAGTGTAATTTGCGTATGTCTTAACGAAGATTTCGTATTAAACGCTTGTTTAACTGGACTAACACGGTAACACTAACATGTGTGCGAGCAGCAGTAACGAGCGAGCCGCTGTCGTGTGCAGGCACGGGCCACGCCGCGGGCGGAGCGGGCGCGGACAGCGGGCAGCGCGCCGCCGCCGACGACACCGCGCACCACCAGCTGCAGAAGGTAACGCGCCTGCTCGTACTACTACTATGCTCAGTGTGGAATGCGGGAACTCGGCTAAATAATTACATACTAGTGGTCATCCGGTAATCGAAATTCGACTATAATCAATTCAGTCATTGTAGCCTAAAGGATAAGACGTCCGGTGCATTCGTGTGTAGCGATGCACCGGTGTTCGAATCCCGCAGGCGGGTACTAATTTTTCTAATGAAATACGTACTCAACAAATGTTCACGATTGACTTCCACGGTGAAGGAATAATATCGTGTAATAAAAATTAAACCCGCAAAAAATTTAATTTGCTTAATCACTGGTAGTAGGACCTCTTGTGAGTCCGCACGGGTAGGTACCACCGCCCCGCCTATTTCCGCCGTGAAGCAGTAATGCGTTTCGGTTTGAAGGGTGGGGCAGCCGTTGTAACTATACTGAAACCTTAGAACTTATATCTCGAGGTGGGTGGCGCATTTACGTTGTAGATGTCTATGGGCTCCAGCAGTAACCACTTAACATCAGGGGGCTGTGAGCTCGTCCATCCAACTAAGCAATAAAAAAAATTAAAAAAAATACAATGTTCAATACGGAATGCAGGAACTCGGCTAAATAATTATATACTAGTGGTCGTCCGGTAATCGAAATTCGACTATAATCAATTTAAATTATTGTCAAAGACTATCATATACTATAATAACAAAATTTCGCCAAGACTAGGTACACTTTAGACAAATATTACGAAAGACAAACAATATTTAAACTATTGACAATAAACAAATAGTATGCGTGTCTTTGTGTCAAATATATGGTAATGTGCGTAATGTTTTGTTTTATTGATTTAATGTATTTATTTTTTATCTATAATTTATAAAAATAATAACATTCTGCACTCCTTCTCTATATTTTCTATAAGTGTGAGAAATTTCATATTCCTCTGCTCACGAAATTTCCGTAAAAAGCGGTACAAAGATTTTTCTTTACGTATATAGTATATACTCATATAGGTATCACAGATCTTTACATTTATATAAGACTAGATGATGACCTAGATGAGATAAATTTTTTTGATAACGCCATCTTGTTTTGTCTTTAAAGCAGTTAGTTGCCCTCAATTAAGAAAAATAGTATTATTATTCGCTAATAGATGTCGGGAAGAGTTGATTATTGAAAACACCTATATACTAAATTTTATGAAAATCGTTGGAGCCGTTTACGAGATTCAGATTATATACATATATATTAATATACAAGAATTGCTCGTTTAAAGGTATAAGATTTAGAAAATGTCACATCAATATCAACTATATGATTTTGGTGCGAAGCTCCAAATATGAATCGAATTGCAGTAGGGGGACACAAACGTGCAAGCTTGTAATGTAGTGGTCCGGGTGTGTGCGCAGACCGCGAGCGAGGGCGCAGTCCCGGAGTCCCGCAGCAAGCCGCCGCGGGCGCCGGCGCGGGACGACCTGCCGCCGCTGGCGCGCTCCAAGCGCTCCAACACCATCTCCGTCATGAGCCCCACGCGCCGCCACAGGTACCAACATCAAGCAATTGTGACGCCTTAAACAATAGGACAATATCACTACATAGTATAAAACAAAGTCGCTTTCTCTGTCCCTATATCTGTCCCTATGTATGCTTAAATCTTTAAAACTACGCAAAGGATTTTGATGCGGTTCAATAGAAGTTTTAAATCATTTTATTTTATTTTATTTATTGGGTACCAACATGTTATACATCAGCACAAAACATTACGGGTAGCATAAATTATATTATATTGATCTCACACTAAATACTAACACAATTAAAGGACTGACTGCATGCATTAATAAAGAAAGCGGTTCTTTATATAATACTAGAGAAAGAAAAACTATACATAACATTGTATGAAAATTTATCATTATTACACATTTACTACCAAATACGCTATTACATAACTGAAGAAGCTCATTGAGCAAGGTCTAAAACTGTCAACAGTGCTAGCGAAAACGTCCAGACAATACTTGCTATGCAAATTGTTTGATTTTTACCGAGGTTGGTGTAGTATCTAGGTATCTATCTATCCCCCCTACTCTGATCGGGTTTTGAGCCCGGACGGAGATCGGACGTCGGGTGTAAGAGTGCAGGGGAGTCGTTTAGTGGGTGGGCCCTAAAATTTTTTGGGCCCGCGATCTGCTCACAACACCTTGCAGATCGTTGAGTCCCACATACTCCGCGCGCCCCCTAGGCGCGGGGACCTCGTAGGAGGTTCGGCCCCCAGTACCCTTAACACAATCAACTTCGAAACCCTTGTCGACTTAACGGCTAATTAAAAAACTCATAAACTTGCATAAACCAAACTCATAAACAGGCAAACTCCAAACCACGCCCCGCCGATAAGCACCGGGCCGGCGGGCGCGCCCACGAGCAGCAGCGGGAGCGGGTGCGCAGGCGCCAGCGGGGGCGGGTTGACTCCTTCCTTCGTTTTCCTGCAGCTGTACCACAACATGAGCACATACCCCATAACGCCCCCGGTGCCTGGTGAGTCGCCGCGATCTGTCCCTACCACCGCGTCGTCTTTTTTTTAGTGCTTAGATGGGTAGAATGGTTAAGTGGTTACTGGAGCCCATAGACATCTACAACGTAAATGCACCACCCACCTTGAGATATGAGTTCTAAGGTCTCAGTATAGTTACAACGGCCGCCCCACCCTTCAAACCGAAACGCATTACTGCTTCACGGCAAAAAAGGCGGAGTAGTGGTACCGTGCGGACTCACAAGAGGTCCTACCACCAGTAAGACTATGAGTAAGACTGGTAGCGTGCTCATGCGCGGCGCGGTGTGGCAGGTGAGAGCCCGACGACCCTGAGTCCGCTGTCGCAGCGGCCGCTCCGCGTCAGCAGCGCGCAGGACCAGCGCACCATCAAGAACCTGGACCTCATGCCGCCCATCGAGACCTACAAGGTGAGCCCTCCTCTCCACCCCCTCTACTGTATCGTACTTTGTTCAATACAAATAGATTGTGTNTAGCGTGCTCATGCGCGGCGCGGTGTGGCAGGTGAGAGCCCGACGACCCTGAGTCCGCTGTCGCAGCGGCCGCTCCGCGTCAGCAGCGCGCAGGACCAGCGCACCATCAAGAACCTGGACCTCATGCCGCCCATCGAGACCTACAAGGTGAGCCCTCCTCTCCACCCCCTCTACTGTATCGTACTTTGTTCAATACAAATAGATTGTGTACGAACAGATAAGCGCGCACGTTACATTGCATACGGATGCATTTTGCATTAGAGTTATTTCGTGAGCCGATTTGTACTATGTCATCTGTCAGTTACCTCAAGCTTATCAATAAATAATCTCTCAAATCATCAGAGTTGTTATCAGTATTGCAACATAACGAAGCCTATATGCACCGTATATATTGAGATCTGACAATAAATAAATTTACATTAAACTCATCTTGCTGAAAATAGTGGCCATTAATTCCAATAACTTAAAAAAATGTTCTGAACTATTACAGAGCACATTGCTCTAAACTTCGTTTGTTCTTCGAGGGGTTATTCTAGATTCACCGAACTAGTAGGTGAGCTCACGGGACTCAAACCGGTAGTCTTGCTGACCCTAGCAAGAGCCGTGCTTCGCAGAATCTACCACCGGATCGGAAACGCGACCCACTGAGAAGATCCGGCGAGAAACTCAGTGGGCTGTGTCTGTGGGTTAATTTACTAGTCGAGCCCTTCGTCGCAAGCGACGGGTTCGACGAGAACGATGACCGGTGCTTGTGGTACCTAAAAGCACCGTTAATGGATCGGGAGGATCCGAAATGACGTGTTTAGGGCGACGTCGACTGTTTACCATTCGGTTATATACATGAGTAGCTATGTTCAGAAACGGACGTACCCCCCCCCCCCGCCCCCCCTACTGTACACAGTATTGGAACTGTCGCGGTTCACAGTGGAACATTATTCACAAGGCGTGTAGTGTGCGGTAGGATGTTACAGTGAGAGTGTTGCGAACAGATCGGCGTGCTCTACGTGGCCCCGGGGCAGCAGGACAGCGAGGACGCCATCCTGCAGAACGAGTACGGCAGCGTCAGGTACGTCCCCGGCACGCGTCATGTTGTACTGCTCAGATCTCCTAAATATCTTTTTTTAAGTTTTTAAAGATAACTGCTTATTATCAGACGCACACCTAACTCAACTTGATATTTACCTCGCATTATATCAAATCAAATCAAATCAATAATTTTTTATTCAACATAAATGAAAGTACACACGTGTTGAACTTCAAAAAGAATTACCGCTAATTCACAAAAACTAGCCCCCGTCCTGAGAACTGGCAAGAAACTAGTCTTACATGTTATGTATCTCGAGGTTAACTTTAAAAATATACATATACAGTGTATATTTTGATTGGCATTAACTTAATGCAGAAATGAAACTCTAATGGGATTGAAATGTCATTGAATTATTTTGTTTATTCAAACGAAAATAGATCAGTTCATCTACACAACCTAAGAAATAAAACACGTGCTAAATTTTATTAACGTATCATATGATTTATGTCTAATTGTTTTTATTAATTACGATCCATAGGGTAAACTACAATATTTGCCACTAATATTTTTATAACCATTGCACATTCTTACAACGTATTGTAGAAATAGACATTTTAATTTTTTAAATAAACTACTTCTAATTGAATAAGAACTCTCTGATGATAAAGAAATAAAAAAAAAGAACTCATCTTTGTTTAATACTTCAGTATCAAATTTTATTACATTTTGCTTATTTCACTTTTACACTAAACATAATAATGCAAATTACCCGATCACAACAATGGCGGAGAATTTTAGGTGCGTGAGAGCAGACGTAAACACTAACGCGTATGCGCACTTGTCAGTGCCCAGGGAGGAAATGTTAAACTTTATTCCCTGTACAGCGGGAGGAAAAACGAACTTTCGGCGTAGGTAGGAGAAAAAAACATTTCTCCCGCACAAAGTCAAATTGCAATTTATATCTACACACGTTGTTAAGGAGTATATCAGGGTGGGTAGTAGAATAAAACACGGTTTTCGTTTACAGATACTCCGAGTTCCTGACGCAGCTCGGCACCCTGGTGTCGCTGGAAGGCGAGGACGAGCAGGAGCACCCGGAGCTGTTCCTCAACCTGGAGAAGGGCGGCAAGGACGGTCGGTACACCTACGTGTGGACCGACGACATCATGCAGGTACCGCCGCCGCCGCTCACAACGCGACGCACACTACAACAAATATGATCAATATCTGAATCGCGCTAACGACATCTACAAGTGGACTTTCCAAAGTGTACATGACCACCGCCTTGGTTATTTCTGCCGTGAAGCTACATGGCGCTTCGGAGTGGACGAGCTCACAGCCCACCTGGTGTTAAGTGGTTACTGGAGCCCATAGACATCTACAACGTAAATGCGCCACCCACTTTGAGATATAAGTTCCAAGGTCTCAGCATAATTACAACGGCTGCCCCGCCCTTCAAACCGAAACGCATTACTGCTTCACGGCAGAAATAGGCGGGGTGGTGGTACCTACCCGCGCGGACTCAAGAGGTCCTACCACCAGTAATCCAGCAGTGTCCGGTCCGGCTGCGCAGGTGCTGTTCCACGTGGCGACGGCCATGCCCACGTGCGCCAGCGACCCCAGCTGCAACGAGAAGCGCAAGTACATCGGGAACGACTACGTGTCCATCGTGTACAACGACTCCGGAGCAGACTTCAACATCCACACCATCAAGGTTAGTGCCGTCAAATGTACAAGAACGCAGCGATCTGAGGTCGTGGGAAATGTAACGGGGTCATCACAAATAAGTTTTTAAAGTGCTCCCCCATGAAACAAGATATTAAATCAAAATCGTTAGTCTTGCTTGTTTCTCTATGAAAATGAATGGTGTTCGATGTAATGTGACCGAACACCTTAGCGAGCAGTAACCCATACAGTGCGTTTATTTAAAACTGCACTTTAACAAGAATCATTATCGACAATCTGTTTTCGCGGAAGTCGGATGCAGTCCCTGCGTTCGTAACACTTAATATTTATAATATAGAACATTTGTAAGGATTGTGTGCATTAAAGTCAGTTAGTAAAATCTCGGACTTATTATCACTAATCATCCACTGCATACTCGCTCCGTACTCGCACATATTTTTGGTCCTTCGAGCCGAATTACAAGTGTGTGTGCGAATGTTGTATTGATGCGAGTCTCGTGATGCCAGGGCCAGTTCAACCTGTGCATCGTGGTGGTGGAGCCGTACGAGCACGGCATGAACCGCGTGCTGCTGAAGACCAAGGACGAGCGCATCCGCACCAAGTTCCTGGCGCACCTGGACTCGCAGCACGTGGCCGTGTCCGACCACAACGTGGCGCTGCTCGCCCGCCAGATGGCGCTACATTGCGCGGTACGTGCCCTCATACAAACAATTCTAAACAAAAAAATCTGTCTTCATAGGTTTTTGTATCGATTTTTTTTTTCGATTAATTCTGAAAATGTTACCCTAGTTTACCTTAGGATCTACATTTGATTCTATTATTTACCAAAAATAGCATTTCATCTCTGGGTCACATGTCTTATAAGTTTAGCACTGGAGAATTGGGTATGGGCCATTCTTATTTTATTTTTAATAAAAATCAATCGAAGCACATTAATTCAACTCAAGGTAGCTATGCCTTTAAAACTTTGAAAGTAAAGGGGTGATGTTGAGAGAAGGGTCTAAAGATGAGTGCCACGTGTCAGAATATCATTTTTTTGAGGTAACGGCTATGTTCATAATTAGAGATGACTTCATCACCTTGAGAAACGATAACATGTTCTATTCATTATTAAAAATGAATTACATATTTAAAATAGTATACTTACACAGCAGAAGATTTAAAAAAAAAAGATGTGTGGTGTCGTGGGACACCAGATAGAAACGAAGTTCTTTATTATTAAAATATTAATCTTAAGTTCCGTTCGAGGTATAAAGAAAATAATTATTCGGGTATACATTTTTATTATGATTTTTTTATTGATAAAAATAAATAAAAAACTACAAAGTTATCAACTTTATTTTATTCACAATGAATTATAAAAAATATATAATAAACAATATGTTATTTTTTGTATGTTATTACAAAGTTAAGTCGTACACTGTGTACATTACTAATAATAATCTTACGCTACGGACATTTTTTCTGGTTAGGGTACTCCTCTGCATCGTCCCAATTAGGAACTTCGTTCCAAAAATAAGTTAATAATCTATTGCTTACAAATGAATGCGTTCTGTTCTACCTGTGCACTGAGGGTGGCGTGTGGTGCTTGCAGCTGGCGTCCCAGATCTCTGCGACGCTGAGCTCTGGCGGCGGCTCGCAGCCCTACGCGTCCAACTGGCTGGCGCGCCTGCGCCTCATCAAGATGCTGCGCGGGCGCGTGCAGGCCTCCCGCCTGGCGGCCGCCGCGCGAGCCCCCGCGCCCTACGCCTCCACGCCCGACCTGGCGCAGCGCGTCGCCATCGACGACTTCAACGACTACACCTAGCGCGCAACCAGCCCGCACACACGCACGTACGCATGTTACATTGTGTATTAACTGTATGTATGTGTACATATATGTATATATACATATATCTTACTGGGCTTAGGACCTCTTGTAAGTTCGCAGGGGTTGGTACCACCACCCTGCCTATTTCTGCCGTCAAGCAGTAATGCGTTTCGGTTTGAAGGGTGGAGCAGCCGTTGTAACTATACTGAGACCTTAGAGCTTATATCTCAAGGTGGGTAAAGCATTTACGTTGTAGATGTCTAAGGGCTCCAGTAACCACTTAACACCAGGTGGGCTGTGAGCTCGTCCACCCATATAAGCAATTAAAAAAATACACACACCTTGAATAAATTCCGAACGAATAATTAAAAGGTAATTATCTCGTAATTCCAGTGCGAGAGGCGGCGCATCGTGGGCTGCGTGCTGAATGTACCAAATAAAACATTAAATATAAGTGACGGATAATGTACCCCTGGTCGCCGGCGAGCGCCTGTCCCCACCCTTTTTTGCGATTTAAAAAAGGGGGGTGAACTCACATACAACGACTGATTTGAAAATAATACAATTTGGATTACAAAATTCGTTTTAACGTGATGATGAATTTGGCTTCTTCCCATCGATGAGTGTTCCGGGGGACCCCAGCGCGGAGGAGGGGGCCGCTGGGTGCAATTACACTTTCACAATTGTAGTGAGTCAAATAAATAATACGTTGTTCCTTGGGTTATCTGAGAATGAAGTTCCGAGGAATACTTTGTGGACTTAAGATGTATCCTAAGCGATGGCTACCCGTGTGTCCGGGATCAATCCCGGGACCGATGCAACATGTGCTTGAACGATTCACTTTAATTTAACTCGCAACAGTAAGAGAGCCCGACCTGCGTTAAGACCCAACTCGTATCTACCGACTGAGTATTAAATTATGAGCTTAAAATTCACAAAGCTTAGGTCTAAATTGCTGTATCTGCGACCGACGGTTATGTTTTATTCAACAGCAAACCTTACATTTTAATAACGTAGCTGCAATATTTGTAACATGGTGTTTGAAACAGACAGTTTGAAAATGAGTTAAATATAATTTTCTATAGGATAGCTTAGCGTTACGTCAGTGTTGTAAGTTTAATTGTCGTGATGAGCTTTTCGTAGAATGTTGTTGTTTAAAAAAAGTTAAATTAGGACACTCTTCTTGCCTTCAATTGATTGTTTTTTTTTTCTGACAACATCTTTGGCGTCACATCCGTGTGTGTGGTGACGTACTCCGACAGACAGATGTAAAGGTTCATCTACGAACTATCATCGTGATGCGTTTGCAGCTGAATATAGAAAAACGGTTATAAAATTTCAACTTTGTATACGGTCAACACAAAATGAAGTAGTGATTTTTCACAAAAAAAATTATATCGTATCGACTTTATAATACATTTATTCTAATACCTAATAATAACGAAGGTATGTTAACAAACCTGGCAATACCTCACACCGGCAAAGGAAACACGGTAATGAAAAACGAAAAAGAAAAAAATTAACTTTAGTTTTTTTATGAATAAAAAACTTTTTTCTTGGAACGTGATAATAGAATAAAAACAATACGAATAAAATAGTAATAATGTTTTGGATACGCCGGCAAGGTCTTCACGAATACGCTTTCGCTTACTGGTCCCCGCGTCCGTCGTGTAGTTTTTAAATAATATCCGCCTTTATATTAAATATTAATAATTGAATCACAGTTTTGTGTGAGCACCGAGCGAACTCGCACTGTGCTTTATGTATTCCGTGGCCTGTACCATTTGATGGCATTCAACACTAGTAATATCCCAGATCCCTTGTCAAGTCTTCTTGATGTAGAGACATTTTCGCAATATAAGCCACAGATTAGGTCTCGCTACTGTGTGATAACAATATGTCAAACTTCAAAAAGACTAGAAATGTCAATGCTAGATAATTTTTTTTGGCATTTCCGTTTACTACTTAATCGGAAATGCATGCTACCGAAACAAAAATAACGGAATCGATTCAGGACACTAGCTTTTGGGCAAATAAGTTTAGGCATTCAAAGTGAATTAAACTTCGAAAACTATTTATATCAATTTGATTAATGTCATCTTCAAACATTATATTTTTAGAACTTTTAATTTTTACTTTGGAATCATAAAGATATCATTTCACGTCATATATAGATCAAATATGGGCAACGTGGCTAAACCTTATCTGCTGAATCGATTTAAACCGGTCCAACAAAATTGTTGTGAATAGCAACAAATTATTAGATACTTCTTCACACAAGAAAGAGTACCGTAGATGCGATGTTGCTTCTAAACAAACCTATTATTTCAAATTTGCTCCATTTCACATTCTTGTTTATAAATATTTAAGTTAATCATTATACTACTTTGAAAAAATAATTTTCCATTAACCTTTTAAACTTATCTATTTACTGATCTCGCCGCGGATGTTCTTATCTATAATATAATGATACAAATTGAGAACCTTCACCCTTCTTGATGTCGGTAAAAAGAAGTTAACCAAAAGAATATTGTGAACATCAAACAAATCAGGCTTTCCACGACAATTTCCGAAGCAACTCCCTACTGCGGGCGTAGAAGCTATAAATTTCCGAGACATGAATCCGAATAAATAAATATATAGCGAATGCCCGAAATAGTCGTTCAAATAATTCTAGCTCCCTTGAAAATACTAGATTTGCCCTGATAGTGCCCTTCACGGAAAAGGTTACCCGCCCTTGTGTAGAACAATCCACTAAATCTAGCCGTAACCAAAGAATATCAAATGTTTAAGACTGTAAGATATGCATCAATTTCAAAGTAAATTAGAGAGCAGTGTATGTACACACAATGCAACTCATCTATTAGTAATTTCGCGTAAAATATAACCTTAAACCACACCATATTTATTCATATAACGTTCTATATTATCGTACTTAAAATTTTCAACCCAAGATAGCCTATCATTTTTAATTGAATATATAAAGCGGTCATTTTTAACCAATATCAAGCACTATTTGAATGCCATTAAATGTTACGTTTAGTATCGTAAATGAGTTTAAGTCGTCACTCATCCACGTAATATATGGTCATATGCTGGCCTGCTCTACAATCGAGCACTGGAATGACGGCTAATAATTATAATTGTCACCGGTATGATTTCATTTGGTCTATGCCTAGTTATTGCCGCAGGTGTAGAAAATGTTCAAACAACCTTAAGCCTAAAGTCAAATTGATTTCTAAAAAAACAAATTTTGGTTCTTAAAATTGTTTCAAAACAATCTAGGTTTAAGCACGTATCTAAATATTGTTCCCGCGTCTGAAGCAAGCATTAAATAATAATGTAATGAACGTGAATCGACTGATTATATTGTAAAATGGCAGAATCTTATATTTTGTAAATGTGGCTGCTACTTCCATGGTTGCTGTACTGTAAAGATGGCGTTAGTGTTGCCCATGGACAAGTTACACAAGCATGCCAATAATTAGTAAACACCGTTTGTAATAAGAACGTCGAAAAAAAATGAAAACGATATTTTGTGGTAAATTCCAAAATCGTATGTTTAGATTTGATTTCTTAAGTCTTTTTTTTTCTAGTTTTTAAATGAATTAATATAAAAATAGCCTGCGTATTTGCCTGCGGCTCTGATACGAGACGATGTCTGCAGCGGTGCGCCGTGAGCGAGTCCCGAGGCACATGTTGTTAAAAGATAATTTTATGTAGCAATTTATTTCCTGACGAAAGATTTTGTAATCAAATAAACAATGGCTATTTTCTCGTTTGTTTCATTTATTTGTCCGCTACTGACAATAGTTATGCATTTATTGTGGAATGGCTGTATAGTAAGCCCACACAGATGGTAGACACAGGAGCATGGTAGCTGGTAGATATGAAAGGTGTCGCACGTTATTGGCGTGACGTCAACCTCAAACTATAAGTTGATAACTATGAGCTGTGGTAAGAACTTAACACCAGGGAGGTCGTGACCTCATTCACTCATCCAAGCTATGATATGTAATTGCATTCAAGTTTTTATGTACCTGTAGTGTAATACTTTGCAGTGACAATTATGAATATCTTCAAAAGGTCGAGTGGAATTTACTCAGTTGACTGACAGTCCTAAGACTGTTAAATTTGAACTGTTATACTTACACTTACAGTCTTAATTATGATTTCGATAGCGCGATTCCGGTGTTTGTTCTACTTCTGCATTTCTATTCTGATGTAAAGCACTCCAGGTCATCCAATCCCGTTTCAGCAGGATAGCCGTCGAAGCACCGTGGTATGTGAGCTATGTAGATCTTCACGACGACCTAAATCTAGTACCAATACGTGAATATCTTAAGGAAGCGTCAGATGGCTACTTCGATAAAACGACACGAAAACCTTATCCCCCTCCCCGAGATTCACTCTCGGTGCTTTTAGGGCACCGTTCACCGTCCTCATCGAACTCGTCGATCGACGAGCGAACTAACCCATATTCACAGCTCATTGAGTTTCTCGTCGGATCTTCTCGGTGGGTCGCGATTCCGATCCGGTGGTAGATTCTGCGAAGCACTGCTCTCACTAGGTCGAGTGTTAGCAAATTCTCTCAGGTTGAGCCCGTGAGCTCACCTATCCGTCCAGGCGTAAGTGTAACCTAGTCACAATAAACAGTAGGTAGTTGTTCCCTCTATACAGACGAATCAGTATTCAAAAGAGTTTTCATAAACTTGTTTGTAGGCTATCTGCTTGAGAGCAGAAATGAGTAATATTTGTCTCAATATTAAGAAATGACAAGTGAGATGCACTTAACAACTATTCCAAAGAAGAAGACAAAAACGTAGTTTACGTAGTACACTTACTAAGGTATAAAGACTAACAAACACCCAGCCCCTAAATCCCATTTATATTTAACAATATTGACTTGTATATAATCATCTGCACATGCAATTTTTTGCCATAACTAAGAAGTAATTTTTCGAAACTGTTATATAAAACACAAAATCAATTTCATGAAAGGTGGATGTTGAAGTACACATCAAACAATAAATGTATATTTCTTTAAATAAAGAATATAAGCAGTTCTGGGAGTTCATCACTTTAACCTATCACAACACTCTAAACCTACATACATTAAGAACCTGTTTCATTCATTTGAAAATACGCCTCTACATTTAATACGGTGTGCATTAATATAAGGTAAGGCAAGGTAACAATAATAACGTATTTTATTAACGTAAGGTGTAGGTAATGAGTTGTTATTAAATAGTTACTAAATAGTGATTTTTATTTTACATATTAATTATACTAAACATACTACGCCACTTATTCTTTTTCTTCCGCCTTCTTATCAAGCAACCGCCTCCAAACCTTGACTTTACCTCGGAGTTCTCGCAATCTCTTCATCTCCTCCTTAAAGTCTTGATGCTCATCACGGAATAGACCATAATCTCTTAAATTCATCATCAGTTTATGCGTCTCCATGTGTCTAGGATAATAGTGTATAATTTCCTCATTTGTGTGCAGAGGTCGAGCAGAGAAGATTTTGACAACCTTCATGGACTTGGAGTTGGTGGGTAGGGCAACTTCGCCAAAGATCCTATTGGACAGGCGCTTCATTCGTCGCGCGTACGTTGTCGACGCATTAATTAATTGAGCATATTTTGTATAATTTGTGGCCATTGTTTACTTTCAACTAAAACAAAAAATTTAGGTTATAAAAAAATATCATGTCCAACACAAAATTTTATAGTTTATATGGTTTACCGAAAAATAAATTTAAAGGTTTTAATTTGGTATTTAAAATTAAAACTGTATGATTTAGCTTTTAAAATGTAAATCCCTACCTAATCCCTACCTCTTTCTATGATTTGACATTCATTATTGACAGACGGCCAATGAATAATTCTGTTAATAATGGTGTAATGTGACGGGCAAAGAGATCGAGCCCATAAGATAAAATTTATTATGAGAGTGAAATGAGATTGAAAATTCATTTATGATTATTATTCAGCTATTGAAAGAATGTATTCCTAGTGATTCATTTGTAAAACGAATAGTTCTCCTTGATATTTCAATCAATGATAGAGTCAACTTTTAATAAACGGCATTCCATAAAATTATTATTTTAAGCACCGTTATTATACATTAAAACCCGAAAAACACCAAGAAGATGAATTAAGAACAGTTTTGAAGAATCCCTGCAAGATAGTGGGAAACGCAGGAAACACGCACTTGAAATGTGGTATTGGAGAAAAACGCTTGGGATATGGTCAACTGAATATCGCACCAACGAGTACGTTATTGAGGAATTGAAAATAGTGAAGCATCTCTCCGGCACGGTGCTGTCTCAATATCATGGCATTTTTTGAACATGTATCGCGGAGTTGATACCTTTCCGTGGAGCGCACGGTCGTGCAGGGCAGGATAGTGTGTCAGACTGCGCGGCAGGTCTCCCGTATGGTGGACTGACCAGGTCAAGGCTCAACTTAGCGACGTAGCGACGCAAAAAAAGAACATTTTTGTTTCGCGAATACATGACTTGTAACGTAAAAGCTACTTTCACCATCTTTTCACAATACGTTTAAAGAAATGAATTGTGTTATCGGACAAAATATAAAATTAGTTGTGTTATTAAGCCGCTAATGAAATATTCAGTACTAAAGTACTTTATAAAGAAGATTGATTTTCAGAATCGGAATATGGTAGCTTATATCAGTCAGATCCTCAAGCCAAAATATTAGGGTCATTAGGGTCGGACGAGTTAGAGTAAAAGTCCTTTTTCGGTCAGTACCAAAATTCTTGTCCACATTAACATAGAACCAAATAGTATTGGTGTTCTGGCTACATTCGGCAGTTCTTTTGACGTTCAACAAGTATGTACTTTCATTTATTTATGTTGAATAAAACTTTTTTGATTTGATTTGATTTGATTGGCAGAAATGTGCCGGGAAAATGTTGTAAAATAATCAGCGTATCGGCTGTTTGTTTTAATTTTTTCATTAAAGAGTTTAGATACCGTAATTTACGTACTTACGAAATTGTATCCAAAGAAAAAACGAAACTAATAGAATAAATTTTTTTAATTCTTAATAACAACAAATAAAAAATTGATAACAATAAATCTCAACTTACTTTTATTTGTGAAGCTATGAAAATTTTACAGTTGTTCTTAAAAGTAGCAGTAAAGTTAAACGTTATTGTAAAAAATATATTTCTTAGATTTATATTTGTTCTTTAACATTAAAAAGATTTAAAATATCTATCTACAGTTTCACATGAACCTAACGGTATTTAAATTCCTCAATAGATATTTCAATGCAATGAAAGCTATAGTGTATGATAGTTTAGGAGTCCGTTGTCTAGACTGCGGCACACGGCGTTGTCCGAGTCGCGTTCCATGACGGCGTCGGGCGAACACAGCCACGGGTCGCGGGTGGAGCGCTGCCATCGCGACAATCGTTCTCGGAGATTCGACTCCACCTCCTCCAGGGATGGTTTACCTTGATCATCAAAGAAAGTATTAAGGTCAGAAAATAAAACTGCTAACAATCTTCATATCACATCGTTGGTGCTTTGTAAGAGATCATCGCCGGCGACGTCGCGTATCGTCTTGAGAGATAAGTCTTTTGTCTTTTTATAAGTGAATTACTGTAGCATTGGTATTTAATTAAACATGCCAAAAAATTATTGTTATCGAATTTCGGCCGATGAATAAAGTCGATTAAATATGATATTGTTGAATTAATACTGTTCACATCTGAGACGTCACCACACTGTCACTATTTACTCTGGTTTGTTTATACTTTCTTTTCACCTGTGTTGCCTTGAGCGGCCTGTGCCTAAACTAGTCCAATACACTTCTAGGATAGATTTATTTACGACTCTGGGAGGTTAAACAGAGACATCGCCATATCACTGCCTTGTAACACGAGATCAAAGTATCAATTTATTCTATAGATATTGGATATTAGGGTTACCATGTAAGTTATTGGTTTCTGCCGGATCCTTACGAAGGTCGTAGAGCTCCCACTGCGGCCGGTAGTAATATTGCTTCAGCGTCTTGTACCAAGGTAGAGGCTGCTTGCTGCGCGTTCTGTTTAATAGGTCCTATGAATTACAGATTATAAAATTAATTACTGGTTAAATTTCGTGTGCTTTCCTTTATATTTACTAATAATGTGAAAACAAGAAATATTTCAGGGATAGTTTGATGAATATCTAAATAAATAAAACCCGAACCGAGGGGTCATTTATCCAAAAGACCACAGGCTCCACAAAAAAGGAGTAGCTTTTTAAATATAATTATTTTAGTTTTTCAGAAGTCTTATTAACGTTCCGTCAGTGCTTACTGTAAATTAGTCTCCCTGTTTTTAAGGGAATGGAAAATGATGTTTGTTTCAAAATAATTACGGTACATTGACACACGACTCACAACGACTAGATTAAGTTTGACTATGGTTATTAAAATCTTGGGAGGCCATTTTTGAGCTGCGGTTTCTTTATATAATTTAATTGTTTTATCAAATTCTGCAATCTTGAACAACCGTGGTAGGGAGTTTACGAGCTCACACAAGTAGGTAATATCATGTCGAGTTCTCACGCAAAACAATCAAGTGTCCGGTCTGAAGGGTGAGATAGTTGTTGTATTAGAACAGAGAATTAGAAATTACGTCTCAAAATAGGGGGCGATTTTACATTAAAAATAAATAAATAATTTCCGACGTGCACTAATATAACCTGGAATGTGGGCGAGACGTATAGATCTTGGTCGATCGGGAACGGCATCCCGTAGTTGAGGTTGTGCAGCAGCTTGTAGCGGCGCGTGCGCACGGCGCGCATCGGGTAGTACATCGTGATCTCGTGGTGCGTCTGGGAGGCGAACACCGCGTCCGAGTCCGAGGGCGGCGGCTCTGCAACCCACAACGGAGCACCCCTTGTAGCAACCACTGGACCCTGGGCTGGTGGCGGACTGGTGCCCAGGGCAGCAATATCGTTATCGGCAAGCAATTGTTATCGAAATCACTTTTAAAAGTATGAGTTTGCGTTAGTCTTGCCCAAAACCATGTTTGTTTCTCAGAGTATATCTACATAATATGCCGACGTGTGTATTACATACAGATGTATTTATGCGTCTATGCTCCCTATAGACGCCGAAACGGCTGAACCAATTTCGTTAGCATTTTCACGAACTCTTCAAATTAACTTAAAATTAATGAATTAATTACGGAGGGCCGTTCGGATTGTCGATAATCCCATTCTCACGGATCGTTTGGAGCCTCTGGGTCTGCGGAGGGAGTTCGGTTCCCTCTGTATTTTGTGCCGTATGTTCCACGGGGAGTGCTCTGAGGAATTGTTCAAGATGATACCGGCATCTCGTTGTTACCATCGCACCACCCGCCACAAGTGTAGAATTCATCCACACTACCTGGAGCCACTGCGGTCATCCACAGTGCATTTCCAGAGGTCTTTTTTGCCACGTACCATCCGGCTATGGAATGAGCTCCCCTCCACGGTGTTTCCCGAGCGCTATGACATGTCCTTCTTCAAACGTGGCTTGTGGAGAATATTAAGCGGTAGGCAGCGGCTTGGCTCTGCCCCTGGGAGACGGTAACCACTCACCATCAGGTGAGCCGTATGCTCGTCTGCCTACAAGGGCAATAAAAAAAAACCTAGCGTCTGATCCTGGGAAGTTTGGAAGCGAACTTTAAGCAATATTTCCAGTACCAATTGTGAACTTTTTTTCTGATGCTTACTCAATGTATGTATATACTATATATGTAAATAATGAGGTGGTATATTTTACTGTGTCCCAGAGCGGCCCTTAAGGTAATTCCGGCCCTGAGTGTCGCTATAAACAGTTTGGGCGCCTTAAGCAGCAAACAGATTATATCTCTGTGGCTGACTCGAAGACATTCCGATTACACCATACTATAGCATATTAAGGTAATATTGGTCTGACCTTTCTCCAGTATAGGTAAGAGACTCTTTGGTGTATCTCCATCCCAAATGTCATTTGTCATCTCTTTCTCAATTCCAAACCAGTCTAGCACGGTTGGCATTATGTCCAGTAAGCTGACCATGGCGCCTGAAGCCTCATTTTTTCTGGCTGAAGATGAAGGTGAGCGTATGATGAGGGGCTCCCGTAATCCCGGATCGTAAAAATTAGTTCTCCCCGATGGAAATGGTATGCCGTTGTCTGAAGTGTAGATGACTAACGTATCGTCAGCGTGCCCTGCGCTTTCCAGTTCTTTCAGAATAAGGGCGACCCCTGAAAAAGGTTTGCGAAAATGTAATGAGTACAATATTAAGTAGTATTTACCCAAGTTGAGGAAACTAAAGGAAGGTTTTAAATTTTATTATTGCATTACTCTTGGAGAGCCAGACCGGCTGTTCACTTATATATTGATAGCTTCAGTCCCCAGTCAGTCGATACATATTCTAAAACGGGGTTGGTTGTTTGTCAAAAAACAACCAATCTATTTTGGAATATGTACTGGAACTGGTCACAGAAGCGGCAGCATACCGCCCCGGTGGAGCAAACTGGCGTCTGGCCAGGAGCGTCTACGCTACGAAGTTCACCTTTCATTTGCTGTAACCATGCCTCCATACGGGATCTCCTGCTTACCACAAGAGCCTCCACGGCGAAGGGATCCATAGGAAACGTCACACGGTCGGTACTCACCGACCGCCATCTTGAGACACGTATCATGTTACGAAAAAGATTGTATATGTAATGTATAATATTTGTGATATGACGATAACCAAGTTCCGCCGATTTTATTTAATATTACAACTATTTTAGTTCGTTGTGATGAATACGAAACTTCTAACTGTGTACATAATATGATCTCTTTTTTTTATCGCTTAGATGGGTGGATGATCTCACAGCTGTTAAGTGGTTACTGGAGCCTATAGACATCTACAACGTAAATGCGCCACCCACCTTGAGATATAAGTCCTAAGGTCTCAGTATAGATACAACGGCTGCCCCACCCTTCAAACCGAAACGCATTACTGCTTCACGGCAGAAATAGTTAGGGCGGTGGTACCTACCCGTGCGGACTCACAAGAGGTCCTACCACCAGTAAATAATCTAATTAAAGCTCGTAGATACAGTAATATACAGTCGGTTCACCTTGGTCGAGTCGCGACATCGTTGTGTACTGGGCGGCAATGTCCCTCCTGGCCGCCTCAGTGTCCTGCAAGTTGCGATGATACTTATAAAACCTGCGTTACGTGCCTCAAATGAACGATAATACGGGCCATTGATACCCTGCAGCAGTTGAAGTACTAATATTTATATTTCTAGTGCAAAGCATCTATTTTGCAATATAGGCAATTCAGTAAATATTCATGATCAGGTGGAATGTGAGCTTTCCCGTACAACTAAACCAAACAAGGGTTTTTTTATTTCCCTTGTAGGCAGACAAGCAGACTGCCCACCTGATGGTGAGAGGTTACCGTCGCCCATGGACTTCAGCAATGCTAGGGGCAGAGCCAAGCCGCTGCCTACCTGTATGAAGTAAGGTAGTTGAATCTCGTCCCACTGATAGTACCATGGCTGCCAGTCTGGAATGGTGCCCATTCCTTCTTCGCCGGAGCCGAACCTCTCGCAGAAGGGCCCGTACTGCGGGTCGCTGTGTCCGCAGCGGTGCGGGTCATGGAAGGCCACGTACAAGAAGAAGGGCCTAAGAAATCGGATCAACATCGACCGTCAACATTACAAAAGACGGTATGACTGAAACAGTTTACTAAACATCCGGTATTATTGAAACAGATTCTGCATCTGCATTAATGAAACAAATTGATCCCAAAGCTAATTAAAAGCTTTTAAACGAATTTCTGTCCGAAATCCAGGATGCTGACGTGTTTGCCGATAGTTGGGGAATACTTTTTACCAAAATAATGTTATTATTAGCATAATAATAGTACTTAATAATTTTAATAATGTTTTTTGCACTAACGAGTTACGCGTTTTGGTGCAAACTGTAAGCCTGACTTTGTATTGAATGGAATAAATAAATAAATAAATAACTCTTCCAAAAACATTCAGTTAAAGGTTTAAAATTTCACGCCAAAGTTTAATACTTTAATATTATACATTTATTGGGTTTTGCGACTCCATACAAAGACATGTTTTAAGCCAGACTAATGTTTGCTTACTTGTTTTCCTTGTTTGCACTCGCGATGAACTCCCGGGCGAGCAGCTTCATGTGGGTGATGTTGCGACCGACCTGATTAATGTGGTTGTTTTCCTCCGTCTGCTCATAATCAAACTGATACACGCTCGAAGGCCCAACGTGCTTTTTACCAATTATACCTGTTCATAATGAGTAAAACGCAGTTAAATTCACACTACACGTGAGGATGCGTTAGTGCCAGTAACCGTGACTGTTGGTAAGCAACGGGCTACTGAGCTCGCGGATCATAGCTCCCTGGTGAATGTGACCACTTCTTTGAGATCAGGCCCACCGGGAACGGGCTCGCAGTGTGCTTAGTGCGAGTTTATTAACTTCTCTACCGCGTTAAAGTTAACTCAAAATTGTATGGCGTTAGAACAGCGCCCCTAGCGGCAAACATGGTGGAGTTGTTTCAACTCCATCAAATGTGGGTTAACTTTTACGTGATCGAGAAGTTAAAAAACTCGCACTTTTTTTTTATTCCTACCTATGCTGATAGCCTTGAGAGGCTAGGTATATCAGCTTCACCCTAACGTGAGCTCACGGGGCTCAAACCGGAGTGTTGCCAACACTGGCCCTAGCAAGAGCAATGCTTCCCAGAATCTGTACAGTATCTGACTGTCAGTACTTGAACCATTGTACCATGGTTCACTTGCGGATTAACAAAAGAATAATACCCTCGTAAATAAAAATAAGGTAGAAATTGTAAGTAATGCTTAGAAATAATATTATAATTAAAGTTGAGAAGGCCTACTTGTTCGTTTATTTTATTTTGTTTTTTTTTCATTCTTTGATTACTATTATCCGACAAATAAATTAATTATTATTATTAAAACACAAAAATGTTTTATATGTCCGTGTTAACAGAAATAAAAAAAAGAATGGAGACTTGAAATCTTTACAGCGAAGTCTATGTATATAACACGGCCTATAGAAACTATTTAGTGACATAATCGAGCAGTAACAATACGAACATACCCGATCCTGTAGACCGAATGGTAAACAATCGACGTCGCCGAAAACACGTCATTACGGATCCTCCCGATCCATTAACGGTGCTTTTAGGCACCACAAGCACCGGTCGCCGTCCTCGTCGAACCCGTCGCTTGCGACGAAGGGCTCAACGAGCGAATTAACCCATAGACACAGCCCACCGAGTTTCTCGTCGGATCTTCTAAGTGGGTCGCGTTTCCGATCCGGTGGTAGATTCTACGAAGTACTGCTCTTGCTAGGGTCAGTGTTAGCATAACTCCGGTTTAAGCCCCGTGAGCTCACCTACTAGTTAAGGTTACGCTGAAATATTCTCTCAGGGCTATCAGCTTAGGTAGAAAAAAAAAACAAAAAGAAATATTCGCACCCGTCATAATTCCGTTCTCGCGCAGTAAGTTCGGCAGACTGGTCACGTTGTCGAAGGAGTTGAAGTGGTGGACGCCGTGGTGCAGCCCGTACATTCCGTTCTGGTGACTCGGCGACCCAGTCAGGAGTGCTGCCCGACTGTTAATCCGCCGAGAAAAAAAACTCCATTAAACAACTTTTGTTTGTTTTTTATATTCTGCAGAAAGTTTTTAAATAAATAGCCGTGTTTATCCATGCAGGTTTACTGGTGGTAGGACCTCTTGTGAGTCCGCACGAGTAGGTACCACCACACTACCTATTTCAGCCGTGAAGCAGTAATGCGTTTCTGTTTGAAGGGTGGGGCAGCCGTTGTGACTATACTTGAGACCTTAGAACTTAACTCGAAGTGGGTGGCGCATTTACGTTGTAGATGTCTATGGGCTCCAGTAACCACTTAACACCAGGTGGGCTGTGAGCTCGTCCACCCACATAATCAATAAAAAAAAAGTTTACAATACTCCACTTCCTATTGCATTTAATTGCAAATATTGCATGCAAGTTCCTATTCACTACTGAAAGTTGGGACACACAATCGCTTCACTCGAGTACATAGGACCTCTTATCATTAGGCTACTGAATCTTCAAACCTTGAAACTCTTGAAAATTTTATGAAATCATTTGATATCATCAGTAACAGGAAACATAATGGTGTGTCCCAAGGTTAAGTTGAGTAGGATTTAGGCACTTGGCAAGACTCGAGAGGACGCATGGATCACCAATTGCCATGAGCTTCTTTATTGATTTTTAAAGGACTTCACTTTTACTGGTGGTAGCACGTCTTGCGAGTTCGCACGGGTAGGTACAACCACCCCACATATTTCTGCCGTGAAGCACTAATGCGTTTCGGTTTAAAAGGTGGGGCAGTTGTTGATTTGTTAAAACTGAGGCCTTAGAACTCATGTCTTAAGGTGTGTTGCGGCATTTTCAAATGGAAAAAAATACTTTAAAACCAATGAGGAGGTAATCAATTCGGCTGTTTTTTTTTGTGTGAACGAATTTTGATATCTCTTTTTTATTTGAAAACTGGTACTCATAATGTGGTCCCATTGAAATTCCAGATGTAACCAGTAGGTAGTTTTTGTGTTATCTTTAATAATGCACATTTGGATGACATCGACTATCTAGATGATATTCTAGTTTCTTTTGTTGAAGTCCGCTAACATTGTTGTAACTTTGTAACTAAGACGTGCAATATAGATTGTAAAAGAAAATTTAAAGATATCTAAAGAATGGGTTATTACGAAAAGTGAGACGGTTTCCACCGAAGGCTGTTGAGAAACAAGTGACGCTGATAAAACAATGACAATCGTTCGTATCTTTATTAGTGATGATCCCGGTTTATCACCCAGAGGCGCGATGGGCCATTGGGGGGCCAACATACTCTTTCTCAGTGGTTCCAGTTTGATGTGATGACCTTCTTCAAACGAATCTTGAAAACAGCTCTTGACAGTTTGGTAGTCTTAGTAGGGGCTTTACTCCAGACCTTGATAATATCCAATAAAGACTGTAATCACATTCCATTAGATCGGTCTGCTTCAATCTGTGTATTGCTGTTGATACGCTACATAAAATGCTGTATATTTATTTGTGCTTTTTGGATGGCGAATATTAATACTTTAGAAGGATCTTCGTTTCTCGCGTGTATCTTACCTTGGGGAGCAACTGCTCACTGATGTGAATGCATTGTTGAACAACAGGCCGTTTCGCGCTAATTCATCTATATTCGGCGTTTGGCATATTTTGTTGCGATACGCGCCTATCTCAAAACCGCCATCGTCCGCTATAAATTAAACAGAAAAAACATTGAGCATAGAAAACATAGCTTGTCGTTGTCATCGATTTTATATGACTCTTATCTACTTCTACTAGTACTAATACATCATTAATTATTATAAACGGCACCCTTATTTTAGGAAGTCACCGTGGCTTAAAGGTTAAGATTGCCGGTGCATTCCTGTCGTGACGGTAAAGGAATAACATCATATAATAAGAATCAAACCCACAAAAACTATAATTTACGTTATTACTGATGGTAGGACGTCTTGCGAGCCCGCACGGGTGGGCACCACTACCCTGCATATTTATGCCACGAAACAGTCATGCGTTTCGTTTTGAAAGGTGAGAGAGCCGTTATACCTCGAGATGGCGGCGGCATTGATGCGATGTGTGGGGTTTGGTGACCACTTAACATCGGGTGGGCCATGAGTTCGTCCATCCCTTAATACTTTTCGTGACTCTGGTGTCACCCTGGATAATGTACTGTTNTTGGACATTTAATGAAAAGTATCCCTTCCTATTTCTATAATGCTCTGAATTTTGCCCTCCTGGGGATTGTAAACGAATATGTGTACAGTCTAGAGCACCATATACACAAGGAAATCTAGCAATAGAATAAAAGCCAGTTTGATTTTGTTGCAGTTCAATTGGCGAAAGATGAAGTTTAAGATGGTTAAATCTGTTGGCTGCAATAGCTTCTGTTACTCTTTTAATTGTTTTTCCTGCTGTAGTTTGGTGTACTCCACTGAAATCTCCAGCTGTTATTTGCATACTTCCAGTTGCATAGAATCTTAGTGTAAGCAGGAGTTGGTTCATTGGGGACAATGCATTGTTCCTGAAATAATAAAAATCAATATAATGAGTTAGTTATGACAAGCAATTACAAACATGCAATGAAATACAGAAATATACAACAATTATATAGCCTGTGTTTACCTACTGTACTTCTACATGTCCAAAATGTATAAGTACAGTAGGTATACACAGGTTAAATATTTTTTTTGGTAATTTACGTATTCATTTGGAAAGCAATTTATTAGGTATTCGATTTTGATATAATTAAAATAATATTTACCGTGAAGTAGGATGACGAATTTGGTTTTCAATTTCACATAAAATAGCTTGTGCTGATGTTTTGGAAACACGAAAACGCCGTATGAATTCTATATCGTCCCACTCATTCCATTGATTGTTTCTTGTACGAATAACGTACGGTCTACTATAATATATATATAAATAATTTAAATCATCGATATCTGAATCTGAATCACTATTGTAATATTCCATATCACTGGTTAATATCAAAAGCACCCAAATACAAAATCTTTTAGCGTTATTTACAATGACATTAAATGACATCTAATCCATGAAGGAAGGTTTAAACGCCCCTCTGGGAAGGTTTAAACTTATTGATAGTTTAAACTGTGTTGGGTCGATGATCTGTCATTGATATTACAAAAGAAACGAAAAGGACAGATTAAACTGTGTTCTCTAGTTTAAACTACGATTGATATTACGGCCCTATGTGTATTATCTATGTTACAAACTACGTGGTTGAAGCTTTCAAATATTCGCTTGACCCAAAGCCAATCAATAAATAACACGAACTCTGAACTAAAAAGCTTACGTTGGAATGTAAGATATTAAACTGACTCACCTAATAGTAAAAGAACATTGCGGGCCTTATCAGATAATACAGTTTCAGTACTGAAAAAATAAAAGATAAGGGCAAGTCTGATGCCGGTAACTCGCATTATTAAATTTTATCAGTTCTCTGTACTGAAGTTTGGTGTTTACTGTTACGGTTTGACGTGTCTGAGTGAAGTGTTGGCACTTGATGTTCTCTGGCGGTGTCCTACTTATCGACCGGTCCAAAATTGCCACCAAAATTCAAACTAGTTTCACCTTTTGAGACAATTATGACTAGTCAAAAGAAAGTTTTGTATTTGTTCGATGTTGACGGAACGTTGACAAAACCGCGCCAAAAAATTACAGAAGAATTCAGGAGGTTCATTCTTGACGAGGTAAAATCAAAAGTGGATGTAGGATTGGTCAGTGGTTCAGATTATATGAAGATTTCCGAACAAATGGGCGGAGAGGACGTCGTGTCCAATTTCAACTACGTATTCAGTGAAAATGGACTGGTGCATCATAAGAACGGAAAAAAATTAAGTTCAGAGAGCATAGTTAACCATTTGGGTGAACAAAAACTGCAAGAGGTAATAAACTTCGCCATGGGTTACATGTCCAACATCAAATTACCAGTCAAGAGAGGTAATTTCATTGAATTCCGATCAAGTATGCTTAATATTTGCCCTGTTGGAAGATCATGTAATCAAATAGAGCGAGATCAGTTTTCTGAGTATGATTCAAAACACAAAGTTAGACAACAATTTGTTGAAGCACTTCAAAGCAAGTTCAAAGACTCTGGCTTAAAGTTTGCTCTAGGAGGTCAAATCAGTATTGATGTGTTCCCAATTGGATGGGACAAGACATACTGCTTAAATCACATAGCTAGTGAGAATTTTGTTGAAATTCACTTCTTTGGAGACAAAACAGACCCTGGTGGGAATGATCATGAAATTTACAATGACTCTAGGACTGTGGGACACAGAGTCTCATCTCCAAATGACACCGAAATGCAAGTGAAAAAATGTCTTAATGTGGAATAGTGTTAGTTTTAGGTCCAGCTTGAAGACAAATATAATATTATTTTAAAATTTATTTTGTATATAAGTTTCCTCCAGTTTATTTCTACTCAGGGATTTAGCAATTGGATCTAAAAGGAAAAGATAGGTAAAAGAAAATTAACTGTTATTTGTAGCAATCCAATATATACATTCTGCAAGAAGAAATTACAGATTAATCATCTTTATTGACACAAATGATTAATTTGCCCAGTGTGCATAAAATGAGTAAAGCTATGAAATGATAAAAATTTTAGGCAGATACCAATCAATGTCCATAATTAATGATGTAGGATACATTTTGAACCCATGTAGTTAAGTGTCTTGTATATTTTAGCGATGATGACATTATTTGTTTCTATTTGACAGCGATATCACAATACAAAAAGTTCACTGTTGTGTCTCGAGATGGATGGCAACTAATAGCGTTCAAGGGTTATATTTACTGCTTGATACTAGGTTGTGCCATAAACTTTACCCATCTAAATGAAAGAAGTATATATAAATATATTTTGATGTTAACCTACTTCAATGTAGTAAAATAAGTGACTATTCACCCATTAAATTGAAATTGTCTTGTTATTGACTTTTAGAAGATTAATGAAATAATAATATGCCTGTTATACATACTATTACAGCTGTGTTTGTTTTATCTGCTTTAATTGATATAAAAAACAAATATATCAATAGTTTTAACAACAATCAAATATGTATAGATCTTAAATCTTTGATTGTAATTGTTTTAATGTACTTATTTGAACATTTTCGAGTGAAGAGGAAATAAGATAGATTTTTTCTATAAAATTTATTATTTGGAAAAATATATAGGTATTTTTTATTGCTTATTGAATAAAATACTTTATTATATATACACAGAACAACATACAACATGGAAATATTATATTTTATTTTTCAATATTAATTTTAATTACACAACCATTGTTGTTTTAATTACAATTCAAATACCTGTAGAATATGAAGTAGAAGTATCTACTTAATATTCTTGATTTGATATGTAGTAACATTGTAATAATATGGAATGTCAAATATTTCCAAAAATGTCAATATAAAATTGTCAAATATCACAAAATATAAAATTTATGAAGAAGCAATTTATGTTTATTAATTAACATTAATTAACCAACAAATTCTAGTAAAATTTTATGTACAATGTAAATAAATAAATCACTTTGAGACAATGTAGTTATCACTATTAGGTTAAAATTCTAGGTAGATCTAACACATTGATAGATTTGTGAATGCTATAATATGAAAATAGTTTCATTTAAAATTAACAAAGTTATATTTATAAACATTTAGTAACAAATTATATATTTTTAAGTTATAAAAAAATAAAAACAATTTAAAATTGTATCAATAGTCAACATGTAAACAAATTGAAGAGTTTGAATAAGTATTGATAAATTTCTTTTAAAAAAATGTTAGCTAATGTCCCTCATAAACAGGTTTTCTTTTTTCCATAAATGAAATCATGCCTTCCTGTCTGTCTTTAGTTGGAATATTTATTTCGTAGCATTTCTGTTCTATCTCATAACCATCCTTGATACTCAGCTGTATGCCTTCACTGATAGCTTGTTTTGCACAACGGAGGGCTATGGGGGCATTCGGGATGATTTCTCGTGCAATGCTCAAGGCCTTCTCAAAGGCTGCTTTGTTTGCAGTGTCTTGTGCGACCACATGATTCACTATGCCTGAATGTAGAAAACACAACCTGATCATTTGTTTTTAAAATGTATGGTTTATTGTAGATAACATGAATAGCTATTTCAACATCTTAGTTGTGCCCTCGGTGTTGTTGATGTTAATAAGAAACAGTGATTACTAACCATCAGGAGAGCTATGTTACTTCAAAGGCTATGAATTTTTTTTTCTAAATAGTTTAGTTAAATAATCAGATACATACCTAATGCTTTAGCTTCCTTTCCACTAACAATTCTTGATGTAAATATCAACTCTTTAGCAATTGGTACCTGAATAGTTCTTGGTAGTCTCTGGGTACCTCCAGCACCGGGAATAAGACCTCTACCAGTCTCGACAAGACCTAGTTTAGCAGTATCTGCTGCTATCCTGATGTCACATGCCAAGGCTAATTCCAACCCTCCACCAACAGCCACTCCTTCCACAGCAGCTATGGTTGGCATGGGCAAGTCTTCGATTTCAATAAAAGTTTCTCTAAGCCCTCGAACGAATTTGGCTACCTCTTCATCGGACATTTTTAAGCGTTCTTTTAGGTTAGCTCCTGAGTTTTGATAAACAAAAATTGGTTCATTAGTAATAAAACACAGTTTTAGACTCTTAGGGCACAGATTGAACAGAGAATATGTGTAAGATCCTCACCAGCGCAGAAAATCCCCGGAACCATACTATGAAAGATAACAACAGACAGTTTGGTATCTTCTCGAATGATCTGGTTGACCTCGCGCATCGCATCTATGAGGGTAAATCCGAGTGCGTTCCTGTCTTTAGGGCTGTTGAGACCGCATAATGCGATACCCTTATCTACCCCAGTAAGTTTCTCAAATACAACAGGATTCACATTTTCGTTCAGTTGTTGTATCTTTGTTGCTAGATTTCGGGAATTTACAACTCTAACAATGAAGGATCTCAATTTTAATTTACTTAATAACATTTTCGCAATATACTAATGGTATTTATAATTACAGTAATCACAGTTAACAATAACCTGTAGTTTAATTAGCAAAATTATCTTATCAACATAAGTTCACTTCTTATCAAATTGAAAATAAACATCACAGATTATTACAGTACGGTAGTACCTAGTTACAATTTATGCTGCATCTGTACAATGCTGCATTATTACAACTCAAAAATTGAAAAAGATGTTCTAAGACTTTGGCGGGAATGCGCGGCCTGAAGTTTTATGAATTGTTTTACTTTGTTAATTTAGAACTTCTCCAGGTTTAAACCTGTAATATGGTGGTTTATTCACCGTTTAGCATCTGTGCAAGTGCACAAATGTGGGGAAATAACCAGTCACTCGACAAGGCTTCCTAGTTCTTCAAAAACGTTAACCAACCGAGGAGCAGGATTTATTTAATCCTATCTCATGTCGTTTGATATAATTTAAGCTTAGTTAAATATACAGTAAACTAAAAAAGGCCGCACAGTTCGATATCTTCGCCTTTTCTGTTGGAAACGAGAATCCCTATCACTGATAGGTAACGAGTAGGTACGGTTATGGTACGGTTAATGAAACAAAAAAAAATTTTAAAGGATTTTACCTGGTCTTTTAAGTCATGTCTTATTTTAATTTATATTCTTAATTTTATGAAAAATTATAATATGGAGGGAAATGAAATGAAATGTAGATGATTAATTTGGATCATTAATCAACTGGGATGAAATTATATGAAATGAGATGAGATGATGTGGGATGAAATATATAATCTTAGTAAAATGGTGGTAATTTACTGAGATTATTTCAGTGAACTTTTTGGAAAATCCCGAGAAGTTACGTCCAGTGGCTTTGTTTCATTTTCCCACATTTGTGCACTTTCACAGATATTAAACAGTTAATAAACCACTGTTATTACACATTTAAACCTGAATAAGCACTAAATAGACGAAATAAAACAAATCACACAACTTCACTCCTCGCGTTCCCGCCAAAAGAACAAAAGTAAAATAAAATAAAAAAAATAAAATAAAATAAAATAAAGTATATTTTTTTAAGGATTTTATAACCTGGTAACTAAGACTTTTAAGTCATGCCTTATTTGAATTTATATTCATACTTTTATAAGAGAAATGATATTAAGGAATGTGAAAGCGTGTAGAAGTTGTGTGATTTGTTTTATTGTCTCTATTTAGTGTTTCTTGAGGTTTAAATGTGTAATAACGTCGATTTGTTAACTGTTTAAGAAAGTACACAAATGTGGGAAAATGAAATAAAGCCACTGGACGTTCTCGGGATTGTCCAAAAAGTCCACTGAAAAAATCTTAGTAAATGGCCACCATATTACTGAGATTATATTTCAACTCATATTATCTCATTTCATCTCATTCCATTTAATTTCCATATTATCATTTTTCATAAAAATAAGAATATAAATTAAAATAAGACATGACCTAAAAGTCTTAGTTCCCAGGTCATAAAATCCCTTAAAAATAAATAAATAAACAAACTGACGATCACTTCATTAGAAATTAGAAGTGTTTGTGCTACGTTTTTTTAAACATTAGATAACTTTAAAATGAAACTTGAACATTTCACTTGCGTTTTAGATCCTGAAACAAAAACAACATTAAAAATATACCTTTACAAAAATGTGCAAAACATCGAGGAAATTAGGAATCTAGTTACAAACGGCGAGTGGAACTGTGCAATTATTAAGCCTAGCTTGATCTTAGATCCATTTCAAGTGGCTGTGGCGGCGAACAGAGCAGTTGTCGCAGCGAAATTGAGTACAATGGTTACGCGAACTGTGTTCGGAGAAATTTTGTACAATTTATCGCTTACCAAAAATATAACACAAAGTTTAAGCAAGTTTGGAATAGAAAAAAGCCATGATTTACTCGTATGCTTCTTAGTTACAAATGAAATAGATTGCAGACCTGAAATACTTCCCGAAATAAAAGGTGAACAGTGTTCTATTACAGAACTATGCAATTTTACAAATCTGAAAGATGTAAAATCTGTATACAAACTAAATAACCTCAAAAGTGACGAAGGATTACTAGATATAATTGTAAGCAGAATGACAACAAAAAATTTTGTTTCTTATTAAAATTAAGTCATGCAGTTCTTACTACCTACACCCAGTTACACGCACATTATATGTAATTCAGAACTAATGAAATGCCTTTACCTAGGCTGTACTAGTCAATTTGCAGATTTGGATGTATATATAATTATTAATAGACATCCAGCACTCTCCAGTCATGTTATTTACCATGATAAACAGTATTCTATGTATTAATCCATTATATAGTCTCTGTGTGCAATTTCATCCAAATCTGTTCAGTTATTTTTGTGTAACCCAATTACATATTTAAAACTCATATTTATAACAGGAGATTCTCATGCCTCTAATAAAACTAAATCTGGATACTCTTTGATGATCCTTAAGACAAGCTAAGCTGAATAGCCTAAGCTATAGGGCAATAAATAAATGAATAAAAATGTCCACTGAAACATTCAGTGAAACCAAAAAACAATATAATAATACTAAGAGGTAGCATATTCTCTTAGTTTCAAGGATCTATAGGTGACGTCTATGAACTCTGTAACCCCATAACACTATTCCAGACCTTGTGCCTTAACTATAAAAATATAACTAAATAAAACAATAGAATTTATGTATTGTGTTTTATTGTAACAACAACAATCATGTTAAATGTACATTCAATTACAAATTACGTAAAAGCGAATAAATCTATTATATCCATAGACAAACTGTAGTTTGATACAAATTGTATCTGACAACAAATAACCAACGAATTCCCCATGATCATTACATTTTGATCTATTCCTTACATACTAGTTTACTCATGTGTATGGCCACAAATTTCATTAGGTGATGAATTCTCATTTATCTATCGTTTAAAATAAATTTATTTTTTGCATTTGCATTTTGTTCTGAATCCGTCACTAAAAACTAATTACAGTTAAATGCATGTTATATTAACAACTTAATTTCCTATACATCTCAATTTGAACAAAATGTTTCAATTATTCCACAACAAACTATTATTACGTACATAAAAAATCTATACAAAATAATAAAAATGGCATCTATTTTAAAATGAAGGTGTTTAGGAACTTTCTGTTTAAAAAGCTGACTGGAAAATTATTTGCATATAATTGATTGACACATAAAACAAGTTTTGTACAGTTAAAAATAGAAATTACATACTTGTAAATTATATATGCAAGACTCCACAGCTAAGGCTTTAATATTATAACGCCATGCTAAAGCAGACAGCGGCATGCAGAGGATATTCGCTATAAATATTTAACTTTATGAAATAGTATGGAATATTTCTACTTTTGATAAATCCTTTTGACACTATTCGGTGCGTTGTTAGGGCACACTGCACACCACTGAGAGCCCGAATATTTGTCTTACATTATATTAATTACAACTGTAGCACCTCTTGAACACAATTAGACGTGCTACTCCGGTACACTGCAAATACATCTTTAACATTTTGTTAACAAAAAAAATTATATACAAAATCAACACAAGCTAAAGTTAACTCTATAATTAATAACTATGTACTTTTGTTCAAATAGGACAGTACCTCCGTTAATCTGTACACGTGACGTCACGCTGATACCGAGTGCCCATTCTCGAATTTACCAACTGCGAAAAATGATACCCGACTCATTCACTAAAAACACAACAACGATGTTAAACTATTACTTAAAATTATATTATTACAGCACTGCAGCATTGTTCCCGCGAATATACGGCGTACATTGCAAAAGATGTGGCCAATAATGTTCTTGTTGTTATGTGCACCTTTTCTAATAAAATTATGGCTATATATTGATTGAAAACTTGTTTGTTCGTCTTTTATGAGTTGGAGGGCGGGTTTTGACGAACCCTCTACGCACATTGTACGTCCATGTTTTGACAGCGGGCGCTGGTCACCCCGGAAGTGACGAGCGGTTCTTGCCGCAGACGTTAACATGAATTTTTCGTTAAAGACCATTTATTACTCGAAAAATCATTACGGCCACATCTATTAACAAAATAAACCTTTTACATATTATTATATACTAAATAAATAAATTGAATTAATCGTTATAATAATTTATCAAATAATTAAATTATTCAAGAGACACAATTACAATATATATCTTAAAGCGTTACATTTTTGTGAATAATAATTACATTTCATAAATCAGAAAAAAAATGTATTTGGCTAACCATTTACACTTTTAAATTGCTTAAAATAATTCGTATGTTTTTCTTACACGTATAAGAAGAGAACATTACATTTCAATTTTGCATTTCATTAAACTACTTTGCATATTATTTTAAAATATTATAACGATAATATTTAAAGCCAAATGAATTAGATAAAGGATCGTGAGTGTCTTCGCAAGTAATTTCAGATACGTGTTACGTTTTAAAATGTATGTGAATAAAAGTTATAAAACTCTAAGACAAAACGATTTTAATAATTTCCCAATAAATATGAAAAAAATCACTCAAAAGGGCAAATATATGTAATAATAATGTAAGTTATTGGTGTCCAGAGGCCGCACTAGCAGTGTGCTCACCGCCTACAGGCCATAAAAAACTATATAAAAAGGCCAAGTAAACGCCGTGTTCATTCATAAACTAAGCATAAAATAGGTTATAAGAACATTTTAGCCCGCAATGTAAGACATCCCCCTCCCCGCGGCACTACATCACGTTACGACTACCCACTCTGCCCCTCTACGCGTCCGGGGATATAGTGCGTTTCAAATAAGAATTTGCACGTCAATGCCCTTGATCTGTCAAAGTTCGATAAAAAGAGTATGGACAGCAAAAGAAAAAAAATTTCTTTTTTTTTAATATTTGAAATTTTTGCCCTATTTATGAAGACTATTAATATTATGTTTCATTTAATGAATCATACACATCTATATAATTTTCTTGAAATGTTGAGTACTGGTCGAGGTAGTTAAACATGAATTCAGATTATATAAAAAAAAACACCTATTTAAAAATCAAGGTTGCTACACTGTCGGACCTATAATTTACGAATAGGCGACGATGATGATGATTACTCAAGCATTGAGATGAGTGGAATCGGCAAACTCGAAGATTTAACCCTACAAGGCACCTAGTTCCATATGTGGAACAGTGTCTTTAATCTTTCCTATAGCTACAAAACAAGAAATAGCGTCATCTATTGATATATTGATAGATGCTACAGACATTTAGCAATATTGTAATACGAAACTTTACCTAAAGATGTCTTTCGTGTTAAAGTTATAGTATATGAAGTGTGAAATTTGAATGAAATTGGAACGTTAGTCGTTTGTTTGAATTCAAAAATATTTAAAAAATAGTTATTGAACAGTTTTGACTCGAAAAAAATACTGTGCTGCAACGAAGTGTATATTTTGCAGAGGTAAGTTGTTTTTTTTATATTACAATAGTAAACGTATTAGTAAATCATATTTTTATGCATGTTCCACATACGGTACGTTGAGCTTTAGTGTCTGTTTTCACTTATACATACATTCCTTAGGAATTTTTAGATTTTATTGCAGAAAATGTCGCGAAGAAGATTGCGTGATGAAGATATTGAAGGTTTCTGGGATATTCCTTCTGGGAGAAGAAGATGGTCAAGATTTTTCTGATGCTGAAAGTGATGATGACATCGAAAAGGTTCAGTCCATCCGAAAAATTTTATCAGAACCACCAGCAACGTGGAAACTTCCTTCTCTCCGCAAATATATCAGTTTTCGTCTCCCATCAACGAGCTTGTTACGAATATTGAAAATCGTCAGCCAGAAATATCAAACCCTCAGCCTAGTACATCAGGAATGATTTCAAGGACAACTACAGGTATCATTACACAATCTCAGGAACCTAGACGATCATCGACTATGAGTAACACATCGGTCATGGATCTAGAAACCCTTTGGCACTGTAACTGTCACTCAAAGAAAAAAAAAGATTTATTTGGAAGAAAAACATATTTTCAATCACCCCTTTCTTCATTTACTGGAAACATAAATTTACAGTCACCGATTATAGACTTTGAAATTCCCCTTCAATATTTTTTATGGTTTTTTGATGATGCGTTATTTCAGCATATCGTAGAAGAAATGCACAAATTTAGTGTCTAAAAAAATTTTTTCAAAGAAAATGGTACTTGAGGCTATTTTATCATCTTCTTGATGTAACTAACCCTTGTCAATTGCTGGTTATTGTACAGAAGAGCCGGAGAGCAGCAGCATATACCAACCCCAATGAAACAGAAGGACTTCAAATATGAAGTAGGGAAAAGTTTATGCATATGTGGGTTATCAATAAACAAAAAGAGAGGTAGACCAAGTTTATCTGATGAAGTTGAAAACAAAAGACAGAAGCCAAATACATCAATCCTACCTTCGCGTGATGTCAGGCGCGATGAGTTTGAGCATTTTCCTGTTTGGGGTCAAAAAAGACAATGATGCAAATATCCTGGTTGCAAAGGAAAAGCATTCATATCTTGCGACAAATGTCGCGTAGAGCTTTGCCTCAATAAATGGAACAATTTTTTTAGATCCTTTCATCAATAAACAATTTTATATTAGTTATAAGTATGATTTTGCAATAATATACAAAAGTATAGGTAATAGTCATTTCATTTTGAATAATTTACAATTGAACAAAAAGTACATAGGAAACTTCCAAAGCAATTCAATTGTACTAGTTTAGTATACCAAAAAGTATAGTTAAGGCTCAGTGTACCATATGTGGAACTGAAATAAAAAGTTGATTTTTTCGTAAAATATGGTTTTATTTTTATTTTTATATGTTTTCCCTATCTTCTGATCACTAAATACAAACTATATATTTTTTTGATGCACAAAAAAAAAATTGAGCCTTGTAGGGTTAATGGATTATAAATAAATATTTAAAAATTCCTACTTTTTTTACTGACTACCTATTTTTTTCGATTTTACAGTTATGACGTCACAATATAGCGCAGGTCCATGCACATTCTTATTTGAAACGCATTATAGTTCAGTGTGCTTAGCGCGAGTTTTTTAACGTTCTCGATAGCGTAAAAGTTACCTCATATTTGTATAGAATGGGATTTTTGCGTACGTTTGTCGCTAGGGGCGCTGTTCCAACTGCATACAAAATTGGGTTAACTTTTACGCTATCGGAACGTTAAGAAACTCCCACTAAGCACACAGTACAATTGGATAAGTAATTACATTTCAGTCGTCAGCGAGCGAGCACACTGCCGGTGTTCGACCCAGCAAAATCAATTTAACTTGTGATCTACAGTCGAACTTCCAAACTGCGTCAAACAAAATGTCTTTTGTCGCGAGTATCTCCTTTCATTCAGTCTGTTTCTACAAACAACTGCTAAAATGTATGCAATTTGCTAAGGCTTCACGTGACGCGAAAGGCCGGGTCGATCGTATAGTATCTGTTAAAACGCGATCTTCACATAAATATTGACAGTTGCCAACAGACGGTCAATTGACAGCCTGACAGTTTACACGCCCGATCTCCGATCAGCTTACTGTACCGATCGACTTATGACGGATATAATGAAGAGCGAATTATCAATTTGTTTAGGTCGAACCATTAAGCACAAAGAGACGGTGACCGCAGACACAAGCGACATTACGACGATTATTACTTAATGCAATACAAGTTTCTTGTAAGTTATACGAAATATTGCTTTAAATAAATAGAACTAGACCAATCGGCATCAATCTGTTATAATCTGACAAACATTGATTATCTGTAATTTACAAATCATAGACATCGTAATGCTTTAAGCGCTCTATAAATAATTATCTGTGACTGACTCTATGTTCATTGACCGCTTAGAGTTCTTAACTTATCTTATTTCACAGATTTTACATTGACTCTTACTGCATTATATTTTAGATTTCCAAGGTCTTCGCAGTTAAATTTCATGTTTACTGTTAGCTGTCAGTCGTCCATGCTCTAGACTAAGCTATCCGAAGTCTCCGGCTGTGTACGGAGCCGCTAGAGATATACAGTATATATATCCGAAGTGTGTAAGCGACGGCCATACGAAGCCAGCAATGTACAGTGCAGTGGAATATTTACAAGAGCTGCGCGGGTCGGCGGCCGGCTGCTCGCCTTCGTTCAAGCTTCTAATTACCTGGATGTTTGGGAGATCGACATGTTGTAGGCTGTTGGTTTTTTTTTTATAATAAATACATTAAAGACTTATTGGCAGGAACGTGAAGAAGGAAATATTTTTTTTCACGTTTTCTTGTCTTTCTTCAGGTTTCAATGCGCATGAACAGTGAGTTATTGATCCTTAACATATCGACGCTTGAAAGGCAAACGTGACTGCGACAATGCGTGAAGTTTACAGTAGATTAATATAAAGTTGAAATACTTGAAAAAAATCTATTTTAACGAATCTAGCTGTAGGATTGAAATTATTTTAATAGACCTAGAAATATATATTTTTTGCGCATCGAATATGGTTATTGCCTATCATTAATAATATCAATAAAGCAGTTATTGTCGCTTAGTCACGTTTGCCTTTCAACCGTCGATGTGTATACATGCACAAGCGTGGGAAAATAATATAAAATACCGGAACATAGGTCTTTCCAAAAAGTTCATAGAGATTTAAGTAAATTCCCAAAATTTTATCGGACATTGTCCACTTTTCCTTTAACCTCATTCCGTTCCGATTCAATTGGCTTCATTTCATTCTCTAGGGCATTGAATAATAATAATAATAATAATAAATGTGTTCTGTGCAAAGTAGTGTACTCGTATTTTTTTTGAAGGACTTTTTGGCGGGAACGCAAGGTGTGAAGTTTTGTGATTTGTTTTATTTTGTCTATTTAGTGTTTCTTCAGGTTTAAATATGTACTTGACGTAACTTCTCGGGATCTTTCAAAAAGTCCACTGAAAAAGTCTCAGTAAATGACTACCATTTTACTCAGATTATATTTCATCCCATATCATCTCATTTAATTTCGTCTCAGTTGATTAATGCCTCAAATTAATCATCTTCATTTCATTTCTCTCCATATTATAATTTTTTATTAAAATTAAAATTAAAATAAGACACGACTTAAAGGTTTTAGTTACCAGGTCATAAATTCCCTTTAAAAAAATCGTATTTTTTTGGCCGGGCTTCTTCTTAACACTGACAACCATACAGCGGATGAGCCCGGCCCGTTGCGCCAGTTTACTTAGAGCTACGATGTTACCCATAACTCAGAGGAGTGCTGGGTCAAGAGCACGTGGAGTACCTGGGCCGGCGCTCGCCGCGCGGAAGGGCAGCGTGATGCCGTACAGCGAGGGTCACCGGCGCGACTCCGCCACGTACACCGACACCGTGGAGTCCTTGGAGCCCACGCCCATCGCGCACCTGCACAGAGCCGCCGGCCGTCAGTTCAGTATCACCCGCCCTTTTTTTATTGCCGTGTAGGCAGACGAGCATACGGTCCATACGGAGCATACCTGATGGTGAGTGGTTACCGTCGCCCATAGACTTCAGCAATGCCAGGGGCAGAGCCAAGCCGCTGTCTACCGCTTAATATTCTCCACAAGCCTCGTTTGAAGAAGGACATGTCATAGCGCTCGGGAAACACTGTGGAGGGGAGCTCATTCCATAGCCGGATGGTATGTGGCAAAAAAGACCTCTGGAAACGCACTGTGGATGACCGCAGTGGCTCCAGGTAGTATGGATGAACTCTACTCCGGTGGCGGGCGGTGCGATGGTAAAAACGAGACGTTGATATCATCTCAAACAAATTTTCAGGGCACTCCCCATGGAACATACGGTACAGAATACAGACGGAACCGAAGTCCCTCCGCAGACCCAGAGGTTCCAAACGATCCGTAAAAATGCCCTGTGGTCGTCTGCCCACCACCACGACCTAGGCTTGCGGAGAGTGCTCGGCGGTGGGCAGCCTTAGCTGAGTCCCTGATTTTGCTGACGTTCATGAGAGACGGTAACCGCTCACCACTAGGTGGGCCATAAGTCCAGCTGCTTATAATGGCAATAAAAAAATAAATCAAAGTAATAAACAAGAGGAGCAGAGGGCGACCCACTTGTGTTCAGTTGACCCCACAGCGTCACTATTCGATTGTATTGAAACATGTACATTGTACTACACAGAAATGAATAATTGTTAACAAGGCATATTTGTGTGTTTAAGTTTACGCAGGTCATGACAATAAGTGATTATCAAATTGAATTAAGTTTCATGAGAGAGTACTTAGCCCAGTTTCTACTAAGAACGTCACAAAAGTAACTATGAAAATGAGTCCTCGATCGCCACGTAAGGCGGCGTGCGGTGGGCGCCCACCTGAGCGGGTGGAAGGCCAGACAGGACACGGGCCCGATGCGGGGCCCCATGAAGCCCTCGTGGAACTTGATGGTGTTGAGCGCGTTCCCCCGCAGGTCGTACAGGCTGATGCACTGGTTCAGCGAGCCACTGCAACAGGACAGGCGGGTTAGGCGCGGGGCCGGGGGCGGGCGGGGGGTTGGGGGGCGGGCGCGGTACTGACCAGGCCACGAGGTCGCACAGCGGGTGCACGTCCACGGCGGCGAGCGGCCCGGGCGCGCGGATCTCCTCCAGCACGGCCATCTTGCGGGTGTCGTATATGCATATCTCGCCGTTCGCGCTGCGTTCAACAACAAATATCAGTTAGGGTTATCGATCTTCGGACAAATCCATTCGTGGGAGCAGTGTTAGTGTTTGATGCAAATGTCCTTTTTATTTATTTATTTTTATTGTTTAGATGGGTGGACGAGCTTACAGTCCACCTGGTGTTAAGTGGTTACTGGAGTTCATAGACATCTGGAATGTAAATGCACCACCCACCTTGATATATAAGTTCTAAAGTATCAGTAACGTTACAATGACTGCCCCGCCCTTTAAACCGAAAATTGTTTCTGCTTCACGACAGAAATAGGTAAAGTGGTGGTACCTACCCGTGCGGACTCACAAGAGGTCCTAGCACCAGTAATTACTCAAATTATAATTTTGCCTATACTCAGCACAAAGTCGAGCGCGTTTCAAGCAGGTTGCGCCTGCCGGTAGATGTCAATATAGATAAATCAATCGAAACTACATTCAGCTCCCTACACGTGCGTGAGTAACTCAATAAGGGACGAGTGTTGTTGCGGCGACAATATACGATGCCTGTACACACAAGAGTACGTACCAGCCGGTGACGAGCAGGTCGGCGCGCAGCGAGTGCGCGGCGGCCAGCACGGGCGCGGCGTGGCGGCGCAGGTCGTGCGTGGGCGCCAGGGTGCGCTGGTCCCACAGCCGCACGGCGCCGTCCTGGAAGCCGGCGGCCAGCACGTCGGGGCGCGCGGCCCCCAGCGCGGTGAGGGCGGCGTCCCCGGGCGCGGCCAGGTCGCCCACCCGCAGCTCGCGCCGCGCATCCCACAGCCGCACGCCGCGCGCGCGCCCGCCCGCCGCCACCCAGCGCCGCGCCGCCACCCAGCGCACTACCGTGCCGCCGCCCACTGCGCACACGCACCCCCCAACACATTGTAATTGAGTGTAGGAAATGAACACCTTTTAAATTGAGTCCTACTGTTCATTTATCTATTAAATCAGTCTTAAAAGATGTTGAACGTGACAACGTCATAAGAAAATACTGATGGAATGGTTTCATTTTTCAATTCTCGCAATTATCGTTGCTATAAACAATTGACACCACATTCATTTTTTACTGAACTTCATACTTGACGACAACATGTAAATGTATTATTGTATAGCAGCTGTCCACGCGGATGCATCGCTCACTCAAGTAGGAGAGAGACAGATGTCGAACGCTGCCGAACGCGGAGGCCGATTGTGCCTCTGTCACTCGTTGCGCGCTCTCGTTTGCACTTCAAGCCTTAAATGGAACGCCTCAGAGCGAGGTAACGCCGCATGAGTCATGTTTTTGTGTTGCGCGTGCAGCCGGCTCCATCGAGTTATAAGACGTTGTCACGTCAAAACTTTTTTTTTTAGAAATAATTATCATTAGAATTTAGAAATATATATTTTTAACAAATAAAAATTATAGATCAACAAATGAGACCATTACTTTTATTAAATAGACGTGAATTTGCGCCTGACGAAAGGGTTCGATCGGACTCGCTCATTGGACCGTAGGATCACCCTTTCTATAGAGCAAATGTGCCATTAATACATCCGCTGTTCTTCAAATTAATATTTAAAATATTGACTGTTGATATAGAGATGAGTTGATTAAAGTGCCACTTACAGTTGGGGTCGGCCTGCTGCTTGTTTTTGTTCGTCGCTAGTTTGTCTTCGTTCGAGGAGAACTGATCAGAGACCAGTTGAGCTATACCTGGGATAGATTGTGATTACATTGCATTTGTAACGAAACGATTGCTGCGGCGGTAAAGTTACTGCGAACAAATCACGCCCGGTCATACGGCCTGGCCACGGGGATCGGCGGTGCGAACAGCGAAGCGGTGGCCGAGGCGACCATTCGCGCAGCACCGTTTGCAGGCCACGGGTACTCACGTTCGCCGCCGCGACTAGTAAGGAAGTCCGACAGCGAAATGTCTATATCGAAATTATCTCGATATTGCTTACAAATTAATAGTTTTTTGGTTCAGGACCTATTATTTGGAAAANATGAATTGAGATGATATGGGATGAAATATAATCTCAGTAAAATGGTGGTCATTTACTAAGATTTTTTCAGTGGACTTTTTGGAGGATCCCGAGAAGTTACGTCCAGCGGCTTTGTTTCATTTTCCCACATTTGTGCACTTTCACAGATATTAAACAGTTAATAAACCACCATTATTACACATTTAAACCCGAAGAAACACTAAATAGATAAAATTATTTTGTCACAACAAATCACAGAACTTCACTCCTCTCGTTCCCGCCAAAAAGTCCCTTTGGTCAGGGTACCAGAGACTGACATAGATTATGTATCGTGCCTTTAAATATATATAATGATATGGAGTAGGTACTTCAGGATGAATAAACAATAAAATACTTAATTGTGTTCTCTGTGATATAATAAGAAAAGAACATTTAAAGCCCTTAATCTCTTTTAAAATTAATAACCAAAATTAAACTGTATTAATAAACTATCCAAACTGAGCTTTCTTTTTATTGAATAACTGACTTCACTCCATGACACTGAAGAAAAACCCTTTTTAAAACCTAAGGAGTTTTAAATAATTAAGGTTTTCGGCTTAATTAGGTACTCGTCACTGAGTCAGTTAATAAGCGCTTTTTTTTTACTGGTTACTGGAGCCCATAGACATCTACAACGTAAATGCGCCTCCACACCTTGAGATATAAGTTATAGTCTTAGTATAGTTACAACGGCTGCCCCAACTCACTTACAAATTACAATACCCCACAATACACTACCCCAAATTACAATACTGCATTTGGCCCCAAATGGCGTCACAGGTAAATAAGTTGCGTTTTGTAGTATACGGGACAATGTTGAATGTACTGTGTCCCAGGAGCAAGATTAGTTCTAATACTATAATATGAGTAGTTCTTGTTGTTACAAAGTGATTGCTGTGTCTCTGAGGAAGGTCGGAGCCCTCTGCAAAAGTGCAGTCGCGTTCGTTTCATATCAACTTGACAGTGACATGTCTAGGGGGACAGATGTCTGGGGGGACAGATGTTTGGGGGGACAGATGTCTGGGGAGACAGATGTCTGGGGAGACAGATGTCTGGGGGGACAGATGGCTGGGGGGACAAATGGCTGGGGGGACAGATGACTGGGGGGACAGATGATTGGGGAGACAGGTGTCTGAGGGAACAGGTGGTTGCGGGTACGTACTGTAGATGGGCTGCGCGCGCGGCGGGGTGTACTGCGGCGGGGGGGACACGTCCAGCGCGCGCCACGCGCTCACCAGCGCCGGCTCCGTGCTGCTGCCCGACGGCCTGTGTGGCACCACCACATGTACGGGGACTCTTATACAACGGGTCGCTGAGAGCGGCTACAGGAGCTGACACTTGGGGACCGGTACCTGTAGACTGCCAGGTTGCCGGTGTGCGAGGCCACGGCCAGCAGCGCGTGCTGGTGCTCGTTGAGGTAGGCCAGCGAGGAGATGCGGCCCCACGCCGGGCGCCACGAGCCCACGCACAGCTTGGCCGCCGTGCCCCAGTCCCAGATACTGCGGAGAGCACCACCACGCGGTCAATCAATCACGAAACCAAACGACATCAGATAGATCGAAAACTTTTCTGGCGACCGTACTCGTCATAGAAGTAGGAACTTCCTGTTTAGCGGATAGAACGTCAGGGGGTGCGGGCCCAACACTCCGTTGAGCCCTGACCCTAGGTCGACCACGAGCTTTGTCTATAATATCTATTAGAAATAAAAAGTTTGTGTTTCAAATTTGAATGAATTTTAAGATATTTATTTTGTAACAATTGGCAGTACTGAATGAAATAACAAATTCAAAGAGAAATCCTTACGTTTATGTGAACCTGGTACTTTGACAAATTCAATTTATTTAGATAAGCAGATCTGATCATAAAATATGTAACCGAACAGATTCGTGTGGTCGCTTTTCATCGACAAATGACCACGGCGCCACAGAAGTTTTCACTTCATAAAGTTACAAGTACGGCACGTCACCACCTCGTCCCTCACATTATTTACCAGCCCCACGGACACATCTTGCATTTTTTTTTCGGGCTGGGGGCCTAACCTCCTACGAGGTCCACGCGTCTAGAGGGCGCGCGGAGTATGTGGGACTCGACGATCTGCAAGGTGTTGGGAGCAGACCGCAGGCCCAAAGCATTTTAGGGCCCTACCCACTAAACGACTCCCCTACACTCTTAGACCCGATGTCCGATCTCCATCCGGGGTCAAAACCCGGTCAGAGTAGGGGGATTCCCGCGGTCAACACTACAACCAGACACGCGGCGCCACCCCAGGGCGCCCGACCGACGGGTACCCCTCTTGCATAACCCAACCTTTATGGAAGGTAATCACAGCACGGTTGTGACACATTGAAATATACGTACCCAAAGTTATCCTTGGAGGCGACGGCCAGATGCTGGTCGTAGGGGTGGAAGAGCACCACGGCGGGCGGCAGCGGGCAGCGCGAGTGGAAGGCCTGCGTCTCCAGCCGGGACACGCGGCACGCGGCTGCACCCACATGCCACATGCAACACGCAATCATCACAGTGTTCGATACGTTTCATACTCAATTCCATAGATAAATGTTTAAATGTTAGAGGACGTCTGAAAGTGGTACATGTGACAGAGAAGTTGAGAAGTGCGCGTTTGAGATGCTATGGATATATTGTGATAAAACGAAATGAAAGAGAGTGTTAACTGTGAATGTGGAGGATATAGCGGAAGAGGTAGACCTAAGAAGAAATGGATGGATTGCGTGAAGTAAGAAGGGAGTGAGTGAAGAAATTGTATATGATAGAGGAGTATGGGAGGAGAAAACATGGTGTGCCGACCTTAAGTAACTGGGAGAAGGGCAGGAAGATGATGATGAGATAAATGTTTAATAGTAGATAGTAATTCGAGACTTCGCCTGTCGATCTCTGTGAGGTGCGGTACCTCTGGCCTCCCTGCGCAGCTCGCGGTTGCGCGCGAGGGTCCAGCGGCGCTGGTGGTGCTCGCGGCTCTCGCAGTCCGGGCGCGCGGGCTCGGGCCGGGAGAACGCGCCGCCCGCCCACTCCACGAACTCGGTGCTCACTATCGCCTTCTTGCTCGTACATGTCTGACCTGGACAACGACAGGATACCATACAGAGATACTAGTTGATGAAGATGTTTTACTGGTGGTAGGACCTCTTGTGAGTCCGCACGGATAGGTACCACCACCCTGCCTGTTTCTGCCGTGAAGCAGTAATGCGTTTCGGTTCGAAGGGTGGGGCAGCCGTTGTAACTATACTTGAGACCTTAGAACTTATATCTTAAGATGGGTGGCGCGTTTACGTTGTGGATGTCTATGGGCTCCAGTAACCACTTAACACCAGGTGGGCTTTGAGCTCATCCACCCATCTAAGCAATAAATAAAAAAAAGATGTAGACACATCATGGAGGGTGAACTTACTAGAATTAGATGAGAGTGAATCTTTGTGCCGTTCTCGGTCCCCTCCCGAGTCGCGGTCTCTATTCGCGACGGACTCCTCGGATATGGTGTGTGGCAGCCCCGACTTGCCGCGACGATGGCCTACAAATTCAATAAATGTTATAATATTGTTACGCCGGTAAGAGTAACACCATCTATTGACAGATAGCGGAAACTACGACTGGAGACGTGTAGAATATTCTCGATAATTCTAGGGATGAGGAATCCGCTATAAAAGCGTTGTAGAGATGGCACGCAGTCAGTTAGTAATCGGAACTACTCGAAGCAAAACAGCGAAGGATCACCTGAAGCGAAGCGGAATAAGCGAATTGAGAGTTTTAAAGTGTTTTAAGTGTTGAATACAGTTGTTAGTTGTACTTTGGTGAAATTTTTATTTATCCCGAACCCCAGCCCGTAACAATATAATAGTGAGTTATATAGAGTTCCGCTAGTGTGTGTAGGTGCACGCACCGTGTCCGGGCAGGGTCCGGGCGTGCTCGTGGTGACGGGTCCCGGGCGAGGGCGGCAGGCTGGCGGAGTTCCGCGCGGGTTCCGCCACGCTGTCCACTTGGGCGCTCTGTTGACAATTCTACTTTTTATAAAACTCATTTATCATTATGTTTGTCCGAAAAGAATTCCGAAAATAATTATTCGATTAAAACAATAATTTTTTCAGATTCTTACTTTGTTCCACCTTAACAGATAGGTTAATTTTAATCTTAATTTATGATCACATAATAATAATTATTTTTTTATAGCCCTTGTAGTGTAGGCAGACAAGAGTACGGCTCACCTGATGGTGAATGGTTACCGTCACCCATGGACTTCAGCAATGCGAGGGGTAGAGCCATGCCGCTGCCTACTATTTCTTTGTTGCATAGTTATTATATGTAAGCTCTATGTAGGCGGTGTACGTTAGCTTATCGACTCTATACTTCAGTGTTTGGTTGTTTATGCTACAGTATGTAGATATATGTCATTAAGATCAGGGTCCGTCCCCCATGTGTTTTTTGCCATTTGCTTCATTGCTACATTATAAGACTGCACCGTATTAATTTTATGGCAATCGTCTGGAGCGAGAGGCTGACCTGGTTCGAGATGTAATTGAGGATGTCGGTGGCCATCTGCGCGACCCTGGGGTGCGGCTCCCGGGCCATGGCGCACAGCGTGGAGAACAGCCGGACCGGCACGGAGCCGAACCCGATGGCCGGCAGCGAGTAGTGGGGGGGCCGGGACCGACCTCCCGCCGCGCCCCCGCCGCCCCCCGCCAGCGCCTCCTGCCCCGCCTCCACGCGCCCGGACGGGCCACCCCTGAGCATATTAGGTATTTAGGTGAATTGGGTTAATAAGTGGTACGTTTTTGAAATAAGTTTTAATTTTACCTGGTGGTAGGCCTTCTTGTGAGTCCGCTCGGGTAGGTACCACCACCCTGCCTATTTCTGCCGTGAAGCAGTAATGCGTTTCAGTTTGAAGGGCGGGGCAGCCGTTGTTACTATACTGAGACCTTACTTATATCTCAAGGTGGGTGGCGCATTTACGTTGTTGATGTCTTTGGGCTCCAGTAACTATTTAACAACCAGCTGGGTTGTGAGTTCGTCCACCCAGATAAGCAATAAAAAAATATAAAAAATTGTGCAATCTTCATATTAATTCTTACCTATCATTTCTTCTGACCCGTTCTTGTATGTAAACAGCGATGAAGTGTTGTTCAAATATTAACACCAGCCACTGTAATGCTGTAAAAAATAATTATTATTATAAAACTGTAGACTCAAACCTCTTCAAATCAAATAGAGAAGTTCTATTTGATTTAGAAATCTATACTAATATTATAAAGAGGAAAGATTTGTTTGTTTGTATTGAATAAGCTCCGGAACTACTGAATCGATTTGGAAAATTCTTTCACTGTTTGTAAGTTATACTATTCCCGAGTGACATAGGCAGACACGCGGGTACGTACCGGCCAGTATCTCTGCGCGCACGAGCGGGCTGGCGTCGAGCGGCAGGCGCGCGGCCAGCTGCACGCCCACCTGCGGGGCCGGCGGGGGGCGGGGGGACACGCGGGTACGTACCGGCCAGTATCTCTGCGCGCACGAGCGGGCTGGCGTCGAGCGGCAGGCGCGCGGCCAGCTGCACGCCCACCTGCAGGTCCAGCGCGTTGGCCTGCTCGCAGCGCCCGGCGCCGCCGCACCACCACACGAACGAGCCCAGCGCGAAGGCGCACGCCGCGCGGACCTGCCGCCGCATCATCGTCACATCAACTATTCTTTTTTTTTATTGCTTAAATGGGTGGACGAACTCACAGCCCAGCTGGTTGTTAAGTGGTTACTGGAGCCTATAGACATCTACAACGTAAATGCGCCACCCAACTTGAGATATGAGTTCTAAGGTTTCAAGTATAGTTACAATGGCTGCTCCACCCTTCAAACCGAAACGCATTACTGCTTCACGACAGAAATAGGCAGGGTGGTGGTACTTACTACCACCAGTAAACCAGTAATTACCACCAATAAAGTTCTTTTAAAACTTAATAAAGCCCCTTAATAAAGCTTAATAAAAAAATAAAAATAAACTAATAGAAGGTAAAGAGAAATCGCTTACAGAGTCGAAAATGTTACTGACAAACGAGCACGACTTGTAAAGCATACAAAAGCACGTCGCGAGTTTGTACGCTTTACATTACAGGCCGACGAATATGAATATAAGCAAACAATACTAGGACCCCGTCACAGTAGCACTGAAACTATTCATGTGATGTTTATAAGCCTTGTCAACCTTGTTCGTCACGTGGGCCGTGGGCTCGTCTACCCGGGCACACAATAGTGTAGGAGCATGGGCAGCTGCTCCGTGACGGCCCCCTCGAGGGGGGTAACGTATCAGTACCTCAGGCTCAGAATGCTCAAGGAGCGGGAACAGTTTCTCGTGCGCGAGATCTCTGACTCCCGTCCATCGCGCCGCCTCGAACCCGCGCCACAGCCGGCCCAGGCTGATGCAGATCCACTGAGCCAGTACCGGCTCCCTGTCGCCGAGCTGCTCGAGGCAGATCGATATCATTGAGCCCTGCCAATCGGAATTTTTAATTTAGTTCAATTTCTTACGTACGTCTTACAGTAGCTGACCGTAGATACATAGCACGTGTGATGCGGTCCAAGGGCTCACCTGCAGCGCGGCCTCCTGCCCCGCCGGGTAGCCGTCCACGATGCCGGCCAGCACGTAGGCGGCCAGGGTGCGGTGCTCGCTCTGCAGAAACGGAACTATCTCAGTGGAAGATGATCCTAATTGGATGCTACGTGCACACGCGTGGCCCCAGTGTCGCAGGCCATAAGATTGAAATAATTGGAGAGTGTAGTCCATGGGCTCTGGTAGACAGCGAACGCAATTTTTTTTTTTATTGCTTAGATGGGTGGACGAGCTCACAGCCCACCTGGCGTGAACTATAAGCTCGTCTATAAATTTAGTTTAAAGATTAAATATGTGGTACTCCTTTATTTCCGAGAGTGGACTTCATGAACAATTCTCAAGCCCATTGTCCTGGGACCCCTCCCCCCGCGCGGCGTGCTCGTTGCTGCGGGTACTTACGTCGACCGTAGGGTCTTGCAGTACGGAGAGGAAGTACGTGTGCCCTTTAGCGTTGACTAGGTCCGCTTGACAGCTCTGAAACAATTAATGATTAATTAAGTACAATTAACAATAGCATTTTGTTTCTTTCTGAACTCAAAACATGTCCAAAAGCATTGATATCGTTTGAACTCGCATTTACACTATTCTTTTTTTTAAAGGGATTTTATGTCCTGGTAACTAAGACCTTTTAGGTCAAGTCTTAATTTTAATGATAACTTTTTTATATGAAAAAAAATATTTATGAAATGAAATGAAGTTGATTATTATGAAACATGGCATGAAATGAAATGAGACGAGATGATATGGGATGAAGTATAATCTCAGTAAAATGGTAGTCATTTACTGAGACTTTTTCAGTGGACTTTTCTCAAATCTTTTGGATTTGGAAGATATTTTGTTTCATTTCACACATTCGTGCACTTTCACAGACACTAAATAGTTAATAAACCACCGTTATTACACATTTAAACCTGAAGAAACACTAATTAGATAAAATAAAACAAATCACACCACTTCACTCCTCGCGTTCCCGCCAAAAAGTCCATTTACACTATTATTCGATTCGCTGAAATTGCCAGCACTTGTTTTTTTGGCCGAGGGAATATAAAATGAACGAAATGTATAAGTAATACAAACCGGATCGACCGCGATGATCCTGGCCCAGATGTAGACCATGGAGGCGCGCAGCACCGGCGCGGAGGCCTGCAGCAGCTTGAGCATGTAGGGGAATATCCCGACGGCCAGCATGGCGCGCACCGCCCACGCGCCCAGCGCCAGGAACCGGCACAGCAGCTGCAGCGCGCGCACCCGGTGCAGCGTGCTCAGCAGCACCTGCAGCACCATCGGCAGCTGCTCCGGCACGCCGCGCCCGCCGCACCCTGCAGCGCACTCTCCCTCACTATACCAGTCATAGACAACGGCCTGGCTATTGCTGAGCATGAGCGACGGTAACCACTCATCATCAAGTGAGCCGTATTATATTCGTTTGTCTACAACAGCAACAAACTAAATTACATAAATTTTAGTGTATACATATATGCATAATTCAACATGACCTTCAATAAGCCCCTTGCGGTATTATTTTGGGATTGTTTACAGGCCCCGCAGGCCGGCCCACCCCCGCGAGCTGCTGTCCATGCGCTACCAAGTGCTGCCGGTTACCACAGTTTCTAGTAAGCACTCACATTTACCGAGATCTAGCCAGACTTGGAAGGCGGTGAGCTGATCCCTGAAGAACGGCGAGTGGGAGTAATCCAGCGGATGTGGAGCCGAAGATAACGTGACCAGTTGGGCCAGCGCCGAGTCCAGGGTCTGCTCCCACGCCGCCCACAGCGGGTGCGCGGCCAGCGACGGCAGCGCCGGACTGCTCACGGGGGTGCAGTTGTATGATCTAGGAGTATGCAAGTAAGGGTGGATTTTCCAAAACATTATATTAATAGGGATGTAAAATATGTATTTATTATTTTCTATATTACATTTTGGGCGCAGCAACAAATAGTTAAATGAGGAATGTTGTTTGTTACAAAGTGTCAATGACATGCAAAGGACAATACCCAAAAATGTCAAATGTCCTTTATTCTCAATAATCTAACAATATAAAATAACAAAAAAATATATAAATTCCGTTTTTAAATACAAGGTCAAACAATTTTATCTATCATCAACCGAATGATCATGGTTCTATACTCTTCGCATATACGAGTGTTACTGTGTTACTTTTAATATTTGCTATGTGTATGTGCTATAATTCTCATGTTGTATTTGTTATTTTGGTTATGTGTTCTACACACACTTATCACTTTTTATTATTATTCTCATTATCCTCTCGCAGGTCTGCTGGAAGAGATTTCTCAAAGAAATAAGCAGTGCCTTTGTACATAATTTTCCTATTACTCTGTACTGTGTCTTGTTTTCTGTGTGTACATAAATAAATAAATAAAAAAAAAAAAAAAAAAATCTACTACTGTAATTTAATTCTTAATTTTAATTCTTAGTTCTGATCGGTTACGAGACATCACAATGCTATCGTGGTGGGCCCCACCAGCTGTAAAAGCACCAACCTCATAATCCTGTCGGCGAGTAAGAAGTTCCTGCAGAGGCTGGCCGTCAGCAAGTCGGCCCTGAACAGCTGCTGGAAGAGGTCGGCGGGCAGCGAGCTCCAGGCGATGGTGTCGGTGATGGCCGTGAAGATCCAGTTCAGTTCGCCCAGCATGGTGCGGCGGTCCGTCACTTGGCCCGGGATCCTGGACAACACATTCAATGTACTTTAAAAACTAATTACACATGCTTTTATAGAAAAACTTAATACCAATTTAAGTAATATTTTTTTTAATTTGGTGCTCCTGATTAGCATATCCCGATATGAAAGTAACAAAATTGTAGTCTCATCATCGGTCATTGGTGCGCACGTAACTAGCCAAGCTGATCGGTCGTCGTGCAAACACGTCATTGATCGACTCTGTTTGCTCTGGGCCAATACAAAATTTTCTACATAATTATTCATCATTTTTGTATAGTAATTTTTTTTATATATTATACTGTGATAATTACACCATAAAATGAATCTTTTCGATTCTTACATGATTTGAGTACTACAGTGGAACTGCGAATGTCCACAGGCCACTGTTATCACCGAGCACCACCACAACACGAGATGTAACTAAGAGACGGTACTGACTTATCGATGAGGTCGTGCAGGTCCCTGTCGGCGTATCTGGTCCGGGTCCTTAGCACGAACCACTTCATGGCGGTCTTGACCGGCGTGGTGAGGCAGGCCGTGAACAGGTCCGCGGGCAGCTCCGGGTTCATGGGCAGGCTCTGTCCGGCGGCGCAGGCGGCCAGCTGGATGCAGTTCTTGTACGAGACCTGAGGGATGCTCGAAGTGCCTTCTTCATTCTTCTGAGCCTGTCCATAAATTATGGATTTAAACTGTGTATCTCAACTTTTTCACCTACAATGTTGTCACCCTATGAAGTGTTCACATGAACCCTACATAGTACTGATAAAACAGATTATCATATTATTGTTTCTGTAGCAAATGCTCTAGTTTTACTTAGCTATAATATTAATATCGAAGGGTGAAAGGTTATAGGGATATTTAAACGACATTTTTGCAACTTTAAGGAAAGTCACTTAAAGTTTAAAATTTGGAAAAAAAATCCTAATTAAACTTAATTCAAGGTCAATTAAAAACCTCGAACTGTTGATGCTATTACATAATAAAACACACTTTTAATTACAAAGATAAAGATTGCTTAACCCAAATTCCCCGGTTTAATAAATACTAGATGATGACCGAGCTTTGCTCGGTTTTTTTTCATAACGCCATCTTGTTGTGTCTTTAAGGCGGTTAGTTGCTCTCAATTAAGAAAAATTGTATTCTTATTCGCCAATAGATGTCGGGATGAGTTGATTATTGAAAACACGAATAAAACATTTTCTGAAAATAAATCGTAGCTAGATCGATTTATCGCCCCCGAAATCCCCTGTATACTAAATTTTATGAAAATCGTTGGAGCCGTTTCCGAAATTCAGATTATATATATATTAATATACAAGAATTGCTCGTTTAAAGGTATAAGATCATATAGCAGATACCTCGTACTCCCTCTCGTGTTGATCAGCGAACAACTTGAAGCTGTCGACAATGATGCCCGCGTTGGAGCAGTCGTACACGTAGAGCGAGGGCGCGCCCATCCACGTCTGCAGGTCGTACATCGACAGCGGGATGTACTGGGTGTAAGTCTGGGGACAAATACCTTAGTTTTATTTTTTAGTTTGGTTTTTATTAATTTGCGACATCTAAAGATGTCGGCGCAACGTCACTATTTAATAACTAATATTAGTTAAAGTTAACTGGTTCCGCTGGATGGCGTGAGCATTAAAATAGGTACGTTGAGATTTTCATCTGAAACTTCAAGATGAGTGGCATCTTTCTACTTACGTGTACTGTCTCATCTGTTATCTGCAAAAGTTTGCCTAGTTCTGAACTTTTTATTTATTGCTTATATGGGTGGACGAGCTCACGGCCCACCTGGTGTTAAGTGGTTACAGGAGCCAATAGATATCTACAATGTCATCAAATGCCACCACTCACCTTGCGATATGAATTCTAAGGTCTCCGAAACGCATTACTGCTTCATGGCAGAAACAGGCGGGGTGGTTGTACTTACCCGTGCGTACTCACAAGACTTTCTACCACCAGTAACATTGAGCGGTTTCTTTTATTTTGTATATCAAATCAAATCAAACCAAAAATGTTTTTTTCAAATGCGTACTTCAAAATTTTCAAGTGTGTATCGTATTGTGATCGCCATTTTTTCATTATTAAAAACTAAGTTTTTTTTTATTGCCCTTGCAGGTAGACGAGCATACGGCCCACCTGATGGTGAGTGGTTACCGTCGCCCATGGATTTCAGCAATGCCAGGGGCAGAGCCAAGCCGCTGCCTACAAAATTAAAGCCGCTGTCTAAATTGATTACAAATAAAAACTCACCCTATTAAAGACCCAGATCTCTCCCTGCGCCGTCGGCTTGGGTACGCCGTGTCCGTTGTAATGAAAAAGCACGCGTTCATCTTTCGCGTTACGTCGCAGAGAGCAGCATAACTTCTTTACCTGTAAAACCAAACAATGAGTTACTTTTTGTACGACTTACGACCACCTTACAACCGATAGACGTAAATGAAGATGAAAAAAAAAGGTTCGTATTCAATTTTATAAATTAATCCGGATAATCGTATATTGAATAAAGGCTTTTTTTCTTACATATACTAGCCTCGAAGAATTATACTAGCTTCACCGAACGTGTAGGTAAGCTCACGGGACTCAGCCTGGCGAATTTGCTAACCCTAACCCTAACAAGGGAAGTGCTTCGCTGAATCTATCACTGGATCGGAATCGCGACCTACTAAGAAGATCCGCCGAGAAACTCATTGAACTGACCTACTAAGAAGATCCGCCGAGAAACTCATTGAACTGACCTACTAAGAAGATCCGCCGAGAAACTTATTGAACTGACCTACTAAGAAGATCCGCCGAGAAACTTATTGAACTATGTCTGCGGGTTAGTTCAAACTCTTTGTATGACGAGAACGGTAGCCAGTGCTCGTTGGGCCTAAAAGAGCCGAGAGTGGATCCGGGAGATCAGACGTTATATTTTAATTTAAAGCTTATGCTTATACAGTTTCGACAAGCTCGCAAGGCGCGGCGTCTGCTATCATAATTATTATTGAGCGATGACAGCACGTCCGAAACTTCTCTTAGAAGGCGCTTGCACTCTTAATCTTGGAAACCCAGTTACTGGATTGACAAGCAAGTTTTTTTGGGTTAAATTAACTTAAAATACGCATTAATCTATTTACAATTATAATTTTTATGACGACATTTTTGTTCAGCCATACTGGGTTTTTGAGATTGATAAATCGAGGATTTTTCTGCGTAATACCCTCCTAACCGAACTTGACAACCCTAGCGACCTGTACTGCATTCAAGTCGAGCGATTACTGTGTCCCCGATGGTCCAAATCATCACTGCGATAATATGTACAGTGTCCTTAGGGCGAGTTTTTTAACTTCTCGCAGCAAACGAAGGGAAGACGTTCCGATTCCATATAAATTTGAGTTAACTTTTACGCGATCGAGAACTTAAAAAACTCGCACTAAACCAACTGATCGATAGTCGTCGGTGACCAAGAAAACAGTTAATAGAAACATTGGGATTAAAAGATAAAAGTTGTTAAAATAGCTTTTTTTTGTGACGAATAAATTCATAGTTTTGCGGCATCAAAAATATATGAAAAAGCACGCGATCGGTCCAAAATCTTATTTTTATTGGAGGCGTATGATCATAGCAACGTGTCAATTCATATAATACCTACGAAACGCGCATAAATAAAGTCTGTATAAACAGAAGGTGACATCGGAAAGACCGAAATAAAACGCCGGTCACGGTGTGAATCATACGTTGATTCACAAAAACTCGGAGAACGCAATTAGGATCAATGGATTTTTTTAGCATTTGTACTGATATTAAGTCCAACAAACTACGGTAATGACAGAGAAGACGTAAACGTAAATAGAGCACCTGCTGTGTTGCAAAACGTACACGTGTGACCTCTCGTCACACCTCTTGTGAGTCCGCGCGGGTAGGTACCACCGCCTTGCCTATTTCTGCCGTGAAGCAGTAATGCGTTTCGGTTTGAAGGGTGGGGCAGCCGTTGTAACTATACTTGAGACCTTAGAACTTATATCTCAAGGTGGGTGGCGCATTTACGTTGTAGATGTCTATGGGCTCCAGTAACCACTTAACACCAGGTGGGCTGTGAGCTCGTCCTTAGATGGGTATCTAAGGAATAAAAAAATTAAAATAAACCCTGAAAAAGACCAAACACGCGTTTATTTTACGATTTCCGAGACAAAAGTGTTTAAAATTATTTACGAACCGGTCTAATTAAAATCGCATTTCATTTTTGATGTTTTCAATCTTAAAACACCAGTTTAATATATTTTTAAATTATGTTGTTATAACTGAAAATTTCGAGTACATTAGCGCTTTAGTTTTTTTTAATTCTGTTTTTTTTTATTGCTTAGATGGGTGGACGATCTCACAGCCCACCTGATGTTAAGTGGTTACTGGAACTCATAGACATTTACAAAGTAAATGCGCCGCCCACCATGAGATATAAGTTCTAAAATCTCAGTAGATATAGTTACAACGGCTGCCCCACCCTTCAAACCGAACGCATTACTGCTTCACGGCAGAAATAGGCAAGACGGTGGTACCTACCCGCGCGGATTCACAAGTGATCCTACCACCAGTAAGAGATCGATTAATATTGACCATTTTCTTTTTTACCTACAGTATGTTTCTACTTAACTACTTTCGTAATTACGTAGGAGAGCAAGCTGAGCGTTTTGAGCTGGCCTTAAACTTAATAAGAACATGTACCAAAACATCATTTGGTTCATTGCGGGAGCGGTCATAGCGACCTTAGCTGACACGAAACACGCGACCTCGCGATAAATTCGGTTGACCGAGCTAATTTACGTAAAACTAATGAGTTCGTTACATTAAACATGAAACACTAGCTAAAGTTCTTCCCCGTTTTCCACGAAATACAGTTTACTTTGGATACAAATGGCGTAGTGATGCATAATAAACTTGTTGCGATGAGATGATCACGACCCTCAGCATTGAGGAAACCGAAGCGAGAAGCAGGTGGATACAAATAAGAATCTGAACTTCAAACTTATTGCACTTTCTTAGATTTGCGTCAATCAAAGATGACTTTACTGTTTTTATGGCTCCAACAACTTGGATTATTTTTAATAAACTGTTTTAGCCGGTTATAGTACGTGGTATTGTTTTGGTCAGAATGTATAAATTTGATAATCGTCTGATAATATTTTTTTAAATATTCGAAGTACCGATATGTTCCCTCCAGCGAGCGACTCCCATCACCGTACTTCTTATGTAGCAGGAATCAGATATGCGACCATAAGAAAATGGTGTTATTACGGCTCTAGACTTGATGTATGTTAATCAATATTTATAATAGTAATTCCGCAATTCTAATTTGCATATTTTTTGCGGATTTCGTTTTTATTACACGATGCTATTCCTACATCGTGGAACTCATTCAAGAACATGAGTTACGCTTGTATTTCTTTTTTTTTTTATATATACAATTTGGGAGATTTGAACACCGGCACAGTTGCATCGCTCGATTTGAGTACACCGAGCGTCTTATCCTTTAAGCCACAACAGCTTCAAACTTTTTGAACTTTCAACCTCTATTATCTATATAAGTATTACTGTTATTATTTGGTGATTTCCTTTTGTTTACTTCTTAATTATAATATTTGTCATTTTTATTCAAGTCATCAAACAGTCAAATGTTTTATTATTAGAATATGTATTTTATTAATGTTCTTCTTCAGTAATTTCAGTGATTTAGTAGACTTTTTAAAACAAGATACTATGCCACTTATCAAATTTCTTTGTCCAATGTTTATTTAATCAAATAGGCATTCAATGATTTATCAACAGTATTGTTAAATTGTCTTATTGGTAGTATTGTTAAATCCTAGTTGCATTATTATAATATTTTGAAATGGTCTTCATATAATATTGCTCTTAGTTAATTACATAATCTTTTCCTAAAACCTCATTTTGTTAGCATTAACTCACACTCCAGGTGATGTGAGCCAAAAGACCTTTCAATGACCATTTTCCTCATGCATAGCTCTCAATTTTACTCAAATGATGCATTAAATTTCCTTTTCTGATTAAACAGAATTCGACATCCCACATGCTTCCAAAATTGTGTTGGCTTGTAACAATTTCCTGCTGGCCTTTTTAGTCATTTAATTAAACAGAAATTTTATCCTTAGCTTTACTTAATCATGATGTGGTCAAAGTCTAACTAAACTAGTCTTTGGTATAAATTATGGAAGCTCCAATTATCAGCTTATTCTCAACTACCCTGTTCTCCTTCAGATAATTTTTAGATTACAGTACAAGAGTTATTACTTTACTTCATTGTCAAGACAATATAATTATATCCTATGCATACTGTTGTATACTATGTATTATATACATAACATGACACAGGATTAGATGCATAATTGTAATCAGAAAAGTAGTCATTAATCAGATAAAGTTTCATGATAATGCCAATGTTAATGCAGTTCGCATAAACTTATTAACTCAGAATCCAAATGTAAGTAAACAGCATAATACTGAATTTAGGGAATGTGTTAAACTTGCTCATAGCTGCAATCACATTTTGGCACTATCCCAAGGCAAGGGTTTGTTTTTGATGGAGACAATCCATTTCATTATAATTTTTTTGCGATTATTTTACAAATAAGATTATTACTACTATTGTTCTAATAGTCCTACTATTTGTAGTTGCATAGCAATCTCTGATGAGTGTTATGTGTAGTTATTTGCTATGCATTTGAGCAAATAACAATTGTTAATTTTAAAACTGAATATTAAGTTTGTAGAAATATTGTTGGCATACAGAACATAAGAATTCAATTATTATTTATTGTACGTCTCTTTTCTATTTAAATATTTCTACATAGTTTATGATTCTCAGTTTTATAGCTGTTACAAGTTTTCAGCTACCAATTATTGTTACATGCAATTGGTAGTTTATCTTACCTCTTCACTAGTGGGGTCAAGAGATTGCTTGTATCTGGCTCGTGGTTGCCATCTCTCATACTGAGATTGTAATGCATGACCAATGCTTTCTAATGCCTTGCTCGGTGATAAAGATAAAGGATCTGTAAAATTTTACAAACACAAAAGCAATTAAACTATAAACATTTACAACAAGTTTTAAACATTGTAAGAGTAAAATTGGCAAATATTAAACTTCTCTCCATTATCTAAGAAATATTATATTCAAGTTTATCAATAGTGTTATGTGTATGTATATGTGTGTGTATATCTTATGTTAAATTTGTCTCAATGTTACAAGACATATTTATTTCTAACAGCTGTGTTGGCATAACCAAATGTCGTTAAATGACTCAGAGGGGAGCAAGGACATTTCTTATTCAATTAGTCAGAGTTATTAAAGTATTTACTTGGTATCATACACTGAGCTAGAGCATTTTAATAAACAGAATAACTAAGCTTTGAAACATTAAGATTATANTTTATGTTAAATTTGTCTCAATGTTACAAGACATATTTATTTCTAACAGCTGTGTTGGCATAACCAAATGTCGTTAAATGACTCAGAGGGGAGCAAGGACATTTCTTATTCAATTAGTCAGAGTTATTAAAGTATTTACTTGGTATCATACACTGAGCTAGAGCATTTTAATAAACAGAATAACTAAGCTTTGAAACATTAAGATTATAAAATTTAGTAAATATTCATACCAATCCAACACTCGAGCCTCGCACAGGGTTGTGTTTTAACAACATCAGGAGGGTCCACACCAACATTCAGGCATAGAACTAGGGCCACGCAATGTGTCTTGTACTGTAAATATTTAGTTTAAATGTAGTCTTTATTTTGAAGCTTTTTCCTTTTCCAGAAATTCCATATGTACTATATAATTGACATCTTATCTATTCTGATATCAATAAAACAAATAGTAACCTAAGGATAATCCTAAATGAATTGATGAATTGAGTGATTGAATATCCTAAATGAATTGATGAAAAAAATGACAAAACTGACCACAATTTTGTAATAATTTGTATTACAAATATATAGATTAAGATTTGTGGTTTATCTTATTTGTCTAGTAGATTGGCGTTGAAAATGGAGTTGTTATTTATTTTAATTAAAAAAAATAAGGTTACACATCTGTGTAATTAAACTATTTGGACTTTAGTCATAATCTTATTTCAAGAAAATACAATATGTACAAACTTTAGAGAAACATTTTCAAACGCGACTTAAATGAAGCAAACTACGTCGTAATATATACAAACATTTTTTGTAAAGGGCATCGACCCAGACCCTGCATACGGCGGAAACACCATGTGCGTTTGTTTTGACTTCGCAAACATCACTTTTGAAATAAATAAAAACCATTTAAGACTTCTTTACTTTACCTTTTCTTTAACTCTCCAAGAGTGCTCTACCCGTTCTGCGCCTTTTATAGGCTCAAGGTGCCGCGGCTTATCAAAACATTGAGATAAATCCCAATCATCAGTATCGCTAGAGGAATCACTGTCACTCTGACCACTGGTTTTCTCTTCATCTTTAACAGCGTGATAAGGAGGCATTTCTGTCATTTTCACACTACACTTTTGCACGTAATTTATAAGTTTTAACACTCAATACACTCGAATAATAGAGGAAAACATTTTCAAAACCTCACAGAATCATGTGCGCGTCCATTTTTCTACCACATGGGAATAAACAATATTTTTTATTCGGTATAACGCAAAATGTTGCAAGGAATTAGAATGAAGATAGGACAAANAAGGAGGCATTTCTGTCATTTTCACACTACACTTTTGCACGTAATTTATAAGTTTTAACACTCAATACACTCGAATAATAGAGGAAAACATTTTCAAAACCTCACAGAATCATGTGCGCGTCCATTTTTCTACCACATGGGAATAAACAATATTTTTTATTCGGTATAACGCAAAATGTTGCAAGGAATTAGAATGAAGATAGGACAAAGTATTAGGAGAAAAGAATCCTTTTTCCATTAAAATGTATAGTTTTGTTCACAAACTTTTTTTTTTATCTCCTACTTAAGCAGGCAGGCTTTAAAAGCTATGCCCGCTTAACCGAGGGAGTAGATAAGCTCACGGGACTCTAACCTGTGGACATTGCCAATACTAGCTCTAGCAAGAGCAGTGCTTCGCGGAATCCACCATGGAACGGAAACCCGACCCACTGAGAAGATCCGGCGAGAAACTCAGTGGGCTGTGTCTCTGTGTAAATTTACTAGCCGAGCCCTTCGTCGCTAGCAACGGGTTCGAAGACAACGGTGAGCGGTGCTTGAGGTATCTAAAAGCAGGATCGGGTATGTAGTTACCGGCGGCCACGACAGGAGCGTTTTCGTGTCGTGCCGCCTTCTCAAAATAACGCACTGATGCCAACTGAAGATACTTACTGATGGAGACCAGCTCTATGTCATCGTGGCCTAAAGGATAAGACGTCCGGTGCGTTCGTGTTGAGCGATGCACCGGTGTTCGAATCTCAACTGGTACCAATTTTTCTAATGAAATACGTACTCAACAAATGTTCACGATTGACTTCCACGGTGAAGGAATAACATCGTGCAATAAAAATCAAACCCGAAAAATTATAATTTGCGTAATTACTGGTGGTAGGACCTCTTGTGAGTCCACACGGGTTGGTAACATCACCCTGCCTATTTCAGCCGTGAAGCAGTAATGCGTTTCGGTTTGAAGGATGGGGCAGCCGTTGTTACTATACTTGAAACCTTAGAACTTATATCTCAACGTGGGTGGCGCATTTACGTTGTAGATGTCTACGGGCTCCAGTAACCACTTAACACCAGGTGGGCTGTGAGCTCGTCCACCCGTCTAAGCAATAAATAAAAAACTTATTATCATTATTATTTTCAATTTCATATTTTGTTAAAAATAACCGGTTAAACTAGATACTCACTGGTTAAACCACATTAATCACTCAATATCGACGATGCGATCTGCATTTTTAAGGGTAAAGCATATTATGACAAAAAATGCATACATTTTGCAGTTGTATTTGGAATTTGAAAAACAGTTAAACCCTGGTGAGAAAGTAGCCACCCGACAGGAAGTCTAAATTATTTATGTTTATTGCGTCGTCATGCTAATCGAGTTGAAGTAAAACTAATAATTTAGTCCAAAGAAATAGGATGTACAAGAATTCGCTGGACCCATTATTATGAGAGTGTGGGCCACACGAGCGAAGACCGTGCTCTTACAGTCCGAAAAGTGCGATCAGGGGGTAGCATTATGTCACAGATTCAGTTTTAGAATAACTGCTACCCTACTCTTACAGCGAAATGCATACTCCCTCCATAGGCAAAATAGTAGTTTCCACCTGTGGCTCTCAACATACTATGATATTAAATATGAAAAACTCTGTTTGTCAATTAATCACGTAAAAATATATGAAAAATATTAATAGTAGAACAGATGTTTATCAGATTTGACATAATGATAGTCAACATTGTAAATGCAGCGTGTTAACTCTATAGAAACCGCATATTTAGACTTTTATGTTTATTTCTTAGATGGGTGGACGAGATCATCCACCACCCGTCTGGTGTTAAGTGGTTACCCGAACCTATAGACACAACGTAAATGCCGCCACCCACCTTGAGACATGAGTTTTAAGTCTGTTTTACAGTACAACGGCTACCCCGCCCTTCAAATCGAAACGCAATACTGCTTCACGGCAGAAATAGGCGGGTGGTGGTACCTACCTAACCGCGCGGACTCACGCGAGGTCCTACCACCGATATATTATACGCAAATTATAATTTTGCGGGTTTGATTTTTATTACACGATGTTATTCCTTCACCGTGGAAGTCAATCGTGAACATTTGTTAGGTACGTATTTCATTACAAAACTTAGTACCTACTTTCTAATTGAATTCTATATATAATTTAATAGGTACCTAATGCAGTACTACTGTGCTACTACCGGATACAAGAATTATCATTACTGTATTATTGTTATTGCGAGATATAATAGCTCGGAGAGGTCACGGTCGCAACTCGTGTATTTAAAGAAGTGGAGAAGAACCACGAAGCCCCATTGGGCTCTATTTTATACCAGAGGCACCGGCTCGGTTGATCTTCTCATAAGGTCAGCAAACCAAGCTTCCTACAAGCAATAGCCCACCAGTAGAACACGCGTCCAGCTCCAGCGCTGATCTGCGGTCTCGTTATCCTGTTATCTTGGACTAATTAAACTAATTAAACAACATCGAACAAATAGGTTATTCATTTAATTAGAACTAAGTACCCATTATAATATACAAGGAAAACACAAGCCATTTATTTTGGAAAGCACCACACGTTTTAATTAATACATACATCACGTGTTCATTTCATCATTCATCATCATCAATAAATATACAGTACAAAATTCTAGCACATCAATAATCTGTAGGGTAACTCAGGAATTTATCTATTCAATAACCAAATTAAACTTACACAAAACAATTTAATGAAAATTTTAAGATTAATAATATACAATTAAAACAACTCATTTCCGCGGTTATTATTAGGCAGCGGCTTGGCTCTGCCCTTGGCATTGCTTTAGTCCATGGGCGACGGTAACCACTCACCATCAGGTGGGCCGTATGGTCGTCTGCCTAGAAAGGCAACAAAAAAAAAAAAAAAATCGCCTCCTTATCTCTGAGGTTTAGAACACTTGACGGACTCCGTGCTGAAGGAGGAAGAAAACTAAATATCTACAACTCGCGAATACCGAATAAAACATAAACATTTACAAAGTACACTAATCAAATTAATTCTTAATCAATATGCTTATCATTTACTTTAGTTAAAGTTTTATAATTAATTATTTTTTAAATTGGCAGAAAACTTTAGACATTAACACACAAATTATACAAAACAAAAATTTACAGGTTTCGTTGAAGGATTAAAATAAAATTACAATAGACTATAGTATTATGTATTAGAATAACAAAGAGCAACTAATTCTCTTCTCCTCACTGCTGCGAGACGGAAATTTACATTTAGGCAGCGGTCTGACTGTCCGATAGCATTGCTGGCGTCCATGAGCAACGGTACCGCTCATCATCAGTTGGACCGTATTATCGTCAGCCAACAATTAAAAAAAAACCATATTATTTTATTACAATGGACCATGAGTATATGTATGTACAAATGTTTCTAACAAAGATTAGAAGCGATCCAATATTAGGACAATACCTTACAGTAGCGTAGTCTGGGTGTCCGAAACATCGAACCAATTATAAACAATATTAAGAATTTAACATTTTAGAGCGGTCTCTGTTATTACACAATTGTGTGTAATAGGAACAGATGTACTTATTTTATTTATTGAGGTTGTCCTTCGGTGTGTATGGATATCGCTACGACTAAAATTATATTAGTGATTTGAGGCGGTTTTAAATATAAAATCTTCCATCGCCAGCAGACCATATTGACTTAGGGCTTTATATAATTAAGATGGCGATATATTGCGTCAGATCAAATCATTATAATAAAAACAAAAAAAATATTATTCATATTCGTATTTAGACCACTTCTATCCTTGCTTAGTCAAATTTTGATTTCAAAATGATTGAGCTCAATAAATATGGGTCACATTCTGACCGCATTACAAACAGCACACTGGTCCCCTTCCGGGAGGCAGCCGGCGTGGAAGGAATGTCTGCAATTGTAAACTAGAAGGTCAGAGGCATTCGACATGTCCCTTATTATGATCCGCCCGTGACAAACGCAGCAGAGGAAGTCGTCAGTCACCGATATGCCTCGTTGTTGAGCCATCACTTGCTTTTCATGCAAATCAAAGTAGTTCCTCAGCGTAATGACTTTGCAGGCTTCCTGCACTGATAGCTGCAGATGATAGTCGCACATCATTTTGGCTAAGCACTCTTTGAGGTCTTTTATTTCGCAACCCGGTTTGATGTTCTGTATCAACATCCTCGGGTCCACGTAGTTCCCTATCCTTTTCAAAAGTAAAGTGACATATTCGGGCTTGTCGACCGTCTGCTGTATCAGATCTATCCAAAGTTCCATATCGTTTTGTTCTTGACAGAAAGTTATGGCTTGGTTTATGTCGTTTAACTGTTCGATAATTATCTGCAATGCCTCCTTGGTGTTGCCGATTCTCGCGAGTAGAAAAACCATTTCTGGGAAAAAATTGTTGGCCTGGCACACGTCTAAAGCTTCCTGTATGGGATAATTATCGCTGCATCTTAAGAAAGGCAACAATTTTTCTTTATTGTATTTGGCGTATAGACGAACCAGTTTTCCATGGTATCGACCGTTCGGTTCCATCTTGCTGTACGCGTCTAAGTACTTATACAAATATTCTTCGTGATTTGCCAGTTGTTGTTCGACGACCTCAACAGGGATTTTGGTGTTATTCAAGAGTATCGATATAGCCTGGTCGCAGTCTAGCGTCATTAGATCGAGTATCTTGTCCTGTATGATGTTATAGATTTCGTGGTCTGTTATCAATTTGAATACATCCTTGTGTTGCAATGTTAAGAATGTTGTCAGCGCTTTATCGTATTGCTTTTGGTGGCAGTAAAGTAAAGCTAAGGTTTCCAGATACACGTTCGTGTCAACTTCGGTGTTTAACAAATGTTCGATTACTTTGTTTATAACGACGCTCGTTTTGTATAGAGTTGGATTCCATTCTTTAATTATTTTTAAAAATCCTCGTGAATCCACTTCGAGGTATTCGAAAAGTATTAGTTCGTATATGTAAGGACTCAAAGCTTGTTCAGGCGTCTTCGGCACGTAGGGACTTATAGTTCTAAGTTGTTTGACGCCGGCAAACTTTAATATTTGATTTTCTAATAAAACTTTATCGTTTTTAAATATTCTGGCACAGAGAATGGCAGCCTCTTGATAAAGATGTTCAGAGAGCAAGTGATCTAAATACTGTACGCCCACCGTCATCACGGAGTGCTTAGAAGTTTTACCACCGACCTCTTCCAACACAGCAATAGCTTTTTCGAACCTTCTATGTTGGGTCAACCAAGTGACTCTATCGTCAATGTCGTAAGGGCTCGCTATGATAATGTCTTTGGGGGAAACAATAAAAAATCTGTTTTCTTCTATAAGCATATCTAAATGGTAATCATTACAGTTATATTCTTGGTAGCCCCTTATGTCTAAAGTCTCCCAAGATATCTCGCAGAATTCGCAGCCTTTATAATTCGCCACTATTAAAACGGGCATTTGCGACTTTCCGGTTTTGGGATCGCATTCTTTTGGAACAGCTAATAAAACTAATAGATCGTCCAAAGGGCCCAGACCTCCTATAAAATAATCTATTTGGTAGGTATATATTGGATCCACGAGGTATTCTGTGACATCACGAGTCTGTAATTCAATTTGACTTCGCTTTCTGATGACACATATCCTGATGGTATCGACCCAGCCGATCATTAGAGTCTTAGGAGCAGACCAGAGAAGGTTGCAGCGGTAGTCTTCAATAGATCTATTTGGGTTCTTTTCCCATTGGATGAGACCTAGAGAGCATTTAGCAACCAGGTCATAGACACGGACCCCAACTTCACTTGCCCATGCTACAAACCTGTCTTGCCAGGACATGGCTTGTACATTTCCCTTGCATTCATGTAATACTGTAGTTCGTATTCGATTGAGGAATGATTTTTCATATAGTGTCAATCTGTGATCACCTGGAAGACATCACATGTTATTTTTTCTCATCTCCTGTATACCTTTATAATTTTGGATGAGCAAACAAACTCATAATTAGTTTGGTAATTTTGTGCTTACTGGAAATCATGTCTTATAGGAGAGTGTTTTAAAGGTTTAACATGTAATATTTTTAATATTAATCATCTTTGCAACATTAATTTTTTATTTATTACCAGTTACATTATCTGTCTTTTAAAGTAAGATAAAATTATGTATTGATTTTATTAATAGTAGTAAAAACATAGGTAAACTAAAAAAAAGTAAAACTAAACTACACTCTTTTGACAGTATTTATGAGAAAAATACTGGTGATACCAAATATTTAAGCATATTAACTCAATTTCGAATATTTTTGGAAATTGTACACTTTTAATGCGAAAAGTCAATGTATTCAAGTCAGTAAAAATTTACTAGGCAGAGTAGGTGGATTTATACACAAGTTATATGGTTAATGTGTAATGACCTGGCATAAATGTAGTTGTGTTTTTTTATCTAACTATAGTTTCATTTTAAACAGTGATATTGTATACCTACCATATATTTACAGAATATTTCTCGTCTAAAGGAAAATTACTGCGCTTGGATTGCTTAGCTTTGCCTTCTTTTGTTTTTAATGTACGTTTTAGTCTTTTAGGTGTCTTATAAATAGATTCATTTTCAATAATTTCAGATTTGTCTTTTTTACTGGTGGTGAGACCTCTTGTGAGTCCGCATGGGTAGGTACCACCTCCCTGCCTATTTCTGCCGTGAAGCAGTAATGCATTTCGGTTTGAAGGGTGGGGCAGCCACATTCATAATTCATGTACAATTCACATTCATAATTCAGGACATCCTTATCTGGGGCCAGATGTGTGTAATTCGTTCTCAATTATTTAATTATTACTACAGAATATATTCATTTTAAATTCGACATTTATATATTTTATTGACTATTTATGTACTAGTTTTTTACATAAGACTTGGTTATGAGGTTTAAAGGATTTCCTAAATATTCTATTCATACTAAGTACAACGTTTTTACCTGTAAGAAATCTTCTTCCTGAACCTGACTTGAAGTAGCAAGGATCCAATGCAACTGATTTCACTGCCCTGCCTAAATTTAGGTTGTGCGTGTTATCATTACTGTACAATCCATATACGACAACTTTACCATCGTCTGAACAACTCGCTATGTAATCCCCATTTTGGTCTACAGATATTTGGTTGACAGCGATAGTATGAGCCTGGAATTCAGGCTTCCCGTCCTGGGATATAGCAACTATGTTACCTTCGTGATCTAGCAGGTGTATCACACCCCAACGTGTTCCGATACAGATGAATTTGGTATGAACACAAATACAACTGACAGCGTCTTTCAGTAAAATATTCAATAAATCATTTTCCATTCTATCGTATTTTAGCTTCGGCTCCTCATCGGGAGGTAAGCTTTCGCAGCTCTCAATGTTAACAGCCATTGTTTTGAATTTCAACCGTTTATAAAAATCACATTTTAATAATAAAAACGTAATTCTTTTTTCGTTTGTTCTGTTCTGCACTTTTCTGAATTTGATTAATGTCTTTCTGATTTTGACATTTGACTGAATTTGACAAAACAAGTTTCTTTATTTTTTATTGTGACTTGCATGGTTTGTGAAACGATACTTTATAGTAGAAGTCCCCTTTCCTGATGGAAAGGCAAAGGTATTATATATAGTATACACTGTAATCTTTTATTACATGACATATATTCTGTTATCTAAAAATGTTATGAAAAAAAAAAAGAATATGGGTGAAATGATGTGAAATCGATTTATTTAATACTGTAATCGATTGGGATGAAATTACATAAATCGAATTCAGATGGGATGGATTATAGTCGTAGTAAAATGGTAGTTTATTTACTGAGACTATGTTAGTGGACTTTTTAGTAGATGCTTCGTCTTTTTTTATTTTCCCGCATTTTTATGCATTTTTACAGAAACCTAAACAGCTATTAAACCACCGTTCCGTTCCACCACCGTAATCAAATATTAAATAACCAAATCAAAAGACTTAGACTAGACCATAGTTAATCAACTTAAAAGGATTAGACCCAGCAGAAAAATCCAATCCAAAGAAGTTCACAATGGTAGCATCATTCAGCTCCATAATTATATTAAGTACATAATAATATAACTTAAGTACATAAATTCATGGAAGAACCGGAAATTACCTCTTACAGCACATATATTGCATGTATTTTCGTAAATGCTAAATGATTTTTAAGCCGCTATTGTAATTCATTTAAACTTAGAGGAACACTAAATAAACAAATAAAACAATTCACATAGCATCGCTCATAGCGAACCTATCAAGATTTAAAAAATCATTTGGTTGTCTAACTTATATATATATTGTATTAGAAAAGTATGAAATGCGTATTTACCGCTATCAACAGAATATATAAGATCCGTCAATATTTTTTGATTCGAATCTAATTGGCTTTTTAGCGATACGTAAGGTGCGAGGTTGTGTGATTTGTATTATTTAAAAATGTTTCTGTAAGCATAAACGATAATAATGGTAACTTGCTGGACGTTCTCTCACGGGTTCTTCCAAAAGGTCCACTGAATTCTCATTGATCAGATAAAATAGTCTTATAACCACTATTTTACTGAGTTGTTATTTCATCTCATCTCTTTTCGTGTTAATTTATTTCATCCCGATTAATTACAGTTTCAAATAAAGCAAATTTTATTCATTTTTTCATCATTTAATTTTCCATTTATCAGAATAGGTATCTATTTTGTAATTGAAGATTTTTATAAACTTAACATTTAAATTTTTTATAAATATTGGCAATAAGAGCATCACCAGAATTGTCATAATTTGGCCTAAAGGTAACGAGGCTATACCAGGACATTAACTCCAAAAAAAATTTTTTTGTCATAATTAAAAAAAAGGAATTGAATTAAAAAAAAACATTTGGCGGGAAATCGAAAAGCAGTAAATATGCAGTCTCAATTTAATAAAATTAATAGATTTAATCCTTTTATTTATGAAAAGCATTTGACATCGTTTGGTAAAAAAGTTCTTAAAACGCTAATATGTTTATACACAACAGGTATATTTTTTATTATTTATTGTTGAAATAGTTGTTGATATATCTTCTTTTCTTTTTTTTGCAAGCAGCTCTTTTAATGTATCGTTCGCGATCGTTCAAATCAAAAAAAATACATCGGTTTTATAGAATCTAAATATGTATCTATTGATTAAAATTAAGCTATTTTCATACTGGTGGTAGGACCTCTTGTCAGTCCGCGCGGGTGGGTACCACCGCCCTGCCTATTTCTGCCGTGAAGCAGTAATGCGTTTCGGTTTGAAGGGTGGGGCAGCCGTTGTAACTATACCTTAGAACTTATATCTCAAGGTGGGTGGCGCATTTACGTTGTGGATGTCTATGGGCTCCAGTAACCACTTAACACCAGGTGGGCTGTGAGCTCGTCCAACCATCTAAGCAATAAAAAAATTTATAAAAAAATACTAAACTGAATTCTCTCAAAAGAGGCCATTACTTATGCAAGGTTGATATGTCGATCGCGTTTAAAGATCGCTGTGATATATTATAAGTGGCTTCAAAGTTTTAAAAAAAAATATCTCTATCGTTATATATATATATATAACGTTAAACTTAAGCCCGCCCTTCTGCTGTTATTGGATTTTATACGTTCGGTAACATTGTTATTTTTTACTCAGAGCGTCAGCGTGGTGTCCTCAACGTAACTGGCCGAAGTAAGCCCATTCAAAACAAAAAAGTATTAAAGTAAGTCAGCACTTATGTTTTTACCATTAAGTACATAGTCTATGAAGATACTGTGGTGGGTAGCCATCATACAACGCAAGATATTTCACAGATGCCTGAATGTCGCCTACGACATTTTCAAGATAAACTTGGATATATACCTATAAGTTCCGAACAACAACATCCGGTAACCGTCCTCGTCGAACCTGTCGCTTGCGACGAATGGCTCGACGGGCGAATTAACCCATAGACATAGCCCACTGAGTTTCTCGTCGGATCTTCTCAGTGGGTTGCGTTTCCGATCCGGTGGTAGATACTGCGAAGCACTGCTCTTGCTAGGGTCAGTGTTAACAACACTCCGGTTTGAGCCCCATGAGCTCACCTACACACGTTAGGGCGAAGCTGAAATAGCCTCTCAAGGCTATCAGCATAGGTAGGGAAAAACAACAACATTTGAACCGTTGGTCTACCGAGCAATATCACCCGCTCGGTGGAAGATCTTTATACCTTTATACTAGTTTTTTAAAGAACACACGTCTTTTACTTTTTTGAAATATCGATTCAAAAGATTAGTGAGTGTTAAGGATAACACACTTCATACAGAAAACGTAATGAGGTAGTTTAAAATACTAACAATTAACAAATTATACATCATATATCATCGTACCTTAGATCCGATTTTTTAGCATTGCATTACTGTACCTTATATTCTGTTTTCTGTGCATATTGTCTCGCGCCTTAGCGAAGTTGATGTAAAAAAAAAAACATCAAACATGCTACAGCTAGTCATATTCTATTTCTTTGCAGTTTTGATACAAACAACCAAATAATAACTAAAGAATTACAAAACAATGACACAACTATAGGTGTTCAAAACGATTCAGATAATCATAAATTTAGTTTTCCACAAGAAATTTCAACACGGAATATTTTGGATAGCACTCACCATAATGAACTCGAACAATCTTTAATAATAAGTATTGATTCAATTGCTGACAGTAACAATAATATTGTCAACGAGGCAGCTTATACTGATGGTCCTGTCTATGAAAATCCCAAACGGACACCTGTCAAGGATAGTTGCGTTTCTACTAAAGTAGACAATAACTCGAGGGACTGTAATAGTTGGGATGCTATGTTCGATATTGATGTACTCACCACAAGTGATATGGTAATGGCACTGGATCAACAAGTGGAAGAAAGATCATTTGACTACACTGATAGAGCTGTCTGTGATTTAAAAAATAATAAAGATGAAGTTGCACTAAAGAAAACGAAATCTAAGATGAAGCTTAAAAAGAAAGAAAGAAAATCCTTATATTTACCAGAGAAAGCTAATCTCCGAAAACAAAAATATACGAAGGCAGTCAAGAATTGGCTTGAAAATGTTAGTGTTTCAGATGTAGGAATAACTGATTTAATTAACACAAGAAAATCGGTAGAGATTGCTGAAAAACCTGATCATTTTGAAAGTGCAATGGAACACATCGATTCAAAAAAACATTCAAAGAAGAAAGTGATTCAAGCAAAACTAGCAAATAAAGACGGTATTATGAAATTTAGTAAGCCGCTAAATACAGAATTGATTGAAAATATAAATCATCAAGAAGAATCAATGGATTCTGAACTAAACAATAAAAAAATGAAATCGAAATTTGTGGCTCCGATTAAATCCCAGATACCGGTCAAAGAAATTACTTATAATCTGATTGATGTCAATGAAAACACCAATGATATTACTCAATTATCTGAAGTTAATAATCAAACAGCTACGGTCATGTTGTATTACAGGTACGTTTTAGGAAAGTAGTTCAACGCAATCACACCTTCGAAGGGAACTCGTAGACCCCTATGGTCAACTTTATAAAGAACAATTAGCTATAAACAATCGTGCTATCACTTTTAGATTTACCTTAATTCAATGAAAATTAACTCCAGATTGGAATGGTTTGTTTCAGCAACGGATTTTGTCAGCTAAGCCTACATAATACGGACGATACTTGCCAGCCCGCTGGTATTATAGTTCACTTGGCTGATAAATTTTACGTTTTCAAAAGAAAGGTCGGCGTGAAGTGAGTTTAAGATTTAGGCACTCAATAGTAATACGTTCAAACTTGATTCCCCATCGCCTACAGGATGAGACGCGCGGTCCTTACTGAGCCGGTGGTCGAATCTCGCCGGCGCCGCGGCGGGTACCAATGTTTCTAATGAATTACGTACTTAATTAATGTTCACGACTGAATTCCACGTTAAAGGAAGAAGAATAATAATAATAATCCTGTAATTAAAATGAAATACGCAACAAATATAATTTGCATATTTAATGATGCTGGGACGTCTTGTGAGTCCGCGCGGGTAGGTACCACCACTCTGCCTATTTCTTCCGTGAAGCAGTAATGCGTTTCGGTTTGACGGTTGGGGCAGCCGTTGTACTGTTACACTGAGACCTACAACCCATGTCTCCAGGTGGATGACGGCATTTACGTTGTTGTTGTCTATGGGCTCCAGTAATCATATAATACTAGGTGAACGAAGACCTCTTCGGGACACCTACCGTAAAAATATCAAAATAAGCAATTTCTTTTCATGCGAATGTATGTGAATACATACATATAATAGTATGTGAATCAATTTTAAAATAAAATAGTTCGACACTAGAGTAAAAGGTACATCTTAATTCTTTTAAACAACAACTTCGCTCGTGTCCAAGAATATTAACGGGCACGATTCTGTACGTGTAGCCCTGCTGACGTCATCGTCATCAGCCTACCAAGGGGCATCACCTCCCCTTAGGGTCCTCACTACGACTGGTCCAGTGCAGGCCGCATCCACGAGATCTTCAGCAGGTCGTCGGTTCACCTGTGCTGTGTCATAACCACATTACACATATTTGAGACTCCAAACTTTTAACTTGAGACTTTTTTCTATAGGATTTTAAAAGATTTTTTTAAAAATAACAAACTAATCTGCTATGATGGCAAGGACATAATTATTTATCTTGCTAATGACGGGATCGAATGTACAGAATGTACAAACTGCAATATTATAGATGTGAAGGTAAAGAAAATAGTGTTTTATCTTCATAATGTAATTAGTAGCTACTGTCCTATTGGATTTTTGCGTAACTAAAGCTTCAGTGCTTAGTGCGAGTTTTTTAACGTTCTCGATAGCGTAAAAGTTAACTCAAATTTGTATGGAGGTGGAACGTTTGCCTAAGTTTGCCGCTAGGGGCGCTGTTCTAACTGCATACTTTGAGTTTTACGTTATCGAGAACGTTAAAAACTCGCACTAAGCACACAGGAAGGTCGCATTCACGTCGACCCATTGTCGAACCGCGAGCAGTCTAGACTGTTGTGTGGCGCATACCCATACACTAGGAAGCGGCCCGCCTGTGCGTGATGTGGCTAGCACCTTCCCTGGGTGTCAGCAATGTTAGGGGTCATGGAGAGGCACCGTAAATAAAGTTCATTGTTTCTGGTTAGAAATTAAATACAGAGCTGGTTGGTGTCAGGGTGAGATGACACTTATTTTGGGAAACGGCGGTGAGATTGCCCGTCTCATGTCTCAATATAATTCGCACGGATAAGTCACGCGGAGTGTAATGTGTTTGCCTTAACGCAACATCCGCACTTGTGATTTTATAGCTGTGTTTCCAATAGAATTCCCTGATTTTATACAATTGAAACTAAAAATGGTACCTACATCAAATTTTCGTGTGATAATTTTCAATAAGAACAGCGCGGACGATTTGCAAAAATACCTACCTCCCTTAGCTGAGCGGAAACAACAGAATGATATGAATAGATCCTGCAATTGTACTCAGAAACACAAAAATATTACAGATAGGGTCACGTCTCCTAGACCCGGATAACCCACCAGAAAACTTTTCCGATGTGCAAAAGCTTCTTTCTTTCAAACCTACCTACACTGTAGCTACGGAATGCAACTTGCAAAAAGCTGCTTGGTACATTACTATCTTAGAGGAGTCAGCCGAGCTGCTGTTAGAAGCTTTAACAAAAGCTGACCTATGGAATCTTTTTGTTAATATAGAAATGAAGCTTCTGCCCATTATTGCTGGTAAGTAACTAACAGTTTATTTTGTCCTTATTAAACTTTAACAATTTATTGTTAATTTTTTTTAACGAAAAATACTACTACATAGATTTTCTACAATCACATTCAAATAACAAAAGGTTTTTCTTCGAGTGGGCCTGCAGGAGGGAGCTTTTAAAGCATCATGACTACTAACGGATCGGAATGCAGTTTCAATGCGGAGAAGAATCTGAAATAATTATGCGATATGTGAATAAAGGGGTAAATGAGCTTAGGTCTCATCTGGTGCTAAGTGGATACCGGAGCCCACAGACATCAAAACCCGAGCGTCGTCACCCGAGACATGAGGTGAAGGTCTCAACTATGCTGCACAGCAGTCATCCCAGCCTCCGGATACTCTTCTCAAATACTATGGCCATACTGTTGCATGGCCCGGACCGTGAGCTCGTCTGCTCATAGAGGAACAAATCGGATACGAGCAACGTAGCACCGTCAAGCAAGCACCGTAGCAAGTTTTTTATTGTCACTTTAGGCAGACGAGCACACGGTTCGCCTAATGGTGAGCAGTCAATGGCATAGACATGGACAATGTCCGGGGTACAGCCAACTCTGAAATGTCAGTAGTAGGTCAAGTCAGCTTGTTGTACAAACGAAATATCCACGCACTATATCAGGCTGGTACCACGCGACGAACTGGTCCCGCATCAGGTTAGGTGAAGGTTCATATGGTTTATTCCAATATAACGGAGATTTTGACATCCGACGAAGAGCAGCTGTTTCAGTTATAGTGGTTAGAAGCCGCGGATGCTGATTAACACCAAATTGGGTTTCGAATTGGGTGTTTTTTTTTATTGCCCTTGTAGGCAGACGAGCATACGGCCCACCTGATGGTGAGTGGCTACCGTCGCCCATGGAGTTCAGCAATGCCAGGGGCAGAGCCAAGCTGCTGCCTACCGCTTAATACTCACCACAAGCCTCGTTTGAAGAAGGACATGTCATAGCGCTCGGGAAACACCGTGGAGGGGAGCTCATTCCATAGCCGGATGGTACGTGGCAAAAAAAACCTCTGGAAACGCACTGTGGATGACCGCAGTGGCTCCAGGTAGTATGGAAGAACTCTATTCCGGTGACGGGAGTGCGATGGTAAAAATGAGATGCCGGTATCATCTCAAACAATTCCTCAGAGCACTCCCCATGGAACATGGTACAAAATACAGAGGGAACCAAAGTCCCTCCGTAGACCCAGAGGTTCCAAACGATCCGTGAGAATGGGATTACCGACAATCCAAACGACGTCAACCACCTGCTCATTTACCTCAAATTAAAGCAAATAGAATTTTAATTAAGTACCTATTTTTATTAATACCACATGTAGGAATGGAACACAATGGCATCAAAGTAGACATGGTTAAGCTCAAATCCATGGAGGATGTCATTTTGAATAAACTCAAAGAAGTAGAGGCAGAGTGTCACAGCGCAGCCGGGAAGTCGTTTCAGATTAATTCCACTGCGCAAGTCCGGGCTATATTGTACGACGAATTGGGTCTAGACACGAAATGCCATGTTAAGATCAGGGAGACAGTTTCTAAGGGTGCTAAATCTACATCTGAAGCCATGGTACACATTTTCATCTATCTATTCATTCAATAATATTTGTTCCTGACAGGTTTTGTTAATGTGTCAAGTGCTCGTCTGCTTTTGTAGTTAATTTTCAATAAGGAAAAGCAAACTCAGAATTCTTTGCTGGTCGTCAATCTTTAACCTAATCGCTATTAATATTGGACCACCCTGCAGTAGCTTCTTGGAATTTTAATTGAAATCGAGTGAGCCATTTCTTCAGTGTCTAGGGAACATAGATACATACACATATCTATTTTGTATAAATTTTAGTGAAAGCAATTGGGGCTTTTTGGTGCCGATTTTAGATATCGTACACCAGTGTCCGAGCAAGTGTCAGTACAAATCACAGTAAAGATCAAAGGATAGTCACACGACATCCAAGCGGGTGAAGGATGAACATTTGCCGATGTTCGTAGTCGTGTAAAACTGTTTTCTTTCGCTCGGAGGCTGCTAAACTGTTCTGTTGATGTGTGCCGATAGCTCATACAAATATGAAATAATGACATTATCTGTATAAAGCTAGACTGTGTCTTCTAGTTACGGAGTCTAGTTTCGGTCCATTCACTCCCGAAGCTGATTTTGGAGTACCGGCGCTTACACAAGGCGCACGCGACGTTCCTATCCGGGGTGGCGCAGCATGCGGCCCACGGGCTCGTGCGCGCCACTTGGTGAGCTCTGAGTATTTGCTGATTAAATATACGCACGCGACTAACGCGATACCACCTGATGGCCACCATGCAGGTCTTATGGGTCTTCAAGAAGTCAAAGTCGTCGTGGCCTAAAGCATAAGACGTCCGGTGTATTCGTATGTAGCGATGCACCGGTGTTCGAATCCCGCAGGCTGGTACCAATTTTTCTAATGAAATACGTATTTAACAAATGTTCACGATTGACTTCCAGTAGTGAAGGAATAACATCGTGTAATAAAAATCAAACCTGCAAAATTATAATTTGCGTAATTACTGGTGGTAGGAGGGTAGGTACCACCACTCTGCCTATTTCTGCCGTGAAGCAGTAATGCGTTTCGGTTTGAAGGGTGGGGCAGCCGTTGTAACTATACTGTGACTTTAGAACTCATATCTCAAGGTGGGTGGCGCATTTTACGTTGTAGATGACTATAGGCTCCAGTAACGACTTAACACCGGGTGGGCTGTGAGCTCGTCCACCCATCTAAGCAATAAAAAAATCCTTAAACTGATATGAAGATCTCTAAATTACTTTTTTAAGTTGAAGGCTCCTGTTTGATAGACGGTTCCATCCAGGGTGCAGACAGCGGCGGCCACGGGGCGCATAGCTTCCAATAACCCAAATTTACAAGCGATACCTAAAACACCGTTTAGTCTTTCAATTTTTCCGGATGATGCGAAAAAAGGTAGTCTATTCTACTAGGTATTTAATGAATTATATAATATATCGAGAGGTGAAAGGCTATTTAGCGACACTTTTGCAACTTTACAGGAGAGACTAACAGAATTTTGACTATAATTTTAAAAATGTATTAACATTCTTCATTTCTTCTCTATATTCTTATATCTGTAAATATATATAAAAGGCTCCAACGATTTTCATAAAATTTAGTACCTATACAGGGAATTTCGGGGGCGATAAATCGATCTAGCTAAGATTTATTTTCAGAAAATGTTGTTTTATTCGTGTTTTCAATAATCAACTCTTCCCGACATCTATTGGCGAATAATAATACTATTTTTCTTAATTGAGGGCAACTAACCGCTTTAAAGACACAACAAGATGGCGCTAACAAAAAAAAAACGAGCAAAGCTCGGTCATCGTCTAGTTAATATTTATAATAGATAATTTAAATAAAGTTTTTGTTCCGACGGCGGGCCGTCCCTGAGCTTCCGTTCAGTGTACGTATCACGCGCGGGCCGGTCGTTGTTGGGCGCCGACTTCCGGCACGTCGAGTGTCGCGTGTTCGCGCACGCCGCCGCCGACGCCGCCCTCACGCGCGCTCTCAACAGTCAAGACCTGTTCAAGGTGCTCGCCGCCAGCTGGTGAGTCGCGTGGGCCTCCAAATTGAACCGGCAGATAGGCGGTTAGCTGACCATATTATCTTCATAAGTCATACTTTAGTCATTGGTATCATTTACTGGTTGTAGAACGTCTTGTGAGTCCGCACGGGTAGATACCACTACTCTGCCTATTTCTATCATTCATCATCATCATTCATCCTGCCCTTCTCCCAATCACCTGGGGTCGGCGATTGCTTTCTCCTTCCATACTCTTCTATCATATACCATTTCTTCGCTCACTCCCCTCTTACCCATATCGTCTTTCACGCAATCCATCCATTTCTTTTTAGGTCTACCTCTACCTCTATATCCTCCACATTCACAGTTAACACACTCTTACCAACCTCATTTTCATTTCGTCTCATCACATGTCCATATTATTAATCATCCCAAACGCGCACTTCTCAGCTTCTCTGTCACGGGTGCCACTTTCAGACTTCCTATATCATGTTAATTCCGTATTTTATCCATTCTCGTTACTCCACACATCCATCGCAACATTCGCATCTCTGCTGCATGCAATCTGCCTATTTCTATTATGAATGAGATCTTAGAACTCATGTCTCAAGGGTGGTGGCGGCATTTACGTTGTAGATGTCTATGGGCTCCGGTAGCCACTCAACACCAGATGGGCCGTGAGCTCGTCCATGCATCTGATCAATAAAATAAAAAGTTCGTTTTAAACAAGATTATGTAGCTATCAGCCGAGCGTCCGTCCGAGTAATGAGAAAATAAAACTCCGATGTTTGACGAAGTTTAATAAAATTTAAGGAAGATTTAAGTAACATTTTTATTTTGCGATTAAATTACGACTTTCAGCTAGAACTAATTAAAAATTCGCATTTATACAATTAAACAGTGTTGGGTCAAAAATACAGATAACAGTTCTGATAGCATAGCATATTTTTTTCTTCATTCTTCATATATTCTTTCCGCGTTAAACATTATCATTGAGTACACACATCAGCTCATTAAACATGTCTTACATTAAGTGCGATAGTTCTATTTTTAGTACTTCCATTGTCATGCCAAAAAGTAGCACTTAGAGCCCACGAAGTTGGTTAACAACAATTTCGAACATATGAGTCTTCCAACTACAAGCTCGCTGGTTGACCTCTGCGTAAGGTCAAAAAGTGAGGGCTTTCATATGATTTGAAGGTTAAATAAACCGGAAAGCGACGTGAATTCAGAGGACAGAGAGCGCACCAAGCGCATAGTGTACGCGAGCTTATACGGAGCCGGCTCCCGGAAGCTGATGGACATCCTCAGCATCAGCTACGAGGAGACGCTCGCCGTCACGGCCAGCTTCAACAGTACGTCACTGAGTTGCCATTTAGATTTTTGGGTGGACTTGAGTTCACGGTTCTTATTTATTTGTCATTCCTTATACAGGATTCGCAGGCATCGCAGATTGCGAAATATCTCAAAGATTTATTTGTGAAATTGGACATAAAGCAGTTTAATATTCTGCTTGTTGATACCTTCAATAACCAAATCCTAGCCCATAGTTCACCACGTGATGCCCCCCCTCTGCTTCCTTGTATTCTCTCTTATATTCTAGACTATTCTCTTCATCTTCAAGCCGGAATTAATTTGTAAGCAGATGTTTATGTCATATTGGATATTTATTTTTAAATTAATGTCTGAAATAAGTTGAAACGAACAACCATTCACATTCAGCCGCTTCGAATCGGGTGTTTCACCTATGTTAAGGGCGCGGAAAACACGAGACAAGGAAACTCAGGACAAATATCTTAACATAGTTCATAAATATCCTACTGGTGGCAGGACCTCTTGTGGGTCCGCACGGGTAGGTACCACCAGCCTGCCTATTTCTGCCGTGAAGCAGTAATGCGTTTCGGTTTGAAGAGCGAGGCAGCCGTTGTAACTATACTGAGACCTTAGAACTAATATCTCAAGGTGGGTGGCGCATTTACGTTGTAGATGGGCTCCAGTAACCATTTAAAACCAGGTGGGCTGTGAGCTCATCCACCCATTTAAGCAATAAAAAAAACCTAATCCCTTTGTCAGGAACATTTCCCGCTTTGAAATCATTCGGGCGCTCGGTAGTGTCCCGCTGCGCGCAGGGCGGCGGCAAGCTGGCCACGCTCTGCGGCCGCGTCAGGCACTTCAGAAACATTAACAGTCCAGACTTTACTTTGAGGTCGCAGGCTGAGAGGCAGGCGGTCAATTTTGTAGTACAAGGTTGGGTTCTAACACTAAACACCATACTTTACTTGGAGTTCAATTTGGTACATTTTGGGATGTGGCGTGAAAAGTTCCGGTCACCGTTTTGTTTTTAATGTACGTTTTAGTCTTTTAGGTCTCTTATAAATAGATTCATTTTCAATAATTTCAGATTTGTCTTTTTTACTGGTAGTAGGACCTCTTGTGAGTCCGCAAGGGTAGGTCCCACCACCCCGCTTATTTCTGCCATAAAGCAGTAACGCGTTTCGGTTTGAAGGGTGGGGCAGCCGTTGTAACTATACTGAGACCTTAGAACTCATATCTCAATGTAGGTGGCGGCATTTATGTTGTAGATGTCTATAGGCTCCGGTAACCACTTAACACCAGTTGGGCCGTGAGCTCGTCCGCCCATCTAAGCAATAAAAAAATACCACAACCTCTTCTTTATTCTAGGCCAGCTAAGCATTGCTCGGTCAGTTGGAAGTTGAACGTGTTGTTTCTGAAACCCGACATTATTTTTAACATAATATATTTTTATAGCCTTGTGTTTCAAAAATGTTTACTCGTCCATTTTAAGTCAAGATAATGAGTGCCTGGACTAAGCATTTCACGGAAGAGCCGTAGCCGAGGGGTCATAGAGTCGAGGGGTCATAGAGTCGAGGGGTCATAGAGTCGAGGGTCATAGAGTCGAGGGGTCATAGAGTCGAGGGGTCATAGAGCCAAGGGGTCATAGAGCCGAGGGGTCAGAGAGACGTGGGTTGCCGACGGCTGTCCTGAGCAAGCGACCAAGATCTCAATACTGCGATGCAAGGCCGTCAAACCGAAACGAACCACCGATCAAATATGACCTCACTAGTTAATAACATGTTTCAATTGTATTGCTCCAAGGATCAGCCGCAGACATATGCAAAACGGCAATGGTACTGACGGAGGCTCGGCTTCGAGCAGCGGTCCCTCCTGTATCAGCCCGACTGTTACTTCAAATACACGACGAGCTGGTTTGGGAGGTGGCCGATGAAGATATCAAAAGAGCAGCCGGTAACGATTGTGAAACAATACAAAGGCGATATCTGTGTGCTTAGTGCGAGTTTTTTAACGTTCTCGATAGCGTAAAAGTTAACTCAAATTTGTATGCCGTTGGAATGTTTGCGTACGTTTGCCGCTAGGGGCGCTGTTCCAACCAGCACACAGATCGACAGCTTGAGGATGCTTTCATACGTATGGGCAGCGGAGGGTTGCCATCGCGATTGATATATTATTATATAATTATTTCGTTTTTTATTTTTTTAAGATTTTGAAATATGCTTATTTTAATTCAACAGTGTTAAAATAATTATGTGGAACGATTCGTAAATGAAACTTGATATATTACGTCAATCTAATTAATATTTGATATTTTAATCGTAAAACAGCAATTCTGTTTTTTTGTCATAATATGATCCGTCACTATATTTACACGAGCAAAAATATTTGAGAACATTAATTTGTCTTCAAGTGTATATTTTTATCCTGCCGTATTCTCTGACGAAGAATCATTTCTTTCGGGATTAATGTAAATCAAATCATGTCAAATGTTTACCATTATATACCTATACTAGGTATACTAATAAAAGTCTATTCTATAAAAAAGTTGAGAAGCACCGGTTACATTTTTACCTATTAACAATTTGTACAACGTGATCTTTCCACATTATTTTGGACGAAAACTACACTTGGAGCTATTTATTTACCATTTAGGTATAATTAAAGAAGTGATGGAAGATTGTGGGCGACACTGCTTTTTAACAATCAAACTCCCGGTGTCAATTTCCGTTGGGAAAAACTGGGGCGAGATGAGTGAGTTTGAAGACTTTTAAGATCCAATTATGTGTGGACAAGACTATTGCTGTGTACTACTATTGGATATCTTTTCGGATAATATCCACTGATTGTCGAATGTTTGTGACTTAAAGATTGTAAACATCTTTCAAACGTCAAAGCCAATGCGACAGTCAGTCTGATTTAATTGTTAATTTTAATAAAATAAATTTTATTATAACATAAACATATTTTTTTTTAATGTACATATATTAATAATAAATAAGAGTTACTACAAATTCTTACTAATTTAAGGAAGGGTGCCCGTTGTATGTACGTAGGTACATTTTAATTAAAATTTCAATGTATTTTCAATGCTTGGAACATAAACCAAAACTTCTATTAAATCATATATATATTTAAAATGAATTGCTGTTCGTTAGTCTCGCTAAAACTCGAGAACGGCTGGACCGATTTTGGTCTTGAACTATTTGTGGAAGTCCAAAGAAGGTTTAAAAGGTAGATAAATATGAAAATGCTCGGAATTAAATAAAAATATAATTTTTTTTCCTTTGATATGTCCCCCGTCGTACGGATTCCTTTTGTTTGTTTTAAGTTTATTTTACACAAAAGTTTAGGTCTTTTATTTATCGATTGAGGCACTACGAAATCTGCCGGGTCAGCTAGTTTTCAATAAATATCCCTATATTTTTCCTCTTCCAAGTTGTCAATTTTGTTAAAAAATTGTTATTCTTTTAATCTAATAATCGTAAGCGATCATCATGTTGGTTAGCCCTAGTGCTACACCTAAACAAGGCTCTAAGCGAAAATTTACCCCTAAAAAAGTCATGGTCATTGTTTGGTCGTCTAGTGCCGGATTAATTCACCACAGACAGCTTCTTGAGAAATAGCATTGCTCATTCCCGCGCCTCCTACACGACAACGCTCGACCTCCTGCGGCGCTACGGACAGTCTCTAAGCTACAAAAACTTACAGTTGGAAGTTTTGCACACAGATAATACACAACCACTGTACTCACCAGACCTTGCACCAACAGACTTACTTTTTTGCAAGTTTAAACAACTTTTTAGCAGCGAAATAGTTCCGATGGTTGAGAGGCACTCCAAAATGCCTTTGAAGACCGAGGGTGCATATTTTGATTGATAGAAATAAAAAATATTTTGTGTATAACGATTTTCACTTTCTGTATACTAAACGGTAATTTCGGAGATAACGAACGAATAAAAAAATCATATTACATTAAAAAATTACGTTTTATTAAAAAAAAAATGTCATAAGGCATTTTTCTTGTATTTATAAAAAAATAGGTGCATTGAAGCATCATATATCTTATCTTATAACGGTACAAGATTTATCTTCTGTAATATTTGGACTTAGAGTAAAATCTAACAGAATCAGTTTAAATTGTAATATGTAATCTCTTTTCACTTTTCTATTGTCTTTAATTTATAATTTACATTATAAACGACAAAACAAGGTCGGCTGATTCGACGCGGATACCGCCGTCAGCGGCAAGCAAATACATTGATCCGTGTTATAATAAATAATAATTTATAATGTATTTTGAAATATTGTATAATTAATAAGATTTTTAATAATATTTAATCGAACAATTTACTATAAAGGATTTGAATAATGAACGTATACAACAGAAATACAAACAAAAAGTTTCGGTCTCTAGTATTTTTTTATTTTTATTTTTATTGCTTAGTTTGGTGGACGAGCTCACAGCCCACCTGATGTTAAGTGGTTACTGGAGCCCATAGACATCTACAACGTAAATGCTGCCACCCACCATGAGATATAAGTTCTAAGGTCTTATATAGTTACAACGGCTGCCCCGCCCTTCAAACTGACTACTTCACGGCAGAAATAGGCAGGGCGGTGGTACCTACCCGTGCAGGCTTACAAGACGTCTTACCACAAGTAACTATGCAAATTATAATTTTGCAGGTTTGATTTTTTACATGATGTTATTTCTTCCTTGTGGTGGTCACTCGTGAACATTTTAATATGCTTTTATTAGCTTCCGACGTATGTATTATAGTATGTTATGGAATCTTTGAACATGATTTTGACCCCCTTCAAAACGTCGAATTAACTAGAAATTTGGTATACTTATTAAGGACCGATGACAATTCAATACTAAAAAAAAATAAAAAAAAAAATAAAAAAAAATAATGAAAAAATTAAAATTAAATAATAGTTTAAAATAAATTACCAATATAGAAAATAAATTTTAATAAATTTGAATTAAAAATAATGTAAGAAAAAAAGATTTTATTGTAAAAAAAGCGTGGGGTGCATGGTATGCATAATTATATATGCGGGATTCGAACACCGACTCCGTCGCATCGCTCGGCACAAACGCACCGGGCGTGTTATCCTGCAGGTCACGATGACTTCGCCACGTATTTTTGGGTTAATTTTTGCAACTCCTCTATTCCTCTATAAAATACTACTAGAGGTGACTATATTTAAAGCTGTTGGCATTGGAAAGTATTAATTACGCAAATGATTGTAGCCTCAAATTTCACAAGAATAAATATATCTCATTTCATGTTCACAAATTTAATATGGTTTTATGTTAAAAATAATAAAGCAATGTAGTCGTACCACAAGTAATGTAAGTAAATTTGATTAAGTATGTACATCAGTATAATTTTTTTTTAGCATCAATAAGGTGCTTTTATCATCTTAATATCAACTGAAAATGAATGATATAGGTACAATAACATATTTGTAAAAATTGAAAATAAATTCATAATTTATATTTTGATTAATGAATGCGAGACAATTTCGATTAACTGCAACACTAGTCGATAGCAATCTCAAATGGGAAACACTAGTTATGTGAGTGGCTTTATTATCATACCTTAATGGGTTTATCACGTTTCAATAATGGTACCTTGTTAATCGCCCAGTGTCTGGGAAACGGTACTGTTTCATAAACTAAGCATTAAAATGCTCGTTCATACGGCGGAACTGCGCAATGTACAATACGACCGACGTAACTTGGCGAGCCTGAATATAGCCGCAGGTGAACTTTCGCGCATGTACACTCGTAAAAAAAGTGATAATGGCATTCATTTTTTAAAATTAAAATACGAGTTAAAATTTCCTTATACAGGGACCAAGTACAAATAAAATGAATATCATAACGCTATGAGACACAAATCTATAAAAATAACGTAATAAATTAAGGATTCACTCACCTTTCGATAGTAGTAGATTTTCATCACAATCACACGGAATAGTATTTACAGTCAAACGTTTTGCTATTCACTATCACTATCGCTGAAGGTGGAAATGCCTAACATAAAGTCATCTGCCTCTTGCGTCCTTTGTGAGGTACTAGGCATATAGGTTCGTCATCGTAATTGTCGTCGCTCTCACTTTCAGATTCATTTTCTGAGTCTGAACCTGTATTAATGATGAATTGTTCCGTCATTTCGTCAATAATATGATCGCTCTGCGTATATTCATCTTCGACCTTTTGCACTTTTCTGCATAGAGCACTCCCTTGTTCCTGACCCATTAAATTTACTTTTTCTTGGATGAGCTCCATTGTCCGGGTTATGTTCCAGCCGACGTTTTTAGCCGCTACGTGCCCTTTAATAGCAGCCCACGCCATCTCGATGGGGTTTAAATCTGGATGATAAGGCGGTAATCGAATCATGGTTGTATTTTTTAAACATTTCGTCTATCACGTATTGTTTATGCCCGTCTTTGTTTTTTTTTATTAAATCATAAAGTCGCGGTTTACGCATGTCTTTTTCATATGGTATACCCTTTTCTGCTAACCACGATTCCATTTTTGCTTTCTTGTCATTGGATGTAGGGGCAGGATTCAAAATGTTGTTGTGGTATGGAGCGTTATCGATAACAACCACCGAGTTAGGGCTCAAATTTGGAATCAATTTAGTCCGTAACCATTTCTCATAGTTTGAAAAATTCATGTCATCATGATAGTCTCCAGTTTTGTTCCCAGATTTGAACATCAGCAGGGTATTCGGAACAAATCCTGCTTCTGATCCAGCGTGCAACATAACTATCCTCTGACCTTTTGATATAGGACACTTTAGTCCTTTAGCGGAACCATCTGACCATGCCTTACTTTTTGTATGAGATGAGTGGGCATAAGACTCGTCAGTGTATACGATTGGTCGCCCTTCATGCCTGTATTTTTTTATTGCTTTAAAGTACAATATCCTCTTTAGGCGAATGTCGGTCTTCTCTATAAGGATCTTTCTATTGGTTTCGGTCTTTCGCCACTTGAAACCCAAGTTTTTAACAATAGCCTGTAAGCTCGTTTTAGCTCCTTGAAAATTCACGTCTTGTTTGAGTTTCGCTAATAATTTATTTATTGTTGGCATTTCTTTTTCGGTATGGTGGAACTTGTGTATGCATCTTTTAATTACACCTTGGTCAAAATTGTCAATATCAGTAATAGGCTTTGATTTAGACCTTTTCTTGCCAGGCGTGCGGAATACCGAAAGTAAGCCCGAAATATTGCCTTCAGTTGCGATCCGCTGTACTGTGCGTTGCGACACACCAGTTGCGCTAGCAACTTTTAAAAAAACTTTGTCAACGTCTTTTACGCCTTCTTCTTTTTCTTTTTTAAAATACTGAGTTAAATCAAAAATATTTTTTCTCGCCTGACGATTTAAAACACTATTATGCTTTGGTGGCATCTTTGTTGCGAAATAATATAAATACCGAGGGACACTTTATACTAAAACAAACTTAAAACTAAACAAAAAACTTAACACTAAACAAAACTTAACAGTAAAATAATAACAAATAACAACGATCAATGAAACCTTTTGTAACCGCCCGTACTCAAGACAGAGATAGCGACACGAACACGACACCAATGCTAACGTGTAACTGAGATGCATTACCGCATGCCGAGAATTACCGAATATGCACGAATATAAACGATGTCAAGAAAAAGGGATGTACAATATGCGTGTCTGAGGATATTGTTTAATCGATTAATTTTCAAAATGGTTGAAATTGAAATAAAAATATATATTTATGTTCCATTTTTTAAGAGGTTTAAAATATTCACAAACAGTCCCTATTGTAGTAGTCGTATATAACTAACTAATATTTAACTAAATCATGTCTTTCAACCAAGAAAATAAAATGTTATTCGTTTTTTTTTTATATAAAGTCGAAATCTCGTTTAAACATTTAATATGTTTGTAAATCTATTTGATTCAGTATATCATATAAACAAAAATCAATAAATTCCAAATCGATAAAAATCGATTGCGATATTTGATTGAATAAAGGGACGATTGAGTTTACATAGAGTCAATCCCTAGCCTAGACCTCCGCCCCGCGCACGTTGCTCATACCACCATTTGGTTCCTAAAAACGTTTGTGCGCAGCCTTCTGCGCGAAGTTCGGACTCGCCAAGTTACGTCGGTCGTATTGCAAGCGGGGCAGTTCGCGCGCATCGCACGTGTCAAGGGGGCATTGACCCCGCACTACAACCAAACTGCTTTTTTTTAAAGTGATTTTATGACCTGGTAACTAGGACCTTTAGGTCATGTCTTGATGTCTCACTGTCATGTTTTAATTTATATTCTTATTTTTATAAAAAAATGATATTAAGGAGTGAAAAGAAATGAAGATGATTAATTTGAGACATTAATCAACTGGAATGTAATAAAATGAAATGAGATGATATGATATGGGATGACATATAATCTCAGTAAAATGGTGATCATTTACAGAGATTTTTTCAGTGGACTTTTTGGAGGATCCCGAGAAGTTACGTCCAGCAGCTTTGTGTCATNTATTTTTATAAAAAAATGATATTAAGGAGTGAAAAGAAATGAAGATGATTAATTTGAGACATTAATCAACTGGAATGTAATAAAATGAAATGAGATGATATGATATGGGATGACATATAATCTCAGTAAAATGGTGATCATTTACAGAGATTTTTTCAGTGGACTTTTTGGAGGATCCCGAGAAGTTACGTCCAGCAGCTTTGTGTCATTTTACCACATTTGTGCATTTTGCACAAGGCGAAGCTGAAATAGCGTCTCAAGGCTATCAGCATAGGTAGGAAAAAAAAGTAATTATTGATTTGCGCCCCTTTTAAGGATTTCGCGTTACGCATCACCACGAACCCCGTTACATATTTATTTTAAAGTTGAATGTATTCCCGCCACTTCGTGCGCGCATTAACTTATTTATCTATTTACGATTATGTAAAACTATTATCATAACTTGACTCGCAGTTGGGTGAACAGTTTCTGTTGTCTTTCGTCTACAGTCTGGTAGTGCACGGAGTCGTAGCCGTCGTGACTTTTCGTATGGAGATTTTCGGCCATAATTTGATGTCTTCTCGAGTTCTTTGGCTCCTGAGGGTGAACCAACATGGTATATCGCGACATGCGAGGTGGGAACCTGAAACATTCATTCTATTCATCATCATAAAGTTTGCATTGTTTCGCGTTATGCATTGTTCAAATTGTGACTTCAAGATTTAGCAAAGACATTTATTATATTGATCATAGTCTCCTCTGCAGAAATCCAATCCAAGGTAAAAGTATTAATTTAGTAAGTAGGTGGGTGATAAAACTCATGGTCCACGCAGTGTGAAGTGGTCACGGGAGCTCATAGACATCACTACGTGACCACCGCTCATTTCCGTGGTACGTGAGGTCTGTCTCAATGGTATTGTGTATGGGCTGTCCGACCCTTGAATCAAAAGAAATGACTGCTTGGCGGCTGACGTGTCACGGCAGGTGCTGAGTTGGATTGATTCCAACTCAGCACCTGCTTGACGGTTTGAATTTTTTTCTGCTAGGTTGTAGGTGACGAGACAAATCGGCCACAAATTCCGACTCACCTCACAACGTTGAATCCGTGCGCAGACAGTCTTTCGTAAAAGTCATCATCTTCTCCGCCCCATCCTTCGAATCTGTTAGAAAACCCATTAACCTTCACGAACTGGTCCGCCGTTATCGCCAACACTCCACCGACTAGATAATCGTAAGTCAGGACGTATCTGAACTTGTCTATGCTGGCGCTCATGTGTCGCGGGTTGTTCAGGCAGGCATAGAGATTGCTTTCATCTAATGGTAGAAGATCCACATCGTGCAATATGAGGCAGGGGAATTTTTCGGCTATGGCCCTTTTGGCACCGATATTGTAAAGCAAGCCTTTGTTCCATGGTTTTTTATCTTCTTGTTCAATTAAGTATATTCTGGAAAAATATTTATCGGGTTTATACATAATTAAGGTAATTTGATAAGAAACAATGGAGTTTATTGCAAATTCTGAGAATAATGAACTTGCCTCATTTATTCATATTGCTACAACCCGAATATTTACCACCACATTCAGGTCCGATAGTGACAGATGATGGTGTGAAATTATTTTATAAATTTTATAATCTAAAATGATTTCTGTTTCAATATCTCAGTCATTAGTAAATGGCGACAGACGCTGAGAAGAAATGCCAGTAGCATGGCGAGGTCACTGTCCACTGATAGTCACTTCTTACAACTTCAAAGTATTGCTCTACCTCCATATGGGGTACTATGGGACATAGAGGGGGGATCTATGGGACATAGAGCTGAGCCAATATGGTTTCGAAATTTTTGAGTTAATTTCAAAGTTAAATAGTACAAGGTAAATCTTTGTACAAGGTATATAATGTATGAGATATAAAATAGGACAGTTGAAGTCCCTCCTTTCACCATCTGAATACACATTTTAAATTCAAACTAAGATCTAGTGCGGTTTTGTCTTACAAGATAATGATACAGTACAAATCAAATCATAATTCTAACACTAAATACAATGGAAAGTCTAATCGCTCAATCAAACTTTTACAGAAAGTCATAAACCGGCCTTTAATTGCAGGATATCTTATCTAATCTACAAATTTATATTGAACATTTACTAACGATAATCATTTCTTGGTTTTCTGACACATTTTATTGTTTTTTTACTAAACCAAGTTTATGGGAAAATAGCTGAAAATAAAAAATGTTATTAGTTTAGTTTTAGCATGCTTGTGGCCAAGAGATGACCCAGACAGAGAGACGAGTTTGAGGGCCGAGGTGGGAGGGAAGACTTTGTTAGAAACTACATGAGCGCAGCTGATGGAGGCCTAAAAGTTGAAAGCAATTATTCCCACTAAGATCTTACGAGAAACTCAGTGTACTATGACAGTGGCTATGAGCTAAGTGTCACATCAAACACTTTGACAAGTTTGACCAGTACAGTGACATATGCTTTAGCTCCTGCGAGTGTTAGTATTGGCAGTGTCCAACAGCACCCAAAAGACATCAGAAAGATCCATAAGGCATAAGCTAGTATATTGCCATAAATATGACAATTAACAACACCCAACTGACATAACCTGAATGGCAATTACTCATAGACACATTTTGTTTACGTAATCATAGCTTTTAGGTGTTTTTACAGTGTACATAGGTAGACGAGTTTGTGGTTCTACTACTGGTAAGTTATTCGAGATCTAAAACAACATGATGTCAACGGCACCACTACTTTTCTGATCTAGAGAAATATTTCCTTCTGCAAGGAAATTGTTCATGTACATATATGTGTTAGGTACATATTTATAGTACAGCGATTTGGCCAAAAATATTTGGATTAGATCAAGTGTTTCAATCCTCATCTAAAATCTTCATTATTGTAATGTATTAGTCAGGGTATTTGTTTTCCTTTTAATAAAAGGATTGCTAAGTGTATAAATATAGAAATTACCAATATAAACAATTTAGGCATACATTCAACTGATTTGTTACCCAAGATGTGTGCTTAGTTCATAATAAAACATAATAATTATATTTTCTACTCACTTATAATGCAATTGTTGCTTCCTCAAAAAGTTGTGCATGTATGGTAGAAAGACATCCAGGTGTTTTTGTCTGTTCCTGTATGTAACTATCACGGCCACACTGAACATTGGGTTGCATTCTTCAGGAACATAGCTACCGTTAACAATATTGTTGGCTTTGAAGTTTTCATTCTTCTTCGGCGCATCCCAGCTGTCTGTAGTTTTTGTACTTTTCAAAATATTCTCAAACTCACAGTCTGGTTTCGACTTTTTCAAAACTATGTTTGAAGCTATTTCTTTATACAATTGATTGGGTATGTCTTGTGGATTTATATGAGAGTAATTGTATTTTCCGTAGAATGAAAAGAAATTTATAATTGCCACTAAACATAGTACTGTTGTTACACAAGTGCTCAGCCGTAGTTGCAGTAGTCTGTTTGACAATAGGAAATCATTTAGATGATTTTAATAAAATTGATTAAAATACCCAATGTGTTTCACCTAAATAATGTCAAATTTTATTTCTTATTTATAAAACTTACAAGCTCACTACAAGTAATGTTATTTTAAATATTTTACAGAGTAAATAGTTAGGCGCACAGTACACGTTGCAAGCAAAACAATATTTGATCTTTAAAAAGGATACTCACCGGTTTTTCAATGAACATTTGGGCATTTGGATAGTGTTACCGCTTATAATAAAAGTAAAGGTTTACGTACATCAGAATGGTACTTATTTAGATCTGATTATATAAATCAAACTTTTAATGTCTTTAATGTTACTTTAGATATCTCTCTGTGCACATAATTGTTTTATTTATAGGTTATCATGTGTTTTAAGTAAGTGTGGTACGATTTCTCTAACTTATTTTATATGTATCCTGCAAATTTAATAAGATTTTATATAAATTAAATGTTGTAGTTGTAATGCAGAAACTGTTTAGTGTTTACCCTAGCTTTGACCAAAACCTATGGATGACATTGACAAATATGAATGAATTGACATCTTCAAGTCGGTAGGAATTATGAGCATAAGTTCATTTTCATAGAATCTCAGATATGTACGGTACTAATTAGAATTTAATCTGAAATTGAAACCGAGGGATGACATTAACACTTAGCTTTTTATGTACGGTGAGCTGCCAAATTGCGTAATACCATAAGTTATATTATCCTATTAACACGTAAACTCAAGTAAAACAAATACAAATAAGCCGGATAACGATGGTCTTATTCATAATGTACGCTTAATAGGTAACAACCCAACCAAAGTTTCGTTAAGTACTTCTGCAACTAAATGCGGTTTTAATCAACCGTTTTATTTAAATAACATAATTTGATTGTAGATGATACAATAGGTATTACTTAAATTTGTTCTATGAATTTATGTTTAATAATCTATACTAATATATAAATCTACCGTGGTTTTTACGGATGTACCGTTATAATTACTAAACCATGCATCCGATTGACTTATAACTTGGTATCCATGTAAAAAATACATGTAATTAATGGATAGGCTAATATTTATATGAGTGTTGGACTCCCTACACCAGTTGCGGGGGCGTTCAAGATGAGAATCTTTGTAGGGGCGAGAAATAATAATGTTAATTATAAATGCTCAGCGAAGCGGATGGATACAGCTAGTAGTTTATGAAGTTTGAATGGCATTAGAGATAATTTTGTTAAGCAGCGATTCTGAAGTATCGAATTCATCCGGGTTAGCCGGTAGACGGTAAAATATCTTTTTATAATTATTACTTCCAATTTGAGGGTAGATTTGTTAGTACCATACACCACTACCAAAGTATATACACTACATGGCGTGCAAACACTTTTATCTAATGAATGTTTACCGAAAATCACGAGCTAATTATTTAAGAGCTACACTCAAAATAAAGTATGGCCGTATTTCACTAGGCTAATGTAAAACTTAAATAATTTATAGTATTTATAATTTGTTTATTTAATTTTAATAGAACACAGAAATTGGGGTCAATTGAATAATTGTGATATCGTCGAATTTCCGTTTGCTTATCGAAGTAAATAGGGCAAAATAGTACCGCAGAATAAAAAATTCCGTTGTTTAATAATTTATTGACTAAAAGTATGTAATTCCAAAGTGCATTCTTTTAGCGTTTAATTTATGTGTGCTCATAATATACCCAATATATTATATTAGGTTCAAAATAAGTTCTGTTACTTTTTCCGAAGCTGAGAAACTAATATGTATTTATCGAAAAACGTTGAATTAAAGAATAAAAAATCGACTTTAATTGTCCACTCATTGAACATATTACCCATATTTTTGAAATCTATCTATATATATAAAAATGATTACTGTTCGTTAGTCTCGCTAAAACTCGAGAAAGGCTGGACGGATTTGGCTAATTTTAGTCTTGAATTATTTGTGGAAGTCCAGAGAAGGTTTAAAAGGCAGATAAATATGAAAATACTCGGAATTAAATGAAAATAACAATTTTGTTTTTCCTTTGATGTGTCCCCCGTCGGACGGATTCCTTTTGTTTGTTTTAAGTTTATTTTGTACAAAAGCTTAGGTCTTTTATTTATCGATTGAGGCACTACGAAGTCTGCCGGGTCAGCTAGTTAGCTAATAAAATCTTACTTTTGAATAAAAATAAAAATTGATTAAATGTTTTGTGGTATATATTTCAAACGCATTGTTGAATTTTATTGGATAAAGGGGTACTAATAATTGAGTTGATGAAGCAATTACAGCCTTGACATGTTACTGCAACCTAGTTTTTACGATTGATAATAAATTTATTAAATTAATAAATTGCATTCGTTTGAAATTACGCGCTGTTTTGATTGTCAAAGTTAGTCAGCTGATAGAAGCGGACGTAAACAAAACATAACCTACAATTGTGATTTGACTTAATACTGAGGGACGAATATTATTTTTAATTGTAATTAATTAGTATATATATAACTGTTTTCTATTGTATATTAAAGTAGTGGTGTGCAATTGTTTAGGAAGTAAAAATGAATAGTAAAACAATTTCAACAGACAGTGAATTAACCTGCAAACCGCTCGATAGTTATGAAGAATTAATATCATTTTTGGAGGACCCTCCAGCTTGGAGCACCTTGTGTAAAGAGATGACTCCGCATAGTAAAGCACTGATAAAAAACACAGAGGTAAACAAAAGTAAACCTCATTCAACAATAGCCTCTTTCCAAATCCAAACAACGGAAGACTTCTGTCATTTCAACCCGGATACGGAAAACGAAACATTGCGACACGATAAAAAAAAAACACCGAAAACTTTAGTTTGTCATGATATGGCAAACGGGTACCACGATGACAGGTAATTGTCAGAAAATTTACGGCCGTTTTAACAATTCCAATTCCATAATCCTAATAATTTTAGCACTTTGAGCAAAACAGTAATTTCCGTCAAATTTCAGCAAAAGTTCCAAAAACGTATTTTTTTCGACGAAGTCTTCGACGTGTAACCATCGATATAACCCATTAAGTTTCTCGCCGAATCTTCTCGATTATGATCCGATGCCGCGGTGATAGATACTGCGAAGCACTCCTCTTTCTAGGGGTAGCAAGTTCTGTCAAATTGAGCCCTGCGAGTTCATCTACTTGTCCGCGCGTAATTGGAATAACTTCTTAGGTTACCGCCCGAACCATCCTACTCTGACGTTGGGTGCAAGGAGAGTCGTTTGATGCGGTAAAGCCTAAAATATCCTGGGCCCGCGGTCTGCACCCAACAACAGACAGCAGACCGTGAAGTCCCATATGCACCGCGTGCCATCTAGGCACGGAAAACTCGTCGGAGGTTTGGCCATCTGCCCGAAAAAAAAAGATTAAGTAGGCAAAAAGTTGGCACTTCTGTTTAGTCCATTTCTGCGAAGTAATGATGTATACGGGGCCACTATCATACTAGATCGCATCGCTGATAGTCAAACCCTCTAATCTCATTTGTATTAACTTTTCTTTCAGTACCGTAGACGGCACGGGGTGTCACCATGCCTACACTTTCTACAACTGGGCAGCTGTCGATATCTTCTGTTATTTTAGTCATCATCTCATAACGATACCCCCTTTGAGCTGGATCAATGTTGGCCACGCGCACGGCGTCAAAGTTATCGGTTTGTTTCGACGTGAAATTAAATTCATTCTATTAGTGGAACGGTGCTATTTGAGGCCGCCCAGACAGGTCTATCGTACCCTTCAAACTGGCACGCACTGCATCGCGACAGTTATAGGCAGAATGGTGGTTCTTACTCGTACATTAACAAAGCCTCACATCGTTTCGGATCCTCGGGATCCACTATCGGTGCTTTTGGGTACCACAAGCACCGGTCACCGTTCTCGTCGAAACCGTTGCTTGCGACGAAGGGTTTGGCGAGTAAATTAACCCTCAGACGCAGCCCGCTGAGTTTCTCGTTGGATCTTCTCAGTGGGTCGCGTTTCCGATCCGGTGGTAGATTCTGCGAAGCACTGCTCTTGCTAGGGCTAATGTTAGCAACTTCGCCAGGTTAGAGCTCCGTGAACTCACCCGGTAAATCTAGTATGACCCTTTGAGGTCACTAGAATAGGTAAAAAAACCCAACTTAGACATAGGACGATTGACACTAACGTTTTCGATTGCAGGTACAGTGATAACGGAGTGGAACGATGGGGTTGCGTTTTGGAATAAAATGCTGGCCTCGGAAGCAGTGTACCGATATTTCGCCAGTGCTCTGGTCTCCGTCGCCAAGGTCCTTAAGTTTGATGGATGGCTTCTCAATATAGAGAATCAAGTAAGAAGGTTATTTAGATGATTAACCCATGGTATGATCAGTAACTACATAAATCCGTTTCGTAATGTGTGAGGTCTGGTACTTCTAATGATCTATGTCTTTAAAAATAACATTTTCTTCTTGTAGATAGTCAAACCGGAGATGTTACTGGACTTTGTCCGTTATTTCCATCGAATTCTGCACCAAGAACTGGACGATCCGGTGCTGATCTGGTACGACAGTGTGACGATACAAGGGACATTAATCTGGCAGAATGGTCTCAATCATAAGAATAGGTTAGTTGATAGTATTTAAAAAAAAAAAGTACCCTATTTACTTAGTATTTGTTTTTTTGAAAAGCACATCATCAATGTCATCTTACTATTTTGATCGATAGAAAAAGCATACCTCTAGAAACACGTATTTATTCACTACACACAATATAACAAAAGTATGCTTGCGCGTACATTACAACACATTAACGAAAAGAAACACTGGTGGATTGAAGAGTAAGCGACCGGTATATTTGTATCGAGCGATGTGCCCACTCCGGGATTCAAATCGATCAATGTTTCTAAGCAAATACACACTAGACATACCTACGTTTAGGAGCGACTTCCACAATTAAAGAATATCGTTTATTAAAATATCGTGAAGTCGTCGTGGCCTACATGATAAGACGTCCGGTGCATTCGTTTCGGTGTTGAGCGATGCACCGGTGTTCGGATCTCAGGCGGGTACCAATTTTTCTAATGAAATACGTACTCACTAAATGTTCACGATTGACTTTCACGGTGAAGGAATAACATGGTGTAATTAAAACCAAACCCGCAAAATTATAATTTGCGTAATTAGGCATGGGTAGGCACCGCTGCCCAGCCTATTTGTGCCGCGAAGCTGTAATGCGTTTCGATTCGAACGATGGGGCAGCCGTTGTACTGTATAACTGAGACTTAGAACTCATCTCTCAAGGTGGGTGGAGAAGTTTACCTTGTTGATGTGTATGAGCTTCGATAACCACTTAACACCAAGTGGGTCGTGATATCGTCCATCCAACTAAGCAATAAAAAAATCTACCTGCTAAAATTTCATAAATTTGCGTGATTACTGATGTTAAAGCGAAATGTTCCAATTTGGCTATTTTTATCGCGAAGCACTGATGTGTTCCAATGTAGCATGAGCTATAACACATTTGAGGCTTCAGCCTCATGTCTCAAAATGGATGGTTTCTTAGTAGCTAACACTCTTACTTACTAAACTAGAATTTTCTACTTAATTTTGCTCAGTAATAAAAAATCTGGTTATTTTTTACCACATACGTAAATGTGACGCTGCTAAACTGGATCTCTCAGGCCATTCTTCGACGCCTGCGACGGCATATTCACGAATTACTCGTGGTCAGAAGCGAACGTGTCCTCTAGCGCCGTGGAGGCGGGAGATCGACTCACAGACCTCTACATCGGGATCGATGTGTGGGGCAGGAACTTCTATGGCGGGGGACAGTTGAATACACAATCGGTAATAAATTTCTCAATAATGGAGCTATAAGTTTGCCTGTCATTTCTGTTCCTCATACTGTACATTTCAAGTAAATTATCTAAGTGTGTTAGGTAGCCAGGTAGAAGGTGCAGGATAGGGGAAGCGGAGACCCCAAGGAAAAGAGACAAAAATACCAGACATAAAACTTTGTTAAATAATTTTTTCTTAGGGCAACTCAGGGATTGCTCTTTTTTGTATATAGCAATATGTACATTAAAAATAAGAAATGAATAAATTAATGACACACTTAGCAGAAACAGGTCTGCAGAGCACAGACAAAAGATCTTTTTGCAGCAGTTGCTATATGAAGCACTGTTTCTAAGTCATGCTGTTTTGTCATTCACATTTATTTGAATAAATAAACTGTTGGATTGTCTTGAATGATAATAGTATAGTCATGCTGTTGTTCCGGAAATAAATGTGCATAAATGGCACTGGTCTCCGCAAGCTCCTACCTACCTAGATGACACGATTATCATCGCTCTGTCACAATAACATTTTCACTTTTTCATATTATTATGGTCTTGAAAGGTCGAATCACTTATTGCTTATAATCATAAACAATGCTTAAGAAAAGGGACTTAGTGAAGCTATTCTGTGCCGTTATGAACTCTTTTGTCACTCCGTTTGACGATAGCAATATCATAGCACCCAGGAAACACTCCAAAAGGGAATTCACTCTAACGAACTGTGTGTCTAATGAAACAGTTGCTAAAAGTACAAATAGACTCTGTTCCGATGCTGCTGGGGCGATGGTAAAAACGATATTATCCTTTTGTACTAAACGACTAGTTGTTAATCTACAGGCCGTCAAAATAGCACATAAATATGGCTGTTCCATGGCTATATTCGCTCCGGCCTGGTCACACGAGGCCATGAGTCTGGAAGACTGCAACATCAATAGAGTGGCTATGACGGAGGGCGTGGACACGTACCGCCAGTTCTTGCTCAGGGACAGGGCGCTGTGGGGCACCATCTGGCCGTATCTGAACACGAGGCTCCCTTGCGAATTACCATTTCGAACTTCCTTTTGCAGAGGGCAAGGATTAAAACGAAGATTGTATGGAGAGGTGAGAGAGATGTTGATCTGTATAAGGTTTGTTTTTTTTGCATATTTTGGTGGACGAGCTCACAGTCCACCTGGTTTTAAGTGGTTACCGAAGCCCATAGACATGTACAACGTAAATGCCGTCACCCACCTTATTGATGTGAGTTTTGAGGTCTCAGTTTTTACAGTGCAACGATTGCCCCACCCTTCAAACCTAAACGCATTACTGCTTCACGGCAGAATTAGGCAGGGCGGTGCTACCTACCCGTGCGGACTCACAAAACGTCCTACCACCAGTAATATTTATAATACATATTACCAGTACCAATATCAATAATTTCATTATTGTTTGTCTCCCAATAAACTCCTCTTTCAGTATTTTATTATATTTTGTGACTATGGTTAGATGTTTGCAACATTAAGAAGGCTGGCAACATCAAGACAAAAGATTGAAGTCTCAATGCTCTTTTATAGACGTTTAGTTGTAATACAAAATTATATTTACTGAAAAATATAGGTTCTTGGTCCAGTTCCGTGGTACAACCTGCGACATATGCAGTACCAACCGAACTCAACTCACGGGGCCCACGGCTACTTCATCTCTGCTTTACCGCACATCTTACGAATGTCGAAAAATGATCTCCTGAAAGACCCTGACGCTCTGAAAAAAATGAGGAAACTTTTAAACGATGATGAGGCTGTGAGGAGTATGGACCTACCAGACGACGCGCGGGATGATGTACCAATAGACGAATTCACAGATGATGATCACAAAGTTATTTCTGATGAGAAATTTGACGATACCGATAACGGCTCTAAAGATATAAAGAGGAAACTGCAGATCTCCTCGAAGTCGAATGCGAAGGCTTCAAGACTTTATGATGTCAAAGAAAACGCGGTGAATTCTTCGAGCCATTCAACTGTCACTTTAAAAATAAATAAGCCCGTAGATAAGACTCAGTACGCGCTAGCTTGTGTCCCTGGCGAGCTAGAATGCTTAGAGTTGTACCTAGATGACAGTTTCACAGGAGGGTCGTGTCTGAAGGTCAATCCTTCAGATGCAGCCCAGTCTGAACATCGCTTTATAAGGTTGTTCCATTGCGATTTCACATGTGAAGAAAAGTTGATAGCTTGCGTGGTCACGAAAAATTTGAAAAACTACCCAGAACAAAATTTAAATGTCAAATTGTTTATGAAAGATCAAAACGATAGGGACTTGAAAGTGGTGCTGGTGGGGCGAAGTCTGTCGCGTGCTGCTCAGAGTGTTGCTTCAAGCAGTAAAGTCAATTTGTACCCCGTGAACGGGTCGTCGGACGAGGGGTTCAGGGACCTTCAGAAGTACATATTGCTGAACGAACCAGAGTTCTATGTTCCAGTGGATAACGCTTACAATTGGAGAGTAAGGTAGGTTCTTGTGATGATAAATCTTCTATATTAAACGGCCGCAAGCTGTCATCTTCACCTGGGTTATGGGTATGGCATACATACTAAACAGAAATTTCAGGACCCAAAGGACGAATGTTAGTCTTGTAAGGCATTTATTTATTTAAGTAAATGGATGAGTTCACGGCTTGCTTGACATTATGTGGTCGCAACATGAATCTGAAGTCTTTATAATAGCGATATGTCTTTTTAGACCGGAACACATGAGAACTTTGCAGCAAAGACAGGCAGGATTGTGGTACTAACCCGTGAGGTCTCGCAACGCGCTCTGCTTCTGGTTAATCTGTGATCTCCAACTCAAAAAAACGTTTCATTGCTATGGTTAAAGTTGTTCCTGATGTAACATTTTTAAGGTACTATGAAATATCGTTACCCGGCACTCGGATAACTTCAATTAACCTTCGCACCACCTTCTCCGAGGGACCCATTCTGCTGGGACACTTCGGGCTCTGCGCGAGGGTACGTACGTACGGCTGACGCCGCGCTGGTCGCCTCATGGCGCTGAGCGCGACGTTCCGGGAATGGAAATATAGCAAAGTTCGCGTCCGGTTTCGATCCCGCGATAGTCTCAACAAAAAAGTCGTGCAACGCGCGTTTTAAGTTATACGATACTTAAGGTTTTGTATTTTGAAGTGAAGTTTCAATATCTTTGGGGTGTATATATCGGTGTAGGGTAGATATCGCATTTCGAAGCTATTTTTTAATGCTTAGACGTCTTAAAAAGCTCACTGTCCTGGTGTTGTTAAGTGTTTACCGGAGCCCATAGACAGGAATAATGTGAATGCCGTCGCTTAGCTGTAGACCTGACCTGAGTTTCAGTTCTATAGTAGAACCCCCGCCCCCCTCACCCTTCAGACCGAAACGCATTACTGCTTCACGAAAGAAATGGGCAGGGCGGTGGTACCTGTGCGGGCTCACAAGACCACTATATTTGTAGACCAGTATAGTTGAATGAATGCAACTATACTCTATTCCAATTACGAATTTCCATGAGACAGATGTTATTATTATGTTATTTTGTGTGTTAATTAATTTTATAATGATTAGATTGATTGTGTATTTTTTAAATAATGTTTACGACCATGAACCAAAAAATAATTATTATTATTTCAAAGTATGCGAAACGTGAAGAGTTACGTTCTAAGAAGTGTCAAAAGGGACTTCGTAATTGGAATAGTTTTTTTTTTCTCCTACCTATGCTGATAGTCTTGAGAGGCTATTTCAGCTTCGTCCTAACATGTAGGTGAGCTCGCGGGGCTCAAACCGGAGTGTTGCTAACACTGACCCTAGCAAGAGCAGTTCTTCGCAGAATTTACCACCGAGAAGATCCGGTGAGAAACTCAGTGGGCTGTGTCTCTGGGTTAATTCGCTCGACGAGGACGGTGAGCTGGTGGAATAGAGTATAAACCTTTTCAAACCTTTAAACACGGGACATTTCACGTCACTTGCACGTACATTGTACTCGGGAAGATTGAACTGTGCTTCAAAAGATGCTAACTGTCTCTACTCCATCTAGTTTTACTTTTAGCGAGGAGTTTAAGTTTAAGTAGGAGAGTTCACGGCGCACACAGCACTGCCTGCTCATCGGAGTCCAAAATTGAGACAAGTATCGGATTAGTATCAGAAGTAATTTCTTTAGCATACACGATCTTACTATTCCAAACTGAACCCATAAGATCCTCAAGAGTCCTTGACTCGGATGTCACGATCTCCATAATGTATGTTATTAAACTAATTGTTAATTGATCTATTTACTTTTTTTTTCAGAAATCGGATCTTTGAGATCACGTTTGTGAGCTAGTTGAGAGCTCATGAGATTTACAGACATCAACATGTTATGTACCTAATATTATATTAAAATATAAAATAATATATCGTTAGAACTTAGTGTAGTTCGCTACGTTGACAAATATTCTCACAATGATAATTATTTTTTTAATATCTGAGCAAATAAATTTATTTAACCTTACCCTTGTTTTTTTATTATAAAATTATGAAAATAGATATGGTTAAAAGAACAAGAATGTATATAGTTGAAGTTGAGGTATTTAACTCAACTTCAACTATAAGCCAATCTATAATTAGATAGTAGCTTTATTTTCAAATAACCGATTGGGGTGAATTTTGTTTAATTTACTCTTTATTTCTTTTGAATGTTTGAATGTTTGAATTGACACATATTTAATAATTCTAAATAAGTGTTAGTCAAATAGAATATTTAAATGCTTTCAACTCGTAGAAATTTGCAGTAATAACGTAGCATATTAATTATTGTACTTTCATAAATGTAGAAGAAAAATATAAATAAAAAAGAATTCGTTTAGCTAATTCGTTTAATATAACACTATTTTTAGCCCCCCTATTTTATATTGCTTTGCACAAACATTCTGTTAAAAAAACGCGTGGCACTCGGGAACTGCCGCGGTAAAGCTATTGCATAGCATTCTTTATCAACTTATGCAATTATAATTAGACAATGATAATTTAATATTGAAACAATAATAAAACAAGACCACGCTATATTAAACTTTAATAAGTTGTAAATATATCTGGGCTCCAGTAACCACTTAACATCAGGTGGGCCCTGAGCTCGTTCACCCATCTATGCAATAAAACAAACAAAAAAAAGAAATTGTAAATGTATCTGGGCTCCAGTAACCACTTAACATCAGGTGGGCCGTGAGCTCGTTCACCCATCTATGCAATAAAACAAAGAAAAAAAGTTGTAAATGTATCTGGGCTCCAGTAACCACTTAACATCAGGTGGGTCGTGAGCTCGTCCACCCATCTATGCAAATAAAAAAGTATAAATTAGTTCAAGAAGTCGGCATAGGCAAAGAATCCAACCACTGGTACAAAATTTAAAAAAATCAAATATCTAAAACAAAAAGAAATCAATAATTTCATGATGCGCATGCAGTGTGACGTCACGCCACGCGCTTATTCACAAACACTACTCAAGCGCAACGTGTAAATGTGTTAAACGCGAGCTACATGGTAGGCGGAGTGAGGGGTGTAAGGTTTTTTTCGTTACGGAATTTCATGATTCGGTCGACGCGCTCAAAGCCCGCGATAAAATCTATGCAATAGCTTAAAAACTTAAGTTTAATATAAGGAGGTTTTCCCAGATTTTTTGTTATTTATTTCGATAGTAAGATTTAGAAGTGCGTGGTCAAATTGAAAAGTATCCTGGTACCGTACCGGTATACAGTGCAGGCGATGGTAATGTTACATAATCGAATGACAATTTCGAAGTATTCGTGTTATCTATCGAGGGAGATTAAAAACGCATTTGGAAAACGACCATGGAACTAATAAAGGACGTCGAAATCCCTTATCGTTGGACGCGTGTCGAATGTAACGTAGATCGTAAAGGCTTATTCACATCATTCTTTTCAACATTATCATTATGCAAAATGACAGGGTTGGAGGCGAAATGTCACGGTCTATACCCTCAGACACAGCCCACTGAGTTTCTCGCCGGATCTTCTCAGTGGGTCGCGTTTCCGATCCGGTGTTAGATTCTGCGAAGCACGGCTCTTGCTAGGGTTCGCGCTAGCAACGTCGTCAGGTTTGAGCCCCGTGAGCTCACCTACTAGTTAAGGTTCCGCTGATATAGCCTCTCAAGGCTATCAGCTTAGGTAGGAAGAAAGAAAAAAAAAAACGGTCTGTGTAGACGATGACGAGGATAGACCTGGCCCGCTGTCGTGCTAGTGTGTCACCAATAGTAGTTCCAATGTGTATACTGCTGAAATCACTCTCATTGTATTCTAATAGCATAAAAGTACAGTTTTTTTTAAGGTATTTTATGACCTGGTAACTAAGACCTTTAGGTCATGTCTTATTTCAATTTATATTCTTATTTTTATGAAAAATGATAATATGGAGTGAAATGAAATGAAGATGATTAATTTGAGACATTAATCAACTGGGATGAAATTAAATGAAATGAGATGATATGATATGGGATGAAATATAATCTTAGTAAAGTGTATGAAGTTGTTACAAAATTAATTTCTATATATAATAGGTTGGGGAACAGTCTTTTCGCATTATAGTATGTATGAACTTGTAATAAAATCTCTTTGGCTATACTATTTGTATCTGGCTGGTTTTGGTATCATTAAAAGTTAAAATTTTAAAGAAGATACATAATTCCAAATTCAAATTAGGAAAATGTGTGATTTTTATATATCTTTCGTACTGTCAAGATGAGTGAATCTAATGAAGAAATTCGATATATTTTAAAATTTTACTACAAAAAAGGTAAAAATGCAACGCAAGCCGCGAAAAAAATTTGCGATGTTTATGGACACAGTGCTGTGTTTCATCCCATATGATTAATGTCTCAAATACTTCATTTCATTACACTCCATATTATCATTTTTCATAAAAATATCCCATATTATATCATCTGATTTCATTTCATTTCATAATATCACATTTCATTAAAAAAATATATATAAAATATTAGGCTGTATGGTGCCTTTGCTTTTCCATTTGGAAAAATTAAACTACTACTATTACAACTTCATATTTATTCATCTCTGTCACCGCTGTTTTATTGACATTCAAACAGCGAAAGCGCGGCAAAATTCACCTTAAGTGAAGTCCACACCTCGACGACCCGTCGGTCGGGCGTCCTCGGGGTGGCGCTGACGCCGCGTGTCTGGTTGTAGTGTTGACAGCGGGAACCCCCCTACTCTGACCGGGTTTTGACCCCGGACGGAGATTGGACGTCGGGTGTAAGAGTGCAGGGGAGTCGTTTAGTGGGTAGGCCCTAAAATTCCTTGGGCCCGCGGTCTGCTCTCGACACCTGCAGATCGTTGAGTCCCACATACCCCGCGCGCCCCCTAGGCGCGGGGACCTCATATGAGGTTCGGCCCCCGGCCCGAAAAAAAAAAACTACATAAAGATATTTTCAATCAACAAGTAAACCGCAGTTGATTCCTTTTCTTAGATAATTCTTATCCACCTGATGGCTGCCTGGAAGCGATCATTCTTAGCGATCACAACGCCGACTGCACTTTCATATTTGAAGTTTTGCATTTGTGTTTATTTTATATTTGTGTACAATAAAGCATGCTGTATTATACACACACATCGACATCTATTTATATATAGATAGACGAACGCCACTTTTCTCCAATCTTCTTTCGAATACATAATAAATACATATTAGATTTCATGTAATGCAGTTTAAAACAATTGCAATGGACTGTCTTCGCTGTAGCTAATATATTCATATTCTTTTCTGTGTTCACTGAGAAGTTATAACATTGAACATTGAATCCCGATCCACTAACGATGCTTTTAGGTACCTCAAGCTCCGGTCATCGTTCTCGTCGAACCCGTCGCTTGCGACGTAGGGCTCGGCGAGTAAATTAACCCACACACACAGCCCACTGAATTTCTCGTCGGATCTTCTCAGTGGGTCGCGTTTCCGAACCGGTGGTAGATTCTGCGAAGCACGGCTCTTGCTATGTTTAATGTTAGCAACGTCGTCAGGCTTGAGCCCCGTGAGCTCATCTACTAATACGGTGAATCTAGTATAACCCCTCGAAGTTACTAGAAGAATTGAAAAAAAATAACATTAAACAAGACAGGGATAAAAAAGTTGTCAGAAGCCTTACCTTTAAATATGTTACTATTATTACGACACAACAAAGACACTCAGATGTTATGCAAAACGCGATAAAACCTGATAAAGCGTACAGATTAGGTGAAGTGGCCCGACGCAGAATCTTCAGTCGTCGCCAGTCTCTGTAACTGACGCCAATAACATCCCGCGTCTGCATGTAAGTTTTTGAAGTTATACATCTTTAGACGCGTTATGAAAAATTGATGAGAGTGAAATTTTACGATGCGCGCGCACCGTGACACAAAATTAACAGAAATGAAGTTGCCCACTAAATCGCTCATTACAATACGACCGACGTAACTTGGCGAGTCTGAATATAGCCGCAGGTGAACTTTCGCGCATGTACACTCGTAAAAAAAAGTAGGCAGACGAGCATACGGCCCACCTGATGGTAAGTGGTTACCATCGCCCATCGACTTCAGCAATACCAGGAGCAGAGCCAAACCGCTACCTACCATAAGTGTANAAAGTAAAAAAAATTAAAACATACTGCAGAATGTGCAAGCAAAATCTTTGTGCGAAATGTTTTAAAGACAGCCATTAATAAATAATTAAATAAACAATTTTTATTTCTTTACTTTAATTCTGTTTTATTTTCGATATCCCCTTATTTTTGTCTTTCCCATCACTACTAAAAATACTTTCTAGTGCGGTTCTGGTCGATATCGACCCGCCACTTTCCCTGGTTTATTTCTCATTTTCTGTTCGGCAGATCCCGGGGCGAATCAAATCTAAAGAAGTTGGGTTCAAGGTTTTTCCAAAAGTCCAAAAACTGTTCACCTACATTATGTTTTCGCAAAGTTATAGCAATTTAATCTAACCTTGTGCTGACGTGTCGAAAAAGACCTACCACGCACTGGCGGAAAAATCATTGGGGGCACAATTTGGTCCGCCGCCGCACCAGACAAAGGTTTAAGATTTTACTTGCCGCAGCGAACGTGTTAAAAAGTAGCTAATAAATTTTTATTAAATATGACTAGACTGGCAGACTAAATGGTAGGCAGCGGCTTGGCTCTGCCCCTGGCATTGCTGAAGTCCATGGGCGACGGTAACCACTCACCATCAGGTGGGCCGTATGCTCGTCTGCCTACAAGGGCAATAAAAAAAAAAAAGGACTTTTTTAAAAATCCGTTTCAGATTTCGTTGCTAATGCTCCTTCATTTTACACGCACAAACACGCAAGTCTTTAAATGTTACTACTACAACTAAGGCCAAACCTTCATCGTTAATCTGCACTTCTTTGGGTATTTTTCTGCCATGCGCTCCCATTGCTATAACTCCTGTGTTGTCAAGATCCACACGGCCGGCCAAACAAAGACTCAACGATGTGGTTCACGTGAGCCGAAGGGAATCTAATTAGTCTTGGATTCAGTCACGAGCACGAAGCGAAGGAATTTCGATTTTTGCCTCGACAAAGTGGGAAACATATATATATATATACATATTTTTTTTTTTTTTTTGTTTAGATTTGTGGACGACCTCACAGCCAACCTGGTGTTAAGTGGTTAGTGGAGCCCATAGACATCTACAACGTAAATGCGCCACCCACCTTGAGATATAAGTTCTAAGGTCTCAGTATAGTTACAACGGCTGCCGCACCCTTCAATCCGAAACGCATTAGTGCTTCACGGCGTCACGTGTACCGGACACGGTGGGATCGTGCACCGGTTCCCGGTCTTGCGCGGTGTTCCACAGGGGTCGGTGCTCAGCCCCCTTTTGTGGAATATCGGGTATGACTGGGTACTGAGGGGTGCCCTCCTCCCGGGCCTAAGCGTAATCTGTTACGCAGACGACACGTTGGTCGTGGCCCGGGGGGGGGAGTTTTGCTGAGTCTGCCCGTCTTGCTACCGCTGGGGTGGCGCATGTCGTCGGCAAAATCAGGAGATTGGGCCTCGACGTGGCGCTCAGTAAATCCGAGGCCATGTGGTTCCACAGGCCCCGGAGAGTGCCACCTGTCGATGCCCATATCGTGGTTGGAGGCGTCATGAGTTCTGTCTCATGCGAGGTTTGGACATTGGTTGTTGAGCGACAGGAGGTTTTAGTCAGTTCGACTCTGACATGCTCCGCCCTTTATCCCCAGTGGAGGGCGGAAGTCCGGCAAATTCCTCGTGACCAAAAAAAAAAAAAAAAGTGCTTCACGGCAAAAATAGATATATATATAAACATTCAAATATTAAACGGAGCTAGAGCTGACGATCAGTTCAAAATCGGATAGTTGATCAAATATAATTTACCGAAATATACTTTTTAAATTGTTATCGTCTGTGACAAGGCTTGTCCAAGAATGGGACGCTTTTGGTCGAAATATACGTAGTCAATAGAAACTTAGTTTGACTGTACTTTTAATACTAATTATTTTAATCAGCAATTACTAAACACTAGCACTTGAACTAAACAGTTAGATAGATGTAGAAGCCTTAATTATTACAACTAACTTATTATTATTAATTATTATTAACACTTTATTTCAGTTTTTTTTTTTTTAAACCATAACATTTTGTTAGTAGTAATTACTTATAATCTATGTTAGTAAACTAAAAAAAAAAAAAAACTAACACATAACTATCATTATATACATTTTATACCTTTTTTTTTTTTTTTTCTCCTTCCAAGTGCCTACTGCAAAGGCTATTGATCATTACTTATGTGGGTAGTTCATAATTTGACGTCCACAATACCAGACCTGCATTCCCAGTCACAAACGCCGGCCGCACACTTTGATTTAATCACAATTATTCGGTTAAAGAAAAATAAAACTTAAAGTAATTGTTACAATTATTCAAAGGTGCTATTTGTAAACGTATAAAAGGAATTCATGGTAAGTAATTTGTTTTATTGATAATTTTTTTTATCGTTTATTAATTACCCTCTATTCAAATAAGTTTTAGTTGTCCGATTATGTATTCAGACAGTATAAAAGATTATTCTGTATAAAAGAATAACAAAATACAACAAAGCTTAATACAATAAAGTGTAACGATTTTTTTCTTTTTTAAATCTTATATATATAAAAATGAATTGCTGTTCGTTAGTCTCGCTAAAACTCGAGAACGGCTGGACCGATTTGGCTAATTTTGGTCTTAAATTATTTGTGGAAGTCCAGAGAAGGTTTAAAAGGTAAAGATAAATATGAAAATGCTCGGAGTTAAATAAAAATAACAATTTTGTTTTTCCTTTGATGTCCAGCCCCTCCCCCCCCCCCCCACCCCGTCGGACAGATTCCTTTTGTTTGTTTGAAGTTTATTTTATACAAAAGCTTAGGTCTTTTATTTATCGATTCAGGCAGTACAAGTCTGCGGGTCAGCTAGTAATATCATAAAATTCTTAAAGACTACTATAATCTACTTTATTTAGCGTCTGAACAAGAAGAATTATTTTGTAAATATTGTTGTTACCGATTTGAATAGAAACAATGGTAAATAGAATTAATTGTATTATTGGCACAGTTGGGACGAGCTCAGACGTCAGCGACCCCCACCTAAGCTAAGCGATTTCAGCAGTTTTACTCGAATACCCTCGTATAATCTGCATTCGGTTTTATTTGAAAATATTTTTTCATTTATACTTAATTTTTTACTTTAATCTTCATTTCTTAGTGTTAGTTAGTTGTTTTGTATGAATGTTACCTATGAATGAGGGATTATACATGTTATTTTTTTACATGTTATTTTATATAGTTATTTTTTTGGATGAACGAGTGGCGTAGCCCACTTAATGCAAAATTGTTATCCAAGTCCGTAATACAACACTAAGCGGTAAACAAAACTTGCGAATACCCTCGTATAATCTGCATTCGGTTTTATTTGAAAATATTTTTTCATTTATACTTAATTTTTTACTTTAATCTTCATTTCTTAGTGTTAGTTAGTTGTTTTGTATGAATGTTACCTATGAATGAGGGATTATACATGTTATTTTTTTACGTGTTATTTTATATAGTTATTTTTTTGGATGAACGAGTGTCGTAGCCCTCTTAATGTAAAATTGTTATCCAAGTCCGTAATACAACACTAAGCGGTAAACAAAAATCGAACAAGTTTCCACGATTATCATTACCCCTGATTACATATAAATGTCTAATAAATTAAAGCTTACAGCGTAAAAAGCTAACAAAATACTACTTACTGTATACTGACACTACGCGTCGGATCTAACCTACCTTACCAAAATATTTTAAAATTGTATTTCTATGTGCTACCAGTGATAAATAAAATATGTCAACATTGGAATATATTATACTAGCGGCCCGCTCCGGCTCCGCTCGGGTCGTTAACAAAAATTTCAACGATATTTCACGTTGTTTAATTTTTTTAAATATAAGAACACTTATTGCGGCATAACTATAATAGTTAGACGTATGCTGTCGCGACACTTTTTGTAAATAATAATGTGTTCTACAAAGTCGTAGTACATTATTTTATTCTATCATCAATAGTTTTCGCGGTGCTCCCAATGTAAAGAATATTTTTGGTATTTTTTTTACACCTTGGGTTACATTATTAGAGGTTTAGTAAGGATTCCTAATTTTTTCAAAAAAGATTATAGCCTATGTCACTCGGGAATAATGTAGCTTCCAAACAGTGAAAGAATTTTTCAAACCGGTTCAGTAGTTTCGGAGCCTATTCAATACAAACAAACAAACAAATCGTTTCTCTTTATAATATTAGTATAGATAGAAGTATAGATTAGTATAGATACCCTACTTGTAAAACAGCCGAATTAGCCAGCATTGCAATTCCCATTAATACTACGAAGTAATTTTGTGTTTTGTTTTGGAGGGTTCTTCGCTCAATTCCCCTCAAGGTGGACAATGGGAATCATAATCAGACTCCGTGCACGTTGGCGAAGAGTTCAATTGCTTGTCATTATTTAAATCAAAGTTTTCACGTAGATAGCATATGTATCATTGACCGACTTGAACGATAATTACTTAGCGACAAGTAATTATCGTTCAAGGTGCGAGAGTTGACTGAACTCATCTTAGATAAGAAATTAATTAGGTTCATATATATTTTACCTGGCTGATATCAGACCGTACAGTGCGTTTTTCTTATCTTTGTTGTCGATTGCAGACGAGCTTTTTAGTTTATATCGTAGGCAAACGAGCTTATAGCCCACCTGAAGGTAAGTGGTGACTGTCTACCACAAAGGACAGTCTAGAAGTGAGCTGTAGATAACAAGAATGGCTCTAGGTAATAAATGGGAATGAACCAAACTTCGATCACGGGTGCGATTTTTAGAATAAATGACGGTATTAACTTGGACAACCCTTTTTTATATAGATCTATAAAATAAACTTGTTTTATACTGGTATGTTGAAGTCCTGAAGCTAGGACTATTGCTGAGCTTTTAAGCGCGTAGACAATTTTTGTAAGGAAATGCACCTAATGTTGCTCATGATCAATTTCCAAGATGAAGGAATAACATCGTATAAGCAAGAGAAAACAATTTTATCTTTCTTTGGAGGTGGGCACTGGGAACCACGTGCTCTGGCGGGGCACGTAACTGCCTATCATGGCTACTTAAATATTATTCTTGGGCTGGGGGTGGAATCTCTTCAATAGAAACTAGAAACCTCTTTATTGAAGTGAAACCTCTTTAGAATCGTTGTGATTTCAAACTCGATGAAACGAAAAAATAAGTCCATATATCTTATTTATATATAGTTTGTTAACAACAGATGTCGCTGCACGTAAATTCAACAATTCCTGAAATAGGGATACCGTGATCATGCAGGTGGTCCCCCCAGCCAGAGTTATGCTGCTCCATTGCATTGTGGAGTGGTTCACCCTTGCGGTTATTTTTATTTTTTATTAGTTTCACTTCTACCGTGTGGTACTTGCACACACTTTTTTATTTTTAAGGAAGATTAAAATGTGTCTATTTTGAGCACAGCCACTATCATTTCGATTACAATCAAGTGATTTAGAGACAAGGCCAAGTCGATATCTTCGATACTCTGTACCGTAAATACTTAATATTTTTGTTTACAGAAATGGTTTGCGGGTTGACTTCGTGTCTCGGGAGCGGCGCGGCCGGCGGCCTGTTCTCATCCGCCGTTCAGTTCTTCGCGGCGACGCAGTGCCTGGTCGGGGAAACTTGGCCAAAAGATTCTGTGCTGCAAAGTAATTTTTTATTTTTTATTGCTTTGATGGGTGGTCGAGCTCACAGCCCACCCGGTGTTAAGTGGTTACTGGAGCCCATAGACATCTACAACGTAAATGCGCCACCCACCTCGAGATATCAGTTCTAAGGTCTCAGTATAGTTACAACGGCTGCCCCGCCCTTCAAACTGAAACGCATTACTGCTTCACGGCAGAAATAGGCGGGGTGGTGGTACCTACTTGTGCGGAATCACAAGAGGTCCTACCACCAGTAAGAAGTAGTTGCTTTTGCAACTTTGTTTAAATAAAATTTAATTTTACGAGTAAAGTTAAAATGTTTTTAAAATAATAACTGTACTTCTTTAACCTTATGCTTTGTACGGGATCTGCAATCGCAATTTACTAATCTGCTTACATAACACACCGGCCGTCCGTATACACCGTCGTTAGATATTTCACCAGTCCTTCTGATTGCAAAGCTTGTGTTTAATTAATTGTTATCCATATATTTGCTTATAGCAGATATATACTTGTGGTAGATCTCCGTAGAACGGATAAATTTAGGCCCTCTGTATTCAAATAAGACGAATTCTAAAATAGTTTTTTTTTAAATTGTACCTCTATTATCTTAATACACTCCTTACACAAACTATGTTATTTATAAACTACTAGCTGACCCGGCAGACTTCGTAGTGCCTCAATCGTTAAATAAAATACCTAAACTTTTGTATAAAATAAACTTAAAAAAAACAAAATGAATCCGTCCGACCAGGGACACATCAAAGGAAAAACAAAATTGTTTGTTTTTATACAATTCCGATCATTTTCATATTTTTTACCTTTTAAACCTTCTCTGGACATCCACGAATAATTCAAGACCAAAATTAGCTAAATCGGTCCAGCCGCGAGGTTTAGCGAGACTAACGAACAGCAATTCATTTTAGAAGAAGATAGATAAAGATATTAAGCCCGTAGAAACTAACGTAATGTGTGTTGCGTAATGAGAGAAAGTAACAATAAGGTACATTCCCAGATGGCTCTAGATACGACTTCATCATCGTGGGTGCCGGTACCGCTGGCTCTGCGCTCGCTGCCAGACTCTCCGAGGTGGCCAACTTCAGCGTACTCCTACTGGAGGCGGGCGGAGATCCACCGATAGAGGCTATTGTTAGTATAAAACAGACGAGAACTAAACTCAAACACTCCTGTCCCATTTTCTCTTCTGTTACCCTGAGCAGAGTTAATATCCCTACGGCGTTCCGCAGTGCTCTAACCCATTTAAGATTTTAAAGTTGTCGTGCCCTAAAGGATATTAAGCCTGGTGAATTCGCATCAAGCAATAAGACTGAATCGAAATACGTACTTAATGTTCACGAATGACATTCGCGGTGAAGGAATAACATCGTGTTTTAAAATTCAAACCGACAAAAATTATAATTTGCGTAATTACTGGTGTCAGGGCATCTTATGGGTCTGCATGGGGGTAAAACCACTCATTTCTGCCGTAAAGCAGAAATGCTTTCCGATTTTATGGGTGGTGCAGCCGTTGTACTGTAAAACTAAGACTTGAACTCATGTCTCGCGCCTCAATGGTGGCGCCATTAACGTTCTTGATGTTATAGGCTCAGTTTAACGCCAGATGGGTGGTGGGTGATATCGTCTAGCCATCTAAGCAATAAAAAAAATTGACAATTTTTTTTTTTATTGGCTTTGTAGGCAGACGAGCATACGGCCCACCTGATGGTAAGTGGTCACCGTCGCTCATGGACGTCAGCAATGCCAGGGGCAGAGCCAAGCCGCTGCCTACCATAAAGTACTCTCCGCAAGCCTCGTTTGAAGAAGGACATGTCATAGCGCTCGGAAAACACCGTGGAGGGGAGTTCATTCCAAAGCCGGATGGTACGTGGCAAAAAAGATCTTTGGAAACGCACTGTCGATGAACGCAGCGGTTCCAGATAATATGGATGAACTCTGCTCCGATGGCGGAAGGTGCGATGATAAAAAGGAGATGAGGGAATCATCTCGAATAATTCCTCAGAGCATTCCCCATGGACCATGCGGTATAAAACACAATTGCACAAAAGCACAATTGTGCTAGTGAGATATAATGACTTAACTGTGCTCATTAAAAATAGTGATGCTTTACGATCAGGTTGGTTGTAGATTAAGGCATTTCGTAGGACAAAAAATGCATGTTTTACAAGCGAATTTCATTTTGTTCAGATACCAGCGTTCAGAGAAACTCTAAAAGCAAGTTCGGTCGATTGGAATTTTACCAGCGTGGAAAACAATATTACAAGCCAAGCCTTAAAAAGAGGAATAGAGCAACAACCTCGAGGGAAGATGCTGGGTGGAACCGGTTCCCTGAATCACATGGTCTATGCCAGGGGTTTTCCTTCAGACTACCACGAATGGGCCGCAATCGCCGGAGAAACTTGGAACTGGACCAACGTGCTCAAGTATTTCATGAAAACCGAGCACATGACGGACACGAACATTGTTAACAATCCAGAATTGATGGTGTACCATGGTCGAGGAGGTGCTATAGAAGTTTCTGGAACGAATGAAGTTATGTTCTCCATTAAGAAATTTCTACAGGCATTCGAGGAGCTAGGTTTCAAGACAGTTCCTGACATGACTTACCCAAACTCGATCGGTGCAGGATGTTTTTCGCACACCATCAGAAATGGCGAACGCGACAGCTCTCTGAGGGCTCTCCTCAACAACGCGAATAGTACAAGCCTACACATATTGAAGGATGCCTTTGTAACGAAGATTATTATCGAGAACGGAACTGCAATCGGTATTGAGGCGGTAAAAGACGACGAAAAGTTTTTATTTTACGCTGATCGTGAAGTCATTTTATCAGCCGGAACATTTAATACCCCGAAGTTACTGATGCTCTCTGGCGTTGGTCCCTCAGAGCACTTGAGATCGTTAGGAATCGATGTGGTTGCAGATTTGCCGGTTGGGAGCAATCTTCACGACCACGCTATGGTATTGGCGTTTCTCGTCGCCGATAACGGGACATGCGTGTCGGATGAGGCAGAGAATTCAATGGAAGCAATAAAATATCTTTACGACAGAACTGGTTTTCTTGCCAAGGCCGACAACATGGCCGCGTATTTGCCACTCTCTAGCTCTGAGCCCACCGTACCTGAGTTTGCTCTGTACCCGACTTGTATACCACAGTTCTCGCCGTTTCGCAGCGGGTGTCTGACTTTGGGCCTGAACGAAGATTTATGCACGGAATTACACAATCTAAATCAGGAATATGAACTGGTTACAATTGCTGCTGTCCTGCTGAAACCCAAATCCAGGGGTAAAGTGGAATTGAATTCCATAAATCCATTCGACGATCCTCTAATATATGCCGGTACTTTTTCAGAAGAACAAGATCTGGATCATTTCCCTCGGTTAATCAAAATGGCTTGGTCTATTGCTGATACGAATTATTTCAGAAGCAAAAATGCACGTGTGATAAAACCTTGGGTTGAAGCTTGCAGTAATTTAACAGAGAGTGCGTGGATTAAATGTATGTCAAGGGCGATGGTGACATCCGCTTGGCATTCCGTGGGTACTGCCGCTATGGGCACTGTAGTAGATGGTGACCTGAAGGTGTTAGGTATTAATAGCTTACGAGTTGTGGACGCGAGTGTAATGCCAAAAATAATTAGAGGGAACACAAATGCACCGGTTGTGATGATCGCGGAAATAGCAGCCGACCTCATTAAAGAACATTATTCTGTTAGTCGAACAGGGACAAATTTAAACAATATGACATTCGGTAATTTAACTGCCAGTAACATGCCAAATATAAGTCAACCAAACATTGGTTTAGCATCTGTTATCGAAAACAATGATGTGATAAATTCTAGCCTGATAGAAGTTGAGATAACAAATATAGAACTTATCACTACTACTGATAGGCTGTCAGACATAGATGATACTGTCAATGTCGCATGAGGTGATGTAACAGAAGTAGATTTGAACGAAGACAAGAAAATAACTATATTGAATTTAAGTGATGGTTTAGATATTGTGACTGAAGTAATGGAGACGTTGTAAACAATTGAAATAATGTTGGAGACATTGAAAATTTGACATGTTTTTGACAAGACCACTTTTGACGAACTCGTCAATTTCAAAAGTTGATAAGTAAAATTGTTGTTATTTAATTAGGTAATTAATTAAAATAATGATCGTGCTACAGAATATTATAGTTTTTAAGAATATTTTTATAACAACATTGAGCTTTCGATTTTGTAAATAATTAATATTATTATAAATAATGTATATTTTAGCTGAGTTTTTGTTTAATAGAAAATTATTAGAATTTTATTATTATAAAATAAGAGAATGACTGTTAGACTGAATAAAAGTTTAAGATAATTTGTTTAGTTTTTTTTTGTAGCGACCTCTAAACTAATTGGTCTCAAATAACGCGACACAGCTAATACGGGGCAACAGACGGTCTCTGACTTACAAGAGATAGGGTGGAGAGTCTAGCTAAGTCCATCGTACTCACCAGACTTTGCGCTGACTTGACTGCTGAGACTTGCTCAAAGCTTGGACAACTTCTTGGTTGGGAAAATACCTATATTATTCAATACTCAAGAGGCAGTACAAAATGCTTTTGAAGATTTAATTTTTATTGGCTACCGCAGACCTGACTTCTTCACGAAGGACATTGAAATATTACCACTGCGCTGGCAGAGATGTGTTTTATTTTTTATAATAAAAGAACACATATGCGGCATAACTACAATAGTTAGAGATATGTTGTCGCGACATTTTTTGTAATTAATAATGTGTTCTACAAAGTAGTAGTACATTATTTTATTCATCATCAATAGTTTTCGCAGGGCACGCGGTGTAAAGAATATTTAGGGCAATTTTTTTACACCTTGGGTTACATTATTTGAGTTTTAGGAAGGATCCCTAATTTTTTTCAAAAAAGATTATAGCCTATGTCACTCGGGAATAGTGTAGCTTCCAAACAGTGAAAGAAATCAAACCGGTCCAGTAGTTTCGGAGCCTATTCAAAACAAACAAACAAATCTTTCCTCTTTATAATATTAGTATAGATATAGATAATTATAGAGGTGCACGTTGATACGAACCGTTTATTACAGAGCATGATTAGTAAAAGGAACTTGATATGTTTAAATTTCACCCCTTCTATGGCGAACAAAACACCGGTTATATATTACTACACAATCGCGACGTAATCGTAACGTAATACCGTACATTAGACAGCAAGGTACGTGACTTGTACAATCATTTGTTTAATACGAAACATGTTGAGGGGTGACAGACTTTTACAGGTTAAAGCGACATTTTTGCAACTTTATAGGAGAGCCATTACAAGTTTAAAGTTTGGAAAAAATACATAATAAAATAACTTCTTCAGGTATTTAAATGGATTAAACTTAATTGAAGTTCAATTAAAAACATCGAAAGAAAGTATTGTTATATTGTTGGTACTGATACCAAATAAAACACACCTTTAATTACAAAGATAAATGTCGCGTATTAAGTGAAAAGTAGCATAAACCAAACAAGCTTTAACCCCTAGATATTATGAGTTGTAAATAGCAGCGTCCAAAAAACGTGGTGCTAGCGTCTTTGTTTTTGGTACCGTTCTCGCGTTTTAATGTTATTCATTTTAAACTCGGAACATAGTAACGGAATCACAAATAAATAAAAGATAAATCATTAGAGATTTCCTAATGAGGGTTACAATTCCACACCTAAAAGGATAAAAAGCGCCTCCTCAAATTTGTTTGAAGAATTTTTTTCGTGAGCTACAATGATGCAATGTAAATACGTGTTCTTTGAAAAAAAAACTGTTTGTATAAATTTAACGAGACCATAATACAGAGTTAGTTGTGCATAATAAGGGATAAAAGTTACCAATTTCTATTTTTAGGTACCTAGTTAAGGAATTACTGTGAAATCATCGTTTGCAGTATTGCTATTAAAACGTTAACAGGAGCAGGAAAATTGATAAACAACTTTTTAAAACAAGTAGAAAAAAATACTGCTTACTCATCAGTATTATTTAAAAAATATTTGATAATATAATATAGTAGACCAGTAAGTTTCAATTGCAACTGTTACACATTCCCTGCCGCTACTATGAACAGTTTTAATTCATCCATCCATGTCGATATAATCCCGGAGTCGTATCAAATATCAACAATTTCAAGTTTGGTAATCGATATTGTTTAGACATCAAAACATTTGGTGTTCAATAAAGCTATAGGCCAGACTTCCTAAGCGAACGGAAATTAGCACATGTCGATCAGCTGTCTTTTTGTCTACTCCCATCTTCGTTCGAAAATATTTACATATTTTATGAGCAGTTTTTATAAAAAAAAAACTTGGCTGTTTGTCTTAGCCACCTTTTATTTATTTATTGCCCTAGTTGGCAGACTAGCGTACGGTCCACCTGAAGGTGAGTGGTAGCCCATGGACTTCAGCAATGCCAGGGGCAGAGCCAAGCCGCTGCCTACAGAAATTACCTTTTGTCTTCGCCTTGATTTCTAGGACTCACCGTCCGTATGTTGTAAAGTGGAAATCTCAATTATAATCATAACCTTCACAACGAAGCACTAAATTGCTTAGCAGCAGTACGGTCATCATCATCATTATTTCCTATTACCCTCTGCTGGGGTGTGGGCTCGAATCAAATTTTTCCATTTACATCGGTCTTGGGCAGTCTATTCTAGCTCCTCCCACGTCATGCCCAAGACCCCTAGGTCCTGCTCCACCGAGCGACGCCAAGTTGTTCTGGGGCGGCCTCTTCCTTTTTCCAGACACTTTCCAGATCAGTGCTCTCTTTGATAAGTGGGTATCAAAGAGAGCACTGATCGGTGGGTGGGTATGGCTTTCTCAATATGTGACCAATCCAATGCCATTTCCGCGTAAGGATCTCCTTCTCCATTGGTGTCTGCTTGGTGATCCTCCACAGCTCTTTGTTAATGATCATCTCAGGCCAAAAGAGTAGGTACGGTGGTAGGTTGCAAAAATAACAACGTAAGATATGCCCTACCATGTCTTGTGATTTTGTATGTTAACGTTTTGATTAATTGGAGCTTAGATGACACATTTAGACGCGCACCGTAGATAACGGTCCAACCTACTGCTGTTTGTTCTCTTAGGCTGCAACTTTGTTGTAAATTTCCATTAAAACAAGAAAGTTTACAGCACGATGGTCTTACGATCCACAAGTAAACTTTAACAAGAACGCAAATAAAATCGTTACTTTTAGTGCATTCAGCTATAGTCGTTATAAATATACGAAATATTGTGATGTGCAATGAACATCGAAGGATTAATCTAAATAATTAATTTTTGAATTGAATCAGAAATTCAGTTTACCAACATATCCACTAATAAAACATTACATTGATTATATAAGGTACACTGATGTGGTATTTATTATTATTAACGGACCTCAAATAAAACGTATGAACAACCTTTCATTCTTAAATAAGTTTGTCGTCCTCTCAGAACTACTCAGAAGTAAACCATAACCTGAAATTAAATGCACTCCAATGAATCTTTGAGAATTAGATTCAAGGAAGTTTCTAGCTTAGGCAACCAAATATTAAACATATTATTTATTATACTTAATCATTTTTAAAATGATTGAGTTCTTTTGGAATATAGTAAATGGTAGTGTATTATTATTATAATAATATTAAAATTATTATACTGGAAATATTGGGTCTCTTGAGATTTAAAACGTCTACTGCTGCCTAAATCGATACGGTGTCTAATAAATAACATGTTTATGATTTAAAAAAAGTGAATGTGCTCGTCTGCTAATCAAATTTTAGAAAACTAGGGTACTAAAATGTTTAAAATGTTTTCTAAAATACATTTTGGCAAAGCAGGTTTTTTTTGATGACATACTATAGGGTACAGGGTGTGGTGAATGGTTTTTTCACACACAGCACTAGCAACGGGAGTCATAAACGGGAGCCTAAGAAAAAAGACAGGCTGTCGGATTGAAGGATAAAATGTAATGGATACAAAATGGTGTTCTACGTTTTTAAAAGGTTCAAAGATAAAAAGCTAATTGATTGTTAATGTATACGATTTTAAGATGCGTGTCGAATAAATAAGTGCTTCCTATACTGCAGTTTGAGTTCAATCCGCAACGACGACAGTTAAATGTAGGTAAATTATCGTTTTTATTTGCCCCAAAATAAGCAGTGGGCTTTATTAAAATATACTGAAAATCATGTCATTATAATAGTATTATAATGGTAGTTAACGACAAATCTAAAATAATGGAAAAGATTGATTTAAAATGGGAATCCATCTTTCGATCAACTATGCACCTCCGAAAAAAATGCAAAGTTAATTAAGTCAAAGTTAAGCTAAGAAGATGAAATTTCAAATGTGTTTACTACAATATATTTAGACTGGAAAGGTATGTCCGTTGTGTCGGAGACAGGCTGGTTTCCGCAACGGAGAGTCGGCCGCGCTTTCACCTGCGCGTGCTCAGATGTGCGCTGTGTACGATCTAAAGATGTATTGGAATTTGTACATTCAATACAATACACATAGCCGAGCACGGCCTCCTTCATATTACGCATTTTACTCATTTCCTCTATCTCATTTTACTGGTGGTAGGACCTCTTGTGAGTCCGTACGGGTAGGTACCACCACCCTGCCGTGTAGCAGTAATGCGTTTCGGTTTGAAGGGTGGGGCAGCTGTTGTAACTAAACTGAGACCTTAGAACTTATATCTCAAGGTGGGTGGTACGTTGTAGATGTCTATGGGTTCCAGTAACTACTTAACCACTTGGTGGGCTGTGAGCTCGTCCATCCATCTAAGCAATAAAAAAACCCAAAAAAAACGCAGCTACCGGAGCTCATGGACATCAACACTTATGACTCTTTATTTTATAGTTATCCCATTGTTTAAGCCACCACGTGCGACTGTGTCAGTACAAAAACAGGTAAATTAGTGCTATCTACCAATGGTAGTTCGCAGCTCCCTCTATCACCAGTACATAATGGCTATGCTTTGTTAAAGACCAGAAGCACCCTTAACTAAATTTCATGTACATTTCTAACTACAAAAAAACTGACCTCTTTAGTAGCCAGTCTCGACTTTTTGAATATTATTATTAGACGTTACTTTAACAGATCATCAATAAATAGTGCTCTCAAGAACTGTTCGAGATGATCCTTCAACTCTGTATCATATCGCACCTTCTGCTATCAGAGCAGAGTACATCCATACTATATGGGACAACTACGTCCATCCACAGTTCATTTCCAGAGATCTTTTCTGCCATGGACATACGGCTCCGGAATGTGTCCAACCCTCCACGGTGTTTCCCGTGCTCTATGACATTACTTTCTTCAATCGAGGTTTGCGGATAGTCCTAAGTAGTAGGCAACGATTTAGCTGTGACCTGGCATTGCTGACGGGACGGGTCTTATGCTCGTCTTTTTTTTTTTTTTTAATTGCTTTGACGTGGGTGGACGAGCTCACAGCCCACCTGGTGTTAAGTGGTTACTGGAGCCCATAGACATCTACAACGTAGATGCGCCACCCACCTTGAGATATAAGTTCTAAGATCTCGGTATAGTTACAACGGCTGCCCCACCCTTCAAACCGAAACGCATTACTGCTTCACGGCAGAAACAGGCAGGGTGGTGGTACCCACCCGCGCGGACTCACAAGTGGTCCTACCACCAGTAATTCTACAAAAGCAATAGAGAAATGGTCATCGCCAAACAGTTGTTTAACCGAACCGGAGTGGAGGGAGTGTATCCAAGCTCGTTTGAGACCGTACGTCAGTAGCAGCACGAGTGGCGAGCCTCAGAAGAGCAGTGGTCGGTCCCCACTTCGCCAGTGTGTGTTGGACCGCGCCCCGAGCCGGTTGTCTCAATGACGCGATGCCCGACAACGAGACCACGGACGACTACAGCGCGAGGCCCACGGCGACCGTCTCCAGCCTCGACTCAACGGAACTTTTAATATGCAAATCGCCTCAAGACGAAATAAAGAAACCCAAAAAAACAGTTAAAGAAAGTGTGTCTTCGAAGAGCGTGGAAGCGGGCAGTGGTGTGCATAGTGGCAGGAAGCTAGTTGTGTTTCTGGGATTGGGACAGGTCGTGCTAGGTGCTTTGCTAGTTGGTGCTGGAGCCTTCGCCGTAGTGAAGGGCGCCGCCCTGTCCAGGGTAGGAGCCGGACTGTGGGCGGGATGCGTGGCAGTCGTCTCAGGAGTTGTGGGAGTACTCGCCGGCATCAACGATTGCTATGGATTACATGTCGCAAAGAGCGGGTGAGTTACAAATGAAAACTGTTTTGAAAATGTTTACATTAGATTATTGAAGCATCTCCGACAAGTCACAAGAAACGCTAGCTAGCTTTAGTGATTAGACTTATTCGTAAAGAAAAGTTAAATATTAATTACGTATCAATATTAAAAGTGCTTCTTCTAAAGAATGTTTTATTTAATCTGTTGTTATTGTAAAACCTACGAGTGCCGCTCTTTCGGAACCGATGCAATGGTAAAATATTCTTTAACATTCAGACAATTTGCTATGTCTGTTGATTAAATAATTTTCGTCTCTTAAACAATTGTTTTCGTCTGAAGAATAAGATTAATAAAAACTACTTTTGTGTTTTAATCTAGTGTTTTCTTTATTATCATCTTGTTATGGTATTTCGGACGATTGTACAGTTTCCCTGGTCACGGACGACACACACGGACGACAATAAAAAACGCAAGATTTAACCGTAAAAGTAATATTAATTACGTCTACAACTCACAAATACCAATACAGAAGAAAACACAAGATAATAAACACTCCTATTATAGTTAGTAGCTATCTTCGCTTATGTGTTTTCGCGCGTTTAATATAAAATAAAATAAATAACCCAGAAAATACAAAAGATGAATGTGGTTTAGTTTTATTATTATAGAAGCTGAAGGCGACCGACATGATAGTAAACTATTAATTTATCTTGCGTAAAAACATAACGAAAATTAGCTAATTAAAAAATTTACAATTGCAACAACACCAAAAGAAATTATTTTTATTTTACTTCCTGCTAGATTAAATACAATCGATTTAAAAGAGCACCTTTAAAAATAATAATATGTATTCAAAATCACTCAGCTTTTTAGGTTGTATCTCAAGAAATACCTTTTAAGTAGAACTGTGAATTAAGTAAGAAAGATAAACATAGTTAGGTTACGAGCAATCATTTTTCTATTCAAGTAGTTCCCACGATGAAATCCAATAATGGTCTAGTCTTTAACATGCGTAAAATTAGAGTTGTTTCACAGCATTATTATCCTACTATGGCACAAAAGAAAGAAGATTATATCTTTGACAGGGTACATAAGTGTTGGGATGCTCTCGCATACACCGCAATCCTTATTGTATTTAGTTAAATAAGTTTGTCTGATACGTGGCGCCTGTCAGTTTTTTCATCTTGTTGTGTTTCTTCTCAGTGGGTCGCGTTTCCGATCCGGTGGTAGATTCTGCGAAGGACTACTCTTGCTAGGGCTAGTGCTATCAACGTCCTCAGGTTAGAGCCCCGTGAGCTCATCTACTTGCCCGGTTACGCTGGCATAGCCCTCTAAGGCAGCGGTCGGGGAACTTTTTTAATAATCTCACTGGTGGTACCCTGTCTATTTCCGCCGTGAAGCAGTAATGCGTTTCGATTCGAAGGGTGGGGTAGCCGTGGTAACTATACTGAGACCTTAGAACTTATATCTTGAGGTGGGTGGCGCATTTACGTTGTAGATGTCTATGGGCTCCAGTAACCACTTAACACCAGGTGGGCTGTGAGCTCGTCCATCCATCAAAGCAATAAAAAAAAAAAAAATATTACCCCAAAATATTTTTGTGTAAGTTGATATTACCCCATGGCGAAGAATAAAAAAAAACGAAATCGCTTCTTTTTAGTATCTTTTATATTATAGCCCCCTTGATAATTTTGAAAAGAAAACAATAACTAAAAAAATTAACGATTCTAAAGAAGTTTCACTTCAATATTATACTTTTTACTTACAAAAGCTTCATTTTTACCCCCCAAAATTTCCTTTTACCCCATTTGGGGTAATTTACCCCAGTTCCCCGACCGCTGCTCTAAGGCAACCAACTTAGGTAGGATAAAAAAAATTGAAATGCGAGAAACGTATTCTACGTTGTTATCAGCTTTAAAATACGAAAAGTATAAAATATTCACATAGATCTATCAAGACTTCTGCATTCAATGCAATGTTTATATATAGCGCCGTGAAGCTACTTATTATGTACACCGTAAGGAGTCCATGGACATCACAACTAGAATACTACATGCACATTGAGGATGAAATCTCAATTAGGTCTCCTTTAAGCCGGAGAGCATGACTTGACCGCGGAAATGAAAATGAGTGAATCTGTGGCACAGCAGGAGATGCTCAGTGATCAGTAATTACGCAAATATGGTATTATACACTGTATATCTATCTATATATATGAAAAATTATTGCTGTTCGTTAGTCTCGCTAAAACTCAAGAACGGCTGGAACGATTTGGCTAATTTTGATCTTGAATTATTTTTGGAAGTCCAGAGAAGGTTTAAAAGGTAGATAAATATGAATATGCTCGGTTTATGTTTTTCCTTTGATGTCCCCCGTCGGACGGATTCCTTTTGTTTGTTTTAAGTTTATTTTACACAAAAGTTTAGGTCTTTTATTTATCGATTGAGGCACTACGAAGTCTGCCGGGTCAGCTAGTGAATTATAATAATAGAGAATATAATGATCAGTAATCACACACTACGTGCGCTGTTTTCAGGCTTATTTCATTAGTTAATTAATATTCAATGGACTCATAGAATCGCGTTACATAATGTATACGTTATACAATGATTACGTAACAACGCACAGTTTTGAATCGAATATATCGGGACACCATCACTGTGAAATATTAATATCTAATCAATTGCGTAAGGTCAACAATGATTTGTTTTGTTGGTACATCACTATTCGATAAATGTCACAATAATGTTGTTCACACAATGCTTTCGTCTAAGCTGTATAGACTTAAATTCATACTTAATATTATAAAAAGTGAAACTTTGTTTGTTTATTTTTATTTTAACTTTTAAACGCCAAAACGAAGCAAGGATTGAATTGTTTTTTAAATCATAGCGTCAGATCAGAATAGTGATATAGAATTATAGACTACCTTTTGTTCCGCTGCGGGTAACGACAGGTAGTCAACCATACATAAAACACGAACGCATAGAGCGCGATTGAAAAAACAAACATCCCAATGGAAATAACAATTAACAAATTTTAAGTAAATCCGTCGGTATCTAATTACACGACCTACTTCGACCATGAAGGGATAACATCGTGTAATTAAAGAATTGTCGTCTTGCACGGGTAGGTTTCACCGCCCTGTCTATTCCTGCAGTGATAAAGGTAGAGCATCCACGATACCATACAGCTAAGATTCGAACCTCGCCTCTTATGAGGACGTCGGCTTTGTTTCAAATTAAACGGCTTAGATTTAAGTCTAACTTCTATCTAATCTTGTCACATTGCAAGGCATAAGCTTCACTAAATAATATAAAAGCTGTATACGAGAAAACAACATTTTAGTTGAAACAAATATTTGAGCTATGTGAAATATTTGGCAGACAGCGGCTTGGCTCTGTCCCTGGCATTGCTGACGTCCATGACCGTCGGTAACCACTCACCACCAGTTGGGCCGTATGCTCGTATGCCTACATAAAATAAAGTAAAACCAATTGAGAACCCGCAAAATCAAAATCAAACCCGCAAAATTATAATTTGCGTAATTACTGGTGGTAGGACCTCTTGTGAGCCCGCACGGGTAGCTACCACCACCCTGCCTACTTTCTGCCGTGAAGCAGTAATGCGTTTCGGTTTGAAGGGTGGGGCATCCTTTGAAACTACACTGGGACCTTAGAATTCATATCTCAAGGTGGATCGCGGTATTTACTTTGTAGATGTCTATGGGCTCCAGTAACCACTTAACCAGGTAGGCTGCGAGCTCGTCCACCCACAAAAAAACCTCCTCCTTATTTGTGATCGGTTAAAAAGAGTAGCCATATATTATGCATGCCAGAATTCAACAGACATGCTGTGCATACTTCAGTCGGAAACAGCCTTTACAGAAACGGATGCAGCTAATTCCAAAAATATTTGATATTCGTGTCATGATTTACCATTATTAATGGTAATAAATGTTGAATCTAAATTAGAAAAATAAGTTTTTCTCCGCAGTTCGATGGAGCGTCACAGACGGTGTCGCCAAATTAACAAACGGAAGCCCCGTAGCTTCGGAGTCACGCCGAACTAAGCCAATCGAATTACTTCCTAATTAAACTCATTATTAACGTTCTGTTATACAATCGAGTAGTTTAGTAAAAAATAAGTACATCTTTGACAGCGAAGCAGGTTTATTACTACAGATATTACACGAAATGTTGTGTTATAATATTTTCTGGTTTCTTTAAAAATTAAAATGTTGACAAATTAATTCAACTTCTACGAATGACAAAAGATAACTTATAATTTGTGAAGAATTAATGTTGAATGTTGCGTTAAATGTTTAAAGATTTATTATTACAGATTGTTTATCGATTTATCGCAACAGAGGCTCCTTACAATATTGAGGTCTATTAGTTTATTTGAGATGAGGATTTAGTTTTTGTAAAGGTGATTAGATAAGCGCCAACCATTCTGTGTATTGTATTCGCCATCTTTTTAAGATTATAAATTACCAAAGCTTAATTTGCATACTTTGCCTTACGTCTAATAATCAATTATATTATTAAAGAGAAATCAATTAGGCACGAAGTTTTAATTGTGTAGATAAACTCCTGGTGTTCAAGAGCTTTGAGACATCACTATGTTAATACCTCCACCTACCTTGAGACATGTGATCCATCAGTACGTTATTATTACATACACGGGTGGTAAAGCAGTGGTAACATATCCTACCTCAAGCTCGAGCGTACTCAACAATTGTTTACGAATGACTTCCATGGTGAAGAAATAACATCGTGTAATAAAAGTCAAAGCCGCAAAATTATAATTTGCGTAATTACTGGTGGTAGGACCTCTTGGGAGTCCGCGCGGGTAGGTACTGCCTATTTCTGTCGTGAAGCAGTAATGCGTTTCGGTTTGAAGGGTGGGGCAGCCGTTGTAACTATACTTGAGACCTTCGAACTTATGTCTCAAGGTGGGTGGCGCATTTACGTTGTAGATTTCTATGGGCTCTAGTAACCACTTAACACCAGGTGGGCTGTGAGCTCCTCCACCCATATAAGCACTAAAAAAAAGCTAGATTTGCGAAGATTTCCCAGTGGCCGACATTATTAATAGCCGACAAGATCCTTGGACTGTACGAATCCAGTTCATAACGAATCAGTCAATTCTACAGGATCTCGGCATCAGGCAGCGTCTATCCTCCATCGTTCAAGGTCGCGTTTTCTCTTTCTTCGGACGCGTGTCGCGACGGATTTACGGCTCAGTGAAGCGCCTTGTGGTGCAGGGTATGATTGAGCGTACAAAACCGCGCGGCAAATTAAAATTCCGATGGTTCGACCAAATAAAGGCCGCTCTAAATGATACCGCCAACGAGTGCACAAGAAACGCCGCGGTACGTGAGGAATGGCGACGTCTCGTGGAGTACACCGCCACCCGAGCTGATGACGACGATCGTTCTGCCAAGAGCGTAAACGATTAAGAAGAAAGATCCTGGGACTTAATTAATTCTACAGAAGAAATGTTGCACGAAGGCTTCAGGAGTTGGATTGGAGAACAGAGAGGAAATAATTTCGGCTATGAACACTTGTTGAGTCGACGTCGCTCAAAACACGTCATTACGGATCCTCCCGATCCACTAACGGTGCTTTTAGGTACCACAACTCACAAGCACCGGTCACCGTCCTCACCGAACCCGTCGCTTGCGACGAAGAGCTCGAAGAGCGAATTAACCCATAGACACAGCCCACTGAGTTTCTCGCCGGATCTTCTCAGTGGGTCGCGTTTCCGATCCGGTGGTAGATTCTGCGAAGCCCTGCTCTTGCTAGGGCCAGTGTTAGCAACACTCCGGTTTGAGCCCTATGAGCTCACCTACACGTTAGGGTGAAGCTGAAATAGCCTCTCAAGGCTATAAGCATAGGTAGGAGAAAAAAAAGAACACTTGCTGGAATATAGCAAGTAAATTATATATGAAACAAAAGGACCAGTGAAGTATGTACATAGTGAAGTGAAACAAAACATAGCTCCCCGTTGAATCCGTACCATTTCTCTTGCAGTCAGCCATGCATGTGGTTCCGCGCGATGCACACGCGCCACCGAGACCCGACAATAACGAAGATCATCGATAAAGAACCTCGTATTCTGACGTTTATTCGACATATCGATATCTATTCAGGAAAATCTCGGGAGTTAAAGTCTTTGGGCATTTAGGGATTTTAAGATATTTTGGTGGCGTTCAGTGGTCATAATTAGACAGTTGTTTGTTGTCAACCTGCTGTTACGAATGTGTGAAGACGTTGAGGCGTCAACAAGTAAAAAACTTTGAGAGCCGCTGTACTAGAATGCCGCTCAGACGAACAAACATACACAAAGGCGCAGTCAACCTAAGAACAACGGTACTCTTGTAGATGCACAATACAAAAAGCGAAGTTGTAGACGAGTGAGCATTTACATTTTAAAATTGCGTTCATCACTGTTTTTCTCGTGAACAATTGGTAATTATTTACAGTAATTTACACGTTATTAATGGATGGCGGGTCGTATTGTGAGTCCGCACGGTTGGCTGCCACCGTCCCGTGCTAAATGCCGGAATTGCATTTCGATTTGAAAAGACAGTTATTATGTATTAGAACTGAGAATTCGATATCGTGATTCAAACTGGGTAAAGACTTTAAGTTATGATGTTTGTGTCGGCCGTGAGCACGGTCATTCAGTTGCGGAAAAAAAAATCTCAATGCATACACATTTAGCACGTGCTAACGAACAACGTGTGTAACACAACATCAAACATGGTATAACATAGAGTAATAAGCATTAATTCCAGTGAGTTTCTGGCCGCTTCTTTTCAGTGGGTGGTAGGTTCTGCAGAACACTGCTCTTGCTAGGGCTAGGGCTAGTGTCAGCAAATTTTTTCAGGTTGACCCCGTAAGCTCGGCCCATGAGGCTATGAACGAATAGGTAGGGAAGAAAAAAAAAAGAATTTACAAGCCCACCAAATTTATAAGTAACATAAGACTCATTGTTTTTGCCATACATAAACATTTAGAAAATTACTTTTAACAAAAATAAGAGCTTTGAAATAAGTATAACGAAGCATGCCTTTTATTTCACTCTCAAAGTATCGAAGAAAATGGCACGTCAGGCTATCTAATAAGGAATGCTCAGACGAAAGATATTAAACGTAAATTAAAATAAACTAAGGCTCATTAGGTTTCCGCTTCCAAAAGACAACTGCAAATAAATTTATGTCATGAATTTAAGTTCGATCGACTAATAGGGGTCCTAATTAGCAGGACCGCACAGGTTGATATCGAAGTCATGAGTATCTATGGCAATAACCATTCAGTTTTATTTATTTATAGCTACAGTTTATTAGCCGGCGAGTGATTGTTTGAACGTACTAGCCGCAGAATTTCAAAATGTTTTATTTTTGCTTTTATTAATTGTGATCTTGTTGTGAAATCTTATTGTAGGCCGACTCGCGCGCGCAATGTTTCTTCGTTTTTTTTTCGTCATGTTTTCGGAAGTTTGGAAAAACTATCGCAAAATCCTAAGTGAATTCTAGACTGTTCACGGAAATGAAGACAGGCTACAATTGTGATTGTTCCGGGCTCGGTAAACCTCGTAAAATCGTGTTAGAAAAATTATAGTTAATTAAAGTAAATTGACATTTAGTGGCTAACGTAACGCTCTTAATGTCAAAGAGGGTAAACCAAGGTAACATAAGCAGACAACAGTGTTCGTGAACCCGTATTCTTTTCTTGTCTCCCTACTGCAAGTAGCCTTTAGAAACTATTCTGGCCTCACCCGATGTAAGTTCGAAGGTCTCAGAATAGTTACAACGGCTGCCCCACCCTTCAAGCCGAAACGCATTACTGAGAAATAGGCAGGGCGGTGGCACCTACCCGTGCGGACTCACAGGTCCTACCACCAGTAATTACGCAAATTATAATTTTGCGGGTCCGATTTTTATTACACAATGTTATTCCTTCACCGAGGAAGTCGATCCTGAACATTTGTTAAGTACGTATTTCATTAGAAAAATTAGTACCCGACCCGCCTGCGGGATTCGAACATCGTTCCACCGCTAGATACGAATGCACCGGACGTCTTATCCTTTAGGCCACGACGACTTCGAATTCGAGAAGTAGGTAATACCAAAGGTACATTTCAGTTAATGAAGGCAAGAATTCCACAAAACCTCGGCGGGCCGGCGCGGCGCACATCTCCGTGATGTAACACCGCAGCAGCCGGTGAAAGCAATGACGTGCCACTTACACCTGTCAGTCGGAACTACTTGAGATTCAAACAAAATGTTTGACACAATAAATATAAGCAGCGAGGGCGACCGCGGAATCCGCTGCACGTTTTCACTTTTTAGCATCTAATTTAGTGGAACAACATCGAAATGTTTCGTGTAAGCATTAAAATAATAATTGTAAACAGACATGCTTTAACAAAAACCGACTTCAAATAGAAAAAAAAAAGATATTCCAAAACAAATTATAATAAGTAATATACACTAAAAACAATAATCATCGAAATCGGTTGGCGTGATATTGAGTTATTGAGTTTATTCATCTATTTGTCGCGCACGTACTTAATGCAAATTTAAAACTTCTATGGTTTTCTCATGGATACCATTATCAGAAGTGGACTAAATTTCTAATAAAAAAAGAATCATCAAAATCGATTCACCCAGTCAAAAGTTATGAATGAGGTAACAAACATAAAAAAAACATAGTCGAAATAACAACCTCCTCCTTTTTTAAAGTCGGTTAAAAAGGGCTCTCCATATTATGTTTTTCGCCACATCCCTGCAGCGTTGCACAAATTTTAATCAGATACCACGATTAGAACGAAGATACAAATATAATTCTAAAGAAATTTATTTTAAATAAACCAGTCTATTCTTAAAATAGCCTCCTCTGTCTGAGTGTGTTGACTTAAAAACTGGAAAATATATTGTTACGAAGTAATATCTCGGTTATAAGTATCTCGTAACCAAAGACCTTTTAAAACCATATTTATTCAATGCCATTTCAAACCGCATCCCTGTAACCCTGTATAAGAAATGAAGTCACATGTAAATGTTGATTTGTCCACAGGAGTCCGTTACTGACGGCTTTTTTGGCGTTGTCCTTGCTGTGCTTAGCGTGTGGCAACAGTGCTGCAGTGCTAGCGGCCACTGGGCTACAACGCGACACGATGCGAGCACAGCCCGTGGAACCCGCTAGCTTTGAGGTTAGTATTTAATTTTATATTTTGTGTGTCCCTCGTATTGGCGAACTCTGCGTGCGACAACTTGCGCTCAGGTTCTCAGACCCCAGTTTGTCACTTTGGTTCCTCTACCTATTCGGTGATAGCCTAACTATTCCAGCTACGTTACAGCTGGTAGGTGACCACCTTGAGATCTAAGTTCTAAGGTCTCAGTATAGTTACAACGGCTGCCTCACCCTTCAAACCGAAACGCATTACTGCTTCATGGACGAAATAGGCGGGGTGGTGGTACTTATCCTTGAACATTAATAATTAATATTGTACATAATGCGCAGCTAGTATCTAGTACACGAGTCTTTACGTAAATGCAACTAAAATCAAAACATTCGCAACAATACGAAATGTCGGATTAGCAACTGTTTTTGTTAGCGCTATTTAACTGTACAAACAGTTTACATCTTTTTATAACTATTTAGATCAGCGATTGCCAAAGTTCAGATTCAAATTTTTAAGTGATTTCTAAAATTAAATAATATTGGGTCTTAAGTATTTACATTAATTAACTTAATTAACTTAGTATCGATGAATAACAAAATTGAATCAAGTAATAACGAAAAAAATATCCTTGTCCCTACAGCTGCTAATAATGCATAAACATAAACATATTTAAATTCTCAAAGTACACCACCATAGAATCGAGGGAGTAGCAGCAACCAACCAAATAGTCACTGATTAAAAAGTTTGAAAGCCAGTGATCGCAAAGCCAGATCGGATTACTGTTATATGGAAACTCGTTCGTTCAGCTGTCTCTCCCTGTTTCAGCTAGCATTCGGTCTAGAATATTCTTCTTAACACCTTTGAAAACTGTTCATGAAATCTAGTCCACGGTTTTGTCTATTTACGATATCTCAATGATTGTAAGATTAAATCTGCTTCCAGGGAGGTTGGTAGATTCAAGTTGTGATACGGCTGTAGCGGAATTTAAAAAGTATAGTTCTACCACACATATAATAAGACGAACACAAAATGGCGCCGACATAATTTAACTAAATGTAATTTTTCTGATTATAGCGTCCAATCACACTATTACTTGTCATAATTACGATCTTATGAACGTTATTGGAGAAATTAATTGAAGAGAAATTCTCGCATCGCCTATCGAAGCATGCGAACAATAATAATAATTGCTATTATAGCAATTATTTTTTGGCCATTGTGGAGGCAGTAAAGAAAACACTTATTTAATACTTAAACTATTGTTAGTTTTGTTAGGAGTTCATTTTATTACACTTTAAAGTAATATATGATATTACGATTATAAAAAAATACTTGGTATTTACGAATTGCTGTTGCTCATTAGACATTAAAGTGAGATCGTAATGTAAATGCCGCCACCCACCTTGAGACAAGCGTGCGAAGATTGTACTGTAAAATCTATATCTATAAGTATATATATAAAAATGAATTGCTGTTCGTTAGTCTCGCTAAAACTCGATAACCGATTTGGCTAATTTTGGTCTTGAATTATTTGTGGAAGTCCAGAGAAGGTTTAAGAGGTAGATAAATATGAAGATACTCGGAATTAAATAAAAATAACAATTTTGTTTTTCCTTTGATGTGTCCCCTTGATGTGTCTTTTATTTATCAATTGAGGCACTACGAAGTCTGCCGGGCCAGCTAGTAACAATTAAAAATCCTAAATCAAGCTTCAAGCTGTGAGGCAACAAATTAGTTGATACCTTATTTTATTGACCACTGGTAGTAGGTGACATTTCATATCACTCACGATGGCGCCGCGGGTAACTCTACCGAATCTCTAATTATTATTATCTTCGTTACGGTTCTTAGCGGATCGTCGGTGATTTTTTTTATTGCCTTAATGTTGTTTAAGGCTCCACCGTTTTTGATGCAGACTATTATTATCTTAGCACATTTATCGTAATTACTTTTCATTTCAAAACTAGGTGTAAATTTAAATTATTTCACCCTCAGGATTGAGTTATTAGTTAGTAGGTAGTTATTATTATAGTTATTTACTGGTGGTAGGAGGCCTTGTGAGTCCGCACGGGTCGGTACCACCACCCCGCCTATTTTTGCCATGAAGCAGTAATGCGTTTCGGTTTGAAGGGTGGGGCAGCCGTTGTAACCATACTGAGACCTTAGAACTTGTATCTTAAGGTGGGTGGCGCATTTACGTTATAGATGTCTATGGGCTCCAGTAACCACTTAACACCAGCTGGGCTGTGAGCTCGTCCACCCATCTAAACAAAAAAAAAGTTATTTCTATATATATACGTGCAATTATTTGCATGCATTCAATAAATTTCAAGAAGACCCCTTAATGCATTTATTCCTATCATCATGCACCTCGTGTCTGAAGGTGACTACATCCATCAACGAATTACATCCTCATGATGTTATGCCATCTCATTCTGTCTCCGGCTCCTCAGAGAGCATCTTTGTCGGTACGATCAAGGGTGATGTGGATCTGGTCAAACAATTTTTTTATTATTTCGTTGTAGGAGTTCGTTGAATACCCTTTTTAAGTAGGTACATTGCGCGCACGGAAGTTCCAAGATTGGCATAGAGCGATGTATGAACGTTAATATGTCCTTAAACCAATTTCTATATTTAATTTTATGAGAGACGGAAAGTGAATCTCCAATAGGGTTCGAAATAAAATAAATTTTAATAAATACGTATTAAAAATAGTGTAAAAAAGATTTTATTGTACAAAGAGCGTAGGGTGCATGGTATCAGTAGTTATAAATATTTTATGAAAGATATGTGGAAGGGTTATTTTGATAATAATATCCTGAAAAGTAACCCACGCTTTTTTACAATAAAATATTTTTTTCTTAGACTATTTTTAATTCAAATTTATTTTCTACTTTTTAGTTGGATTTTCTATAAAACGCGTATTTTTTTTAGTTTTTTAAACTATTATTTCTTTTAGTTTTTTAAACTATTATTTCTTTTTCATTTTTTAGTTGAATTTAAATTTTTTCAATATTTTTTTTAAATATTGAATTGTCATCGGTCCTTAATAAGTATGCCAAATTTCGAGCTAATCCGACGTTTTGAAGGGGGTCAAAATCATGTTCAAAGATTCCGTTACATACTAACATACATACGTCTGAAGCTAATAAAAGCGTATTAAAAAAAATCAATGAGTTACAATAATCTTAACTGCCCGCCGATATACGCTGTACGACAGCATGGGAACGTAGTTTTACGAATATTTACTGCACGAAGTTCAAAGTTGAAGGTTGACAAGTTTTAAATTATTTTTTTTCGTGTCTAAGCACCGTATCTATAGTCCGAATTCTGATGTGGTGACTCTTGTTCTCGGAGGCTGTCGTAGTGCCCCTACCACTCTCGCTGCCATTTTAGGCCTTGTGCAAGGTACGAAGGGTGTTGTTTCATTATAATTCAAACCTCGGTCTAGATCCAAGATAGCCTCTGTACCTGTCTATATCGGAATAAACCCTACTCTCAGTAATGATGAAAATTCAAATTTTTAATCTTAGCTTAGGGATTTTAGCTTTTAGATCGAGAAAGCAGTCATTTGTGCAAATTTGAAGACTGGGACAGACACGGCCTAATTCGGTCGAGACTTCGATGTGAGGGTGATGGGCTTCTGTAACTACTGAATATCTAAAAGGACTGGGAGATCGCCTGTCCAAATAGAAAAAAACAAAATTACATTCTGACCTTTATATTATTAGCTATCTTTTGCCCGCGACTTCGTCCGCGTGGAATAGTTACTTTGGCATAACGCTAAATTTTAGCCGCGACTTCATTTATGTAGAAAGTGAAAAAAAATTTGAATAATAGAAGAATTTTTCAAATCGGATCAGTAGTTCCTGAGATTAGCGCGCTCAAACAAACAAACTCTTCAGCTTTATAATATTAGTATAGATTGAACATTTAACTATAGATTTGGTTTGATATTTTTGATGTTAAACACATCAGTCACGTTAAGGGCATGTGAACTGAAGATGTGTTTCGTAATTATTCGAGATCTTGTTTGGCCTCCGTTCATCACACACACGCACACACATACATAAATACATACTCGTAAAGTTAATATGTTGTGTAATAAAACATAAAGTGCCTGATGGGTCATAAGAAAAATGCATATTTGATGTTAGTTTGATGTTTGGTGTTAGTTTTGCAATTCGCGAGCTGAAGGTCCCTTGAAGTCGTTGATAAGATTATATTCAGTATGTAAATTTCATTTGATGGCCACGTAGTATTTCAGGCGTTTTTTGTTTGTTCAGAAGGAATCTGTGCGCATTTTATGACATATAGTTTTATAATAAATATTGTTTAAGTAAAATGTGGAATTAATTATGTATTTAAATTTCCTAATCAACTTATTGAATGAATATTGCTAAAATTAAATACTTTTATTAGATATACACAATTAAAAACTGGGTTAAAATTGCCCAATCTAGAGAAAATTGGCTATCCTTGTACCTTGTGTAAAGTGTTTACAACATAAGAAATTACGCATGAGCCACCATGTTAACTAAATAGAAATTTGATTTATTTCCTACTGAACACATCTCGACATGTGTTATCTGTTACTTTTTTTTTCCTACCTATTCTGATAGCCTTGAGGGGCTCAAGCCGGACTGTTGCTAACACTGGCCCTAGCAAGAGCAGTGCTTCGCAGAATCTACCACTGGATCGGAAACGCGATCCACTGAGAAGATCCGGCGAGAAACTCACTGGGCTGTGTCTGTGGGTTAATTTACTCGTCGAGCCCTTCGTCGCAAGCGACGGGTCTGACGAGGACGGTGACTGGTGCTTGTGGTATCTAAGAGCACCGTTAATGGATCGGCGTATCTGTTAGTAAAACGGCCTGTTAAAACAATAAATAAGTAATATTCGTAACAATGGAAATTAAAATGATAAAAGGGGTACGATGCGAGGAAGGTCAAATGACGTCTAAAATCAAAATGCTGTCTGTCAGAAGAATGTCCGAAGATTCTGATACTTTCCGGGCTCTAGTACAAAACCAGCAGTGGTATACGTAATCTATGTACCCGAGCTTCAAGCACTCATAAATAATCGATCTTAAATATGCGTGAGAAAATTACACAACACCTTTACAATGTGCCTATCGCTGCGTTTACTGGGCCAATGTCAACTGCCTTCAAATTTAACTAATTCACTGATTAATGTACAGTGGGCTTTGTGCTTGTTTAGCAAATACATTCACGTCTGCGCTTCGAAGGGTTGATAGCTTTATCTCGTGTAAAGATCGAATAAACTACAAGATACAGAAGATCCCTCCTATCAGCATACTGCGCTGTACCTTTTAATTTAATAGAGAAACTAACGAGCTCACGTGCCACAAGGTTTTAAATAATCACTCGAGTCTATATATTACTGGTGGTAGGACCTCTTGTGAGTCCGAACGAATAGGTAACACCACCCTGCCTATTTCTGCCGTGAAGCAGTAATGCGTTTCGGTTTGAAGGGTGGGGCAGCCGTTGTAACTATACTGAGACCTTAGAACTTATATCTCAAGGTGGGTGACGGCATTTACGTTGTAGATGTCTATGGGCTCCAGTAACCACTTAACATCAGGTGGGCTGTGATCTCGTCCACCCATCTATATACAGAAAGTGAGTGCTACCGCTCGCCTTCATCCAGGATGTGGAAGTTTTTATGATTAGACTGGAAGGAGCGAAAGGTTCTCGACAAGAGATAATGGTTCACCCGTGTGGATTCACAGAACTACACACGAACGGTAAAATAAGGATGAGACTTTCTGATTTGTTTCTCCTATTTGCCATCTGTTCTCTTCTGGCAATTATAGCTCTTTATGGGATATACTATCCTTGTAAACTACTACAAATATTTGAACTTTCATTGAGTTCGCAATAATAAAGTGTGTTCCACGAGTACTGATTTGAATTCAAACTAAAATTTATCAAATCGTAACTTTAAAAGCATATTTTCATCACCATTATTAACCCTGTAGGAAAGGGATATAAAAGGATACAAAATCCCTCCTGAGCGTGTCCTTCAAATTTCAATACAAAGGTCCATTGGTTTATGTTGTGAATTAACTGACAGTAAATTTCTTTAGATCAAATGTAAAATTAACCCTTATTCCTGTGTTTTTCGTTTCGCAGGATGAAATGCAAGCATGGACGCCGGTTCTGACCAACATAGCGTTGCTGATCATTGCAACAGCGCACTGCTTGATCAGCATCGTCAGTATCTACCACTTGTCTAAGAGGATATGTCCCTGCTTCCGCCCGAAGCAACCCTTCGACCATAACCAATTCGATCCCACTTTTAAAGGAGGTCAGCCGTTTGTGGTTACAGTAGACGAAGCCAAAAAGACTCAAGACGTGGAGAGAAATAAGAACCACAAACTATGTAAGGAGTTGGAGATAAAACTTCAGGGAGAGACATTGAAGAAAAAAAAGGTTAGATGAATATTTTTTGTTCGCTAATGCTTGAAATGAATGAAAATGAATGTTTTAGTACCCTTTTAAGTAGACGAGCATACGGTCCCCTTGATGATTAATAGTTACCGTCGCTCAAGGACGTCAGCAATGCCAGGGACAGAGCCAAGCCTCTGCCTACTGCTCATTATTATCCTTTTTATAAATAAAACATTAAAACCTATGGTGAGAACTCGTGAGTATACCTTACGTGTGGTACGTGGTCTTGCGATATGCGACATTCTTACATATGGACCATACATTATTTATGACTAATCACGAGATTCTTGTAGTATTTTTGTAACAGTAGTTTGTCATAACTCTGTATGTGTAGTTAATAAAGTTAAGATGTAACACAAAGGATCCTCAAGACTTCAAACATTTCTTTGGAAAACATTTAAGCATAGTCGTTAACAAAGCTGGATATAAAACTCATATCGAGGGTTGAAAGGATGTTTTGGTTTAAGCCACACTTCGCTTAATACGCGACACTTTGTAATTAAGGATGCGTTTTATTTGGAATTAGCAGCAATATTTACTTTATTAAAATAGCTGAAGATTTGTTTTTGTTATGATCTTTTTCCAAATTTCAAACTAAATGTAAATTTGCCGAAAATGTTGCCCAAACCAAATAGGTCTCCACCGCCCGATATATGTGTGAGGTTAGGTTAAGCTAAACGATCCCTGATCTCCTGCAGTTTCCGTGGTTACAGATATTTGTCCATCTCTAACACTGGCTGCAGCTACTTCTAAGACGCGCGGAATATCTGACACTAAAATCATGATTAGATCTCATTAACACATCAGCTTTTCAATATTAGAAACTTTTTTTTGTCCAAAAGGACGAGACTCAGGAGTTTGGGAGTGCGAACAGCAAGGAGAAATTGGTGACGCACTGGCTGGGTCAAGGAACTGCGACGACGGGGCGGACACGACACGGCGTTCGGAAACAGAGAAACAAACACCCCCCCGTGGTCCTCCTGCCTGCCCACCCCGCCAGCACCGTGAGTCTTCATCATACACGTCTTCACTACATAGTATAAAACAAAGTCGCTTTCTCTGTCCCTATATCTGTCTGTCCCTATGTATGCTTAAATCTTTAAAACTACGCAATGGATTTTGATGCGGTTTTTTTTAATAGATAGAGTGATTGAAGAGGAAGGTTTATATGTATAATAACAAGGCAATATATAAGGCTATATAATAGCAAGGGCGGGTCGCTAGTAGTACATAATACTAAATTTTAACACAAGAAAATCGAAGGATAATTTGAAAATAATACAATCCTACCGCCACCCCGAGATCATCCATACTACCTAGAGCCACTGCGTTCATTCACAGTGCGTGTCCAGAGATCTTTTCTGACACGTACCATCCGGCTTTGGAATGAGCTCCCCTTCACGGTGCTTCCCGAGCGCTACGACATGTTCTCCTTCAAATGAGGCTTGTAGAGAGTACTTAACGGTTGGCAGCGGCTTGTCTCTGCCAACTGAAGTCCACTGAATTACTGAAGTCCATGGGCGACAGTAACCAGTCACGATCAGGTGGGCCGTATGCTCGTTTGCCTACAAGGGCAATAAAATATAATACAACCAAGTGAGAACCTCCTCCTTTTTTGTGGTCGGTTAAAAACAGTAGCCATAATGTGTTACGCATGCTATTTCTCAACAGACATACTTTACATGCTTAATTAATTTTGAGAAAATGCTATGCCAATTGTTTATCTCAACACGTCGATTTTTAGCTCAACCAACACATATCTTAACCAATTCTATCACCTCATCTATTGACTGATATGCAAATGAAGCCGGCGCATACCATACATTAACTGTTGAACATGATAAAAATCGATAACCAGTTATAATCGTGACAAGTTGGTTTATATCTGTTGCTAAAGAGTAATAATTGTGTGATATGTTCCGCATTCTTTAACATTTCCTATGTTAAAGATATGTAGTTGTTCGTAAATCATGAATAATACAAACGTTTGACTGAACGGTGAAACGGTGGCTTTCAATTGTTCAATTCTTACGCTAATTAAAATTAAAATAAATAATTATTTTTAATCATGTCTGTTCGTTGAAAGAAAAATACTTATGTCCTTGTTCATACCTCTTTGAACTAACAGTCCTAGGCGGGTCGTGTTGCGAGTCGGCGCAGGTAGGTATTCTGCATTCAGAATTTGATGCGGACTGCCGCTGTATCAGTGCAATTGATACTTCAATCATATGATAAGATATTCTGCATAGAACGGCCCAAACTAGGAGTACGTTGACCCCACACGCCAGTTGCATCCATTATAAATCATGCTACATTGCGTGTAGTTAAAAGTTTTCAATTACACCGGCTTGTCGTAAATCTAATATAATAATAATAATACTCGATATTTTTTTTAATATATATTAAAAGCGGGCTCTTTTCATTGTGTTATTTTATATTCGTTAATTCCACGATTTGTAAACCGATTTGAAAAATCAAATGTTGTGCAGAAATTGAGACCTTAGAATTCATGTCTCCAAGTGGGTGACAGAATTTACGTTGTAGACGTCTATGCATTTCGGAAAACTGGGCCGTGAGTTCATCCACCAATTTGAGCAACAAAAAAATATATTTGAAGTCCAAACACATCCCACGTTATATGTCAAACAAAACGGCAATAAAACGGCACGGTTTTTTTCTCGCAACATCGCACCTTGAGTTTGCTTAGCAGCATTCGCACGCCAGAAGTGGATTTGGAGCGCCGTATTCTGGTCTCATTGGTGCTGGGAACAGCTTGTATCACACAGTGAAAGAATACGACCTAATATTTGATAATATCATCACGTACCATACCAGATACGCTTTTATCCGGCTTCGTTCGCCACGCTCTCATAACTGGCATTGATTGAAGACCTCGTGGATGGATAATAAACATTTCTTTCTGTTTTCTACGTACACGAGGGGCGGTCACGGTCACAATTCAATCGATTTGTTTTTCTATTGCTTAGATGGGTGGACGAGCTCACAGCCCATCTGGTGTTAAGTGGTTACTGAAGTCCATAGACATCCACAACGTTCACGGTAGAAATAGGCAGGGTGGTGGTACCTACCCGCGCGACTCACAAAAGATCCTACCACCAGTAAAGTACCTATTCGCTGATAACCTAAGAGGTTATTCCAGTTACGCCAGGTACGGGACGGGTAGGTGAGCTCACTGGCTCAACTTGTGAGAATTTGCTAACACTAGCCCTAGCCAGAGCAGTGCTTCACAGAATTTACCACCGGATCGGAATAGCGATCCACTGAGAAGATCCGACGAGAAACTCTGCTGCGTCTATGAGTTAGGTTCAATCGAACCACGTGTTTCAGAACCGAACTTAAAAACATCTAAAAGTCATTCCCTAGCTCAGACAAGATCATATTTACTATTTCATGGTTTTCCGCTTGTAGGCTGTAACGGATCAGTGACGTATGCCCAAGAAGATATTGGTAGTTGTCATAATATAACGAACTGGAAACACATCATGCGCTGTCGTCTGGCCCCAAATTAGGATTGCCGGTGTTATGTGTACCGGAGACTTGTATACATACTTACATACGTTTCAATATATACATATGTATATAGATAATAAACCCCCAGACAAAAAGCTAATAAAACTGTTCATCACACGAATGTTTTCCCTATTTGGGAATCGAATCCACAACTCTCGGCGCAACAGTCCGGGGCTGTAATCTAACTTCTACACTTTACCAATTAATTAATAAATAGCTAATTCCTTATTGTGCTTCTTTAATGAATTTCGCCGATAAATATAATGTTTTGATTCCATTGCGTGACCGATATTTTCATTATTATATTATAATAGTGATCATATTTCTTTTTGGCACGATACTTTCATCAGTTTTTGTTGGCTTGGCCGCAGTGAACCGAAACATTTCGACTTGCGTCAAAAGTAGGCCTTTGTTAATAATAATTATTACGTTTCGACTCTATTTTTCCATATTATTTATATGAAAAAAATTTAGTTTCTTAATAAATATTGTTACAGAAAAACATAATATTATTTATATTTTAATTTCATAAATTCGATACGCCAATTTTTGGAGTTTACTCCTTTAGAATCGATTTACATATATAGGCCCGGGGTATGAAAATTATGGGGACCAAAATCGTACTAGCATGTCACACGAAATGCGTTATGCGCCTGCGCCGGCAGTCCGCCACAAAGCCTCGTACTGATCGCGCGTTTCTCTCATTATTGTATTTTCATATATTTGTTAGTCGTTTGTTTTGTGTCTCGTTAATTTGTTAATAATCTGTAGTGTATCGTGTTGTCGTAATATAGAACTATTTCTCGTATTGTTTCGTTTAATTTTTTATATCCAGTAAACTCCAGTCGTGCGTCGGAGCGGACACACACAC